>OY856361.1:14586590-16009766 GCA_963693475.1 Ectropis crepuscularia | reverse complement strand
TAATTGCTCTAGAAAAATTGACCTTAAAACCATAGGAATGTCAATATAACTAATTGTTTTGTTTTCTTAATTTTGTGCCTTCAAGTGTCAAGTTTAAATCAAGCTCAAACTGTTTACTGTAGGTACAGGGTTTGTCTAGTTTGGGGTTCATTGTGATTTGTGAAAGCGTCGTAGAATAGGATCACTTTTGTTTTAAACAAGACTTACAAGACAGCTTGTAAACATTTTTAATCGTGCTTATTTTGTTAAAGAAAATTTACTTTAAAAGTAAACTAAATGTTATTCAATAAAGTGTTTTTTATTGGTGTTACCTTTAAATACTCAATAGCTGGTTTGACATACTCCGACACATCGGTATCAATGTCCATGTATTTCTTGAGAACGAAGTTTGTCAGTACTGTTATGGATTTCTCAGGGCTCTTCACGTTGAAGTGGGTAGTCTTCGGAAGACCTTGGCTGTCCAGGAAACTGTTGATAATGTACTGAGCAGAGACGAGGTACCTGGGAGAAAGAATCTTGATTAATTTCTCTGGTATCATTACTTACGACTTTTACTTATTTAAAGTGGTTTTGTGATGGGGGGGGGGGGGGGGGGGGCGACTTTATAATAATAAGAATGACGACTGGATCTAAAATATATCTACCATTCTAATTATAGTCAGTCAGATAGATAATGGAAAAATATGTATAACAAATTTTAATATTTTTTAACAAATTAGGTATGAATAATTGCAACATACGAGTTAAATATTTGTAACTTATTATAGTTACATAACTAGGTATATGTAGGTGTTTCTCAAAAATAAAACTCCGGTTTTATATTTGTGAAAGATCCTAAACGTGGGTATTTTTATGAAAAAAAAAAAAATTTACATAACTACTTATATGTAGGTATTTCTCAAAAATAAAACACCGGTTTAAAATTTGTGTAAGATCCTAAACGTGGGTGGGTATTTTGATGAAAAAAATAACTTTTTCGCGCGTTACATAATTGCGTATTTCATAGATCACATTCCGAGTGATGAGAAAAGGGGTCTTTTATTCTTTGAAGATTATAAAATTTAAAATTAATTGTTTTTGTTTTATTTCATTTGATACTATGCAAATTGATTAATTTAATCAGCAATTCATTTTGCTTTTCAGTGATAACTAAGATAAAGATAATTTATTTAACAAATATTGTGGTACGAAACATTGTGCGGCCCTGCTTTCTTTCTGCATTAGTGTAAATACCTACTATGGTGCAAAAGGCAGCATCTTCCATTAACTATAATGTTCAGCAATCTGTTAACTTTACGTTTATAATTTCATTAGAAACTATAGAAAAAGAAAAACAAACTTATACCTAATTAATTCACATACTATTAGAAACCAAAATTAAATTAAAATTGTTATACGATATACCTATAGGTAGGTATATTATGGCGGACTTGTAAATTGATATTTATCAACATAAAACTTTTACTATGATTTTGAATATGATCCCAGTCTGAATCTCATATTACATTGTATAGTGTAATGCTACGCTGAACGCTATTATACTGTAATTTTTTCTTGGAATCACTCTAGATACGTTTTCCATTTCTAATTTGTACAGTCAAGCAACGGAACGACCAACCAACTTTCTTTTTTTCTTTCCTTGGTTTCTACAAGTTCGGAGTGAGTGACATGAATCGAAACCAAGATAGGAATCGATACCTGATATCGATTAATAGTAAGACATTGAATTCTTGTGGTCGGTGTCTCATCTCTTTGTCAAGTTTTTCCGGGCGCTTGGTCAACGCGAGGCGTGACCAAAATGCTTGCATTTATTTGGCCCAACGTTTTGCATAGTATTGCCATTCAGCGTGGTAATGCCGTCAGCATGCTGGGCACGTTTCCGTAATGTTCCGTAACTCGAAGAAGCGGCACCGTTTCATGGTTGATGTTCCAAAGACACGGACGAAGAGGTTTGACTCTACTTTTGTGATAAGAACGTCTAGGCTGTGGAATGAGTTGCCAGAGTGGGTTTTCCCTGATAGTTATAACCTTGGTGTCTTCAAATCGAGAGTGAATCGGTTTCTTCTAGGTAAACACGCTCCATCGTAGACCGCATCGTCGCTTAACATCAGGTGAGATGGCGGTCAAGTGTAAACCTATAAAAGTTAAAAAAAAAAAAAAAAAAAAAAATGTAAATTTCCGTTCACGTTTCAATGTATATACGAATTTGTATTTAACTTTACACTAACGCCTCCTTGATTAAAAAAAAATTTAAATTACGTCCTCTAGCAAATACAACCTCAAATGTATGGTATGTGATAAATAGCCTACTTGTACAGGTGTTCTAAAAAAAATAGATTTACACCGAACGCTTCGTTTAATTTATGGGACAATATTTAATTTTTATTACGCAAATATAGTATCATATTTGCTGAAAAAATGTGAAGCTATTAGAATCCCCAAATTAGACCACGATATACAGAATGTAAAATCTTACTTAAATATATAAGGATTTTGTAATATAGGTATGTAAGTAGATTTATTAACTCAATAAAAAAGAAAAAATAAATGTTAGTACTAAAATTAATGATGAATATTCCTCAATAACAAAAAAATGGCAGTCATAGGAACTGCCGATAGAAGCGAAAACTAATAACTCAAAATTTTATAGCTTACTTTGGAAACTACGCGGGTGAAACCGGAGGGCGTGGCCATGAGCAATGCCATCCAGAAATGCTGACTCATTTCTAAATGCCCAATGGGAAATGCTAACGCATTTTTAGATGGCCAATGGCCATGGTCCCGAGTTTACTCGAAGATTTCTTATCATTCCCGAGCGTGACGCTAGAAATCAATTCACAGCGCACGAAAAATTTGTCAGGGTGCGCTAAAAGAAGTTTTCACTTCAAAAAATCATAATACACGCACTATACCTAGGTATGCGGTGTAGCATCATTGTGTAGATAACATAACTCGGATGTCACTCAGAGGGCGACGTTCATACCAATTAAACTTTTTACTACTGTTCGGCTTAGTAAATAAATTCCTCACACAACAATACCTAGCACAAAACTAAGCAAAACTTGTTTTATGGGAGCCAGATAGCTGATATACGTAGTAAAATTATGAATTTTAATACTATGAAATTTTGAGGTTACTTTTTTTGTTCTCTAGTCGCTGAATCATCTATCAACACCCTCTCAAATCTCATTTACTTCAACGCTTTTTAATATTTTCTAATATTAACAACGGTGACTGATGATACGATTTAAAACGACACGCGCTTACTAAAAAGAAATCGATTCAGTAATTTTTACGACACCAAATATCATTTATTCGCTTCAAATATCTCAAGAATACTCACTTCTGATAAACATCAGGCTTGGCAACATGCACCACGATATCCGTCAAATATTTAGCAGCTGCTTTGATCCAATGTCTTCTAAACGAGTGGTTTTCGAAGCTCTTGAACATCATCTCGAAACTGATCTTCCCGTCAGGACCAGTGAAGGCTTTCAATGCTTTCCTTAGGCCAGATTTCTCCCATATAGTCTTTCCCAGGTCAGAGTTTATGAAGAGGTCCCAATATAAATGGAGTTTTTCTAGGAAAGGTGGAAGGAATGAAGCGTGGTCTTTGTGGTCATGAGCTATCTTTTCTGACTCTGTGTTTGATATAGATGAGATAGCGTTCATGATGATGGGGAGGAATCCTGCTGCGTCTTTGTTGCCCAGTAGTCCGGATGCAAGATTCAGCATACTGTTGAGATCAAAGTCATTGTTTTCACGTTTTTGACGTTTTGGGGCTTCAGTTGGTGCCATATTCTGGGCGAACATGGATACCACAGTGCCAATCATGGCGGGGTCAATTTTGCCGTTTTGACCTCCTAGTAGGCTGCCTAAACCTGTAAAAATAAACGAAATATAATTATATAGGTTTGCAATTACCTTTAGACACTGTTGTATGAGGACAGCTAGACAGCATTGATGTTAGTTTTATAGTTTGTGCCAAAAAATTACGTTTGATATATGAGAGCCAACAAGAGACAATTTGATTGATAAAACATCCTGTGAATATTTCAAGTGTTACTGTATTTCTGGCTAACTATTACAGTTCATGAGATCCAGACTTGTGACATACGGATAGCGATGGTCAAACGTCAAACGAGACCCTATTACTAAATAGGGTCTCGTTCGGATATGTGTCTAATAGTAAGCAACACACTTGTTCATAACAGCACAGTGTCATGTAGCTATTGTAACATCAACATCAACAACATCAACAGCCCACTAAACATTCCCACTGCTGAGACTCGGGGCCTTCTCTCGCAAGGAGAGAGTTAAGGCCATAATCCACCACGCTAGCCCAGTGCGGGTTGGCGGATGACACATGACTTCGAAAGATTCTAGGTACATGTCGGTTTCCTCACGATGTTTTCCTTCACCGTTTTAAGTTAGCGGCATTACGCACATGACTTCGAAAAGACAGTGGTGCGTGTGGGGGTTTGAACCCGGGGTCTCCGGATCGGCAGCCGCCGTTCTCCCGACTAGACCAGCCGTAACTTATTGTAACATGATGAGACCGAATTAACTAGCTGCACTGCGCTCGTTACCTGGAGATATTAAATGATTAGCTCTTACTCCAGTAATTTCGCTAGTATAGATAGTGCAATCCACGAAGACGCGCCCCACCAATTTTCGTTTCCACCAATCGCGTTTGCTCCGAGCGTCAGTCGCGAACCATTCACCAGTCATTGTAGTGTGCGTGTGCATTCATAAGTAATTAGTGTGTACCGATAACACTCAACATTGACGGAAGCTTGCACACAAATACTATAAACGGTTAGAAGGAATAGTGGGGCGCGTCATTGTGGATTGCACTATCTGTAATTGCTCTTTAGAATTGAAAATCACGTTACTCACACAAAACACACACACACAAATGTTTGCACCATGCAGTTTGGCGGTAGAATAACTGGCAAAAATGTGATACTTCTCCAGTGGCACTTTGATAAGAGCCATACCGCTACATCAAAGGTTCTTCTTAAAAACTACTTGTTCTCATTGAAGTTACAAGTCTAGCACTAAAATAAAAATAAGATAAAAATTAAAAATCCTTACCAGATAACACATCTCCCCCGTCTTCACCTCCCTGTCCCAACAGAGACCCCAAATTCCTAGCCCCATCACCCTGCATGAAGGAGCCCACTATACTCCCCAGGGCTGCCATGCCGTTGGCGTTTCCACCGCCTCCCATGTTCTGGAGAAAGGCTGATAGAAGATCTTCATCAGCACTTAAGGTAGGCAGAGTGAACGAACAGATGATGGCAAATATTACCACTAGTCGAGCCATCTTGTTTTCTGAAAAGAAGAAATTTTATTCTCATAAAAGCTGGCATTGATGATCATAATTAGCTCTTTGTAGTAGTATTTTAGTATGGCTATATAAATATTGCTATGGCAGTATTGATAAAGTAATGTTACTATTTTTTTTAAATAAACATCCCACAACATGCTACAAGATTTCGTAGATAGGTAACGTCTACAACGAGTGGTATAAAATTATTCGTAATTAAATAAAATTGATGATTACATGGATAGCAATTTAATATTTATTTCAAAAAAGCTTTGGCCTTCTCTTTTGCACCGCATCTCACCAGCCAGGTCTGCATCTCCGTGTTGGGGTCTAAAGGCCGGATTGCATTTTGATTAGTAGGTGCGCGAGTGCGAGTGCGATTGCGAGTGCGAGTGAGTAATCGCGACTGATTACTATGCACTCGCAATAATCAAACGGTGTCCACACGTGTTTGCTACTAATCACTCAACGCCTGTACTACTCACTCGCACCTCGCACGCGCACTAATCAAAATGAAAACAGGCCTTAATAGGAGAGTTATGACAAGTTTGTAGATTGTTTCAAATATCTACCCAAAATTTGCTAGTAGCTGTCGGAATATTCGTTTGGGCTAAGTATTCTGCTGAATCAATATGTAGGTAAACACCTACAAACCTACATATCGTAAAGTTTTGCAACATGTGCAGGAAATATGGGGCAATAAACAATGTAACTGCATGATTTAAATTGTTTTTCGTTGAATTATGTTTCGTTCTTTCCAATTGTTTATCTTTAACAAGCTTGCACTTACCGTCATCTCGGCTGATGTTAAGCGACGATGCGGTCTAAGATGGGGCGTGATTAGAAGAAACGAATCGTCTTATTTTGTTTTGGCTTACCTCTGAAGCCCACATCAGAAACTATCAATTGCAAAAAGATAGTATCAAATGAAAACGTATAACTCAGAATTTGATAGAAAACTGCGTGGCTGAAACCGGAGGGCGTGGCCATGAGCATAGCTATGGTCCCGAGTTTACCCGAAGATTTCATATCATTCCCGAACGCGACGCTAGAATTCAATTCACAGCCCACGAAAAATGTGTCTGTGGCGCTCGAAAAGAAGTTTCCATATATAATATTAGTATAGGTACTTGCAATCCGAGTGATAGTTACATAATATATTATATATACATTTTTATACGTACAAACAAACCACTGAACGAATAATGTATCAGTATAGATTACTAAATAAAACTACATTCCGAATTAAGGAGATTCATTCTGGCTTCAGATTATACGAAGCGGAAATGATCTTTTATTCATGTGGCATAAGAATGACGCTTTTCCTTGTGATATGCCACTATCTCTGTAGGTGGGTCAAAAATGTCGTTTAAGCTGTCCAGTATTTGTCCCCACTGCTGGGAATGGGACACAGGAATTTCCCTTGAACAATGTAATGCTTCATCATTTTGCCATATTTAACTGAGATAGTCACATACAGTAGAAAGGTTTAAAAGTAGATATCAATTATTTATTTTTTATTAGGTTCTTAGTGCCTGTTCTTAGGTCTTAGTACCTGAGAGAAACAATAAAATAACACTGAAAACTCTTATCAAAAGCGTTTAAAAAAAATACGTAAGTATCATTGTATATTGGCACGTCAAGTATATACTTAATACTTGGGTAGGCTAATATTGCGTATATTTCTGATGTTTAGAGTCTCTCTTCATAACGATCCTTCTAAGTCTTTAAAGTTTAGATAACGATTAGTTGTTTGTTGCGCAATTACGTTGGAAAGACTGAAAGGATGGCGTTGGAATTTGGAACAAAGATGGATTTAAAACCCTTATTATACTTGGCTACATTTAGGCGATTGAATTCAGAAGCAAGCAATTCTCACTTCTGAGTTTTGTATGCTAGGTTACTGAATGCTGCACTGAATTCAGTATCAACTAAATTTAGTCGACTGAATTTAGCTAAGCCTTAAGTAATAAGCGTTTTAGGCTGTAGTCCCGAAAAATTGCAAAGATCCTAAGAGTTCCTTTTATCAACTTATACGGCGGCTATTAGTTAGGCGGCGGCGATTTAGGACGGCTTTAGCTTTAGCATGGAGGCAGCATTACCACGCTGAATTGCAACGCTTCACGGAGGGTAAGATAAACGCATTTTGTTTACGCATCGTGTAGACCAAGGAAATGTTTTTTGTAGTGAAAACTACTTCAGGTATTTTGATCAGTTTTTGGCAGGGGTAAATCGTATAGGCTCACGTTACCGACATGCTAATCTAGTGGTGTTGAGCAGGACGTCACATCGTACGACGTGTTGTACGACAACGGACGTAGGTATCTAGCGGTCGTTGGACGCTTCTTAGATGTTTAATAGAATAAAACAAGCTTTATTGACATACTTAAACGTATTGTGCAACATTACTGTTTAAAAATGAAACATTCCAAGTTATTTTGTATCAGTAGTCCCTACTATGACTGTCAATGTTTCTTTCTTTCTTATCTTTGCGCAAATCTACTGCCGTAAATATAAATATATTTATTCACAAAATGTACACGAACTTAATCTAAAAGACCAGTGGCAGTGGGAATCGTGCCCAAAATGCTGACCCCGTTGCCACGTTCAAAATCAAAAATCAAAAAAATCAAAATATTTATTTCTTCTAAAAACTACTCTTAAGAAACAAGTAATATGGAGTTTCCTTTTAAGCATGGGTATAGGTACCTGTAGTAGGAGGCTCCGCTAATCACTACAGTAACAAACATATGAGTAGCCTTATTGTTATGGTTATACAAAAATGGAAAAAAATACATAAAAACAAATTAAATGAACATGTTGAGATGTTAACAGGTGTTTATGTTGTGTGTGTGTGTGTGTGTGTGTGAGAGAGAGGGTGTGTGTGTAATGTGTATGTTTGTTTATGTGAGAGAGTGTATGCTACTTTTGCGGTATCGATGAGTAGGATATCCACGGAGACCTAGGATAAGACGGAGAATCTGTCAGAAGTTCACTCCTTGAAGGAGTGATTCCGTTTCGTCGTAGCTAAGACTTTTAATCCAGTTTGTTAAAGATTGTTTACATTCATGGTAGGTTTTAGAATAAATGTCAAGATATTTGCGTTGAATGGCGATACTTATTCGCTGAGCAAAATAAAGGCCGTAAATATCAATCTATAATCTACATTTCTCTATCTCTATTGTCTAAAATCCATAAGCGCATTCCGGAAGGAAAGACGGCGCGTGAATAGCCTGTAATAGTTTTTTGTTCTGGCTACATTCTCCGAAGTAGTTATCATGGAGTCAGCAAAACTATAGAAATAGATAACTGTTACTATTTATTATACCTGTTGGCAACATTCCTAAGGTAAGTGACTCATTGACTGACACATTTGTATGCAAAAAGTGGCACATTTGGAATTTGATGAGAAACTTTTTGAAGTGAAAACTTTTTGGAGTGTAGTCACCTACATTCCCAATATCTGATACAAATATCTATAGGTATTGGTATTAGGTATTGGGATTTTTGGGAGACACGAGAAAACAACAGAATTCGCGACATTGGAACCGTTACCGACTCCGTTGTACCTATATCCTATTAATAATATGAATGTCAATGTTCGGATGTTTTTTGCTTAATCACGTCGTAACGTCTGAAATTTTTAACATATATATATATATAGATTATAATCTGGAACAAGACATAGGCTACTTATCTAAACTTGAACTACATCTGTACACTGCTGTTACGGTATGTGATTACACGACCGTGTTCAGACAAATAAATAATTTGAATTGATTTGATCTCGAAAAAACAATGGGAAATATGCGGGTAAAACCGCGGGGTGCATGTAATATAGGCATGTTCATGTATTTTTAAGTGAGTAATGAGTATATATGAATAATTGTTCTAGTCTTCACTTCTGACTATACTCTCGAAGTGCCATTGTTTTTTGGTGTCTCTTTTGAATTTTAACTGGTTCATGTTCAATGCAACTGGTTCATGTGTATCTGTGTGTATTTTTCCCAAGTGGAGATTTGTCAAGTGGATATTTTGTCACGAACATTTGTTTTAACAGTGAATGAAAACCTCTTTACGAAACCGGTGAGTTAGAAATCATTTTTTCGAGGTCATGCGTCATCAACCTGCACTGCGTCCATCGTGGTGGATTATGGCCTTAACTCTCTCCCTGTGAGAAAAAGTCTAAAGTCTAGCAATGAGACCATAAATACAAGAAATTTTCAGAGACTTATTGTATTAATTTGATCTTGCTAAATGTTTCATTTATTGTACTGTGTCAACAAAATATGTGCAAGACATGTAGTTATGTGGTATTCATTTTAAAATATAAACAAATGCTGATGCAGTATAGACGTATGACTAATATGCATACTTCAAATACCTGCGCATCACTGGCTGGCTGATTTTCCCGCGTTTTAATTTTTTTTAACCTAAATCGAAGGACAACCTTCTTGGCAGATCATGGGTTGTCTATAACTTGTATTTATTGAAAACTACTAGCGTCCCACGGTTTTATTCGCGTAATTCCCGTTTTCGTTCTACCCTATGTAAGTAGGTACTATTCCAGACCGTGCACCATCGATATTAACCATTAGATATTGGTGGATGACTGGTGGATTACAACACCAATCTACTTGAACCCTAGAAACGCTAGCGGCGAGGTGTCCTGTTGTTCTACTTATTTTGGATATTGACAACGAAAACGAATAGTGATAGGTAAAAACGTCCAACGTTTACCGCTTCTTGCAATCAACTAGAACGGAAAAAGTGGGCTCACTCTTCCCTTCGATGACATAATTCCGTGCGCCTGAAGGTTGGAAGGGCACATCCTATGATTTATATCGATACCGTGAACTATCTATGTTTCATATTTCAACCCGTTATGTTCAATCGTTACGACGTGACTTAGCAACAAATATCCAAAACATTCGCATTTATAAAATTAATAGGCAGTATGCAGTATTTATTAAAATAAAATAACGGAGCGTGTTTTTAAATAGTTCTTAGTTTTTCCTATGAATTGGAAAAGGTGCGAAAGTACTTCAAGTCTGAACAGTTGCTAATGTTATACCAAGGACAGATTCACTCTTGTATGGAGTAATCCTCGCACCTTTGGGATGAGTCGGTTATGTGCCAAATGGAGGCTCTGGAATCGATTGAGAGACGTGCCAAAAGGCGCATACCATAGATTTAGTATGTTAACTCTTTGGCTCATACGGTACGATTCCCTTGTTCGTAAATTACTTTATAGTCAGAAACATAGCCGCAAATTGCCAGCTTGTGATTATGCTATGGAATGCTTTGCATGAGTGCGTTTTTTCCGCTGGATACAATCTTGATGTCTTCAAGTCGATAATGAATCAGTTTCTCAAAGGTAAGCTCGCACCATCGTAAGTACATCACATCGTCGCTAACGTCAGTGAATTTAATCTATCACTACCGTCTAAATACATACAAGTAAATTTTAGTTTTTTGTTCATGTGGTTTTTGAAATAAAAACTGCTAAGCCGATTTTGATAACATGTATATGAGACTACCTCTGAACTATGATCTACCAAACAAAAAAAGAACCATCAAAATTGAATCACAATTGGTGGCGCTAATGCTTAACATACATATTCAAAAAACATACACCCGAATTGATGACCTTCCCTTTTTTTGAAGTCCGTAGTCCGAAGGCACAGATCCAGGAGTCAACGGTAAAAAAAAAGATATTCACTGCACAGAAGTTTTTTTTTTAATATGACTAGTGGTTGCAGAGATATGCGCGTACAAATAAATAAACAAACAATGCTACGAATAAACTACATAGATACGATATAGATGTTATAGTTATAGAATACTGGCCACCTGACTTGTTTGACTAGTTTTTTTTTTTAAGGAATCTGAGTTTGACAACCTCCTTGAAGATCAGTTAGGGTCGACGGCCGCGCTTGCGCATGTGACGTCATTCAGGCCGTACCGTTAGGTTATGGTAGGACTCGAGCGGCATGCCGGCTCAAACGATTTTCATTTCGTTGACTTTTTATTTGAATAATAGAAGGTTCCGTTTTCTAGTATTTTGTGGTTGTAATGAAATTATATTATGCTTAAAAACTTTGTTTTAAATAATAATGTTGAGAGGCCAAAATGTGTCTTCTCAATCGGCTTAAAAATGAGTACCTAAGTGCTCAATTTCACGTAAAGGTTTTTTATGTGAAGTAAAATCTAAATTAAAAAATAAAATTGGTTGTTTTTTGCTTCGAGTATAGGTAAATTCACAGTCAATAAAATGATTCTGAGTCCGTCGTTTAGGTTTATGTACCTATTTATTTATTTGTCTACAGCTTCTGGAAGAATAAATCGATTCTGATGCCGTTTGATCTAGAATCTTAGTTCTGTTTGTCTGTTTGTGTTATTATTTATTTAATAGATTCATCAACTACCTGACATTACATACGCGAACACGTTGGAACAAAAACATTAAATCTTAATATCTATCTTCTAATAGGTATATATAAATCTCCTGTCATGATGTGTGTCCGCGATGGATTCCTAATTTAATTTTAAATTAAATTAGCACACCGTGAGCAGTCTGGTCCAACTTGAGAGATAGGATAGTTTTCATTTCGATTAATAGTCTTTAAATGACAACATCCGAGCGCAGCCGGAATGGGCCGCTAGTAGATTATAGAAAATAAACATGTACCCTATATCTAAGTCTATATAAAATTTCATAAACATTAATAATTTCATAGACGAAAAAAAAATATTTATAGTTTTAGAATCAGAAAATTTGACTCTTAGATCAATATTATTTTATTTTATTATTATTAAATGATGTTATTGCCGCGTGTATAATAATATGGGCTTCAAATAACAACGGCACGGTTACCATGGTAACGTGAGTTATTTCAAATAGATAACGGGAAGAAAATTAAAACAAAAATAGACTAAATTTTAAACTGTCACTAATTGTGAGCAGTCTGAAATATGCATCTTTCTTCCCGCAAACAAAAGAAGAAATTCAAACTTTCGGCCTCGGAATGATGAAAAATTATTTACGTACATCATTTTACGGTATCTTCTTGTTATTGAGAAAAAATAGGACAAATTGAATATCACATTTCCATTTGTAACATAATCAATACGGATAGCAATTATACGTTTGTAGAAAAACTACCAAATATCTTCCAAAGACACTTAGTTAGACGGGTGAGTGTCAGAACCGCTGGACCAGGACGTCTACTCTCTTTCTACGAAAACGTAATTTCGAAAAAAAACTCTCGACTTTCCTACTCCCGTTCTACTTCCTTTCGTCCGATGCAACATTGTTTGACGTTTAAATGTTCTAAGCTTACTCTAATTAGAGTAGGCTTAGAATATTTAATCGGACAAAATTGGAAAGTCGCGAGTTTATTTCGAAATTACGTTTTCGTAGAAAAAGAGTAGACTTCCTGGTCTGATTTTTTTATGTTTGAAAACTATACGGGCTCTTCTACCGGCGAACTAAACCGGCCTTTCTACTGCCTAACTAAATTGGCTATGTCTTTGCTGTTGCTGTCTCTATAATTTCAAGCGAAAAGAAAAGAGAGAACAATATCAAAGCTAAGACAGTTTTAGTTAAGCAGTAGACCCTCAGGAGCTCAAAAGCCTTTCTGGGTTGGTCGACGTAGATGCGATGCATGACCAAATGCTGACGTTTATTTGGCCCAACGTATAAGCGTTGCTATTCAGCGTGGTAATGCCGCCAGCATGCTGGATACGCTTCCGACTGGTTGGGCTTGAACATCTTGATCATCTGTAGACCTTCATTTGTCTATGAATAATTCAGATGTTTTGAAAAAGATCGCCGGACGCGATCGAAACTCGAGTCTGACTGGACTGACTACATCAAACGGATTTACCCGTGTATTTGTTTAAAATTCAGATGTGATCAGTGTAAGTAGTTAGGTATGTAGAATAGTGCAGTTCTCATTGTCTTTTAGTTTTGTTGATAAAGTAGAAAAAATATTATTCTTAGAAAATACAAATACAGACACCGCCATCGCTTAGGACCTATGGCGAAATTGTTCAACTACAATACTATCATACAATACCTGCCATTTTTCTATGGAGAATAGGACAGTGGCGCCAGTTGTTATCGGTCATGAGCGCTGACGCAGATGTCTTATTCGATAAGATAGGGATGTCATTTCTTAGCAAATACCTACCTCATTAAACACGTTGTAATCTTTGGATATTAAATCGATAAAATAACTAATCAGCAGGTACATAATGATTTCAAATACTTAATAACAAAATAATAGACTAGCTGCATTCTGCGGAGTAGCCTGCGGCTTAACAACGGCTAACTTTAATAGAATTAAAGTAGCCTAAAAAATTGTGTACTTTCTAAGTAGGTACTCGTTTAATTTCGTTCAAATGCTTTTAGCTGTTACAGACACACATATTATGTCGAGACAAACTTACACACCGTTGTTAGTTACACAATAATTTGTTAGTATATTATATAATTGTATTTTGTTTTGTTGAATTTCTATTTACTCTACGTTAAAGATCCTGTCTACCTCTATTTTGCAATCAAATGTAATATAAATAAAAAAAAAATTAAATGCAAAAGGCATTCCACGCATGCCTGGAAGATATCGCTTTGAGTAATAAGGTAGCCAATTGTTCCCATAATTATAGGTAAGTTGTTTCTTGAAAAGTTTTTGTTTTATTTTAGTGCAAGCAAAGTTTATCTGTGTATTTTTCTATTACTTACACTTGCAAGTCTACAAACTTTCGCCTTTTTAATATTAGTTAATTTCGCCGCAAGGGTTGACTTTATTAATATTAAGAATTTTTAAGTTAGAAGTAACCATAAAATCGCAAAAATTCAACTATTCGAAAACATACTTAAATTCTACGAAATGTTCATTCATAAATATTTGATGGCATCGAAATACT
Organism: Ectropis crepuscularia; assembly: GCA_963693475.1. NCBI lineage: Eukaryota > Metazoa > Arthropoda > Insecta > Lepidoptera > Geometridae > Ectropis > Ectropis crepuscularia. The sequence continues at coordinate 15,995,500 of OY856361.1, read as the reverse complement.
TAAAAACCTGACTTAATCGAAATTTTCTCTTCATAAGTTAGTTTGTTTCGTGAGGAATCTAGTAAGTTCCAAGAAAAATTTCTATCCAGGTCATGCGTCATCCACCAACCCGCACTTGGGCAGTGAGATGTATTATGACCTTCACTCTCTCCTGGTCAGAGAAAGACCCGAGTTATGAGAACATAGATGAGGTTGTTTAGGCCTAAACTTTTAAAAATATCCGTCGTATTCTAATACATGCAAAAGCACAAGGAGTCTTTATGATTCTGCTAGGACTCGGGACATTCTGTCACAGGGAGTCAAGGCCAAAACTAAAACGCTGTCCAAGTGCTTGTTTACCGTCTAACTCTTCTGACCAATTTTACAATCGAGAAATCGCATGTAACGAGTACAGTAGATAGATAGATAGAAACTCTTTATTGTGACAAACCACTTAAAATATTACAGAGAAACACTTATTAACTAGTGCCACAAATGGCGGCCTTATTGCTGAGAGCAATCTCTTCCAGGCAACCAGCAGTACCGTTTGAGCTTCTGCCGTATTGTTCAAAGTACGAGTATTCCATCACCACTGGCAATATAGGTAAAACATCGCGAAACAACCGACGTGGTTCAATAAAGACATCCGTCAAAGACGTGGGTCATTAGTAAACCGGCAGGTCAACAAACTGTCCTGCTTTCTGCTATGCTTTGTGAAGCAGCTGAAAGCAGACAACTACACCTAGTTTCCGTTCCGCTGCATACAGAAAGCAGATGTAGTTGTCTTCTTTCATCGGTGTTACCGAATTAACTGATAACATCACAAATAAAAGCATTTGCAGAAAACAAGAGAGTCAAGGCGACCTGCCGGTTCACTAATGAAACAAGTCTTTGATTGATGTCTTTATTGAAACACGCCGGTTCCTTCACGATGTTTTACCTCTAAAAGCTTTAGTGCTGATGACATACTCCCAACTTATGCAGAATCCCAAACGGTAAAATTGGTCGTTTTAGCTATTAGGCCACCTATGTATCACATGGACACAACGTCTCAAACCAAAGTTTTGACACTCTGTTGTTGAGGACATTTTTAAACAATAACGTGAAATCCTCAGTTTTAACATCATTGGCCATCATGGCTAAACATCTAGGCCTCAAATGGCTTCTACTGCCTTCACAAAATTCTAATAGACGAAAGAAATTGCACAATTTATGTATGCTTTTCATTAATTCTTTCAAATATGACGTAAAACATAGAAGTGGATTGCTTGAAACTTTTGATGATCATGAAAATATTTATGTGAAAATGTAAGGAATGTCCACAAATATTTATTTTAGTTTCTTATGAATATAAGGAAATGTGTTTTATTATTTATATTAAAGACGTAATATTCTTTACACGCAGTACAAGTGTACAGAAGAGTACAGTGGCGCTCAATTTTTTACTCATTAAGTATGCAGAGACGAAAATATAAGAGAACTATACTTCGCATTTTTAAGATATTTTTTATTTTATGTAAATATGTTTTTACTACTCAATGCTCTCTAAAAAAATTGAGAATAGTAAAATACAGAGTAGTCTATGTTTTTTATTCTAATCATATTATTATTTGTCTTCTTACCCAAAAACAGTTAAGTGTATTTTCATTAAAAATGCCTCATTTAGACTAAATATTATTTTAACATGGCAGATTAGTCCACATAAATATATATGTACCTATGGAACCAAAGTTAGAACAATTACGTTAAGCAATTACACATTAAACTGGCTGTATCCCGTTCTTTCCCCCAACCTTCCATCCCTACCTTCGCCTAATAGGAAATAGAACCTTATTTTTTTCAATAATAAAAAAAAACACTTACCCGGCACTTTTCACTGTATCTACTTAGTATTTTTTCTTGTAGCGTAAATTATGCAATCACTACTTTTTTGTCCCACTAATAAAATAAAATTTGCAAATATATTTACAGTTATTTTAATCTTTTAACTTTTTACAACATCATCACTATAAAATCCAGTGAACACTATTATAACTCACACCGGTAAATGTAAAAGTACACGTAACCATTGGATACTGGCTGTGTTGCCATTACGAAAAAAAAAAAATATTTTCACACCAACAACACTCGACATGCAGAAAATACGAAGAAAATATTATTCTAAATTCAAATTTCGTTCAGCGCGCGGGCAACGTCAGCGCGTTCCTGTAATCGTAATGATAATGGTTATCCTACGTCCTTGTTATTTGGATAACGCTATCTCTTTTCTACTAGTGGTATATAGAACCTTATTCACACGAGAAAATAGAGTACCGTTGCAATCGTTGTCTTCTTCTGACGTACGCGTTTGGGATATGATAGACAGAGACGGAGATAATAACAGTGCAGTGTAAATTCTGGCAGTCAATGACCGGACGCTAAAAGGACCAAATGACAACGGTAGGCAAGTCATGTGGAAAATCACTTAGAAAGTTTAGTAAACTCAAAGAAATTCAGGGTCTTTTTCCTCCATATCTTTTTTCAACAGGCTTCAAAAAACGAGGAAGTTGTGAACTCTAAGGGGAAATGTCGGTCATGCGTAAATGATTAAAAATCCTTTAAATGTTTTACTCTCGTCTTATTATGAAGGGCTCTATTGTAGTAGATGGGGCAAATAATTTAGAGAAGGATGTATAAGATAAGATTGAAGTATTTATTTGTGTGTCAGTGTATTTGTGCATTTGTATTTTGATATCTTTGCTTCGAAGCGCATGTATTGTTTTGTGATTGTGATGCCTTTACGACATAGGTACTTACGTGTTACATTTTTTACCGGTTTATTTTTTAAAGTTCGTGACGATTTCAGATCAAATTGGCAACTTGTTGAAGTGATAACTTTTACCAACTCACATTGTATCATTAGTGTAAAACACCGTGCAATGTTTTTACTCACAGCAAGTCGATTGATTTATTTGTGTAAACCACCGTGCAATGTCACAGCAAGTCGATTGTTTGATTTTTCGTAGAAAAAAATGTCATTGATTTCATTTTGAATTTGACGTAATTTTTTTCGAAAACGTACTTCCACGTTAACTATCCCACGGCTTTGCCCGTATAGTTCAATAGTTCCCTATTCCATTGTTTTCACGGGATAAAATGTAAGATATGTGTTATTTCAGAGTAGGTATAATCTCACTTTATTCCAAATTTCAACTCGACCCGTTCGGCGTGGTTTCAACCATCGATATAAACCATTTAATGTGCTCTCCCAAACTTCAGCCGCACGGATTATGTCATCTTTGAGAAGAGTGAGCGCACTCTTTTCGTTCTAGTCGGTAGCAAGAATCTGTGAACGTTTTTACCTATCACAAATCGTTGTCAACAGATAAAATAAGTACAACCACAGCATACATCGTCGCTAGCGATTCTAGGGGTCAAGTAGATTGGTGGTGTGTGAACCACATACACTACACACAGACGCAGTTTATGTAACTAATTTCAAGGAGCTCGATACTCAGGACACATCCAATATTTATTTATTTATTGAATAGCATAAATGGGTTACATAGGCGTGGTCATGTCACAAAACTGTGCGATAGGTACATGCATGCTTTTTAATCAATGGTCCACATCTACTGGATCCAGCCCAGGGGGGGGGGAGGGGGCGTCAAGGCCCCCATGCGCTCCCCCTTGGATCCGCGCATGCCCACTCCGCTGCTCCACCGCCGCTCCAACGTTACTACATTGGCATGCCGTTGACGTGAATCCATATATTTTTCCTTTACCAAAAACTGCTCCACGCAGCTAAAGAAGTTTCACTTCAAAAATTGTATTAGGAATAGGGTACCGGACTGGGTCAAAAATACACCATCCTCATTAGTCCGTCAGCTAGATCATGGAAAAATATTGAACACGTGTTTTTTATTTGTTTTTTCATAATATTAAAAATCGTCAAAGATATATACACCATCAAACTTCGAGAGTGGGGGGTCGCGACGTCACTCGTGAGTAAAAATCGTACTCACACGTGACGTCACACGAAACTTCAAAGCGCTGTATTTTCGTCATTTTTTGTTTGTGAAACAAAAGAAAAAATACGTGTACAATATTTTTTGGCAATCTCACTAACGGCCTAATTCGTTTTTTTTGAGGATTGTACCCTATTGGGATGATGACTGCGTCAGAAATATTCCTTTCTAATATAGTCAAACAGGTAGATTTAGAAAAAAAAAATTGTCGGTAGTCTGTAAATTTGGTTTACGGACGATAGTTTAACGTGACAACGTCATATTTGGTGGCGGCCATCTTGGATTTGAAATTTGTCATAGTGCATAGCATTTTATTAATCAACACCTTTTATTTGATACACATATTGAGGTAGTAGTGAAAAAGTAATGTAATGCGCCATTTTGTAGAGGCGGTTATCTTTTGTTTATCTTGTGTATCATGTCGATATTAACCAAACATAGCTAAAAACACCGCACAAAAATTTACCTTCAAATAAAAAAAAACCGCATCGAAATCGGCTCTTCCGTTTGAGCTCTACGGAGACAGATACACACACACACAGACAGACAGACAGACAGACACAGAGACAGACAGCACAGAGACAGACAGACAGACTTCGATGTCAAACTTATCACACCCCTTTTTTGGTCGGGGGTTAAAACAGATGTAGCGTAAATTTACAATGAGTGTAACGGGACAAGGAGCGTAACGGGACACTTTTTCGTACATGCAGCCGCCGGCGATTTATTAGACGTTGTCATGTCAAAAAGTGGGACACGTATTTTTTGTTTTATAAAATTACTAGATGTCCACCCCGGCTTTACCCGTGGTACATATAGCCTATAGCATTCAAAGATCCCGTACAAATCCAACGGTAAAATAATTTTTAATATCGGTTCAGCAATTCCTGAGAATATCGCGTTCAAACAGATACTGCTTCAGGTACGCCATCTGTTGAAAATTGGTCTTGCCAACTCAGATTCAGAACAAATTTGATTAACAAAGGTTTACAATGACGCAATATTAGACACATGCTGTCATGTCAACGCACGGTATGAAAGCTCTCAAAGAGGAATATTTTTTCCCCGATTTTGTTACATTCTTCATTCCGCTCTTATTAGTGGTAACGTAAATGGAATAGACAATAGAAATCTTTCAATTCAGACTAGTAGTTCCCGAGATGCCAGCGTTCAAACAAACAAACTCTTCAGTTTTATAATATTAGTACAGATTATTAAAAATCGACAAATATATATGGATCATCATACCTCGGATTGGGAGTTGTGAGTTGTGACGTCACGTCTTCGTAAAAATCGTACAATGAAGTGACGTCACTCGAAACTTCTAAGCACTGTAGGTAACTTCATAATTTTTTGTTTGTGAAAAAAAAATGTGCCATATTTTTTAATAATCTAACTGGTGGACTATATGTTTTTTTAGAGTTCCGTACCCAAAGGGTAAAAACGGACTCCTATTACTGACGGACTTGGCTGTCCGTCCGTCTGTCACCAGGCTGTATCTCAAGAACGGTGATAGCTAGACAGTTGAAATTTTCACAGATGATGTATTTCTTTTGCAGCTATATCAACAAATACTAAAAATAACATTTATATGATATTGAAGGAGGGCTCCCATACAATTGCTTTTTTACCGTTTCTTGCTCGATTAGTCCGTCTTAAGCAAACTAGATGGAGCCACTAGGAAAAATAAAACGCGACATCGGGATTGCGATTGCGAATTGCGATGTCTACGGAATTCCGAATAAATCCAAAGAGGTTTTCGCCGTTTAATTGCTAATGGTACGGAACCCTTCGTGCGGGAATCCCACTCGCACTTGGCCGGTTTTATTTAGTGATAAAGCCTGTTACTATTTTCTAGCAATCTACTCCAAGATAAAGCAATAAGCTAGGGGTGAATTTTCAAGGGCGAATAGCTGGTTTATATGTATACGTACCTAATGGGTAGGATAAATTAAACACCACCTTTAGCGTTTTGTGTATTTTATTCCAGAAAACTTGAAGAAAACATGACTACACAAAATGTATTATGAGCAAATGTTCATTATTTTTTTAACCCATTTTAGGTTTACAGTTATCCGTCATCTCATCTGATGTTAAGCGACGATGCGGTCTACGATGTACCGTGTTGAACTAGAAGAAGCCGATTAACTCTCGATTTGAATACACTAAGATTGTAACTATCGGGAAAAACTCACTCAAGCAACGCATTCCGTAGCCTAGACGTTCTTATCACAAAAGTAGAGTCAACGCTGACAACGCCTACATAATGCACTTAGCAAAATGTTGTTGCGCCATGTTACAAGTTGAAGTGAAGGATAAAGACAAACCTACTGTGAACTTAGTGGGAAAAGGGCATAAAGATGAAGTTGATGATTTGTACAATCTAAGGGATTCAACAAGGTGATTTCAGAATGAAAAAGTCTGTCAAAATTAAAAATCAATCAAAATCAACCATATGTCAAAGAGATCTGTCATTTTTAAAACGCATAATTGATTAACCAACGTACGTAAATCGAATTGTTTTCTGCGTAGGATTAACTTATGCAAAAAACAATAAGAGAGAGCTAAAAGATCAACCCAGCGGGTATAAATCATATTGTATTTGGAATTGAGGAATTCTGGGATCATTTTCGTCCACTTCACCTACCCACTCCATGTTGACACCCCACTGGGGATAAGCATATTCGTAATATTGACCAGGGTACAAATGGGCATAATTGTATATCAAAGTGTGATAATACCTTAAATCAGTGAATGCAAAAACTCTTTCGTCATTATATCTAATCTCGAAACAACCCACTCCGAAGATTTGATCCGCGTTGAAGAGACCGCCGCCATTTTGCAAGCCAGGGAAGGACATCTCATTTTTTATACAAATAAATTTGCCCCACCATTTTGGTAAAACATGGCTGCAGTCTATGATGCTGTCGAGGGTTTTGAAAACGTAGAAGAAGATTTTGTAATTTTGTTCAATGTGCTCCATATATTCGTATCCGGAGCCAGCGAACCAGGTATCGGTTGTTGGATCCAAGGTCTGGTATCTGGTTTTTACAAGGAAGGAGCGGTAAGCGAAGTGGAGACGAAACGGAGGGGTGTCGTAGATATAGATCTGGTCGTGGCTGTGGATGATGCAAACATCGTGACGTGGTTGGTGGATGCAGCGAGCGCCGTGGCAGTGTTCCGGGTTCATGCTCCACGGGATCAAACGATGAACACTCCACACTCGGTACCTGAGGACAAATCACCATCGCCATAGTCATCATTGTCTTCACCTTATAAATATATACTCGTAGATACCTATGTGGATATAATCGGGGGAAGGTTGAAGTTTTCATCTTCAACTAAATCTTATCATAGAAGCAGACTATTTCGGACTAACCTACCAACATTCAATGCTCGATGCTCGCAAGTGAACCGATACATTCTTAAAAAGATGTGTTTCGCGTACATGTACGAGTACAATTCGCAACCTCACATATTCATGGCATGATTGATGAGTTACGTTCATCACTCTCTTCTAGAGATAGAATTGTTACCTGATTTCTATATTTTTTACGCACATAGGTCCGCTTTTGACTTCCAACTCGACCGATGTAACAGTGCATCACCTTTAACTGTTGATGCACGCGGATCTAGAAGATACTGGTTCACTTTGACTATATATTTTTCGAAAAACACTTCAGCTAGCCGTTTATTCCACGCTTTGGCTCTTCGAATAAGGAGGGGAAATTCAAATAGCTTCGTATACATTTTGGAGAGATGAATAATGAAAGATTTATTTGTTGGTTTGATAAACCTATAGTGGAAACGGGAAGGTAATATCAGATTTTATAGGCCACAGCTCGTCCTCTATAAAACGAATTCTGTTAATAAATTTTGACAATCCAGACACTTTACAGCCGCGCTGCTTGGGGCTGTAAAGTTCTTTGAACTCTTAATTGATCATCGCCTATTAAACGAATAGTTCGCTGATGTAATGAGACCTTCGGGCTGATACTTCGCTGATTCATACCAGATCTACCAGAGGTATGCGAGACGCTACCACCGGGTATTCAATGCACGGCCGAACTTATTTTTAATTTGTACCTAACTGTTAAATTTTGCGAGTTTATTGTAAAAACTAAAGATATCACGATACTATATTTAATAGGTGAATTACATTCTTGCCAATACAATTTGTCTCATCTTATTTCATTTCATATCAACTCACCTAGTTTTATCAGACGGGATGGTGGCCAAATGCAATCCTATTGTCAATGCAATAGTCTTGCGTCATCTCATGTCATCTTATTTTATAGCAAAAAATAAATAATTGCAGTCATAGGAACTGCCAATAGAAGTGAAAACTTATAACTCAGAATTTGATAGCTCACTTTAGAAACTACGTGGGTGAAACGTAACGTTAACCGGTGGTGGTAACGAGCACGGCTATCTAGAAATGCTGACGCGTTTCTAGATGGCATTTCTTTTCATTCCCGAGCATGACGTTAGAATTCAATTCACAGGCCACGAAATCTGTCTGTGGCGCGCTAGAAGAAGTTGTTTTTACTTCAAAAATACCTGTAAGGAGTGACATGCGATCCAGATCTTCCTAAAGCCCAGATCCTCAGGTCTCTTTGTCTGTTGATGTACTGATCTAAATAATTGTACGCTGAGACGAGAGTCCGCCGATTTAACAACACTGCTGTACTTAGCGGGATCATATCTAAAACATGAACAAATTTTATTTGCTTTTAATTGGACTACATTTTCCCGATTTACGTAAGCAAATTGCTTACCGTCAGGCACTTGTTGTGCTTGACCCACAACACAACATTATAAGAAAAGTTGGACTAGATTTGATAGTGGAAACTGTAAATCAGGAAACCTAGTCCAATCAAAGTCCTGTTGACTACTGGCTGGAACATTTGATTTTCTATATTTGATTGTAATTAATTAAAAAAATATTTATTTAAAAAGATTAGATTTATTCTGTCAATTTAGTAATTGTTTACAAAGACATCGAATGCAATAGCACATATGGTGGTCGAATTGATAACTTCCTCCTTTTTGGAAGTCGGTTAAAAATTCGAAATCTATGATTATTATCTCGGTTTGATATATTAAATAATTTAAAATATATTTTACATTGTGGGCTTTTCTCTTATTCAAAAGCATTTTATAATTTACCTTTCGCCAACAAAAGCTATTTGAATACGAAGGAGACGCCTTTTTCAAGGAGAGTGCACGCGCGCGACCATGTTTCTACACGTGCATAACCCATTTGTTTACCCAATAAATACCATGCCTATTGTTTACTAAAACTTACCAATGGATATTCCAGCAATGACGTTGAGACGTCGTCTTCGTTCGATCTCTTCCCAGTCCCAATACCAAAACCAGAACTTATATTTATTATTATACACCCATTGCCATCTGGTAAACGAAAAAAATATTAATTTATCAATATTATAGTTCTAATAATTGATTATCTCCGAAAAAACAAAAACCGACTTCAAAAAATTGGCAGTCATAGGAACTGCCGATAGAAGTGAAAACTTATAACTTAGAATTTGATAGCTTACCTACTTTGGAAACTACACGAGTGTAACCGGAGGGCGTGGCCTGGCCATTACGCGATGACCATCTAGAAATGATTCAGCATTTCCCATTGGCTCACGCATTTCTAGATGGCCATTCTATGATGGCAAGGCCACGCCCTTTCAGCATTTCCCATTGGCTGACGCATTTTTATTCACCAAAAGAAATTTTCACTTCAATTTTCATTAAATTGAGACACTGGACCAAATTTCATAAGTAGCTATCATTAATTTCTAGTCAAAGATTTAGTCCGCGAGATTGGGCGTCGTTTACATAACCAAGGTGGTGACTCCCGCTCTGGCTCGTTCCTGAGGCAAAGAATAGCCATCGCCATCCAGCGAGGCAACGCAGCCAGTGTCTTGGGCACATTTGCACCAGGAGCGATTCAAGGCGGATTATTTTAGTGTATGACTCTGTGCGTGACGTGTATTTAAATAATATGATTTAATTTTAATTTTATTTGTGATATTTTTATTTCTAGTCTGTATTAAGCTCATAAATTTTTTTCTAACATTATGTATCGTTTACACTCGTTTATTATAAATAGTTTGTGCTCAGTTGTTCACTTTTTCATTCACAAATATTAGATTAAAAATGAACCAAAACGTCAGATGTATGAACAGTGAAACATATTCACTAATTCAGTGTAGCCACAAAGTATAAAAGAAAGATATTTCGCGAGAGTGCATCTAACTTGTACTTAGTAGAATAATTCTACTAAATAAATACTACGATGTTAAAATGGTCATTGTTTGGATATTTGGATGTTTGTTGGTCAATCACGTCGTAACTTACAAACGGATCGAGCTGAAATTTGGAACATAGTTAGATTATAGTCAGAAAGAACACAAAAGCTATTTATTATCCCGGGAAAATGACGGGAACGGGAACTACGCGAGTATAACCGCGGCACACTACTAATCCCCTCACGCTTACTTGCTCAGCGAAACTTCTAACGAATCTGGTAGGATGGTTGGCCTGTCAGATTAGTCTGGCTCATTGGAAAATATTTTGAAATATTGTGCTAAATATACAAAAATACAGTCGTTCTAGATTGACGTAAGTTAGCACAAGATTGCAGCCACCCGGAGACATTACGTAGGTTTCAAACTACATTCCCAATTTAGACATATCTCCCGATATTCGTGATTGCAGCTTTTATATCCGTTACCCGTAAAACGACCCTGCCTTCACCTTAGTGAGTATTAATTCCTTTTTAAGTTTACATTAAACTACCGATTTTAAAACTTCACGTTTCTATGACGTAAGTCTGGGGTGACTGGGAACTCAATTAAATAGCACATCTTTAGTGTAAAATCAGTCTTATCTAGCTACAACTGACCTGAAGAAGCTAATCCGTGGCGTTGTATCTTCTTGTTCGCCCCGTATCGTGGTTGTGCCCGTATCCCAGAACCCAGACACATGGTTTAGGCTTAGTAGAACTAGGAAACTCAACCTAGAAACAGTAAATATTTTATTAAAAGCTTACAGGGATCTTATGAAAAGTTTTGTTTTTTAGCTCACAGTGTTTGGTGAAAGATTATAGAAAAATGGAATAAGTGTAGGTATTGTACACATATACTTACTCTATCCTTGCGAGAGAAGACCCCGAGTCCCAGTAGTGGAAACATTTAATGGGGTTTTTATGCTACTCCCCCTGCCCATCTCGTCTTTGAAGGGGCGCCACCGTAATGGTAGCGGTTCGTGCGGAGACCGCTCCACGAGGCCGCGACCGGAGACCGCGACAGGCACTTGACATTATAGTTTTGTATAGGCGCCAGTTCGTGCCGCGACCGCGACACCTGTCTCGCGACACATGTCGCGGTCTCGGCACGAACTGACCCATATACAATTCCATAATGTCAAAAACCTTTCGCGGTCTCCGGTCGCGATCTCCTTTCGCGGCCTCATGGCGCGGTCTCCGCGCGAATCGCTACCTTCGATGCGATAGCAAATGCAGTGGGGTTGCTGGCGAACAAGAGGGCCGTTATTACGATGCGCCACTCTCCTTGTTCAATGCAGCTGGTGGAGGTAGGAGACGTAAGACCGAGGATCACAGACCTGGGTAGCGATTCTAAATGCAATCCGAATGGTTCGGAATCGGAATGACAATCCCTATCTCTGTCATGCTAAACCGATAAGACAAAGACCGAGAGATGAGATTCCAACCGAATGGATTTAGAATCGCTACCCTGACCCGTTGCGGGAAACCAATGAATGTTCGGGGTTTTAATAGATATTAGCTACAAAATAAGATAATGTTTCTACTTACAGAATCACCATCATAATATCAGGTCTGCTTGCAAAGAGTTGATTTAAAAAAGTGAGTAAAAATCACAAACCCTAAGGATTTCGTTGATATTCATGATTCAGAATCTTTAAATAAATAAGGGTTATACAGAAATACTGTACTGTACTGATGGAAAGGAACCTGTACCATAATTTAATAGATACTTTTAAGTTGCGTGAAATTTATTGTTACCGAAATTTGTAATAGCAATAAATGTAGCTATAGGTACAGGTAATGTATTTTGTGCTGTTAATACTAAAATTCTAAGTTATAAATTTTCACTTCTATCGGCTCGATGACTGCAAATTCAAATAAAGAAATAAGAACAAATTTGGAGTAAAACAAATTATCATACAGAAAAAAATAACGACTTTGGAGAAAAACTAGTTTCTAATACAGAAAAAAAAGCAAATTCTGTGAAATTAGTTCAAACACAGAACATAAAACCAGCCAAGTGCGAGTGGGACTCCCGCAAGAATCCGCTAATGATACGGAACCCGTATCATTAGCAAATAAACGGCAAAAACCTCTTTGGCTTTATTCCAAATTCCGTATACATAGACTGTATTCGCAGTTTCAGCAGACAGGATTTCTTCCAAAAATGTTTACTAAAATTTTGATTTTCCCTAATGCTTCTAACGACGAATTTGATAGCGCGATTTATTCTTCTAGTGGCGCCATCTAGTTTGCTTGGGACGGGCTAATCAAGCAAGAAACGGTAAAAAATTAAGTTTGTTGTATGGGAGTTGAATATGTTTGAATATTTATTTTATTTTTAATATTTATTGTTACAACGGCAATAAAAATACATCATCTGTGGAAACTTCAACTGTCTAGCTATCACCGTTCTTGAGATACAGCCTGGTGACAGACGGACGGACGCACAGCTAAGTCCCAGGGGTCCTGTTTTTACCCTTTGGTTCCGGAACCCTGAAAAGAACTAGTTTGTAGTAAAAACAATTTAAATACAGAAAAATGACAAATATGTATACAGTAAGACCAATTCAAATGCAGAAAGAACTAAAGATTTAAGAAAAACTCCCGTGTCTTATAACAAACCTGTGTAGCCCTGTATTTACAAACACATCTGTGTTTATATTACACATACTTAATATATCAAACATTATGTTGACATAACTTACGATACTTATTTTTCACTGTGAAACAAAACAAAAAAACCGAACAACCGACATCAATTTAAAAATTAAACTACTAGGTACACCTTTGAGGATGAGCTCTACATTGATTTTAGCAAAGCTTATATATGATCAATTAATCAGAAAGTAGGTATATTATCTTTTGAAATAAAAATGAGGCACTTATTAGTGCAGCGTCTTTTTACCTGAGCGTCTGAAACGCCGCATATATGAAAAACTCGGAAGTTATAACATATTTAGTGCGAGTGGTGAGACATTGGGCCCGTGGGGGCTCAAGCTCACTACATCTTCGAAATTATCTTTAGATTTTCATTGGTCTACGTACAATTATTCAGGTGTGAGTAGTTGGTTAAGTGAGTAATAATTTACATAACTATGTAGTAGGCATAGTTCTCATTGTAACTTAGTTCTGTTACAAAGGTTGCACCCGTAAAAATGTTTTTAAAGATTTTCCACATCGGTTCCTAACAGACTGAGGTAGAGGATTGAGTTTTTTTTAACATTATAGGTTTGCATTTGACCACCATATCTCTAGATGCTAAGTAACTATGAGGTCTACTACAGATGCCACCGATTTACTCTTGACTGGACGACACCAAGATTATAAGAAAAGTCACCCAGGTAATGCACTTCGCAGCCTAGACTGTTGTCAAAGTCAGCCAAATAAGTCATCATCATCAGCCGCAAGACGTCTACTGCTGAACATAGGCCTCCCCTCTAGATTTCCACAACGAACGGTCCCGCGCAACCTGCAACCAGCGGTTTCCAGCGACCTTTGTGAAATCATCTGTCCATCTAGTGGGAGGCCGTCCAACACTGCGTCTTCCGGTTCGTGGTCGCCACTCGAGAACCTTTCTTCCCCATCGGTTGTCAGTTCTGCGAGCGAAGTGGCCTGCTCATTGCCACTTCAGCTTGCTTACTCTTTGAGCTATGTCAGACACTTTAGTTTTTTGCGAATGTCCTCATTACGGATTCTGTCGCGCAAAGAGACTCCGAGCATAGCTCTCTCCATAGCTCGCTGTGTGACTTTGAGCTTTGTTATGAGGCCCACAGTTAAGAACCACGCCTCGGTTCTATAAGCCATCACTGGCAACACTGGCACTGGTTAAAGGCTTTTTTCTTTAGGCATTGGGGTATTTTGGACTCAAAGATGTGCCGAAGTTTCCCGAACGCTCCCCATCCGAGTTTGATCCTTTGCTGGACCTCTTTGTCGAAATAGGTATAGGCAATTAATTGAGGACAACTGAACATCTGGTAGTCAGATCTCAACTAAATTTAAATAATACTCCAGGAAAGGATCAACTTTCACACAAAAAAGATTAATAAAAAAATCCGCACATAGAAATCCAAGGCAAAACGCACAAAACCTATACCTACTCGAATTCTCATGAGAATATGTTTTCTAATTCCGTTCAAATCAACAAAGAAATAAAAATTATTATCAATTATTTAGGATTTGTTTAGTGGGTTCATGATCAACCATGTCATTTAAAACTAGCGGCCCGTTATGGCTTTGCTTGGATAATAACTTAGACACCAACTGCAGCGCCATGCGCCGGGCTGATTTGTGAATCTAAATCATCCAGGACCCTACCCAAACGTATACAAAAAAATGGGCAGTCGTAGGAACTGCCGATAGAAGTGAAAACTTATAACTCAGAATTTGATAGCTTACTTTGGAAACTAGACGGGCGTAACCGGAGGGTGTGGGCTGGTAATCATGGCATGACCATCTAGTAATGCGCCAGCATTTCCCATTGGCTGACGCATTTCTAGATGGCCATGCCATGATGGGCAGGCCACGCCCGTTTAGCATTTCCCATTGGATGACGCATTTAGATAGCCAATGGCTATGGTCCCGAGTTTACCCGAAGATTTCTTATCATATCCCAGCGTGACGGTAGAATTCATTTCACAGCTCACGAAAAATCTGTCTAGGCGCGCCAAAAGAAGATTTCACTTTAAAAAAAACATTCAAATCGGTCGAGCTGTTTAGGAGGAGTTTACTTACAACGGAAAGTGGCATTGATTTTTGAGATAGAAGATGTGTAATAATCATATTAGTTTTCACACTAAAACTATGTTATTACTGATTATTATGTTTCTTTTTACTAAAGGTGACTAGTAAGTGTGGTTGAGATTTTTTTCTGACTAGTTCAGGCACGTTTTTTTTTTTACTTATATAGGTTCACACTTGACCGCCATCTCGCCTGATGTTAAGCGACGATGCGGTCTACGATGGAGCGTGTTTACCTAGAAAAAAACCGATTCACTCTCGATTTGAAGACACAAAGATTGTAACTATCGAGGAAAACCCACTCAGGCAACGTATTCCATAGCCTAGACGTTCTTATCACAAAAGTTGAGTCGAATCTCTTCGTTCGTGTCTTTGGAACATCAACCATGAAACGATGTCGCTTTTTTCGAGCTACGAGCATTCCGATAGAAAAAAGGACAAGGTGGTATCAGATCATGCAGATCAGCCGCACACTCTCCGAAGTGTATCCGATAAAACGTTTGTTAAATGGTTCGCCATTAAACTTGGTCCACCCTCCACCCTAGAAAATTGAAGAATTAACATCGAATCCAGGGTCATCATATGCGTTGCAAAACTGTGGGACCCGAAAATATGTTTCCAGACAGGTAAAACAGGATGCATTTTAATTTATAAACAGTAAAGGTACTGTAACGTCTCAACATAAAAAATAAGTTTAAGAAAAAAACAAAGTATCCACCTCGAGTTTTTTCTAGAGTGAGCGCTTGGCCACCCTAAAACGAGTCTAGGGTGAGTAACTCGTAATAAAAATGTCCAGTACCTAGTCACAATATCGGCAGCATCTTATAAGTATCTTGTTAATTTAGCTCATACTCTTGCTTGTTAATGAAACTAGTATTCAAAATGAAAAGAAAAATAAAGCAACGAGTATAAACATCTCACATCGGAAGTTTATAAAACATTCGGTTATCAGTTGTAAACTACTAGCGATACTAGTTCCAATTGACAAACGTTTTCTCTCTTTCATTCTACAGATGATAGAGCGAGATGAAATTAACTGGTCAAATGTGTGTAGTCTCCAGACAGGGTTCCGGCGTGCCGCTAAAAACTTTTTTTTTTCTTAGATATTGATTGATAACTATCGTTACATTAGTTACATTCATATTATTAATACAGTCATGATTAGTAGCTATACGCAGTAAATTATTCATAAAGAAATATTTGTGTAATTTGATATAAAATTGCCGCGAGTCGTCTGGTCAAATGATTTCAAAATACATAGTGCCAAGTGATGAGGAAGACATGGTAAGCAACACCATAAAACACGGCGTCAAACAACACCTATATTGAAAGATTTAAAATACTAAATCACGACCTAGCCTTGCACTGAGCTTGTCGCCCGGATACACAAGATGATTTCTCTGTTCGATGATTCTAGAACACAGAATAAAACTTGGCATAGCACATACATAGATAGATAGATACTCTTTATTGTACACACCAAAAACAAAAAAACAGTTATACAGGCGAGAAGAACAATAAAAATATTAGCTACTACCCAAAAATACGGCTACTTTTTATCCCACAAAAGTAAAAAGAATGGAAACTACGCGGATAAAACCGCGGGACATTGCTACTATACCTACGTATATATGGGCGCAAATTGTTATGTATTGCCAGTAATTATCTAATATTGTTTTTATTTTATTATACTGTAACAAAAATATCTAAAACTCGTTATATTTATATCCAAATGGGTATTAGTAAATACAAAGCCTTCTTTGGAATTTAATAGATGTTGTATTGATTATTTACTAGTATCGACTATTTTGATATTTTTGTTGCATCTCATTATTAGATTAGATATCTAATACACTCTGTAAATGTTTAAACATATTTTCTATTGTAATTATTGATATTCTGAATAGTATTTTTAATATGTTTAAGCATAAATGAAACTTGTTGTTGTTTCATGCTTATTAGTGGCGCCATCTATTTAGTGGTAACATGTGATAATATTAAATCAATAATGCATTTTAGGTAAATTAAATCATTAATAGTTGTTGTAAAATTCATTAAACTATTGGTTTGGAATATTAGACTGTATTTCTGTACTTGTTATGAAAGTATTTCATATTTTGTTGTAAAACAATTTGTATTTGCTATAGTTATGTCGTGTATTGTAAGAATGATATAAAAGCGGGTGATTTTGTAAAAGGGGGTCACTTTGATACCAACGACGAGAAATAAAACTATCTCATTTACTTTGAGTTTTTATTCTGATGGAGTCTGAACATGGAAACCCTGCCCGATCTCCGAAATATACTACGTTAATAATATAAGATATTATATTGTTCAGTATTTATGCCAGAAATACCGTCTCGGGGCCCATAGCGAGAATTAAAAACAAATTAAATGCCGTTATACCGATTTTAAGAGTTACTCCCTAATTGCAAACAAGGTACCTAAAATTACTCACCCAATTACTGCTCCCGGCGTCGTCCAAAGTCCTGTTTGGTTATTAGGAATAGGGAACGGAACACGGGAATAAGGAAACACCAAACCAGGCGATATCGAGGCGACCTCCCGAATTCCCGTTCCAGCAGAAGCAACGGTCCGGCGTTGTAGAAGGGGCCAATCCAGTAGCGCACTTCACAAAATAGTCCAGCACTAATCCAGTAGTAACACACTTAACGTTAATAATGTATTCCCGCACAATATTAACACTTTAAACCAGATTATATAGAAAACGCGCCTTTTCGTTCCAGCGAAAAACCGACAAGGTCACTTCACAGCCGGCTGTCAAACCATAGATCCGCTATGATTTTTAATGTTGCCCGATTATACGGAACAAAACCCCCGACCAATTGAACTCCTGTTCAATTTTAGAAAACCAGTATTTAGTATCTAGTATTTAGTAACTAGTATTTAGCAGTATCCAGACCTCAAACAAAAACGAAATTCCCAACTTTGACCCGAAAGTGGAAATCAAACCAAAAAAAAACCTTTACCAAAAATAGCAATAAAATTAAATAAAATTTTAACCATGAAAAATACGTATATCTAATAAAGAGGCAGGCGTGCCAGAGAGGACACCGCGCGCTGAAGTCTGGAACCAGAAACCAGAATCTCCGCCACGCGGGGTGTGCCATCAGTACCAGATATCAATTTTAAAATACGTCCCCTACGCCAGAGTAGGGGGGCCAAATTTGCCTCTTTTAATAATACTAAGTCCCCTTCCCGAGGGGCCTCCGTCCTATCTGTCCATTTTACCCGTTGTTGCAACAGATGCAAGTACTCGGCCGACCAGCGCCTCCAGAAGTCTTGACTTATTTGCTGCAATAACTGAAAACGGGACAGCCGTCCGGGGCGCTCATCCTTCCAGGGATACTCCGGCAACGCGGTTAAAGGCTGACCGATCAAGAAGTGACCCGGCGTCAAGACTTCTAGATCGTTAGGGTCAGGCGAGATTGGACAGAGAGGACGGGAATTAAGAACTGCCTCCACGCGGCATAGTACCGTGACTAACTCTTCCCAAGTTAACACGGTCTCCCCGATGACACGGCGGAGATGGGTTTTAGCAGACTTCACCGCAGCCTCAAAAATTCCTCCCCAGTGAGGACAGGCCGGCACACTAAATTGCCAGCTGATTCCCCGCTGGGCGAGAGCCAGACTTAAACTATTATTACCAGAATTTAAAAAATTATTAACTTCGCGTAAATAATTCGCCGCCCCTCGATAATTTGTGCCATTGTCCGAACGTATTAAAGAGGGTACTCCTCTTCGCGCTACAAAGCGATCCAGCGCCGCGACAAAGGCCTCCGTAGACAGCGCAGAGACCAGCTCCAGGTGGACTGCTTTGGTGGCCAAACACACAAAGACGCACAGGTAGGCTTTAACGACCTTGGCGTTACGCAACGTTGATGACTTGACCGAGAAGGGCCCAGCGAAGTCCGTTCCGACCCCGTCGAACGGCCTCGAGGGAGAAATCCTATCCGGAGGAAGATCTCCCATCATGGGCTGCATGGTAGACGCCTTGAGCCTATAACAAGGGACACATCTAAACAGCACCTTTCGGACCGCCCTGCGAGCCGACAAGATCCAGAATTCACGCTGCAACACAGCGAGAAGCGCGCCACATCCAGCGTGCGCGTTACCGATATGCCGATCGGTGATCAGCAGGTCCACCAGAGGACCTCCTTTCGGTAGCAACAGGGGGTGCCTGCTGCCGTACGGCAGGTTGGCTTTCCGGAGCCGACCTCCTACGCGCAGAAGACCATCCTGATCTGTGAAAGGGTTCAACTTGGCGACCGCACCCTTCAAACGAGCGCGTCCGCAGCGCAGCGCCTCAAGTTCCGTCGGAAACCTTTCACCCTGCACCAGCCGAATAAGGTGCAGCAAGGAACTCCGACGCTCTTCCACAGTGGCGATCTGGTCACTCCTCCTCTGACGAGGGTGACGACAGTTGTGGATGAAGCGTTTAATCCAGCTAGTTACCCCCAACAACTTATCCAGCTTGCTGTAACGACCCGTCAACCAGTCAGGGTCTGGGGGCACTTCCGCCACAATCGCATGCACGCGGACTCCGGGCAGCTCCGCTCGCTCCGAGTCCGCGCCGAGAGCTGGCCAGGAAGCTTCTGGCTCCCGCAGCCAGTCCGGACCCCACCATAAGGGGTGATCAACTAGCTCCGGCGCGGAACAGCCGCGCGAAGCACAGTCAGCGGGGTTCAACTCACCCGGGACATGTCTCCAAACCATGTCCAAACCCGATTTCCCACAAAGGTCTCCAAGGTGTGAGGGGCTGCTCTTAACCAGGCAAGCACGACCTGACTGTCAGACCACGCATAGACATTCCGGATGTCTATCGAGGTGGACAGTTCCTGATATACATGCTTGAGCAGCCGAGCAAGTAATGTGGCTCCGCTCAATTCCAGTTTCGGAATGGTGAGTCGTGTCCTGATAGGAGCTACCTTGCTCTTCCCCAATAAGAGCGTGACATTGACGTGGCCTCCAGCGTCAACTGTACGCAAGTACACAGATGCGGCATAGCCCAGCTCGGACGCATCACAGAACCCGTGCAGGCTGATCCGGCTACAGCCTGGTGGCAGAATGCGACGGGGCAACGCCACTCTATTGACCGTTTCGAGGTCAGATATCAAACGAAGCCAAGTGTTAAGCGAGTCTCCGACCAGGGGGTCGTCCCAGGAGACCTTCAGAGTCCAAAGTCGCTGTAACAGACACTTGGCTGCGAACAGAACCGGACTGATCCAACCGTTTGGATCAAACATCCTGGCGATGGTGGACAAAACCGTCCGTTTTGTCCACGCGCGTGTGGCTTCCAGTGCCACCCGAAAGGTGAAGATGTCAGCAACCGGTTGATACTGCATGCCCAGAACCGCAATCCCGTGCGGATCGTCACCTTCCTCGAAGAGCCCCGGATCCTGCTGGTGATCGTCCGGGATACCAGCCAGGACGTTGGGGTCGTTAGAGAGCCATTTCCGAAGCTCATAGCCTCCAGATGCGAGAAGCTCTGTAAGCTCATCCCGGAGCAACAGAGCTTCCTCCACCGTCTGCGCACCAGTGCAAACGTCGTCCACGTACAGGTCGCGTTCCAGAACTGCGGCTGCACGTGGGTACCGAGCCCGTTCTTGCTCCGCCAACTCCAGCAGTGAGCGGATCGCAATGAAGGGGCTTGATCTCAACCCATAGGTGTTGGTGTTCAACTCATACACCATCATAGGGTCCTGAGGACTTTCCCGCCAGAGGATCAACTGGAACCTCCTGTCCTCGGGGTGTATGACCGTTTGTCGGAACATCATACGGATGTCCGCTCCCAACACCACCTGATGCCTACGGAAATTCAGGATGATGTCTACAATATCCCGATGTAGCTTCGGTCCAGCGTGGAGGCACTGGTTCAGTGACACTCCTGTCGAAGTCGGAGCGGATCCATCGAACACCGTCCTGAGTTTGCCTGTCGACGCTTTCAAAACAGCGTGATGAGGCAAAAAGTAGTGGTCCATGGTCGACCAGTCGTCGCGAGCCGGAGACATGTGGCCCAGTGCCTCATACTCCCTCATGAACTCGATGTACTTTTCCCGAAGTACAGGATCTCGAGCCATGCGTCGCTCCATGGACCTGAGCCTTTTCTCGGCCAATGATCGAGACTGGCCCAGACGCGGGGGGTTATCCCGGAAAGGGAGCCTAGTCTCCAATCGCCCAGAAACCATTCTCCGAGTGTGAGCCTGATAAAAGTTCTCACACTCCACGTGCTCGGGATCCAGCCGAGACACGGTAGGCGGCTCTTCGATCTCCCAGAACCTCTGCATGATCTGAGCGAGGGCCGTTCCCGTAAAAGAAGCCTGATTCGTCTGCTGCCACTCATCCACCATTCCCAAAATGGCGTTCCCGTAGATGGTGGGCAGCGCCATCAGCGAAGACTGATCCAGCAGTCTAGGCTTGCCGTTCATGATGTAACCCAGTACATCAGAACCCAACAAAAGGTCTACCGGACCCGCCATCCCGAAGCGGGGATCCGCCAACCTGAGACCCTTAGTACAGGACAAAAGATCCGGATCTATGTCCGCCTGAGGAAGCCAACCGACAACCGAATCCATGACGGTGGCCCTGACCGCAATCCTTTCCGAATAGGAATGTACGGACGAGAAGGAGAGGCGGGTCTGTCCAGCCGACCGCACCTCTGTGTTCCCGACTCCCCGCAACGGAGTCGGTGACGGAAACCTAGCCAGGCCCAGGCGATGAGCAACCCGGGTTGTTAAAATGCACCCCTGGGACCCTGTGTCCAAGAGCGCTCGTATCCGGACGTAGTCGCCTCTTGGACCCCAAACCCTTAACCAGAGGGTGGGCAGCAGGACCACCGGTTGATCCTGTGCCAAGGGAACGGAGGCTAGTCAATCCCTCCGAGGCCCGTCCGAACCCGTCGGACTACCGGGCCCAGCCCAATATGGCTGCCGAGTGCAAAGGGCCATCGGAGGGGGGGCATATCCGGCCGCCCTGCCATACCGAAAGTAGGGCGGGTGGTATTCCAGCCTCGGATGTTCATGGAGGGGAGGCGTGTACGCCCTCCATTCCATCGGTCGCGGATCCAGCGGCGGAGAAGGGTAACGCTGGGGAGGTGACCCCAGTGGTGACTCCGGTATCACCCTTCCACCTCTCCAGTTCGCCCGCGTCCGCGCGGGCTGTGAGGTCGGTGACCGAGCCGCGTGTAGGACGCCCCTTGTTGGGCTGCCCGGTGCTGCCGTGGGTTGGGGTGGAGGGGGTGTGCTCCACGCTGTAGCCACTTCATTGTTGTACAATGCGTGGCTCTGCGTGGGAGCGCCCCCGCCCGTGGAGGGCCCCCTCCCTGAGGGCTGTCGACCAGCACCATCGCTCCTGACGCACAAGAGCTGATGGTGTGGTCCCCCACACCCAGGACACGGCCGTGCCGTGGGGCAGTCATTGTACAAATGACCCCCCAGGCACCCGTAGCACCGACGCAACCGCCGAACGATCCCTCGTCGTTCGGAAGTCGTCCGCGAAAGCAGGGCCGGACACTGCACCAGCGCGTGAAGCTGGCCACAGTTCGGGCACTCCTGCTCCGACGCACTCGTCACCGTCGCCGTCCGCTTCACCGCACCCTGAGTGCGGGGATTGGTAGGTCGCGGTCCTGTTCCGGCAGGGCCACGAGCTGACGCGGCGGGCTGCGCCTCCTGAGGCGCCGACTCTGCCATCCTCGCCTCCCACTCCAGGACCCGAAGTAGCTCCTCAAACGTGGGGAAGACCTTCGGGTCGGCGTGAAGGCCCCTTTCCCGCTCGAACCGGGCGCGCAACTCCAGCGGCACCTTGCCCAGCAGGATGTGGACCAGCAGAAACGACCAGTGTTCTACTGGCAGTCCCAAGCTGCGCAAGGCGTTGTACGCCACCTTCACGGGCGTGAGGATTAGTGGCCGCAACTGAGACCTCTCAGTCACCTTCGGCAGCCCCAGTATTTGTGACACGTGAGCGTCGGCGAGGAGCCGAGGATTTTGAAACCTCGTCTCCAGCAACTCCATCGCCGTGCCGAAGTTGTCGTCGTCCAGCTCCAGGTGCTGGACCAGGGAGAGTGCCTCACCCTCCAGTGACGTGCGGAGATAGGCCAGCTTCTCCGCCCTCGTCAAGTCCGTGCGTGAATCTACGAGAGAGGCGAACATGCTCCGGAAGCCGCTCCACTCCCGCAGGTTCCCTGTAAACCTGGGCAAGTCCAGAGTGGGAAGGCGTCCCACTACACCCGAGCCCGCATCCCTGATGACGGGTCCCGAGCTCGCCCTTCCCTGACGAGACCTCTCCAGCTGGCGAACCCTTTCGGAGACCTCGTCGTACACATCCAGGATGCGCCGCATGTCCGCCTCGATCCTCTCCATCTGCTCCTCAGGTGGAGACGGCCTTGCATCCCGCAGCGATCCTGCGCTCCTCTCAGCGACCTCCAGGCGCCTGTCGAGCTGTTCTGCCCTGTTTAGCAGCGCCTCCTCCCGGTCTCTCCGGCCGACCAATCCTTGTAAGGATTCGAACCATCGGAGCTGGTTGGCCAAATCCGAAGCCATTTTAAATTTAAATTTAAATTTTAAATTAGCCTAAAGTTCGGACAATGTCACAACAAATATATCCGCAACCTAAAAAACCGGATACCACTTAATACTAATTTCCCGACAGTTTGGGGAGAAATTATAAACTGGGAACCCCCAAATATTCGGCCTACCCGGTATATTTTGCCAGAAAAATAAAACAAAAAGGGAGTATTTACGGCCAACGACGCTCCTGCTACCAAAAAATGTTCAGTATTTATGCCAGAAATACCGTCTCGGGGCCCATAGCGAGAATTAAAAACAAATTAAATGCCGTTATACCGATTTTAAGAGTTACTCCCTAATTGCAAACAAGGTACCTAAAATTACTCACCCAATTACTGCTCCCGGCGTCGTCCAAAGTCCTGTTTGGTTATTAGGAATAGGGAACGGAACACGGGAATAAGGAAACACCAAACCAGGCGATATCGAGGCGACCTCCCGAATTCCCGTTCCAGCAGAAGCAACGGTCCGGCGTTGTAGAAGGGGCCAATCCAGTAGCGCACTTCACAAAATAGTCCAGCACTAATCCAGTAGTAACACACTTAACGTTAATAATGTATTCCCGCACAATATTAACACTTTAAACCAGATTATATAGAAAACGCGCCTTTTCGTTCCAGCGAAAAACCGACAACGTCACTTCACAGCCGGCTGTCAAACCATAGATCCGCTATGATTTTTAATGTTGCCCGATTATACGGAACATATATTATGTTGGTAATGCTAATATTAACTGTCGCGACTTTTTTTTGTCATCTCAAAAAATGCCCAACGTGCCTAAACTAGTTTCAACTTCAAAAAAGTTAACAAGGGTTCGTTAGTTGGTTAGACGGGGCCTTTTCCGCACTTGGCCTCTGAAATGGGCCATCGTGCGTGGCTCATACTTCCCTTTTACTCCAACCATCCCAGGCTATCCCAGAAGGCAAGCAACCTATTCAGGTTGTTGAATGCCACCGGGACTGCTGCTGGGGAGTGGAGGAATTCTGCCCGTTGATTTGCCAAGCTCCTGCATTCCACAATCACATGCTGTAGCGTTTCTTCCTTCTCCATGCATCCTCTGCATAGAGGGCTATCTGTCCCACCTAAATTGAATAGGTGTTTGTTAAGGGGACAGTGGCCAGTCACAGTACATATGACTTTGCGGATTTTATCCCTGCTTAATCTGATAAGGTTGCGGGCAAGTTTTTTTGTTGCTACCGGAACAGCATTTTTGGTTTGCCTGCAACCTTCGATGTTTCTCCATTCCATTGAATGTGCTTTTCTAGTATTTTCCTGCAGCCATATTTTTATTTGGGCCTGAGGTATAGGCATTAAAGGTTCCGGTCAATATATTACTGCCTTTGCTCCTTTTTTTGTCCAGTTCGTCTGCTGCGTCGTTACCTCGTGAGTCGCTGTATCCTTTAATCCATTGCTGGGTTACTCTATTCGTCCTTGCTATGGATTGGAGTGCATTGTGGCATTCCAGTATAAGGACAGATGTTATAGTGTTGTTTTTTAGGGCTTGAAGCACTGACACGCTGTCGGAGATAATTTTGATATTCAGGTCCCCAACATCTCTGGCTGCGACCGCCTGTACCACCCTGGTGATACCGATATATTCGGCTTGAAAGACTGTGTTTAACTTATTTAGTGATGACAAAGGGTTCGTTATTAAATAACGAAACCCTAATCATTCAAGAAATGTTGTGAAAATTGCCTTTATTTTTATTCTCGTCAAGAATTCTTAGACATCGGTAGTCTTATACGCTTACCGCTTTACTTCGACTTACTCAAGGCTCCCGCCTAAAACTATCATATTTTTAAATAAAGTCAAATCAATATAGACATGTTCGTCGTTTGAGATGTCAAACGATGTTCAACAAACAATATTACTTATTTATAAGTAATGTTTTGAAAAATGAAGGCATTAAATATTCGATTTTGATTTCCGCCTAAAAGTTTCATCAATCGGATCATAATCAATTTTAATTTTATAATCATTCAGAAAGATGAGATTCACGCCTTATTCTTTTTTACTCAGTGTATTTAATGTACAGTTATTCTGTTTTCATGTAAGTACCCAAACCAAATAATTTCATTGTTTTTTTTAAGGACGAAAATCTTCTGGACATAGGCCTCGTGGCTGAATGGGTAGTAACTTTGCCTGCGAAGCCAAGGGTCGTGGGTTCGATTCCCACCCAGTGCAAATATTTGTGTAATGAATTCAAATATTTGTGCTGGATTTAGGTGTTTCTATGTTTAATAAGTAGTATTTTCTACTATACAAGTATTATATCAGTTATCTGGCCGCCATAAAACAAGCTTTGCTTAGTTTGGGGTCAGATGGTGTTGTGTGTGAATTGTCCACCAATATTTATACTTATTATTTATTTTATGTAATGTCTGTCTGTTTATGTACATAGTATTATCTACTTTATTTTTAGCTTGGTTGATATCTTGTGCAGCTGCTTGCCCAGATAACTTGTGCGTTTGCTGATACCACATCTTTTTAGTAGGACAATAATAATTAAGATTATTTTCAGGTCCTCGCTAGTTCCCAGGAAACAACTTATCCATTAGGAAGTATTTTTGGAGAAAACGCTTACCTTGTTACTCCATATGTGGTAAGTGGTAAGATTATAGTTTAAGTAATGTTCATAGTACTGTTGGTACACTTGGCTTGTCCAGAAGTGCAGTAAGTTCTATACTAGAACGAGTGTATAAAGCTGCACTAGTAGGATCATATCGGATTTGGCTGGGCAGGGAGAGAAACACGAGTAGTGAAGGTGAGTGTTGATGTACATCGGAAAGGGCCGCCTTAAACCTACACCCGTGTCACAAGTCTCGGGATCTACTCGGGATTTCTCTCTGCCACACGATGGACTCGGCACCCGCACGGTGAATCCGACCAACCAAGTACCCAAGCGTGACGCTAGAATTCAATTTAACAGATTTCAATTAAGATTTTTCGAATTAAGAAGACGAAAAATCTGTCTAGGCGCGCCAAAAGAAGTTTTCACTTCAAAAACCTCTTCAGTTTTGTAATAGTAGTATCCATATGTATACTTTTACTTTTTGGAAACAATAACGCAAGTTCACCTTAGATGGTGCTTATATTTTAAGAGAGCATTTAGTAGAAGATTTCAGAATCCCCTCTCTTAAAATGAATCTCTTAAAACATTTCATCTAACCCTAAGTAATAAAATAACCTTATGGATAAGCTCGCCGTTTATTTTTAGCCACTCATAACGACATCTGATTTATCTGAGGCGGAAACCGTACCAACGCACCGAAAGCCGAAAATCAGGAGAAAGAAAAAGAAGTTTAAAAGAAAACATAAAAAGCAGAAGCCAGAAATCACAATCGTAAACGACGAGGAAACTGCTACGGTTAGAATAACTAAAAATATAAGGAAACACAAGAAGCCCAGAAACGGTTTATTGAGACGTGGAGATGTAAGCGTCGTTGATTCAGAAGTTGTTGCTAATAATTCTGTTGATAATGATGCGGTTAGTACACCAGTTGTTTTATAGTATAGATGATAAGACGAACAGGACATGTACCTGATGGTAAGCAACATGTCTGCCCATAACAGCACAGTGACACACAGCTATTGGAACATAATGTTAAATATTATTTTCGGTTATCACTAATTGAAAGTTAAACTTTTTTGCCGTGTAGAACACTTTTTGTAGAATAAATTCTTGCGTTACGATTGCGTCACCGACATGCTAACGTCAGACGGAACTTAATTCTACTAATATTATAGATGCGAAACTTTATAACTTGCGAATAAATCGGGTTGGAATTTAGAACACAGATAAAAGAAAAGTAACGTAGCGTAGTAGACAAAAGAAAAGTAACGTAGCGTAGTAGACAAAAGAAAAGTAACGTAGCGTAGTAGACAAAAGAAAAGTAACGTGTGTGCTAGTCGGGAATAGGGCACAGGCTACTTTTTATCTCGGAAAAGTTAGAACGACAACTGCGCAGGCAAACTGCAGTAGCAGTAATATGTGTAACTATACAGGTAACGTATTTTTTCCGAACGCTTGGTCGATGCGACGCGTGACCAAAATGCTGGCGTTTATTTGGCCCAACGCATAAGCATTGCCATTCAGCGTGGTAATGCCGCCAGCATGCTGGGTACGCTTCCGATTGGTAGTGGGCTTGAACATCTTGATTATCTGTAGACCTTCATTGGTCTATGGATAATTCAGGTGTGCTTAGTGTAAGTAGTTGTTAGGTATGTAGCGTAGTGTAGTTCTCATTGTATTTTAGTTTTGTTAATAAAGGCTCTGCCCCCTTTCATCAAAATTGTGGATCATGTAGTGTAGTCCGGTCAATTTAGACATTCGAAGTTACCTAAATTCCCACCAAGCTGAAAATCGGTAAGATTGTTTAAAATATCATTGAAAACAAAATTTGAAAGTTCCCCATCTATCCCCTGTGAGCAAAAAAAAATTGGCAGTCATAGGAACTGCCGATAGAAGTGAAAACTTGCTGTTGCCCTGGTACTGGTACCTAGGGGCAAACGCAACTCTTTTATATTTCTGTTGTCCTGGTATCTGGAGATAAACGCTGGGCTGTTGGAGGTAGGTAATCGAAACTCTTTACTGTTTCTGTTGCCCTGGTAACTACCTGGCCGTTTTTACCGAGTTTACCCGAAGATTTCATATCCGATCCGATCCATTATCATATCCAAGCGTGACGATTGATGAATCCATTTCACAGCCCACGAAAATTCTGTCTATAGCGCGCCTAAAGAAGTTTTCACTTCAAAAAGTTTTATTCGAGGTCAAAGGTAAAAAAATGAGTTTATCGCGATTTTCAGAAAAACGGTAAGTTTTATCATAAAAATACCACAGACAAAAATTGTAGATCATAAAATTATCTACAAAAAAATGTTAACACTTTTTTTTCTACGAGCCTCCGTTTTTGAGATATAAGTGTTGTTTTAATAAAATTATAAGTTGAAAGTTTTCGCTTCAATCAGCAGTCCCTATAACAGTAATTTTTCTAATCTATATGTACACGAATGATATTCAATCAATAGTCTTTTTTTAATATATATATATTTCACTTAACAAAAGTTTACCACTACTTTGAAATATTCATGTGTTTTTAATTAAAACTTCTTACTTTTTGAAATATATGTAAGAATATCTTAAATCTATATATCTAAATATCTTAAAAAAGTAAGAATGCCTCATCACATTCACCTTCAAAGTCGTGTAAAATCACATACCTACAATACATTTTGCGATAACCGAGACGAATTCCAATATTTTTAGCTGTTTTGAATCTAGTATGAAAACTTACGTGGTCGACTAACTAACTAATTAATTAACGTGTTACTTACCTACGTGAGTTGAGGTCGGTCCAGCCCAACTTAAGTTCTAAAAGAGCAGCGGTCACGCGATTCCCGTCAATAAGGCCATTGGATAATGCTGAAACTTAAGTCTGACTAGACCAGCCATATCTCGCCAACATGACTTAGACGTGAACTGATTAAAAGCTTATTTTAATTGTGTATCAAAAACTTTATTAAAAAAAAAATTATACGATGTTATACTTTTTTTCTGTTTCAGGTTAAAATGTTGTTATTTCAACAGCGCAAAGCACCAAAGGCGCAGTCTCTAACCAACAATCAACAACAAACAAAAGGAAAAAGAAAAAAGAAGTTCAAAAAGAAAAATAGAAGATTTAATAATCCTCAAAGAACAACTCAGAAAAATGCAGGAAATGTATCAACGACAAAGAAGATAAAAAGGAAATTTAAAAAAAAAATCGTAAAAACTACATCGAACACTCGCAGTTCTGAGGAGGATGTCTCGGATGGTAGTAAAAAACCTTCTGATAAATCTAGGGAGAGAAAACCACTTGACATTGTAGTACATATTAAAATGGATGATTAAATAAATATTTATCGTTTTAATTTCAGCGTTTGATTTTTTACATGACAAAAAAATGGTCTTCTTTTATTCTCTAATCACTTATGTATATTGTCACTCCATCGAGTTTCAACGCGTTCTATGCAAAGTTTGATGATTCGCAATGTCCACTCTAAGACTCAAGTTGTAAAAGACAATCATTGCCCTCAATGCCCCTCAAAAGTCACAGTTTTTAGCAACGCTTTTTTTAATATACATATATCTATGATCTGTTGAAGCCCGGTATCTTGGAGTACGCTCATGATGACACTGTTTTACTGGTTTATTGATAATCAGCCTGCATCCTTCTAAGGGGATGTTAGGGACATTAAATACGAGGTCCCTTTTAGCACGTAGGCGCTCGCTAAGACGGGGGTTTGCGAAATTCAACCCCTAAGAGGGTGAAACAAGGGATAAACGGTTGTATGAAAATTTTATCATTTTCAAAGTTACCAAGTTTTGTAGCTAGACACTATACACTAAAGAATTAAATTTTTGTTCTAGCAATTTTGTAATTTCGAAGTGTAGGGGGGTGAAATTGGGATTGAAATGGGGGATGAAAGTATATTTGAAAGCTCCCAATCGTTGAAGATAAAACCATGAAACTCTGTATATAGGCACTTGGCACAAAGCAAATAAATGTTTGTTCTAGCAGTTTTGTAATTTCGAACTGTACGGGGATGAAATCGGAGTTGAAATGGAGAATGAATATCTCTTACGCTTTCACACCTAAACAAATGAACCGATTTTGATGAAATTGTAAAAAAAAATATATTATAAGCTGTTTTTAGTAACCGTAAATGTGTCTGGGTATACAAATAGGTACTGCCTGAGTTACTTTAGAATTTATTTTACGCGGGACAAAGTCGCAGGTAACAGCTAGTAATAAATAAAAGTGTATTTGCCTGGTCTAAAAGCATCGAACTCTTCGTGACAAGAGCGCACGCGCTCTCTCGCTAAATTACGTGCCGAAGGGAATAAACATTAAACAGCCGCTAAACAGTGTTAGAAAAGCCAACAAACACTATTTTTTTTTGGAAATGTATTGAGTTTTAACAAAAGTCGTAGAACAAAAGTTGTTTATGTAGATGTACAGAACATGCCCTTAAACGGATGCAGGTTGATTACCAATAACCCTGTATAGATTGACATACCTACTTATCACATCATCATCATCATCAGCCCACTAAATGTTCCCACTGCTGGGACTCGGGGCCTTCTCTCGCAAGGAGAGAGTTAAGGCCATAATCCACCACGCTGGCCCAGTGCGGGTTGGTGAATGACACATGACTTCGAAAGATTCTAGGTACATGTCGGTTTCCTCGCGATGTTTTCCTTCACCGTTTTAAGTTAGCGGCATTACGCACATGACTTCGAAAAGACAGTGGTGCGGGTGGGGTTTGAACCCGGGGTCTCCGGATCGGCAGGCGCCGTTCTCCCGACTAGACCAGCCGTAACTTATCTAGTTTAGTATAATTTAGCACGTCTGAACTTGGCCCTCGAGGCAGTTTTTGTAATGGACGATAGCAAGTTTGACGACGGAAAGACGCAGGTGTATCAGTTCTTTACAAAAATAGTCAATTTTATCCGACTGAATTTTCAAAACGTCTCTGATCGAATTTATGTGAATCTCAAGCTTTTTGAGCATTACCTTAGTACTTAGTACATACACTCACATTTGTCTCTTTCATCGAGTTCAAGATTAGGTAGCTGCTAAATAACTAGGGTCCTCTCAAAGGTATGAAGATATAGGTACGTCAGGTCCAGCCAGTTGCTCTTTTTATACCAAGCACAGATCTGCTCTTGTATGGAATACTACTAGTAGTTCGCACTTTTGAGATGGGTCGATTTGAACACAGTAGACTGCTTGTGTAGAGCACTACTTGTAGTTTGTACCTTTGACATGGGTGGGCTAAATATCTGTTGATGCCCTGAAATAGGCCAAGATACATGCCAAAAAACTAACAGGCAAGGAAATCCTTGTTCGAAAATGCCTTTCGTTCTTTCGTTATCGGATACATTTCAGAGAGTGTGCAGCTGATCTGCATGATCTAATACCACCTTCCCCTTATTTCTATTAGAAGCTCTCACAAAGAGAGAGAGTTAAGGCCAGAATCCACCAAGCAGGCCAAGTGCGGGTTAACATGCGTCGTATTTCAACGGTGACTTTCTTGGAACATTTTCATTTGTATGAATGTACTAGGAAAAAGATTCAGAGATGCCAGGAGGTTCAAACCAACGACAACAACCTTATGATTTATGATTGTGAAATAGGAAATTCTTATTACAAAGCCACCACTAATAGTTTTTTTTAAATAAACCAAAAAAATATTTAGTAATAAAATAAAATTTTCAGATAACATATTTTAATTACGCATTATTATGTAACAAAAATTTATTTCTCCAAAATATCGAACTTCTTTTTGTAGAATTATTAATCGTGCTTTTCATTTTTATCCTTTTGTGTTTCAGTATTTGAATCATAGTGTTCAAATTATCGGCTATTTGATTGAATTGGTATTTCGGCATCCTTTTTCTTACTTCTGGGAATCTTGTCCGAAGCTCCTTGACTATGTGGTCGACTACGCTTTCAGTGATTGCTTGCACGTGCCTGGCATACTGAAAAAATAAGTGTTTTTAAATTAAATTAATATTTTCTGAAAAAATAATCAACCGAATTTACCATTAACATTAGAACTCATACATTTTATTTTAAATAAAGAGTGGCGAGACGAGCAGGATATGTGCCTGATGGTAAGTAACATGCCTGCCACATAACAGCACAGTGACACGCAGCTATTGGAACATGAAGAGTCCAAATCATTACCTAGCACTGCACTGCGCTTGTCACTCAGTGATCTACGATATTACATCTTTAAGCCCTGTAATTTCTCTGGAAACATTGCCCTTCAAACCGGAACACAGTAATGTTTGCACATTACTGTTTGGCAGTAGAATAACTGGCAAAGGTGTGGTACTTCCCCAGGCGGACTCTGCTAAGAATCCCCTACCACTACATGATTTATTTTTTACTAAAAACATAATATCTTGCCAGTCGTACAAATAAACCTTTTTTCTATTCTACAACCACCATTAGCAGCTTACTACTAAAAATATTCTCACTTCTGGGACTCGGGGTTTTCTCTCGCATGGAGAGAGAACCATAATCCACAATGCTGGCCCAGTGGCTTGGACGACGAAACATGACCTCGAAACATTCTAGGTACATGTCAGTTTTCTGACGATGTTTTCCTTCACCGTTTTTAAGGTAGCGGCGGGCTTAACGGTTGCTTGGAGGCATCGAAGAAGAAGCCTACAAATTACCGTGTCATGTGATGCAAGACTTTAACAAACTGAAATTAAAACTAAGAATAAATGAAATATTTCAGTTATTTACAATGTTTTCCTTCACCGTTTTAAGTTAGCGGTTTTACGCACATGCCTTCAAAAAGACGGTGGTGCGCGTGGGATTTGAACTTTGAGCTCCGGATCGAGTCACCGTTTTCAACCAGCCATAAATTACTAGACAAGCCGTAACTTTTCCATCAAAATTGTACAAATCTGTCTAGTGCTGTATTTAGTGTAGGTAATAACAATGTAGGTACACAGCTGAATAAAGGTCTACCCTTATTTTTTAGTATAAAATAACAAGACGAGCAGGGCATGTGCTTGATGGTAAGCAACATGGGTGCCCATAGCAGCACAATGACACGCAGCTATTGCAACATGAAAAGTCCAAATCAATACCTAACAACGCACTGCACTCGTCACCCAGAGATATGTTTTGACGAACAACAGAACGACAGAAGATATTCTATCCATATTCCCTGTAGTTTCAGTGGAAAATTTCGTGCACTTCTGCTTATTGATGAAGTTATTATTGTAAAATTGAGTATAAGTTATTGAAGTTTTGTAATTTAGACAATTTGTATTTAATAATGTGTGATGTTGCACGCCCTTTGGGTGCGGATATAGCGATACCTTGTGCTGTATTATTTTGGATCTGTAACTAATACCTCTATATTCGAGCAATAAAGAATTTGATTTGATTTATTTTCTATTTCAGAATTTGGTAGCTCACTTTGATAACTACCCGGGTAAACCGGAGGGCATAGCCATGACCAGGACCATCTAGATCATCCGAGTTTACCCGAAGATTGCTTTCATTCACGAACGTGTGACGCTTCAACTCAATTCAAAGCCCACGGAAAATGTGTACCTATGTGGTGCGCTAAAATAAATGTTCACTTCAAAAACTGTAACCTATCTAATATTTCATAAAGTTACGACTTCACATAACACTTACTCTTTTATGCTTCATGTAATCTTCATTGCTATCAAAATCGATAATATTTTTTCCGCCTGGGTAAAATATCTGTAAAAAAAGCGTGATTATTATACGTGTCTAAAATTTAGCCGACTGTATTTAGTCGCTACTGAATTCAGTAAAGTGTAATAGCATTAAGGTGACTAGCATACTAAATTCAGAAGCAAGGATTGCTTGCTTTTGAATTTGCTTCTGAATTGATTCACTAAACTTAGCCGTTAACTTCAATCGCATTCGTAATGGTAAATTTTAGGGTTTCGTAAAACGTAAAAACGGAACTCTTATAGATTTGTCATGTCTGTCTGTCTGTCTGTCCGTCCGTATGTCACAGCCACTTTTTGCCGAAACTATGAGAACTACACTCTTGAAATTCGGTAAGTAGATGTATTCTGTGAACCGCATTAAGATTTGAACAAAAAAATTAAAAAACAAGAAAAAGGGTTGCCCCCCATACTGAGAACTGAAACTCAAAATTTTTTTTTTTCATCAAACCTACACGTGTGCGGTGTTTATCGATAGGTCTTCAAAAATTATGTTGAGGTTCTAAAATCATTTTCGTCTACACTGAATAATTTGCGCGAGATACACTTCCAAAGTGG
Source organism: Ectropis crepuscularia (assembly GCA_963693475.1). Lineage (NCBI taxonomy): Eukaryota > Metazoa > Arthropoda > Insecta > Lepidoptera > Geometridae > Ectropis > Ectropis crepuscularia. Next base: position 15,961,053 of record OY856361.1, on the reverse strand, counting down.
TAAAATGTGTGCCCCCCGCTCTAACTTCTAAAGTAAGAGAATGAAAAATCTAAAAAAAATATATGATGTAGGTACATTACCATGTAAGCTACCAACGAAAATCGGTTTGAACTCGATCTGACGAATAGTTTTTTTTAGTACGTCATAAATACACTATTATTGAAACTTCGATCAAAGTTACAACGAACTACAAGAACTATGTGTACTATGTATAATATTATGTTACTTGCTGCAACGGAACCCTTCATGGGCGAGTCCAACTCGCACTTGGCCACTTTATTTTTAAATAGTTTTAATTTACTCGGTTGATTATCTGTGATAGATTTTCACTCGACCGCCAGCTCTTCAGCTAGTTTTTTTTATGGAATAAAGCATCACTATAAACTTGTAGTGGTAGGACTCTTGGCAGAGTCCGCCTGGGGAAGTACCACACCTTTGTCAATTATTCTACCGCCAAGCAGTAATGTGCAAACATTACTGTGTTCCGGTTTGAAGGGCAATGTTTCCAGAGAAATTACAGGGCTTAGAGATATAACAACTTAGATCTCTGGGTGACTAGCGCAGTGTGGTGCTAGGTAATGATTTTGGCTCTTCATGTTCCAATAGCTGCGTGTCACTGTGCTGTTATGTGGCAGGCATGTTGCTTACCATCAGGCACATGTCCTGCTCGTCTCGTCACTCTTTATTAAAAAAAAAAAAAAACAACATGACGTGCCCTCCTAAGCTTCAGCTATGTCATCGTTGGGAAGAGTGAGCTCACTCTTTCCGTTCTAGTCGGTTGCAGAAAGCGGTGAACGCCGGACATTTGTACATATCACTATTCGTTGCTAAAAACTAAAATAAGTAGAACCACAGCATACTTCGCCGCTAGCGATTCTAGGGGTCAAGCAGCTTGATTGGTGGTGCGTAAACCACTTACGTTACACACACAGACGCAGTTAATTACCCATTTCAAGGCGCTCAGGGCACATCAAATGGTTTATATCGATGGTATAAAGTATCTCGTCACTTGATACAACTTATAAAAAAAATACTAGGTGACAAGATGACCAGAACATTGCTTGATTGTAAACAATACGCCTGCCTATAACAGTACAGTATCACGCAACTAATGGAACATGAAGAGTCCAAATTACCACTACACTGCGTGCGTCACCCAGATATTTGAGATAAATTAACTCTATGCTGTGTTATTTCTCTGTTTGCCCGTTTGCACATTACTGCTTAGTGGTAGGGTAACTGGCAAAGGTACTTCCCCAGGTGGCCTCTGCATAGAGTTCTACTATCACATAGGGAGGTCAACTAGTGTTTAGTAATAATGTCTTTATAGGTAGTATTTAATAATAATTAGTGTTTCTATAAGAACCTTATCATCGCTGTAAATTGATGTAGCACATTGTAGTAAACAAGTTAAGAAAATTAACACTTCAATAAACACTCTCATTTTGTTATCAATAAATTGTATTCGTTTTGGCGTCATCTATTTCTCTGATACGATACTCCTCAAATGATAATTTGTATTCAAACTATTATTTGGTAACCATCATTAATTATAAAAGTTACTCAAAAATGGAAATTAGAAACAAAATGACAATATCCTTATCGTTGCAATTGTTGCCAACGAAATTAGGTTTAGTTTAGGTTAATCCATTCATTTCCGTATAAACTGTTTAAGTATTTCAAGAATGACTTTTACCGACAAATTCTGTTTTCAAACTGATTGCAACCATTTTTTTTATCCATTTGTTTTTTTAATGCTTGATTTCTATTGGTTAGATTCCAAAATCATACTCTTGATGTTTAAAAATAGAACATTCTAAAAACTGTTTCGGTTTGACCAGAAAGTTTAAAAAACATTAGTTTGATGATAAAGGTTTTATTCGAAAATATTTTGGAAATGTATGTATGTGTGTGTTCATAGCCATGTAGTGTGCATTTCTTGTGTGTTTGATATTCGTTGTAGAGTTCGCAAAATAAAATGTACGTTTTTGAAGTGAAAACTTCTTCAGGCGCACTGCAGACAGATTTTTCGTGGGCTGTTTTTTTGTACTAGTAGTCGTTTTTTTATTATTGATAGGCTTACTCTTGGCCGCCATCGTGATGTTAAGCGACCATACGGTTTTCAATACAGTATATATATCAAAAAGCCTCAGAGCTGTATAAAGACTTACAACTGAAGACTCAAAATTCTGTTCAAGTAATGCCCGAGCTTATAGTTTTGACGTGACGTAACGTCTTATAATTCGATGAAGCCGGCTGCACGCCCGCAAAACTGTAACGTTCCGCCGTTACCGTTAGTTCGTCTTCCGTGCCATGCGGACGAAGCTGAGCGCTGAGGGCGCCACCCGCCGAGTCGAGCGGTATCACTACTCGCGCTATCAGCGTACTGATTTCTTAAGACGTTGTCACGTTATATAGTCAGTAAACCGACTTTACAGACAGCCATTTTTTTTTCAAGCTAGGCTAGCAAGTTAGCTAGCTAGTACTTCTAGCTTCGTAGAGACAACGCTACACAACGCTAGTTTTGTCTACACGAAGCTAGAAGTACTAGCTTTCTCTCAATATTACTTTGTTACTTTGTTTAGACGAGCAGAGGACTTATTAACACAACTAAATTATAATGAGAGCTACACTGTCCAACGTATCTAACTACTTACATTTTGGGCGAGATAGACGAGGCTAGTTTTTCAAGCTAGGATAGCAAGCTAGTGCTCTAGTAGTTCTAGTTCTAGTGTGCAAGGCCGCCATCGTGCTGTTAAGCGACCATACGGTTTTCAATAGAGTATATATCAAAAAGCCTCGGAGCTGTATAAAGACTTACAACTGAAGACTCAAAATTCTGTTCAAGTAATGCCCGAGCTTATAGTTTTTCAAGCTAGGCTAGCAAGTTAGCTAGCTAGTACTTCTAGCTTCGTGAAGACAACGCTACACAACGCTAGTTTTGTCTACACGAAGCTAGAAGTACTAGCTTGCTAGCTACTAACACTAGCTTGCTATCTTGTATGTCTGGCATAATGTAATGATTAGTTAGGTACGTTATACAGTGTAGCTCTCATTATAATTTAGTTGTATTAACCTTTTGAACGCCAGGACTAAATTGAATTTCCGTGCCCTGGACGCCAAGCGAACGTCATACCACAAAATTAAAAAAATCACAGCACCCATGGTTTTCAGCGACTAGTTTCGTACATTTACACTTTGTTTTGCTGGGATTTTCTATTTAAAGACAAGTTTAGTAAGAAAACATTTCAGTACTTACATTTTTTTATTAATATTTTAGTTTAGTGCGTTTTTTAACTTTAGTCAACTATAGACGTCGTTGGCGTTCAGTGCTCGCTAGCGCTTGTCAAGTATAGGTGACTCTGGCGGTCAAAAGGTTAATAAATCCTCTGCTCGTCTAAACAAAGTAATATTGAGGGAAAATGGTTTTGAGTTGGTATATAATTGTATGAGAATACAAATACAAATACAAAAATCTTTATTGCTGTTTGTAGGTAAGATAAGATAATACAAAACATTTTAAAAGTTGCCCCATACAAACTGGCCTCTGCGAGAGGCATGCAATATGTCTGGCAAGACAATTTGTTAGTCTTAATTTTTAAATAAAAACAAAAAAAATTTTTTTTTAAATAATAGTCAGCTGATTAAAGTCTTCTTCTTCCTCATCTTCTATTAATTTCTGGTTTTTATTTATGTCATCTGATTCTTCATCTTCGATTCATTTCTGGCTTCTATTTGGTGATATATATTTGTGTGAGATAAATGTTTATGATGATGTTTATGATAATGTGAGAAGATCATCTTAGCCCCAAACTAAGCAATGCTTGTACTATGTGAGCCAGATAACTGATATAATACTAATATATAATGATTGTAGGTAAATATATACTTCTACATAAGGTCTCAGTTATGTAGGTACTGAACATGCTGAACTATGCATAGAGTGGGAATTGAATCCACGACCTACGGCTTCGCAGACAGACTTCCTACCACTAGGCTAGCTATGATTATTATATACATAGCTGGGCACCGTTAATCAAATAGTTAACTTCGTTAATCGTTAATCCGCTACAAAAAAGTTAGCCTCGTTAAACGTTAAAGCGTTACATTTCATAAGAATTAACGCAAGTTAACGTTAATCGTTAATCCGTTAATTTGCGTATTGGATTTTTATATCGTTGCGTTAGTGAACTTATAAAACCTGTTGGTTTAGGTTCTGGAAGGTAATAGGTTAGGAAAAAACCAAATAATTTATGTACTTGTATAATTTAATTTTATTATTTATTTAATTAAATTAATTTAATCGTCGGGCATAATGTGCATGGGTATCTATTTCCCCTCATGAACATTAACATGTCGAAGTTCTCGTCTGAAAGCGAGGCTCGTTTTGGTGTTAAAATGACCGTGACTGTCTTTACCCGTGGATAGGAGACGTTCAACTGCGGCGCTTGAGGGTTGTTTTCCTAATAATTAATGCAGACAAACGAAATAAACGATCGAAAAAATATGAATTTATCGGGGAGTTACCCAGTAGCTATGGATAACTATAATCCACTGGGTTTTCTAGGAATGTGTGAGAAATATTCAACTAAATTGAAAACGTCAGTCAACTTCGACTATGTCTATGCTCAAATTTTCAGCTAAAAAGAACTGACACCAATACTGCCAGTTTTCATGTAACGTCAACCGATCATGCCGCACAGGCAAAATGACGCCTCAATCCTGCCAAAATTGCAGGAACCTGCCACATATGGTCACACTGCGCCCAGCACTTTTCGTTTCATACTTGTCTGAACCTGTTTTTCGCGCCGCGCCGAGATGCCGTGCGGTAAATATTAGCCATTAGATTAACGATTAACGGACTTCTGCATAATTAACGGAAGTTAGCGTATCCGTTAACATTTTAAAAAGTTAACTTAAAAATTAATCCGTTAATCAAAATGTTAACTTCGTTAATTAACGATTAACGGATTAACGAGTTAAGCCTTTCCGAACGCCGTGGCAACGCATGGCCGATGCGACGCGTGACCAAAATGCTGGCGTTTATTTGTTTCAACGCATAAGCATTGCCGTTCATCGTGGTAATGCCGCCAGCATGCTGGGCACGCTTCCGACTGGTAGTGGGCTTGAACATCTTGATTCTCTGTAAACCTTCATTGGTCCATGGCTAGTTCAGGTGTGCTTAGTGTAAGTAGTTAGGTATGTAGCGTAGTGTAGTGTAGTTCTCCTTGTATTTTAGTTCTGTTAAAAAAAGGCGCTGCCCATAGAAAAAACTGTAGTTCCAATAATTACCCCCAAGTGTTGGATCAGTCTCCTGGAGGAATTATTATTGTTTGTTACAATGTGTTGGAACCTTTTTGGAAGTCGAATAGTAGTGGTAGGACTCACTGCAGAGTCCGCCTGGGGAAGTACTACATATTTGCCAGTTATTCTACCGCCAAGCAGTGATGTGCAAACATCTCTGTGCTCCGGTTTGAAAGGCATTGTTTTCAGAGCAATTATAGGACATACAGATAAATCATCTTAAATCGCTGGGTGACGAACGCAGTGCAGTGGCTAGTCAATGATTCGGACTCTTCACGTTCCGTTAGCTGCGCAACACTGTGCTGTTATGAGCAGGCATGTTGCTTACCATTAGCCACATGTCTTGTTCGTCTCGTCACTGTATAATATGTTAAAAAAAATTGGCAGTCATAGGAACTGCCAATTGAAGTGAAAATTTATAACTCAGAATTTGATAGCTTACTTTGGAAACTACGCGGGTGAAACTGGAGGGCGTGGCTATGACCATGGCCATGGTCCCGAGTTCGCCCGAAAATTTCTTATCATTCCAGAGCGTGACGCTAGAATTCAATTCACAGCCCACGAAAAATCAGTCTATGGTGCGCCATAAGAAGTTTTCACTTCAAACATATCGCTCTAAATCCGTGTTTGTTGTTGCATAGGTATGCGCCTCTGATTGTCTTAACTATTTTTTTCAAGACATGCTCATTTTTTTTTTCTACGATTGACAAAATAGGTACTCGGATCTATAGGACGATACATAATGATACAAAAAAAAAATAATGGATAGATTCAGAAACTAAGTTTTATTTTCTTAAACATAAAATACATATTAGTAAAGTTCTAAAAGAAAGACTACAGATTTCAAAACATTTTACTAAAATGTTCAGTAATTTTAGGTACAATAATATAACTGAGTTCTCCAGTACTGACCTCATTCACACATTGTTGCATGGATCTAAAACATAATTTCAAAGTTTTTGTACTAATTTCCCTTAGCGAATTTTTTGTAGTTAAACCTTCTTTTGCCGAGTTATAAAAAAAACATGAAAGTAATCTTTTACGATGCGCGCATAATTACATCATGACTAAAAACGAACACCCTGAAAGCTTGTCAACATTTTAGTAGACACTATACTTAATACTCAACAATTTATTGCTTCATTATGTTATAGATAAATATAGTTACATAAGTTAGATTTGATACAAAAGTAAGTCGTGACACAACGTACCCCGATCGGGCAATGCAATTTAAGTATCATTTTAGAGCAAAGCATTTTATTTCACAGTGAAATAGGTACTTGGTTTTTATCCTCGAAGGTTCTTAGGTCATCAGTTAAAACTCGGATAAACTATAATATAACTAGCGGCCCATTCCGGCTGCGCTCGGATATTGTAATTAATCTATTAATTAGACTATTAATCGAAATAAAAACTATCCTATCTCTCAAGTTGGACCAGACTGCTCACGGTGTGCCAATTTAATTTAAAATCGGTTAAGTAGTTTAGGAATCCATCGCGGACAAACATAGTGACTGAGATAATTATAACCAACTTCAAGTAATACTTCTTGCGTTGAGGATTTAATCTATTCTATGATTGAAGTTAGACCTCTTAGAACAGGAAATAAAAAGAAGAATTGTTAACTTCTTGCTTGCATATTTAAGTACACACACTTTTTACAGCCTTTAGGATTTTGGATGGCTTCGAATGATATTTGGAAGACTGGGGTACTATACCGCCTAACGAAAAACGCTTTGACGCTTTGATATTGCTGTCTTTTTTCTTCTCGCTTGAAATGAAAGAGACGGCAACATCAAAGCGTCAAAGCATCAAAGCGTTTTTCGCTAGGCGGTAGAGGTGCGGCTCTTCTACCACCTAACAAAGCTTGCTATCTATATCATTTCAAGCTGAAAGAAAAGAGAGAGCAATACTAAAGATAAGACAGTTTTAAATAGGTGGTAGATCCCCGGGGGTTAGTATCCATGTAGTATCCTTGCTCGGCCGGTGTAAAGGGGGTTCATCTGGTTTTCAGGTCTGCTTGATTTCATAGCTCGCATATGTGGCGATCGACCCGACTGAAATGAACACATTACAATACAGATTATAAAATAGTGTAATACAGTACATGTGTAAATAACTTCCAGCCGTAGAAATAGTTACTAATCATGTATTTCATTCACAAATATTGGATTAGGAATGAGCCGAAACATTAGACGTGTCTACTAGTATGAGCAGACACAGATAATACAGACTATAAACTAACAACACTGCTCAAAGTAGCCACGAGTTGTAAGAGACAGATATTCACGCGTCAGAATGCATATCACTTGTAGGTTCTTATGTATGCGCTTGTATAGTGGCCGGCAAACAAGTTGACACAAAATTGACGTGGAAGGGGAAAGTTCGCGCATGTACACTTCTACCAAAGATACCTTAAAAACGTTTCATGCGCAGCTAACTTCATTGGGTCAACTTGTTTGCCTATACATATAATGCTGGAATGTTTGTGCACTCCTTTGCGCAGCAGAACTTCTAATAAGTCTAGCAGGATGCTTGGCTCATCAAAATTATCTGGCTCATTGGAAAATATTTTCTAATATTACACTTAACTACATATATAAAATTCAGCCCTTCGTAAATGACGTATTTTACCATGTTTTTTTTCATTTTTTATACTCTGTACCTGTTAAACGACCCTGCTTTCAGCTAAGCGAGTATTCATTCTATGTTTTTGATTAAACTACATAGGTATCCCACAAGTTTCCTCTTTCCTAAAATTACGTAAGTCTGGGATGACTGGTATCTAAGTCTATATCAGTTTTTTTTATAAACTGAAATTCTTGTATTTATTTGACTATATTATTTATACCACCTTTTGCGACACGGACGATTTTGCGAGCGAAATTAGGCAAAATACGTACACTTTTTGAACTCTCATTCATTAAATTTGTCGTTTATCTTCTATAGTTTTAACATAATTGCTAATATTTTAAGCCGCATAAAATTATATTAGTTTTACGCCAATAAATTGAAAAGCTTGTCAGCTTTATAATGAAGAATAATTTTGAATAGAGCAGACTAATATTAATTAATTGGTGTTGGCACCACTGTCACTTAGCCAAAAGACATAACAATAAGTGGATTTAAACTTGTGTTGATTATTATTTAGTACAAATTTAACAGACTCTGAATTAATATGAAGCAGCGCTCTACAGTTTCACCTGCGCATTTTCTGTTATTTTGCCAGAGCAAAAAGTAACCTATGTGAAATTTTTGACTAAAATAAGTAAATCTGTGTTCCAATTTTTAACTCGATTCGTTTTTGCGTTTCGACGTAATTGAGTAACGAACCAAACATTTTAATTTTCGCATTCATTAGCAGGTTTAAAAAAAAAAGTCATATTTGACGAAATTCTGCTTGCATAAACTGTGTGAATTGTCAGACATAGTTATATATAAAGCCATGTAAGTATGTATTTGTATAAGTATACTTCAAAATAACGTTTGAATAATGGACTACGAAATTGGATAAATGATCTATCTTCTTATATATAAAATTCTCGTGTCACAGTGTTAGTTACCTTACTCCTCCGAAACGGCTTGACTGATTTTTACCAAATTTTATATGAATAATCAGTAGGTCTGAGAATCGGCTACTATCTATTTTTCATACCCCTAATTGATAAGGGTTGTTTACCTCTAAACATTTTTTTTAATATTTGGACAACATTTTTTTTTTAATGTGGCATTAAAAAATACATAATTACAACCCTACATTTTTACCTTTTCATCACTAACCCCTATTTTTTAATAGCTATTTTAGTAATTTAATCATTTGACAGTGAATTCCTCCAAAACGGCGGGACCGATTTGAATGTTTTTTTTGTGTGTACAAGTGGATTCGAGGGTGGTTTTGATTTACAAATAAGCCCGGCAGATGGCGCTGCAGACAGTGCCTAGGTTATGATCCGAGCGAAACCGGAACGGGCCGCTAGTCTTATACATATCCGCTAATCTTATATATATCACACAAGCTTTGCTTAGTTTGGGGTCAGATGGTGTTGTGTGTGAATTGTCCACCAATATTTATTACATATATAAAATTGTCGTGTCACAATGTTAGGTTACCTTACTCCTCCAAAACGGCTTTACTGATTTTTACCAAATTTTATATGCATACTCAGTAGGTCTGAGAATCGGCTACTATCTATTTTTCATACACCTAAGTGATAAGGGTTGTTCACCCCTATTTTTGATTTTTGAATTTTTGGGCAATTTTTTTGACGTGATAACGTCTTATAATTCGATGAAGCCGGCTGCACGCCCACAAAACATGACGTCATGTACCGTTACCGTCGGTCGTTACCTCGCCGCATGTTTGTTACAGTTGTATTAGTTATTTCGACCAGTAGTTCAAGCGGGGATGTAGCTCAGTGGTAGAGCGTTCGCTTTGCATGTGAAATGCCCCGGGTTCGATCCCCGGCATCTAAAAGCTTTTTTGTATTGTTTTGATTGAAAATGACTAAATTCTACTGATTACTTTTTACATACAAATCTATTAAACAAAAGAAATTAATATTTTCTTTTGAAAAATGCTACCATTCCATCAATATTTTCTTGAGACGTTGTCACGTTCTATCGTCAGTAAACCGACTTTACAGACAAACATTTTTTTTGATTTTATTTTTTTATAATGTGGCATTAAAAATACATAGGTACAACCCTACATTTTTAACCTTTTATCACCAACCCCAATTTTTAAATAGCCATTTTAGTAATTTAATAATTTTTCATCCCGCTCGATCGCTGATCAATTATTATCGTCTTTATTGTAAATGTTTTTCACTCTATTTCGATTATAAACATTTATTTTTATTATTAAAGTTTAGGGTTATGTTAGGATTTTTAAAATTTGTATTAATAATTTAAATGGCAAAACAACGTTTGCCGGGTCAGCTAGTATGTTTATAAATAAATAATAAAATACGCACAAATTAGCAAAATAATAAGTATGTCGTACACTTAAAATTAAAAAAATATATATTTCAGACGGATATTATCCCATCCATTTGAAAGTAAATTTGCTAATATTGTTTTATGGCAACTATTTAAAAATCATATATTATTATTAATAAATATTTAATGATTACTATTTATATTTTTGGATATCGGGCAAAATTTAGTCATAATTAATAATGCTTACGCTTACCTCTTTTCTTCTATTATATTGTCTTCCATTTTGCAGTTTCCTTTCCATGCTATCTAATTTATCTTGGTAATACCTTCTCCTTTCTGCACTGAGCAGTTCTTCATTTACTTCGTTAGCATATAAATTTCTGTTTCTTTTATAATCTAAGCTATTACTTCTGTGTTTCAATTTTTCATAATCGTTTCTAGGCGTGTTCTTGTATGTTCTACGACCTTTGTATCCATTGTCAAATCTGCGTCGCACAAGTTCACTGGAAGTTACGTAATTCCGATTTCTTTGCCGATAATTCCCATTTCTTCGTCTAAATTTATCTCTACCGCCGTAATTATTTTTTTGCCTTTTTGCCATAGATTTCTCGATATCATCAGGTTCGAAGTCACCCATATCTACTTTTGAGTACTTTTCATCGTTTCCAGTATCAGTCATGGGTTTAGTTTGGTATATTAGATCGTCAATTAAATCATTCTTGTCGTACGATGGTGGCAAAATATGAACGACGTCTTCGTCTTCGCTTTTTTGTTCTTTGTTTTTCGTTGAATGATTATTATTGTTTTGGTATCCTAGTGCATTTGCTGACTTACCAACTATTTTTCCATAGATTTTCTTTATTTTAGCGTCAAAAATTTGTTTTTCTTTATCTCGTAATTCTATGTGTTTTACTTCTTTTTCCAAAATATCTAGCAAATCCATGAATTTTTTATCGTTTTCTTCTGTAACTGTATTGCCTTCAGATTTGTCTCCATCCCGAGATTGATTTATTTCGTCACTGTCTTTGAGACTCATAATTTTTTCTTCGGCTGTATTGAGAACAGTTTCAGTTGTTAAAATATCGTGAAAGTGAACGTCTTCATGATGTTCTGTCTTTGAGTTATGTCCTTTGTCATTATTAAATGTAACGACGGTATTATGGTGGTCAGATTGGTGTCTATCGCCTGGTAAAATCAATTTATTTTTACCATATAAATATCTGCTTACGAGCTGTTTGGCTGCTGAAAAATCTTTCCGTGGAACGACATCTCGTTTTATTGTTGATAAAAAATTATGAGAACCAGGTAGTTCAAATACAGGAGCGTTCGAGAATACACTTGATCTCTGAAACAAAAACAAGAATCGGTACATTTGAACATGCATTTGGGAGTATATATTAGGGTATTTTCAACGAATTTACAAATGTTATTGGCTAAGTCTAAAAAAATTAGACGTGGTAGTCTAGTGGTAGAACTTCAGGTTTCTCAATCTTGCAGTCACCGATTTGAGTCCCCCCCGTACCTCTGATTATGCAAATATACGAATTTGGTATCACTGTTGGCTTTAATGGCTATCGGAAACATCATAAAGAAACCCACATGTTCCAAGATATACGTCTTTCTTGGACGTGTGTCATAGACTACCAAACAACTTGTTCTATATTTTATTTAAACAAAGAACTTTTGTTAAAACTCAAGACATATACTAAAAAGATAGCGACGCTTTCCTCTCTAGCACTGTTTAGCGACTGTTTAGTGTTTAATCCCTTCGACACATTTATCGAGCGCGCTCTTGTTACGAATTGTTACGAAGAGTTCCATGATTTTAGACAATCGGGCAAATACACTTTTTTTAAAGGTTTATTTACGATATTTCATAGACTGTAGAAAAAAAGTTGACGTATTTAATGTACTTAAGATCCCCTTACAAGGATGCAAGCTGATTACTAATAAACCCGATATATTCCACAGGCTCCAATAAAATGGGGCTGTTAAAGTTAAAACATTGATAAACAAAAACTTTAAAATGACCTGTTTTTTTAATATAAATTAGCCACTCTACAGACACCGGTGTCCGTGATTGATCTTTGTCATTTCAATTTTTTTTTACATACGTCTTGGATAAGGAGAAGAAGAGGAAAATAGAGGGAGGAAGAAAAACTGACCTGCTCATGTCCTTGTGATTGTTTTGTTGCCTTGTCTGCATGGTTTGAATCTTTGTGTCCATTAGTACCGCTTCTACGTTCGTTTGCCTTTACTTTCTTTCTTTTACTTGTCTCAAGAGTATGTTCAATTATAGCTCCCGGCATATCGAAGTCTGGCTTTCTTTCCGTTACTGCGGTGTTATGCAGTGATGGTCTGTCAAGAGTGATTCATTTACTATTTTAGTCTTTTAGTTTTAGTAGTTTAAAGTAAGAGGCTTATTGTGTACCAAAGTTGATTATGCAATCACGTTTTGCTTTATAGGACAAGAAAAATAGTTTAACTATATTGTACACTAGCGGGCCACCTCGACATCGCCCGTAGTTTTTTTACTTTTGTAGGTATGCACTTCACCGCTATTTCGCCTGATGTTAAGCGACGATGCGGTCTAAGATGGAACGTGCTTACCTAGAAGAAACCGATTTGCTCTTCTCGATTTGAAAACATAAAGATTGTAGCCATCGGGGAAAACCCACTTAGGAAACGTAGCTATTGCACAGCCTGGACGTTTTTATCACAAAAGTAGAGTACATATGTATATACAGCCTATAGCACTTAGGGATCACGTAGGTAAGTATCGAACGGTGAAGGAATTCTTGAAATCGGTCCAATAGTTCCTGAGATTAGTGCGTTCAAACAAATAAACTATTCAGCTTTATACTATTTAAGTATAAAGACATAATTTTAATAATAATATTATTATTTTTCATTTTTATTTAAGTATAAGTACATAAATAGATGAACAACCATTTTAATCTGACATGTGTGCAGATATTTTGAAGAACTTAATATTGATTTTTGTTCATTTTGAGAACTTTGACACAGTCATGACAACGAGTCCATATGCGTACAGTCCGCAAGGTATAAGCTGAGCTTTGCATTTGTGTGAGTGTACATGGATAGTGTAGGTGTGACAACCGGCCTTAGGCGCGGCGCCATTTTCGCCCGGTAAAAACCGGTTTAAACTGATTTTGGGTAACCGGCCTGAGGCGCGGCGCCATTCTGTCTCGCCGCGCTCCTGCCGCACTTCACCTCTTGTACAGACTGCAGCGTGACGTGTTTAATATTATTTTGTTTTTGTTTGATATAAGTGTTAGTAAAATGGATGCCAACACAAATAAGCGCAAAATACGGAAACCATTAAATAGCCAAGTAAGTTGTACAGGAATGGAAAAATGTTTGTGACCATGCAATAAAAGAAGAAAAAAAGTTTCATGGATACGACGCCGTTATTGACAATATAACGGAAAGATTCATTATTAAAACAAACGACACATCAGACGAGAGTGAAAATGATAACGAGAGTGATAAAGAAAGTGACTATGGTGCAATGTCTGGTGTAGAAGATGTGTAGTTATTTTGTCTTTCAAATTGAATTTTTAGTAATAATCACACAATAATATGTACTCATCAGTCAAATACACAGCTGGACTTTATTTTATCAATTTTGTTTTATTTTATTTTAATACTAGAATACTTCTCCGACTTATGCCTTAAGTACCTACCTAAAATATAATGATATTAATTTTTAAGAGTTTGTTGTCTGACTGTACTTTTGGTGATCACTCACACTAATGCAAAGCTCAGCTTATACCTCGCGGACTGTACCTACATATAATACACTTTTACAAATAAAGTATTCGCTTGTGAAAAAGAGATTATGAGGGGTGCACTTTTTAATTTTTCTATTACAACATGTAACTTTACATTTTAACTATGTATTTACAACATGTACTCTACATCTATGTTTCCTAAACATTTTAATAATATGTATTTTTACCGTTTTCTTTTCCCAATAGTGTTGCCACGTAGATGTAAATCAAGCGTTTTGCGGGACATTCGTAGAGTTCCCTGAAATTTTGATAAATACTACTGTAGTTAAATAATACAAGACATTGTTAAAAAACAAATGGTTCACGTGAAAAAAATACTTCAAACTACTGGATAGTTTATGTAGTAGTAGAACTCTTTGCAGAGCCCGATTAACGAAATCCCACGCTTTTGTCAGTTATTCTAACGCGAAGCAGTAATGTGCAAACATCGATGTGTCCCGCTTTGAAAGGCAATGTTTCTAGAGAAAATACTAGACATAAAATCATCTTATATCTCGGTGTGAGGTTTTGACTATATGTGCCAATAGCTACGTGGCACTGTACTGTTATGGGCAAGCTTACCATCATCCACAAGTGCTGCTCCGCCCATGTTACTCTATACAATAAAACACTAAAATCAGGAGACTGAGCTTATTTGGGGCTCAATGAACATTGAACAGTCATTGAAAAACAAAAATAAAGTAATTTCTTTTGTTTAGCGTTAGGAATTGAACAGAGGCCGCCTAGAAAAGTACATTTTTAACACATTGACACCACCCATTGCTAGAAGACATGGACATTTCTTGTCGTACTCAAGACCACTTATCGGCATATTATGACTATTTGACTATTATCAATATAACACGTGGCTGGCCTCGTGGCTTAGTTGGTAGTAGCTCTGCCTGCGAAGCCGAAGGTCGTGGGTTCGATTCCCACCCAGTGCAAATATTTGTCTGATGAATTCAAACGTTTGCACTGTGTCTGGGTGTTTCTATGTATATTAAGTATGTATTTAAAACGATATAAGTATTATATCAGCTATCTGGCCGCCATCACACAAGCTTTGCTTAGTTTGGGGTCAGATGGTGTTGTGTGTGAATTGTCCACCATTATTATTATTATTATTATAACTAGCAGTGCTCCGCGGTGTCACCCGCGTAATACTCCGTCCTGTGATTTTCCGGAATAAAAAGTACCATATGCTTCAAATACCTTCGAGAATTTTTGTGCAAATTTTCATGATGATCGGTTTAGTAGATTTTGCGTAAAAGCATACCAAACAAGCTTACTTTCACGTTTATAATATTAGTAAGTAGAATGAAATTAACGTAGTTGTTACACATATTTTTTGGGTAAACGGGTAACTCACGTAGGTATAAAATGTTCGGTCAATCCGACTCGAGTTTCGGCCGCTTTTGTGTGTCAGTGTCAAACGGGCAGCCATCACGCGTGTTCACTCTCCTTGAAAAAGGCCGCCGGACGCGGCCGAAACTCGAGTCGGATTGACCGACCATATTATACGTGAGTTACCCGTTTACCCAATTAAATATTAGTAGAACGTTTTACCTATAAATATGTCACTAATTAAATTTGACTTTTTTTTTTAAAATAAAGAGTGAAGAGACGTGCATGCCATGCACCTGATGATAAGCAACATGCCTGCCACATAACAGCACAGTGACACGCAGCTATTGGAACATGAAGAGTCCAAATCATTGCCTAGCACTGCATTGCGCTCGTCACCCAGAAATCTAAGTTTGCTTTTGCAAAACTTTGCAAAATTAAATCTTACCTTCTCCGCTGAAAGATTATTTTCGAATAATTCATCAAAACTGTCAAGAGGTTCCGTCTCATGAACAAGCGATACATTCGTTCGGCTGAAAAAAAAAAATTAACAACATTAAGAATTCGTTTGACCATCGACTCGCTTGTTGGTAAACGATGACGTGGTCAAAGTTTAAATTTACTAATCAATAAAAGCTTGATCGCACGGCAGAAGTCAAGACTTCATTAAGTATCTGAATTTTGTATTACATAAATATTATTATCACCGTATAAAGAAATACTACTAGTAGTTCATCGCCTTTGATCTTGGGAGAAACGCCGATAATGTCTAGACACGGGTAGGGTTGTGGCAATTTTAGAAACATGGCACCAAAATAAAATTAAAACATACGGAAGACGTCAGCCCTGACCCGTGCTCCTGCAATACTAACATTGTAATGTCGGCAATGCAGGAGCGCGCTTCCCGCGTCTCACCCCGCACGATTGCCCCGTTTAGACGGCTTCGTCGAACGACTGTATGATTTAAGAGACTGTGGTGGTATTATAATGGATCGTATTCAAAAATATGCATATTTTTGCAGTAACGGGATTTCTTTGCAAGAGATAATGTGATACGTGCCTGCCCATAACAGCACAGTGACACACAGCTATTGCAACATGAAGAGTTCAAATTATTACCTAGCACTACACTCCGCTGTCATCCAGAGATATAAGATGTTTTATGCCCTGTAATCAGTGCCGGATCTAGGGGGGGGGCAAGCCGGGGTCCGTGCCCCGGGCGGCAAGTCCAGGGGGGCGCCAAATCTAGCCTAGGTATGTACATCAGGATGGCATTAATGGTGTGGCGCGATGTTCTGTAGGCGTGGATGTGGCCCATAGTCTGCGTAGTCAAGCACACCGCGTGCCAGACTAACCACTATTATACATTACTTGAAGTCTTTTTTTTGACTGGTTGCACTATAATAGGTAAAACGAGTACGAATGTAGGTCTAGTATATGCCCAGTTTGATTCGTAGCAGCAGCTTGGAGCCCTAGATCCTTGCGCTTGCTAAGCTTCGTAACTGGTTTGAGAGTGCATGTTCAAGTCTGCGTTGATGTGGGCGCTCATTTGACTGTGCGTGATGACTGACCTGATGGCCTGTTCTCAAAGTTACAGTAGTAGTGGTAAAGATGTATTCTATTTAGTATTGGTAGTGCAGCCGTTTTTCCTACAACGCTACAATGTTTACAACGCTGTGACATCTATCGATCCATCCTGGCTGTGAATCGAGAAGCTCTGTTAGCTGCAATCTGTGGGTTGCGTGAGTCTGTAAGTACGCGCTTTCATCGGCAAAAAGAGCCAGGATCTTTGCCAGGTTTAGGTAGTAGGTACTATTTACCATACAAGTGTTTCATATTGAGGGAAAACGTCCGGTTTGAAGAATGCATTGAATATCCGGGCCAGACACATGAAGCATTATATCGGCATTCTTTTACTAGCAGCATTAGGAATAATGTCGTGGCCAGGTGACTTCTTTATCTTAGACTCGTCCTAACTCTGATGGCTTCTATATGGGCGATCAAATTATTTTCTTTCAATGGTGGTGCCAGAGCCCGAAGGTCGAATGCGTCTTACAACTATTGAAGTGGTACTGCACTCGGGCGACAAAACAGGTAGCAGCGAGCCTATTAAGAACATTTATCAACATTTTGTTTTTATTTGGCAGTTGATAATTTAGATATTAGATAATGGCCAATATAAATAACCGCCATCCACAATAGAACGCAAGGCAAAATAACAGAAAGGAATGAGCTGGCTGAGTCCGTGCCATGTTTGGCTTATTTCAGTTTAGTAGTGGTCATTTTAGGGCTCTTTGCAGAGTCCGCCCAGGGGAGTAGGTACTACACCTTTGCCAGTTATTCTGCTGTCAAGCAGAAGTGTAGAAACATTACTGTTTCCAGGTTTAAGTAATATAATCTATTCTTTGGATGCAATGGATATGTCACTGTGTTGTTCTGGGCAGGCATGTCAGGCATACTTTTGTGTCCTGTTCGTCTTGCCATTCTATACTCAAAAAAACCTTAACCAACCGTAGCCAACATCTTGCAGGTCTTCATTCTGCTTCATCATGCTAAGAAGCCATTAATCTATTTGAACTGATTCAAAAAGTATATTGTGTTATTAACAAATTACCATGGTGGCATCTTGTTGTGTCATAACCATGGCCGAGAGAGAGAGAGCTTCTACGCGCGCTACTGTATCTTTTAAGCAATGTGTGTAATCAGGGAAAGTGACTAGAAGACTAGGGCAGGTTACTCAGTTGATACTTTAATCGGTCAAGTAAAATTCCTAAGTCTTCCAGACGACAGAGGTGGAACCGCGGCTATGCTAGCAGCGTGCGTGAGAGAGATATCAGTTGTTTGGCTTCCATAGTAGGTACAAGCTTTCAAGCTTTGCTTAGTGTGGACTGTGAAGTTAGTCGCTGTTGTGTGTAAAGTGTCCACCAACATTTATTATTACCAGAGCGTCATTATAGCCAAATGCGGGGGTTCGAGGGCCCCCAAGGGCGGTACTTGTCAGGGGCGCGGTCAAAATCTGTGGTGGTTTTAGTAGGTAGAAGCACCATGTCCCTGTATAGTGGTACATCCCATGAGTATGCATATAAGTGGGTCGGGCGGCATTTTTCAGATTTTGCCCCGCCTAAAAAATATTGAAGATCCGGGGCTGCCTGTAATTTCACTGGAAACATTGCCCTTCAAACCAGACCACAGTGATTCATATCTGATGAATAACTGGCAAAGATGTGGCACGTTTTTTTTTATTTATAACATTAGTAGAATGTGATAGTTAAGTTACCGTCCTGAAGTCACAAGTTTATCTGGTGGTGCGTCTTCCAAAGTAAATATGGGCAGTAAGACGACTGTCGGGTCACAGTTCATTCCAGCAGGACAGGACTTGGCCTTTTGTGGTACAGTGTCTTGAGGTGTATCTGAGAAACAAGAACAACATTTAAAATTTTAATTTACCCCGACTACCTCAGATTTGTAATCTGTACAACATTCTACTAGTCAAGCCTTTCCATTTGGTACCCTTATTGAGGGAGTAGTGAAAAAATAAATGTATTTCGCCAATTTGTGGTGGTGGCCATTTTGGTTTTGAAATTTGTCATAGTGTATAGTATTTTATTAGTCAAGCCCTTTTATTTGATACCCATATTGAGGTAGTAGTGAAAAAAATATGTATAATTCGCCATTTTGTGATGGCGGCCATCTTGGATTTCAAATTCTAGTAGTCAAGCCCTTTCATATTATGATATCCATATTGAGGTAGGTGGTTAAGAAATATTTTGTCCGCCATTTTGTGGAGGCGGCCATCTTGAGTCAATATTAACCAAATAAAGCTAAAAACCACCGCACGGAAATTAACCCTTAAATAAAAAAATACACATTGTAATCGGTCCATTCGTTTGAGCTCTACGGTCATAGTCTGTCGGTCTATCTGTGGTGTGTGTGTGACAGCCAGACATACATCGACGTCAAACTTTTAACACGCCTTTTTATGGTCGGGGGTTGAAAAGACACTAAAATTAGATACTTATTTTATTGCACATAAAAGTTAAGTTGGATTAAAAAAAAAATGGTTGTCTGTAAAGTCGGTTTACTGACGATAGTTAAACGTGACAACGTCTTAAGAAATCAGTACGCTGATAGCGCGAGTAATGATCCCGCTCGACTCGGCGGGTGGCGCCCTCAGCGCTCAGCTTCGTCCGCATGGCACTGACGACGAACTAACGGTAACGTTACATGACGTCATGTTTTGCGGGCGTGCAGCCGGCTTCACCGAATTATAAGAGGTTATCACGTCAAAAAACAATATATGACTTCTGTATAGTATTTTATCCAGAAATACCGACTTGGGGCCCATAGCAAGTCAAAACATTATTATTTACGTAGCTATACCGATTTTAATCTTTACCCCCACAATTTTGACAAGTTACTTAAAATTACTTACGTATGCTTCCCTGCGTCGCTCAAAGTCCAGTTTGGTCTGACAGGAAGAAGGAAGGAAGGGAATAATTAGACACCAAACCAGGGAGCTTCCAGAATTCCCGTTCCAGCAGTAGCAACGGTCCGGCGTTGTAGAAAAGGGCCAATCCAGGGGCCCACTTTCACACAAATAGTCCAGCACTACTCCAGTAGTAAATATTACCGTATTCCCGCACAATAATAAAGCTTTTATCCCGCAAAAACACCAGATTATCAAAAAACAAGGAGTCGCTCGAACGTACCGGCGAAACGAGACCACGTCACTTGAGAGCCGGCTGTCAAAACATAGATCCGCTATATTTCGATGGCCGATATAATGTTGCCCGATTATACGGAACAAACCCCCGACCAATTGAACTCCAGCTCAATTTTAGAAACCAGTATTTAGTAGTTATCCGGACCCCAAATAAAACGAAATTCCCAACTTTGACCCGAAAGTGGAAATCAAACCAAAAAAAAAAACTTTACCAAAAATAGCAATAAAATTAAATAAATTTTTAACCAGGAAAATTACGTATATCTAATAAAGAGGCAGGCGTGCCAGAGAGGACACCGCGCGCTGAAGTCTGGAACCAGAAACCAGAATCTCCGCCACGCGGGGTGTGCCATCAGTACCAGATATCAATTTTAAAATACGTCCCCTACGCCAGAGTAGGGGGGCCAAATTTGCCTCCTTTAATAATACTAAGTCCCCTTCCCGAGGGGCCTCCGTCCTATCTGTCCATTTTACCCGTTGTTGCAACAGATGCAAGTACTCGGCCGACCAGCGCCTCCAGAAGTCTTGACTTATTTGCTGCAATAACTGAAAACGGGACAGGCGTCCGGGCCGCTCATCCTTCCAGGGATACTCCGGCAACGCGGTTAAGGGCTGACCGATCAAGAAGTGACCCGGCGTCAAGACTTCTAGATCGTTAGGGTCAGGCGAGATTGGACAGAGAGGACGGGAATTAAGCACTGCCTCCACGCGGCATAGTACCGTGACTAACTCTTCCCAAGTTAACACGGTCTCCCCGATGACACGGCGGAGATGGGTTTTAGCAGACTTCACCGCAGCCTCAAAAATTCCTCCCCAGTGAGGACAGGCCGGCACACTAAATTGCCAGCTGATTCCCCGCTGGGCGAGAGCCAGACTTAAACTATTATTACCAGAATTTAAAATATTATTAACTTCGCGTAAATAATTCGCCGCCCCTCGATAATTTGTGCCATTGTCCGAACGTATTAAAGAGGGTACTCCTCTTCGCGCTACAAAGCGATCCAGCGCCGCGACAAAGGCCTCCGTAGACAGCGCAGAGACCAGCTCCAGGTGGACTGCTTTGGTGGCCAAACACACAAAGACGCACAGGTAGGCTTTAACGACCTTGGCGTTACGCAACGTCGATGACTTGACCGAGAAGGGCCCAGCGAAGTCCGTTCCGACCCCGTCGAACGGCCTCGAGGGAGAAATCCTATCCGGAGGAAGATCTCCCATCATGGGCTGCATGGTAGACGCCTTGAGCCTATAACAAGGGACACATCTAAACAGCACCTTTCGGACCGCCCTGCGAGCCGACAAGATCCAGAATTCACGCTGCAACACAGCGAGAAGCGCGCCACATCCAGCGTGCGCGTTACCGATATGCCGATCGGTGATCAGCAGGTCCACCAGAGGACCTCCTTTCGGTAGCAACAGGGGGTGCCTGCTGCCGTACGGCAGGTTGGCTTTCCGGAGCCGACCTCCTACGCGCAGAAGACCATCCTGATCTGTGAAGGGGTTCAACTTGGCGACCGCACCCTTCAAGCGAGCGCGTCCGCAGCGCAGCGCCTCAAGTTCCGTCGGAAACCTCTCACCCTGCACCAGCCGAATGAGGTGCAGCAAGGAACTCCGACGCTCCTCCACAGTGGCGATCTGGTCACTCCTCCTCTGACGAGGGTGACGACAGTTGTGGATGAAGCGTTTAATCCAGCTAGTTACCCCCAACAACTTATCCAGCTTGCTGTAACGACCCGTCAACCAGTCAGGGTCTGGGGGCACTTCCGCCACAATCGCATGCACGCGGACTCCGGGCAGCTCCGCTCGCTCCGAGTCCGCGCCGAGAGCTGGCCAGGAAGCTTCTGGCTCCCGCAGCCAGTCCGGACCCCACCATAAGGGGTGATCAACTAGCTCCGGCGCGGAACAGCCGCGCGAAGCACAGTCAGCGGGGTTCAACTCACCAGGGACATGTCTCCAAACCATGTCCAGTCCAATGTTTGGATTTGGGAAACCCGATTTCCCACAAAAGTCTCCAAGGTGTGAGGGGCTGCTCGTAACCAGGCAAGTACGACCTGACTGTCTGACCACGCATAGACCTTCCGGATGTCTATCGAGGTGGACAGTTCCTGATACACGTGCTTAAGCAGCCGAGCAAGTAAGGTGGCTCCGCTCAATTCCAATTTCGGAATAGTGAGTCGTGTCCTGATAGGAGCTACCTTGCTCTTCCCCAATAAGAGCGTGAGATTGACGTGGCCTCCAGCTTCAACTGTACGTAAGTACACAGATGCGGCATAACCCAGCTCGGATGCATCACAGAACCCGTGCAGGCTGATCCGGCTACAGCCTGGTGGCAGAATGCGCCGGGGCAACGCCACTCGATTGACCGTTTCGAGGTCAGATATCAAACGGAGCCAAATGTTAAGCGAGTCTCCAACCAGGGGGTCGTCCCATGAGACCTTCAGAGTCCAAAGTCGCTGTAACAGACACTTGGCTGCGAACAGAACCGGACTGATCCAACCGTTTGGATCAAACATCCTGGCGATGGTGGACAAAACCGTCCGTTTTGTCCACGCGCGTGTGGCTTCCAGTGTCACCCGAAAGGTGAAGATGTCAGCAACCGGTTGATACTGCATGCCCAGAACCGCAATCCCGTGCGGATCGTCACCTTCCTCGAAGAGCCCCGGATCCTGCTGGTGATCGTCCGGGATACCAGCCAGGACGTTGGGGTCGTTAGAGAGCCATTTCCGAAGCTCATAGCCTCCAGATGCGAGAAGCTCTGTAAGCTCATCCCGGAGCAACAGAGCTTCCTCCACCGTCTGCGCACCAGTGCAAACGTCGTCCACGTACAGGTCGCGTTCCAGAACTGCGGCTGCACGTGGGTACCGAGCCCGTTCTTGCTCCGCCAACTCCAGCAGTGAGCGGATCGTAATGAAGGGGCTTGATCTCAACCCATAGGTGTTGGTGTTCAACTCATACACCATCATAGGGTCCTGAGGACTTTCCCGCCAGAGGATCAACTGGAACCTCCTGTCCTCGGGGTGTATGACCGTTTGTCGGAACATCATACGGATGTCCGCTCCCAACACCACCTGATGCCTACGGAAATTGAGGATGATGTCTACAATATCCCGATGTAACTTCGGTCCAGCGTGGAGGCACTGGTTCAGTGACACTCCTGTCGAAGTCGGAGCGGATCCATCGAACACCGTCCTGAGTTTGCCTGTCGACGCTTTCAAAACAGCGTGATGAGGCAAAAAGTAGTGGTCCATGGTCGACCAGTCGTCGCGAGCCGGAGACATGTGGCCCAGTGCCTCATACTCCCTCATGAACTCGATGTACTTTTCCCGAAGTACAGGATCTGGAGCCATGCGTCGCTCCATGGACCTGAGCCTTTTCTCGGCCAATGATCGAGACTGGCCCAGACGCGGGGGGTTATCCCGGAAAGGCAGCCTAGTATCCAATCGCCCAAAAACCATTCTCCGAGTGTGAGCCTGATAAAAGTTCTCACACTCCACGTGCTCGGGATCCAGCCGAGACACGGTAGGCGGCTCTTCGATCTCCCAGAACCTCTGCATGATCTGAGCGAGGGCCGTTCCCGTAAAAGAAGCCTGATTCGACTGCTGCCACTCATCCACCATTCCCAAAATGGCGTTCCCGTAGATGGTGGGCAGCGCCATCAGCGAAGACTGATCCAGCAGTCTAGGCTTGCCGTTCATGATGTAACCCAGTACATCAGAACCCAACAAAAGGTCTACCGGACCCGCCATCCCGAAGCGGGGATCCGCCAACCTGAGACCCTTAGTACAGGACAAAAGATCCGGATCTATGTCCGCCTGAGGAAGCCAACCGACAACCGAATCCATGACGGTGGCCCTGACCGCAATCCTTTCCGAATAGGAATGTACGGACGAGAAGGAGAGGCGGGTCTGTCCAGCCAACCGCACCTCTGTGTTCCCGACTCCTCGCAACGGAGTCGGTGACGGAAACCTAGCCAGGCCCAGGCGATGAGCAACCCGGCTTGTCAAAATACACCCCTGGGACCCTGTGTCCAAGAGCGCTCGTATCCGGACGTAGTCGCCTCTTGGACCCCAAACCCTTAACCAGAGGGTGGGCAGCAGGACCACCGGTTGATCCTGTGCCAAGGGAACGGAGGCTAGTCAATCCCTCCGAGGCCCGTCCGAACCCGTCGGACTACAGGGCCCAGCCCAGTATGGCTGCCGAGTCATAAGGGCCATCGGAGGGGGGGCATATCCAGCTGCCCTGCCATACTGAAAGTAGGGCGGGTGGTAGTCCAGCCTCGGATGCTCATGGAGGGGAGGCGTGTACGCCCTCCATTGCATTAATCGCGGATCCAGCGGCGGAGAAGGATAACGCTGGGGAGATGGCCCCCGTGGTGACTCCGGTATCACCCCTCCACCTCTCCAGTTCGCCCGCGTCCGCGCGGGCTGTGAGGTCGGTGACCGAGCCACGTGTAGGACGTCCCTTGTTGGGCTGCCCGGTGCAGCCGGGAGTTGGGGTGGAGGGGGTGTGCTCCACGCTGTAGCCACTTCATTGTTGTACAATGCGTGGCTCTGCGTGGGAGCGCCCCCGCCCGTGGAGGGCCCCCTCCCTGAGGGCTGTCGACCAGCACCATCGCTCCTGACGCACAAGAGCTGGTGGTGTGGTCCCCCACACCCAGGACACGGCCGTGCCGTGGGGCAGTCATTGAACAAATGACCCCCCAGGCACCCGTAGCACCGACGCAACCTCCGAACGATGCCTCGTCGGTCGGAAGTCGTCCTCGCAAGCAGGGCCGGACACTGCACCAGCGCGTGAAGCTGGCCACAGTTTGGGCACTCCTGCTCCGACGCACTCGTCACCGTCGCCGTCCGCTTTACCCCACCCTGAGTGTGGGGATTGGTAGGTCGCGGTCCTGTTCCGGCAGGGCCACGAGCTGAAGCGGCGGGCTGCGCCTCCTGCGGCGCCGACTCGACCATCCTCGCCTCCCACTCCAGGACCCGAAGCAGCTCCTCAAACGTGGGGAAGACCTTCGGGTCGCCGTGAAGGCCCCTTTCCCGCTCGAACCGGGCGCGCAACTCCAGCGGCACCTTGCCCAGCAGAATGTGGACCAGCAGAAACGACCAGTGTTCTACTGGCAGTCCCAAGCTGCGCAAGGCGTTGTACGCCACCTTCACGGGCGTGAGGATTAGCGGCCTCAACTGAGACCTCTCAGTCACCTTCGGCAGCCCCAGTATTTGGGACACGTGAGCGTCGGCGAGGAGCCGAGGGTTTTGGAACCTCGTCTCCAGCAACTCCATCGCCGTGCCGAAGTTGTCGTCGTCCAGCTCCAGGTGCTGGATCAGGGAGAGTGCCTCACCCTCCAGTGACGTGTGGAGATAGGCCACTTTCTCCGCCTTCGTCAGATCCGTGCGTGAATCCACGAGAGAGGCGAACATACTCCGGAAGCCGCTCCACTCTCGCAGGTTACCTGTGAACCTGGGCAAGTCCAGGGTGGGAAGGCGTCCCACTACACCCGAACCCGCATTCCTGATGACGGGTCCCGAGTTCGCCCTTCCCTGACGAGACCTCTCCAGCTGGCGAACCCCTTCGGAGACCTCGTCGTACAAATCCAGGATGAGCCGCATGTCCGCGTCGATCCTCTCCATCTGCTCCTCAGTTGGAGACGGCCTTGCATCCCGCAGCAATCCTGTGCTCCTCTCAGCGACCTCCAGGCGCCTGTCGAGGTGCTCTGCCCTGTTTAGCAGCGCCTCCTCCCGGTCTCTCCTGCCGACCAATCCTTGCAAGGATTCAAACCACCGGAGCTGGTTGGCCAAATCCGAAGCCATTTTTAAATTTAAATTTAAATTTTAAATTAACCTAAAGTTCGGACAATGTCACAACAATTATATCCGCAACCTATTAAGCTGGATACCACTTAATACCAATTTCCCGACAGTTTGGGGAGAAATTATAAACTGGGAACCCCCAAATATCTGGCCTACCCGATATATTTTCCCAGAAAACTAAAAACAAGAAATATGTTATTACGGGGGTATTTACGGTTAACCACGCTCTGTCTACCAAAAAATGTATAGTATTTTATCCAGAAATACCGACTTGGGGCCCATAGCAAGTCAAAACATTATTATTTACGTAGCTATACCGATTTTAATCTTTACCCCCACAATTTTGACAAGTTACTTAAAATTACTTACGTATGCTTCCCTGCGTCGCTCAAAGTCCAGTTTGGTCTGACAGGAAGAAGGAAGGAAGGGAATAATTAGACACCAAACCAGGGAGCTTCCAGAATTCCCGTTCCAGCAGTAGCAACGGTCCGGCGTTGTAGAAAAGGGCCAATCCAGGGGCCCACTTTCACACAAATAGTCCAGCACTACTCCAGTAGTAATTATTACCGTATTCCCGCACAATAATAAAGCTTTTATCCCGAAAAACACCAGATTATCAAAAAACAAGGAGTCGCTCGAACGTACCGGCGAAACGAGACCACGTCACTTGAGAGCCGGCTGTCAAAACATAGATCCGCTATATTTCGATGGCCGATATAATGTTGCCCGATTATACGGAACAACTTCATTACGAATACAATCTCTCCGAGAAACTCTAAGCGTAACTCTTTCCATAGCTCGCTGAGCGACTTTCGGGTCGCTAGTGATGAATATGATTGCGTACCTGATTCCCTAGGAACTTCAAGGCACAGGCAGTCGTCATCTTCCAGGCTCCCGATGGGACAACCGCACGCGTTGAAGGAACTTTCTGTATCTGTTGGAGGCACGGTGTTGTACACCGCTGCGTTTGGACGAGGTTGCGCGGAGAAGTTGCATACTACCAGCACCGTCTGAAGTTGATCATATCAAGTAAAAAACATCAAATATTAAAGTGATAGGAGTCTTTGCAGAGTATGCAGAGTCCGCCTCGGGAAGTACCACACCTTTGCCAGTTATTCTACCGCCAAGTAGTGATGTGCAAACACCACTGTGTTTCGGTTTTGAAGAGCCGGTCCGGCATAGAGATGAATCATCTTATAACTCTGGGTGACGAGCGCAGTGCAGTGCTAGGTAATGATTTGGACTCTTCATATTCCAATAACTGCATGTCACTGTGCTTGTTTGGTCATTTTATACCATATTAGCTTTTGCACGCGACTTCGTCCGCGCGAAATAAACATTAAGGTATAGGTGCTGGCAAACAAATTGACCCAATGAAGTTAGCTGCGCATGTTTGCGCAGAAACGTTTTTAAGGTCTCTTTGGTGGAAGTGTACATGCGCGAACTTTCCCCTTCCACGTCAATTTCGGGTCAACTTTGTTTGCCGGCCGCTATAACTAAGGCAGTAACCGTACATCCATTTTGTAATAAACAGCTTTTATTAAAACATTTTCATACAGTTTCGCCTAAATTATCAAAATAAAAGGAGCAAAATAAGAGGTAGTTGCAATTTTTCAGTGTGTTATCTTCAAGAATGACGAACTTCCACATAAAAATACCAGCGCCATTGGAACCCCCATTTCATCCCCGTAGAATTCAAAATTACTAACTAGAACAAAAATTTATACATATTTGTTTTTTGTCTAGATACATTGTTTTATGTTCAACAATTCAGCTTCCAAATAAACTTTCAACCTCTTCGACCGTTTTTCCGTAATAAAAAGTGGCCTAGTCTATTTTTTGGATCTAGTCTACCTGTGTATCAAATTTAATTACAAACGGTTCCGTAGATTTCATGCATAAAGCTTTGAAAATGATGGAATTTCCATACCTTCACTCTTTCCATCCCTTGTTTCACTCTCGTAGGGGTTAAATACCCGTCCGCAAAACACACAACCCCGTCTTAGCGAGCGCCTACGTGTTAATTTTTGTAGTTTCTGAGATTTCGTGATGAGACCTTTCCCTTCTAGTATAAATATTTATGGATACAAAATGAACGTCTGGGAAATCTCTCGTCTGTGAAATACGTTGCCTGAGTGGGGTTTTCCCGTCGGTGTCTTCACATCGAGAGTAAATCGGTTTCTCCTAGGTAAGCACGCTCCATCGTAGACCGCATCGTCGTTTAACATCACTGTAAAATAAAAATGTAATAAAAAAATAGCAAACTTACGTTATGGAAAGTGCTCGCCCGTGTATCATAGAATGCATAGTCAGTGTAAGCGGAAATGCCGCAGCCCATGTGGGTCGCAGCTCCGTAGATCATGGTCAAATACAGCCGACCGTTCTGTTCGTTGGGGTGTCTGAAAACGTTTAAATACACCATAGTATATAGGATCGAGTTAGTAACACTGACATCCGATGAAGAACTAAAGTTCAGGACGTTGCGCCTCCGCTAAAAATTCCATGTTTGTAATGCGGCTAACTTAAAAATGGCGAAGGAAAACATCGTGAGGAAATCGACATGTACCTAGAATCTTTCCGAGTCATGTGTTATCCACCAACCCTAAACTCTCCTTGCGAGAAAAGGCTCCGAGTCCCAGCAGTGAGAATATTTCGTGGGCTGTTTATGCTATACAAGCCTATTTGGTCTTTTTAAGTTCGTTTGGTGTCGTTAACGTCCAGAACTTGCCACATATTGTCTTTTTAAGTTGGTTTGTTGACATTATCGTCGAAATTTTCTACAAATTCATAAAACTTTATATCTTACTTTTTCCAATCTGGATAGTTGGTGACCATAGGAACGGTGACGTAGCTCTTGTGGCCGTACCAAGTTCTGAGCGTCTGTGTGGTAGCGTATGATAGCTTCTCTTCGTCCAGACCCTTGGTGGTGAAGTTCCCACCTTTGGAGGCCGGGACCCAATCAGGGCCGTTGAAGCGGACGATGCCAGCCGTTTGACCGGGGTCTGGGAACCTTTCTGAAACGCGTTGTTTTGTTATTACCTATTTGAAATGATTTTTGATCAAAAAAGCTTTTCTTTATGTCATTATTAGAAATCTTGTTGTTAGGACCAAGACCAACGTCTAGACTAACACCACAGCGAAGAGTATGACAAAGACTAAGGCCAATGCAAAGATCAAGGCCAATGCAAAGACCAAGGCCAATGCAAAGACCAAGGCCAATGCAAAGACCAAGGCCAATGCAAAGACCAAGGCCAATGCCAAGACCAAGGTCAATGCAAAGGCCAAGGCCAATGCAAAGGCCAATGCCAATGTAAATGCCAAGGTTGAGGCCAAACCACGGCAAAGGCAAGGTGATGCCCAATCTGAAGGCCAACGTACAGGTAGTAACTAAAAAGTCAAAGGCAACAGTAGTTTCTATGATCGGGAATTACAATTGGTAGAACTATTAACATATTCAATGTATTTTACAACTTACTTGTAGCCCTGCAAAGGTCATGTCGAAGGATACACTGATTCGCCAGCACTTGTGCAAATGTCGCCAGTTCATTATCCCATCTCTGAAATAGATACAGAAATTTCACTAGTTTGAACCAAAAAAAAACATGTCAACGATTTTAGGCTGCAAAGTAGTAATTTACATTCTCTTTGGGTGCAAATAGATCTCTCAGAGATAGTTCCTAATTTCGCACTACGACACGACATTTTTTATGGCGCCACTGTTTCATTTAGTACACTTGTTCGAAAAAAATTAAACATAGGCGCCGCATATGGCAAGATTTATTATGGAAATCTAAATTGAAAAAAAAAAACAATTATAAATTAGGCCTATTTCCAGGATAATGGAGAAAACATTGTATTGTGGTCAAACTTTTAATTTAAACTGATACAAAAAGTTCCTGTGCCCAGTACACTTTTTTTCTTCTCAAAACACTTCACTGAATTTTTTAATTCGTTCATAATTCCTGGCAACCCCGTTCACAGTAGACATTAACATTCTCCCAAGTACATGACATTAGGGTTTAGATAAATGTAATAGGAATGCCCCTGACGCGACATTCCCGCCACAATTTATGCCAGATTTATTTCCCTCGGGGGGCGGTAGAAAAACCCTGGCTGCCCTGAATATGGGTAGATTAGATTTTTGGTAAATACCTTCATTTTGTTGCGAATTGTATGATTAGTACGCACAAGACATCGATGCAATTTAGGTTCATACAATTTCAGCAGGTAACTAAAATTTTGGAAATCAACTGGGCTTGTAAATTGAATTTCCACTGAAATGTAATAATATTATTACTGTTTTTATTATGATTTACGATTTTCTAATTATCATTTGATTTAGGGGTGAAGAAAAGTATCGTTAAGAAACCGGTATGGTCCAAGAAAGATATTGAGGATTTGTGTCATTCGCTAACCTGCATTGGGCCAGCGTGATGGATTATGGCGTCGATTCTCACCTTGTCAGTTAAGGATTTGAGTCTCAACAGTGGTTCCAAAAGTGGATACGTCTCTGACAATTAAAAAATTGGCAGTCATTGGAACTGCCGATAGAAGTGAAAACTTATAACTCAGAATTTGATAGCTTAC
The DNA here is from genome assembly GCA_963693475.1 of Ectropis crepuscularia. Taxonomy (NCBI): domain Eukaryota; kingdom Metazoa; phylum Arthropoda; class Insecta; order Lepidoptera; family Geometridae; genus Ectropis; species Ectropis crepuscularia. The sequence continues at coordinate 15,930,562 of OY856361.1, read as the reverse complement.
TTTAGAAACTACACGGGTGTAACCGGAGGGTGTGGCCTGGTCATCATGGCATGACCATCTAGAAATGCACCAGCATTTCCCATTGACTGACGCATTTCTAGATAACCAATGGCTATGGTCTCGAGTTTACCCGAAGATTTCTTATCATATCCGAGCGTGACGCTAGAATTTATTTCACAATCCACGAAAGATCTGTCTAGGCGCGCCAAAAGAAGTTTTCACTCCAAAAACGTCTTTGGTTTGTGTGGTCCTTCACTGTACATGCTCCACGACATTACTGCTACGTCGAAATCAATCTGCTTTTTCCCTCATTTAAGATGAAGCGTTTTGTTTGGCGACTTCAGTACATACTGCTATGCCAAAATCAATCAATTTTTTGCCTCATTTAGATTAGAAAGCATTTGTCGCGATCTCAGCGCGAACCGCTACACCATAACAGCCGCGAAATCGGACATTCATGCCCCTAGGTCACCGCATCTTAAAATTCTTACCAATCTAAACATCCCATAACCCCTCGGCAACCGTTCCCCATTCTTCCCCTTTTCCAGCCCTCGGGATATTTTACTCCGCAGTCTGAAAAGCAAAAGAATAATTAATATTTTTTAATTTACTCGAAAAAATTGGGAGTTATTAAAACACCTCGGAGTTCATTAAAAATAAACGTTAAATATTGTACAAGTCGCCCGCTGGCCAAATGAGAACTGATTACGAAATTCGCTAACTTGAGAATGAAAAATTCCTTGGAAATTCTCATCAATGGATAATTAAGCGAATGAAAAAGGCGATGGTTATGGCGTTCATTTGACTCAACGTTTGAGTATTGCCATATAACAGTGAAGCCTTATTTAAGAAACATTGGGACATTGGGACGTCGTTGGGACAGGACGGTGGACTATTACATTGACTCTCTCATTGTGAGAGAATCCCAGCTATGGGAACATTTAGTGGAATGATATAATAATAATTATTTTTTGTCGTAGCTTCCTGTGGTTTCACTCGCGTAGCTCCCGATCTTGTTACTTTTCCGGAATAAAAAGTAGCAAATGTGTTTTTCCTGATTATGTTCTATCTATTTATAGAATATTATCCAGATTCCTAGTAATCCTTTACAGTAACAAGCAATTACAAAACCTCTCTTACTAAAATTTATGATACCTACATCATAGAATAGATAATACAGATAGAACGGACACTCCCCACCCCCCGCCAGTTTCAAGCTTCCTACCCCTCAAGAACGCGAGAAGCACTCAACGAAGGGTTATATCGGACGACAATTTCATATGAGAATACGACCATGATGCTGTGTTATTTAGGTACCTAATTTGTCATCTGTTACACGAAACAAGAATAACAGATTTTTAATTTCATAAGAATTTCTATAATATACTAGGATTGAATCGTTTTTCTACTGTGTTTTGATAAGTTCACAATTTACAAAACCACTAGAGTGTTACCAATTTAGTGAATTTATTTACTAAGATTGCTGCAATTCAGATTTCTTAGTGAGTGATTATTTATTGGTGATATGATTAGTGGATGATATTGGTTAGTGATATGTCCGTCAATAGTGAACACTGAATATACGGTTTCAGTACAGTTCAGGTACTTATTTAAGACTATGTGTGTGTGTGGAGTGATTAATATGTGGTCAGAACAAAGTTTTTTCCTTGGGTAAGTCTCAAATGTGTACCTACTAAAAACCAATAGGTAGGTAATACTTTTTACTTTTTTGGTTTGAATTTTCTCCCTTCTGATTTAAAAAGTTATATTTGCATTAAAGATCCTACACTCGGTAAGATTGTAGACCACTTAACACTGGCAGGTGAACTCACGGGTCACATCTAACTATTCCATAAAATAATTCAGTAACCCTAGCCGACACGCACACATGCGTAAATATGTGCGAACAACATCTGCGTTGTTGTGTGGAGAGTAGGTAAGTCGACTGCACCGTTTGTATGGAGTTTAGGCCGAGTGTCCGGGGTTTGCCTACATACTAGCAGGATTTATTCACTAGTTTTTGCCCGAAAGACTTACAAACATCCCTACAAACAAAATTTCGATACATAGGTAGGTACAACCAAATATGAAACTTTAGATGTTTGTATGTTTGTTGCTCAATCACGTCGGAACGCCTAAACAGGGCAGATAAAAATTTGGAAGACTGGAAGTTCATTTATAGTCTGAAATAGTACATAGGTTACTTTTTATCACTGTAAAATAACGGGAACGCGAAGTGCGTGGTTAATACGGCGGAGCGTTGCTAATTTACAAAATTTGTTAATAGTTAGCTACTTTAGATTTAGGATACAGTTCTAAGAACGTCTGCAGGTCTACTACGAAAACAAACTCCGAATGATCGGATCCGACCGACAACTGAATCGGATTGTAGCCTACCACGAAAAACATGCGGATCGATACATCTCGCTCGGAAGTTATAGACTTTGGTCGGATGAGGGTCGGATCGAACGAAACAGCCGATCCTATCAACCGAAAGATTGTCTTTCGAGGTAGGAAACGTCCATAAGTTCGGCCGATATATCGTTTATCGGACTTTGTAGTAGGCCTGCTGATTTACAACCGACCGTCGTATGTTCGTATCGCAAATGCAATTCCTGAGTACTTTATAATCATAATTGGACTGGGCCTAAAGGCATAGAATAGATAACTAAAGGGCCCGGGTTGCTCCATGGCAAAGACAATATACCCATTTGACTGATCGTACGACTCCTTAACGTTTTATTAGTATAATATTACTAAACCTGTTGCAAGTTCGGTCAGTCAGGCTTTTGATTCCGATGAAAGAATGCTGGCAAAAAAAACCGTAAAAAATATAAAATATGGGTATCTGCTCAGTGAAATGGTGCGGAAAGAATAGCAGGACCTCCAGCTCTATAAAGGACGGTATATCATTTCACAAGTAAGTAATTTAATGCAATAATTAGAAAATCATAACATCATCAATCTACAAAATTAAAACAAACATCAAGAAAAAACGAAATGGGAACCCGTTGATGTCTTTCTTTGCATCCTGATCTGCCCTTTGAAGTTTGCATAACTCTGTCTCGTTTTGTCCGATCATTCGTGGAAAGTAGTGCACGTTACATGGATATTCGGCTAATCACAGCGCGACATTTAACCTCGTTCTACGCACCCCCTGGTGAGTTGGGAATGTAGGCGAGATTGGTATCATCGCCGATCAACAGGGTATTTTATCTGTGCTCCATGGCGATCACAAGCCCGGGGCCCGAGACCTTATCCTACGGTTGCCACATGCCTCGCAAGCCGGGCGCGTGCTGGCCCCGGCTGGCAAATGCCACCTCGACTATATGGCCAGTCCGACGCTGTTTATAAGTAGGTACCATTAGCAGTTGTAAAAATAATTAGATCGGAATACAAATAGTTAACTTACGCGTTAGTAACATCCAGTAGTTTGTTCGCTAATCCTGTGGTGATCGACACGTTTCTTGCGTCGCGACATTTCGGGCCCATTGAATGGTGCTAGGTCATAAAAAATACATAGTACCGATTAATACAACAATAAGTCATAGTAAGTAAAATAAATCCGTATGGCAGGAATATTCATCATCAACTGCCTGCGCTAGTCCACTCATCATAATCATCAGCCCGTATTCGTCCACTGCTGGACATAGGCCTCTCCTATGATACGACACTCCGCCTGATCCTCGGCCTTTCTTCTCCAATCGCCACCAGCTGCCTTTCGAATCCTCACTCCTCACTCCATCTAGTCTAAGAGCGTCCTACACTACCGATTGCCGATTTGCCGATTCACGGTCTCCACTCCAGACTTTTCTGCCCCAACGGTTATCGGGTCTAGTCCACTGCAAGACTATATCTCACATCTAATCATCTCACATAATACACCACTCAGCTCTATCCTCGGCTTTTCTGCTACAGTGGCTATACATACGTCTTATGTGTATCGTCGCTACACCGAGTTTTAGGGCATCCTACGATGAATGTGACTGTTCGAGGTCTCCACTCACACAATTAGGACATGTCTACCGCAACGGTTATAGAAATGAATAATACACACGAATTTCAATTTTGTACAGTCAAAAAATGATCTTAATCTGACTTTTTTTTATAACTTACAATCCTTGTTTAATAAATAAGTTTACAGTGAAAATTCAATGTAATTACTTCATGCTTATTACTCTAGGTAACTCAAATTCCAATTCCTCTTGATTCCGAATCGGACTATAGTTCCTAAGAATTCGATTCTGATTTTTAAGCCGATTGTCCAATTTCAATTCTTCACAAAAAACAGTAATTATGTTTGCGGCTGTTTGGTTATGAACCTACTTACGCATGCAAGAACTTACTAACTCTTCTCTTTATTTCTTATAATAAGAAATTTAATGAAGTTAAATTACACACAGAATAGATAAAATCTTCAACGTAAGCAGTGATAACCTAAAGTTAGTTATAAAGTATAAATTTTTACTAGCTATCTTCAGGGTATTGGTTTTTAGCGACGCTGACGGTGTGCGCACGCATCGTTAAAATGTACTCCTGCCAATTTTCCAATGTGCTAAAACATGCTAAAAGATTAAAAACTTTAAAAACCCTCGTCAAAACTGGCTGGCACTATAGAATATTTGTAAATAGCTTTGAGGGTAGTTAAAGATTCCCTTCAGTATCCGCGGCTGCGACCGTTGAACTGCAGTCACGCACAGACTGTGTCACACGGTCATACCAAAAGAACCTCGTGAAGCCCTAGGCACAGATAAGAAAATAGTTACTTCTTAACCCTAGGCTTCAAGCTTCGTGAAGGCGCAGACGTCACACACGGTCGCTGATCCGTGGTACCTTAGGCGGAAGTAGTTAGAAGACCCTTCTAGCCTTCATTGCTATTTCATTGATAGGATAATTGCTACTCACCTTTTTTTTTTTTTTCATCTCATACAGTTCACTATCTCGGGGGACTGAAGCTAATGTTGTGTACCGTACCATCGATATAAACCAATGAATATCCCTCCCAAACTTCAAGCGCACGGAATTATGTCATCGTTCAGAAGAGTGAGCTCATTATTTCAGTTCTAGTCGGTTGCAGGAAGCGGTGAACGCCGAACGTTTTTGACGTGACAACGTCTTATAATTCGATGAAGCCGGCTGCTCGCACGAAAAAACATGACGTCATGCGGCGTTACCTCGCTCTGAGGCGTTCCATTTAAGGCTTGGAGTTGAAGTTGTCACGTTCAACTATCGTCAGTAACTTTACAGACAACCGATTTTTACCTATCACTATTCGTTGTCATCAACCAAAATAAGTAGAACCACAGCATATCTCGCCGCTAGCGATTGTAGGGTCTAAGTCATGTAAATTGGTCGTGTGTAAACCACTGACACTGTCTCTGTGTGTTACACTACACAGAGACGCAGTTTATTACCAATTTCATGGAGCTCAGGGCACATCCATTTGTTTAATTGTATGGTACATCGATATAAACAAATACAATATGAAACGGTGGGTAGATACCTAATGAAGATAAACTGAACATGAAAATAATAGAGGTGCAATCAAAGTCGAGTGTGATGAGGCTCATAGCAAATTCACCACAAAACCGTTCTCAATTTTGCAATCCTATTTGAGGTTATACATTTTAATTTATCTAATTTTCACTGCTTGTTTGATAGTTTACTATCACGTGTGCATTAAGTCTGGCCTAGACAAATATTTAGACGATGTCGCGGTATACCGCCGCTGCGGTGAGATGATTGAAGGCGAGTTTACTTTATTAATTAACAATGAACTGGGAATTTAATTTGTACCCTAGGTATTTTCGAGTTTATTCTCTCCATATATGCTCAAAGAAACAAGCACAGAAAACATATATCATCTAATTATTCGTCAACATAATCCAGCCCCAAACTAACTTTTTAATCAATAAATTCGTTTATCTTGTTTTTGAAGTTATAATTTATTTGGCGTGTTAAGGTTAAGAAGGTTAAAATGTTAAGAGTTATTTTTTACGTTTTATTTTTAAAGTTTTGTTTAAAGTTTAATTTTTCAGTTATTTTTTACAATGCGCACGCACACCGCAACGAAAAACCGACATCCAGAAGTTAGAAAGTCAATATTTCAGTAAACAATGTTACTAACTTATGTTTGCATTTGACTGCAGTGCTATCTCGCCTAAAAACTATTCTTTTGTTATTAAAAAAACCGATCTACCATTACTTATTGCAGTAAAAATGTCTTTTGACGTACCACAGACAGATTTTTCGTGTGAATTGAATGATAGTGTCACGATCGGGAATGACAAAAAAAATTTGGATGAACTCGGGACCAGCCATGGGCAATCTAGAAAAGCATTAGCATTTCCCAATGGTCAACTAGAAATACGTTAGCAATTCCCATTGACTATCTAGAACTGCGTTAGATCTCCATGGTCATAGCCACGACCTTTTTTTTATGTGGGGGAAATACTTTTACGTATGCCCACCAACCCACCAAGCAGGGACATGGTGGGGTATGTCGGGCTCGATACCATGGGATACGACATGGTGCCCCTACCGACTAAAACCCCTACAGATTTCTCCTGCATGGTCAGAGGTCAGGATCGGGGGTCACTTTTCGCACTCTTACAACGACCCTGACCCACCTGCCACTGTCCTTGCGGACCCGCCTCGCGGGGGCCGTTAGTAACCCCACATTTGGCTCTAGTGACGGACCGGAAATCAGCGGCGCGTCACCTCTTCGAAGGCTTATTCCTAGGTGGGGCGTCGGACGGCCCTAAACATCCAACGCCCCAGGCCTACCTGTAGAGACGGGGTGCGATCCCAGAGTTGGCGACTCTCTAGGCTCCCCTCCGTGTCCACTTCCGCCTCTCAGACGACCTCTCACTACCGAGAGGGTTTCATCTCACCTCTCACGGCGAAGATGATCGGCAGCGAAAAGTCCGCCCTCACCACCGCGGCTAGGGATTGGCGCGGATCTGCCTCTACGGCCGCATCGCAGCCCTTGTCCTTCCACTGAGCACTCTGGTAATCATAGTGCTCGTGGAGGACCCTCATCAGGAAGACTTAGGAATTTTACTTGGTCGATATATCACCCGTCAACCTTCCCAAGTCTTCCAGTCCTACTCCCCAACCTCTACACGCACTGCACAAGGGGAGTGAGGAGCGCGTGTAGAAGTTCCCAGCCCCGGCCGGAATTCGCCATCACACAACAAGATACCACCTGGGCAAGTTGTTGTGTGATGCCCAGGGTGCACCACGTGGAGTTTCCCGAGCCACGCACCCCGTCATAGCCACGCCCTCTGGTATCCCCCGTGTTATAAGTTTTCATTTCTATCGGCAGTTCCTATGACCGCCAATTTTTTACATTTTTATTATTTTAATATTCTTACTTGATCATAATACAAGCACATGATGTGGGCTCCTTCTGCGCAGTACTTCATCTTTGGACAGAAGTCGGAAACGTATATCCCAGTGTGGGTGAGAGCATCCAGAACCAGGGAACATTGTACACTGCTTCCCAAAAACACAATCAGGCATATCTGAAAAAAAGTTGTATTAGGACTCTTAGCAGAGTCTGCCTGGGGAAGTACCACACCTTTGCCAGTTATTCTACCATCAAGCAGTAATGTGCAAACATTACTGTGATCCGGTATGAAGGGCAATGTTTTCAGAGAAATTACAGGGCTTAGAGATATAACATCTTAGATCTCTGGGTGACAAGCGCAGTGCAGTGCTAGGTAATTATTTGGACTCCTCATGTTCCAATAATTGCTACGTTTCACTGTGCTGTTATGTGGCAGGCATGTTGCTTACCATCAGGCACATGTCTTGTTCGTCTCGTCGCAAATTAATTTATATTCGCAAAAGTTTATTGGTTTTGAAGGCGTAATTCCCGTTATTAAAAGAGCCAAAGTGTTATTCCAGACTATAACCTAATTCAAATTTCAACCCGATCCGTTCAGACGTTCCGACGTGATTGAGCAACAAACATCCAAACACCCATACTTTCGCATTTATAACATTAGCAGGCTTTATATTTTATACAAAAAAATAAGGTTTTTTTAAATACAGAGAGAGAAATTGAGGCTGACACTAGATTTCACGGCCAAAACTGGCCGAAGCCCAAAATAAAACCAAACTTTCAGTCAATAAGTATAGTTAATATATACCGTCATTCCATAATTATAATAATAATAGTAAAGGACATAACACAAAGATCATCATGGAGACGTACACTTTCACGATTTACTTACAACTGAAACAGTTCTCAATAGGTACAGCCGAACAAAAAAATGTGAGTCATACAAACAAAGATAGTGACGAACTCAACGAATATCGCGATTGGGGGAAATCTGAAGGCAATACAGTTATAGAAGAAAACGATGAAGAAAACAAGTTCATGGATTTACTGAATAAAGATAAATACTCTTTATTGTACACACCAGAACAAAACAATACAGTAAAACAAAAAAAAAACAATAGAAACTAGTGTCACAATAGGCGGAAATATTTTGGAAAAAGAAGGTAGTTTGTTTTACATACATCGTGAAACAAACTGAAAATACACACAAAAACTATACTCTGTAAACTAAACATTGAGAAGCCAAGCAATAATCTTGTAAATATACCATTAATATACAGAACAGTAGAACAATGCCTGAGTAATGTGTACCTCGAAAAGCATTTTGGCGGTTCCACGTGGCTGGCGCTCATCATTAGTCTGATGTCACTTCATTTCAGCATTCCGAGTTGAAAAGACGTCACTGTAGGGAAATTTGGAACTGCAATCAAGAGAAATTACACGCTTTTGAATAATTACTGAAACATTTCCCTTATACTTAGTTTTAATGTCAGTTTGTTATAGCCTTGCATCACATGACACGGTAATTTGTGGGTTTCATCTGCGCTGCCTCCAAGCAACCCTAAAATTTGCCGTTAACTTAAAAACGATGGAGAACAAAATTGTGAGGAAACCGATAAGTACCTAGACTCTTTAGAGGTCATGAGTCATTCACCAACCCGCACTGAATCAACGTGGTGGATTATAGATTGGCGTAATAAAAGAAGGCCCCAAGTCCTAGCCGTGACAACATTTTGTGGGTAATTTTTTGTGGCTAAAATCCAGGGTATAAATTCGTTGCCTTAGTGGAATTTCACGTTTAATGTGGGTGTAGCGTGAGGATGGTAATAAGGAGAGTGCTCGCGCGTGATCGCTGTCCGTTTGGCACTGCGGGCGTCGGCGCGGTGCGCACTTAAGCTCAGCAGTTGTTGCGGGCTGTAGGTAGACGTGCATGAATTAATTAAAAATGTGACAACCACATTACTAGATTGTCAAGCCATTTTGAATTTCGAAGCAAAGCGCTCACAAGATCTAGATACAAAGCGTTTCGCCTTCCAATATCTGTAGGTGTTGGAAAGCTTAGGGCGGCCTATAATTTGAACGATCTATTTATTACATTGCGCTCAATGTGATATAATATTTAAATATTGGTGGACAATCCACACACAACACCATCTAACCCCAAGCTAAGCAAAGCTTGTAATATGGCGGCCAAATAGCTGATATAATTCTTATATTTTATTTTATTTTATTGGTGCGATAACAATAAACAAATCAAAACTTAAATAAACTACTTACGATAAACTTAACAAAATAAATTTGAAATTTAAAAAATTACTACGTTAAGACACATGACAATATAGTTGTAAATACATAATTATTATAAATATAAACACCCAGACACAGTGCAGTCATTTGAATTCATCACACAATTATTTGCACTGGGTGGGAATCGAACCCACGACCCTCGACTTCGCTAGCAGAGTTACTACCCACTAAGCCACGAGGCCAGTCATGGCTTAATTTAAACCACAATTTGGGTTTGCCAACAATATTCGCGCGCATTGCCACTCCCATCAAGGTTCACCATTGACGAATCACAATCAATATAGTAGGACGATATATAGTAGGTAGGTTAATTAAGTTAGATATGTCAAAGAAGTATAATTTATTTGGTTGAAATTTGAAAGAATTAATGAAAAAGTTTTAAGATTTTCAAATCCTTTTTGTGTCGCTTTTTGTCTATCATTTCCAGTACTTGTAATATCTTGACATATAAACTCCAGATCTACATTTTTGAATTAAGTTACGAATTTTGGCTAAATAAGTTGTTTAAAACTTCAAAAGTTAGTCATTTATTGAATGTTTATTCAGTGGCTTAAATGTCGTTCATACACAACAAAAATTATACTCAAGTAACAATATAATTTATATTCTCCGAAAAAAAAAACAGAAAGCGAGTTCATTTTAAAATTAAATTCTGACACAATTTCTCGACCAAATTTCATAATAATGTATCGCTAAGTCGTCTAAATATACGAAAACAAATATTAGTGTTTTGTTCATGTATATATACAAGGTGTTGCAGAAAGGTGCAACAATATTTATGGTAGTTCATCTACATTAAGTTTTAAATCATGTTTGTGAAAATTAGGCATGAAAGCTCAAACATTTTTTTCCATAAAAAATTTTTTTTTTTCGGTTGGTATTTCATTTGACATACCCCTAATGGCCAGATCTCCGCACGGATTTTTGTACGATGTCACGGCGTCGGCGGCAAGGTCGTTTGTCTGCTGTACATGCTTTAGGGTTGAAGCTGGTGATTTGGTGGGAATTTTTCGACTTTTTTTTTTGTTGACTCGAATTATCTTGTGATCTACCGTGTTGAGGGGAAAGCGACCTTGGGTGATGAAGTGTACATCAGTGTTAGAATGGACTGTTAAAATATTGTTGGGGGTAAATCCACCACGTTATAATAAAATCAATGCCACTTTTCGTTGTTATTGAACTCTTCCTAAACGGCTGGTTTGAATGATTTTTTTTGTAAACGTTTGGGTGGGGCCCTGGAAGGTTTAGATTCACAAATCAGCCCGGCAGATGGCGCTGCAGTTGATATCCAGGTTATTATTCGAGCGAAGCCGGAGCGGGCCGCTAGTATCTCATAAAACCGCCACACAGATTTCGTTACATTTTTTATGCAACCACTTTTAGACCAGGATCTACCAAATAGATATACATATATATAACTATCAAAATTTATATATAATTGGCGGCACTTTCGCATACATAAAACATCTATAAAATAAAAATAGGTACAACCCACGTGGTACAACCGAATTGAGAAACACCTTCTTTTTTTAATATCTGTTAAAATATCACATTGAAACAGAGATTTAGCAATATTTTTTTTTACTTTTTGGATCTTTATTTTCCATAAATATGATTCACGTTAATCAACAACTCCATTAAGTATCTCATAGAAACCACTAACTATAACGGGATAAAAAGTAGCCTATACTTTATGATATTCTAAGTACTAATACTCCAAAATTTCTGGAAATTCCATGTGTGTTGTATTTCAACAAATTCCGTTTAGCTATCAGAGGGATACGTAGGAACAAACGTGACCGAGAAATATTCGAATTTACAATAATACTAGCAACGCACCGCGCTCTTACCCGCGCAGTTCCCGTTACCGTTGTTTTTCCGGGATAAAAAGTAGCCTATTTGTTCTTCCAGACTATAATCTACCCGTGTTCCAAATTTCTGTCCGATCCGTTCATATGTTACGACGTGAACAAACATCCTAACATTAACATTTAAATTATTATTAGTGAGATAGTGGTTCAAAGCCGATATTTTCGGTTCAGTGCAAGTGTACGCTGTACGCCTGTATACAAACAGCCCCACAAGTTGGTTCTCAGGTATCTTCAATAGGTATCTAACAAGTCTCTCAATTATTAAGTTACTTTATTCAATCAGTTTACTATTCAAACTCTGCTAAGACGTAGAAAAGAAATGATTGGATATGGCATCAGTTGCGAAAATGTTCACTGGTACTGGTTAAGTTTGAAGTTTGAGCTAGTGCCAGAGCCACAACCAGAGCCCGAGGCAGAGCCAAAGCCAGAGCCAGAGACAGAGCCACAGCCAGAGTCAGGGCCTGAACCAGAACCAGAGCCTAAGCCAGAACTGGAGCCTGAACAAGATTTAGAGCTGGAGCCATCACCAGAGTCTCATTCAGAGCTAGAGCCAGAACCAGAGTCAGGGCCACAGTCAGAGCCAGAGTCAGATTCAAATTCAGAGCCAAATTCAGAGCTACAGCCAGAGCTGGGCAAGAGACAGAGTCAAACTCAGAGCCAGAGCCAGGGCCAGATATACAGCCAGTAACAGGACCAGGGCCAGAGTCAGAGCCAAAACCTCGGTTGGAACAAAGTTCGTAACCATAGTTAGAAGTTTCGTAAAAAATAAATGCCTCATTACATTTTTTTCGCTAACATGTAGCTACTAGATAGGTACCATCCGATTAGAACAATTTTTTAATGCGCGATTAGGAATTTCGTTCCAATGATAAAGCAACATAATTATATTACATGTTGTAGCCTACCTGGGGAAGTACCACACTTTGACATATTTATAGTGTGAATTATTCAAAATCTAACGATAGGTGTCTATGAGGTAGGAAGACGCCTTTGCACGTTATTCTACCGCCAAGCAGTAATGTGCAAACATTACTGTGTTCGGATTTGAAGGGCAATGTTTCCAGAGAAGTTACAGGGCTTAGAGATATAATATCTTAGATCTCTGGGTGACAAGCGCAGTGCAGTGCTAGGTACTGATTTAGACTTTCATGTTCTAATAACTGCGTGTCACTGTACTGTTATGTGGCAAGCATGTTGCTTACCATCAGGCGCATGTCCTGCTCGTCACTCTATGCTATGCCAAAACAAAAAAAAAACGTTATAAGTATCTTTAGATTTAAATTATAGGACTCACTTTACACTGTGATTGAACCCGTTATACCATAGATTTTTTGGTTTAGTTGATTTCTCAAAATTTTGAAATTTTGCCAAACTCCGGCGAGTTTAATGTTTAGTTTAAATATGTTTGTGTTTATTCAGAGAAGTTTAAATTATTAATTTCATGTGACACCGCAAATCAGAGACGCAACAGATGCCATATCCTATTTTCGTACTCTGCACTTGAATTCAACTGTATGGTATCGAAATTGTTGCACGTATAAAGTTCACAGAGTTAAAATAAACTTTAAATAGCGCAATTATTTATACGTTCTATGAAATAGTTTTAATTTTCATCACAATGTAAAAGTATGTAAAAGATGCCAGTACTTTCAAAGCAACCTTATATTAGTAGTCTGAAAAAGTAGAAAACAATATTGAACAGACTTTTGGCAACTGAGCTAAACTTGCATTGTCCGAAAAAGTAAGAAAAATGATTGGTTGTCTGTAAAGTCAGTTGGTTTACGGACGGTAGTTTAACGTGACAACGCCATAACAAAACATTGATATTGATAGAATGAGCGTAAAGGGACAATGAGCGTAACGGGACATAACGAGACACTTTTTGGTGTATGCAGCCAGCGTTCATCGATTTATAAGATTCGTTGTCACGTCAAAAATTAAAGGAGGAATTGGATAACTGTTAACAAATGCAGGCGCTAGTATCGATGTACGAATTCGTACCTATTGTTGTGGAGACCTTGGGTTGTTTTTTTAGAGACTGAGGGGTTCCTTTTAGAGATAGGGCGTCGACTCTCGCTCCGTCTCGTTTCTGGAGTAAAGATTGGGAACTTTTAACGTGGGGAACGCAGCGAGAGTCATGGGCACCTTTACACAGGGAGCAGATTGGATTGGGTTATTCGGGGATTAGTTTATAAGGGGGAAATTAATTGACATTGACTCTTAATTAAAAGCAAGCAAAAGTTTTGGGAAAATCTTTGGCCATAGAACTCAATCTTAGTTGTCAGAAGAAGTATGAAGCAGTTATGTATTGGGCCATTGCCGAGCAGTATTGCTTCGTACTGGGAATGGAAAATTAGACAGTTTTATTTCTGGCATTCTAGAATAAGTACATTTTTAAATTCAGTAAATATGGATTTTTAATTACGGTTTTAGTACAATATAACATTCAGTCCAAACGGACCGCAACAATTTTTTTGGATATATTTGTTTAAGAGTGGTTGAATGTACAACACGCCTATTGATAACATAATAGTTTTATGTAGCTTTTTGAATTTGATTTTAATTGTCCTAGCTACGAGTGTTAGTCCAGAATCCCTGGTACAATTTTTGCAATTGATTGCTATCAAGCTAATTTTGCACGAATAGCTTCATTTTGATGAGACGATCAACAATTTCCTGTAAGAATTGTTGAGTTAGTTAATACACTAACACAGCAATGCCGGTAATGCATTAATTTAGACGAAGGCTTATAGGTACTCAGGAGTGTTGTAGGTACATCTAAAGAAATAGATTTTCATGTGAAAAAACAACATTTTCACTGTGTTCTCGGATTTCTTTTTTTTGCTGTGTTCTACGAGGAGGGATCAAAAAGTATTAAGAACGACATACTCCTTGGTAAGAAAAAAAAATACTGGCAGCCATAGACCGACAGTCTATGTCCGTAAGCGGTAGTAAGCGCACGTAAACAGTGACTAACATATTTCTACGATGGAGAAAAATATTGTGAAATGCTGTAATTGCAATATAGTGATAAGTGAAGTTTTAGCTTTTATACAAAACAAAATTGACGTAATGAGTGAGGATAGTTTGGTGCGGATTTGTACGACAGCATTTTCAACCGAAGATATTGATAACGCCAAGATCTTACTTTTCGAATCCATAACAACCTCTAAAAGAAGAATAAATCGCAAGAAGGATGGTCGCGCGCAAAGAAATCTGTATGATGTTATCAGTCTTTTTAAAGAAACTGATCCCGAGTTAACTCCTACGTTTGTGGCGTGCGATCTGCAAAAGTTACCGCCTGTCCATTTCGACCATATCGACGCAACGAAATTTTTGAAGGACTTATTAATTATACAAAATGATCTAAAATTAATAAAGGAAACGTATGTGTCAGAGGACAAGTTTAACGAGGTGAAAAATGACCTTTTCAATATCAGAAATGCCTCTTTAATCCATAATAATTTTGAGTTTCAAGTAAATAGAAAGCGAGGCGGAGGTGGTATTTCGAATAGTTATTGTCTAGACAGCGGTCCAAATGGCCTACCCCACATTTCGCGGACGGAACAAAATATTAACATATCGTTTAGCGAGGAACTTAACAGCGCGGAAATATCGCAAGCTAAGTGCGTCACAGGGGCTGAGTCACCCGCATGCATCCCTACCATCATCGCCGCTGTTGAAAGCGATCCCCACCGAGCACCTGCGCCGAATCAACAGGTGGTTGCTGCCGAGAACTTCAAGGCATTATCGATATCTAAAACCGTTACGCCGCCACAGTTAGTGCGACGGAGGGGCTCAGCTGTGGATTGCGCCTTGAACTCAAGTCATCAAGTCACGTCTACTCCTGTCACTTTAAATGATAAAACGTTTGCAAATGTTATAAGTACTGCAGAACAATTAAATTCAGAGAAATCGAATGAGCAGTGGAATTTAGTCCGGCGTCGTAGGCTAAGAAATCGTTTTAGTACTTTGGAAGGAAAAGCACAAAATAGTTCTAGCGTGAAGTTTAAAGCTGCAGATGTCAAAATACCGTTGTTTATAAATAATGTTGATATTGGCACATCGGAGAGTGATATAGTTGTGTATATATTGGACAAAACACACGTCCGAGTCGATTTGCAAAGAATAAAAACTAAGGGAAGCCGACCTTTTCACTCTTATAAGGTGCAAGTACCTAGCGTTAAATTATCTTTGTTTTTGAACAATACATTGTGGCCAAAAGGTATCACAGTTAGGAAATTTATAGAATTTAAGAACAAATAGTATGGATTACAGATTTGATAAATTATGTGATAAAACTAAGTTTGTTAGCTTTAATTGTTATTCGATTAAGAATTCTGTCGATTATGTAAGAACACTGTGTAAGACGGCGGATTTTGTGTTGTTGCAGGAAACGTGGCTTTTGCCTGACGAAATTGCTTATTTGGCGGGGATTGATCCAGGGTTCGCATATACTGAAAAATCATCCGTTGACACCACAAAGCTATTGCAGGGGCGACCGTACGGGGGGCTAGGTATCTTGTGGCGAAAAGAACTGTTTCAATCGGTGTCCGTTATCGAATGTAATAATTCGCGTATTGCCGCAGTTAAGGTAACACTCGACGTGCGGGAATTTTTGGTGTTATCGGTTTATATGCCTACAAATAAACCGGAACATTTAGAGTTATTCATTGGTGTAAAACCCACGAGACGCAAATAAAAATGGATATTCTCGCGACTCAGCATGTGGCCAAAGATTTTGGAAAATTTTGGAAAGAAACCAGTAAATTGAATCCTAAGCCGAGTGTGCCGATAAGTGTCGAGGGTGTAAGTGACACAACGGAGATAGCAAACCTGTTTCGGGACCATTTCAGAGTTGTTTCTCCCTTGGAATCTGATATCGTGAACCCTGAGTGTGAGGCAAGGTTATATGGTGCTGGACAATATATTTTTCGAGTCACAGCGAAAAGGGTAAGAGAAATGTTGAGAAACATGAAACGAGGAAAGTCCCCTGGTCATGACTCTTTGAGCATTGAACATTTGCAACACGCTGGTGTTCACTTGCCGAGAGTCCTTGCCATGTTGTTTACTTTTTGTATTGGACATTCTTACATGCCCGAAGCCATGATGAAGACTGTGATTGTTCCAATTGTTAAAAACCGGACCGGTGACGCAGCTAGTATAAAAAACTATAGGCCTATTTCTTTAGCGACAATTATTGCCAAACTACTGGACGGTGTGATTGAGAACCAGCTGCGAGATCATTTGACGCTTCATGACGCCCAGTTCGGTTTTAGACCAGGGCTGTCAACTGAAACCGCGATACTGACTCTTAAGAATACCGTCAAGTATTACACTGATAGAGGTACACCTGTGTACGCCTGTTTTTTAGACTTGTCAAAGGCTTTTGACTTAGTCAAGTACGATAGGCTATGGCGCAAATTGTCGGAGGATACTGAAGTTCCTAATGAGTTCATATCACTCCTAAAATATTGGTATGGCAATCAAAGCAATTGTGTTAGGTGGGCGGGGTCGTTGTCGGATGTGTACAGGCTGGAATGTGGTGTAAGGCAAGGTGGGCTTTCTTCACCAACGCTCTTTAACTTGTACGTAGACCGTCTGATTCGGGAGCTCAGCAATACCCGTGTCGGCTGCTCTATTGATGGAGTAATTATAAACAATATCAGTTATGCGGACGACATGGTCTTGTTGAGCCCCTCAGTCAGTGCTCTCAGGCGATTGCTAGCTATATGCGAGCGATATGCGGAGACCCACGGTCTCACGTACAATGCCAGTAAAAGTGAGTATATGGTTTTCAAAGCGGGTTCTAAAACTTACTCCACTGTTCCACCGGTCACTTTGAATAATAGCCCTCTTGGACGTGTTTCTCAGTTTAAATACCTAGGCCATTGGGTGACTGAGGTGCTCGGAGATGATGTGGATATTGAGAGAGAGCGTAGGGCTTTGTCAGTTCGAGCTAATATGTTGGCCCGTAGGTTTGCACGATCCACTGCACAAGTAAAAATTACTTTATTTAGAGCATTTTGTCAGTCCTTTTATACGTGCGGTTTATGGGTTAACTACAATAAAAAGTCCCACGGGACCTTGCGCGTTCTCTACAACAATGCTTTCAGGGCACTGATGGGGCTGCCGCGCTTTTGCAGTGCGTCAGGAATGTTCGCTGATGCACACTTAGACGGTTTTACATCCATTATACGAAAGCGGGTCGCATCCCTGATACAGCGTGTCCGCGGCAGCCACAACAGTTACCTGCAATTGTTCGCATCTCGGATGGATCTGGACTGCCCAATAATGCAGCACTGGACTAGTTTACATGTTGGGCATTCTAGACTCAAACCGAATTGTTTTTAGAATATGTGACTAGTGCAGTTTTCGAGTCACATCTAAAATTACTTTAATAATAATTTGAATTTTGATTTGATTTTTACTTTGATATCATGTGTGTTTTGCGTTTTAATGTATTCATATGTTATTTTTAAGTTTTTGACTTTGTAAATCATCAACAATATGGATTGTAATATCTGAAAATAAATGAAATGAATGAATGAATAGCTCTGATACATACATACTTATTTGTAATATTAAGAAAAAATCTTCGAAAAAAATTCTCTTCTGTTTTCTTTTTTGAATTTGTTTGCTTCGTGTCAGAATGTGTTCTCGAAAATAGAGAAAAACGAAGTGCTAGCCCTTATTAAATGTACCTAAATGTAATGTACTTAAATGGAAAAAAACTTACTTGTGTTACGTGAGATTAACTTAAAGATTTGTTTTCGAATAGCAAAACAACGAACAACACTACAAGTAAATCTTTGTTTTAAGATAAAAATAATTAAACACGAATGAACTGAAATAAAACACTATAAAATAGTTTCCTTAACTGTAAAGCCGTTGACCTAACGATTGTTAGTTAGGTATGTTACGAAAAAAGGCAAAAGCATACATCCGCCATCTTTCATCCGCCATTTTGTCAACACCTCTGTTTAGAATTGGCCAAGTCGTAAAATATAGTTTATAAACGATAGCCGATAAAGGGGTATGGTTCGTTTAAAATTACTCAGTTAGAGAGATGTATTCCTTTTTACTGGTCATTGGGTTGATTTTAAATTTGTTTGCCGCTGCAGAGGTAAGATCTAACTAATTTAATATTGGATGTCTACTGTATTAAGATATAGGTACATAAGTATATCTATTATCCTACTAATATTGTAAACACGGAAGTTTGTGACTATGTATTACCTATAGGTACCTACCTAGATGTTTCTAGCATTTTCACTCAAACGCTACAGATCTATATGAAATTTAGTATTTAGATAGATATGTACCTATGTTATGTTTGGGTAAGATCAGTGTGATTGGTTTGATACTCAGTTTCATTCCAATTTGCTCACTATTTGGAACTAGAATGGGACCTGTGATCAAGTATGGCTTCAATTAAAATATACAGCTAAAAAAAATTTTAATACAGTTAATTTTTTTCAGAATAAGACTAAGCACTTCGATGTTGAAACTAACAGCATAACTCACGGGCAAGGAAAATCGGTTACTAAAAACTATGTTGTAAGTTTTGTAAAAATTTGTAAGTAGTAGATATAACAAATGACACCAACTACCATAGATAATTTTTCATAAAAATAACAAAAATTAAATTAATTAAACTGCCAAACCAAAACAATTTGGACCATTTATTTAAGTATATCATTAGGAAAGGATTTTAGTTAAATGATATAAAAATCTTACAATAATAATGTCAAACATAAAAATGTCATTACCAAGTTACCTACATCTACTAACTTAGTTCAGAAAGGTATTCGTCCATCTTCTACAAACTAACCCATCCCGAACGACATCAGGTGCAAAAATGCCCATTATGCCTCCAAAAAATGCTCTATTGTTTGGTTGGATTGTTGTGGTCAGCCTTTTGGCCTCAGTTTCCCTACTGCCATAAGTCTCCAACTATTGAATGTTTTCTTCTGATCCCCAGGCTTCCCGCCACAACATAACATACATCGAGAAAGCAGAAAATATGCTCCGAACACCAAACATCAATAAATACTACGAAGAACACAAAAAGAAGAAGAAGCCAAAGAAGACGCCAAAAAGAACCATCCAAAAGATTATAAAGAAGAATAGAGCAAAATTGAGAAAAGTTTATTTCACGAGAAAGGCCAAACCTTCAACAATACCGCCAAACATAGACTACGACAAGCTCTATGGACAAGAGGATAATAATAAGCAATGGAGAGAAGAGAAAACTACAACGCAAGTAAATCAACGAAAGAAGACGAAACGAAAATATACCCCGAAATTATCAGGATACCACATACCGTTCCATAAAATGCAGAAAAAAGAAAAGAGACACAAGAGAGGGCTAAGTAGAGAACTGTATATCCTAAAAGATTTGGACGAAATGGAATTTGTTGGTAAAGATGAGGATGGAGACGTTGTCAAAGCACATGTTAAGAAGTTCTGGTAGTGAAACAAAATTTGATAAGAATACTAATAATAATAGATAATAAAGTTTACTGTTTTCTACCTTTTTTATTATTTTAGCTTTGGGTTTTGATTCCCACCTAGGACAAAAATTTATTTTTGTTATTAACTCCAATATTTATTATATGGCAATTTCTATTTTAGGTGTGTATTTACGATTATATGTATAAGTTCCATACCAGGCCTTTCATGAACGGTAAAAGACTACGTCGGCTCATGTAAGACAAACTACTTTTGTAGTGGTAGGACTCTTAGCAGAGTCCGCCTGGGGAAGTACCACACTTTTGCCAGTCATTCTACCGCCAAGCAGTAATGTGCAAACATTATTATGTTCCGGTTTGAAGGGCAATGTTTCCAGAGAAATTAAAGGCTAAGCCTTGATATAACAACTTAGATATCTAGGTGACGAGCGCAGTGCAGTGCTAGGTAAAGATTTTGACTCATCATGTTCCAATAGCTGCGTGTCACTGTGCTGTTATGTTGCTTACCATCAGGCACATGTCCTGATCGTCTCGTCACTCTTTATTTAAAAAAAAAATACACTAAATGCTCAAACAAAGGATTGGTCTCCAATACGGAACAGAGGAAATACCGTTCTTCACCATAAATTTGAGGAAAATATTGGTGATGGATATTTCCCATACATCACTATTTTTATTTGGCTCCAAACGAATCAAGGCTTGTACTATGGGAGTCAGATAGCTGATAAGCTGATAAGTTTAACACTTATACCTACATTTAGTAAATACATACATCACACAATAAATATTTGCCGTCGGCGGGAATCGAACCCATAACCTATGGCTCCACTTCTAGACTTACTACTAACTAAGCCCCTAAGCTCTAAATAAAATCATATACCTGTTTAATCTCTAATTCTGTAATACTAAAAGCGTTCGCGTTACTTCCCCAGAAGAACAAGTCCTATGTCGAAAGATTCTTCAGGGTTCCTTTTCTCTCGACCATAACATTTTGGTACCTACTATACTTTGGTGTTTTATACTAGAGATACTCGTACCAACAAAATGAAGCGAGTACTTAATAAATTTTGTTTGTAAAAAACATGATAAAAATCCTAAACCTAAATATAAGTTATTCCAGTCACGCAGGTAACTACAAGATTAAAGTTAATCGTTAAAATGTAATGGTTTATTTAAAGCAAAACTCACAACGTGTGTTTGTTAAATTTAAATCCAAAATCAGAATGTACGTGTTTAATTTCTAAATTAAATAAAGTAATTAAATTGTGAGCCTGGAATTTCTGGTCCTGGATCAGGGCCGTAGCTAGTTGAATTTAACCGGGGCAACATGTAATCCAAAGTCTCATGTGTGCCAGACATTTATTGTTTTATAAAAGTGGAAAACTTTTCTATATGTATTTTGAAGTGAAAACTTCTTTAGGCGCGCTATAGACAGAATTTTCGTGGGCTGTGAAATGGATTCATCAATCGTCACGCTTGGATATGATAAGAACTCGGATATGGATATGGATATTGATACGGAACTTGGATATGATAAGGACTGCTCGTAACTCAAAGAAGCGGCACCGTTTCATGGTTGATGTTCCAAAGACACGGACTAAGAGGTTTGACTCTACTTTTGTGATAAGAACGTCTAGGCTGTGGAATGAGTTGCCAGAGTGGGTTTTCCCTAATAGTTATGACCTACCTGTAAAAGGTAGGTACCAGGGCAACAAAAACAGTGAAGAGTTTCGATTACCTACCTCCGACAGCCCAGCGTTTATCTCTAGATACCAGGACAACATAAATATAAAAGAGTTGCGTTTGCCCCTAGGTACCAGTACCAGGGCAACAGAAACAGTAAAGAGTTGCAATATTTTGTACAACTTCGTTCCATCAGAATGTCCCTTGACACCTCCCAAGTATTTTGAAGTAAAAACTTCTTTTGGCGCGCAGACGAGCTTTTAGACAAATTTTTCGTGGGGTGTGAATTGAATTCTAGCGTCACACTCGGGTATGATAAGAAATCTTCGGGTAAACTCGGGGCCACGGCCATTGGTCATCTAGAAATGCGTCAGCCAATGGGAAATGCTGAAAGGGCGTGGCCTAACCATCACGGTATGACCATCTAGAAATGCGTGAGCCAATGGGAAATGCTAACGCATTTCTAGATGACCATGCCATGATGGTCAGGCCACGCCTTCCGGTACACCCGTGTAGTTTCCAAAGTAACCTATCAAATTCTGAGCTATAAGTTTTCACTTCTATTGGCAGTTCCTATGACTGCCAATTCTTTTTTTTTAATAAACAGTGACGAGACTTCCAGGACATGTGTCTGATGGTAAGCAACACGCCTGCCACATAACATCACAGTGACACGCAGCTATTGGAACACGAAGAGTCCAAATCATTATGGTACCAGGTGTGGTACTTCCCCAGGCGGACTCTGCTAACAGTCCTACCTCTACAAAATATGTGTTCCCCTCCCCACACAGGTGATAGACATGAAGATTGGGTGAAAAAATAATTTTAATTATTATTAGTGTCAGCTACATAATGGAAAAATACGAGACATGTATTTTTTGTTTTATAAAATCATAAAAAATCATTAAAGATATATATGTATAATTGTATATCATCACCAAAGCGGGAGGGTCTGACCACACTTACGGGAAAAACCGTCGCATCAAGTAGTGACGTCACTCAAAATTTCTAAGCTCTGTATCTTTATAAATTTTTGTTTGTGAAACAAAAGTTCAGATCTGTTGGCCAAAAATTTGTTAAATTTTTCTCTAATATAATAATTTTATCATCAAACCACTGTATTTTAACAAAAACCGTTTCTAGGAATGTGGGCCTAGAAACGATTTTTGTTTGGAATGTTTGGACAGTTCTGTACAGTAAACTCTAATATTATTTTTGTTTACTTATTACAATCTGTTTCATGTGCTCATTGAATAAATAAATTAAAGAAAAAATACGCGTACAATATCTTTAAACAATCTAACTGTTCGACTTATTAGTTTTTTATAGTCAACTCTCGTATTGCGATCCACAATGCTTCAAATATAAAGCTTGGAAAGTAGTGGCTTTGGCAGATAGGTGTATGCAATTCTACCTCACTTTCGCCATAATATAAGTCAAAGTCAAAGTTCTTTATTCATAAATGCACAATTTACACGTCAAATTTTACTAAGTTCAATTTTAACCCTCGACGCAGAAACGACGGGGTGTAATAAGATTGATGTATACATATGTGTGTGTATCTACTGAGCCATCGTAGCTACCTAACAATTTTGTTTAAAGGTCACAGTAGTATTTTCAGCCACATAATATATTTGACGTAAATCGGTCCACGACGGCCTAACCACAAAGTGAAAACTATTCAGCCAAGTAACGCTCCCACGTCTTCTCAGACTCACCCCACCCCAACCCCTCTATTCGCAATACTCGAACAGCAAAGAGCACGCATAGAAATTTCCACCACGACAGGGATTATGTTCAGCCAATCCTAACTTACGGCGCACAAACTTGGTCTTTGACTAAGGATCAGAAAAATACGCTCGGGATTTGCCAACGCGCTATGGAACGCAGTGTTCTTGGCGTTAGTCTCGGATCGGATTAAAAACACAACGCTTCGCTCTAAGACGAAAATCACAGATGTTCGCTTCAAAGCTGGTCAATTAAAATGGGATTGGGCAGGACATGTTAACGGAATGCCGGAACACAAATGGGCAAAGGTCACTACTGATTGGGGTCCAACATCTAAACGACCTCCAGGTCGACCCAGACGAAGGTGGCGTGACGAATTGGAATCGCACGATAAAGACTGGGCCACCAAAGCCGTAAATCGGGCTATCTGGAAGGAGGGAAGAGAGGCCTTTGCCCAGCAGTGCGACAATTTATTCTAATAATAATAATAATAATAGGATGTTTCAGAGCCATGTTCCTCATCAGAGTGTTACCCAGTTTTACCCACCTTTAAGTTGTAGCGCCGTCCCTGTCTAGAGCTAAGTTCACATGAAAGCTTCAGATCTTAATTAGTTTAAAACTTAATTTAAGTTCAAACCTAAAACGTTAATTCGAGATGAATTTTAGTTTAAGGAAATAATTTGTTAGAATAGAATCATAAAACATGTTACATTTATAAGTGTTTAAAGAAAAGATTTGGTTATTTAATTTTATGGTGTTTAGTCAAATAAAGAAGGCAAATAATGAAAATGTCAAGCATAAAACATATCGACGTCAACACCTATATTTTTCTAATTTCAGTGTATATCTCTACTTGTGTCTCTACTATCTGTGTTTCTGTCTCAATCATGTATTTGATAGCTATTTACCATGCAGCCAAATATAGCGATGACACCTTGGCACTTATCGATATAAGTGCTGCTGTGAACACAACACCCCCCTGTTTTCCTCTTCTTCTCCATATCCAAAAACTATGTAAATAAAAAAGATTATTGTAATGACAAAGGTCACGGGCCCTGCAATCTGTGGAGTAGTTAAATAAAAGAATAAAAAAACGATACAAGTGCTGCCACCTATAACAAAATTAGACAACTTCTGAGTCCGTGTTCTATGAGCAGCAGTAGTTCCGATTTCGGCCGTTCTTCTACAGTATAGTGGCACTATACTGTAAATGTAGTATAATTAATGTAATCTCTTTGCACTATAGGTACTATGTCCTATGTCGCCGCCGGTAGCGGGGTATAAGAATAAGACTAAGAATGTCTTTATTGCATAAACTGTGTACATAGATGGTAGGTGGATACAATAATGGTTTCAACAGTTTTGTCCTCGCGAACATACAATAATGGTAAATACAATATTTTAGTAGGGCCCAAACTACCGACGGTTACTGGTTAGGGCTGCAGAGTGAGATCCCATGATGCGCGCTTTGTTGAGGATAACTGGCTTCTTCATTGACCTTTAATCCAACCATCTTTAGATGTTGGTCGACGCTTTTTGCCATTAGGCTGTTCACTCGCTGACACAATTATGACTACTAGGACTACGACTATGATCGTCGAATGAGCTTCCCACATGGCCGTAAACTCATGATAAAACTTTTGTTTTCCACGCACTTTACATAATATTTATTCTATGTTGTGACGTCATGTGGTCGTTTAATTCATCTTGTTTAATACTATTTTGCTGCTAGATTATAACCAGGGTCTGATAATGGAGCTGGAAGGTGGCCATTTACTTTTAAACGTTTTTAGGGTTCCGTAAAACGTAAAAACGGAACCCTTATAGATTCGTCATGTCTGTCTGTCTGTCTGTCTGTCTGTCTGTCTGTCTGTCTGTCCGTCCGTATGTCACAGCCACTTTTCTCCGAAACTATGAGAACTACACTGTTGAAACTTAGTAGGTAGATGTATTCTGTGAACCGCATTAAGATTTAAACAAAAAAAATGAAAAAAAAGATAAATTAGGGTTGCCCCCCATACTGAGAACTGAAATTCAAAAATTTTTTTTTCATCAAACCTACACGTGTGGGGTGTCTATCGATAGGTCTTCAAAAATGATGTTGAAGTTTCTGATATCATTTTCGTCTACACTGAATAATTTGCGCGGGAGACACTTCCAAAGTCGTAAAATGTGTGTCCCCCCCCCCCTCTAACTTCTAAAGTACGAGAATGAAAAATCTAAAAAAAATATATGATGTACAATACCATGTAAACTACCAACGAAAATTAGTTTGAACTCGATCTGATGAGTAGTTTTTTTTAGTACGTCATAAATACACTATTATTGAAACTTCGATCAAAGTTACAACGAACTACAAGAACTATGTGTACTATGTATATTATGTTACTTGCTGCAACGGAACCCTTCATGGGCGAGTCCAACTCGCACTTGGCCACTTTATTTTAATTAATAAATAACAAAACATTATTTTCAAACATTTGTTTTTAAATGAAGCTTGTTTATAATAACAAATCCAGAGCGCTTTGCTTGCTTATTACAACAAAAAATACTCTACTTCATAATACACTCACTGCTTCATGTATATTTATGTGCTACAAGTAATTGGTTTTCACGTCCCACGTCACATACAAAAAGAAATATACAAAAATAACGCGAACTGTGATAGGCAATTTGAATTTCATAAGCTATTTAGATTAAAATTATTACAATGCGTGACTAAATTAAATCTAAAATAAAATTTGCTGGTGAAGTAGACATAAAATATAGAGGTAATACCTAATCATTGTTTACAACTAATATGTTTATTCATTATATGTGTAAATTAATTATGCGAAATTGACCGAAGTTGCATGGATCTTTTATAGGTTCACACTTGATATGACTGCCCTCTCGCCTGCAGGTCTACTACGAAGTCCGATAAACGATATTTCGGCCGAACTTATATGGACGTTTCCTACCACGAAAGACAATCGATCGGTTGATCTGATCGGCCGTTTCGTTCTATTCGACCCTCATCTGACCTAAGTCTATAACTTCCGACCCGAATGTTTTTCGTGGTAGGCTACAATCCGATTGCTGCGACAGCTGTCGGTCGGATCCGATCATTCGGAGTTTGTTTTCGTAGTAGACCTGCTGTTGTTAGGCGACGATGCGATTTACGATGGAGGGTGTTTATCTAGAAGAAACCGATTCACTCTCGATTTGAAGACAACTAGATTGTAACAATCGGGAAAATCCTGTTCAAGCAACACATTGCTTGCTAAAGCTTAGACGTTGTGTTGCTTGTCGTTGCTGACTAATAAATAGTTGTGAACACTTTTCCAAATTTCAATGTACGAGACATTATCATTACTAGCTTTAACGCTGAAAAAACAAAAAATATTCTGTGGTTTTATGAAATCACGGAAAACCTTTTTTTCGGATTCAGACATTTAAATAAAACTTTTTGGAAAAATATTCGATTTCAGGAAGTTAGGTAATTTAACGAGTAACGCCGCCATATTGGTCTCGGCTGCTCTGTCGAACGTCTTTCATTTTACCCCTACTCCGCGGCCGACCGTCACGCGACATGCAATGGATGGGCGAAAAAGTTTGAGGCGATGTAATAAACGTTTCACTTTAACATCCTGAGGAAACCGGCTTGTTTGAAAAAGCATATTCTTATAGAGGATGTTTGATCCGCCTATCCATGTGACCAGCGTGGTGGATTATGGTCTTAATTTCTCCTGTTGGGAGAAGTCCCCGAGTCCCATCAGCAGGGAACATAAAATACAAAACTAAATTATGCTAAACACCATATCTAAATCTTGGCCTGACGGATAAATAATACAAAACAACGTTCATACAAAAAAGTTTATTTACATCAATCACATAAATAATAATAATTAACAGAAAAGTCTTAGAACTAAGGAGTTACAATAAATGTCACAATTGACAAACAGTAGATAGATGCTATCTGTACACATTTAAAAATATATTAGAGAAATCTCTAAAATACTTAAAGTATTAAACATCTTTTGCAAAAATACATTTGACTATGATGTACTAGCAAAACTTAACAACTATTTCACGGAGTACTATTTATTGACTATAATTAAATAAATTAAAAGCCTCTTGTAAGTACCTACTAACGTAAAAAAACAGACCTACACGACACATATTATTTGTTGTATTACCATAATGACATACTGTTCGTATGGCAGTGGCACTGCCGTGCCATTGTCATTGTTATTTGTAATTTTATATTATGTCACTGCTGGTGTTAATACCAGTTTGATTTGATACCAGTAAATGCAAAACGATATAAATTTATTAATCATTCTAATCAGACAAAAAAGTTCCGATACAAATGAGTTCCAATTTTGTAGCATACCTTATTTCCTATTTTAACCGACTTCAAAACGGAGGAGGTTCTCCATTAAGTAGTATGTTTTTTTTTTCAATGTAATGATTTATGTTTCTAAATACTGCTCCATGTGTGTGGTTTGGCAGTAGCGTAAGAGGTTGGGAAGAGATTTGTCTTTAGCATATTTACAGTACAAATATGGCTCTTATAAGAATGGTAATTACGATGCTTCTGCCTTAATGTCTTCTGCTCCCTTCTTACTCCTGTAGTCCCAACCCTGGTAGGCAAGGTCCTGTGGATTCGTGTCGTGGTGCTCCCTGAAGGATATCCCACCTGAGCCATACTGGTTACCCTGTAAAGACATCTTAATTAGAACAAAAGAACGTACGAAACTCAGAAAATGTAGCGGATTTTAAACCCTAAATAGTGTAGCGGTGTATATTCCCCTAACTATGTGCTGCCATAATAGGTACCATATTATGAAATCAAAACATCATTGTGTAAGCGAGTCTAGACTTGGTCATAAGCAATTACGTAGGGTGTAGGTTTTTTTGTTTTTAACGGGTAGGACCTCCCGTACAAGCTCAAGCGGAGCTCGAAGCATAGAATAGATAATATGCTCGAAGGCCGCGCTGTCCCGTTCGACTTTACACCTTATTTTCAGAAAGTTAAAAACGACTTTACTGCGAAGATGTGTTGTCATACAAGTTTCTTTTGAAATTTTTAAGTAAGTAAGTATATTTTTGTATTCAAAGTAAACAGTGTTTTGTGAGAGTGACTTATAAGGTGAAGTGTTAACAAAACCACCATTAAGCACATTTGAATGATTCATAAATCGACGAAGATTTGGACATAATCCAGAGAATCGTACCCTATTATTTTGAAGCTAGCCCAGTAAAATGTATGGCAATGCAAGTTGACTCCAATAGTAGCCAGTATCTTCGTCACGCTTTGCGTTGACCAAACGGTTGCTCTGAATGGTGTTTGAATATCAGACTCCATGATGACTAACAAACTATCGTCGGCAGACCATAGTTTGTTACTCATATGATTAAAAGTAAGTAATCTATTAACCTTGATATTGCACAAAGAAATAGATAAAAAAATAAAAAAATAAAGATGGCTATGAAAGGCACATACTACTGAATGGTTTCAGTAATCTGTGGTGAAAGGGATAAATGGTGAATGACAAAGCTAAATAGAGATACCGACTTAGATGTTCCTCCCTCACTTAATGGAATAAGTATGATACGCACAAAAGAAGGAAAGTAGATTAAAAATATTACGGACTGTGCGTTTATTCTACTGATGAGGGTACTTAGGTCTTTTTTGACCACGGCAATTTAACGCGTCAAAAACATAGGGAGGAAATTTAAAATCATTCCGATTAAATAGTGATAGGCTGATAGGATTCTTTGCTGAGTCCGCTTGGGGAAGTACCACACTTTTACCAGTTATTCTACCACCAATAATAAAATGTGCAAATATTATTGTCTTCTACTTTGAAGGGAAATATTTCCAAGGCATAGAGATAATCCAGCTTATATCTCTGAGAGCGAGTCTACACTGGCTGCTATAGGAACATGAAGAGCGGCGTGACACTGTGCTATTGGGGCTAGGCGTGTTGTTTACCATCAGCCACATGTCCTGCTCATCTTATTACCCTATACTTAAAAAATATATATGGAAAAAAATCACATTTTATCTTGATTTGACTTACAGCATAGCTTTCATAGTGTCCATAGTTTGAAGGAGGATGCTCCCTGTAAGGTCCGATGCCGATACCAGCGGGGCTGTACTGTGGCTTGTAGTGGGACTGTGAGAACGGTGAGGTCAGGTTGGGCTTGCAGAACTTAAAGTATCCAATCACTCCTGAAAATTTAACAAAGGATAAAGATTAGTAAAGCGGAAGGTAAGTTTTAAATAACTTTTCGTTCTCTCAGTTGAGGTTTGGTAGGACTCTTGGCAGAGTCCGCCTGGGGAAGTACTACACCTTTGCCAGTTATTCTACCGCCATGCAGTATTATGCAAACATTACTGTGTTCCGGTTTGAAGGGCAATGTTTCCAGAGAAATTACAGGGGTTAGAGATATAATATCTTAGATTAGAGATGACGAGAGCATTGCAGTGGTTAGTAATGATTTGGACTCTTCATGTGCCAATAGCTGCGAGTCACTGTGTTATTACGTGGCAGGCATGTTGCTTACCATCAGGCACATGTCCTGCTCGTCTCGTCACCCTTTTGTCTATACTGTATAAAAAACTAGATACAGTGTGATCAACATCGAAAACCAGAAGCCGTATTCACAAATAAAAATTATAGTGCCACCAACATATCATAAATACCTACGCAAAAAAAATCGGAGGGTTAGTACGATCACAAACACTATGGCACGATATATTTTAAAACATATTCAATTTTACCTGGTACAATAAGAGCCATAAATCCGAGGAATTTCTTGAAGCTGGCGAGTCCAAGGATCAGGGGCAGGAAGAGGAGCAGCTTGATCTTGAACAGCTTCAGGATCAGCAGCATGGGGATGATGAGCTTCTTCAGCTTGTGGCGACCTGAGGTTTTGTTAGAAAAAAACATTAGTATGTAAAATTATAAACATACCATCATAAACCCAGGCGCGATCCCAGCCTTGAACTTTGGAAGAGGTCATCAGTACGCATCCTTAGATTTTGAAGAGGGGGATCACCGGTAGAAATACAATAAATCGCGTAAAAAAAGCTTTACTAGTAGCGCCCCACGATTTTACCCGCGTAGTGCCGTTCGATCTCGATGTACTTTTAGATATTTTGAAATTACTTAGATTGTTAATATAACGTATACAATTTTGGGGGTGGGGTCATGTCCCGTGACCCCCCCTTCGGTCATGATACATGGCATAAATAGCCCACTTCTATGTTTTTCTGGGACTCCAGTCTTTCTTTCGCGAGGAGAGAGTCAAGCCCATAATCCATCACGCTGGTCCAGTGCTTGTTGACAGTTAACGCATGGCTACGAAAGAAAGTATATAAATATACTGAATATGTATTTCTGTATATATGTATATTGTATATACTGTACAATGTACATACTGTACTAAAAATTATACACAAGAGAGAGTTGTTTGTAAACATGAAAGTCATGGTTATAAGCTATTATACGCTGTGACTTTGATCATAAGACGTAGCAAAATTATAAAAGAATATTGAACAATACTTACGGAAAGGCGATGCCTTCTTATCCTCAATGATGTCGACCTCATCGGCAATCTCGTCGATGAAACGAGGCGCGATCACACCTTCGGATGTCACTTCATTATCCAGCTGGAACTCTAAGGCTGTTGACCTCAGGAACCTGAAAAAAATATGCCAAAAATGTTCCAATTAGTACGTGAATTGCAGTACAAAGGTTTTTGGATTTGGATTCACGTCACCGCCATGCTAATGTTGCTGCTTAACGGTGGAGATGCGTAATGGGACTTCCACGTTAAACGCTTTTTGGATGGGTGATATAATTTGTGGAATAAATATGGGAAAATCGCAAATTAAATATTTTTTAACAGCCCCTCAAAACCTATCATAATAATATGAAAAGGCTCGACTAGTAGAATACACTACACAAAATTTTATATCCATGATAGAGACCACAAAACGTCGAGGGTTTTTATATTAAATTGCGTCGCAGCCGAGTCATGTAAGCAAAATGCACCCCGATCGATGAGCCAAAGTTTTTCCAGAATGGACACCATTGGCTAGTTGACCTAGATGTCGGTCTAGATGACCACAGGGTCATCCTCCAACGCGCTAGAAAGACGCGATTAAAAAAGATTAGGCGATGAATGCTCAGGACCGAGTTAAGTGGAGTGAATTGGGGGATAATTTTTCCTAGCAGTGGAACTCAGGTTAGGTTGAGGTCCAGAAATTACAATTACAGATAAAACATCTTGTACCTATATTTTGGCATTAAGCGCAATGCAATGCTAGGTAATGATTTGGACACTTCATTTGATTTGATTAATGATTTGGACTGGCCTCGTAGCTTAGTGGGTAGTAACTCTGCCTACAAAGCCGAGGGTTGTGGGTCGATTCCCACCCAGTGCGAAAATTTGTATGATGGATTCAAATGTTTGTACTGTGTCTGGGTGTTTCTATGTATAATAAGTATATGTATTTAAAATTATATAAGTATTATATCAGCCATTTGGCCGCCATCATACAAGCTTTGCTTGGGGTCGGATGGTGTTGTGTGAATTGTCCACCAATATTTAAAAAAAAAAAAGTTTGTCTGTAAAGTCGGTTTACTGACGATAGAACGTGACAACGTCTTAAGAAAATACTGATGGAATGGTAGCATTTTCCAAAAGAAAATTTTAATTTCATTTGTTTAATAGATTTGTATGTAAAAAGTAATCAGTAGAATTAAGTCATTTTCAATCAAAACAATGCAAAAAAGCTTTTAGATGCCGGGGATCGAACCAGGGGCATTTCACATGCAAAGCGAACGCTCTACCACTGAGCTACATCCCCGCTTGAACTACTGGTCGAAATAATTAATACAAATGTAACAAACATGCGACGAGGTAACGACCGACGGTAACGCGGTAACGGTACATGACGTCATATTTTGTGGGCGTGCAGCCGGCTTCATCGAATTATAAGACGTTATCACGTCAAAAAAGTTCCAATAGCTGCATGTCCATTGTGTTGTTTTGGGCAGGCATGTTGCTTATCATCAGGCACATATCGTCTCCTCACTCTATACCATAAAAAATATATTAGCTAGTAACGAGTACACTAAGGTTTGGTATGAACTAACCGCTCAATTTTCCTCATGCCGTATTTGACGAGGGAGTCCCAATCGGAGTCTTCGCTGCGAGGCTGCGAGCTCAGCTGCGGGGGCTCTCTCGCCAGGGCCCTGGCTTGCTGGTCTACTTTCACCAGAACTGCGTTGTCTGATAATCTGGAAAATGAAAATGAAAATTGAAGAATGAAACACCTATCAGAAATTATATCAACCTACTAATAAATAGTGCTGCTAAAGATACTAATAAATAGTGCCGAAAGTCTCCATGGATCGGGTTGAAATAAGGAATATAGACAGATTTTAGTCTGGACTAACACACATCTTTTAGTTACCATTAATCTAATAATTAATGAATATCTATTTAGCATACCTATAATCAACCTACAATATACATTTTTGATTTCAGAAACAAGTTCAAAAAACAAACGAATTAATTATTTAATCCAAAAAGATACAAACATGCTTACAACAATTCGATATATGACTATATTTACAAATAAACAACCTTGCATACAATAAATAGAAAACTCACTGGTAAGCTTGTTTGTCGAAAAAGTCATCAAAAGACCTCAGCGCTTGTGCCTTGAAGCAATCCGCCAGATCTCCGTTGAGGCACTGCTGCGTCGACTGCTGGATGTAAGGATCTTGGTCTTCTCCGAAGCCGAGCCAGTCAGAGAGCAGACCACGGCCTTGAGCTTGCGGCTGGAAGGGAAGAACAAAGGTCTGCTAAAGAATTTCTTTTAATCTATTGGTACGATTACCTACCAATATTACAATCTCAAGCAAAACATTTGTACTACCCTTTATTACAAAAATTACGTGAATAGTCCACGAAATTTGCGTTCCTTTACTTTTAGTTCCTTTACTAATATTATAAAGCCGAAGAATTTGTTTGAAAGCTAGGATGTCGGAAACTACTACTATTTTTACTACTACTACTATTTTTCTGTTGGATAGTCCATTTATTGAGTCCATCTATATAACATTATGCTACTGTCATTGGAAGCGGAGCATGAATGAAAAATTGGAAAAATATTCCTTTTATCATCATATCAGTCCAATGACGTCCACTGCAGGCTTTCATCCTGCCCTTTGACTGATGTGATGATATGCTGATGAGAATACTATTATTCTTTAGGATGGCCTAGCAGCATCCTTTGGGTTGAGTTGAAATTTGGAATTCCGTTAGATCATAGTCTGAAACATATGCTACTTTTTATTGTAAGAATTTAACGGCAACGAGAGCTGAGTAGGCAAAACAGCGGGTCGCTGCTATGATATCAACAACGTAATCTTTGATCCACTCACCGATCTCTGGTAGTCCTGTCCCCCTTGGAAGTTGAGCGACCTTCCTTCCCCCTGTTCTTTGGGGGCTTCATCAGGGAAGTTGACTCCATCGCAGCGCGACTGTAGCGCGAGCGCGGCAGCTATCGCCAGCATCAGCCATCGTGCTTCGTACATGATCGGTTATAATGATCTGAAACAATAAATACAAACCATGTTTTAGTGAAATGGGATTTTTTGAAACCGTTTTTGGTTGGAAAAGGAAAACGTTATGGCCAGATGTATATTCTATGCAGCAGACCTTTTTATATTCCTATTTTTTTACTAGACAGAGTGACAGATTTCCTATTTTTTTCCTATTTTTTTACTAGACAGAGTGACAAAGTGACAGGACAGGCCATGTGCCTGATGGTGAGCAACATGCCTGCCACTTAATAGCACAATGGCACGCAGCTATTGGAACATGCAGATTCCAAAGCATTACCTAGCACTGCAATGTGCTTGTCATCCAGATAATAAGATGTTTTATGTTTAGATGTTTATTATCTCTATGCCCTGTCATTTTAATAGAGACATTGCCCTTCAAACCGGAACACAGTAATATTGGCCCATTACTGCTCGGCGGTGAAATAACTGTGCAACCACTATGTGTGTATTATACTGCATAGAATGCATATATTTTGTCCCACTTTATATTCTCGTTGTGGAGACTCAGGGGCCTCTTTCACAAAGAGAGAGTTAAGACCACAATACACCATTCTGACCGTTTACCGATCGAATCATGTTCTTCAAATATATCTTTCTTACAACGTGCTGATTTCCTCACAATGGGGACATTGTGCATATAGGAACATAACATATCCTAAGTTACACTACAAGTTGCACTAGTCACCATTGAGCTAGATGGTGGTTTTAAAACTGTATTATAACTAACCTTGGTAAAATACTCCGAGGTGCAAGGAAGATTTGAAACTACGACCTTACTATCATGAAATCAAACGTAAATCGTTCAAGATGGTCATTAAAAATTGCATCGCAGTGGTGGAGGAAGGTCTAAGCAGGGCGAAAATTTAGAAAAAAGATTGGACATACCTACTCGTAAATAGTTTAGATAAATTTAATTATTCCCGCAACATGCACGATATTGTATATTAGGCATAACATAAAAGGCGAGGACCACAAAGTCCGTGGCAATAATTTTAAGGAGAAAAAAATCATAAGTCTTCGCCAACATGCCACGACAGTCCATAAAAGTACCCCGATCGATCTAATAAGCATCAAATGTATTGCATTCCAAACGGGTAATATAAAGTAGCGATGTAGCGAAGTAAACGATTGTCCATTCACTTTCGCAATGTAAACACTCTATCAGTATTGGAAACTCATTAGGTACATACTTCCCGCTTTTACTGCGTGAATGCTTCACTTTCTAGATCGTTCTCCAAACCGTTTAACCTGGCTGCTTTAAATCACTTGATATTTTAAAACGCCAAATTAAAGTGCAGCTAAATTTTGTAATATTTTCAAGTACAGTTAATTTTGTTTGAACTAAACAATAGTTTTGATTTTATTGAAGTCACGTTAACTTTGATGTAATTTGATTGATGTGGCGTGTGATTATTTCGGGTTTGGAGGACCGTTAATTGTGTGTATTATCAACTGTAACTACATACAAGTAGTTTCTTTTATTCATTTATTTTTGATAGTCTCTCCTGATGATGTCTTATGTTAACCTACATACTTAATAGTATGGTATATATGATGAAGCGAAACTGATTCACTATCGACTTGAAAACTTGGTTGGTGCCTATCCAAAAAATCCTCTTAAGGCCGATTTAAACTGAACGAACATAGAGCTAGAGCTGGAACAAGAGCATTCTTTCTCGATCTTTTAGTGTAAACGAAAGATTGTTCTTAGCGTTTTCCATATTATATATTCCATAGAATCTTTGCGAACGCAAACAAAACAACGAAAGAATGCTCTTGCTTACACCAAATGAATTTGATACAGTGGGGCTAGAATGAGCATTCGCTCGTCTGATGTAAATCGGCCTTTAGGCAACAAACAAATGTCGAACTGTTCGTTTTACATAAATTGAACTTTTCGTGAAGGTTTTAAGAACGTCAACCTAGAAATAATGTCGCTTTTCGTGCTTCGAGTTCAATAGCAACAAAACTTCACTTTGATGCAATCCCGGGTGTGTTATTACAATTTAAGTCTATTCATGGTCGGTACCTTCATATTATCCAAAACGACGGTAATGACAGTGGTAAACTATAGGGTGGAAGGGCATTCCACCCTAATACGAAAAATGCTGCGGACATTGATGCCAAAAACCTCAGCTGGGCTCAAGCTCTAGATTTTTGATAAAAAAAGTGTTTGTCTGTAAACTCGGTTTACTGACGATAGAACGTCTTAAGAAAATACTGATGGAATGGTAGCATTTTTCAAAAGAAAATTTTAATTTCATTTGTTTAATAGATTTGTATGTAAAAAGTAATCAGTAGAATTTAGTCATTTTCAATCAAAACAATGCAAAAAACAATGCAAAAAAGCTTTTAGATGCCGGGGATCGAACCCAGGGCATTTCACATGCAAAGCGAACGCTCTACCACTGAGCTACATCCCCGCTTGAACTATTGGTCGAAATAATTAATACAACTGTAACAAACATGCGGCGAGGTAACGACCGACGGTAACGCGGTAACGGTACATGACGTCATGTTTTGTGGGCGTGCAGCCGGCTTCATCGAATTATAAAACGTTATCACGTCAAAAACTAGTAAAATAACAAAGTTTATTTTGAAACAACGTCAAATCAGACGTTTTGTTTTACTAATTTTACTAATGCAAAGTCGCCTATGAATTCGTATCTAGACTCTTGAGTATTTTTTCAATGTAGGTAGATGTAAAAGTTTGTAAAGCCTACTAATGTATCTTTGATGGTGAAGGAAAGTACCTATCGTGAGGAAGCCAGGTGCGTTGATGAATTTTTATGGCATTTGCATTTGATTTTTTTCGAGGATATTTGTAACCCCTCGTTTGTTTGTTTTGTGTATGTGTTGGCACACTTGATGAATAAATTAAATGCCTGAATGAATGAATGAAAATTCTTTATTGTTCACACCATATAGGATACATACAATTTTGAAAAACAGTAAGACTAGTGATACAACGGGCGGCCTTATCGCTAAAAGCGATTTCTTCCAGGCAACCATGGGATGGACAGAAATATTTGAAAAACTTAAAGCGTGGTGCGCAACAATTACTATTTAAATAACAAGACTATGGGATAGACGTACATTCTAATAGTACTACATACGAATGCATAAAACTGACTTGACTTGATGACTTCTTGACCTGGTGCGTAAAGCGCGTAGTGGTATTAGGGCTTTAAATCTCCGCTCCGCTTGCGAGAGAATCCAATGAAATCCCAGATGAGTAAACAAAAGGAAGGATGTTAATGATACAACTTGAATCAATTAAAGTTAACTACAATTGAAGCCATATATTAGATAGTCTCGTGGTTTAGATGATAGTAAGTCTGGCAATAAACCCGTGAATCGCAGGATTGATTCTAACCAAGCACAAATTTCTGTGCGATGAAAACAAATAAAATATGTCGTGTCTTGGGACACCAGGTAGGAACAAAGTTTCTTTGGATAATATAGAAGCAACCAAGAAGCAACACAATTTACAAAAAAAGATATTGCTCAATTTTATTATATATGGTACGATTATGTTAAAAATAAAGTTGGTAGCACTGATCACGGGCAGTTTTTACGCTTCACTTCCACTGTATATTTTTTTTACGCTTTTTTTTTTCGGTTGCGCAGCAAAATCCACCTTCAAGTCTGGCGTAAGGAACTTCTTTCCAATATATTTATTTTGTCCAAAATATATAAATTACAGTTCGCCGTTTTGTTATCATAACTTACATCATAATAAATCTCGAAGCCCTGTTCTGAAATCAAACATCCATGTCGAAACAGGTTGCTTTAACGCACACTACGAAAGTTAATCGACACTTTCTCATCAACACGTGGCACACAAACAAAACACAAACAATTTAACGTCAAAATTTGAAAACTGAAACATATGCAAACAGCGCGTCTTCTGTCATCTGACAGGTAACTATACCTACTAGACGTCAAAAAAGGCGGGAAAAGGTGAATATGAATTGGCGCGCGTGCGAGCGAGACGCACGAATGAACGCTACTGCGTGAGCGCATGGTTTCACAAAACAGTACCTACATTCTGAAACAGTACTTGAGATCCAAACATTTTTAGAAGTTTTTTTGTGTTTTACATAAAAACGCGATTTATACTGATGGCGGTACAGGCCCGTGTCGAAAATGTATGCGTCATTTGAACCACCAGGAGACCTATGTAGAAAGATAGAAGGGTATCAAATATACGATTCAGCACTATGCCGTCACAGCTGCTGTCCATCTGAGTGCTGGTGAAGAGAGGGGGTTGCAACCCTCGATCTTTACCCTACGTCGCATGATTTTTGTACGGCGTTACGGAAAAATGGATTAGAAGAGGTATTGAAAACACAAAATACCTGCACTCAGGGCATCTTAAAAGTGACTGCATTGTGCTGAATCTTATTATTTTACACCTTTTCTATCTTACTACGTAGGTCTCCTACCCGAAAGACCGTAGACCGAAATAAGTGTAATAAGACTTATTTGTATTCTCATTTTGATATACTCATTGTATAGATGTTTTTCATTTAACACGTAAAAATTTACGTATTTTAATCTAATTACGTATTTATATAAACAAAATCCATGAAGATTTTAAAATATTTCGAATTCAATAAAACGTAATCCAAAACTGTGAGGTTTTCTTAAACGAACTAACTGATTGAATTGACTGACTCTACCTATTTATTTGCCTTCCATTTTCTTATTACCCTTCATGGTCTAAGATCCCGCTATACAACGACCTTCACCGAGATGTTTATTTGATGAAACGTGTTTTATATGTCAAGAAATATATTGCATATGGGTTGCCTAACAAATTTTAGTCCAGAGTATGATTAATTAATAAATGATTTTTTTTTTATTAAATCGTAAACGGTACTTGTCACAGAAAAGTTTTCATGCCACAAAAGATGCAAAATTGTATTTTCTACAATAACGACCTCAATAATGTTTGCCCTAAAGTTTATAGTTTCCGAGATAATTGGCCAAGGTTACAGCAATTAGGTTACTTTTAAAAATTAGGCAACCGGACTTCCGGACTGATTTTTCGCCGGCAACCCTATACCATCGTGTTCATGATAAAATAATCCTTCATTTTATTTAATTTCAATTCAATAATCAGACCGTTGCAAAATGCAGTATCGATGCAAAAAACAATCATTTATTAATTAATCATACTCTGGACTAAAATTGATTAGGCAACCCATATGCAATATATTTATTGCCCTATTAAATTACATATAAAATACGTTTCATCAAATAAACATCTCGGTGAAGGTCGTTGTATAGCGGGATCTCCTACTATCAGTTCAGTTCAGTTCCGCAAATGTTCTATAAGTCAGTGTTCTTTTTTTTTCAGAGAAAAATTATTTAAATGTCCCTGTTTTAGATTCACCGCATCTAAGCGTAAGCTAACGATCAAAATTCGGGTGTATGCTGTGTTAAGTTTGAAGCTAAATAACTGAAGTCCATATTCATTGCGTTACGTGTAAGATAACGGCGCCTTGCGATTAATATGGGAGTAATGTCGCGTGAACTGGCCCGTCTGTGAGTCGAATGGAGATGAGATACAACTGGGGCGCTATTCTGAATCAATCGAGAAGGAAAATATCGAGAGCCTGAGACTAGCGAGGGACACTCAAGGAGAGGAGAATGCTATCGGTCGTACGGTACAGTGTACGAAGGCTGCCTCATTCAAATAGATTTGGGAGAATAATTTGCCGATATATACCAAGGACAGAAAGGCGGTGTTGATGGAGGAAGTGAATTGGAGATAATAAGTATGTTAATAAGTATGTTTTTCTATGTACATAGATATGAGCTGGTAGTAGTAGGGCCCTTTGTAGAGTCAACCTGTGGAAGCACCAGCCACCACATTTTGCCAGCTATTCTACCGCGAAACAGTAATGGGCAAACGTCACTATGTCCCGCTTTGAAGGGCAATGTTTCCAGAGAAATTACAGGGCATAGAGATAAAGCATCGTATATCGTTGGATTACGAGCGCAATACAGTGCTAGGTTTTCTTCACCATTTGTAAGTTAGCGGCAAAATGTAAATTACTTCGGAAAGACAATAGTGCGCGTGGGATTTGAACCAGGGGTTCCGGGCAGCCTTTCTCCTGATTAGACTAGTCCTAACTTTTGAAAGCAAAAAGCCTCTTAAATTTCCGTAAAAAAATAAAACAGTGGCGACATCTTCGGTGAAATTTGTAAACTATCTTTGACAGGTACATTAGTATTCTGAAAATGCCTCATTTCGTTATACCTCTACATACTTAGCACGGTGATCCAATAATTGTCCCAAGGCTAACGCGAGCGTTGCACAAAATTGAGTTTTAGTATGTTTATAATAAGGTAAGGCTCTCGTATATCTCGGCAATTTTAAAACATTTATTGTCTCTTTATCGTAAAAATAATTCTGTTGTCATGAATCTGCCACGCTCGGTTGAGTGATACTTCTGCGTGCCCCATACAAAGACTGACATAAATACATTCAGAACAATACGAGTAGAAAGAAAATATACACGACCTCCACTTTGTATTCAAATGGGACACAAAATAGGCTCGTGGAGAAAAAATAGTTTGTGGAGCAGTTTGTTCAGATATTATGTTTATAGAATTACCTGTTTTACTAGACTGTTCCACAAAAGATTCTATATTACACACATATTGTATTGCAGATGCTCTTTTGCTTGGTCCTTCAATCGACACTTTGAATCGAGAGTGAATCAGTTTCGTAAGTAAATTAGGCAGCTTATGTGAGTAGGGTCCTGCATCTTCAAGCCCAAAGTTTGGTAGGCAGATGAAGCCATGCGATGACAAACGCCACTTTCCTATATCCGCAAAAAAAAAAAACAATAAACGCGCAACTTAGCGGTTATATCCAAGATTTCGAAGACATTTAGAAACAATAGAGTCGTACTCGCGCCGTTTGGTATTATCTAAAGGCTCCAGCTAGTAGTTAGCCGATCCATCTCAAAACTGCAAACGTCAAAGAGTCTTCTTGGCTTGTTGTTGCTGTCTCTCAAATCCAGGCATCAAAACAGATTTTATAGCTTGCCGGTCCAAGGGATGCGCCTGGCCCATTATTTATTTATCTTTTTCTTGGTCCCCCGTCCATGGGAGATATAATGGACAATATATAATCGACGATAAATTTCCTGCCTCCCCGTGCATACTCTTGGGAAAAACAGTGACACAAAGTTGTAAAAACGTAAACTTGTTAGAACCACAAGCGGATACGCAGAAGTTTGCAACTTCCAAAGCTGCCATAAGCTCTCTGTAACAAAATCTTGTTTTTTTCCGAACTTTTATCTTCAATATTTAAATTTCATGGGCTTTGCTGTTTGGGATTAAAATTGCTTTGTTCATTTGAGACTGTGTATTTTTGTAACCTTTGATTTACAACCTACAGCTTGCAATGTAACAAAATCAAGCAATCAGTATTGAATTAAATATTTGATAGTCTTTATGATTTAAGGGGTGGGTCAAGAAAAAAGTTATTTACTTTTACGGTGAAACATAAAACGTTATTAAGAAATCGGGATGTTTCGAGAAAGACACCTATGAGGAAGTGCGCCTTCCACCAAACGGCACTTGTCTGGCATTGTGGATTCTGACCTTTCTGTGTTACCATGAAGTGGTCTGCTTATGCAAATAATCCAGACTCTGGAATTTGCAACTTTCTCTCAATAGAGGGTGAATTAAGACGATTATCCACCATGACTTCGCTCACGTTTCCGTATAAAAACAGCGATTGTTAAATTATCCCAAAATATGTTAAGTATCGTTATTGACCATTGGCAATAGTCAGTAAAATCATCGTCATCTAAGTCTAGTTCTTAGCAGTCAAGATATAGATCTTCGTCATTTTTTGTTTATGAAACAAAAGAAAAATACGTATAGGTACAATATTTTTTTATATTCTAACGACAGACTAATTAGTTTTTTTAGTCACCTTGCCTTTTGATCTCTCGATTGGACCAACTGTAAGTTACTAGACTAGCCTTAACTTTAGCTTTCTTTTAAACCAGGAATAAAAAGAGTTTTTGATTCCAGAGAAATTACAGGGCTTAGAGATATAACAACTTAGATCACTGGGTGACGAGCGCAGTGCGGTGCTAGGTAATGATTTGGGCTGTTCATGTTCCAATAGCTGCGTGTCACTGTGCTGTTATGTGGCAGGCATGTTGCTTACCATCAGACATATATTATGTCATGCTCGTCTCGTCACTCTTTATTCAAAAAAAAAAAGCTCTGTTAAAAGCCTAAAACAAGGACACAGCAACGTATTGTCAAACCAATGACCTCGGACACGTGTGTAGCAACAATTATACAACGTCAATGAAGCCTTTGGAAGGCTTTATGAACAGTTCAAAGAAGTTAGTCCTTACGTAAGAACAGTCCGCAAGCGTCAAACTGACGTTATGTCACCTGTGACTCACACAAACCATACGCATATGTTCTTGACCTAATTCAAACAAGGATACTACGTAACTAATTTTGACATCCAAAAGAGGGTGACACGTTAACAAATAACTTCTATAGCCCATCATCCCTGGTACAATGTAATCAATTGACTACTAATTTTGCGTGAATATAAATAGCTTCATTTTGATGATACGCTATCGAGACGATACCTAGGATAAAATATTTATGACCACGCAATCTGTAGGTCAATAATTTGACTGTTAAATTAAATTTAATATTAGCTAAATTAAAAAAATAAAGATTCCAATATGTATCGATATATCTAGGTCATAAATGATTATAACCAGCTGATTTTTTTACTTAGCTAATACGAGTATTGATAACATAATTTAACAGTCATTTTGTACTACATATTGCATGGTACATTATCCCGGCCCTACTCTTAGAAATTTGATCCTATATTTTGTTTTAAAGTATAGAGTGCCGAGACGAGCAGGACATGTGCTTGATGGTAAGCAACATGCCTGCCACATAGCAGCTTAGTGACACGCAGCTATTGGAACATGACGAGTCCAAATCATTACCTACCTACTGCGCTGCGCTCGTCACCCAGAGATCTAAGATAACTCTGCCTG
The DNA here is from genome assembly GCA_963693475.1 of Ectropis crepuscularia. Classification (NCBI taxonomy): domain Eukaryota; kingdom Metazoa; phylum Arthropoda; class Insecta; order Lepidoptera; family Geometridae; genus Ectropis; species Ectropis crepuscularia. The sequence continues at coordinate 15,887,446 of OY856361.1, read as the reverse complement.
TTAGCTACCATAATCGAGAGTTCTTACAGCTGTTGGGCGTCTCATCAAAATGAAGCTATTCACGCAATATTAGCTTGAAATGAATCCATTGCAAAAATTGTACCAGGTATCCTGGACTGTGAGATGTATTCTAGCCTTTATCATGTCTATCTGTGAGATCTGTATTGTTGTGTGAGGATACCTTCCAAAGAAATGGATTTTGATACAGTTTATGATAACTGAGTATTGTGTAAACAGGAATATTGCAGTCTATATGCTGCGAGTAATATCTTTTAGGCAACTAGCCACTTTTTAGCTGTAATTTGTGAAGAGGTCAAATATCTTACTAGCAGCGCTTTGCTTTACCCACGTAGTTCCAACTCCCATAAATTATTTACATATCTTCGATAAAATAATTATAATAAATATTAGTCGTAGTAAGTAGAATCGGTAGGATTCAGGATCTTGAAGGCTTTTTTGAAAAGGGGAATTGTTGCCAACTGACTGTTCAGCTTGGAAGAAATTTGCCAAAAATCAAATGAACCGTGCGATACTTTTTGTTCTGAAAACTTAGACCATTCCTGTGGGACAGTTAAATAAAATACAACAAGAAACTGGAGGGTTTTCCCTAAACCTTCAACAAAGCGGACATTTTGTGTATTCTATAATAATCAATTACGTTATGTCACACCATGAAATTGTGAAAGCGTACAGTTGGCCTAAAATGACCTTTACTGCCTACAGAACTTTGGGGTTGCGCAGGAGGTATTATAGGGCTCCAAGTGTATTTACGATCTAGTGCTTGCTTGTTTTCTTGCTCAGTATTATAAATGCAATAAAGAAATGTATTGAAATTGAAATGGCTCTTGATTCTGTTGGTCTCTATGGATAGTAGTAGTGATTCCTGATTCAGCACTGATTCCTGATTTATACCTCTAGCGAAAGGCTATTATATCTTCTTTATACCAAGTTTTTCTCTTCTATATATAGAAGAGATGTGCAACAAGCATTTTGTGCTTTAGGTGAGGACTGTTTACGTGTTTACGTACATACGTGGTGTATTCTGTGATTTAGCGTGAGTCTATCTTTTTTGTATCTGTATGACTTATTGTTCAATTAATATATGAATTATTATCACTTAGTTGTATATATTAAGCTCAACTCCAATAAACACAATTATTTAGTTTTTAACGAAACCAAAATAGTCGTTTTTAATTAAACTAATTAAAAACGACTATTTTGGTTTTTTTTTTCATTGTTGATTTCTTGCATCATTTTAAAAAATGATGCAAGAAACTGCAACAAAATATCAACGGATTCGATCCACTATATAGATGTAAATACACGATACAAACATACGGTGTATATATCCCGTAATTGTAATTATAGCGTTCGTAATACCTCTATTCTGCTCAAACGTTCTCTTAACTATAACTAAAAGACATAATTAAGTACTCACCTAGTTAAAAAAAACAAACAACTCAAAAAAACTAGACCACTGCACTGAACGCTGCAGACACGAGTGACCGACCAAACTCAAAACAACCTTATATAATAACAATATAAGAATTGCATAAACTGTACGGATCCGCGTTGAATCAACTACACTAACAAAACTTAAAATAAACTCTAAACTTACTATCCCCAAAGTTACTTTTCCAACGGCACTTTTAGTAGGTTTAAGTGACTAATACGCAAACTTTGAGACACCAGTTTCGTTAATCGAATATAGACAATAGGGTAGGGTGTTAAGGTGGTGTTTTCGATGAAAGTAATATACACTTAACCGGAGTTTGATTCAAGTTAGCGCAACTTGGGGTATCCCCGAAAATTGGCATAGCTGTGAAAGAGTGGAGTAGGCTTTTTATAAAAAGTATAGGTTTATTTGCAATAGAGTGGAATATCCACATAATTATCATAAACAAATAAATCGTAATCATGCTGTACTGGTAGGGGAGACGTGCTGTTTAACTTCAGAAGCATGTTTTGATTATCCCATCATCATCTTGTAAAGTAGAATCCTTCCTAATCCCAATACTTTGCTTTTATACACAGGAATCTTCTTACATAGTCTCATTCTCATATGAATAAATTGAAAATTTTGTCATTCGCATGTGTCCAGTAAGATGACTTTTCTCCTGTTTCCAGAACTCCTAGTAAATTTCATTTGAATGTTTGTTGAAGTATCACGGGAAAAACATGTGTAAATATTATTACAATAAATATAACTAAACATGCACCTGATGGTGTTCGAACTTGAATTATTATTCATATTCCAAAAGTACATCACAAACATAAAATTGTATTTCCTAAATGCAGACTACACAAGATCATTAACTCTTTCAAATGTAATGGTATTCGCTTCTATAATTTAATCCCTACACAAATGGAAGGTCTTAATGAAACTAGGTTTAAAACTGAAATAAATAAAGTGGCCAAGTGCGAGTTGGACTCGCCCATGAAGGGTTCCGTTGCAGCATGTAACATAATATACATAGTACACATAGTTCTTGTAGTTCGTTGTAACTTTGATCGAAGTTTCAATAATAGTGTATTTATGACGTGCTAAAAAAAAACTACTCATCAGATCGAGTTCAAACTAATTTTCGTTGGTAGTTTACACGGTAATGTACATCATATATTTTTTTTAGATTTTTCATTCTCTTACTTTAGAAGTTAGAGGGGGGGGGGGGACACAAATTTTACCACTTTGGAAGTGTCTCTCACGCAAATTATTCAGTGTAGACGAAAATGATTTTAAAAACCTCAACATCATTTTTGAAGACCTGTCGATAGACACCCCACACGTGTAGGTTTGATGAAAAACATTTTTTTGAGTTTCAGTTCTCAGTATGGGGGGCAACCCTAATTTATCTTTTTTTAAATTTTTTTTGTTCAAATCTTAATGCGGTTCACAGAATACATCTACTTACCAAGTTTCAACAGTGTAGTCCTCATAGTTTCGGCAAAAAGTGGCTGTGACATACGGACGGACAGACAGACAGACAGACAGACAGACAGACAGACAGACAGACATGACGAATCTATAAGGGTTCCGTTTTTACGTTTTACGGAACCCTAAAAACTACCTAATGAACAAAGCATATAACACTGTAGATGCTTTTGTAAAGGACAGCAATGTTTGGAAAAGGAATATGTCAAAACTAGAACTATTGAGTAAGGTAAAATGATACTAAACATTAATGTAAATTTGTTTATGTACTGTATGTATTAATTATTTGGATAATTAGATTTTTCACAATGACAAAGCATTTTTACAGCTGCACCTAAATGACAACACTTGCCCCTTTACAGCTGATTATTTTTTATTTGACATTATTCTTTGGTATTATTTTATCATGTACACAGATTATTTATGTATAATTTTATTGTAAGTGACGTTACCAAGTGTTCTCTTGAATTAATGGTTCGAATTAATAAATTGAATTGAATTGAATATTACTGATTAACACTGCACGGCGCCTGTCACTCAAATATATAATGATTGATGTATTGATATTAAATATTTTTTATCTCTGAAAACATTGTCTTTCAAACCAGAATACAGTAAAGTATGAACAGATAATAACATAAACAAAAAGTGGAACTGTAGATACATTTTATTTCTATTATTTTATCAACTAAATTCGCGACGCATTCTCTTCGCTATCAGTATGACCAAACTTTTACCAAACAATAAAAGCCGTCTCTATAATTAGTTATCATAACCTCGGTTGCACGCCACACGCCACAAATCCTGTTCAGTCTTTCATAATACAGTTCATGGATACACCTCCGTTGGTATTCCCGCTAATAAACATGTTATGAAACTTTTATACCGAAAATTAACTAAACCTTCGTAGAAAATTCATAAAACGAAGGTCATAAGCTTTACCTGTAGTCTGTACCACCAGACAAGTTTTCTGGTGAAAACTTTAAACTACAAAAGTATCAACGAAACTTAAAGAGTACTGCATGGTAATACGATTGTTACTCCACGTAAAACTACACGAGAGTTGGTAAGATGGAACAGCGAAACTTGTATGGCGTGATTTTATGGGGTAATAGCGTGTATTAAGGCAACAGAAGATGCTTTTTTACATCCACAACTTTTACTAAAAACTTTTAAATTACAGAAAAAAAAACAATACATTGCATTATGAAGGAAAAAGGGCTGCCTTATTGCTTAAAGCTTTTTTTCTCCGGGCGATCTTCTTCTTAATCGGTACACTCTTGGCAGAGTGGTCATGGTCGTCATTTTTCCTCGTCAATGACCCGCTTCACAATTCGTCGCCATTCGCTCCTAGTAGCCGCCTTCCTGGTGCACACGCGCAAAGGATCATCCACCGCGGCCCTAATCTGGTCCGTCCACCTCATCGGTGATCTACCGCGTGCTCGGGTACCTTCGACCTTTTCCTGTACTACCAGGCGCTCGATAGTTGTATCGGGCGATCTATGTGTGGATTAATATGTCGTGTGCGTCGTGTCGTGTCGTGAAGTTTAATATACATACATACTAAGTTAATACACTTAGATAAATACATGTACCCACAAAAGAAACCCTTAAAAATAAATAACTCAAAATAAAAACGGATTGCTATCTTCAATTTTTTATATGCGTAGCCCTTAAAAAATATAGTTCAGGTTAGTTTTATTATTCAAAGGAGACTTCCAATAAATTATAGTTGTAAATTTATTATACTTAAACATTTAGCCTTCGTTCTTAGGGTAGTAAAACAGGATTGGATTAAGGGTCCACAGCTTGTAAATTCGAATAGGTACAATTATGTTAATTTGTTTTCAAAATAAAGAATGTCGAGTCGAGCACGACATCTGCCTGATGGTAAGCAACATGCCTGCCACATAACAGTACAGTGACACGCTAATGGAACATGAAGAGTCCAAATCATTACCTAGCACTGCACTGCGCTCATCGCCCAGAGATCTAAGACGTTTTATCTCTAATCCCTGTAATTTCTCTGGAAACATTGTCCTTCAAACCCAGTAATGTTTGCACATTACTGGGTTTGAAGGGAGAATATCTGGCAAAGGTGTGATACTTCCCCAGGTGGACTCTGCAAAGAGTCCTACCATTTCAAAATAGTTTAAAATAAGTTTTTCCCACTACAAAGTTTTACCGCTATAAAATAAGTCTCTGGCAAAAACTTATTTTATAGGGGTGGTGGAGGCCCGTCGCGGGAACCAAGGGTGTTCAGACGTGAAAGCGTCTGGTTCACTCTTTCTGGTTGCTTCTCGAGGTGGTCCAGACAAGCCATTGGTGTAATGGTGCGCCGATGAGGTTGCCTCAGTGATGGACCCAGAAATTGGCATGCCACAGCGGTTTTCCGGAAGAATGCGAATGCGTTCCCGCCGTATATAAGGAACCTCGTAGAAATTTTAGCCGGTAGGGGAATCACTCGTGGTGTTGAGTCCGACTGAACACCAATATTCTCTTTTAGGCGCCAGATATACTTAAATGCATTCTCTTCATAACGAATGGCGATATATTGAATATTATATTTCCACTGGGACTTAGGGCCTTCTCTGATAAGGAGAGATTCAAGGTCACCGCGCTGGTCAAATGTGGATTGGCAGAAGACAAATTCACCACCGCATCTCCTGGCGCTTAAAGATTGAAGATACCATTTTAAAAGACATTTCAGTTATTAGTGGAAAACTTTGGTAGGGAGGGAGGTCGTACCAAATCCTGCAAGTTCAAAGTATTATATAATTAAATAATTAATAAATAAATTAATTAATTAATTAAAGTATTGTATAATTGAAAAGTTATATTTAGGGTTGAGTTTTTTAGAGATTAGAAAACTAAGCTTTTGCACCCATTTTTCCAAGATGGCGGCTGGAAAACCAGGGTGGCAATCTCATGTATTTGAAATGTTAGTGATACCCCCTACACATCAAAATAATTATAATCTCTCTCTGAAAAACGCACGCTAAGATCTAAATTATGTAACATTTCAATAGATAGAAAAAAGGACAAGAAAGAAGGAAAGGAGACCTAAACGATGACACAAATAAACAGATGATTAACATTTTTGGAAAGTGGCTGAATGAATCATGTGTACGTGGTGTCCCAGATGTGATTACGAGTGTGACCCTGACCTGCTACTACGTGTTTGTGTCATTGGCTTAATGGTAGCAGGTATAGTATGGTTCAAGACCGGATACTCTGTGGATCGACACGGTCCGAAACGGGAACTAACTAACCACCGGGTTCTGCTAGTATAATTAGTTAACTAGTATATTAGTTTACATTAGCGTAAGTTTCTGTAAAAACGCGTGTTTTTTTATTAAAGGTGCTGGATTATCTATGGCATATTTATGGTTGTTGAAGTTCATTTGGATTAGATTTGCATAAAATACATATAATTCCATAAATGCAACCATCTCATCGTGGCAAGAATTAGTTTATATATATTTTTACTTGTATAAGTTTCAATGAATTCATTCATTATTATGATCATCAGCCTGTATTCAGACATAGGCGTCTTTCATAATACGCCACACAGCCTGATCCTCGGTCTTACGTTTCCCACCGCCACCACCCCTTTTTTATATATCGTCATTCCATCTAGTCTCACTCTCTACCATACACTACGTTTATCAATTCGCGGACTTCACTCCAGAACCCGAATGATTATGAGGTATGCGACAGATGTAATACTTTAGTTTGCTTATACGCTGACCTAAGAGTATGTCGGTGCCTTTAGTTCTCTGGCGAATGAAAACTGCACAAACTAATACCACTCTCGCCTTTTCGATATCTAACTTCGAATTCCATCGCAAAGTCTTCGAAGTCAAATACAAGTTCGTTCCGCCCTTTCGTGGTAGACGTTCTGCGTCTTCGTACAAAGCTCTTTGAAAGTTCTTTTATAATCCGAACAGCAAAAATGAGGAATAATTACACTGCCAACAACAGTCTTTCCGTCCTTCTACCTAGGAACCTTTAAACGATGAACAAAAGTAAAGTTGGCCCATGAAAACTCTATATCATTATTGACCACTGCACTGCGCACGTCACTCATAGATAATAGATATAAGATAATTTCAATACACAATAATTTCAATAGATAGATAAGTTACGGTGGTCTAGTCGGGAGAACGGCGGCTGCCGATCCGGAGACCCCGGGTTCAAACCCCACACGCACCACTGTCTTTTCGAAGTCATGTGCGTAATGCCGCTAACTTAAAACGGTGAAGGAAAACATCGTGAGGAAACCGACATGTACCTAGAATCTTTCGAAGTCATGTGTCATCCGCCAACCCGCACTGGGCCAGCGTGGTGGATTATGGCCTTAACTTTCTCCTTGCGAAAGAAGGCCCCGATTCCCAGCAGTGGGAAAGTTTAGTGGGCTGTTGATGTTGATGTTGATAAGATAATTTATATCTAAGCCCTGTAATTTATCTGAAAACAGTGACCTTCAAACCGAAATACACTGATGCTGAAACCTTACTACTTGGCAGTGCAATAACTGACAAAGATGTGGTACTTCCTTAGGCAGACTCTGCAAAGAGTACTCTACAAAATTAACTTTGTCAGAAGTAGCTGTATTTTGAATACGACCCTGAACTCCTAGACTATTTAAAATTCAACTAAAGTAAAGAAAGGTAATTAGAAGTTTCTTTAGGCTTTGATTTAATTAATACCTGGCTAACGTATTTTTAAAGCCGTGACAAAGGTTTCCTGAAAATCTCTTTTTATTTTCAACTCTGGAAATTTCCAAGTAGATCTGGTATTGATTAAAGTTTTCGGTCTCTTTTCTTAGTTAGCATTATATAGCTTATTTTATGTTCCCGCTGCTGGGCCTCATATCCGAGCTACACTTTTTAAGCTAGAATAGATAGCTAGAGAGCTAGTTTTTCAAGCTAGAACAGCAAGCTAGCAAGCTAGTACTTCCAGCTTCGTGTAGACAACGCTACGCAATGCTAATTTTGTCTATACGAACGTAGAAGTACTAGCTTGCTAGCTTACTAACACTAGCTTGAAAAACTGGCCTTGTGTGGGTCGGGCGTCAGAGCCTTTGCTCACGAAAAGAGAGTGAGGGCCATAATCCACCACGTTGGCTAAGTTCAGGTAGTTAAGTTAGTTAAGGTTGGCGAATGGTACATCATGTCCTCGAAAGATACTTTTCTCAGCACACGTCCTTATTCCGAGAGCTGATAGGAGCTGATAGGAAATTTTAGGTAAGTATTTTAGGCAAACTGAAAACATACATACATAACATAGCTCTCCTATTATTCCCCAGACCTGCTCCTCTACCGCCTAACTAAATCGGCTATCGCTTTGCTAATCCTATCTCTATCATTTCAAGCGAAAAGAAAAGAGAGAGAAACATCAAAGCGATGACATTTTTCGTTCGGCGGTAGACCCCCTGGCTGGTGAGAGGCGCGGCATAATAAAAGCTTACTTCAAATCCCTACCCAAATTTGGCTACTAGCTCTCGGAATATTACCATGACGTCAAAGCCAGTAATATTACAAACTTAAGCTTGTACATCAGCAAATAAATCGCTTAAAAATCGCTTGGATATATACTCAGGAACTGCAGGCGAGATATGAACCCACGATCTCACTTTTGTGAATCATATGTCGTAGCAAACAAGCCCGTTACGTTTCAGTTTACTTATTATAACCTAACAATCGCTACGGCTGAATATCATTCAGGCCGCCAGTTAAACGGCGCTTTTTAGTAAAGAGGTTAGGCTGTTGATTGAATGGCTAATTAAGCTTTGTTGCCTGCAACATATTGATAGACATATTACCTTTTTTGTTTTGTAGTAGTAGGGCTATTTGCAGAGTCCGCCTGGGGAAGTACCACACTTTTACCAGTTATTCTGCCGCCACGCACTAATGTGCTGATATTACTATGTTCCGATTTAAAGGACAATGTTTCCAGCGAATTTTTTGGGCATAAAGATAAGAGATATTATTTATCTTGGTAACGAACGCAGAGGTTAGAAGCTTTATGACTTCATCTCGATATGACTAGATAGCGGGTATGACTAAATAGATAAATCTCGATATGACTACATCGCGTTAGGTCCACATCGCTTTTGAACTAGATCTCGAAATGTCCAGATAGTGTAACGACTAAGTTGTCGTTTGTTTTCTAAAGTACAGTTGATAAGCCAGAACAATGTCATCATCATCATCATGATCAGCCGCAAGACGTCCACTGCTGAACATAGGCCTCCCCCCTAGATTTCCACAACGAACGGTCTTGCGCAACCTGCAACCAGCGGTTTCCAGCGACCTTTGTGAGGTCATTTGTACATCTAGTGGGAGGTCGTCCAACACTGCGTCTCCCGATTCGTGGTCGCCACTTGAGATCCTTTCTTCCCCATCGGTTGTCAGTTCTGCCAGTGATGTGGCCTGCCCATTGCTAGCCTATGTCAGCTACTTTCGTTCTTTTGCAAATGTCCTCATTACGGATTGCGTCGGGCAAAGAGACTCCGAGCATAGCTCTCTCCATAGCTCGCTGTGCGGCTTTGAGCTTTGTTATGAGACCCACAGTTAAGGCCCACGTCTCACCTCCATATGCCATCACTGGCAACACGCACTGATTGAATACTTTCGTCTTCAGGCATTGAGGTATGTTGGATTCAAAATGTGCCGAAGTTTCTCAAACGCTGCTCATCCGAGTTGGATAAAGGAGGAAATACATATAATTCCTAAAATCCTATAAAGGATATGTCTAAAATAAATTATATTGGATAAATTTCCTAGAAAATCTATACATTTCTTAACTGACCATTGGAAATGTAGCAAAACATTCAAGATAGCTCGACTCGGAGCACCCCGACTCCACCTAGTCTTGTCGCTACTACCCCTAGAATGTTTAAAAAAAATTGCGGGAGCCAAAAGCTCAAGAGAGGTCTTGAGTGGAGCGAGTATGGAGAAGCGATACTTAGGGCTGACCGCAGAGCTTCTGGTGGAGCCCACCCGAAATCAAATCTCAGTGATAGACCCCAATTGGACATTCTAACAACGTGTTTTATTACAAAAGGCGTTATTTTATACGTTTCCTAATAATGTGGTATTGGAATTATTTACAGTTCCTGGGAAATGTATACATATCCTCTATTTATGTCTTTAATAATTATTAAAACTATATTTCATACGTTTCCTAAATAGCTTCGGAATCGTATAGGTACGTTCCTTGGTAGTTGTATAAAATTCCTACATTTCCAGTAACGTATATTATGCTGAAATGTGAGTTTGAACTAATGTACCACTTTTAAATATCATTGTACGTCATATCGATATTAAGTCAATCTGATAAAAAGGCGGATAGAGATATGGTCACACAGCTACTTAGCCCTAACGCGTTTTAGTCATATCGAGATTTAGTCTTAAATCTATTTAGTCAGACCCGCTATCTAGTCATATCGAGATTAAGTCCTAAAGCTTCTTACCCGAACGCAGTGCAGTGCTCAGTAATGATTTGGGCTCTTCATGTTTTAATAGCGGCGTGTCACTGTGCTGTTAAGTGGCAGGCATGTTGCTTAGCATCAGGCACATGTCTTGCTCGCCTAGTCAAATCTAATCCATAAAAAAAACCTACCACGCAACAGCGCAACACTATCTAGGTGCAAAATAAACAGAGCATAAACTATGATAGCCAAATAGCTGAAACTATATTTATATGTTCGAAAATATTTACGATGGCTCGATTGACTTATTATTATTGCATTTATTCAGCAAATAAGAGTGCGTTTGACCGCCAACTCTCATATTTACTAGCGACGACGTTATCGAAGATGAAGCACGTAAATTTTCACGCATACACTTCGTCCTTGAAAAAAAACATGTTATCTGTGGGATTAGGGCTCATTTACCATATATTTGCCAGTTATTCTACACCCAACAGTAAAATGCAGAAATTACTTCGCTCCGATTTGAAAAGCAATGTTTCCAGAGCAAACGAAGTAAAGATATTTAATATTTTATGTTACCATGACGTCTACTCTCTTTCTACGAATAAGCTTAGAACATTTAAACGGACGAAACGATGGATTGAAGTAGAACCGGAGTAGGAGTCGCGAGTTTATTTCGAAATTACGTTTTTCGTAGAAAAATAGTAGTAGACGTTCAGGTATCGAGCACAGCGCAGTGCTAGGAAGTGACCAAAACTCTTCATATTCAAATTAGTACGTCACATTGTCCTGTTCTGAGCAGGCGTGTTCCTTACATTTAAGTGCACATCTTGATTCTGCAGTTACTTTTGCAAAAATATTTTTTCACCTTACATCCATACCTATTTAAAAAAATTACTCAAGACATATGCGAGCTAAACATTTGTGAATTTTTTAAGCAATCAATTCAAACAAGCAATAAATTAGCTGTGATAGTTTCGTCGTGTGTGATGATAAACGAGCGATAGAACAAAATTTTACTTAGGTCAAATTTTAATGAAATACTCTCAAGCTTTCATTTAGAGCTCAAGCTTTAAGTTTTCCTTAATTGAGTGGACTATTATTGGTCGGATTGCATCCAACGTTTTTTATATAGATTTATATTTTAGGGTCATTGACGTGACATTAGACCTATCGAAAGTTCAATAACCGTTTTAAAAAATAAGCTGCCCCTGACTCTAGACAATTAGCACTACTAACCGAAAAACACACAAAATTATTACGCAATTTGTAATCTGATGACTTCTGCTCCTATATAAACACAGTGTTACTCGAATATTAACTTTATTACGATAGCCACAAAGTCCACTGTGAGCGGTGAGTCAGCTGGGTCAACTTTCTACAGAAAGTGGAAGGGGACGTCTTAAACCGGATCTCAGTACAGCGACTTGCCTAGACTGTATGAGCGCAAACGATTTTGATACTTGAACTTTGTAGCCACTAACTAGGTAACGCTCAAAGTGTAATATACTAAGTGGTCCGATGCATCTGTAATAATAGCATCATAGGATATTATAAGTAGCCTACTAAATGTTGGGTGTATACAAAGGAATAAATCAGAAACTCGTCAATTCTTATCATTTTATTACGATATTGCTACTTTAATCTGTACATTTAGCATGCAACCTAAATCCCACCCAGTGGTGGATCCAGGGAGAGGCGGTCATGATGCCCCTCTGGGCTGGGTCCAGTACCTAGGTGGACCACTAATTAAAAATCATCCAAGTACTTATCGCACAGTTTTGTGGCTTGCAACCACGACTAAACTGGATCCGCCCTTGATCCCACTACACAGGTAGCCTTAATGTGGGATCTAGTGTACGCTGGCAAAATATTGCCCAACTGGACCTTGTCGTGTCTTGGTACCTATTTAGGCAGTACTTGTGTGGGAGCTTGAACCTGACAATGACTGGTACCTACTTAGTGCGAGTGAATGAGCATTTATACTCAGTAAGTGATAATTAATCTCTGCATCATCATCTTCAGCCTTTATTCGTCCACTGCTGGAATCTCTGGATCCTACGATAATAAAAATGTTAAATAGCTTGTTAGTCAACATTAATTTAGTGAATTTAATATTTGTCTAAATAAACGTTTCACATTTTATATACTAGCAGTAACCCACGGTTTTACCCGCGTAGTTTTTCTTTCCCGTTGTTTTTCGGGATAAAAAGTAGCCTATGTTCAATCAGACTATAATCTGTGTTTCAAATTTCAGCCCGATCCGTTAATACGTTACGATGTGATTGAGCAACAAACGTCCAAACATTGACAATTATAACATTAGTAGGATTTTTATTATTTGAAGTCATCATCATCATCAACATAGGCCTCCCCCCTAGATATCCACAATGAACGGTCCTGCGCTACCTGCAACCAGCGACCTTTGTGAGGTCATCTATCCATCTAGTGGGAGGCTAAAAACTATCAAATCATCTTGGTCGAATTACAAACTTCAATATGTATATGTAACAGCTAAGGAAATTATGACCATCCTTGCCTTTGTTTTTGTTACAGACAGATTGCAGACAAAAGGAGCAAAACAATACTGAAGCTCGTTTTAAAAGATACTTTGAATTAGTTTGCGGTTTATGTGCTGAGATCGGTTGGGAAACCATTTCGTAATTCAGATATCATTAGACATATCCACGCAGTGTATCTCGTGGTATCTCCCGACTTACCTAAATTAAATCTTATATATAAAATTCTCGTGTCACAGTGTTTGTTTCCTTACTCCTCCGAAACGGCTTTACTGATTTTAACCAAATTTTATTTGCATATTCTGTAGGTATGAGAATCGGCTACTAGCTATTTTTCAAACCCCTAAGTGACAAGGGTTGTTCACTAAGGCAAAACAACGTTTGCGGGGTCAGCTAGTATATTATATAAATTAAGTATAAAGTTGAATAATTATGTTTGTTTTGTTTTTGCAGAACTCTATTTGTTTTCTAAAAGGTAGCCTAAGTTATACCTTAAGTTAAGTGGTAGTAGTAGGATTCTTGGCAGAGTCCGCCTGGGGAAGGACCACACCTTTCCCAGTTATTCTACCGCCAAGCAGTAATGAGCATACATTACTGTGTTTCGGTTTGAAGGGCAATATTTCCAGATAAATTACAGGGCTTAGAGATATAACAACTTAGATCTCTGGGTGATGAGCGCAGTGTAGTCCTTGGTAATGATTTGGACTGTTCATGTTCCAATAGCTGCGTGTCACTGTGCTGTTATGTGGCAGGCATGTTGCTTACCACCATGCTCGTCTCGTCACTCATTATTAAAAAAAAAACCTATATCAGACTTATAAGTTACAACATTACCTACTCTTAGTTATCTGCTAGCAAAAAATAATTTTATTACATTAAGGCTGGTCTCATGGTGGCTTATAGCCTTGACTCCCTCTCTCCCTGCGAGACAAGGCCCCGAGTCCCATCAGTGGGCTGTTTATGCTTATGCAGTGAAAACTCCAATAAAAGCAGTCTAGGGAAATCTTAGTCGACAATGCGAAGTTAAATGTCTAGGTGTTTCTATGTATAATAAGTACCTATGTTTTACAACTTTATAAATAAATAAATATCTTTATTCATCACATACATAAGCCAATTAACATGAAACACATTTACACGTTATTCCTTAAAAAAATTTTTGGCTTGTACAATTAAAAGATCACAGAACCTGCACTAAGCAAGTGTGTTGCAGGTTTCTTATCCCTTCAAATGACTTTTCCAACAGACTGAACAAAGACAAAATTACTGTTTTTATGAATATTATGTAGTAAAGCGAATTTTATAATGTGAAAAATAAAATAACAGTCACATTCTTATACAACGTGGTGGATTTACCCCCAACAATATTTTAACAGTCCATTCTAACACTAATGTAGAGTTCATCACCCAAGGTCTCTTTCCCCTCAGCACGGTAGATCACGAGATAATTCGAGTCAAAGTTTGACGTAAAATTCCCACCAAATCACCAGCTTCAACCCTAAAGCTTGTACAGCAGACAAACAACCTTGCCACCGACGCCGCGACGTCGTACAAAAATCCGTGCGGAGATCTGGTCATTAGGGGTATGTCAAATGAAATAACAAGCAAAAAAATAATTTTTTTTTGAATTTTTTTTTGAGCTTTCATGCCTAATTTTCACATACATGATTCAAAACTTAATGTAGATGAACTACCATAAATATTGTTGCACCTTTTTGCAACACGTTGTATAGTTAGGGGTTAGTAAGTAGTGTGCAGGTGTAGAATTTGTAGGTATGATATAGTTACATATACAATGAGTAGTTGATGGGTATGTTGAAATGTATTGTTAGTGCGTATAGTGTGAAATGTGTGTGAGTGTATTGTTGTGTGTGTTTGGAGTATATACTTTGGTATGTGTTTTGGAGTATGTGCTGGGCTGTGGCTTAAAAGTATTAACAGCGCTTTGGGGGGTTTATCCGTGAAGGTCCCATTCCCGTTATTTTTTCTACTCTATAATCTGTGTGCCAAATTTCAGCTCGATCCGTTTCGACAGTTCGACGTGATTGAGCAACAAACAGCCGGATATCCCATTTATTAGTAATATTACTAGGATAGTATGATTATATCAGCTATTCTATATGTGGTTTGCTATTTGGCTCCCATGGTACACGCGTAGTTTGGGGTTAGATGGTTTTTTTTTCATAGTACAGCGTGACGAGACGAACAGGATATGCGCCTGATGGTAAGTAACATGCCTGCCATATAGCAGTACACACGCAGCTATCGGAACACGAAGAGTCCAAATCAAGTGACTGGCCTCGTGGCTTAGTTGGTAGTAGCTCTGCCTGCGAAGCCGAGGGTCGTGGGTTCGATCCCCGCCCAGTGCAAATATTTGTGTGATAAATTCAAATGTTTGCACTGTGTCTGGGTGTTTCTATGTATAATAAGTATGTATTTAAAAAACTATATAAGTATTATATCAGCTATCTGGCTGCCATCACACAAGCTTTACTTAGTTTGGGGTCAGATGGTGTTGTGTGTGAATTGTCCACCAATATTTATTTATTATTATTTATTATAATACCTAGCACTGCACTGCGCTCACCCAGAGATCTAAGATATTATCTCTCTAAGCCCTGTAATTTCTCTGGAAACAGTACCCTTCAAACCGGAACACAGTAATGTTAAGGTTAAGGTAAAGGTGTGGTACTTCCCAGGCGGACTCTGCCAAGAGTCCTACCACTATAAAAATGATGTCGTGTAAGGAATGTTCACCCATATTTATTTATACTCTCATTATAACTTTGCTATAGATATTTTAATATCACCGTGTGATAACTTCTAACAACAGCTGCTGTCTGTAAGCAGGAACAAAACTTTCGCAATGTTACTTATTACTTAAGCTAAGCCACAGAATTCGTGTAAGTTAGCGAGGAAGTAACTTCAAGTTACATTCTCTAGAAAGGAGGAAGGCTGAATACCTACGCCGAAACCTAAATTACGTCAGTTTATGGTGTCTAATAAAGTGTCATGTCAAGCATGTCGGAACGATTGAACTCGATATCCGTGGTCTGAAATTTGAAACTTTTTATCCCTGGATATAACGAGAACGAAAGAAGATACGCGAGTAACATCGCGGGGCGCTACTAGTCCTACTAATATTATAAACTAGCAGCGCCCCGCGGTGTTACCCGCGTAGTTCCCGTTCCCGTTGTTCTCTTTGTTTTTCCGGGATAAAAAGTAGCCTATGTGTTCTTCTAGACTATAATCTATATGTGTTCCAATTTATTTCAGCCCGATCCGTTCATACGTTAGGACGTGATTGAGCAACAAACATTCAAATATCCAAACATCCATACATTCACATTTATAATATTAGTAGGATTAGCAGCGCCCCGCGGTTTTACTTGCGTAGTTCCCATTCCCGTTGTATTTCCGGGATAAAAAGTAGCTTATGTGTTCTTCCAGACTATAATCTAACAGTGTTCTAAGTTTCAGCATGTCGGAACGGTTGAACTCGATATCCGTGGTCTGAAATTTGAAACTTTTTATCCCTGGATATAACGAGAACGAAAGAAGATACGCGAGTAACATCGCGGGGCGCTACTAGTCCTACTCATATTATAAACTAGCAGCGCCCCGCGGTGTTACCCGCGTAGTTCCCGTTCCCGTTGTTCTCTTTGTTTTTCCGGGATAAAAAGTAGCCTATGTGTTCTTCTAGACTATAATCTATCCGTTCTAATCGATCGATCGATTCTAATCGATCCGTTCATACGTTAGGACGTGATTGCGCAACAAACATCCAAACATCCAAATATCCATACATTGACATTTATAATATAAGTAGGTTGTCAATGTTTGTATGTTAGGAAATTTGGATGTTTGTTGCTCGATCACATCGTAACGTATGAACGGATCGGGCTGAAATAAATTGGAACACAAATAGATTATAGTCTGGAAGAACACATAGGCTACTTTTTATCCCGGAAAAACAAAGAGAACAACGGGAACGGAAACTACGCGGGTAACACCGCGGGGCGCTGCTAGTTTATAATATGAGTAGGACTAGTAGCGCCCCGCGATGTTACTCGCGTATCTTCTTTCGTTCTCGTTATATCCAGGGATAAAAAGTTTCAAATTTCAGACCACGGATATCGAGTTCAACCGTTCCGACATGCTGAAACTTAGAACACTGTTAGATTATAGTCTGGAAGAACACATAAGCTACTTTTTATCCCGGAAATACAACGGGAATGGGAACTACGCAAGTAAAACCGCGGGGCGCTGCTAATCCTACTAATATTATAAATGTGAATGTATGGATGTTTGGATATTTGAATGTTTGTTGCTCAATCACGTCCTAACGTATGAACGGATCGGACTGAAATTTGGAACACAGATAGATTATAGTCTGGAAGAACACATAGGCTACTTTTTATCCCGAAAAAACAACGGGAACAACGGGAACGGGAACTTCACGTAACACCGCGGGGCGCTGCTAGTAATTATATAAACGAAAGTAGCTTCTAATATAATTGAACGACTCTTTGACACAGCATTAAATAGCCTCAATGAGCAAAGGCTGACATTCTCACGAAGTTTTCCTTCACCGATAAAACCAGTGGTGTCGTTAAACTTGTGTTAAACACTTGGCAGAATACTCGGTGGTAGAAGCTGGATTAAAACTTACGACCACAGAATTGTGAAATTGTTCGTCCTAGCCAATACAAACTTACCATTATGGCCTCAGTTATTTAATCTTAGAGTTTATCACATTTATGGAATCACTCATGAAGCCTTTTACCAAATTCTACGCAGCTAAAATAAATAAATAATAAATATTGGTGGACAATTCACACACAACACCATCTGACCCCAAACTAAGCAAAGCTTGTAATATGGCGGCCGAATGGCTGATAAAATACTTATATAGTTTAAAATACGAGTAGTTAGTAGCATTCAACTGGCCAGGTGCGAGTTTGACTCGCGCACCGAGGGTTCCGTGCAAACTTAACCTAACCTATATAAGTAAAACTTATGGTATTTTTTTAAAGATCAAAATTATTAAAGAAAACAATTGTGTTGGAACAGTTTTCAATTTTGTTCCTTTATCGGTGCTGTAAGAAGTTGCTTCGTGTCAAGTTTCAAGATTCCGAGTTCACGGGAAGTATCCTATCTAAAATTTGCGGCCAATATATGTATACAGCCGTTTGGCTGCATATTTTGATGGCGTTGGTTTAGAAGTAAGATTCTTTCACAGCGCTAAGAGACAGTAGACTTAAGTATTTGATTTACATTTCAGCTTGATACCTCTTCGCGTTCCTAAGAAAAAGAGTCTTAACTGACAAACAGACGGACGGCCGGATAACAAAGTGATCCTATAAGAATTATATTTTGCCCTTTCTAGGTACGGAACCCTAAAAATTAAAGAGGTTAATTGTAATTGCAACTATATTTTTATTTCACCATTATAAAAATACACTACTTAACATGACTTTATGGTTTTGATAACATAAAAAAGATAACTACAATTTGATTACAAATTACTAGATTTAGCTTGAAATTGAATAATTAAGAATTAATTTAAATATTTTGTTCCTTTTATACACACAAAAAGCTTAACACAAATAAAAAAACAAGTTTACAACAAAATAAATATACTAGATCCTCATATTCCTTTACTGATACAACATATAAATTACAATGAATAGTATAATACTATAAATACTTAGAAATAAAAATATATTGGTCTTACACGAGCGATTAGCACAACCATAAGATACACATAGAAGACAAGTTTATTTCCCCACTGCTAGGTCTCAGAGTTTTCTATTAAAGGGAAAAAGCCTAGCCCTTCTACCGCCTAATTAAATCGGCTATGGCATTGCTATTGCTGTCTCTATCATTTCAAGCGAAAAGAAAGAGAAGAGCAATATCAAAGCTAAGACAGTTTTAGTTAGGAGGTAGACCCCCAGGTCATGTTCCATGCATTTGAAATATGAGTTACAGGATAAGGCATGTTCTCGTAACATTGGAAAAGACCAGTGTCAGTGTTCTTATAATATTTTTGAAGTAAAAACTTCTTTAGGCGCGCTATAGACAGAATTTTCGTGGTCTGTGAAATGGATTCATCAATCGTCACGCTTGGATATGATAATGGATCGGATCGGATATGAAATCTTCGGGTAAACTCGGTAAAAACGGCCAGACCAGGGCAACAGAAACAGTAAAGAGTTTCGATTACCTACCTCCAACAGCCCAGCGTTTATCTCCAGATACCAGGACAACAGAAATATAAAAGAGTTGCGTTTGCTCCTAGGTACCAGTACCAGGGCAACAGCAAGTTTTCACTTCTATCGGCAGTTCCTATGACTGCCAATTTTTTACTTCTATCGGGAGTCCTTGCAATTTTTGAAGTGAAAACTTCTTTTGGGGCACCACAGACAGTTTTTTTGTAATCGTTAGAGGCAGTGGAGATGAGAAACTTGTACTTGCTAGTAAGAAAGTATGCTAGTGCCCCAAGTATTTTGATTGTATATCGCTCGTGTAAGAGCATACCTATAGACCTATTAACAAAGTTCCAGCAGTTTTCTCAAGTGTAGAATGAACAGCCTGAGTCGAAATAAGCACTCGCTGCTTTTATGACAGTGGGTTACAGACGTATAATAAATCAACGGGCTTGAAATAACAAAAAGTCAACTCACTGCTTCAAATTCAAACCATCTGTGAAAGAACGACCATTTTATAATGACCTCTCCGAAGTTTGTTTATGTGAATGTAATGACCGGTTTACATTATTCCAGTCCAGCGATCGAATCCAGCGCTGGGGGGTTGCTTACTGGAAAAATGTAAACCGGCACTGGAAAGCATTGGCACTGGATTGATGCTTTCCAGTGGCGGTTTACATTTTTCCAGTAAACAAAACAGCCGTATTCGATCGCTGGACTGGAATAATGTGAACCGAGCATGAGGTGTAGTCGGAACTTTGTAGCAAAAATCATTTAATTTATAAGTGCACGCACGCACGCACGCACGCACCCACAACTAGGGAAGTTCTTTCATAAATGGCTGACTCTGCTGTTATGGTATTATTTTTAGTTTCTATGACATAACAATGAATGAACTATCCTCTCTCATAGCATATCCTAGTAATCAACATGCTTTTCTATATTATAACAATTATAACAATTAAAAGATTCATTGAAAATAATGAGCAGGCGGAAGAGTATGAAAGAAGACGGCCCATTTTCCATGGGCATTTGCCCCACAGCAAAAGTGCAGGAGACTCGACCAAAATTGGATCATTGTATAGGTGTGCTGTGCTCACTGTGATCAAAATAATGTTGACTCAACGCAGACGGACCGGAGATTTGGCAAAACCACAAAAAAATTACGAAACCTTTGAAAAAATAACGAAATTCCTTGTGTTGTGTGAGTTTCGAACGAATCAGATATTGTGTCAATTTTATTCACTTTTATTTTTATTTTGGCGTTGCACGTTTTTTGTGTTTTCCCATATTAGGTACGTCTTTAAATATTTTCAAGTTTTACTAAAAATCGTCAAAGAAGCACGCAAACTTCAACAGAAGAAAAAAAAAGAGAAAAAAACATGGCTGACTTTAAGTACAGTCATTAAAGTACTTTTTAATCACACCAATTCGCAATCCCCGCTGGGCACGATAGTATTGAATGTACAGTTCGCATTATTTAATTATGTGTTATTTTAATTAAATAACTTTTTTAGGTCTCCGGGGCTAATTACATAACAAATATAAACTTGAAACGACTTGGGGCAGAAATGAGCCGTCTCGCCTTTCGTACACTTTTATGTTTAAATACAGAGGAGTGCACAATGCAAATATTTATTGAATTAAGCATAAACATATATTTTATCTATAATACAAAATAACACAAACTACAATGTATACACACGCGCATAAATATTCTTTTGTTTGTTTAAATTACCTATAGGTAGTCAAATTTCGACCACAGGGCGACTACTAGTAAGTGCCTAAATATAAATGTAAAACATCATTCTTAAATCGATGAACACAAACATACCATAAATTACATTCACACACGCACACCAATAAATAAATTTTACCAATAACTATAATATCCAAGTCACCCTTGAAAAGTTTTAAAAATTTACATGATTTTACAAACTTTTCTTGATCAAGCCGATTCTAAAAATATGTTTAATATGATGAAGATGGATTTGATTATGATAATGATGAAAATGATTAAACAATTAAAATTGTGTTTAGCTAACACGTTTGTGTACTAAAGTATTTATCATTATTTATTTTTACTTATGACAAAAATGGATGTAACGTAGGCCTTTGCTCTACATTCTGACAGAATGGTCTCTTGACTAATATTCACCTATGGAATATTTACCAAGGTGAAGTGAGCCCGTGTATCTGCAAACAATCAACATAGTTTATGCAACTGCGTTGGAGTATCGGGAGCTCACTACGCCATATTCAGGGAAGATATACTTAACGAAATGAATATCAATTTTAATGTAATGCTTACTCAAAGTATCCCTGAAAAAATCGTTTGGACAGTCTAGTAAGTTCTCAGAATATTATCTTGGGAACACACATAATCAACAAAAATCATGTAAAAAAATGTGCAGTGTAATAACAAACACATTCATTTATTAGTATATTATTGATATTATGGTCATGATTTGAATTGTGATACTTACATTGATAATAGTTCAACTTGAATTGTTTTCAACTAACATTTAAAATTATTAGAAATTTAAAATTTTCACACAAGAATTTGTCGGAAACCCTAAGAATACAGTTTCTACATTCATTAAAATTGTTTTATTTTACAACTGATACTCAAATAATAATAAAACATTTATGAAACACGTCTCAAGTGAAATCAAGATATTAAAATAAACATTTTTTTTGTTAAACTAGATTCTGGAAGTTTTTTTTTAAATTCACATAATTGTAATGACATATTAATCAAACAAACTTTCAATAATTACACCAGTGCGTTGAAAATAATAAAAAAACATGTATATCACTTATTCAAACATAAACAATACACATGTTTGTGAACTAAGGCATGAACTAAATTAAATGATGTAACTTATTTAGTCACATCATTTAAAAAATTAATTTAAGTGTGCAAAAAAAAATAAAAAAAAAAAAATGACCCAAGCCTAGCTCTTAGGGGTCTTAAATGTTTACTTAAATCTATCAGCTAAGTATTCATAAAAAAATAAAAACGGGTGACATTAATAAAGTAGTGTGTTATTTAACAGTCTAGGGAATTAAATACTTAAGAGTAAAAATTACAACAGTAAGTAAGAGTATAAATAAATAATAAAATTACACAGTCAAATAATATAAATGCTTAACAGTCAATGTTTTTTTCAATGCAAGTGATCGAAAATAAATAACCGATGGACGACGTTGTTCTAAGTCGCTGTTTTCAAGATGATCCATATTTTTCGCTCCAAATATTGATTACCCTGAAAAAAAAAGACATAAGGAAATAAGAGCCAGCACTAATACTTACCATTCTATTTAAATAAAAGTTAAAACAACAACATTGTTAATTGTAAATGTTTTATTGTTTTTCAGATGAAAAAAACAATTTAAAAAAATATATTACCACCTAAGTTTACTTATTTCAGTCGGGTAATAAAAATACATTTATTTTAGTTTTTACGAGCAGTCCGTTGACTGCTCGTATACAATTTAACATAATTATATATAATAGTATACGTATTATAATAAGTTACGGTGGTCTAGTCGGGAGAACGGCGGCTGCCGATCCGGAGACCCCGGGTTCAAACCCCACTGTCTTTTAGAAGTCATGTGCGTAATGCCGCTAACTTAAAACGGTGAAGGAAAACATCGTGAGGAAACCGACATGTACCTAGAATCTTTCGAAGTGTCATGTGTCATCCGCCAACCCGCACTGGGCCAGCGTGGTGGATTATGGCCTTAACTCTCTCCTTGCGAGAGAAGGCCCCGAGTCCCAGCAGTGGGAACGTTTAGTGGGCTGTTGATGATGATGATTGATATATAATAGAACATATGTAGGTACATAGATTATCTAATTTCAACAAACACGTGAATTTATTAATACAGGTATTTCTGTGACTACTTTTTTATTATTATCGTGAATCCCAGTTTCATAGAAAACAATGTGTGATCGACTAAGACTATCAAGGTACAGACTTTGCAAAATACTTCATAAAATGTGAGTTTTGCGCACTGCACTGCGGTTACATTGAACCTCAAAAAAATAAATCAATTAATTTATTGAAAAAGTTTGTGCTGTTTTTTCCTTCAAAAATTAATTCTGTAACTATAAGAAAATTAGGCACTGCCAAAGATTGCTTTCGGCATCTTTCTTTTATAATGGCACTGGCAAATAAAACAGTAATTCAAGTCAGAAAACTTTCTAGATCCTTTAAGTAGATATTCTTAAGTTGTAGAATTGTAAATCCATCATCTCAGTAGGAGGGGAAATAGGAACAAATTGGATTAGATTACTTTGGACAACTTTGTTTGCAACGGAAATAGAATGGACAGACTAATGAAGGAAAAATATTGGATTGAAAGAAGTTTTTTTGCAATTAAGCTCTGGATTTATTTTCGGTCTGGTCGGGAGAACGGCGACTCCCGATCCGGAGCACCCGGTTCGAATCCCACCACCACTGTCTTTTAGAAGTCATGTGCGTACTGCTGCTAACTTAATAAAAGTGCTCAAGTGCGAGTTGGACTCGCCCATGAAGGGTTCCATAGCAGCAAGTAACGTATATAGTAGGGGGGACACATTTTACCACTTTGTTAAATTCTCTCGCACAAACTCTTCAGTATAGAAAAAAAATATAATAAAAACCTCAATATCATTTTTAAACACCTATCCATAAATACCCCTCACATAAGGTTTTGATGAAAAAGAAGTTTGCGAGTTCTAAGTATTTATTGTTCTTTTTCTATTTTTGTGTAAAAATTGTTCACATCTACTTACCAAGTTTTAACAGTACTGTTCTTATAGTTTCGGAAAAAAGTGGCTTCGACATACGGACAGACAGACAGACATGACGCATCTATAAGGCTCCCGTATTTTGTCATTTGGCTACGGAACCCTAAAAACGACGAAAGAAAACATCGCGAGGAAAAGAGAAATGTTCCAAGAATCTTTCGAGGTCATTCGTTATCCACTAAGCCGTGCTGGGCCAGGCAGCGTAGTGGATTATGGCCTCGACTCTATCTTTTTAAGAGGGAAGGCTCGGAGTGGGCTCCCAGCAGTGGGAACATTTAATGGACTGCATTTACAGGACTTTTTCAAAATTTTGAAACAGATGTGTTTGGTGTTTAAAGTTTAAAAGTGTTTCAAAATGACATATTTGAGAAATGGATGATTGTAATGAATGAATGAATGTAAGAAATGGATGAGAATGGATGATTGTAATATAATTTATCTTACTATTATTGGCATTGAATTTTATGTTACAAGTTATTACATAATCCGGGTGGGTTATGTGCACTGTTCCTGGCGCAAAAGAGTCCAAAATGCGGGCAGCATTGCCTCGCTGAATTGCAATAGAAATCCTTTGCACCAGAATGATTGGATATGATTGATTAATTAAAATAATAGCGTAATTATACCTATGTGTTGCCAAGTTTCCTGGCAGTGACCAGCTTGTTGATGTCGTGGTAGGCCGCGATCATTGTGTGCGCAGGCGCAGCGTTACTGGCGCAGGTCGGGAACGCGCGCATGCAGTCCACACCTTCCTGCCCGCGCCGCGCCGCGCGCATGTAACGGAAGAAACGCAGGATCTCCGGGTTGTCGGACACCGGGCGACGGAGCTCGTTCAGTTCTCTGGAAAAAGGTTAAGTATATTCAATGTCAAAATAGAATAAAACAAACTATGTAATAAGTATGCAACTACACGCCGAGGGCTAACTCGCGGCTGAACATTTTACTGGATGAATATAAAAACGTTGCTCTTTCAGTCAACCCGTAATGCAGCGCGGAACCCATATCGGTTCGGCACCGAATATGACTCATAAAGTAAAAAAAAATCAATCTACCCTCAAAAATTCTGAGGTTAGTTTTGGCTAAAACAAAACGTAAGTGAAAGTTTATCAACAAAAAAATTATCGCGGCAGCAAAATAAAAAAAAGCAAACTATAAATTAGTGATGAAATAAATGAATAGAATTTGTCTTAAAATGAGTCTTAAGTCACGAGCTAGTGATAGCCGCTGTGTTGGCTACACAGCCGCAATGCCCTCAAAATATAATCGTGGATCGGCAAAGTACCAGCTCGAAGCTCTTGACTCGGTAGATCTTAGGGCTGTTCGGCTGTTCGGCTAATCGGTGATAGGGACTAAGTAGCTAAAAAGCTGCTAAGCCTAGAACATCGTTGAAAAGTGGCTAGTCTGACAGAGTTTTACCGAGTGGATTTTGGAGAGTGAGCAGCGGATTTATACGACCTAATATGGCCTTCTCCTTTCCACTACAGGACAAGTGGTAAGTCGACCCACTACCCATATACTGTGGATATTCCCAAAATCCGTACAAAACGGTTTGAAGCCACTCTTCTCGTACGTGTACAGCTTTAGCGTGGAATAAGTCTCCTTGTTTTCTGAGAGATACAATCTAGACTTTTTCAAGGTCAGAGTGATTAGGTACTTTTTAGGTCAACGTGCGTCATCTTCGACCACACCGTCGCTTACCATCAGGTGAATTAGTGATCAAAAGCGGACCTTTACGCGATAAAAAAAAAACCTCTGGATGACGAGGGCAGTGTAGTGTTGGGTAATGATTTCGATTCATGATGTTCCAATAGCTGCGTGATACTGTGCTGTTGTGGGCAGGCATGTTGTTTACCATCAGACGCATGTCTTGCTCACTCACACTCATCACTCTATATTATAAAGTAAAGCTAAGCTCAGTAGTTACATATTTTAAATAAGTACAATAGAAGCCTTAACTGACTAATCCTCTCCCGTTATGGCAAGAGTCGATCTCAGAAGCGAGCCGCTTATGGATTGATGCTACTGTGTTACGCTTTCTATTCGGAGAATTGAGATAGTTTATGAATGATCTTGTTAATGTTACTGAACTCACAAAATGTTAGCTGGGAGCTTAACAAATATCCACCCTGGCTATCAAGATAGATGTTTGTTAATAAACAAACTTACACCCACCCCATAGATTATGTGCTCATTTACTTTATATAATATTACTACCGACCGCCCCGGCTTCGCACGGGTGCAATGCTGATACTAAATATACTAATAAAAATGATTATTGTGGGTTATCCCTAAGAGATAGACATGTACCATAATGAGACTTTTTGTTGACCTTTTTAAGGTGTACAATACTGCCGTACATTGTTTTGATCTATCTCGCAGGGTTCAGCCAGCGTTTGCAATATAAGCGCAAAAATTATGTTTATATATGACATTGTTTTAGAAATCTTTAAAATTCTCAGTGTCTCTTTACTGTACTATGCATGTATTCTACATAAAAACCTTCCTCTTGAATCACTCTATCTATTAAAAAACCGCATCAAAATCCGTTGCGTTGTTTTAACGATTTAAACATACATAGGTATATAGGGACAGAGAAAGAGACTTTGTTTTATACTATGTAGTGATGATTTCGTCCCGGTTGCCGTCAAGACTCCGGGGCCGCGGTGTGTGGAGGCTGGAAAATTTGTGCTGGACCTTGGACGGCGTTTACGTGACAGAGGGCGCGATTCCCGGATAGGCTGGTGCTTGGTTCAGCGGATTTCCATGGCGATTCAGCGGGGGAAAATCCCACTATTATGAGGACCTTTGAGCGACGCTCGGCGCGTGGGGAGTTTTTATTTGACCAGTAACATAGCTTATTTTGTTACGTGTTTTTGTGATATTAGGATATAATTATAAACAGAAAAAAATACGTTTTGATGCATATTTAAATGTTTCTTGCTCTTTTATGCAAAAAGTACACAATGGAAATAGATGAAAGATACAGAGATTATAGACAGAAATAATACCAGTAACCGGGAAGTTGCTAATCCGCATTATTTGACAATAAATATCGGGACAGGTGAAACTAAATAAAATCTTGTAATAAAATACCAACCTGCTGAGCTGTGCAGATATCAGGTTGCTGTAGGGAGCATACTTCGCAGGGCTCTGATACATGAGACAGATCAGCTGCTCTCGACACGATTCCAGCTTCACGTCGTGGACGCTTTGCCCTCCAATCTGGGGCGCGTCGTCTATCGCGTTCTCTTGGGGAGCTAAACCTGAAATCAAAAAATATATTTAAATCACTTTTTGTGAAAAAAAACTACGATGACGGGAAAAAAATACATTGCCTGCTCTTAAAATAATTGAAAAAAATTGGCAGTCAGAAAATGCCGATAGAAGTGAAAACTTATAACTCAGAATTTGATAGCTTACTTTGGAAACTATACGGGTGAATTCGGAGGGCGTGGCTATGAGCAATTAAGCATGGCCATGGTCCCGAGTTTACCCGAAGATTTCTTGTCATTCCCAAACGTGACGGTAGAATTCAATTCACAGCCCACGAAAAATCTTCTGTGGTGAGCCAAAATAAGCTTTCACTTCAAAAATGTGTGTAAAAAAATTTGTAATTTTTGCATAGGCTTTGAGTAATTACTTCTAGTACTGTAATAACCATTCCACCATCATTGATCCGTAGTAAATACTCGACCAAGTACATCAGGGTGCTTTTTCCCAATAATTTATACGATTTTGTGCCGTAACCCTTTCAAGTGACGGGGTGAAGACAATCGGAATTCCTTTGACGCGAACGACTCGTCAAAGTCCACTTGGTTTTGATCACTGAGCCCCATTTGCATGACAGAGAACTGAACTGATGACGGTTTTACGTCGTAGATGGAACATAGTGGTTACAATCAGTCACAAAATGAATAGATAACCATAGTATAGGAACAGATATGTACTAGGGATGTTATGGAGCTCTGTAGCCAAAACTATCGGAAATCCGAAATAAAAATATCTCCGTAACCGTATCCGATTCTCAAGTTTCGGATAAAATCAACTTTCAGGTTATAAGGCTGCAAAATTGATTTTTGTCAAATGTAATCTTCATATGCTCAGTTTTGAGTAATATAACTAACTACACATATTCAATCTAATATCCGTAACCGAAAATATCCAAAGCTAACGGATAATCCGAAATAGTTACATAACCGTATCCGAAATCGATATAATTTTATTCTGATATCCAAATCCGTGTCCAGATCCGAAAAATCATCTCTATAATATCCCTAGTATTTACTTATACGAGTATATTCCAAATATTGTTTTTAATTTTTTTTTGTTACTGATATTGATTGAAACCTGTGTCGTTTAGCCTATATATTGATTTGGATGTTTGTAGTTTGTATTGAGTATTGAGTAAAGTCTGTCTGTCAACCAGCTACTTATTAAATAATAAATAAATATAAATAAACCCCGAGATTATGGATAATTGCTTTAATATCGAATGTACTGCTATATAATATTATTATTTGTTTGCTCAATAATTTTGGCAACCATGAACGGATCGCGTTAAGATTTGAAACACAGACTAAGTACAGTCGGAAATAACACATATTAAGTACTTTCATTCTGGGAACACAACGGGAACCGGGATCACTCACGTGAAACCGCTAGGCGCGCTTTTTTTTTTTATAGCGTAGAGTGACAAGACGAGCAGGTCATGTGCCTGATGGTAAGCAACATGCCTGCCACATAACAGCACAGTAACACGCAGCTATTGGAACATGATAGTCCAAATCATTACCTAGCACTGCACTGCGCTCGTCACCCAGAGATCTAAGATATTATGTCTCTAAGCCCTGTAATTTCTCTGGAATCATTGCCCTTCAAACCGGAACACAGTAATGTTTGCACATTACTGCTTGGCAGTAGAATATTTGGCAAAGGTGTGGTACTTCCCCAGGCGGACTCTGCTAAGAGTCCTACCACTAGGTACTGTACAAGCGCTACAAGTAGGTAGGTACCTACTATACTTAGAAAAAATGGTTTTGATATGTGTAATAGTTTTTTCAAAGCCATAAATTGTACATTCCCGCGATGATTCAAATAATATATCTTCAAAACCAGCTTTGCTTCTTAACAAGTCCCAAATCTCCGAAGTAAATTTTAGTACTTTTGACATAAATCTTGTTAGATTTTTCCTGTCTTTGGGGAAGGAAAAGAAAAAAAGGAAATAAAGACAAAGACGCCAATCGGATTTTCTTTTAATCCCACAGATAGATCTATCTATAAAGCGATAGGGGTCTTAACTCCCAAGGAGCCTTATCGAGTAGTTTGGCCCAAAGGTTTTATGCGTCAATGTTGCTCGTATGTACCTTAATAAAGATTTCTCGGTGAATCGGTTTAGCAGAGCAAACATTTTTTTGTACTAAGTTTTTTTTTAATTAGACTGGTAGTCCTCGAGATTCGTGTATTCATAAAAAAAATCCATTGTCTGTAAAGTTACTGACGATAGTTGAACGTGACAACTTCAACTCCAAGCCTTAAATGGAACGCCTCAGAGCGAGGTAACGCCGCATGACGTCATGTTTTTTCGTGCGTGCAGCCGGCTTCATCGAATTATAAGACGTTGTCACGTCAAAAATACAAAGAAAAAAAGTCTGTTTGTACTTCTGTACGCAACCGAGAATTGTAGGTATTTAGTCTTGTAGGTATTTATTTCTAATGCTAAGAAGTCTCACTTCAACCATATAATCGATAATATCTTTAGAAGTACCTATTAACCTGAAGTTAGTACAATCTTTACCAAAATGTTGACTTTTTTTTTTTTTTACTTTTATAGGTTCACACTTGACCGCTATCTCGCCTGATGTTAAGCGACGATGCGGTCTACGATGGAGCGTGTTTACCTAAAGAAAAAAACCGATTCACTCTCGATTTGAAGACACAAAGATTGTAACTATCGGGAAAAACCCACTCAGGCAACGTATTCCACAGCCTAGACGTTCTTATCACAAAAGTAGAGTCAAATCTCTTCGTTCGTGTCTTTGGAACATCAACCATGATACGATGTCGCTTTCTCGAGCTACGAGCATTGCGATAGAAAAAAGGACAAGGTGGTATCAGATCATGCAAATCAGTCGCACACTCATCTAATTTCAGTGTGTCGGTTTATTGTGACCCGATCCGTGATTGTGACAGTGTGCGCGCTCAGCTTAAAACATTACAGTCCATCATTTCTTTAACGCACCAAAGGAAATACATATAACTTCAAAAACCAATTCAAAATTATTTTTAATATTAGTATACAACACATTCGGAGCCAAAAACGGGCGTTCTGCATCCCTCGGGAGGAGGTTTGAAATCTAAATGATAGTTTTAGAAATCAACTCAAGCAATCGAACGGGTCAACCTATGAACTTTGCCATTCAGCTTGGTAATACAGTTTAGTAACCTTTCTGCGTGCCCTCGAAAACAAACATTAAATTATTCCACAACATTAAAACCTCGATTTTTTACTTTCATTCACGGCTTACACACACTTGGCTCAGACTCAAATCTACATAAAAATGTGAAAATAACGCGTTTTGTCTGTATTGTCATAATTGTTATAAATAGACTATGAAAAAAATAGAATAGATTGTGAAAAGAGCAAATTCTTGGCGTTAAACTTACATAGCCGCCCAATTGGCCAATAAAAAAAACACATTATTGGCACCACAAGAATTACAACAATCAAATTAACAAAAACAACACATAATATTGTTAATGTTTACTAATATTTTTTCTAATTTAAACTGGACCCTTTTGTAAGTAAGTAGAATTTTGCGTCGAACTTATAATTATTTATCTAATTTAAACCGTTGGACTCTATCGTAAATAAAACGAATTATTTACGTTGAACTTACGCGGTCGTAAGTTTAATGCATTTTGGTACAAATATACATTGATGAATAGATATTATATTATGTAATACGTCATATGATATTAAAAATATATTATGCCAGAGAACTAAAGTCACCGACATAGCTCAGCGAATTAGCAAACTGAAATGGCAGAGGGCCGGATACATCTGTCGTAGACCCGTTAACCGTTGGGGATGATGGGTTCTGGAGTGGAGACCGCGAATCATACGTAGTATAGGACGCCCTGAGACTAGATGGAGTAACGATATTCGAAAGGCAGCAGAAAAGGTGGTGGTTGGAGAAGTAAGACCGAAGATCGGACTGAGTGGCGTATCATAGGAGCGGCCTATGCCTAGCAGTGGACGAATAGGTACAGGCTGATGATGATTAATAGATATTATCTAAATAATATTAATATGAGTTATGTTGAATCTAAAAGTCTCTTACCTAGTCTTGCAAAGATTCCATCGAGTCGAGACAGCAGCGGCGAGTAGAACGGATCATAATTACTCAGGATCATTGATGATGCTGGAATCTTCTGGAATACCTGAAATAAATAAACAATATTTTTTTAGAATAAATTGTACCAGTTTGATTTCGCTACTAACCTTAAACAGTGATGAAAAACTGACGTGTTACTGGAAAAATAGATGTTTTGACGCATGTGTCATCCACTAATTCGCACTTGACCAGCGTAGTGGATTAGGCTTCAACTCTCTCCTTGTGAGAGGAGGACTCATGTCACAGCAGTGAGAACGAAAAGTTTTTTTTACAAAAGGTTACAGTCCGCGAGGTATAAGCTGAGCTTTGCATTAGTGTGAGTGATCACATGCATACGCATCTATTACCAAAAGTACAGTCAGACAACAAACTCTTAAACAACAAGCTGACATTAACTATCCAGGATCAATATGGTCATTGCGAAAAGAAATATCTC
The DNA here is from genome assembly GCA_963693475.1 of Ectropis crepuscularia. Lineage (NCBI taxonomy): Eukaryota > Metazoa > Arthropoda > Insecta > Lepidoptera > Geometridae > Ectropis > Ectropis crepuscularia. Next base: position 15,855,717 of record OY856361.1, on the reverse strand, counting down.
TTTTAGGATTCAAATGGTCAAGGACAGAGAATAACAGAAAATTTTTAATGGAAAAGCATGAGATCCGTCACCTACGTATAACTTATTTACTTAAAATTTCCGAATACCGTATTCAGGGCAGGCCTATCGTTTATACCAATATAAAATTGATACTGCATAATAAACAACGATTTATTGAATTTAAAATTGACACCTTATTAAGAGAACATGGTCACAGCGTCCTGCGTCTGACTGTACTTTTGGTGATCACTCACACTAATGCAAAGCTCAGCTTATACCTCGCGGACTGTACTTATGTTATTTTTATTTCATAAAAGAAAAAAGATTTGACTGTTGCGAGACAAAAAGCGTAGATATGGTGTCTGATTATAATAATACGCTTGAGTCTATCTCTAGATCTCTAAAAAGTCTTGAAGCACTCTACATGTTTAAATTAAATTTGCTGATAAGGTGGAGATAGAAACACCCGGACACAAAACAAATAATTCATCACACAAATATTTGCTCTAGGTGAGAATCGAAATCACGACCCACAGCTTCTAAGACAGACTTACCACCTACTAAGCCACCAAGGCCAGTCCTTAAGGGCGTACCCCGAGCAAATGACCTTGAGTATTTCTTACCTTATCGCAAACCGCAAGAAAGAGCAAGAGAGAAACAGTAGGGTTTGTCGCTGTTTTACGCTCAAATTTTAGAATAAACTCTTTATAAAATCAGATTTTGGTATTTTGAAAAAAATATTTCTACCAAAATGTTCGTAATGGAATTGTCTATCCGTTGGTGTAATACAAAATCAAAACAATGAAGGATTTCTGAGGAGATGCATGATAACTACAATTATTTAATTTTTTCATGGTTTCGTTGTAAGGCGATTATTTAAACAATAAGTTCATTATCAAAAAAATAAAACTACCATTTTGAAGCCAAGAAGTTGTAGAAATTTAATGTATTTTTTACCAGTTGATATTTGTTTTGGCTAATGAGTAGATAGCTCTTAAAACTGGACAAAAAACTCGTTAACCCGTAAATAAACCGTTTTTGTTTTTTTTTTACCTCAGGAACGTTTTATTCCGCTCAGTAGATATTAATGGTTTTTCCCCATAGAATTTTCGGCAAATTGCAAGTTCTTTGTGTGATTGTCACCGGCAGCTCTTTGTGTGAATGATCAAACGTTTCACTTACTTTGTAGTTGTTTTCCGGCTGCATTTGGTTCTGATAGTAACTGTTCTTCGATGGTATGTGCGTGCCAGGAATACCGAATCTGAAATACATTTTGATAGTTTTTTTTTTAACTAAATTACGAAACAAACGAATGTACAAATGTTTGTGTCACAGCCTACCTAGCCTCTTTACTAAATAGCGCCGTTTAGTAGTGGTAGGACTCTTAGCAGAGTCCGCCTGGGGAAGTACCACACCTTTGCCAGTTATTATACCGCCAAGCAGTAATGTGCAAACATTACTGTGTTCCGGTTTGAAGGGCAATGTTTCCAGAGAAATTACAGGGCTTAGAGATATAACAACTTAGATCTCTGGGTGACGAGCGCAGTGCAGTGCTAGTTAATGATTTGGACTCTTCATGTTCCAATAGCTGCGTATCACTGTGCTGTTATGTGGCAGGCATATTGCTTACCAGCAGGCACATGTCATGCTCGTCTCGTCACTCTTTTTTTAAAATAAAAAAGTTACTGGTCTGAACTCAGGCCTGAATGATACTTAGCAAGGAGATTCAATTTATTTATTTATAAATAACCAATCAGAACGGCATATCGCCAATTACACTAACGAGATATAGCAAATTAAATTTGTAACAGATTTTTAAATGAAAATTAAATTGGAACGAGTGATGTCATGCTAATTAATTACACATCTTAAATAATCGATAAATAGTTAAGCAAAATTAATTAAACTAATTGTAAATATAAAAAAATGACATAAACTAAATGTCAATATTAAAAATAAATTAAATAGCGATATTTACAAATACAACAAATAACTACTCTTTAAATTCATATACAAAACAAGAAATTCAAATTCAATTTTACTGGAAGGTAAGAGTCCAAAATATTAAACTAGTTGTCATTATATTCTTTCATATAACAATAAACATTCCGACATCAATTCACGCAGCTGATGAATGAGCAGATTTTCCACAATTTTTCAAACGCTGTTTGGTGAAGAGCAATAATATGCCTGCCTCACAACACTGCCACATAACAGCACAGTAACACGCAGGTATTATTGGAAGATGTAGCCTTAGAAGTGGAAAATTATAATATTTTACTGTCCTTAAAACAAAATATTTGTGTGAGATTAGGATAATCACGATGAGGTGAGTGTCGCCCCTTTTGTTGACCCAAAAAGTACACATACAAAGGATAGAGGTATAAATATAAATAAATATTGGTGGACAATTCACACACAACACCATCTGACTCCAAACTAAGCAAAGCTTGTATGATGGCGGCCAGATAGCTGATATAATACTTATATATATTTTTTAAATACATAAATACTTATTATACATAGAAACACCCAGACACAGTGCAAACATTTGAATTCATCACACAAATATTTGCAATGGGTGGGAATCGAACCCACGACCCTCGGCTTCGCAGGCAGAGAGCTACTACCAACTAAGCCACGAGGCCAGTCAAAGATATAAAGCTCATGGGACGTGTTCGGTGCCAATGACGCGAGGTTCATAATTTTTGTTCACCCAAAGAGTGATCAGCGTTCAAATGGCTTTTCAATCTATAACCATTTCATAGTAAATCCATCTATCTATCTGTGAAATCAAATTTTCTCGCACCCCTCGATTTGAAGCATATTACTGACAACGCAGCAATAAGCGACGCGACAAGGAGTCTCAGCGAAATGCCCCAATATTGAGCCAATTTGCGTTTGTACCGATAAAATAATAAAAGCGGTTTCCCCTGGTTCCTTAAAGGAAATCAAATGAACGCCTCAAATCGAGATATTACGTTAACAGATGTAACAAGGTTTCGTATTTTTTTTGATGTTTGGTATTTGGCAGTCTTCGGAAAACGTAATTTACGTTCTTGGTGGTTTCTTTGCGTAGTTTTCGTAACTGTAATTTCCTCGCAATAGAAACAGCAAGAGACATCACTTTCTCTTCTTTTTTTATGGTATAGAGTGACAAGACGAGCAGGACATGTAACCTCATGGTAAGCAATGTGATGGTGCATAACAGCACAGGGACACGTAGGTGTGAATACTCTAAATAATTACCTAGCACCACACTGAGTTCGTCACCTGGACATATAAGGTGTTTTATCTCTTAGCTCACTAATACTAGAAACATTGCTCTTGAAACTGGAACACAGTAATGTTTGCACACTGCTGCTTGGAGGCAAAATAACTGGCCAAGGTGTGGTACGGTCTTAAGGTTTTTCTATAGGGACAGTAGCTTGAAACTTGCATACGTTTTGTTTCACTGGATCTTTCTATCGAAATCTGGAGTGCCACACCGGCCGTCGACTGCTTGAGGCTCGTAAATAAACATGACAGCTTGATTAGCTCTCATTTACTCAATGTGGCCAAATCAGCAAAGCCTAGATATAAGATTTCGTTTCGCCCAAAATTTTAAAAACGAGACCACACACGAACCCTTTTATCAAAGGAAAAGATCAACCTTACTTACCAACTATTTTCAAATTATATTAAGTATATTTAAATTTTCAAAGGCTTCAAATTTCGCCAGATTTCTTTACCCTTCTTACGCACAATGGTACACATAATGGTAGTCGTTATAACTTTTGCCGGGATTTTGCATTGATTATGTGTTATATATTAAACTAGCGGCCCGTTCCGGCTTCGCTCGGATTTCGTCATATAAGGACTATTCATCAAAAAAAAAACTATCCTATCTCTCAAGTTGGACCAGACTGCTCACGGTGTGCCAATTTAATTTAAAATCGGTTAAGTAGTTTCGTAGTAGGAATCCATCGCGGACAAACATCGTGACAGGAGATTTATATATATTAATAATATTACTAGCAGCACCCCGCGGTTTTACCTGCGTTGTTCCGTTTCGAACCATAGCGTATCCTCTTCTAAAGTACCCATACTAAAATCCTACCACTATCATCAAAATCCTACTACAGTTCCTGTTATTTTTTCGGGATAAAAAGGCCTATGTGTTCTTCCATCTAACTGTATTCCAAATTACAGCCTTTGCTCTTTTTTAGTGTGGGATTCTAATTTCAAATTTATACAGCAACTAGCAGCGCCCCGCGGTGCTTCCCGTTCCTGTTGTTTCCGTTGTTTTTTCGGGATAAAAAGTAGCTTATGTGTTATTCCAGATTATAATCTATCGGTGTTCCAAATTTCAGCCCGATCCGTTCATACGTTAGGACGTGATTGAGCAACAAACATCCAAACAACCATACATTGACATTTATAATATTAGTAGGATTTACTCATGTTTTTGTGTTTTGAAAACCGCAATTCATTTGTTTTTTTCCACAATTGTTTTTATTTCTTTCGGTCACTCAGTTGACAAAGTGGAAAACTATAAATTTTGCGTTATTTAAGGACCTAATATTAAAGAATGTAGATTTATACATACCGAGACATGTCGACGTTTCCCAAATCGTTGGCATCTCCGTCGTTATACGCGTCAGGGTACGCATATGCCCCGGCAGGGTTGGTTTCGTAGCCCACTGGTTCTTTGTTCTCGTTGTTGTAGGCGGTCTGGTCGTCGCCGTTGTTGATTGGAGGATAGCTGGCTTGGCTGGAGCTTGCTGATAGTTGAGAGATGCCTGGAGTATAAAAATAACACCGTGAGTGAGCGAAGTCGGTTCACATCCAGTCCAAATACAAAGTGCATCACACAAATAATTGATGGATACAATCACAGAAATCTAAATAATAAGGTAATAGAAATGGCATAACTCTCAAATTACTTGCAAAACGCTTGTCGCCACATTTCCCCTACCACCGCGGTCACTACTACACGCGCGTACTATTCCAATACAAATTCACTCACACACGAACAGCTGCACATTAACAAACTAGGTCTGTGATTGCACCACACACATCCATAAACGCTTATCAGTGAACTTACTAATACATTGAAAAATAAACAATTTTTCACATTTACGCTAGTGCTTGACAAAAATTAAAACATATCGATATTTCAAAGTACGGTCCAATTTTAACATTCGATAAAGGTTATTATTGATTTCATTAATTAGGTGTATTACACTACAACAAAGTCAATATGCTTATAAAATAAGTGAGTCACACGGGGTATACTATTGTTTCGAAAACTGAACTATGTAATTCTGACACCATATGGGCTTAGGTATAGTTGAAGAACAAAGGTTGTTGTATATTTTGTACATCGAGCAACTCGATCTTCCGCGCAAGCACGGAAGGGGAGTAGCCTTAGCTAAAAAATATTGTGCAAATCTTTGTCATTTCTTGCGGGAGGGGAAAGTTGCACACTAGCGCTAAGCCGCAATATTACATACAAAACATACCTGTACCGATCCATTGCCGACCATACTCACGCAGCCAAATCACTAACACATAAAAAATAAAGCACCATTCACAAATCTAGCCCCGCCCTCAGTGTATTCCACGCCACGGTATACTTATTATCAAACTCCGCGGACTTGCACTTTGACAGAGGTTGACGCTGTGTATGCCTACTCCCTTCCGTGTTGTTCGCTGATTTTGTATGAAAACTAATAAAGTCTTAAAAACAAATGCTTACAATAGCTAAATACTGCCTCTGTTACCTTAATATTTATTTTGCACGGATGAACAATCGCGCGTTATAGCTAGTATGTGTATACTTTTGTTAATAATTTATGAATTATGAAGTAATGTTTACCGCGAATTAAAAGATTTTACGTATGGGTGTTAACTGTGTACAATTTTTTTATCGATATTTTATGTTAATTTATCGATAAAAAAGGTAAAATTTAAAATACAAACAAAAATAAACGATGAAAATTGTTCATCGTTTATTTTTGGCCAAGTAAAATTGAGCCGTCACAGCACTAGCTCACGACCGCTACCTGCGGTTGTACCATGGAAGATTAGAGGTTATGACGATTTCTTTAATTTTACATTACATTGCTGTTTATGCTTGTACCACTCTATATGTTAATTAATGTACGCAGCAATGGTATGCAAAACGACGATAACACCAAAAATGAATAACTATCATAGTGAATCATTGGGCTCCGTTTATTTAAGTAAAAAATACAATTAAAATAAAATAAAATACCTATCAGTGAAATATAATCTCATTTTTGGTATAATTGCAAGTTGTGGAAGAACTTCCACAGTTGTTTATGCTGCATAACACAAGTTTTAAAGATGATTCACGCCAGCCGGTTCGAAGAAGACTAAACTATAACTCGAGCACTGGTGGCCTACAAGTCACCTGTGCGGCAACAATGTCACGCGGTCATGCGACTTCTAGTACCTTATTATTTAGATTTCTGTGGATACAATAGATGTTTATGTATAAGTAATATTATAAATAATTATTTATTTAAAACGGGCTTAGCATTCACTACACTGAGAACGAGCGAGCGAGAACTACACTGAAAAAATATGTTAAGTTTACAATTATAAACATATTAACGTACTAGCAGCGCCCCGCGGTGTTACCCGCGAAGTATTCGTTCCCGTTGTTTTTTTTCGGAATAAAAAGTAGCCTATGTGTTCTTCCAAACTATAATCTATATGTGTTCCAAATTTCAGCCCGATCCGTTCATACGTTAGGACGTGATTTAGCAACAAACATCCAAATATCCAAACATCCAAACATTGACATTTATAATATTACTAGCAGCGCCCCGCGGTGTTACCCGCGAAGTTCCCGTTCCCATTATTTTTTCGGGATAAAAAGTAGGCTATGTGTTCTTCCAGACTATAATCTATCTGTGTTCCAAATTTCAGCCCGATCCATTCATACGTTAGGACGTGATTGAGCAACAAACATCCAAACATCCATACATTGACATTTAAAATATTAGTAGGATAAGTAGGATTCGTTAAGGTCGCGAATGATATCAAATTAATGAAACACTGGCAGCAGCCCGCGGTTTTACCCATTTCGTTTCCATTCCCGTTATTTTCGCGATGAAAAGTTGCCTATGTGCTACTTCAGACTATAATCGAATTTTAATCCAAACTTCGACCCAATGCGTTCTGGCGTTACAATGTCATTAAACAATAAACAACAAACACCCAAACTTTCGCATTTATGATATTCGGAGAATTACTTATTTTTATTCGTACAATGACCCATTTTTTATGCAAATGCCATTGTTAATCATGTAAATACCCCCACAGTGACTAAAACTTTTTAACTGCACACGCAACCACGACCCGAGTCAAAGTGTCACACGATAAAATATTGTTAGAGGAAGATGAATGAGCCCCTTTTTTGATAAAAATCGCATCGGATTAAAGCGACATTCACAAATCGGCCCACGATTTATATTCTACCAAGTGTTGTCACTTGGAAAAGTTGTTTTCTAAGTCACCGTATTCTAAACTTGAGAGAAGTTTTGCATTTTATTCTTCCTTAAAGATGACTTTATTCTTCCTCAAAGATTGACTGATTGTTATAATCAGTCAATGAGGAAAACAATGACTAGTACTAGTAGTATTAACTACGGGATAATTACCGCGCTTAAATTAGTGGAGCAAATCCCTGATGGTATTTCGATACTATTTAATGCACTTTGTTCACGGATTAGCTCTTTCAGTTAATGCACAGTTCATTTACAGTTTCCCTATTTCATTGGAACTTATGTCTGTATCTATAATCTATAATAATATGTACAATAAAAAAAAAACATTTTTTTTTGATACTTGTTTAAAAATTTGTCCAAATTCATATTTTTTTTAACAGCATCACGCGGTTTTACCCTCACATTTTTTGGTTCTCGTTATTTTTCCGTAATAAAAAGTAGTGTATGTGTTATTATAGACTATAATCTAACTGTATTCCAAATTCGATTTGTTTAGAAATTCCGACGCTATTCTTCAACATACACCTAAACATTGACATCTAATATAAGATTAGCAAGATTAGGTGGATTATGGTTTTGACACTCATACGTCAGAAGACTTCGAGTTATTTTATAGTTTATATAGACTCCTTGCAGAATCCTCCTGGGGAAGTACCACACCTTTGTTTCAGGTTATTCTACAGCCAAGCAGTAACGTGCAAACATTACTGTATTTCGATTTGTAGAGCAATGTTCTCAAAAAAATACAGGGATAATATAAAGCATCTTATCTATATGGGTGACGGTAGTGTGGTGCTAGATAATGAGTTAGACTCTTCAATGCAAATAGCTGCATTCAGACTTTGTTCCATAATGCTCAAAATCACATAGATAAGAGAGGAAATTTTGAAAGTGAGGAGAGTGCCACATCTTAGAATACGGCTGTAAGTTGGAGGAAAGTTTGGAACACATTGTCAACTTTCAAAGCTTGTCGTTTGCCTTTTAGCTGTTATAAATTCGTAACTTGGTTTTTGGCGGGAGTTTTCTTTAACAGCCTGTTCACACTAGCTACTTTCAGTAGCTGCGACAGGCGTCTAGCTGCTGTATCCTGCTTCAAAAAGAAGCTGCGACAGGCATCTAGTCGCTGCATCTCGCTTCAAAAAGTAGCTGCGACTCGCGTTTTTCGGAAGCGTGATGCAGCGGCAGCTGCAGGCGACTCAGTCACAGTATAATGAAAAACCCAGTAGGACGACAATATGCCATCAAAAATATAAATATGAAATTAAAATCAAACTAAATATTACTTATAGAATTTATTACAGAATAAAAGAAGTGAGATCTAAATGGGTGGATGAGTGAAAAGTTTAATGGGCGATCCTGAAATATATTCATAATAAATGAAACTGTACTCTCAGGATAATTGGTTCAAAACTAAGATCTGACTTGGCTAGTTTTCAAATACCTAATTTGCAACTGTTTATTAATTTCTTTTCCTACAGCTCAAGTGGCTCCCCATTTGCTTTCTTCGGAATGCTCATTTTCTTTCACAGCTTTACAGTATTATATTTAACACTGCCACACCACGATATCTGAAAGACTGCTTTACATTCTACAGTAGCGTCCATTCATGTAATCTTATATCAACCTATAATTTGTCTCTGCAAGCGCCCTCTGTACGTTGCAAAACATTCTACGGCAAATCTTTTGCATTCCAAGCAGTTGAGTTGTGGAATGCCATGCCCGTGGAAATAAGACAAGTTCCGTCACTTTCCGTATTTAAAGTTCAAGGCAAAGATTATGTCGAAAACCTGCTAAAATCTGATTGAAGCTCGTACATCTTTATTATATAACATTTTGAATTCATTGTCTTTGTATTAGTATATGTAAGAAGGTATATTAGAATGTATGTTTATTATATTTTAGGCAATAATTAGTACCCTTTTTAAGTCGTTTTTTGCTTCTCTGCATTTTTATTATAGTATACGATCTTAGCCACGACGATTTTGATTGTTTGTATTTAAGTAAAAGTACCTGCGAAAACACATAAACTGGACATGCAATCATAGATCATGGCCAATGTTTTGCTGTTAATGACGTCATGTCAGCCGGTAATGTTTTAGCGGGAAAAATCAGAATTACATTACTATTGTAATTATACTCATCAAAAATACACACATTTTTAAACTTTATTTTTTTAGTCAACAAGCTATAATCTTTAAGAAATAAAAACAATTCCGAAAAATTGTTGAAATCCCTACTGGGTAATTAAATAATAGTTAAAGCTTTAATATAGTAGAGTCAAAAGTAGCTACGAATAGTAGATAGATAGATACTCTTTATTGTACACACCATAAACAAAAAACACGTATACAGGAGATAATAACAATAAAACTAGTGTTACAAGCGGTGGCCTTATCGTTAGTAGATAGCACTGTTAGCATTTCTCCCAAATGAAAAAGCAAGTCGTCCTACTGGTATTTTTTTTATACTGTGGTTGTTCTAGATTTAAACAAAACTACACTTTCGATTCAGTGTGGCCAACTTAACGTGTTTTTGCTTTTAGCGTATATCTACAATTATTAATGTCTGTTCTTAACACGGATAAGAATATTCTCGGGAATAAATTAAAAGTTGTTATGCACTTTAGTGGTATTTATTTTCCAGCGTACGTCCATGATCGTAAAGTTATAAATTTATATAATTGTAAATCCTCAATCAATTAGCAAAAAGACCTCGATGTTATAATTACATTAAATTATAACAGCCGTACTCGAACCGTCTTGGGCGTGACGATGGCAGAAGACCTGACGGCATGACTATTGTGCATGACTATTGCAAGTATGCTGGGTACGCTTCCGATTGGTAGTGGGTTTGAATATCTTGATATCTGTAGTCCTTCATTGGTCTATGGATAATTCAGGTGTGCTTAGTGTAAGTAGTTAGTTAGGTTTGTAACGTAGTGTAGTTCTCATTGTATTTAAGTTTTGTTAATAAAGGCTTTTTAAAATATTAAATTTAAAATGCGAAGAACACATTTCTGCAATTGTACTGAAAGCAAACTATTTTCTTTACGTTATTCTGATTCCTTTCAATCTATAACTGTGGAAATGTTTCTTAAAATGTATGAAACATATGTGAGGACTACTTCAAAAAAGATATCGATTTACTTGAAAGTCTGCAAAGAAAAGCGACAATATGGCCATATACTCTTCGACGTAAATCCTACACAGACAAGTTAAAAACCCTGCACCTAACTACATTGGTACACTACATTTACTACCTTACTTACTACTTCAAAAAAAAGTACACAGTTCTATAAACTTTACATAATTTAATCCAAGTTAGCAACACTGAACGGAACAATTGCTCGGCGGCCGCGACAGACGCAAACAGCCGCAAACAGTCGCTGCATCGCGATGCAGCTTCTTTTTGCAGCTAAATCGCGCGTTTCCGCTTCAGCTGCTAAAGCGCGCGTTTCCGCGTTAGCTGCTAAATCACGCGATTTTGCTGCAAAAAGTAGCATGTGTGGTCAGGGCCTAATATATCATCTGTGTTGTCGGCAATCTTGTATGTTGGAAAGAAGAGGCAAGTAGCGAGAAGAACTTCTCCAATTTTGACTTGTGAGTATGTACTTTTGCGTGTCAAAAATCATTATAATATTATAAATGCATAGGTTTGGATCTGAGTTGCTTAATTACGTAAAACGGCTTAACGGATCGGCTTAAAATATAGAACATTATAGGATAATAACGCCTAAAAACCAGATCCGCAAAAGTTGCCTCACTTTTGCGGATCTGGTGTGATCTCGAATTATAGTGAGCCATATATTGGCTCAGTCTAGTCTCAGCCATATTTGTAGTGGTAGGACTCTTAGCAGAGTCCGCCTGGGGAAGTACCACACCTTTGTCAATTATTCTACCGCCAAGCAGTAATGTGCAAACATTACTGTGTTCCGGTTTGAAGCGCAATGTTTCCAGAAAAATTACAGGGCTTAGAGATATAACAACTTAGATCTCTGGGTGACGAGCGCAGTGCGGTGCTAGGTAATGACTCTTCATGTTCCAATAGCTGCGTGTCACTGTGCTGTTATGTGGCAGGCATGTTGCTTACCATCAGGCACAAGTCCTGTTCGTCTCGTCACTCTTTATTTAAAAAAAAAAGTCTGTTGGAAACTATCATCAGTTTTTAAGGTCAAGCGCTAGCTAAGCTCTAAATTGTCGGAGACGCATGCAGCGTCTCCGACAATTAAGAACATTATGATGGTTTTGTGTGGTCTTTCACTGTACATAGTCCTCGACATTAAAGTTTTGTTTGGGGAACTATAGTACATTCTGCTTACGCCGACATCAATTTGCGTTTTGCCTCACTTATAATGAAGCGTTTGTTTGAAGATTATCGATCTAGGCGTTATTAATCTATGTGAAATGTGAAAAAGTCCGAAATAGCACTATTAATACTTTTGTCTGGAGAACTGGAACTAAATCCTTCTAATCCTAACTTATAACCTATTTTTTGTGTGAAAAATGTTAGCTTACCTTTCCCGAGGATCTTGCCGAAACTCCCAAGTATACTGGGAAGAAACATCGCCAGCAACACTGACTTGATCAGTACTTGGCCTCCGATGAATAGCGGGAGAAGAAACTTGTTCATACCAAACGCTGAAAACAAAAAATAATAATAATAATACTTAATAGCTAATTTTGTTAGATGAATCTCTGTTGGTCTTAATGTTCAAATGAATTTACCTTTGCCAGCTATTCTACCGCGCAGCAGTAGTGTGATAATATAACTGTGTTTCCTACAAAATGTTTAACGTCGTTCAAATCAATGGTTCAAATAAAGGTTACCCTTTAAACTGGACATTGAATTGGAATAGGGTACCGGACTGGGTCAAAAATACACCATCCTAGTTAGTCTGTCAGCTAGATGATGAAAAAATATTGGACACGTATTTCTTGTTTTCTCATAATATTAAAAATCGTCAAAGATATAGAGGGTCGCGACGTCACTCGTGAGTAAAAATTGTACTCACAAGTGACGTCACGTGAAACTTCGAAGCGCTGTATCTTCGTCATTTTTTGTTTGTGAAACAAAAGAAAAAATACGTGTACAATATTTTTTTTGCAATCTAACTAACGGGCTACTAAGTTTTTTTTGAGGATTGTACCCTATTGTTTCTAGATAAATTACAGGGCTTAGAGATGAACTATCTTATAATTATCTATGGGCGATGAGCGCAGTGCAGTGCTAGGTAATGATTTGGACTATTTATGTTTCAATAAGTACGTGACACTGTGATATTATGGGCATGTATGTTGCTTACCATCTCCAGCTGTTGTCCAGCTCGTTTCGTCACTATGAACTACAAAACAGTGTGAATTCTGGCCAAAAGCATAACCCTTTGTGTGTGACGTGGATAAAGTGTTAAATCCTGTTAGGCAATATTAAAATATTTTAGGGTCTAGTTATTTGTAAGTATGTATGTGCTCAATCACGTCTAAATGGCTGAACGGATCAGGATAAAATTGGGAATATCACTGGACTATAATAGTTCAAATAAAATCAAATAGGTTACTTTTTATCTAGAGAAAACACTACAAAATAATTAGTATTACACTTAAGACTGGCTACGACGTACTTTAAGGATCTAGTCATTGGAGGCGCCTAGTTCTAAGTTCTAGTTCTAACATATTTATTTTCTGTATTTTACAATACAATCCTCAAAGATGACGTATGACTATAACGTATCATTAGAACGTCATAAATATTAAGTACCTACATTCAAACTCATTAAAACGAACAGTGGTTTTGTCGTTGCAATTCTATTGTCTCGGAGTTGGCAGAAGTTTGTTATTTGCGGCAATTTACAATGTTGCCAATGTCGCTTTACCCAGGAATAAATTGTAATTTCTTTTTAATAAAATTATAGTAAATTTGTGTATAAATGCTCTTTGCGTCGTAATAGTTGCTTGGTCTAGTCGTTGGGTGGTCTAGTCGGGAGAACAGCGACTGCCGATCCGGAGCCCCGGGTTCAAATCCCACGCACACCACTGTCTTCTCGAAGTTATGTGCGTAATGCCGCAAAATTAAAATGGTGAAAGAAATATTCGTGAAGAAACTGACATGTACCTAGAACCTTTCAAGGTCATGTATCATTCACTAACCCGTACTGGGTCAGTGTGGTGGATTATGGCTTTGACTCTCTCCTTGCTAGAGAAGGCAGTGAGTCTCAGCAGTGGAAACATTTAGTGGACAATTTATGTTACATATAGGCACCATAGTTATGTAATGTTTATATAAGCACCATAATTTAAGTTAAATGGATACGTTTTAACAGTGTTGTAATACTTACATCTAAATCCCATATATTTTGCAGCCTTCGGAAGATCTATAGATAGCACATGTGTATTGATAAAGTCTTTAACTTTCTGGAACATTCTGTATTCATAAGTATATTTACTAAACAACGCTCTTCCTTTATCTTGTTCTAAGCTTTTCACGTCTTCTTTATCTTTACTTTTCTTCGTATTTTCTTCTTTAATAGGTTCTATTTCAAGTCCTTCAAATAGTTTGAAACTGTCTTTACTTAGTGCTCGATCAAGCAAATTCTCTACTTCCATCTCTAACTTATCTATAGTTTTATTTACAACTGAATCTTTAATTGTTAGCGTATATAATATGTCGATTACATTACCTACAAAGTGTTCTGTATTAACTACTTCTTTATCACTAGGGAAACAAGTATGGCATTGACTATTATCTAAATCTATATCATTTTTGGTTGTGCTTTCTCTATTCGACTCCGTTGTTTCGCTTTTGACTTGTGTGAGTAGGGATATGTACAGTATGACTAGGAGGTTAAACCTCCGTTCCATTTTTCTATGATTTTCTTGTGTTTTTCTGTTGAAAAGGTTCATTTTTGTTTGGTTGTAACCACATCACCGACGGTACAGTTTGGTCTTCAACAGGCAGCTAGTGTGGGAGAAACCTGGAACAAAGAAATGTTTACGTCAGAATTGTGTTCACATCATTGTTATGTCGATTGCGGAAAATGTGTTCGTGTGAAAAATCGATTTTAAATAGAATATTATGGCGTAAGAAATCGATGATTATGGTAAGAATATTACTAGAATATGTAAAAACATCTATTAACCTCATGGCTATAACATTAACGGCAATATGTATTTACAATAATAACAGCTTTAATTTCCTGGATAATTTAGTTTATTTATTATTTCTTTGAGTCGTAGTTGGTAATTTCTACTTTGCATTTCTTATATTAGCATCCTTAGGCCTACTGTCCACGCACGCGTCTTTTGTCGAATGCATGCATCCTACGAACAAACGCAAGACGTGTGGCTGTTGTGTCGTTGTCGTGTCGTGGACACAGACTTCATTATTTGTACGCAAGATGCAAGTATTCGTCTTGCATCCGACAATTGTCGAAATCGTGCGGATGTCGTGCAGCTACGTGGATAATTGGCCTTAGTTTTAACGTTGTAGAATTGTAGAATGTCGCATACAATATGAAGTTGTACCAAGCTGCTATTCTAGATATTAAAACTGTCAAAGTTTGGGTGTTTGTTGCTCAATCATGTTGAAATGGCTTAATGGATAATAGTATTACAAAATACAACATTACAATAAATAAATATTATTAAAGGAGATTTTTTTAAATAAATTAGTCTTAAACCAGAATGGTCTAGTATTAAGTTGGTAAAAATAATTGAATCTCTGACACGAAACTAAGATAAAGAAGTAGAGCAGACTAATTAAGTTTTATGCTAAGCTGAGCACGTTTCCGAATGGTAGACAGCGAGCATATTTATAATAAATCCATAGCTTTTTAAAACTTTCGCAATATTAACGCGTTATAACGCTGCCGAAGCATCCAGGTACTTCAATAATTACTTAGATTTAAGTCCTACTAGCAGCGCCCCGCGGTGTTACCCGCGAAGTTTCCGTTCCCGTTGTTCCCGTGGTTTTCCGGGATAAAAATATAGCCTATGTGTTCTTCCAGACTATAATCTATCTGTGTTCCAAATTTCAGCCTGATCCGTTCATACGTTAGGACGTGATTGAGCAACAAACATCCAAACATCCATACATTGACATTTATAATATTAGTAGGAAGTAGGATAGTAGGATTAGCTAATCAACAGTGGGATGGCATGGTAAATTATGGCTGTGACTTTCTCTCTTTGTGACAAAATACCCGAATCCCAGCAATGGGAATATTTAGTGACTCTAGAGATAAAGTTTAAAAACAAACAGAAACATAAAACACCCTTATTCTAATAGTCCCTTGATTTGTTTAATAAAGGCAAGACCCGTATTAAAACGAACTTTAATAAAACCCACGGTTCAATGCGTTTTCGTTCCAAACCGTGAGTTATTACAAAAAATATATTTTTAATCTAATTTTAAAATTTTCTTTTTTTTTCAGATGAAACACTTTTTTCATATTAAAGTTATTAACATTCCCACTTGAAATTTATCTCCTTCAAAAGCTGAAGACAGACGACTTTGACATTGTATAATGACTTTTTTTGGAATCTAATTTAAATCTCCAAATAACCAAAATATATTAGAATTAAAATAACATTCCAATATTTGGTGCTTATTAAACTTTGCTACTTCAAACTGAGTTCTAATCTCCAATATTAATGTCTTGTGGGGTCATTTCGATGAATAGGTACTTTTCTGTTTGTTAACCTTTTAATGGCAACGCATGTTATTACTCCGACAAAAGTTGTTCTGACAGATAAATAACCAACCGACAAAATGTCCAGACTTCATGAGAATGATTTAAGTAACCTTAAATTGTATAATTTGCGTATTGTTTTAACTAAAATACAACTAAGAAAAAGATGGAACACAAACAAAAAATAAAACAATAGTGGCAATATAACATTACGACCTATCCTTATAATTGCCAAATATACGCAATAAATAAAATATTTAAAAAATCAGATAGTAAAAATTACAAACATTTTTTTTACCCAAAATACTGTCTTAGTTTTTGAAATACATTTCATTGGTTCACTGAAACATAAAGGTCACGTTATCAGTTTTAATTTAATTTTCAACCATACATTTTTTATGCGTGAGACTATTAGAGTAGCATTTTTCTTTACATATATATTTTAAAACAAAATATGTAGGTATATAAACGCTTCGCACAAAGGTATTCATTATTGGACATCCAATAAGAGCCAATAAAGGGTCGTTTGACATGAGCACGCATCCCACAGCTGACCTGACATTTCTCCAACGATCTCATTATCTCTAATAAGCTTCCGACACATCCCTGCCAGCTGATTCTTTAATATCATAACACATAACACGCTCCAAGTCTTAGTGTTGAAAACCACTTGCTTGACATCGACTCTCATTCTTCTTTATTCCCACATCTAAAGAGTTAAATTAAATAGGTCATGAATTTATTGTATACTGTGGTATAACAATCTAAACTTTCCAAGGTGAATTTCCTATATTTCTACCAGAAATATCTTTGGAATTAGGTTATAATTTATAATGCATCAATTAAACCATATTGTAAACTGTGATTTCCGACCTAAGTTGGATCAAACATTTTTTTGTTTAACCTTGTCCTGCTGCACAAACCACACGATTTAGTTCGTGGTATGTCTCTCGCTCACGCTACTTGTATCAATGGTTATATCACAAAATGTATGCGACATCAAATAACAAGCGAGTGATAAATATATAACAGTCGCTGTTGAATACTTAGCCCGAGCGCTAATATTTATTCAGTTACAGGATTATTTATTGACAACAGATGAGTAAAAATAGTCCTACAGTCAAACACTGACGTCGTAAAAAAATGTTCTCTCAAAATCACGTGACATGTCGTTAATTTAAAACATTTTTTAAGTGAAAAAGATTGCGTTTTATCCTCAACTCACCGCTGTACCGCGCCACGTTGCTTACTACAGGTAACCGATGATGAAGACTGTAGAAAGACTTACCTACTACCAAATTGTATTCTATCAGCGGCGGCGGAATATAAATCATGAACACTACCCCATTTGAATCAATTTGTAGCAGATCATGTTTTGTGTTTCAATTTTGTTGTTACAGAATACAGAGTTCCGAATCCGTTATTGCAGGGTTAGCAGAGGGTGGAACAAGGAAATTAATACAAACACCGAATTCTGTTGAAAGGGACAGTCGCTATGGTGTTGTGATAATGTGTAGGTGCTTCAGTTTCATGACCACTGTTTTGGAAGGTAAATAAGATCGTATAGTTACTGGCTACGACATTAATACTGTAGCGTAAAAACGACAATAGGCTAAATTAATGGTGACTAAAACCAACCAATTAGCTCGTCAGTCAGATTATTAAAAAATATTGTACACGTAGTTTTTATTTTGTTTCAAAAAACAAAAAATAAAACGAAGATATTATAGAGTCCTTAGAAGTTTCGAATTGATGTCACGTCTATATAACATTTTTACTATAGGTGGACGTGACATCACAACCTAATTGTATGTGTAAAAGTGTAAATTTTTATTACTTTAATAAAACAAGAGATATGTGGCCCTTATTTTTCCAAAATCTACCTAACGTACTAATTACAACAATCCAATTCGTGATGTGCTTTCCAAAGACCCGAACGAGTTTTGACTCCGCTTTTTTAAAACAAGCGTTTATACCCAAGCCACACGAGGCTAGTTTTAGGTTTGGCTAGCATGCTAGTATTAGTAAGCTAGCTAGTATTAGTAAGCTAGCAAGACAGTACTTCTAGCTTCGTGTCGACAAAACTAGCGTGTGTTAGATTAAGGGTTCCTTGGAACCCTTCACCTAACGTTTAAATTGACTAAATGGGTGGTTTATAGGTGTCAAATCCTAATTAATGAGATATTTTGTAATAAAAAGAAAGGAATTGATGTATTTCCGAAATTATATAATAAGTATAACCATGTTATACAATAATACTTACATATTATTTATTAATTATATTTAACCGTATTATTTATAACATGGTTATACTTATTATATAATTTCGGAAATACATCAATTCCTTTCTTTTTATTACAAAATATATCATTAATCAGGATTTACCACCTATAAACCACCCATTTAGTCAATTTAAACGTTAGGTGAAGGGTTCCAAGGAACCCTTAATCTAACACGTGCGTAACGTTGTCTACACTAAGCTAGAAGTACGTGTGTGTACTACAAAGCTTGCTATCCTAGATATTATCTATTCTATGATCCTAGGTTGAAAAATTAGTTTCGTGTAGCTCGGGCATGAGTGGGGGTTTTATCCGATGGTTCCAATCTTGGTGACTTCAACACGCTTCATCGTAGACCGCATCTTCGCTTAGCACCAGGTGAAATCAAGTCAAGTGAAAAATGATCTTTGATAAATTAAAAAAATAAACGAATGTCTATGTAGATATATGTGAGTACAGACAATATCCAAAGGCCATTCAAATTATTATAGGTATTATCATTTGGCTTCGTAGCTTAGTAGATGTGCCGGAAGTCGTGGGTTCGATTTCCACCCAGAAAGAAAAATATTTTTTTTTCCATCACGAAAATATTTAATATTATAATAATTTGTTTGTAGTAAACTTGTTGTTCTCGTATGAAAACAAAGTATTATCATAATAATTAAAATTGTAATAAATTTGTTTCAAGTCACTTATCAACATTACGTCCTAACCGCATGTAATAATTTAAATGGGAGACATAACAGCATTGTAAACAATTTTACAGCACAAATGGAGTCCCATTAGGGGAGAATTACGGAATAATGAAAACAGCTTATGACGTTACGGCGTTTAATGTTACTGCAGTGGTGGAATTATTTATTTAAAAGGTAGGTCAAATGTTGGTTAGATTAAAATTGAATGTCTTCAAATCGGTATATAGGTAAGCACGCTCCGTCTTAGACCGCATCGTTGCTTAACTTCAATCGAAAATGGTGCTCAAGTGTGTTGCATCTAATAATATTCTTTCTGGTGCTTCATATGCTTCTATATATTCTTTCTTCTAATAATATTCTTTCTGATGCGTCATATGCTTCTATATATTCTTTCTTCTATTAATATTCTTTCTGATGCTTCATATGCTTCTATATATTCTTTCTTCTAATAATATTCTTTTTGATGCTTCATATGCTTAATATGCTTCTGATAAATCACCTCAGACTTACGTGGTTTTAGAAAAGTTTACAGTTTTGAGATCGGTAGCATACCTAATACCAACTAACAAAGGAATGGATACTTGCTAAGCTCAAAGCGAGGTCGTTTTACAGGTAACAGATGTTGAAAAAAAACGCTGTTGTTTGATTGTAGGTAAGTACTCTAAATTAGACAAGATTTATGTTTTTTTCAACACAGTCGAAGAGGGAAATAAGCGAATTATTTTTTATTGAGTGATACAATCCAGAATGTTCGAAGCCTTCATAGCCTTCAGAATCTGACACGTTAGCTTATGTGTGTTTAGCTATTGTTTCAACTTGTGAATTGTTGTTTTTTTTTACCCCACCTAAAAATGAGTTTTTTACACACTTAGTATAGAGTTACGAACAGTAAATGTACCTGATGGTAAGCAACACGCTTGGCCAAAACAGCACAGTGTCACGCAGCTATTGGACCATGAAGAGTCCAAATCATTACCTAGTACTGCACTGCGCTCATCACCCAGAGATATATGATTGTGTTTATCATCTAAAGCTGGGGTCGCAAACGTTTCGGGAACCATGGGCCACAAGGTGAATAAAGTAGGCAAACGCGGGCCGCACTTTTGAATTTTTTTTTTAAATTTAAAATAAATGAGGTAAAGTTCAGTTTATAATATTCGCCTTTAGCCTTTTGTAATTGTCTACGACAACAACATTGTCAACATCCTATCCTACTGTGATACTACCTATAATGTGTATATATGGATGTTTGGATATTTGGATGTTTGGATGTTTGTTGCTCAATCACGTCCTAACGTATGAACGGATTGGGCTGAAATTTGAAACACAGATAGATTATAGTCTGGAAGAACACATAGGCCATCCCGAATCCATCCTTATCCCGAAATAACAACGGGAACAACGGGAAAGGGAACTTCGCGGGTAACACCGCGGGACACTGCTAGTAAAATATAAAATGTTGTTCTTGTACTTAACAATGCACTGTAATAAAGCGAAATATAGTTTATTTTTAATGTTCATTGAGTGTAGTAAAAATATACCCCTTTTTCCAGAGCCGTTCTTAACGCTAAACGTGCCTTTTATCGTTTACTGTTATGACTTAAAGTAATGTGTCCATAACGTTTGGCAAGTACCTTTGTAAATAGCTGACAAAAGGTATTTCAGGATAACACGAACATACTTACCCTGTAAAACAGGGGCTCTCAAACTTATGTTGTCTGATGCCCACTTTGAGAACAAACTATTTTTGAGCGCCCCCATTTTTTGACATACTTAAAAACCACTATAACGTCAAATTGAATTAATAAACGATTGTTCTATATTAATCTATATTAGCTTGTATTAATCTATAGTAGCGGAGCTTAAACATTCATTCTGAATTACACTTTTAATAATATAACCAAGTTAACTTGAGACCTGAGCCCAGTAGGTAGTACACAACGGATTCCATGCCTCTACACAACGCCCCCATTTTTTTCCAGATCTCTTAACTTTCTTATCCTATCTATTCATTCTATATCAAATTTGTTTTTATTTCTGTTATTTATTTTTATTACTATTTATAAGTATGTTTTTTTCTTGTTTGTACTTATTTACGCACCCCATTTTCTGACTTGTCCACATGTTGTTTTCCATCCTAAAGTTGGTTGGAAGAGATCGCTTTCAGCGTTAAGGTACATTTATGAATAAAGTACTTTGACTTTAAGGCCGCCCACTGTCGCACTAATTTACTATGTTTTGTTTATTTTTGCTATGTATTTTTTTTATTGGTGTGTCAATAAAAAACCACAAGGGGGCGTTATCACCCAATTTGGAAAACGCTGTTGCAAACTAAGGTAAAACGCTGTTTTACACATCATAGCGGTTAGAATTTCCTATGAAATCAACTAGGATCATCTCCTGTGTTTTATCAAGTTAAAGGAGATTTGTAGAAAATAAACGTTGATTCATGTAGTACTGAACGCAGGCTACATCATCGTGTGAATGTCGAGGCTATCCAGCTCCTCGACTCAGTGAGAAGACTTAAAAGAACAAAACCTTTCGAGTTAGTATAGTGCAGTGGCAGTGCAATACAACATAAAACAATTAAATGTGCTAAGTCAAGTGAAAGAAGTGACTTCCCCTTAACAGAGTCAATAAGAAAAGTGCTGATGGGCACCTTCTTAAGTATAAAGTATGTAGCAATTTAAGTTAGATAAAAATTACTCATAAGCCTAGACTTAATAAATTAGGCTAGATTGTAATAAGTATTAGGATCCAAGGTGACTTGGTGAATAATTTTAGAAACAAAAAAAAATTTTTTTAGTACTTGTACCATAACTAAAGTTGGGAATGGAGATTTGATTACACTTTCGAATGCGTTGCCCGAGTGGGTTTTTCTCGATGGTTACTATCTTGGTGTTTTCAAGCTAAGAGCGGATCGATTTCTTTTAGGTAAGCACGTTTAATCGTAGACTACAAACCTAACAAAGCTAAAAAACCTTTTTGAATTGTTCTTTTTCGAAGTCCTTGAAAAAATATTAAGAAAAAAATCCAAGCCCTGCCGATCGGTAGAAATAAATGTGAAATGGTCTATCTAGCATTTCTAGTTTAGGAGTTTATGGGACTTTTGAATGATGCTTGTACTATACTGTACCGTAGTTCAGTTCAACGCTAGTACATAGGTATAACATATCTTCAAATATATTTATAGTTCTACTGTACGTGTGTATATCACTGAACTCCTCCTAAACTGTTGGACCGATTTTTTTATTGTTGGCCGAGTCATTCGAGTCATAGTATGAATATAAATTATATATTGTAAATGCATATTATATTAACACGGCAGGTTAAATTTAACACATAATATACAAGTTATTCTGTTGATTCGGGCTAAACCCACGCATGTACTTCGCTAACAATGAACAACAACATAACATTATATTTGCTTAGACCAAAGCCAAACAAAACACTATCGAATTAACTTCAACCCAAGCCACAGATTAAAACGTAGCAGCTTAGTCAAAGCTTGCGCGTTTATCTCGGCTCACCCTCGATGAATGTGAATAGGAGCAAATAGTTTGGTAACCGAATTGAAAACGATCTTCTGTGTATGAAAATAGAGACGGGGTTTTGCGACAGTTGCGAATGCACAAAGGAGAACTGACGTTTTTGTACTTATTGTCAAGCTAAAACAATAATACAATACATTTATTGTTGCTAAACCCATTCGTGATTAGATATACGATATTAAAGGACTCAATGGGGGTAATCCTATGGATGGTCCTTAAATGTACATATAATATACTAGGTACTAGCTGGGATCTGTGGTGTTATAATTTTTAACTTAAATGTAATTTTTCCAAATACGTTTCAGGGGTAAAACTTTTACAAACATAAAATGGTATATTCAATTTTCAAAATGTAGTTATTAATGAAAAGGCTAAAAATTTTTGTCATTCTGATAACTCTTAATTGCAGGATTTGATAACGTTTAAGTGGCGATTCAACTGTTATCTATACTTATAATAAAACTGTAGCGGGTCGAATTCTGTACATTGAAGATATTGTGAAAAAAAATTTTTGGGGGCACTCAATAGTCGATACTGATGACGAAACTGCATTTTTTTTCTTTCATGTCTGTCTGTCTGTCTGTCTGTCTGTCTGTGTGTATAGGGAACTCACATCACGCCGAAACTACTGATTAAATTCAAATGAAACTTGACATGATTTAAGATCATACTAAGTAGATGGTAGCTGTCTACTTTTAATCCCCAAATTCTGCACGGTTTTCTTGCAGAAAGGGGTTAAAGTCAGAATGTGTTTTTGGTTGTAACTCATGTTTGCGATGTTCAATTTCGTTAATTCTTCTTTTGTTAGAAATAACACATTTTTAATATAGTCTCATTAAAATTTTAGCATTATTGGTCGTGTGGTTCGGAAATAACATAGAAATTAAATAATAACGGAATTAATAAGTTCGGTACATACTAACTTCTAAGTATTCTGTGACAATGTAAACAATAGTAGACCTGCTGGGATGTAACGGAGGTCATTTTATAGGATTCGAAGGCGGAGTCGGAGTTTTAAAATTTGATTTATCGGAGTCGGAACCTAAGTCGGAGGCATAGGCAGGATTAGAAGTGGTGGCAGGAGATACATTTTTATTGGGTTTTTTTTTTTTGCCAAACACTTGGACACGATAATCATTGACGAGCAATTGATTTAGGAATAAAGGATTATCTGCAATATTTATACACCTTACCTCCGATTATAACCTCCGTTTTTAAAGTTTCGGAGCCGAAGTCGGAAACGAAGGTCTAATAGTAATCGGAGGTTCCGACTTATCGGAGTCGGATTCGAAGCAGCTCTTCCCTGGTAGGCACACAGTATTCAAATCCGTCATCCGTCATCTATCGTCAGGTAATAATATGACAGTACCTGTCTTATGTTATTCCACAAAATGGCAGCTCATGGTACGAAACACAATCTGATATTTATTAGAAAATGTGTAATGTAGTATTTGTTGTTGTAGCGACAATAGTCAGGTCTGTTGCCATCGTCACGCGTAAGACCACTCCGGTTTGAGTAGGGCTGGGCTTGGCGGTGGAAAAAGCAAAAATTTTGTGTGTGAATTGTTCACCAGTATCTATTTATCTGGACGACGTAGCTTCTTAAATTAGTCGAGTGAACTTTTTACTTGCCTAGAAATTAGTAAGTTGACGTGAAATTATAATAATTGAAGTCGGTTTTTGTTTTTTCGGATATTATTTAAATCCAAATACTGTACTAAATTTAGTGTTCAACAAGCTTCGGTGCAGAAGCAGAACCAAAGCAGAACGTTGTTTTTTCTAAAATTGAATAAAATGTTATCTTACTAAGTATTATTATGTATATATTATGTAAAGGTTTGATTTGGTTGAAATTTGAAACACAGATATAGTCTCATATACTACCTATCATCTCGGAAAAAGCATGGGCCCTAACGAAACAAATATAAACGACAGAATGACATTACCAATTAGATTGACATTTGAAACACACATGGTTTAGAGTCTTAAATATTACAGCGGCTAATAAGTCTATCACCTACTACTTAGGATATCATCCTGTAAAAATGTACAAGTGGGTAAGTATCAGATCACGCACATCAGCTACAGACTCTTCGTATTGTATCCTATAAAAATCCTACAAACTTAACACTGCGGCTATGTTCGATACTCCACAACCTTACTACGAGTGTGTTTGATGGTGCTTAAAATATAAAATATGAAGTTGCTAAACTTGAATAAATATATTTTTGTGTGGAAAAACAAATCACTCTGTTTGTGTAATGACCACCCATCCAAACATTTTTACGTAAGTACTACGAATGCACTAATAAGGTCGCAAGATCAACGTACGCGAACGAAGTAGCGGGTTCAGCTAGTATCCAAATAATTTTACTTGTATTAAATAGAGTGAATAGAACCTTTACTTTAACAAAGTAAATGAAATTACGTTCCCACCTATAACTTACCCCTGAAGAGCTCGCTTCCTTCGAAAACTTACCAAGCACCTGAACTTCTTAATGCATTTGGGAAGTGGAAAGCAGATGAGAATAAATTATCTTGCTATGCGGCACCGAAGGAAAATACAGCGGGACACAGATTATTTACACTGGCTTTTGTTTAAGCCACTTTGTGTTTCCACTGCTGGGATTCAGCGCCTTCTCACCTTTCCTCACTAGAAGATAATCAAGACTCAAGGTATTGATTCTATTGTGATACTCCATCACACTAGAATCAAGAGCTTCAGCTTTACTACACTAGTGTCAGTTGGCAGATGACGAATCTTTTCGAAAGATGTCTGCTGTAGTATATACGGTTTGTTCGTTCTGTCTTTTCGAAGCCATGTGCGTAATGCCACTTACTAGTAACTAGTAGTGGTAGGACTCTTTGCTGAGTCCGCCTGGGGAAGTACCACACCTTTGCTAGTTATTCTACTGCCAAGCATTAATGCGCAAACATTACTGTGTTCCGGTTTGAAGGGCAATGTTTCCAGTGAAATTATAGGGCATAGGGATAAAACATCTTATATCTCGGAGTAACGAGCGCAGTTCAGTGCTAGGTAGTAATTTGGACTCTTCATGTTCTAATAGCTGCGTATTATTGAGCTGTTATGTGGCAAGCATGTTGCTTACCATCAGGCACATGTCCTGTCTTGTTTCGTCCCTCTATACTATAAAAGAAAAACTTAAAAAGTTAAATGTTATTACTTAAATGTAGAGGTCCTTATAAATAGTCATTTTGGAAATTCTACATCAACGAAATCGCAAGCAGATGCTAGTAGAAATTTTGCGTAATTTTGCAGCCAGTTCATTAAAACCCGTGTTGCCATGTAGCTACACTTCAGTATTAATTGGATGAGCGATGAGCGTGTCTTCTTCACGTTAAACAATGAAACACTTTTGCATCAACGTTGAAAGGCAGCGAGGAGGTAACTTCATTATGCAGCATAATAGATTTACTAAACAATAAATTACGTAAGTGGAACTACTAACAGTGCCCTTTTTGGTTTTATCCGCATAGCTGTCGTTTAGTAAATTAGAAGGGACAAAAAGTAGTATTTCTTGTTCCAGACTACAATATAATATAACTGTGTTTAAAATTTCCGGCTGGTCTAGTCGGGAGAAAGGCGACAGCCGATCCGGAGACCCCGGGTTCAAACCCCACACGCACCACTGTCTTTTCGTAGTAGTTTGCGTAATGCCGCTAACTTAAAACGGTGAAGAAAAACATCGTCAGGAAACCGACATGTACCAAAAATCATTCGAAGTCATGTGACATACACCAACCAGTACTGGGCCAGCGTGGTGGATTATGGCCTTAACTCTCTCCTTGCGAGAGAAGTCTCCGAGTCCCAGCAGTGGGAACGTTTAGTGGGCTGTTGATGATGTGTTTCAAATTTCAACCAATCCGTTCAGTTGTTCTGCTGTGATTGAGCAACAAATCAAAAGTTTCGCATCCTACTACTAATATTACCCATACATTTTTGGATATTTGGATGTTTGTTGCTCAAACACGTCGTAACGTCCAAATGGATCTGGTTGAAATTTGGAACAGTTTAATATAGTCTTGAAGAACATATAGGCTACATTTAATCTTGGTAAATACCGGGAACTAACGAAACGTAAAAACGCGAGTAAAAATTGGCAGTCATAGGAACTGCCGATAGAAGTGAAAACTTGCTGTTGCCCTGGTACTGGTACCTAGTGGCAAACGCAACTCTTTTATATTTCTGTTGTTCTGGTATCTGGAGATAAACGCTGGGCTGTTGGAGGTAGGTAAACGAAACTCTTTACTGTTTCTGTTGCCCTGGTACCTACCTGGCCGTTTTTACCGAGTTTACCCGAAGATTTCCTATCCGATCCGATCCATTATCATATCCAAGCGTGACGATTGATGAATCTATTTCACAACCCACGAAAATTCTGTCTATAGCGCGCCTAAAGAAGTTTTCACTTCAAAAAAGAGGAAAGGAGAAGGTTTTTAGTTTTATAACAAATTATGGGCCATTTATTTATTGTGATCATTTATTATTTTAGGCGAGTTCTCGACCTCAAATCTCAACTCTATGACTTTACCATTTAAAATTTAAATTCATTTGAATCTTTCGCGACAAATATGAACCTTTATCTACCAATATTCATAAATTTAGTTATTATTTCTGCTTTGTCTATTTCAGCTGTAAACTATAATTTCTTTACCAAATGCAAATGTTGTTAATAGTTTAATTACTCTTGTCAAAATTTTACAATTTCTAAGACAAGTTCGAACAATGTGATTAAAAACTGTAAACTTCTATTAAAAATGTATGAATTTAAATTGTCCGAGCGTTTAAACGCTTTGTTAACTTCATAGTGGAGTTTTAGAAGCAGTAGGAGAAATAAAGTAATGCGTCACATCTTAAAGTTCTTAAATTATTCTATTCTTCGATTAATTGATTGTTTCATTTATTACGGTTCATTTTAAAGTCAATATGGCTCATTTTTGGTTGATTGAAAACACATTGTTTTAAGTATTTCTCGAGTAACTCATAAATGTGATACGGTTAATTCAGTCCAACCTGAGGTTTAGCCGCAACTGCCGGGCTTTTTGCAAGGAGACTGTACGCGTACGATAGCTACTCGTGTAGCGGGTGAAATGCAAGCCGAATTGGAATCATCAAATAATTCGTAAAACCTTTATTAAATCCCTTAAATTTACATTACCATTTCTTATACCTTTAACGAGCAATTCTTGTACCTATATAAATATGTATATATATATAGAATCTGAATCTCGGAAACGGCTCGATGGATTTTCATGAAATTATGTATGCAGGGGATTTCGGGGACGATAAATCGATCTAACTAGGTCTTATTTAAAAAAAACGCATATTATGTGCGTTTTTAGACAATGAAAAACTGTCACATTAGACATTAGAATGCGAAGGTAAATTTCGCCGCGTGACGCGACAGCATAATTAGCTCAGACGGGAAGTCGGGCGCTCATAACGGTCACGAATTAGTAGCTCCGGGTTCGAATCCAGACGGGTTCTCTTTTTTTTTCATTTCGTTTTTTTTTAAGAAAATATATTTCTTGGAGGATTTTATCTGTAGGTATCTAAGTATATTTAGTATTTAAACCGAGCAAAGCTCGGCCACCCAGGTACTTTATCCTTAAGCATGGCGCATGATTGCATCAAAATGTAGAGGACTCGATCCACTTAATACTGATAGTTTATAATAACACTAGTATTATTAACTTTCAGAAGTTTTTTGAAAAATAAATAATAAGATCTAAAACATTTTTTTTAAATATTGGTGGACAATTCACACACAACACCATCTGACCCCAAACTAAGCAAAGCTTGTGTGATGGCGGCCAGATAGCTGATATAATACTTATATAGTTTTAAATACATACTTATTATACATAGAAACACCCAGACACAGTGCAAACATTTGAATTCATCACACAAATATTTGCACTGGGTGGGGATCGTACCCACGACCCTCGGCTTCGCAGGCAGAGGTACTACCAACTAAGCCACGAGGCCAGTCGAAACATTTTCTCCCCAACGAACAAATTGGAATAAATACGAGTCCTGAGTTATATTTCTGTATTTTAACTGTAAGTATTCTGAACTCTAAATAAGTCTTAGTTTAAAGTTATCAGATAGATTCAGTAATTGAACCTTTGTTTAAATCTAAAACAGCTGATTCACGTGGGAGTAGAGTCTTGGCTTACGCTTAGACTCACAGCTCACTATATCCTCTTGGCACTGAATAAGCAACATCACAGTTGGGCCGGCTTTTTATTGATAATTAGTTTACACCTGACCACCATCTCACTTGTATGTTAAGCGACAATACTGTTTATGATGGAGCATGCACCTAGTAAAACCTCATTCACTCACAGTAGACATTAAAACACCCAATTAATGTACTCTCAGGCAAAGTATTCCACAGTTAAGGAGTTTTTATTAAGGAAGTGAAGTCAAACGTCATCGATATCTATTTGCATAGACTACAAGTATATAGATAGCTATGTGTGTTACTGTTACGAATGCTTGAAAGAAACGAAACAAATGATGTTACGCATGCCATTCTCGTCTCCGTATATCTGAAATGTGAGAAACCGAGTTTTATCGGTGCGTAATGGGGTCTGGGTGGTCATAGTGGGCTGTGATCATTACTTCGCAGACAAATTCAATATTTTAATTTTTAAGAAACAAATTTAGTTTTTGTGTCTGTGATAATATACGGACGGTCAGACAGACACACAGAGATGACGAATCAATAAAGGTTCCATTATTACATTTTACGGAATCCTAAATATGTCCTCATTTGTAATCAAAATATTAAAATAATAACTAACATAACTTTATAATTAATTTAAAAATTCATTGGGTATAAAATAACTTTAAAAGCTTTTATGTTATTGTGTCCTTGAACTTACACAGAAAAGGTCTTTCCTTACGGCCGTCTTACGTTGCTGAATTAGTTTAATGTTGTAACTTGCTGCAGCTGGTTTTACCCGCGAAATTCCCGCTTCCATAGTTTTCTTGACATAAAAAGTAGCCTACGTATTATTTTAGACAATAATTTAATTGTTTCAAGTTTCATCCCAATTTGTTTAGGTATGCCGTATGCTTATAATTTAAGCAGGATAGTGTGTTTCTTAGGTACTAATTTCACTGCATTAAAATACCTTAGGTTATTTTCTTGTGCTTTTGACGTCTCAAACGTATTTTTTTACATTAAAGAGTGACGAGACGAGCTGGTCTTGCGTCTGATGGTAAGCAACATGCCTGCCCATAACGGCACAGTGAAACGCAGCTATTGGAACATGAAAAATCCAAATAATTACCTAGGCACTGCACTGCGATCGTCTCCCGGATATATGAGATGTTCTATCTCGATGGCCTGTAATTTCAATGGAACCATTGCCCTTCAAACCGGAACACAATAATGCTTACTCGTTACTGGTTGGCGGTAAAAGAACTGGCAAAGGTGTGGTACTTTCCCATGCGGATTCTGCAAAGAGTTCTACCAAATTTAATTCTAATTAAAAGTTTAAGAGGTTGGTTCGCATAATGCTTTTTTATTTTATCTGCTAAGAAAGTTGGAATTGCATTTGACAAGATTCATGCCGCTGTTAAATAATTTTGTGTGGCCGTGTCATCCCATTCTTTTTTGTAGCTATTTAAAACGAGGAATCATGTTTATTACTACAAGTTTGTTTGTGAGTTCGTCAGGTGGCGTAGCAACTCACCTGAGGCATCAATATAAACCATTAGATCTACCCTGAGCACATTGAAATTGGTAATCAACTGCGTCTGTGTGTGTAGCGTTGTTACACACTACCAATCTACTTGACCCCTAGAATCGCCATGCCGCTAGAGGTATGCTGTGGTTCTACTTATTTTGGTTGTTGACCACGAATAGTGACAGGAAAAACGTCCGGCTTTCACCGCTTCCGGCAACCGACTAGAACGGAAAGAGTAAGGTCACTCTTCCCAACGATGACATTCCGTGGGCCCTATGACAGGTCACATCCAACGGTTTATAATTTGGTTTAAATCGATGGCGTAAGGTACAACGAGTAGATATATAAAAATACTATAAGATCAGCTTCATCCATTGATGGAACAACTTTTCAAGTTGTGCATGATTGGATGGGAAATAAATAAGTTTTGCAATCTCGATTGCAAAACTTATTTATTCCGCATGCATCCGACGCATTTATAGCCACTACTTGTAGTGGCTATAAATGGATCGCAGTATCAAGCTTGTGAAAGATGACACTGATTGGGAACATAGGTAACTCTTTTTAACCGACTTCCAAAAAAAGAGGAGGTTATCAATTTTGTAGTGGTAGGACTCTTGGCAGAGTCCGCCTGGGGAAGGACCACACCTTTGCCAGTTATTCTACCGCCAAGCAGTAATGTGCAAACATTACTGTGTTCCGGTTTGAAGGGTAATGTTTCCAGAGAAATTACAGGGCTTAGAGATATAACAACTTAGATCTCTGGGTGACGAGCGCAGTGCAGTGCTAGGTAATGACTTGGACTCTTCATGTTCCAATAGCTGCATGTCACTGTGCTGTTATGTGGCAGGCATGTTGCTTACCATCAGGCACATGTCCTGCTCGTCTCGTCACTCTTTATTTAAAAAAATAAATAAAAAAATATTGGTGGACAATTCACACACAACAACATATCTGACCCCAAACTAAGCAAAGCTTGTATGATGGCGGCCAGATAGCTGATATAATACTTTACTATACTATAATTTTTAAATAATAATAATAATATCATTCTTTATTACTCGTACATCCACAAATTTACACAATAAATGAAACAAAAAAAAAATCAACAATAAATTATGCAGAGCAAAGGGTGGCCTTATCGCTTAAAGCGATTTCTTCCAGACAACCTATGAATGGACTTATAATTGTAGAAATCGTGTACTTATAATACATACTTATTATACATAGAAACACCCAAATGGCAGTAGTATGTTTTTTTGTTGTTGTATGTATGTATGATATTCATAATTGCCGGAGATAGCTCCGGCAATTATGAATAGAATTTGATGTTTTTTGTTCAGAGGTGGTCCCATAATTGTAAATTGTATCGCAATCGGTGTAGCGATTTTGGTTTGGTTTTGGTATTTTAACAAAAAACAACTAAAATTTACTTTCGTTACCTCGAAGACTCAGTAAATTAATATGGTGGAATGCCTGAATTTAATTTTAAATTGAAGTCTACTTTTGTTTTTTCCGTGAAAATAAATTATTGTTTATGAAAACTATGCAATATGGCTGTTAATTTGTTATGATCCAGACGTAATCAATTAGAATCAGACACGAATTAGGATTAATGTGGACTAGACTATCTTGATTGGCCATTAACGCCCAAATTGAGTATCTAGACAATCTTAAAAGTAATTAGCATTATTTAGATGGTACTTAATATAGAACAGCTACTGGTTATGATGTACAAGAATATAAAATTACTTATTAATAGTCTTTCAAAGTTTTGCGATACAAGCTTATGTTGTGAATACTAGCAGTGCCCCACGGTTTTACCCGCATAGTTTTTGAAGTGAAAACTTCTTTAGGCGCACCTAGACAGATTTTTCGTGGGGTGTGAATTGAATTCTAACGTCTCACTCGGGTATGACAAGAAATCTTTGGTTAGAGTCGGGACCATGGCCATTGGCCATCTAGAAATGCGTAATCCAATGGGAAATGCTAAAAGGGCTGGGCTGGCCATCATGGCATGGCCATGGCCACGTGAGCCAATGGGATATGCTGACACATTTCTAGATGGTCATGCCATGATGACCAGGCCACGCCTTCCGGTTACACACCCGTGTAGTTTCCAAAGTAAGCTATCAAATTCTGAGTTATAAGTTTTCACTTCTATCGGCAGTTCCTATGACTGCCAACTTTTTTGTTACCGTTGTTTCTCAGGACAAAAAGTAGTAAATGTGATCTTTCAAGCTATGATCTAACTCTGTTTGAAATTTAAATCTGATCTGTTCAAACAGTACGACAGTATTGGTAGAGCAATAAACGTCCAAATTACAAACCATGATATTTATAATAAATATTAGTAGGATTAAATTAGGTCCTTCAAGGCCTGTATACATTTTAATTATTGCGAGTGCAAGTGCGAGTGAGAAATAGAACACGCTTCTAATCACTTCACTATGCAAGTTACTACACACTCGCACTAATCAATCGGTATTCAAACGTGTTTGCTACTAATCACTAAACACCTGCACTAATCACTCGCACTCGCACTAATCAAAATGCAAACAGGCCTTTATGAAATTGGTGTAATGTAAGGGAGGAACACAAAGTTTTTTTTTAAATACAATATACCTATTTAATAAAAGTATGTACCATTGGGCTATCTATTATCTATGCACTTTTGCCATTTCATAGGTAGTTCACTGATCCCTTTACTACACAAACCATTCGGGCGGAAATCAATAAAATCTTCAAAGGCGCTTTGGACTGCCCCGTCCGAGTTTTCAAAATTCAAAAAGAATGGTGAGCTGTTGGAGCAAAGAGCCACTTTTCCTCACAAGTAATGATTCGATTTAAAATCCCTTCATTAGTGTGGCGGTTGAGTAAAGTACCACAGCAGTCGATGCGTAGATATTTCAAGTTTTCCAATTTGTAAAGTTACACTTACTCACCGAAAGAAAAAACCAATAGGAGAAAAAACAAATGAATTACGGATTACTAAACACAAAAGCATGATTCAATCGAAATGAAAGAAGCTAAATTTGAAATTGAAATTGCTTACCTTAAGGAAGTTGAAGTAGTCAGTACGACAAAACACCGATATTATATGATGTAAGGACCAAATACAATTTTATTATTTATTAATCACTTCATTTACTAGTTTTCTTAATTTTTAAGTTTTTGACAATATATATAAAAAATAAAACATTACAAAAAACTTAAAAACTAGGGTGCCGCCAGTAGCGGGGCAGGGCTAGTTACCGGTGGTTAGTTTTTTATTATTATTATTAAGAGCCCATTGTGTCCCAGTGTAGAGCAAAGGCCTCCCTACCCTCCTTCCATTCTTGTATATCCATTCAAATACAATATACATAATTGTAATACTCAACATTACAGGTCCCAATAGCTCCTTTCCCCTTTTCCCTTACTGATTTATACTTCTTAAACATTAACAGGTAGAAAAAGTAGCAATTTACACTCAGGGCCGTGCCTACCCAACTGAGCTCTAGAAAACCTTGGCCAGCCTTTTCCGAACTTTAGGCCATCCCTCGAGACGAACTATAAACACGTCGGAGATAACTCAGGATGAAGTTATGACTCGATAAACATGTTTACTTACCGCATACGTGCGGGGAAATTATGGTAGGTAGGGTTCGACAGAAAGCGTCTTACTAATATTTTTTTTACTACTTATTTGCGCACCTAGTAGGTTCTCAAGTTGTGTGTTTTTAAGCTATTGCATAGCTTTTATCGCGGGCTTTGACCGCGGCGACCGAATCAAGAAATTCCGTAACGGAAATAAAACCTAACACCCCCCACTCCGCCTAACCATGTAGCTCGGCCGAGCGTGCGAAGTTCAAATTTGGTCACTCGGCCATTTGAATTTAAATCTTATTTTTACTATGACTTACATAGTATATGTAAGATGCTTCGTTCTTATAGATAATACCTAATTTTTGAACGGAAAATAAAGCTATTTAGTCTATGGGATAATTCATATTTGGAATTGCAAATTCGCGGTAATTTTGTGATTGCGGCATAGTCCCAATAGTGAGCTGTGTGTTTTGTTTTTTCTGTGGAAAAAAAAGAAACAGTAAACTACCAAAATCAAATGCTGAACGTTAAAAAGGAAATTTCGTCAACGGAATGCAGAAAAATCTAACGCGTAATTTGATTTATTGCATATTATTATCATGTTGATAAAAAATGCTATGCAATAGCTTAACCGCGGCAGTCCCCGAGTGCCACACGTTTTTTTTGTATGTATGTTTCACGATAGCTTCGCCAATTGTGAATCAATTGGTTATTTCTTTGTTTGATAGATCACAGTTCAGAGATAGTTCCATATATAAATTTTGCCGAAATTGATGGGGAGGTTTTGGGTATACCATGTATAAAAACTTTAATTCCCTTCCATTTATCTGGATGACGTACTAATAGCTTCTTATGAGATTTGAATTTGTCTGAATTTAATGATTGTTAAATAATGATAATGATGCTGTTGTATAATGGTGTTAGGGAAAAAATATGAGAGTAAATTTTTCATCACAAACTAGGCATATGCATGGCATGGAATAAGCAGCCCACTAAATGTTCCCACTGCTTGAACTTGGGGCCTTCTTTGGCAAAGAGAGAGTCAAGGTATAAATCCACCACGCTGGCTCAATACGAGTTGATGGATGCCACATGACTTCGAAAGCTTCCAGGTATATATTGGTTTCCTTGCGAAGTTTTCCCTCGCCGTTTTTAAGTTAGCGGCGTTACACACAAAAAGGCGGCTTGCGAAAAGACTGTGGTGCGTGTGGGGTTTGAACCCGGGGTTCCGGATCGGCTGTCGCCGTTCTCTCTAGACCAGCCGTAGCTTGCTAGAACAATAGTAACTTAGGCAGGTATAAGCTTAAATTAACAAAATGGTTGAACTGCAAGCAGACTGAAAATTTAACTGTATTACTACTAACATCATGTGCGTAATGCCACTAACTTAAAACGGTGAAGGAAAACATCGTGAGGAAACCGACATGTACCTAGAATCTTTCGAAGTCATGTGTCATCCACCAACCCGCACTGGGCCAGTGTGGTGGATTATGGTCTTATCTCTCTCCTTACGAGAGAAGGCCCCGAGTACCAGCAGTGGGAACATTTAGTGGGCTGGGATAATGTTAAAGGATAATGGTTGATGATACTACTAACATTTATCTTTAGGTGTTTATTAGCTAACTACTCGTGTAAGTATAAATGTAGTTCAAAATAAAGAGTTCTTCAAAACAAACAAAGCGAAAATAATAATTCATACTGTGTTACCAGATGAACCAGACCCTAAATTTGAAATGTGGAAACCAGTCAGCGTGACCCACTGACTCCCACTGACGATGGTTAATATATGGCTGGGCCCAAAATGATTATTCAAAATGTCACGGGAGAAAGTTATGGCTGTGAATGCGGAAAACGGTGGGACGAAAAAAACTATTTTAATCGTTTGAACACAGCGAGCAACACGGAAGGGAGAAGCCTTAGCTAAAAAATATTGTTCAAATCTTTCTGTCATTTCTTGCGGGAGGGGAAGTTGCACACTAGCGCAAAGCCGCACTATTACATACAAACCATACCTGTACCGATCCATTGCCGATCATACTCACACAACCAAATCACTAACACATAAAAAATAAAGCACCATTCACAAATCTAGCCCCGCCCTCACGTCACAGTATATTATCAAACTCCATGGTCCACGCGGACTTGTACTTTGACAGAGGGGAAACGCTGTGTATGCCTACTCCCTTAAGTGTTGCTCGCTGTTTGAACATGATGTATGGATAGGTGTAGATGTATAGGTATGCAATTTCATAACACAAACGCATGTCTCTCACACACATACACGCGCGCCGTCAAACACATACACGCACCCTAGCACACACATACACGCAAACAAAAACGAATTAAATTGTCTATTTCCTAAAGGCCGATTTAAACTGAACGAACATAGAGCTAGAGCTGGAACAAGAGCATTCTTTCTCGATCTTTTAGTGTAAACGAAAGATCGTTCTTAGCGTTTTCCATATAATCTTAGATATTCCATAGAATCCTTGCGAACGCAAACAAAACAACGAAAGAATGTTCTACGTTTGTTTACACCAAATGAATTTGATACAGTGGGGATAGAATGAGTATTCGCTCGTCTGATGTAAATCGGCCTTAAGGAACGCTACATTTTTCACGATAAAAAGACATTTCTTTACTAATATAAATGTACTAACTTCGTCTTCCGGTTATTCATTTCTACTTTTCCCTCCAGAGGTTGCTTGAAAAACATCGTTCTTAGCGATAAGGTAGCAATTCGCTACTTTATATTTAGTTCAACAATTGCTACTTTATTTTTAAGGCTTTGTATATATTGTTGTTTTGTTTTCTAATTTAGTGCATGAAATAGGTGATCGATCTGTCTATTTATTTTTACATGAAGTATGCCATCATTTCTTCATTTCACTTAAGTAAGCATTAATTGTTTTTGGACCGTGGAACAACGCTTGCCTACTACCTACCTAGTCTACCTACCGCCTTATTAAAACTGTCTTAGCTTTGACAATGCCGTCTCTTTTCTTTTCGCTTAAAATGACAGAGACAGCAATAAAAAAAACAAAAACTGATTTAGTTAGGCGGTAAACCCGTCAGTCAGCAAAATTTATTTAACTAATACGTCTGTTATTAGAGTTAATTATATTATTTTAACTACGGCGTTACATTCAAGTTAACAGCTGGGAACTGGAGCAACTGTGTGATATTACTCTGTAGTATTATTTAATTGTATTGTTATGTATTATGTACAGTTAGTGTGCTCGTAAAACTAAGCCAATGAGATGGTTGTAACTTTATAAGTACCTAACAATAACAGTATTGTGATTAAATTAAAATGGTTCGGAGTACACTGCTGGTGACTAAATATAATATTAAATCATATTATGTAAACTGGGTTTTAGATACAAATTTAAATTAACTTTTGTGGACGTAGATGACTCTTGGCAGAGACCGCCTGAGGAAGTACCTTCTCTTTAACAGCTTTTTTAAACTTTTATAGGTTTACACTTGACCGCCATCTCGCCTGATGTTTTTTTTTCTTTTATTTTTTTTAAATATAGAGTGACGAGACGAGCAGGTCATATGCCTGATGGTAAGCAACATGCCTGCCACATAACAACACAGTGAAACGCAGTTATTGGAACATGAAGATTCCAAATCATTACCTAGCACTGCACTGTGCTCGTCACCCAGAGATCTAAGTTGTTATATCTCTAAGCCCTGTAATTTCACTGGAAACATTGCCCTTCAGACCGGAATACAGTAATGTTTGCACATTACTGCTTGGCGGTAGAATATTTGGCAAAGGTGTGGTCCTTCCCCAGGCGGACTCTGCCAAGAGTCCTACCACTACAAAAGCGTTACTGATGTTAAGCGACGATGCGGTCTACGATGGAGCGTGTTTGCCTAGAAAAAAACAACCGATTCACTCTCAATTTGAAGACACAAAGATTGTAACCATCAGGGAAAACCCACTCAGGCAACGTATTCCACAGCCTAGACGTTCTTATCACAAAAGTAGAGTCAAATCTCTTCGTTCGTGTCTTTGGAACATCAACCATGAAATGATGTCGCTTCTTCGAGCTACGAAGAAGTATTACATGCACCACCAAGTAGTAATATTCATAGATCACTATGCCCCAGTTTGAATCGCAATGTTTCCAGAAAAAATACAGGGTATATATACGTAAATCATCTTATATTCCTGAGTGACGAGCGCGGTGCGACGCTAGGCAATGATTTGGACTCTTCATGTTCCTGTAACAGCGTGAAACTGTGCTGATATGGATACGCTAGCTGCTTACCATTAGACGTTGCTTACTTATCTGCTCTCATTACTCTATAGTATAAGAAAGTACAATACCTGGAATTTTAACACTTCAAACATAGAAATATATAATTTTTTTATAGCATAGAGTGACGTGACGAGCAGGTCATGTGCCTGATGGTAAGCAACATGCCTGCCACATAACAGCACAGTAACACGCAGCTATTGGAACATGATAGTCCAAATCATTACCTAGCACTTCACTGCGCTCGTCACCCAGAGATCTAAGATATTATGTCTCTAAGCCCTGTAATTTATCTGGAATCATTGCCCTTCAAACCGGAACACAGTAATGTTTGAACATTACTGCTTGGCGGTAGAATATTTGGCAAAGGTGTGGTACTTCCCCAGGCGGACTCTGCTAAGAGTCCTACCACTACTATAAAGAGGCTTCTTTTTATCCCATTGAAGTCAGTGTTTCTTTAAACCACAGAGTGTAATTAGTATATATTCGTAGTGTGCGATGTCAAAAGTAACAAAGTCAAAGTCAAAGTTCTTTATTGATAAATGTACAATATACACGTCAATTAATAAAAAATTGAACAACAGAAAGGGCATACAAATTGTATACATTTTCAAAGTTTGAAATGATCACTTCACAGTATTTTAATAACAATTATTAATTATTGTACAGAAAACTGTCACGTACTATACGAGTATGACAAATATGTTTCAAATACAATTGTACTGATAAATATCATTTTTTTCAAATTATATAAATTTGAAAGAAATGATGAGGAACTTTACCATCACTCTTTAAAAATTCGCTGTAGCTATAAAAAGTTTGATCGATAAGCCAGCACTTTAATCTGTTTTTGAAGGTGCCGTAACTTGGGGCCGATATAACTATTTTGGGAAGAGTAACTAGAACAAACTAAGCTTATATAAGATTGTGTAATATAATGGTTAGAACAATAACATCATCATCACCGTGTATTCGTCAACTGCTGGACATAGGCCTCTCCCATAATACGCACAAATCCCACAGTACAATCCTCGGTCTTACGTCTCGTTTACAATACCAACAACAACACACTGTAAATAACAATAACAACACACTCTAAACTTGAATACAAGGGTTTTAACTTAAAAGTTAAATTGTAAACGACAAAAACATTACAGCCCTTTCAAACTTCGGCATTGCAGCCAGTTCCATCCAAGAAGATTAATTATTACCTTTCTCCCTATCTGTCCTTTGTCTCAGCCCATTTTTGGGAGTTTTTGGAAAGGGTTGCAAGTAACGACGTCTCTTAATAGGTGTTGAAAATTTCGACCGTTGGAATTGTGATAAATGATGGGAGTCCGCTAATGAATGGGGTAATTTTAATTATTATAGGGTAAAATTGTGTCATTTCTTATGCTGGTAAGGGCATGAAAAGAGGTTAGTAGGACTTAAAGTTATGAAAGTACTGAAATTTATACCGTTAGGGGTGAAAATTGCTAAAAGCTTTAATAGAGTAAGATCCCAGAGCTGCCAGACGTCACCTATTTTCTGATAAATGAAATTTGGACGATTGAGTAGAGCTAGTAAGTACTAAGAACACATGCTTACTCGCTAACTTGCTTAGACGGCCAGTTTTGAGATATGGGGTAAAGAAGGTACATACAAACATTACTTACTTCACGTATTTTCTAATAATTGATTTTCACGTATGTTGTAGGCAATATCCTTAAAAACAAGGTCCCAATAATACTCCCAGACACTTTCCGTCGGCCTTTTTGCTTAACAACTACAAAATAATAATTTAACTTCACTTAAATTCTCATGTTCCATTTGTAAATATGTTCGTCAGACATCTATTTTAAAGCTTTTTCCAATAAGACCAGACCAATCTAAGGGGCCAATCATCCTCCAAACTCAATTTTAAGTTAATATTTCCTAATAAATGTCTCACTCAGTCTCGCGCTCTTACCCATAGAGGCAAAGTTGAGTTTAGGGGATGATGATCTCAAAATTGGCCGTCTAAGCAAGTTAGCGACTAAGCATGTGTTCTTAGTACTTACTGACTCTACTCAATCGTCCACATTTCATTCATCAGAAAATAGGTGACGTCTGGCAGCTCTGGGATCTTGGACTATAATGGTTGTTACTTGGTAGTATATATAGACGTGACGTCATTCAAAACTTCTAAGCACTATAAAGACTTTTTTTTAAATTAAGAGTGACGAGACGAGCAAGCTTGATGGTAAGCAACATGCCTGCCACATAACAACACAGGAACACAGAGACACGCAGCTATTGGAACATGAAGAGTCCAAATCATTACCTAGCACTGCACTGCGCTCGTCACCCAGAGATCTAAGTTATTATATCTCTAAGCCCTGTAATTTCTCTGGAAACATTGCCCTTCAAACCGGAACACAGTAATGTTTGCTCATTACTGCTTGGCGGTAGAATAACTGGCAAAGGTGTGGTCCTTCCCCAGGCGGACTCTGCCAAGAGTCCTACTACTACAAACGTCTTACTTTGTTACCACTATACGTCATATTTTTTTTGTGAAACAAACGAAGAAATACGTGATTTTTTTTTTCAATAATCTAATGCACTAATTTGTTTTTTTTTATTCACCATATCTATTGCGGGATATTTCCTGTGGTTGTGCGGTGAAGCTAGTTGCCTATGTGTCTACGGTATATTTCGATAAATCCTACTAATATTATAAATGTCAATGAATTGATGTTTGTTGCGGAATCAAGTCGTAACGTATGAACGGATCAGGCTGAAGTTTGGAATACAGTTAGATTATAGTCTTGAAGAACACATAGGCTACTTTTTATCCCGGGAAAATAACGGGAACGACGGGAACGGGAACTACGCGGGTAAAACCGCGGGGCACTGCTAGTAGGTAATATGACTAGCAGCGCCCAGTGGTTAAATTTTAGCCCGATCCATTTGAACGTCGACGTGATTGAGCAACAAACATCCAATCTTTTGCATTTATAATATTAGTAGGATTATACTAGTATAGGTAGTTAGAAGAGGGATAATTGATAAACTTGATTGTATTTTACTTAATTATTATACATGTAATTTTACGCACAATCCATCCGCAGCTGAATTAATCCTATTAATATTTTAAATAAGAATGTTTGGATGTTTGTTGCTCAATTACGTCGCAACGGCTGAACTGTTATTTATTATTGCGAGACAATTACAGGAACATGAATGACTCGGGTAAAACCGCAAGATACTGCTAGTGAATTAATAAATGAAATTCATTATGATGACTACAAACGTCTTCGTACATAACACGTAGGCAATATCCACATACATAAAAATATGAAAATGTTATTGGGAGAATCTCTTAAAACATTTTTAGTATTTTTAGTAGTATTGTTGCAATCTCACGGCACACGGGGACCTTCACATACTACGCTGACGACACCGACGACGCCATCGGTCGGTTCGTGCGGCGAGCGTTGGCTGCATCACCAAAGACCATTCAAGATTTCAACCTGCAGATGGCCATTAGAGACAGAAATGCGGCTGTATTGGAGGGTCTGGGCCAGGAGGAGGCGGCTTAGGCAAAAGACGATGTCGAGTCGATTACTATCGGAATCCCAACCGGTAATGATCGGCTCAACAGACGAAATCGGACAGACTAGCACTAGAATTACGTTTAAAATGTTCACCAACCCCCTACCCCCGCTTATTTTCCTCTTTTTCTCCTAATCCAAGAACTATGTAAATAAAATAAGATAATTGTAATGACAAAAGTCACGGACCCCGGAGTCTGTGGAGTGTTTAAATTAATTTAAAAAAAAAAATATATAAAAAAAGTATTTTTGTAGTAAACATCTAATTGTGTAGCTCAAATGTCAGTCAGTTTATTCAGCTCAGGTAGATTAACTTTGATATCTTATATAAAATCTTTCTTTCATCAAAGCCCTATTTCGTATTAACAAAGGATGGCAATCACGAAACACCGAATTAGTCTGCTTTGTCATCAGCTTAATAAAAGGTCTAGAAGAAATTTTAGTTTAAATAAAAATTACACTCAGTAGGATTATTAGTATACATTAAGACCGTTTTTATAGGGTTCAGCAGAAAACATGTACTCATTTCTTCAGTATTCTCCTAACCATAGTCGTTGTAACCCTGCCGAAACGTCGAGAGGTAATAGCCCAGTCATTTAAGCTTAAATTAGGTAAGAAACTCGGAATTCAAGATACTGTATGTCTGTAGATACTTGTATATTGACACCCTAAACGTTGTCTCAAAACCTACATATGTTTAATAGTTTTACATATGTTTAATAGTTGCGTACACCGTAGGGTGTAGTAAATTTCAAGGCCAAAGTTCACAAAAATCGTTTTTTTTGCGCTTTTGTTGTAAATATTTCATTTCCTATGGGTTTTTGGCTATTTGTATGTACAATCAATATTGTGGAATACAGAATTTTCTACAAATTTTGTTAAAAAAGATTTTTATACGGTGAACCGTTTTCGAGATAGAGGGCGGAAAGCGCGCGGTCACAGCATCACTTCAGGTCAATCGGTGCCTCGCCAAAATGCGTCACAGTTGATGAACTATCGATAAATCAATGATTACAAATATTTGTCCATTTTAATTAAGTATTATATTATAGTTTTTCATTTTTTTCCTAATCTATACACTTTTTATTCAGTATAAATTTATTTAACAATACTTACCTGCCCATGTACCTAATTGCAGAATTGTTAATGAAAATAGAGGAATTATATTTGAATTTTAACCTATTTAATATTAATAACTACAATTTATAATTTCAATCATCGTCTTCCTCTTCTTCGTCGTCTTCCGGCTGCTGGTAAATTTCAAACTGGTCTTCATTATCGTCTTCAACGACATTTGTCTGAAGTTCTTCCATGATTTCGGGGTAAAAGGTTCCATCTTCGTTAATGTCGCTTTGATATGGTAGAGCATTGAGACAAGCTTGCCCATTACATTGGCCACAAGCTAAAGAGCATTGCAAGCCCGCTTTCCTGCATCCGCATCGCGAACCACATCCACTCTTGCAGTTGCAGAAAATTTGGATGATTTGATTTGCTAGCTGCACTAGCAGCATTGGAGGAAGAAAATTGTTCGGCCCAGAGATTATTAGAGGGTGGAACTCAAACCTTATTAGCAGTCTATCATGCTCCAAAATCGGTGAAAAGTATCGATCATCTTCGTTATATGCATTACGTTAAGTCTACAAAATTTAATTAACCTGTGCAGCTTTCAAATATTCCACCAATAAGTCC
Organism: Ectropis crepuscularia; assembly: GCA_963693475.1. Lineage (NCBI taxonomy): Eukaryota > Metazoa > Arthropoda > Insecta > Lepidoptera > Geometridae > Ectropis > Ectropis crepuscularia. The sequence continues at coordinate 15,812,147 of OY856361.1, read as the reverse complement.
AGCTGCTCATCAACATTTCAAACGTGTATATTATCAAGTTCGTTCTGTGACCGCGTGCTCTCCACCCTCTATCTCGAAAACGGTTCACCGTATAAAAAATATTTCTACCAAAATTTGTAGAAAATTTTGTATTCTACAATATTGGTGAAAACACAAACCGCAAAAAACCCATAGGAAATGAGATATTTACAGAAAAGGCACAAAAAAAAAACGATTTTTATGACTTTTGACCATGAAATTTAATAGTTGCGTACACCACACCACACCGCACCACACCACACCACACCACATGTAGGTTTTGAGACAATTTTTAGGATGGCTATATACAAGTATTTACAGACTTACAGCTGGGTATCTCGAATTCCGAGGTGAACTTACTATAATGACTGGACTATAAGAAAACTCTTTAATAAAGGCCAAATCACAAAAGAAAAATTACAAAAAAACTAAGGACTATTACACAAACATGATATTTTAATTGGCGGCCTTATTGCTTAGAGCAATCTCTTTCAAGAATCTTGCATGGATAGGATTTTATACAACAACGCGGCTCTTAATATTTCAACAAAGAAGGAAGAAGAAAGAGAGGTAATCCCACTAATTGTTGAAATGCGAAAGATTGTATCCTACAAATATTATAAATGTCAATGTATGGATGTTTGTTTCTCAGTAACGTATCAACGGATCGGGCTGAAATTTGGAATACAGCCTGGAAAAACACATAGGCTACTTTTTATTCCGGGAAAAGAATAGCAACGACATCTAGTCGAATAAAACCGAGGGCTGCTGCTAGTGTATAATAAAATAAAAAAACATGAATCGGAATGGATGTCAGTGTATTCTAATTTTCGTTTTATAATTATGTTATCTATAACTTTAATTTGGAAATGAGATTAAGCTATATTGAATTTGTAAATTTGACAATACATAAATGTATTTTAAAATTTTTACTTAATTTGTAATTTTGGAGTTGCATTTATGCTAATAAAATTTATCTTGTCTTATCTTATCTTAAATATGTCACCGTAATGTTGTAAACCGTCAAATTATAATTCAACGTTTTTGGATTATACACTAATCTAACCTACAGCAAGAAATAGGTTCACTCTCAACTTGAAAACAAATAGATGCATCATTCGGAAAAACCCACTCAGGCATCATATTCAGCATATACAATTAGGGTGGAGCACGGATGTATGGACGAAAAATTTTTTTTAGTTTCAAAGTTCTAATAGGTGGGGATTTGTGCGTCATAATGAAGTTAAAAGAAGTGTTATTTTTCATCTCATTTAGTTAGTATCTTTTGCCTCCGCAGTGACTTCAAAAATAACTTTTTTTACTTAAATTTTAAAGTCGTAAAATGTGAAATGGTGTGACCCATTTACAAGTAAGAAATACTTAATGATAGATACTGTATGGATTAAACATTTATGAGACTAATACTGTGACAATGAACACGAAAATACTAAGAAAGATTTAAAAAATTACATCAATTATTAAGCTAGAAAATCCTTTTTTATTTAAAAATTAGGCATCACCTTCCACGATCCCAACGTAGCTTTTATCGTACCTAATCGTGACTTTTGTGTGCACTGGGTAATGGAAGCTTCGGTCGTTATCTTCACAGCACTCTTAACAGCTTCAGTAAGGCTGGGAACCTTTAAGAACAATGGTTTGCTCTTACCACCAGATTCGACAATGTCCTGAATTCCTTGGTCAGATTTGTTTTTAAAGCGGCGGTCCGGTTGAGTATTCCTACCAGTACATTACATCATTAATAATTAATATACACATATAGCATTAAAATGTATCATTGTCACTTGAAAAGGTCTACGAAGACTCACACTGTGTGCCTTTAAAATGAGACGAGCAGCCAGCTCTCTAATATTATGCTTCCTCTCATCTGTTATCATCGCAAGAAGAAGGCTTTCGGGAGGCGTTTCTTTGGATATAACTGGATCTATAATATTTCTTAAAGTTTATGGGTAGGTTTCTGGAGTCCATATCAATGTTAAACAGATGATGAATTACATTTTTCCAGGATGGTTGGATCCTAATTGTAAACCGAGACGGTCCAACTTTATATACGAAGTTTTGCTATAATCCTTAAATTGTCCGTCGGATTTTCAGTTGCCACATACAAACGTAGTATTTGGTTAGCATGTGTGATCCAACGGAGATGTGAAAAGTTACCTGGAGATTTATTTTCGAGATCTGATTTAAGTAATTGGCCATGCGAGTAATATTTTTTTTGTAATGTGCTTTAATTTCTTTACAGTCAGTTTTTAAAATGTTCCTAGAGATTTTTATAGTAGACCTACGTAAGATATAGGTCCTAAAGTTTACCCATCGAGATGAAGAAATAAATGTCTTAGAGAATTCATGTGAAGCAAACTGATTTTTCACTGAAATGGTTTTTGTAGCTTTTCTGAAGCAGTTTTATGAATCTATCACACTTTCCAGTGTTAACATTCGTTCCGTCACAACCAATGGCCATAATACTAGTTTGGGAAATTACTTAATGTAACAGAAAATCTGTTATCATAGATTGTATTCCTCTAGATGTACCAATTTCAGGTACAACCTTTACAGGTTTACCTTTTTTGAACATTTTGCTATTTCTTTGTACCAGTAACATCGATTCTGCTGATAATCATCATTTCATGATACATTATTTGATGAAGTATTATAGAAGCCTGCTCTTATTCAGGAACCTTTTTATCTATAGGACAGATGCACTGAGTAATTTTTTTGCATTTACTTGGTAAAATATCAAACAGTATCTTACTGCATTGCTGAAAACTTTCTGACTTCTTTTGATGGATTTGAGTAAATTTTTGCAATTTAATTGATATGCTTTTAACATTTGAGTGGTCCTCATTCGTGTTACCATCGGAATAAATATAATTTGTCGTATATTTCTAACCCTAGATGGTACGATGTCTGCTATATCTGATAAAGTTGGCTCTTTTGCTCTTTCTAGTTGTAATTTTAGTTGATGTCTCGTTCATGTCAATTTGTAATACTTCATTACATCTTCATACGTAGTTAACACTTTTTATTTTATCTTACTAACATTCCCCAAATAAGGATGTTTAAACACGCTTCGAGTTCTTTAGATAGTGTTAAAAATAGGAACTGAAAAGAACAGTAGAGCACTGTAAACGAAGAGTGTCGTGACAAGGGCCGCTAGCGTCTTCCTCCGTGCTCCCACATTCCCCTAATTAAAGTTACAAACACATAATTTGGTTTCTTTGTGTATTCTACATCGGTAACATAGGATCCCAGAGAAAGATTTGTAATAAAAAAAATATCTTTTTATGAAAACATAGTACTGATATAGGGCGTCTATGTGAGGTCTAAGCCCAATTATTTTTATAAAATCAGTGCCGATGCGGAGGCAATTACTGTAAGCCGAATTGATTTATATTTTGTGATATTTAATTTTAGCCCAAATGGCACCAACTTTTTACTATTACATTACAGTTAAACGAAAAAAGTTTTTTCGCTCCACCCTAATATACATTCTTATCACAAAAGTGGAGTCAAAATTCGTTGTTTGAGTATTTCGAAGGTCAACACTCAACGATGTTGCTTTTTTAAACGAGTCTGACGTAAAAAGGACAATATAGTATTCGATCATGCAGATTAGTTGCACACTCTCCGAAATGCACCAGACAAAGACCGAATAGTTAGCAATTACGCGGCGATGTTCATGACTTCCAAATCTTAGTGAGTAACTTTTACTCTACTATTATTGCATAGCGCAGGCTTTCTGTGTATACCTGTATAGAAGAACAATCATTTATTAACATGCACCTTAAAATACATGTACTTATGTGAATGCTTAATCAAATGCAGTTTTAAAACGAATAACTTTTAGTTAAGAAAATCTCTTTGTTCAAATAAAAGTTCAATCTTCTTTATTCTCTTCAAGTACAAGCAAACTTCTTATCTGCTAGTAAAGAGAAAACATCTGGATGAAAGTGACATGATGGAACGAACAGGACGTCTACTATCTTTCTACGAAAACGTAATTTCGAAATAAACTCGCGACTTTCCAACTGCGTTTCTACTTCGAATCCATCGTTTTGTCCGATTAAGTATTCTAAACCTACTCTAATTAAAGTAAGCGTAGAACATTTAAACGTCAAACAATGTTGTATCGGACAAAACGAAGTAGAACTGGAGTAGGAAAGTCGCGAGTTTTTTTTCGAAATTACGTTTTCGTATAAAGAGAGTAGACGTCCAGGATACACATTCGAACCTTAGTTAGTTTCGCGGGGCCTTTGCCGCGAATAGGCTCTTTATGTCTTTATTGGGCCATTGTGCGTGACTCATATTTTCTTTTTTAGGGTTCCGTACCCAAAGGGTAAAAATGGAACCCTATTACTGTGACTTGGCTGTCCGTCCGTCCGTCCGTCCGTCCGTCCTTCTGTCACCAGGCTGTATCTCAAGAACGTTGATAGCTAGACAGTTGAAATGTTCACAGATGGTGTATTTTTATTGCCTCTATAACAACAAATACTAAACATAAAATAAAAATAATATTTAAGGGGGGCTCCCATACAACAAACTTGATGTTTTACCGTTTCTTGCTCGATTAGTCCGTACTAAGAAAACTAGATGGCGTAACTAGCAAAAATAAAACGCGATGTCGAATTCATCGTCAGAATCATGAGGCAAACATTAAAATTCAGATAAACTTGTTGCCTTTCTGCGGAAATTGCGATGTCTATAGAATCCCGAATTAAGCCAAAGAGGTTTTCGCCGTTTGTTTGCTAAAGGTACGGAACCCTTCGCACGGGAATCCCACTCGCACTTGGCCGGTTTTATTTACTCCAACCAGCCTAGGCCGTCCCAGAATTATTTTATTATATTAAGGTTGCGATAGGCATCCGGAACAGACGATAGAGATTAGAGGAATTCTGCCCGTTGTTCCGCCACGCTGCTGCATTCCATGAGTACATGCTGTGGCGTTTTTTCTTTCTCCATGCATCCTCTGCATAGAGGACTCTCTGTTACACCTATGGTAACCTTTATTTCTAACCTTATGAAGCAGGCTAAATTCTCTAACCAAAAGATTTAAGTCCAACAGTTTTAACAGTTTTACAGTGAAATAAGTTGCCGCTCTCCTTGTCCCCTGAGAGATACCACCTAGAACTTTTCAAGGTCGGATTTAATATACCTATTAACCTATACCTTTCTAGGTCAGCGTCACTTTCGAGGACACCGTCGCTTAAGGCCTGTTTTCATTTTGATTAGTGCGAGTGCGAGTGAGTAGTGCAGGTGTTGAGTGACTAGTAGCAAACACGTGTGGACACCGATTGATTATTGCGAGTGCATAGTAATCAGTCGCGATTACACACTCGGACTCGCAATCGCACTCGCACTAATCAAAATGCAAACCGGCCTTTACCGTCGAGTTGGTGGTCAAATATGGGCAACAACTCGCGAACGCGCAACAAAAAAAAATTACTTACTAGGCGTTGAAAAACACGTGATACTAACAACAGAGACATAAGGTGGACTTTTGTAGTGGTAGTACTCTTAGCAGAGTCCGCCTGGGGAAGTACCACACCTTTGCCAGTTATTCTGCCGCCAAGCAGTAATGTGCAAACATTACTGTATTCCGGTTTGAAGGGCAATGTTTCCAGAGAAATTACAGGGCTTAGAGATATAACAACTTAGTACTCCGGGTGACGAGTGCGGTGCAGTGCTAGGTAATGATTTGGACTCTTCTTGTTCCAATAGCTGCGTGTCACTGTGCTGTTATGTGGCAGGCATGTTGCTTACCATCAGGCACATGTCCTGCTCGTCTCGTCAGTCTTTATTAAAAAAAAAAACTTATCGGTTTACTAAAACCACACGAACGTGAGTTTTAAACTCTATTTTTGTGATAAGAACGTCTAGGCTGTGGAATGTGTTGCTTGAATGGATTTTTCCCTATGGTTACAATCTTTCAAATTTACAGTGAATCGATTTTTTCTAGGTAAAGCGATCCTCATCGTGTAGACCCATCGTCGCGTAACATTAATTGAGAAGGCAGTCAAGTGAAAACCTATAAAACAGTTATAGAAACCATAAACTCCCAAGTTTCAAGTTTACAAGTACGTATTAGAAATAGAAGATACAAAAACTAAGTTGTATCGGTTCTCGGTCGACCAACCTTGACCAATACATTGTCCCTTTTCCCAAAACTTTTAATTTTGTCAAAAACTTTGTAAGGGACTGAACAAAATAAAACTAAGTTTTTATCGATTTTCACTTCCAACTCCAATAAAACTCACACATTACAAAAGAAAAAAGGTCTAACCCTTTGTATAGTTAGTTAGGCAAACTGTGGAACTAAACTAGTCAAAAAACTTTTTTTTTCTTCACGTAGTCTTTCTTTAGATACAGATTTTCACCCATAGTCCATTGAAAAGTTACATTTGGGGTTGCGTTTTTTAGAGGACGCAATTTTATTTTTTTGATGTGTAGGGGGGTTCAGTGTAAAGGTAAAACCAAGTTTGTGGGGTAGCAACCCTTGTCCCACGGCCGCCATCTTGAAAATAGGGGTTGAAATGGTTTTTACGGTATATCTCTTAAAGTATTTATTTGATAAAAAAAATTATTAACATTTTTTGTTGCAAATTAAGTTCTCTACAACTTTGGTCCAGTAACTTTTTGTCGTAGAACTATAACTTAAAAAGTTATAAGCGAATAGCTAATAAAAAGAATATAGTATATCACTGAAGCTTAAATCGTATCTAAAATTATTCGAAATCGTCTCCACAATTAAAAACAGAATAAAATACATCCGCACGTGGATAAATATGTAGCACAACTAAAAGATATAGGTCAAGTGACAACTTCAACACAATGTTATGAGCTATTCTTACAATAACAGAGGTTAGGAATAATAATAACAATAGCAGGCAGCTGTTCTTTTATTCCCTTATGCTCACTTGGGTATTTTCTACCTGAATAGTATTCTCGAAAACGGCTATCAGATTTAAAATTATTTTAAAAACCAATAATTGTTAAATTCTGTCATGGAGTGAAAAAAAGTCAATAATACATTTTATAGTCAATAATACAGTCAATTATTATTTTAGTTAATATATATATGACTAGCTGTTACCCGCGACTTCGTCCGCGCAAAATAAATACTAAGGTAACTCAGGCAGTATCTATTTTTTATACCCAGACACATTTACAGTTACTAAAAACAGCTTATAATAAAATAATTTCATAAAAATCGGTTTAGTTGTTTAGGTGTTAAAGCGTAAGAGACATTCGTCCCCCATTTCAATTCTATTTTCATGCCCATACAGTTCAAAATTACAAAATTGCTAGCTTTATCCTGTTCTCATAACTGCGTGTCACTGTGCTGTTATGTGGCAGTCATGTTACTTACCATCAGGCACATGTCCTGCTCGTCTCGTCACTCTTTGCTATAAAAAAAACATTTAGTTGTCTTCGTGCCAAGTGCCTATCTATATAAAGAGTTTCAAAGTTTTATCTTCAACGATTGGGAACTTCCATATCAACATACACTCCCCATTTCAGCCCCAATTTCATCCCCGTACAGTTCTAAATTACAATATTGCTTGAACAAACATTTATTTGCTTTGTGTCAAGTTTCATGGTTTTATCTTGAACGGTTGGTATCTTCCATGTTGACATTCATCCCCCATTTCAACTCCAGTTTCACCCCCGTGCAGTTTGAAATCACGAAATTGATAGAACAAACATTTGTTTGCTTCGTGTCAAGTGTCTATATACACAGTTTCATGGTTTTATCTTCTACGGGTGGGAACTTCCATATTGACATTCATCCCCCATTTCAACCCCAATTTCACACCTGCGCAGTGCCAAATCACAAAATTGATAGAACTAATATTTAATTGCTTCATGTCAAGTATCTAGATACAAAATTTGATAACTTTGAAATTCACGAATTTTCATGTGGTATATTGTGCCCTTGGATTGTAAAAGTCAGGCAAAATCCTGGCATCGACACAATGTTATCAGCTCCAAAAGATGTCATATGGAAGCATGTATTGTATTTTCTTATGCTTTTTAAAAAACGGCGAGACTCATTTGTTTCATTTGAAAAAAGTTCTTTAAGAGGTTCAACAGGCTCGTCTATTGAAGGAAGAACTACTTTTCCTCCCGAACAACACATGCCTGCAGCTTCCTCTTCCCATTTAAGAGCACCGCAAAAACTGCATTCTTTATTCATCGCTTCTATTTTTATAAGCTTGTGGCTTTCGTAATCAAGAGTTTCATCGTACTCAAATGCAGCTTTATCGAATACTCCCCACGCATTTCTTGTAAATATTAATCGTCGCTGTTGTGCCCTTTCAGCAACAGCGCGTCTGCGAGCTTCAGCAGCTTTAACAGTTTCAGTAGCTCTTTGGGACCCTATGTAAGTCGCTTGCTGAAGACGCCGAGCTTGAGACTGTTCGGGTGTCTCAGAAGCCCGTTGAGATGCCAGATATTCAGCGTTCTGTTGACGTCGAGCTTGAGACTGTTCGGGTGTCTCCGGAGCCCGTTGAGATGCTAGATACTCAGCATGCTGTCGACGTCGATCCTGGGACTGTTCGGGTGTCTCAGAAGCCCGTTGAGATGCCAGATATTCAGCGTTCTGTTGACGTCGAGCTTGAGACTGTTCGGGTGTCTCTGCAGCCCGTTGAGATGCTAGATACTCAGCATGCTGTCGACGTCGATCCTGGGACTGTTCGGGTGTCTCAGAAGCCCTTTGAGATGCCAGATATACAGCGTTCTGTTGACGTCGAGCTTGAGACTGTTCGGGTGTCTCTGCAGCCCGTTGAGATGCTAGATACTCAGCATGCTGTCGACGTCTATCTTGGGACTGCTCTGGTGTCTCAGCAGCTCTTTGAGCTGCCTCACGCTCTGCTTGTTTAAGCCTTCGCAGTTCGGCTTGTGGAAACGTCTCGTTAAGTCTAGCTACTTCCATAGTTCGAGCTTTATTAGAGCTTTGGGAAAGATTAGACTTACGCTTTCGCGGCATAATTCTTAAGTACGTGTTGTTTCTATACTTCCAAAAAATACAGTACGGTAGTTATTGTTATGATTGTACTTTAATGCAATCCTTGCCTATTTAATTAACCTATCTATATAGTAATTGAATTATCAATGAAGTAATTCGTTATAATTAACCTATTTATATAATTTGTTATAATTAACGGTAAATAACCTATCTATATAGAAATTGAATTATCAATGAAGTAATTCGTTATAATTAACCTATTTATATAATTTGTTATAATTAACTGTAAGTAACCTATCTATATAGTAATTGAATTATCAATGAAGTTATTAAATGCACAATGTATTTAAGATACTTAATTGGATAAGGATTAATACTGTATTGCTTAAAATCGCTTCGTAAATAAGCCATTATTTCTCGTACAAAGTAAAGGATAAAAAATGGTTATTGTGGGTTATTCCTAAGAGATAAACATATACCATCACGGACTTTTTTGTAGACCTTTTTAAGTTGTACAATACTGTAGTAAATTGTTTTGATCTATCTTGTAGGATTCAGTCAGCGTTTGCAATGTAAGCGCAAAAAATGTGTTTTTTTTTACGACCTCACATTAAAAACCTCAAAAATTGTAGCCTATGTGTTATTCTGATTTATAAGCTATAGCCTATGTGTTATTCTGATGTATAAGCTATATTGTGGTAAAGTTTCATTCAAATCCATTCAGTAGTTTTTACGTGAAAGAGTAACAAACATCCATACATACATCCATACTTACAAACTTTCGCCTTTATAATAGTAGTAGGATTAGTTTTTATTTATTAGTGTATTATAATATTGTGTAGCTTAAGTATTTGTGTGTAATGTAATTGGCAAAATCGTACTCGCTGTCTTGAGATATTTCACCTGGAGATGTCAATGAATAATACATTTTTAATAATATTGCAAAATTTATAATTAAAAAAGTTACAATAACAAAATAACAAAAAAAAAACTGATTACATATTATTAGTACACACGTATAATATAGGTATAGGTAAGAGTACTGAAAAATAGTACTCACTTCGGAGCGCTGTAAAACCTTAGCTATTGACTTAATGAAAAAATTAGTTTAATAATAATATAATCGCTTATAACTTTTTTATTTATAGTCCTACGACAAAAAGTTACTGAACCAAATTTGTAGAGAATTTAATTTGCAACAAAAAATGTTAACAATTTTTTTTATGAAATGAATAGTGTAAGAGATATACCGTAGAAACCATTTCAACCCCTATTTTCAAGATGGCGGCCGTGGGACAAGGGTTGCGACCCCACAAACTTGTTTTTAGCTTTACACTGACCCCCCCTACACATCAAATAAATAAAATTGCGTCCTCTAAAAAACGCAAGGTAAGGCCTAAAAAATGTAACATTTCAATGGACTACCATGCCAGACTAGGGATAAAAATAATTGACAGTCGTAGAAACTGCCGATAGAATTTAAAACTTATGATGTATCATTATCATCACTATCACTACAGTATAGTATAAAATAAAGTCAATTTCCGCTACTTTTGTCCGTCCCTACATACATAATATTTATGCTTTAAGATCTTTACAACCACTAAACAAAAATATTTTTTTAATAGATAGATAGAGTGATTCAAGAGGAAAGTTTATACGTATTATACACGTGTATCAAATAGCAGAACAATATGTATAATTTAAAAGGTCCTTTTCTTTTTGGTCCTCGCCTCAGGGGATCCCAGGGCTGGCACTTACTTTGCCCAAAAACTGAGTTTAGCTGTCCAAAGAGGCAACGCTGCCAGCATTCTGGGTACCCTGCCGCGCTGTGGGGATCTCAACGGCGCGTTTGACTTGTAAATTTGTATAAAGTTTGTATATGTATATATTTTGTATTCATTTGCTTTTTATTTATTTGTAAATACTGTATATAGGACCATGCATTATTGTAGTAGATACTATTAGTCACTATGTTGTTGATGATTGGAAATGTAAATTATATTTTTACAATTATTTAAAAGGTATAATTATTCGAATGTAATGTCATAAATAAATTCAGTTTTTGCGCTTACACTTCAAACGCTGGCCTATGCCTAAACCCTATGAGCTACATCAAAATTATGTTCAGCAGTATTGTACCCCTTCAAAAGGTCTGCAATAGTATATATCTATCTCTCAAGAATAACCCACAATAACCATTTTCATTATCCATATTAAGTATCAGCATTGCATCCGTGCCAATCCGGGGCGGGTCGCTAGTAATATGATAACAAAACGGTTTAAAGCATCTTATATTTATTTAGTTCTTGTATAGAGTACTGTGGTCCATGTATGGACCATGCATGGGTTCTTAACTACTTTGCACCACGGCCCAGTACATGCTCCAAAACACACACCAAAGTATATACTCCAAAACACACAACAATACATTTCAACACACCTATCAACTACGCATTGTACATGTAACTATATCATACCTACAAATTCTACACTTGCACACTACTTACTAACCCCTATCTATCTATATCTATATCTATACTAATATTATAAAGAGGAAAGATTTGTATTTTTGTATGTATGTAATAAACTCAAAAACTACTGAACCGATTTCAAAAATTATTTTACCAAAAGAGAGCTACATTATCACTGAGTAACATAGGCTATTTTTATTACGAGAAAAAAATAGAATTACTTTGATTTCTTTACTGAAACCAACGCAAGTTATAAAAAAAACAGTCATAAAATGGCTTTCATCGCATACGCTGCGGAAAGTACCAATGATAGAACAAAACAATGTTCCACAATATTATAGAACGTATTAAAATCTACAAAAAACCTCGCGAGACCATATGTCTAACTACTGTAATTACGTCGCTACAACTGCTTTTTTACATTTTAAAAGAAGATAAAAATGCCGTTCAAATTCAGACCATGTTATCCATATATTTGTATTAATTCTTATCCAAACAAGCTATTTCGTATTCCAGATTGCTTTAATACCTACTGATTCCTTTTCGAATTATTAAAATCGGACATTGCATTTAAAAGATATTACGAAGTTAAAAAATTCCATCCTGTCGAAAAATCAACGACGCGACGGGCCGGGTATTTGTTCTGTGGGCGCGCCGACTGTAGCGCGGCGCGGCGCAACGTGGCGGTACATCATCATCAATCATCAACAGCCCACTAAACGTTCCCACTGCTGGGACTCCGGGCCTTCTCTCGCAAGGAGAGAGTTAAGGCCATAATCCACCACGCTGGCCCAGTGCGGGTTGGCGGATGACACATGACTTCGAAAAATTCTAGGTACATGTCGATTTCCTCACGATGTTTTCCTTCGCCGTTTTAAGTTAGCGGCATTACACATGACTTCGAAAAGACAGTGGTGCGTGTGGGGTTTGAACCCGGGGTCTCCAGATCGGCAGCCGCCGTTCTCCCGACTAGACCAGCCGTAACTTACATATAGCGGTACATGCCATCGATATAAATCAGTGGATGTACCCTGAGAACCTTGAAATTGGTAATAAATTGCGTCTCTTGTATGTATTGTAAGTGGTTTACAAACAACCAATCTACTTGACCCCTATAATGGCTAGCGGCGAGATTTGCTGTGGTTCTACTTATTTTGGTTGTTGACAACGAATAATGATAGGTAAAAACGTCCGGCGTCCACCGCGTCCTGCAACCGACTAGAACGGAAAGAGTGAGCTCACTCTTCCCAACTTTGAGATGATTGCGTGCGCTCTGAAGTTTGGGAAGGCCAATCTTGGGTTCTACGATCTATGGTAGATGCAGAATTAGGAAGAGTGCTGTACAGCGTTCATCCTTCCCAGTCAGAGTGTTTTTATCTCAGAATACTTTTTATCATGTACCACGTTGGTACATGGTTCCAAGACTTTAAAATCGTGTAAAAGAAACTTACCAAGCCGCATGCCGAGAAAGGGGTTTGTTACAAAATTATAGCCAATGCGAAATCCCTTTGAGAGAAGCTTCAATTTCCCGGTGTCCGTTGAGGCTGAGAGTTGTTAGTGGTAATATTCATCGATATAAATCAATAGATGTGCCCAGAGCACCTTGAAATCGGTAATAAACTGCGTCTCTGTGTGTATCGTATCTGGTTTACATAAAACCAATCTACTTGACCCGTACAATCGCTAGCGGCGAGATTTGCTGTGGTTCTACTTATTTTGGTTGTTGACAACGAATAATGATAGGTAAAAACGTCCGGCGTCTACCGCGTCCTGCAACCGACTAGAACGGAAAGAGTGAGCTCACTCTTCCCAACGTTGACATGATTGCGTGCGCTCTGAAGTTTGGGAGGGTCCATCTTAGGTTCTACGATCTATGGTAATATTATTATTTGGTTTCCGCCGTATTACATTACAGCTAGCCGATTTGAAAAACGGGGCCTTTTTGTAATGCGGCGGTTCAACGATTAGCCGCATTGTCATTGCTATACGTTCTTCAATGAGGCGGCCCACGTTCAGCCGTATTGTATTACTGCTTTTGTTATAGGGTGACCATATTAAAAAAAATATAATTTAAATCAACAAAATCAAAATTAATTTCATTCATCCGAAAAAACTGACCGATTACTTACGATTTTCCTTACTATTTTTTTACAACATTTTACCTCTCACATAAAGTTTGAAAGCCCATAAATTTATATATATCGGTGACGGTACACCTAAGAAACATGGTGCACTTCCATAGACAAGGGTCTATCATCGAGATTTGACTCCGGGTGGGCTCCCGCCAGAAGCTCTGCGGTCAGCCCTGAGTGTCGCTTCTCCATACTCGGCCTGCGATACACTACGGCTACTTGCATGGCTTGCTCCACTCAGGACCTCCCTTGAGCTTCTGGCTCCCGCATTTTTTAGGGTTCCGTAAAACGTAAAAACGGAACCCTTATAGATTCGTCATGTCTGTCTGTCTGTCTGTCTGTCCGTCCGTATGTCACAGCCACTTTTTGCCGAAACTATGAGAACTACACTGTTGAAACTTGGTGAATAGATGTATTCTGTGAACCGCATTAGGATTTGAACAAAAAAAATTAAAAAAAAGAAAGATTAGGGTTGCCCCCCATACTGAGAACTGAAACTCAAAAATTTTATTTTCATCAAACCTACACGTGTGGGGTGTCTATCGATAGGTCTTCAAAAATGATGTTAAGGTTTTTAAAATCATTTTCCTCTACACTGAATAGTTTGCGCAAGAGACACTTCCAAAGTGGTAAAATGTGTCCCCCCTCCCCTCTAACTTCTAAAGTACGAGAATGAAAAATCTAAAAAAAATATATGATGTACTTTACCATGTAAACTACCAACGAAAATTAGTTTGAGCTCGATCTGATGAGTACTTTTTTTTTAGTACGTCATAAATACACTATTATTGAAACTTCGATCAAAGTTACAACGAACTACAAGAACTATGTGTACTATGTATATTATGTTACTTGCTGCAACGGAACCCTTCATGGGCGAGTCCAACTCGCACTTGGCCACTTTATTATTTAAATACACTCCAGAGGTAGTAGCGCCAAGACTACAAGGAGTCGGTGTGCTCCGAGTCGGATCTGGGTCTCATGTAACCAACCCGGTCCGATTTAGTCTTAACAAGATGGACGGTGGCAACGAAATAGTTTTCAAGTAACACCCAGGGTGACAAGTGACACTCCAATAATATTGTGTACAATTCCTCCGAACTCCAGAATCCACTGTCACTTTGGCAATTTAGCAACACACTTACAGTATTCAATGCCATAGTTGTTGTTATGTCAGGCAGTGCCATGAGTGTTAAGAATCGGAACAAAAAATTGTGAAAGAGGCGGCTAATCTCTCGCTTTATTACTTTACGGCTAACCGTGTTGAATGACGTATGGCGTCGAATACATTCCGGCGGTTTTTTAATCAGCCGGAATGTATTCGACGGAATAATCCGGCTGATCGTTAAACCGCCGCTTTACAAAACGGCCCTCAACCAACTAAGCCACCAGGCCAGCCATTTTAATGTTTTTACACTTTAATGTTTTGGTTTCTAATTTTGATCATTTGGAAAAATTTGGTCATGTACGTTTCATTTAGCATACCTACTTAACAAAAAATATTGACCCCGTGCGAAGCCGGGACGGGCCGCTAGTATATTATATATTATAAGAACGTTGCTGTTATTTTATTTTTCACATTATAAAAATTTGCTTTACTACATTGTATTTATAAAACTGTAATTTTGTTCTTGTTCAGTCTGTTCGAAGAGTAATCTGAAGGGTAACAGAAACCTGCAACACAAGCTTTGCTTAGTGCAGGTTCTGTGATCTTTAACTGTATAAGTCAAGTTTTTTTTAAGGAATAATCTGTGTATTAATGTGTCTCATGTAAATTGGCTTATGTATGTGATGAATAAAGATATTTATTTATTATTATTATTATATATGTTAGCACCTTTGAGATGAGTCGGCTAAGGACCATCTGAACGCTTTGGATTCGATCCAGAGACGTACCAAAAGGCTTATAAGCAACGACAACTTTGTTCGAAAAAGACTTCAAAGTCTTGAACATCGCCGAAAAATTACTAGCATTTCGGGTTTTCATCGGATATACTTCGGTGAGTGTGCAAATTTTCTGCATGATATTATGACCTTGCTTTTTTTTGCTATCGGACTGCTCGTAGCTCAAAAAAGCGACATCGTTTCATGGTTTACGGAGGTTTGACTCTACTTATATGAAAAGAACGTCTAGGCTGTGGAATGAGCTACCAGAGTGGATTTTCCCCGATAGTTATAATCTTGGTGTTTTCAAGTCGAGAGTGAAGCGGTTTCTTCTAGGTAAGCACGCTTCATCGTAGGCCGCATAGTCGCTTAACATCAGGTGAGATGGCGGTCAAGTGTAAACCTATTCAAGTAAAAAAAAAAGAAGTTGTTTGTTTTCAAACGCGAAACAAATATTTCAAACATTTTAAACCGACTTCAAAAAAGGAAGAGGTTCTTCATTCGGTTGTATGTATGTATGTTACGAGATTGCTCCGCCATTTGTAAATCAATTTTGATGTTTTTTTTATATTCTTTGGTAGGTCATAGCTTAGAGGTGGTCCCTTATCAATTTTATAGAAATTTCAATGGTGTTTTTACTTTACTAACTAAAATGTACTTTTATTTATCTGGTTGACTTAGTCATGGCTTGTAATTAAATTTGGTCAAGTTAGTGTCGGAATTAAATTTTAAATTGGTCGGCTTGTGTCGGAGAAAATAAATTGCTTCTATGTAAAAACTAGCAGCGCCCCGCGGAGTTCCCGTTCCCGTTGTTCTCTTTGTTTTCCGGGATAAATAGCCTATGTGTTTTTCCAGACTATAATCTATCTGTGTTCCAAATTTCAGCCCGATCCGTTCATACGTTAGGACGTGATTGAGCAACAAATATCCAAACATCCAAATATCCAAACATCCATACATTGACATTTATAATATTAGTAGGATAGTAGGATAAATATGCATTGTGTATGATATTAGCGTGATGAGTCAAAGATGAATAAGCAGCATGGAGTGACAGAAATTTCTAAATGCGTCAACCACTTTCTACGCATATTTAACAAGATGTTGTTTGTTTTAAAATACAAGGCTTACGGTAAAAGCCAGTATCGGTAATTAGGAAAGTGGTTATTGTCAATTTCTACGATAAGTGTCAAAATTGTATGATGCGAGATGCTAATTGAATTATGCTTTAAGAGTTGGTAAAGAGAAATTTCTTCATAGTATGTCAAAAGGTGTAGGTTTTGTAGTTGTAGGACTCCTTGTAGAGTTCGCCTAGGGAAGTTTTAAGAACCACTTCTTTGCTAGTTATTCTACCGTAAAAAATGTGGAAAGATCACTTTGATCTGGTTTGAAGGGCAATGTTTTCAATTAAATTACAGGAATCAGAGATAAAGCATCTTAAATCTATTGGTGACGAGCGTAGTGCAGTGCCAGGTAATGATGTGGACTCTTCGTGTTCCAATAGTTGCGTGTCACTGTAATCTCATGTGGCAGGCATGTAGCTTACCATTAGGCACATGTCCTGCTCGTCTCGTCACTCTTTATTTAAAAAAAAAAGTTGTAAGACATGAGAGCAAAGCCGAAACGGGTCGCTAGTTATAACGAGGATAGAAAACATGGTCAAATTATTGACCTTGACTTTTGCATATCTATATATATAAAAATCAATGCCACTTTTCGTTGTTATTGAACTCCTCCTAAACGGCTGGACCGATTTGAATGATTTTTTTTGTATACGTTTGGGTAGGGCCCTGGAAGGTTTAGATTCACAAATCAGCCCGGCAGATGACGCTGCAGTTGATATCTAGGTTATTATTCGAGCGAAGCCGGAGCGGGCCGCTAGTATTATCTAATTTTTCAAACAAATTGAAACGACGAGTGGCGAACACAAAAATTTGCCTATCTATAATAATCAAAACATGAAAATGATGATGTACGAAATATTTTCTTAACAAATTAATCCCACTACTGAATCAACTTACACCGTAAGTTCAGAATATAATTACAATTTAATTACAATGAATGCTTAACCTGCCCTTAACAATTTAATGAAATATTAAGTAATAGATAATTAGCTGGCTGAGAGCTGAACAAGTCTTGAGAAGCCAGTATCGGGGTGAACTCTCTTACAAGACCGCTTTGAAGTCTGTTTCAAAAGTTAGATCAAAATTAAGGTGTTATTATGCTATAGAGGGTAACCAGTTTGCAAAACAAAATGTGTCCAGCGCCACTGTCGGGTTTTACAAACATAATGGACTAGTTTCGTGGTAAAAAGTCCATCTTATAGTTTGAGACTAAGCAAGTAATATAGGCCTAAAAGATAATTTCGTTGTCAGTAATCGAAGTGTGCTTTTTGTATTACTATTGCGTGGATTATGAATGCCACGCAGAACCCAGCGATTTTAAACGCATAGTTCTCGTTTCCTTTGTTTTCTCGAAATAAAAAGTAGCCTATGTGTTCTTGTATACTATAATCTAACTGTCTTCCAAATTTCAGACCAATCCATTCATACGTTACGACGTGATTGAGCAACAAACATTAATACACTGACATTTAAAATATTACCAGCAACGCCCCGGCGATTTACCCGTGTTTATGTTGTTTTCCCGGGACAAAAATTTGTCTTTGTGTTTTACCAGACTATTTATGTATCTACTTACCAAATTTTGACCAGATACCTTCAGTAGTTTATAAATGAAAGATTAACAAAAATCCTTACATAATCACAAACTTTCGCATTTATAATATAAGTAGTGTGTAAATAACAATACGACATATTTTAAATAATAATTATGGTACCTCAATTTCATACACAACACAGTTGGAACACTAAATAGGTATAAATATGTTAGAAAATATATTATAAAATTTAGTACCCACACACGGTCACATTCGTAAATAAAATGGTCGCATTAAAAGTAATCTTAGAAACCCTTTACGTACTTCTAGGTACTTCGTAATGTTGTTGCTTTGTGCTCGCAGTGTACAGAGAAAATGACGCACTCAGTATTTTCGCAATTTAGGAACAGTGCTTCGCCATTTCACCTTTATGACTTTTACCTACCTGGTATTTAATTTCGATTATATGTTAAAAGTCCACTTTGTGAAGCCCATACCAGTGCACCCTCACTCGCTCAAGGTCGCGCGGTTTTAGCCTACCGCTAGACCGTTCCTTCCAGGAAACAAGTGACAGTCGGTTGTCGGACGCACGGCTGAGCGCTCGCGCAAAACGTTTCCTGCTCATATTGTTATTAGAAATGTCGTAAACCCTCCGCGCTAGACAGCGACAGAGTTACGCGTTAAAAAGAGCGCAAATGTTTATTTGAAAATCGCGACAGGTCTTGCGAGCTGAATTGAACTTTGTTGTGTCCCAGCAAGAGTCGCTATTTATATA
This sequence comes from Ectropis crepuscularia, assembly GCA_963693475.1. Classification (NCBI taxonomy): domain Eukaryota; kingdom Metazoa; phylum Arthropoda; class Insecta; order Lepidoptera; family Geometridae; genus Ectropis; species Ectropis crepuscularia. The sequence continues at coordinate 15,793,222 of OY856361.1, read as the reverse complement.
ATTGGTTTTGGTAAGTGTGGCCTCTGTACTAATATTTATTCTGTGCCCATACTAAGACTTGGAGCCTTCTCTTAAGACTAAGTTAAGCGTTAGTTAAGTCTTCTCTCACAATGAGAGAATGAACAAAAGTGATCTATTAGTCCAATGATACATACTGTTTTCCTGTGAACAACTGTGGCGGCTTTATCGTTGAAAGCGATTTCTTCCAGCCAACCTTGGGATGGACACACATTTTGAAAAACTCATAGCATGGTGCGCAACAAAGACTAACGCTATGATAAGATTACGAGAGAGTCAAGACAAGAAGATACCACGCTCGTCAATGTGAAGGATAGTGTGTATCGCAAGACCTCGAAAGATGTTTTCAACATACCAGTTTCCTCACGATGTTTTCCTTCAGTGTTAAAAATTTGAATCACGATCAGAAAGTCTAAGTAGCACAACGTCAAACAAAGCGAAAAGTCTAGTGAGCAATCTGCCTAGTTAGCTAATCGCCCATGTAGCAAAACGTCTAACTATCATCAGGTCTATGTAACAAAACGTCTATTTAGGAAGTCGTCAATTTCTTAAAATGCCTGGACACTTAACCACAAAAATAAATATCATTATAATACCATGTGAGGGCAAGTATTACATACATGCAAACTCCTTGATTTGTTTTCTGTTGGCATGTAATCTTTTTAGTAGCGACACTTATTGTCAAGTGTGATATTTGATTGACATTAGGTACTCATGATTCCGGTATCGATTACTACTGCCATTCATAACCTGGCTACATATAAGTGATCGTGTTCAATATTATATGGTGATCTGACTTCCGAATTCTAAAAATGGATGAAAAACAAACATTTACTTTCATCGAAAGTCAAAAGAAAAGGCGTGTGCTGTTGTTGAGTGGTCATAGGTACAATTTAAATTTAACGAATAAAGGAGGGTCGACTCTATGGAGATGCTCCCAGCGTAACGAGTGTAGTGCATCTGTTACTATTAATAAAGATGAAAATAAGATAATTCGTCAGTTGAAAGAACATACCTGTAAAGCTAATTTTGATAAAAATAGAACGGACATAGTAATGGATAAATGCAAGAAATTAGTTTGCCAACACGCAAAGCCTGTTCAGAAAATATTTGAAAAAGAATTCGGAAAAGTGGATGAAATTGAACAGGTACCTGATTTTAACTCAAAGAAAGATACATTGTTCAGGGCCCGTCGTACATATTTCAATGTTTCAAAAACTGAGTACAAAAACTTAAATGATGTTAAAATTCCTGAAATTCTGGCCGATAAATTCCTTGTTTGTGAAGATGGTTGTAATAATAATAAAATCTTAATTTTTTCAACACCTATAAGTAGAAAATGCATTGAAACTTTGAAAGGAAAAATGTTTTTTATTGATGCAACATTCAAAGCTACACCCAAGCCATTCTATGAGCTCTTATCAATTCACGTTGATATTAATAGTTGTGATGAAACAACTTGTATTATGGGAGTTATATATGCATTGCTTCCTAACAAAACGCAAGATACGTACGAACGCCTCTTTGACCTAATCAAGCAGCATTTTAACATGGACATGTCGGTCATTAAATGTGATTATGAGATGGCGCTTATCAATGGAATAAAAAAAGCTTTTCCGAACACTCAAATAACTGGCTGTTACTATCATCTTAATAAGGCCGTTTGGAAAAAAGCTTCAACGTTGGGTCTTACTGAAAACAGAGAGTGCCGAGAAACTGTCAGAGTATGTTCAAATTTACCTCTGCTACCTTCTCAACACATTAGAGAATGTTGGACAAGCATTGTTGACAATGCCATCAAAAGTGAGGAAATGAATATTTTTTTACATTACTTTGAAAGACAATGGCTACAATCATTGGCAGATATAATAAGTTGTCCTAGCTATTATAATTTTCGCACAAACAACGCTCTCGAAGGATGGCACAGGCGGCTGAATACTAATATAAAATCAAAACCAACCTTTCTGCTATTCCTCAAAACCCTTAGAAAAGAAGCCCTTTGGCAAGATCGTAAATACAAGAATATTTTATTTGAAGGAAATAAGAGGAAAAAGATCGATATAATGTTTAACGCCAAATATAAAAGAGAACTGCATAAGCTTGAAGGTCAAAAAGTTAGCCCATTTGAATTCTTGATAAACATTGGCCATATCAAAAGAATATTAGGTGCGTAATTTAAAAAAATATGTTTAGGAAGACTTTATCTTTTGTTTGTTTACTTTTGTTTGTTGTGTTGAAGAAGATTATTTTAGTTTATTTCAAATAAAAAAAATATAGTTTTTATACGACTTTTACTAATTATGATCTTAAGTGTACATAATGAAAAACTAACGACTTCCTAAATAGACGTTTTGTTACATAGACCTGATGATAGTTAGACGTTTTGCTACATGGGCGATTAGCTAACTAGGCAGATTGCTCACTAGACTTTTCGCTTTGTTTGACGTTGTGCTACTTAGACTTTCTGATCGTGATTCAAAAATTTGTGGTGGTGACAAAGTGTACATCTTACTAACTTGAACATCTGAACATCAAGTGTACATCTGTACTTGAAAACATACTCAGAAGTCCAAATTACATGTTCCAGCTACTAGTACCTATGTACATAATATTTTCAAGAACTAAACTACATAATTATTTACCTAAGCCAACAAAACTAAAACTATACACATTTCGTACATAAATAAATATGTATAACACAAGTAGAACACTCTTATTTTGTTTTATTTACTTAAGATAGTATCTATTATTATTGTTCATGTCCTCGAAAGATTATTTCTTGGAAAAAGTCGGGTTTCGCATGATGGTTTCTTTCATTGCTAAAGCCAGTTATTATGATAAACTTGTACATCTAATCTTGTCATAAAATCCTCACAATTATAGACGGGATTCAAACTGACGACTTCACGATTGCATAATCTGACGTTTTGCTACTGGATCACTATGATCTCATGCACTAGACAAGGTTTTATTTCGATATAAAAAGTCCTATGCTAAGCAGAAATTAAATTACGTCGAAATTTATTCTTTTCGAAAAGTGACATTTTGATGTAAAATTGTTTTCATCCCGATGTTAAAATTTGTTTTAGGGTACTTGTTTTATCGATGTTCACTTGCTTTACGATGTTCTCCTTCGTTCAGTTATGATCACTTGTTATTGCAATATTTACCTTGTGTTGATGAAATTCGGTTCCTTTCACAATGTCCATCTGGTTTTGGTGGTGTTCATTTGTTTTTCAATGTCTGCCTTGCTTTTTTCACTTGTTTTTAGAGGTTCCATGTACTTACCTGAAAATAAAGATACTTAATTTTAAAAACATTTTTTATTTTCGCATGATTTTGGTTTGATTTTGCTTTATTACACTTACTTTGAAGTGAATTATCTGTGATTAATTAATTACGTTACTAATGCATATGTTTGAGAAAAGTGATTTCTCTTAACAAACATTAAGTCACGCCATTGCGTTTGAATTAATCGGTCCAGCTCTACTTAAGTTTTGCCTGTTATTGGGTATTTTGTTTTTGGTGTGTGCCATCGCACTTTGCTTAAGAAAGGCTAGCCGAAATAAACTTAATTCAAGTTCGGTATTAAATATCATCATATGCAACCTTTAAATGTTCCCACAACTGGGAGTTGGGGCCTTTTCTCGCAAGGCTCTCCTTGCGAGGCTAGAGAGTCTAGGCCATAATCCACCACCCAGGCCTAGTGCGGTTTGATGGATGACCCATAATCTCGAAAGATTCTTTGTAAATGCCGGTTTCCCGACGATGTTTGCGTATACCGTTTTTAAGTTAGCGGCATTACGCACATGTCTCCGAAAGGACAGTGGTGCGCGTGGGATTCGAACCAATGACTCCGGATCAGCAGTCGCCGTTCTTCCGACTAGATTATCCGTAACCTCAGATTAACCATATCAAATCTCATAATCAATTATCAATATCAAATCAATTCATTATTCTAAAATGTGTCACAAAAAACATAAACAGTTATGAACTCATTAAATTGAGGCTTAGGATCGCAGTATATGCTAAATAACATACTAAAACACTTAAAAGGAAATAGATACCTAACAGAATTTATGTGCACACAGAAAGTGCTAACCAACTTAGCACTTAAGTCAATGTTAGCATAACATAGCCTTGAAATCCGGCTGAGACGAGCTTTGTAGGTTAAGAGGCTATGGAGAGATCGAGTAATGTCCAATATTACTGATATTATTATGAATATCTTTATAATCTCTTTACTTATTTACATTACATGTAGGCACATATACAGCTAGGTATTCACTATTATTGGGAATGTAGTTATGTAATAGCACATTTTTATTTAGAGCTTTATTTTGCAGTTTAAAGTGACAAGACAAGCAGGACACGTGGTTAATGGTAAGCTGCATGTCTGTCCATAACAACCGTGCAGTGACAAGCAGCTATTGAAACATGAAGAGTCCAAATTACTATCATCACAGAGATATAAAAAGTTTTATCACGTTTCTGCTTGGCCGTAGAATGACTGGAAAAAGTGAGGTACTTCTTCAGTCAGAAAACAACTTACCAACAAGTTTTTAAATGAATATACGGGTAACTCACGTGATACACAGTCAACAATAACTCTACAAAGAGTTTTACTGCTATAAAACTACTAACTTACTATAAACTAAACCATAAGCCAATGAAATCGTATTAATTTTATAAATGTCAATGTTTGGATATTTGTTGCTCAATCACATCGTAACGTAGAACAAGTAGGGTACTTTTTATCCCGAAAAGATAGCGAAAACGCTAAACTATACTACTACGCGAATAAAAGTGCGGAGCACTACTAGTAATAACCGTAACAACCATAAAATGTTAAACAAACCATTAAAATCATTACGTTTGTTACACTAAACCGGTTACTGCTCACAAAAATGCATATAAAACCAGTTATCTAACATTTAAAATAACAATGAATAGACGCTGCTAGAATAATCTCACGCTTTTGACCTCACATTGACCCGCTTGTTAGTACAAAACGTTTTGCGCTCTATACAACACTTTCACACGTATTTTAAATTGCGTTGTATTATCGTCATAGCATGCCGCTCAATTTAATAAAGTACTATTACAGTAATATTTTCCTTATAGTCTTGCCTATGTTTTGGCGACAATTATAGCAATTCGCATCTGACAGATTTTTTTTCAAAGATACCTGTGGTAGTTAGCCTTAAGCGGATTCTATCGCCTAGCAAACGTTTGGCCTCTGACAGCCTCTTGAAAAACCACACAGCATTAAGATGGTACCTACCAATGGTATTTATCAAGGATGTCATTAACTTCTGAATCGCAAAAACTTCTGAATTTATCATAACTATCCTGATTCCCTGAAATCCCCCGATGGTGGATCCCCAGGACATGTGCCTGATGGTAAGCCACAGGCCTGCACATAACAGCACAGTGACACGTAGCTATTGGAACATGAAGCGTCAAAATCATTACCTAGCACAGCACTGCGCTTGTCACCCAGAAATATATGATGTTTTATCTGTATGCCCTGTAATTTCACTAGAAACATTGCCTTTCAAACCGGAACCCAGTAATGTTTGCACGTTACTGCTTGCCGGTAGAATAACTGGCAAAGGTGTAGTACGTCCTCAGAAGGACTCTGCAAAGGATCCTACCACTACAATTAAGAACTTGAATAAACATAATTACACAACCTTACAGAAATAGTTTAATGTCTCCCCGACTATCCAGCCTACAAATTTGTTTACATGACTCAATAAAGAAAATAAATGTCTGCCAATGTCGGCAAGGCTTCCAATTTCTTGGTATTCGCTTTCACTCTCGGCCGGTTAGCGTGACTTGTATTTTGTAACAGATCGTTGCTATCATAATCATCATCATCATCAGCCTGTTTTCGTCCACTGCTGGATATAGGCCTCTCCTATGATACGCCACTCAGCCCGATCCTCGGTCTTACTTCTCCAACCTCCACCAGCTGCCTTTCGAATATCGTCACTCCATCTGGTCTCAGGGCGTCCTACACTACGTTTGCCGATTCGCGGTCTCCACTCCAGAACCCGTTTACCCCAACTGGAGTGGAAATTGTTGCTATGATATGGCGTTATTCAAACTATTCTTATATGTATTTAATTACTAAGCGTAACCAGTCTACTTAACATTCCCACACTGCTGGGACTCTGGAACTTCTCTTACAAAAAGAGTGTCACGACCACAATACGCAACGTCAAGCTCGGAAATCAAGACCTAAGCCTTCCTACAGTAATACCTATCCATCGGGCCAACTATATTGTGGCATTTGCGATCGAGCCTTCAAAAACCAAATTTGGCTTTGCGAGCCACATTAAGGCCGATTTTAACTGAACGAACATAAGAGCTGGAACAAGAGCATTTTTTCTCGATCTTTTAGTGTAAACGAAAGATCGTTCTTAGCGTTTTTCATATCAAGGCCGATTTACATCAGACGAGCGAATGCTCATTCTATCCCCACTGTATCAAATTCATTTGGTGTAAACAAACGTAGAGCATTCTTTCTTTGTTTTGTTTGCGTTCGCAAAGATTCTATGGAATCCTACTATCCTACTAATATTATAAATGTGAATGTATGGATGTTTGGATGTTTGTTGCTCAATCACGTCCTAACGTATGAACGGATCGGCTGAAATTTGGAACACAGGTAGATTATAGTATGGAAGAACACAAACATAGGCTTATCCCGAAAAAACAACGGGAACAACAGGAACGGGAACTTAGCGGGTAACACCGCGGGGCGCTGCTAGTATATACTCGTAATATGGAAAACGCTAAGAACGATCTTTCGTTTACACTAAAAGATCGAGCAAGAATGCTCTTGTTCCAGCTCTAGCTCTATGTTCGTTCAGTTTAAATCGGCCTTTATATATTCCATAGAACCTTTGCGAACGCAAACAAAACAACGATATAATGCTCTACGTTTGTTTACACCAAATGAATTTGATACAGTGGGGATAGAATGAGCATTCGCTCGTCTGATGTAAATCGACCTTTAGAACACATGCTAGAACTAATAGCGAGTAGGTCTCCGTCATCAAAATCGATGAGGAGGACTATTTATATATTTACTTTCGGCCCGTTCCGGATTCGCCCGAGCAAATCCCTTGCGCTGCATTTGGTATCTGGGTTATTATCCGAATTCCCTTGGAAGTTACTATTAGCATTACTATTACATAGTTATTATTAGCATAGGGGAGCAAGCAAAACCTGTTAGCTTGTAGTTTAGAAGTTGTAGTATCGTAAGGAGTTTCCCAATAAAGTTTAACCTACGAAGTACAACGGAATTATAACAATGTACCTTTAAAAAAAGTAGACAATGATAATTTGTGAAAATATACTGCTATTTTCGCAGCTATTAATAAATGGGCTTGAAAAAGATTTGACAGATGCGACTTTATTTTTCATTCATTCATTTTTTGGTCGAGTGATTTATTTTGAAGCCATTGAATGATTCAGCTCTTTTATTAAGTTATTTGATAAATGGCCAGTGTGTGTGTAAAGTGGGTCGCACAATGAGAGACTGGACATCCGTCTCCCTTTTTTATTTTTTTAACATTTAAAAAATCACGACCACTTTAAACTTTACCAGTTACAAAGTTAAAAAATAGAATACACAGGGGTCTTTGTGAATTTCGTTGTTTTGCGTTTACGTATTAATGAGAGTGCTAAACGTGTTTAGGCTTTATGATTTTATATTTCAATCTAAACAATGATAATGTTACACAAGGGCTTAACATAATAAAATAAACAATTTATATTATCCGAAAAATACAAAACCGGACTTCTCATACTCGTAAGAAGCCGTCACTAAGTCATCGAGTATATGGAAGTAAATCTTAGTTTTTAGATTTGAAAAACCACCACACCGATTTCATTAAAATGTATATGAAACCACATGTACTTCTACAAAAAACATCAAAATTTATTCAGAATTGTCGGAGCTATCGCGTAATATACTCACATTCAAAATGCAACTGAATCACCTCCTTAGAAATAAAAACTGTTTCACTCTTGGTGTATACCCAGCTCAGTGATACGTGTACATCATTTTTCACTTTTTACTGCTCACATTTTAGGGTATATTTCATCCATAAAATCTTGCCAAGCAAAACGTAGTAAAAGTACTGTATACATTTAACAGACTGGACATTGTATTTGGTAACAAGCGCGATTTGTAAAATTACAGCTCAGTGGTAGTGGGCTGGAACAATTATTGAACTATACCTAGTATGTAGGTACTTCATCGTAGCAAGTACGCTTTGTCGTAAACCGTAATTAGAAAAGTAGTCAAAACACAAATAGAAGTTCTGTTCAAAATAGGCACAGAGCAAACAAAATCTATTTTCTCCAAAAAACAAACAACAAGAAATGACTTTAAAATTAAAATCAGACACTCGATCAAATTTCGTTATATTACTGGAATCTATATTACTACGTCGTCTATATACATAAAAGCAAATTTTAGTTTTTCAGATTCATATTTCAAAAACCGTTACACCGGTTTTGATAAAATTTATAAGGGACCATCATCTCTAAACTATGATATACTCTACCAAAGAAAAACATAAAAATGAATCCACGATTGGCGGCAACGTCCAATAACATTCATACAAAAAAAAAAACATGCAATCAAATTGAGAACCCTCTTTTTTAAGTCGAAAAACAGAAAAAAAACCGATCAATCTTTGAAGTACCTAAGTAATAAATAGTTTGTAGAAAGGTTAAAAAGTTTCGATAAAAAATAACAAAATTTGTGAAAAATTGGCAGCAAAGTTATCAGAATAATGTGATTCAAAGTTTTTAATCACAGCGGGTGCTAGCGATACCAGGCGTAGTTCATTTCCCCGGAGTGACTCGCTCGGTGTAAAATTGCATCATATATCACCCAGCATGTGATCATCCAACATAATTGATTTAAGTTATGAACTATGGAATGTTATAGAAGCTTTTTGAAAGGCAAATAGAAAATATGGCAGTTTTTATGCGCTTGTACATATGTTTGTGTGCCTCAAGTAGTGGTAGGACTCTTGGCAGAGTCTGCCTGGGGAAGTACCACACCTTTGCCAATTATTCTACCACCAAGCAGTAATGTGCAATATTACTGTGCTCTGGTTTAAAGGGCAATGTTTCCAGAAAAAATACAGGGCTTATAATATCTTAGATCTCTGGGTGACGAGCGCAGTGCAGTGCTAGGGATGATTTGGACACTTCATGTTCCCATAGTTGCGTGTCCCTGTGCAGCTATGTGGCAGGCATGTTACTTACCATCAGGCATGAGTCCTGTGTTCGTCTCGTCAATCTATGATATAAACAATATCTTTATTAGTTATTTTTTATGCTAAACAGTGACGAGCAGGATATGTGCCTGATGGTAAGCAACACGCCTGGACATAACAGCACAGTAAGACACAGCTACTAAAACTCTAAATCTTTGCGCAACACTGTACTGCGGTCGTCACCTAGAAATATCTCTATATAATATTATCTCTATATAATTTTATCTCTATGTCCTGTAATTTTTCCAGTAACATTGCCCTTCAAACTGGAACATAGTGATGTTTGCACATTACTTGTAAAACCCATATTCATCACACACATATTTGTTCTGATTGAAAATGGGGCCCACAACATAAGTGTTACTGTAAAATCAGCCTGATACTTTTCCACCATTCAGTTTCTTTTAGAAAACGTTGTATAACGTCAATTTCTGCTTTAATTTTGGTGATGGATCGACCTCATTATGGCAAATTTAAGCAAAGATGGTTCGCAGATGGCACGAATCCGATTTCATTACAGTTCTCTAAAATAGTTATTGTTTGATTAATTCGTCGTTTTATTTCAGAGCTTTATCTCGCTCACATATCTATCTATCTAGGTATCACTGAGATTTATATCCGAACGTGTTGAAATGAATTTCAAACATTATGATTATTTTACAAAAACTAATATCATTTATGTGAATGTATTTGAATTGTCTGATATAAAATTAAATACATTATATTTATCAGATAAAACTTGTTTGTAACTTACTTGCAAACTTAACGTAACGATTTATTTAAATCAATCAATCAAACATTTATTGCAAAACACAAAGCTGACAATGTACAAATAAGCTAAGCATTTACCCTATAAGGGCATGGCAATATACAACTTACAATAAAATTTATTATTATCTTATCATAAGTAAAAGTAAGTACAGAATTTATACACATAAATGCGCTTTTTCTAATATTCATATTGCGAGTATGCGTAGCATTTGCACTAAAATAGTGCACGTAGAGTTCAGAAATAATAATTGAAGAACTTAGCATTTTTTGGGCAGTGAAAAATAGCCCAATCTTTATTTGCCAGATCGTAATTTCTCAAATTGTTATATTTTACTTTGAACCATTCAGTTTTCCTGACATTTACAATTGGTAACAAAAAAACAATACTTAACTAAACATAACTATAATTCAGTAAGGGTTGAGCTATGTAACACAAGACCTAAGTAAGTCTAATAACATCTAGAATCTCGACCAAACTCCTAACTTAAGATATTATGAGTGTTTTATCTCTATTGTAGGTACGCAGCGTAAGTTTGGTGTCGTGGGGAACATTAGAAGCAGAAATGTAGAGCAATGTAGTCTGGGAGACGATGGAAGGGTTTAATTACTAACAAAATGAAAACACTGCCTTGAGGCTTAGTCAGTTTGCTCAGTCAAGTAAATTAGTTTGCTGTGGTTAGTTTGCTAACTGAACTATAGATCGTGAATTCCAAACCAGGGAAAATCATTAGTGTGTTGAATACGAATATTCATCCCACAAATGCTTTGTCTTTCTGTGTCTGAGAGTTTATGTGTCTGATGTTTGTGATGTTCTGATGTTTATGTACGTACGTTGGAAGATTGAAAATGATACGCTTAAACTTAGAAGACTCCTGTTTACCTGGACTTTGGAAAGTTATGTATTTTATCTTTCACACAACTGTGAAGCGGCAGCCTGTTATTCTCTTTGACTGTATCTTGCTTATACTTGCTATCGAGTTTGTCACCAATACTAGTTTTAACAGCGAAAGAAAGTACAATGAGGAACCTGCAAATGTTTATGTAAGTTTTGAGTAAACAGCTAAGAATATCGGTAGACAATTCACACACAGTATAATTCTATGTGTTTGCATAAGCAGATTTTATACTTCCACTGAAGACTGAAGAAACCAGTACAACCATCACACAACTAACCCACGTAAGTATTTCCCCACCGTGGTCTCCTATACTACATGGCTAGTTTCGTTATTGTTCCTAGCTAACTTGCCTGAGTAAACACACAATAACGTAGCACTACAGAGCAGTTATCACGTTCTCCCACTCTAGTACAGGAAACATGTCGTACATACTGAATGAATGGACTTAATAAAAAGGAATGATCTATGTTAGTTTCTATATTATTGTTACTTTGAATACTAACATAAATGCTAGAATTTTAAACAAAACGTTTAAGGCCCGTTGAGGGGGTTTGACATGTTAATGTAGTGGCGTAGCGTCGGAGCGGGCGCGGAGCAATGGAGCGTTACGTGCACGATAGACACTTGATTTTAAATTAAGGTCTTTTGTCTTTTGATTGTTTTTTCAATCATTTTTTTTTTTTCGAAAACAGAACTACAACTCAGAAATAGTACGTAACGTACGTACGTACGTAAAAATAGTAGCTAGAACGAATAGGTCTATCAGGTCAGTTAATCTTTGTAAAAGTATCGTTCGACTCTGCGTTCATAAATTTCAATGTAATTGTTAAAAAATCAGTTCTAAAAGTAACAATTTAAAGAGGCAAAGAAATTTTTGATTTAAATTAACTCACTCACTTTGTCTAGCCAAAAGTTATTGAGTTGTTTATTTTATTGCGAAAAGTTAAAGGATTCTAATAACGAGAGTAAAACCACTAAGGCATCAAACTGGACGTGAGCGGGCGCAAGGTGGCAGGGGCGCGGGTTATCTAACGCATGGATCTAATAAAATTAATACCTTTAAATGAGTAGTTCTTCTATATAAGTATAGTATCTGAATCTCGGTTTCGGGAGCGATAAATCAAACGTGTTTTCAGAGAAGAAACTAAGCAAAGCTCGGCTATCCAGGGACATACGTTTTACTTCTTTTTAGGGTTCCGTAAAACGTAAAAACGGAACCCTTATAGATTCGTCATGTCTGTCTGTCTGTCTGTCTGTCCGTCCGTATGTCACAGCTACTTTTTGACGAAACTATGAGAACTACACTGTTGAAACTTGGTAGGTATATGTATTCTGTGAACCGCATTAAGATTTGAACAAAAAAATTAAAAAAAAAGATAAATTAGGGTTGCCCCCCATACTGAGAACTGAAATTCAAAAATGTTTTTCTCATCAAACCTACACGTGTGGGGTGTCTATCGATAGGTCTTCAAAAATGATGTTGAAGTTTTTAAAATCATTTTCGTCTACACTGAATAATTTGCGCGAGAGAGACTTCCAAAGTGGTAAAATGTGTGTCCCCCCCCTCTAACTTCTAAAGTAAGAGAATGAAAAATCTAAAAAAAATATATGATGTACATTACCATGTAAACTACCAACAAAAATTGGTTTGAACTCGATCTGATGAGTAGTTTTTTTTTAGTTCGTCATAAATACACTATTATTGAAACTTCGATCTAAGTTACAACGAACTACAAGAACTATGTGTACTATGTATATTATGTTCCTTGCTGCAACGGAACCCTTCATGGGTGAGTCCAACTCGCACTTGACCAGTTTATTTTTTCTAAAATTCGTAATAGTAATGTATTATTCCAAAGCTTACATTTCTATCTAGTTACGCCAAGATGTTAAAACTAAACAAGAATAAGATACAATTTTAGCTTCAAAGTGTTCACTGAAACCCACACTAGGTTATCCTGTATCGTGGGTTTCAGGTTCTCTACTAAACAGAGTAATTTTGATAATATTACAGCTACAATTAAAAATAAAAATAGAATTAAAGAAACAATGAAATCTAAAATAGGCTTATATATAGGGTATATATGTCTTAAGAATTCAAACAACCACTACAAGCTATAAATAATGCTTTTTATACCATTTATTTACACTTTATATACTTTTGTATTAAGTTAAACATCCACAAGGAAATAATTAACTAAAAAATATTCACCAAATTATCTTGAATCCTAATACTTCATACAATCTAGCCTAATTAATTAAGTCTACTTTATTTGACTTTACTGAAGTGAAAAGTTTTGTGTAGCTTGCCGCATCCGCGCCCGCTCATTTCCTGTTTGAGGCCTAAGAGTATCTAGTAACTTTTACGAGCTATTGTGAACAAATAACACAGAATTGTGAACAAAAAACGTCAATGGTAATTGTTGTTTTAGTATATTTCTTGAAGACAAGTCTAAAGGTAAAATGTATTGTAACCAATGTGCTTTGTTGCTGTAAGACTGGATCATAAAATTATTACATAAGCGAAAGTTTGCGGGTATGTCTGTGTGATTGTTCCCATGGGTGTAACCGATGTACAGATTATTATGAAATTAAATATGTAGTTTAGATATCACCTGTATTGGCAGTCTTCTAGTCGGGAGAACGGCGTCTGACGATCCGGAGACCCCGGGTTTAAGCCCCACACGCACCACTGTCTTTGCGAAGTCATGTGCGTAATGCCACTAACTTAAAACGGTGAAGCAAAACATCGTGAGGAAACCGACATGTACCTAGAATCTTTCGAAGTCATGTGTCATCCACCAACCCGCACTGGGCAAGCGTGGTGGCCTTAACTCTCTCCTTGCGAGAGAAGGCCCCGAGTCCCAGCAGTGAGAACATTTAGTGGGCTGGTGATGGTGATGATGATGATGTATTAGTAGTTACATATACATAGGCTACTTGTATCCCGGTAAGTTTAATACCTAGTGGTTTCCGTGGGATACCTAAAATTGTGGAATAGTGGTCTTCTCTCTCGCAAGAACAGAGTCAAAGCTATAGCCCAGTCCGGGTTGGTGGATGACGCATGGCCTCAAAAGAGTCTAGGTACGTGACGGTTTCCTCGCGATGTTTTCCTTCACCGTATTTAAGTCACTAGTTTTTGTGATATTGTAATAAGTGTGTTTGTGCGTCTGCGTCTGCAGATATTTTCCGGCTGCTGCTAGCTTGATTACGTTACAGTTACAGTTAAAGTTACGGCTGGTCTAGTAAAAGTTACGGCTGGTCTAGTAAAAGTTACGGCTGGTCTAGTCGGGAGAACGGCGACTGCCGATCCGGAGACCCCGGGTTCAAACCCCACACGCACGACTGTCTTTTCGAAGTCATATGCATAATGCCGCTAACTTAAAACGGTGAAGGAAAACTTCGTGAGGAAACCGACATGTACCTAGAATCTTTCGATGTCATGTGTCATCCATCAATCAACCCGCACTGGACCAGCGTGGTGGATTATGGCCTTAACTCTTTCCTTGCGAGAGAAGGCCCCGAGTCCCAGCAGTGGGAACATTTAGTGGGCTGGTGATGGTGATGATGATGATGTATTAGTAGTTACATATACAAATATTATACGTTAAATATTAGTAGTTACATATACAAATATATTACGTAATATATACATAATTATATTACGTAAGTTTAATACCTAGTGGTTTCCGTGGGATACCTAAAATTGTGGAATAGTGGTCTTCTCTCTCGCAAGAACAGAGTCAAAGCTATAGCCCAGTCCGGGTTGGTGGATGACGCATGGCTTCGAAAGAGTCTAGGTACGTGACGGTTTCCTCGCGATGTTTTCCTTCACCGTATTTAAGTCACTAGTTTTTGTAATATTGTAATAAGTGTGTTTGTGCGTTTTCGTCTGCAGATATTATCCTGCTTCTAAAATTTTGATCTTTTGATGTTTGACGGCTAGTTCAATTATGTCGGAATGGTTCAAAGTTCGATTATAGGCTAAACTAAAACATATCAGGCTACTTTTTAAACGGAAAAAAATGTGAACGGAAACTACGCGAGTAATACCGCAAGACTCTGCTAGTTATATAGTGAAAAAAAACGTGGCCATGTTAATCCATACCCCGTTTTTTTCACTATCATTTAATCTTCTCATCCTCTCATTCGCTAATTTTGTCCAAAACTATTTATCTATTTCTGAAATAGCAGAATCATCTTTTGTGACACCGGAAACATAGATCCGTATCATCGGGGACCACGACCGCAATAGAACCACCATAGGACCGTAATGGACCAGCAATAGAACCACAATAGAACCGCTAAAGCTCCATAATAACACCTTAAGGCCATGTCTGTAAACATAGTTTTGAGCGGACTATTTAAGACCGTTCTATGGGATTCAGGTTCTTTTTGTAGATCATAACATAACACACACAGTAACACGCAGCTATTGTAATATAAAAAGTTCTAAATTTTAACACTACACTGCGCTCGTCACCTACTAATATATTATATCTCTAAGCCCTGTTATTTTTTTGGAAAACATTGCCCTTCAAACTGGATCTTCAAATTAAATCAAGCTTCACTTTTAGCATGAAAACTATTACTCATAAATAAAATTACGTCATTCATGTCTGATATAGTCGGTCCAGTCCAACTATATCGCACGTGAATTGCCCGTAACGTAATTTTAGACAAGCTTCACTTAGAAATGTTAGCTGTATTTTGGTGTATATCTCTAATTTTTCACCAGTTCGGGACTGGGAATCATTTGTACTGTGCTATCATCATGGCCGGATTTGTCTTAATGTCATTATTAAATATTAATTCCAAAATAAGTTGACAGACATAAATATTGTCGTGATAAAGTCTAGCAAATATAATGGTAACTAGTATTTAAAAAAAAAATAAGGCGAGCAAAGTTTAAAAGGACATACGAGTAGTACATATTTATTTGTCAACCTAACAATATGTATAACACACCTTTAGGGTTGTCCTTGGTTTCGACAAAATAAAAAAAATTACGTCTTTCGAAAATATCAGACGCGTTTTTTTTTTGGCTGCAGTATTATTTATTTCTGAGCTTATTTTTCTACATGGTTTTGTGCTTGAGTTCTATCCGTTGTTTTTACCTCCCTCTTAACTCGCTCCCGCTTCGTTTTTCCGCTCCCGCTCCCGCTCCCGCTCTCGCTTCAACTCACACTGCAGGCTTACCGTAAGTGTGATCATATTATTTCGTTGAAACACCGTATCGTGTGGACAAAAGACTTCATTTCGTATATAACTCGATTTGTATTGGATACGGGCGTGAGTTTAATAGATTTCAGCGGTCTCAATAGATGTACTCTGAATAAACAATACCATGTTTAAATAACTATGAACGGTTACTGCTAACAGTCAGAATGTTTTATTAATTAAGGGCGTACCCCGAGCAAATGACCTTGAGTATTTCTTACCTTATCCCACACCGCAAGAAAGAGCAAGAGAGAAACAGTAAGATTTGCCGCTGTTTTACGCTCAATTTTTAGAATACACTCTTTATAAAATCAGATTTTGGTCTATTGAAAAAAACATTTCTACCAAAATGTTCGTAATGGAATTGTCTATCCGTTGGTGTAAGTACAAAATCAAAATAATGGAGGTTTTCCGAGGAGATGCATGATAACTGCAATTATTTGATTTTTTCATATTTCGTTGTGAGGCAATTATTTAAACAATAAGTCCATTATCAAAAAAATAAAACTACCATTTTGAAGCCAAAAAGTTGTAGAAATTTAATGTATTTTTTACCAGTTGATATTTGTTTTGGCTAATGAGTAGATAGCTCTGAAAACTGGACAAAAAACTCGTTTTGCTGGGGGACGCACCTTAATAGTAAAATTATATTCTGTTATCTCGACACAGCATACATACCCACAATGTTCCTCTGCAGTCCTAATCACCAGTATCTTTGGCCATGCCCCGCTGACAGCGGCGAGCTAAGTTAAAGTTTTTATAATGATTTTATACTGCAATAAAGTAGCCAAGTGCGAGTTGGACTCGCCCATGAAGGGTTCCGTTCCAGCAAGTAACATAATATACATAGTACACATAGTTCTTGTAGTTCGTTGTAACTTTGATCGAAGTTTTAATAATAGTGTATTTATGACGTTCTAAAAAAAACTACTCATCAGATCGAGTTCAAACTAATTTTCGTTGTTAGTTTTCATGGTAATGTACATCGTATATTTTTTTTAGTTTTTTCATTCTCTTACTTTAGAAGTTAGAGGGGGGGACACACACATTTTACCACTTTGGAAGCGTCTCTCGCGCAAGTTATTCAGTGTAGATAAAAATTATATTAGAAACCTCAACATCATTTTTTAAGACATATCGATAGACACCCCAAACGTGTAGGTTTGATGAAAAAAAAAAATTTGAGCTTCAGTTCTCAGTATGGGGGGCCCCCCTAATTTTTGTTTTTTTAAAAAACTATTGTAAAAATCTTAATGCGGTTTACAGAATACATCTACTTACCAAGTTTCAACAGTGTAGTTTTCATAGTTTCGGCAAAAAGTGGCTGTGACATACGGACGGACAGACAGACAGACAGACATGACGAATCTATAAGGGTTCCGTTTTTACGTTTTACGGAGCCCTAAAAACTGAGGCTAAATAAATGACCGAATTTTAATAATATTTATTCCAGAATCAGTAAATGCATATTAGTTTCGCGTACACCGCAAAACACAGCTCTGCTGGTAAACAAATTAATTGTAATCTAAATACGACATTTTTTTTCGCTTAGTAGGAATGTTCTCTCACCCTACAAATAAGTCTAGCCGCTTGATACACCGCCTGCTCTTCGCGTTTACAAATTTGGCGGGAAAACGGGTGTCAGGTTACATAAGTGCGGTGTTTATGCTTCGGCATATGAAGTGCCGCTTTACTTGTATCCGTTTGAGCCCATTTATTCTCAAGAGCGTTTCAAGACGCTTCTAGCGGTATCGTTTGTTTATAATTAATGTACTTAAAATGTAAACTAATTTTTTTGCCACTTGAGATTTTTTTTTGCGATTTCTCAAGTAGTCGATCAGCTATTACATTAATAATGTATAAAGGATACAACAAACAAAACAAAAAAAAACTGCATTCGATAGCACATTTTTTTCTTTTTTTTCTTTACTTCGGACCATTTTCCCGTCAATTTTTTTTTGTTATTTTTTATTTTACAATGTTTTGTATGTAAATGAAATCTAATTTTAATGCGGGTTATATCAAAATAACGACCAGTTCAAGTAGACACCATTAAACACAAATTTATCGGTACCTATATCTTCCCAAATAAAAACACGAAAAAAAAGTTTTCCCGCCAAAAACCCGTCCGCAAAGTTAAGTTTGTATGTTTTCGTCATCAACCAATTTTTGGGTACTATATTACACACCGGTGTATCAAGCGGCTACACAAAAAACAGTGTGTGTAATAATGTACACACTCAAGAAGTTAATACTTCTTCTCTTTATTTCTCGTGCTAAGAATTATAGGTTGAATAGCAAACATTTTCAAAGCAAGAAATACCTAAATATTTATTTACCTGAAGTTCGTTACAATGTTTACTAAAACGCTGACTAGCTGACATCAAGATATTGGGTTTTAGTGATGGTGTACGCACGCATCGTAAAAAGTTACTATCATCACTTTTTCTTAACACGCCAAGGGAAATTTAACTTCAAAAATAAGAAATCCCTCGCTTAGCTGACTAGTTCAAAGACAATCTGGAGCTTAAAACATCTACTCTAAGTTAAGTACACTTTTAGCTTAAAAAGATATATAACCAAAGACAAAACAAATGAACATCTATAACAACGTAAGGGAAAATCGCCGTCAAGCCTTACTCAGCAATATAACGAAATAAGCGAGAATCCGTCGAGCAATAACCCAGTACTAGTAAATGCTGACAAACATTTGGAAATTGTTACACGATTCACGTATTTGTCTGTAGAATAAAACTTAAGGACCTGCGAAATAGAATACACTGTATTCAAGGACGATACAATCTTAGGGTAGAATCACAGATGAAAAAATAGTTACTGAATTCTTAAGTCTGAAATTCCCCGCTGTATTCTAGTCAGTTACTCGAAATACTTTCAAATATATTATACGAATAGGTACCACAAAACTATCAGTACCTATCTAGAAGTTAACATATTAAATACTACATCACAATAGGTACAATGCAATAAGACATCGTTTACGGACACGATCTCCGAACAATCGGGAACAGTGCCAGCTTACTAATTATACTAGTACCTAGTATTCTGTGTCTTTTAAATACTGCCTACTTTTATCATAAATACGAAAGTTTGGATGTTTTGTTACTTAAACACGTCGCTAGAACTGAATGTCAGTCTGGAATTAGGAACTTATTTTATAGGCCTTTTTCTAAATTATACGAGGAGAAAAACGCAAACAGGTGCTTGTCAACAAAAAAATAAGACGAACATTTCTGGACCATTTAAAAAAAAACACTTGTTTGTACTGGACCACAATCTCCTGATGTTAAGCGACAATGGAACTTGCAACCTACCTATTTATATACCAACGTATCCATACGTGTTACTTAAAGGAAACCGAGTTACTATTGACTTCATGACACCATCATTATAACCATCGGAAAACCCCACATAGACAATCCATTCCACAGCTAAGACAAAGTGAGCTAACGGAAATATTTGACTAGTATCTGGCTCCCGTAAGCCTTGGCGATGGTGACTGGAAAATTAAGCTAGATATTGCGGCTGTTTATCTAGACGGAAGTGATAAAACGAAGCTTAAACGAGTATATACTCTCGTATTTTGCTGTGATGTTGGCTTAACTACCTAACACCTAAAATAGGCTAGGTTGTAAAGCTGTAAGCTAAATTGCTTGAACAATATTTCGGAGTTAGTTCCTAACCAAATATTTTGCTTTTTTGACGTGATAACGTCTTATAATTCGATGAAGCCGGCTGCACGCCCGCAAAACTGTAACGTTCCGTCGTTACCGTTAGTTCGTCTTCCGTGCCATGCGGACGAAGCTGAGCGCTGAGGGCGCCACCCGCCGAGTCGAGCGGTATCACTACTCGCGCTATCAGCGTACTGATTTCTTAAGACGTTGTCACGTTCTATCGTCAGTAAACCGACTTTACAGACAACCATTTTTTTTAAGTATAGATTGACGAGACGATCAGTACATGTGCCTGATGGTAAGCAACATGTTGCTTGCCTGCCACATAACAGCACAGTGACACGCAGCTATTTGAACATGAAGAGTCCAAATCATTGCCTAGCACTGCAACTGCGCTCGTCGCCCAGAGATCTAAGTTGTTATATCTCTAAAAGCCCTGCAATTTCTCTGGAAACATTGCCCTTCAAACTGGAATACAGTACATGTTTGCACATTACTGTTAGGTGGTAGAATAACTGGCAAAGTTGTGGTCCTTCCCCAGGTGGACTCTGTCAAGAGTCCTACCACTACTAAACTACTACTTTTTGTACGGCGTTGCGGAATAATAGATTAAAACAGGGATGTAACGGAGATGATCTTATCGGAACCGAAGTCGGAGTCGGAGTTTTTAAATTTGATTTATCGGAGTCGGAGTCGGAGTCGGAACCGGAGTCGGAGGTAGGGTCAGAAGTAGTGATAGGAGAGAGATTTTTATTTTAGGACAAAAATAAAACATTCATTCAAACTTTTCATTGTTTTGTTTCATGAAATATCACAAAAAATTAAAAAAAATGGAATATTCAAAAATAAACAAAAAATTCAATTAATTGAATCCCAAAGTGCCATATAAAGTATGTTAAATGAACAAAAGCTTTCAAACAAATTAAATTAAATACATTGACACCAAAAGTGTGTATAAATATGTACTTCATGAACATAAGCTTTGAAGCTGTCTCAGTCTAAGATATTTCTTAAGAGTGCGCCTAATGCCAGGAAAAAATCTGATTTCACCCGCGCGAAGCCCTTCTTAATATGATATGCATAAAGTCGAGAATAGCATGACACAGTTTGGAGGGGAAATCAATATTAAATCAGGAGTCAATTTTTAACCAAGTTTTATTTAATTAGGTACTCAATAATTAAACATAAATTTAAAAAGTGTTCGGTGTTATATTTATTCTGTGGTTCGGTTACTTTAATAGAACGTAAAATTAGAAATTTTATTATCAAAAAATAATGTGGGGTCATCGCTGGTAATTTCGAGTACATGAATTAAAATAGTTTTTTCAGGTGCCATTTTAATTTTTTGCTGTAAAAAAATCTGATCTATTTTTAAAATTCTATTTGGTTATTGTGCTTTTTATTGATTGTACCCACACGTCAATATTTTTTTTGTTATAGTTTTTAGTTTCTTAACATCAGTTTCGTAACGTCGAAACTGATCCTTTTTTCGTTTT
Source organism: Ectropis crepuscularia (assembly GCA_963693475.1). Lineage (NCBI taxonomy): Eukaryota > Metazoa > Arthropoda > Insecta > Lepidoptera > Geometridae > Ectropis > Ectropis crepuscularia. The sequence goes on along the minus strand of OY856361.1, from coordinate 15,771,821 downwards.
CTGGCACTAGGCGCCCCCTTGTAGATTAAATCGACGCCACCAAAAAGGTATTCGCTCGCTACCGAGCCTGGTGGACACGATAATATTGGCGGAAATTTAATTTTATACTTTTCATTACACTCGTGCGCGGGAGACTCCCTGCGTGGCATGTTCCTGCGAAACTGTTCGTTACTGTCGGCGCAGGGCGCCGCCGCACCGCGCCGCTGAGTTATGCTTCGACATCCGATTAAAACCTCCGATTCAAAAGTTTCGGAACCGGAGTCGGAACCGGAGGTGTAAAACTAATCGGAACTTCCGACATAACGGAGTCGGAGTCGAAGCTCCGTAACATCCCTGGATTAAAAGAGGTATTGAAACTATAAAAATTATAAACGTTAACTTTTTAATTATTAGTTTGCCGGAAAAAATTACAGAGTACGAGTAATTTACAGAGCAAATTTGGTCATTTGATTAAGTACGGCATTGGTTCCATACAGTTTCAATACCTCTTCTAATCCATTATTTCGCAATGCCGTACAAAAAACATGCGACAAGGAGAAATGGTAGAGGGTTGCAACCCCCCCCCCCCCCCTCTTCAATCACACTCAGTTGGATAGTGGTTCATTCGACCCGTAAATTTTGTTCACGGGCCTGTAGTCTATAATGTTTGTCACAAATCCATAGAATATGTAATCATTTTGACAACATAGGATTGTATGTTTTTGGCCTGATAAGTATCATTATCGCTTTGAGCGATGTCTTCCAGGAAACTGTGGCGTTAAGCCGTCAAAACCGTCTTCCACGAAAAAGCGCGTCAAATTTGAAGTTCTTGCGATACAATTCACAAAAAACACACAAACTCTCACATTTATAACATTAGTTAGATAACCTAAAGTTACGTTTTTACTGTAAGAAAACATTCTAAATCCTTCCAGACCCAGCTTAACAGGTATATTAAACGTAGGCCCGCTATCCTTCTCAGTTTCTAACATCGTTGAAAAAAAACCACTGATATTCTCCTGAAATTGGAGCTGTAATGGCAGCCCTAGTCTTACAGCTTAATCAACCCAAACTAAGTACTTTATAAAGGGGCTCTATTACACTTTTTCACTGTAGGTCCATAACGTCGGCCTAATGGTCAGCGGCTTGGACAGACTATTTGTGGAACGTACACAATGGACAATTGTCATAAGTTGGAATGAATAGTTGTCTACATTGATACATACTAGAAGTGTCACGCGATTTTACCCGCGTAGTTTTCGTGGTTGTAATATTCCCGCAATTAAGGAAGCCTGTAATCTATGTTCTACATTTTAAACAGATCCGTTCAGCCGTTCTAATGTGATTGAGCAACAAACATCCAATCATCCGAATTTTTCATTAATAATATTAGTAGGAATATGAACGCCCAAGACACTCTCATCATACGTTCCTATGTAACAACAGGGAAAACAGTTTCTTTTTTAAAGAGTGACGAGACGAGCAGGACATGTGCCTGATGGTAAGCAACATGCCTGCCACATAACAGCACAGTGACACGCAGCTATGGGAACATAAAGAGTCCAAATCATTACCTAGCACCGCACTGCGCTCGTCACCCAGAGATCTAAGTTATTATATCTCCTGTAATTTCTCTGGAAACATTGCCCTTCAAACCGGAACACAGTAATGTTTGCACATTACTGCTTGGCGGTAGAATAACTGGCAAAAGTGTGGGTACTTCCCCAGGGGGTCTCTGCTAAGAGTCCTACCACTACTAAAATGTTAGGTACTAGTTCAAAATAACTAGTAGGTACCTAACATTTATTTCGTTATCAAAATTAACGCACAAAAACATTTTTTGTGCACCTAAACCGTTGAGCGTCAAAACGGTATTAAACTTTTTACCTTAGGTCAAAAACCTTTATACGTTGGCCGCAGTCGTAAAATGTTATTACCTACAATGAAACGTAAACTGAACGTAGTAAGAGCTATTATTGAAACGCACGAATGGTTTTTTCTTCACAGTACGTATAATAGCGTCTTCAGTAACGTTAAATCCTATTAAATGCGAGGAAAATTAGAACAGGTTTAGATAACGTTGACTGTGAGTACTAGCGTATGATGGTTCGCACATTTTTCTTATTTATCTAGCCTAGTATTTACGTATTACGCATTTTTACGTAGTATGTTAGTATTTGTATTTTGCAAAAGCAAAGTCAATGTCAATGTCAAAGTTATTTCTTCTCTTTCTTTTTCTTTTTTCTTCATGGCTTCCATTCAGTAATGCTACCGTAATTTCGCCAGCTCAAAGTTTTTTATTTATAAATGTACAATTTTACGTCAATTCATGAAAAAAGGGCATACTTAATATGATACATGTTTAAACTTTCAAATAAACATTTCAGTGTTCGACAACGATAAACAATAATATAATTATCGTACAGATACGGTCAAGCAAAAAATACTTTATAAAATATGTATTTAATTAATACAATTGTACTGAACGATGAAAATCGAATTTTGCAATTTTATAGGAAGTTTGCCATCACTCTCTAAAAACATAAGCATTAGCAGCCCAGTAAATGACCCCAATGCTGGGTCTCGGGGCCTTCTCTCGCAAGAGTCAACACCATTATCCACCAAGTTGGCCCGGTACGGTTTAGTGAATGATGGACGATCTCGAAAGATTCTTGGAACATGCCGGTTTCGTCACAATGTTTTCCTTCACCATTTTAAGTTAGTGGCATTATGTATGCATAGCTTCAAAAAAACAGCGGTACGAGGGGGATTCGATGGATTCGGGGGAGGGTTCCGGATCCGAAGATGTTTGTTGCTCAATCACGTCGTAACGTCTGAACGGATTGGGCTGAAATTTCGAACATATAATAGATATAGTCTGGAAGAATACACAAGCTACTTTTTATCCCGAAAAAAATAACGAGTACGAAGCGAACGAGACCTACCCAGGTAACGCCGCAGGGTGTTGCTAGTACCATCATAAGGCTATGCGTAATTTTAGAAATGTGTGCTTAAACCCAAATTGTTTTTTGGTGTTATTTCTTATACGATATTTATTTTACTTACTTATATTTGTTTTTATACTATTTCTTATACGATATTCCCGTCGAGTGGTTTTGAAAATAGAGCTCGATACCCTGTCTCAGTTAAGATAAAAATGTTGCAAATTAGATAGCATTTGACTTGCAAACTACTATCATTAGTGAGGAAAGTATGGTCTATACGTGGTAATTAAAATCTGTACAGGACTATATCCCGTGATCCCGACGAGTGACGCCGCCGGGGTCGCGACGTCACACAAAAAAATCATTACTCAAAAATGAAACCAAGTTTTGGGTCTGTAAGTTTGGGGTTGAGTCTGTAAACGACAATATACTAATTAATATAATCTCCTATCTCTTAGGCATCAAAATAAACTAATCATCGAGAATGTATATCATGTAAAAATAAGGTTTTAAAGTCCCAAAAACCGGTTTGGCCAAATTTGGCCGCTTGGGGCTTAAGTTTAAGTTCAGTAAGTATTGCTCCAAATTTGACAATTACTCATTTATTCTTACCAATAAAAATATGTAATGTTTCTGTTGTTAAGATATCATAATAAAGTGTAGAAAAAAATTAAAACTCACCGGTACAGTACTAGGTGGAATGTTTATTTTATAAGATTTCATTTTTATACCTTTATCACGAGAGGTATGTTCCAATGAATTAAAAAAATCCAAATATGTGAAAAAAAATCCCGATGATAACAATCTTGGTGTCTTCAAATCGAAAGTGAATCGGGTTTTTAAGCTAAGTCCATTGTAGACCGCATCGTCGCTTAACATCACACGAGATGGCGATGGTAAACCTATAAAAAATAGTTAAAAGAATATTACAAAAAAAAAACAATAAACTGTAAAATAGAGCTCTCTTGATATTTATTCTCATCTGCGTGAAGTTGTAAATAATTACAATAAAATACTCTAGATTCTAGATTAACTAAATATAAGTAAACGTTATTGCAAAATAAAACACAATGCACAACAAGACGAAGAAAAACTCCGTGTCAAAAACAAAAATGCGTAAAGGACATAAACGATTTGCATTTCTAAAAGGAAGTATTCGGGTCACACTTTCGTTATGTACCTGTTTTTGTCACGATGTAGGTCACAGAATTGGACACAATACTACCTTACGAAGAGATGAGAAACAACTTTCATCCTCGCCAAAATAGTCTGGCGACCTTGATCACATATAGAGTGTTTTTAATCAATTACTTTTCGTGACTCAACTGAACTGAACGGTTTGCCGAATTACGATCATTCAAAAGATCAAATGCTTTACAGGATTTCCGTAACCTTTTTCTGTTGTAGCCAAATATCAGTATGAGTAAGCTGTGTTATAAATATTGAAATGAAAAACGTTTTTTTTCGTCTCGTCTGATAATAAATAAGTAGGTACGAGTAGATTTACTTATTATAAACCCAATAGGAATTAAAACTTTTCGTTTTCAGATTTTCGTGATTATATTTTAAATGATTAAAGTTTATAGATGTTTAATTTTTTCTAGCGTAGGCAATGAAACGATGAACTTCGGTTTTTTAAGAAGGCTCACTACCAACTAAGATTCAAGGCCAGCCAACTAAATTAAATATGAAGAAAGCACTGAGATGACCTTGTTTTAAAACTCGTTGACATACTTTAAACTCGTTAAAGGAAATCATTTACATGATAATACTTTATTTTAAAATTATTTCATTATCATTTTTTTTAAATTATAGTATGTTTAGTTTGACATCGTCGAAAAGAAATTTGTGAATTTTTCGAATGATTTCGCTACAACCGACTAACGAGTTTTTTTGTGTTTAATTTTTGGTTACAATTTTCATTGTGGCCATGGTTAAAAAGTAAAACTAGGTATGACTCCATGGCTGAAGTGGCAATGGGCAGGCCACATCGCTCGCTGAAGTGACAAGCGATGGGGAAGAAAGGTTCTCGAGTGGCGACCACGAACCGGAAGACGCAGTGTTGGACGGCCTCCCACTAGATGGGGAGATGACCTCACAAAGGTCGCTGGAAACCGCTGATTGCAGGTTGCGCAGGACCGTTCGTTGTGAAAATCTACGGGGGAGGCCTATGTTCAACAGTGGACATCTTGCGGCTGATGATGAGGTATGGGGCAAACATATTAATCTTTATATCTCTTAACTACCAGCTAACTAAAACTACCTTAGCATTGACATATCTCTTTTTTGTTTTCGCTTGAAATTATAGAGACAGCAATGAATAGCAAAGCCAAAACCGAACTTGTAGTACTTAATGAACAATGATTTGATGTCTTCAAATTCAAATATCTTCTAATTCTAATAAGTAGTACCTACTTACCGTCAAAGTTGTTATGCCATAATACAGCTTCCTCGTTTTGTTCTCTATTTTCTGAATCTGATGAAATCTGAGAATCTTTATTCGGCGACACGTGATTTTGCAAATAAGAACAGATTCAGTCTGTCTAGTCAAACCTCGTTTTTCCTTTCAACTGTTTTGTATGCTATTTCAGTAAGGCGAAAGTGAAACGCTCCGTTTCATGTAAATATAAATGCATCTTTAGGCATGCGATCCGCGTGGATCGGAACGTAAAATGCTTGTTTTATTGCATTTTCTTGCGTTTAGAGATCGGCGGGAAAATAGATGAGTAAACGAAAACACACACAACTAATAGCGATATTGATGAAACTATCTCCCAACATAAAAATTGTGAAATGTGTAATGATAAGTAAATAAATCTATCTATCTAAATACCTAATATTTACAATTAAAGTTTAAAATCGAATTTGAATAATATATACATATTATTATTATATACATATGTATAAACAAACTAGCTCTTTAGAAGTGAAGTTCGATACAAATAAATCTTTATTTTTTCACCTAATTTTGTTGGTTTCTAATCTTATAACAATCTAGCTTAATTGAAATCATTACTTAAAGAGTTACTTTATCCATACTAATATTAATAAACCCGAAGAACTTGTTTGTTTTAACGCGCTAATCTCAAGAACTAATGGACCGATTTCAATAATTATTTCACTTTTGGATATGTATCTATGTGATCTAAGTGCTATAGACTAATATTTTATACGTACTACGAGCAAAGCCAGGGCGGACTGCTAGTACACTATAAAAAGAACATCAGAATGTAGATAGATAGATATACTCTTTATTGACACACGAAATAAAATTAAACACAGAAAAAAAAGAACAATATATACAATATATATAAAGACTACTGGAAAGACAGTCGAGGGTGAAGGCCTAGCAAGCCAAGCCCGGGAAAAGAATCCGCTAAAAGTCCAAAAAAGAAAAATACCCCTGGGACAGTCCGAGAGGGGGGGCGGAAGATCTGTCCACCGGTTGATAATAACGACGACCCTGGCGCGAATACGGAATTGAGATGCCCTACGTGCGGGAAAATTTACAAGAGACGAGCCTGGTACCTAAAGCACTTAAAGACACATGATGGTGTTGAAGCACGACAGCCGTCGGTCAGTCCTTTGACAAACACTATGGATAGAGTTGACCCTCATATATCCCAAGGTGAACCATCGAGTGAAAACTACCAGGAGTCCATTGTCATCAGGACACGTCTTGGCATACCCAGCCTAAAAAATTCCACCTGGAAAGTTCATGACGAAAACTTGGCTATTTTGTTAGAACATCCTGGTACAAAACAAGACCCAAACAGCCAAGTAGAAACTTTTCAGGACACCATCTATACATACTTCTCTGAGCACTATCCACCATCAACTTATTATGCTCGAAATAACAAGGAAAATACGTTCAAAATGAAATTGCGGAGGAAGAAAAGAGAACTAATAAAACGTCTTCGTGTAGCTAAAACCATGGGCGACAACCATCTAAGTCACCAACTGTCCAGGGCTCTAAGATCAATCCTTAAATTAATACAAGGAATATCGCTACAAATCAGTAAAAATCGTGATAATCTTTACAGAGCTAAACACGAAGTAGACTTTGATAAAAACCCTTTTCAATACTCGAAAATATTTTCAGAGAACAAAATGGAAAGCTTATCTTGACTAATGAGCAAATTTACGATCACTTTAAAAGCACATACGAAGTGCCTAAACGCGGGAGCTCGTACGTAGTACCAAACATCCAAAGACCTAATGATCCTCTAACAAACTTTCAAAGCACTCCACCTAGTGAAGAGGAAGTAAACTATCAAATTAAGAAGAAAACTACTAAATCAGCTCCAGGCCCTGATGGCATTCCTTACATAGTGTATAAAAAGTGTCCATCAGTTCGTAAACATATCTTAAATATATTCAGTAAGATCTGGTCAGGAAAGCAAATCCCAAAATCATTTGGAAGAGCAATTTGTGTCCTGATTCCTAAAATGAAAGAAGTAACTCATCCAACAGACACCAGACCGATAGCCCTAACCAATACAATTTCTAAAATTTTTTTCAGTATATTGCAAACAAAAATGACCACATTTATGGCTAGCAATAGGTATTTCAGGCCCAACCACCAGAAAGGCTTCTTGCCTGGTATTTCTGGATGCCTGGAACACAATACATTACTAGCGGAAAGTTTGAAAGATGCCAGAACACATGAGAGACAAATAACAGTCTGCTGGATAGACCTAGAGAACGCATTTGGTTCCGTGCAGCATGAACTTATGTTATTTGCCCTAAAATGGTATAACTTTCCTGCTGTAATTATTGACATAATTAATTCATATTATAATCACTTAAAATTTGTTATAGCAGTAAACAAAGAATACTCAAAACCACTTAAATATAATGTGGGACTATTCCAAGGGTGCTGCTTATCACCAATAGTATTTAATATAGTTATAAATATTCTAGTAGATAAATTAATATCCCGTGAGAAGAAATGGGGCTACCGGTTTAAAATCAACAATAAGTACACTGAGTCAATTTTAGCCTTTGCGGACGACCTTGCAATACTTACACGAAATCCCAAACAGTGTCAAGAATTGTTGAATGATGTTGATGAGTTCTGTACATGGACGGAGGGAATGAGGGCAAAACCAAGTAAATGTCATTGTTTATGTCTGGGTAGACGAGATACCAAATATACTTCTTACGATCCGGGACTCTCCATAAGTGGCCAAAGAGTTGCCACAATAGCAGAGGCAGTGCCTTTCAAATTTCTTGGTAGAAAGATAGACTACAAAGGACGTACACCATCATTAGAGGTAGTTGTTGGAAATTTCATGAATGACCTCAGTAAGGTAGACCAACAGCCTATCAGCAATATCAAAAAAGCATGGATATATGACAACTATCTCACATCACGTCTCACTTGGCCTTTATATGACATCGGTAAAACCCTCCTCGCAAAATTAGATGCTAATGTCATAAAGATATTGAAGTCATGGTTTGGATTGGCACATCCGGCTGATCCCTCTACTCTATTTAGGGATCACAATAGTTTTGGCCTGAAACTAAAAAAACCATCCGAACTCTACAAACACCTAACAGTTACAAAAACGCATGTTTTGGGAAAGTCGAAAGACGAATTAATCGCATCTCTCCCAAAAGACAAAAGCGCTTCGGACCTTGAATCTAGACTTCAATTCCACAAACAATTTATGGCAGGTGCGCAAGTAAATACAGCTGGGTTGGGTGCGAGAAAGAAAAGGGAAGACCGAGACATGGTAAAAACCTTTCTACAACAAGACGAAAATGATAGTTACAAAGTGCACGCTATGAATTTAGAAATGCAAAGTGAGTGGTTAACCATAGGTGAGTTTTGTATCCCATTAGCTCTAAAGTGGCGCACCTTGCTATATGACTGGTCTCCTGCCTTATTAAAATTTTATCTGAACGCTTTCCAAATGACCCTCCCTGACCAGAGTAACTTAGTAAGGTGGGGAAAAGCCTCTGAAAAATGTTGCTACACTTGTGGTGAGGCGATATGTACAGCAAGGCACATATTGGTGGGATGCAAGGTGCTCCTTAATAGGGGTCATTACTCACAGCGCCATGACAGAGTACTTGAAATCATACGTGAAGCCGTAAGCCTTTCGGTAGCTAGAGCCCAAAAGGGATTGACGATGAACAAAAGACAAATTAACTTTGTAAAAGAGGGCTTAACTTCAAACTCCAAGAACAAGCCTTACTCAATCCTGGGTTCAGCACCTGATTGGACAATTTTAATGGACACGTATGAAAAGCACTACAAAATCCCAGAGGATGTGGGTGTTTCGTCATCCAGACCAGACATTTTCCTTTTTTCTAGGGCTACGAAACGCATAGTCCTGGTAGAACTTACCGTACCGTGGGAAACTAATATACCTAAAGACCACGTGTTGAAACAAAATAAGTATTACGACCTACAAAATGAATTAACAAAAAATGGCTATGTAGTTAATTTATACGCTGTAGAAGTAGGAGCGAGAGGTATACCAGCAAAATCTCTCTATAACCTGCTTAAAGACCTTGGATTGTCCAGAAGTGCAGTAAGTTCTATACTAGAACGAGTATCTAAAGCTGCACTAGTAGGATCATATCGGATTTGGCTGGGCAGGGAGAGAAATACGAGTAGTGAAGGTGAGTGTTGACGTACGTCAATGTAAGGGGCCCCTTTTAAACCTACAGCCCGAGTCACAAGTCTTGGGGTCTATTCGAGATTTCTCTCTCTGCCACACGATGGACCCGGCACCCGCACGGTGAATCCATGGAATGCTAAGAAGTACGTCTCTAAAGCAGTGCGACATTGGAGGGCGTTATCACTGAAATCTGAATGTAGTAGGCTACTCAAAGCTGACCCATAAATAATTCTTTAAAAAAAAAAAATGTTGCAGTAGTAATCCTTTCAAAAAGTAGCCTGTAAAGCTAAAGAGTAGGTACTATCTTTTTGACATTCGATGATGGAGTAAATTTTCGGAGTACGTCTTGGAATCACAAGCCATAATTATGTACGGAACCTAGTTTACTGAGTTAGACGTGCATTTACGTGTGTTTCTAATCGTCGGCTTACTTTCGCGTTACGTAATGGAATGAGGATACTTCACGGTGATAGGTATTGTAAACGTTCGACGGTTTGTTTGTAATTAAAGTTGCGCTTAATTCAACCGGTATTTATTGACATGACAATACACTTATTGTGACAAAAACTTAATTTAATCGTAACATTTAAATCATTGTGTCTTTGTATTTACCTACCTACTATTGGTCATTATTGTATAGATATAATGTACTATTAGAGGTACCTATTGTGTAGGTATAGTAATACTATTAGAGGTAGGTTCTCGAGTGGCGACCACGAACCGGACCGTTGGACGGCCTCCCACTAGATGGACAGATGACCTCACAAAGGTCGCTGGAAACCGGTGGGTGCAGGTTGCGCGGGACCGTTCGTTGTGGAAATATCCCTATATTTCCACAAGGGAGGCCTATGTTCGGCAGTGAATGTCTTGCGGCTGACGATGATGATGAGAGATACCTATTATTATTATAGTACGTGTATTATTTGCCTTTATTGTAAGTTAGCAACGACCTCAGGTTATATTCGGGTAATTCCCGTTCACTTAATTTTTCGCGGTAAAAAGTAGATTCTGAAAAAAAAACCAGATGTGATTGGTTTATGGTCAATGGTTTATTTTTTGTAGTGGTAGGACCCTTTGCAGAATACGCCTTGGGAAGTTCCTACCACACTTTTGCCAGCAATTCTACCGCTAAGCAAAGTGAAAACATCACTGTGTTTCGGTTTGAAAGGCAATGTTTCCAATGAGATTACAGGCCATAGAGATAATATATTTTATATCTTTGAGTGACGAGCTCAGTGCAGCGCTACTATGGAATCTTCATGTTCCAATAGCTGCGTATCACTGTACTATTATGGGCAGGCATGTTTTTTACCATCAGACTTGTGTCCTGCAGGTCTCGTTATTCTATAAAACAACTAGCGGCCCATTCCGGCTGCGCTCGGATATTGTCATTTAAAGACTATTTAATCGAAATAAAAACTATCCTATCTCTCAAGTTGGACCAGACTGCTCGCGATGTGCCAATTTAATTTAAAATCGGTTAAGTAGTTTAGGAATCCATCGCGGACAAACATCGTGACAGGAGAATTATATATATTAAGATAAGATTACCCAAAATTACTACTTTTTATACCGAAAAAATTACGGTAAACCCTTCGGGCGTTACTTGCATATCTGGTACTATCTAGTTAAAAACTGTATTATTAATACTAAAGTGTTACTATTTTTGTGTTTTCCATTGCATTGCGCAACGAGAAAGTAAGTGGAACTATTAAAAAGAAAATACCAATGCCTTATGTGATAATCTTAATATATATAAATCTCCTGTCACGATGTTTGTCCGCGATGGATTCCTAAACTACTTAACCGATTTTAAATTAAATTGGCACACCGTGAGCAGTCTGGTCCAACTTGAGAGATAGGATAGTTTTTATTTCGATTAATAGTATTTAAATGACAATATCCGAGCGCAGCCGGAATGGGCCGCTAGTAGTATTATAAATGCACGTCTGGTCTAGTAAAGTACGCTTCGTACATAATAATTCGTATTGCGTTGAATATCAACGAATTCCAAACTCCGCTTCCATAATAAGAACGTCTAGGCTGTGGAAGGCGTTGCCTGAGTAGATCTTTCATAATCATCAACAGCCCACTATATGTTTCCACTGCTGGGACTCGGAACCTTCTCTCGCAAGGAGAGAGTTAAAGCCATAATCCACCACGCTGGCCCAGTGCGGGTTGGCGGATGACACATGACTTCGAAAGATTCTAGGTACATGTCGGTTTCCTCACGATGTTTTCCTTCACCGTTTTAAGTCAGCGGCATTACGCACGTGACTTCGAATGCGATATACATAAAGTCGAGAATAGCATGACACAGTTTGGAGGAAAAATCTATATTAAATCAGGAGTCCATTTTTGACCAAGTTTTATTAAATTACTCAATAATTAAACATCATCATCATCATCATCAACAGCCCACTAAACGTTCCCACTGCTGGGACTCGGGGCCTTCTCTCGCAAGGAGAGAGTTAAGGCCTTAATCCACCACGCTGGCCCAGTGCGGGTTGGCGGATGACACATGACTTCGAAAGATTCTAGGTACATGTCGGTTTCCTCACGATGTTTTCCTTCACCGTTTTAAGTTAGCGGCATTACGCACATGACTTCGAAAAGACAGTGGTGCGTGTGGGGTTTGAACCCGGGGTCTCCGGATCGGCAGCCGCCGTTCTCCCGATTAGACCACCGTAACTTCTATAATACTAAATTAAATTAAATAAATTAAACATAAATTTAAAAAAGTGTTCGGTTACTTTACTAGAACGTACAATTAGGAATTTTATTACCAAAAAATAATGTGGGGTTATCGCTGATAATTTCGAGTACTCGAATTAAAACGGGTTTTTTCGGTGTCATTTTTATTTTTTTATTGTAAAAAACCCTGATCTATTTTTAAAATTCTATTCGGTTATTGTGCTTCTTCTTCATTGTACCCACACGTAATATTTTTTTTGTCATAGTTTTTAGTTTCTTTACTTCAGTGAGCGGCGTCGAAAATGTCCTTTTTTCGTTTTCTGGCACTAGGCGCCCTCTTAACCGAAGATTTCTTATCATAACCGAGCGTGACGGTAGAATTCAATTTACACCCCACGAAAAAATTTGTCGAGGTGCGCCAAAAGAAGTGCTCACTTCAAAAACATTAACTAATTATGTGACCTAGAGAAGTGTACTGACACTGTGCTTAGATTTGTAATGTTCTAGCAATTCAGTCTTTAAATCTAGAGTACCCAGTTTTCTTGGTAAGCGCGCTATATGTTTGTTCGCGTTATTTTTTAATGAAATCGCGATCATATGCGAATCTATCTTAAATTAAAATCTTTTATCACGATGTTTTTTTTATATTAAAGAGTGACGAGACGAGCAAGACATGTGGCTGATGGTAAGCAACATGCCTGCACAACAAGCAACATAACAGCACAGAGACACACATCTATTGGAACATGAAGAGTCCAAATCATTACCTAGCACTGGACTGCGCTCGTCACCCAGAGATCTAAGATGTTATATCTCTAAGCCCTGTAATTGATCTGGAATCATTGCCTTTTATACCGGAACACAGCAACGCTTACACGTTACTGCTTGTCGGTAGAATAACTGGCAAAGGTGTGGTACTTCTCCAGGCTGACTCTGCCAAGAATCCTACCACTGCTCATGTGTGTGTGTTTGTAATATTACAATATGCTAAAGTTGGAATGTTTGTTGCTCAACGTCAGGACAGATTAAGGTTGAAATTTCAAATACGTACAGGTAAATTATAATCAGGAGTTACGTGAAACACTGCTAGGAGTTGCGTGAAGTTACTGCTGGTCTAGTCGGGAGAACGGCGACTGCCGATCCGGAGACCCCGGGTTCAAACCCCACACGCACCACTGTCTTTTCGAAGTCATGTGCGGAATGCCGCCAACTTAAAACGGTGAAGGAAAACATCGTGAGGAAACCGATATGTACCTAGAATCTTTCGAAGTCATGTGTCATCCACCAACCCGCACTGGGCCAGCGTGGTGGATTATGGCCTTAACTCTCTCCTGGCGAGAGAAGGCCCTGAGTCCCAGCAGTTGGAACGTTTACTGGGTTGTTGTTGATGATGATGATGATGATGATGACGTGAAACACAAGTACTTTTTACGACGGGAAAATAACGGAAAACGCGGGTAAAACCACAGGGCTTTGCTAGCATTTTTATAAATTTACTCTATGTTTTACTCCAAAATTAATATATTCTAGGAATATTTTTCAAGAATTTTTGATGCAAATTCACAAGAGAACCTTTTAAAAAATTCACACGTACTTCGATAAACGACAGCATTTTGTAAGTTGCCACGGAAAATACGAATCAGGGTTTTGCCGCCCGCATTCTCGAAAGCCTGAATTTAAATAAGGTAAAATCGCCTTTGTAACTACCCGATTAGCTGGAGTAATGTGAAAATTCCCGTAAAATACTTCACCTGAGGACAAAGCCCCCTTAATGGCGCCCGTACACTCTACTTAGATGACGTTGTTTACTGTAAAATGAATAGAGTGACTTATTGTTATAATATTGAGTGTTGGTGGGGCGACTTGTAGACTACAGGCCCGTGAGCAAAATGTATGGATCAAATGAACCACCAGGAGACCTATGTAGGATGATAGAAGGGTATAAAGTAATTAGATACAGCACTATGCCGTCACTTGTAAGCTGTCCAACTGAGTACAGTCGAAGAGGGGAGTTGCAACTCTCGATCATTTCTCCTTGTCGCATGATATTTGTACGGCATTGCGAAATAATGGATTAGAAGAGTTATTGAAACTGTATGGAACCAATCCCGTACATAATCAAATGCCCAAATATAATCTGTAAATCATCGAAAAATCACGAATTTTTCCGACAAACTAATAATTAAAAACTTAAAATTTATAATTATTATAGTTTCAATACCTGTTCTAATCTATTATTCCGCAACGCTGTACAAAAATAATGCGACTAGGAGAAACGATCGAGGATTGCAACCCCCCCTCTTCAATTGAACTCAGTTGGACAGCTTACAAGTGACGGCATAGTGCTGAATCTTATTACTTTATACCCTTCTATCGTCCTACATAGGTCTCCTGGTGGTTCATTTGATCCATACATTTTGTTCACGGGCCTGTAGTCTACATATTTTTTATATTACTTTTGTTTTATCATGACGTCTTTATTCTGTGAGCTATATAACAAATTTATATCTGTCACCGTCATAATAAAAATATCATTAGTTTAGGTTTATAATAAAACCCGTGAGAATATCAAACCTACGATAGATTAAATTAAGTTAGCTTTTAATCTTAAGTCTGGGGTAAAGATTATAATCCTACTATCCTACTAATATTATAAATGTCAATGTATGGATGTTTGTTGCTCAATCAGGTCCTAACATATGAACGGATCGGGCTGAAATTTAGAACACAGGTAGATTATAGTCTGGAAGAACACATAGGCTACTTTTTATCCCGGAAAAACAACGGGAACGGGAACTTCGCGGGTAAGACCGCGGGGTCTGCTAGTTTGTCGATATTTACAGTGACATATACAACGTTATCCTAATTTAAGGGCAATGTTTCAGGGCGCATGACGTCATGCGGCAAGGTAACGGCGGTAACGGCGCATGACGTCATATTTTTTCGTGCGTGCAGCCGGCTTCATCGAATTATAAGACGTTGTCACGTCAAAAATGATATTATAAATTCGAAAGTTTGTTGCTCAATCACGTCGGAACATCTGAATGGATCAGATATCGGATTGAAATTTAGAACACATTTAGATTATAGTCTAGAAAAGCACATAGTTTTTTTATAGCAAAAAAATTAAGGGAACGATAACTATTTGGGTTAACTCGCGGGGCGTTGTTAGTATCTAATAAACGCCGTGTGAAAGTCCCTTTAAGTGTCATACGCACTCGATATTTGGAACAAGTAGGTGCGTCATTACCTATTGTTCCTAATACAGACCCTTTAGAACCAGGAAATGGGTGACTCTTTGTGTGAAGACATTGATTGATTTTTGCGTTGTTTTATCTATCTAATAGATTAAGTGACATAAACACTCAACTATTTATTGTTTTATTATGACCCGTGGTCGCCAAGCTATCGAAATTCGACTGTGAATAATACTAATCTTATACTTTATGTTTTTTAAATAAAGAGTGACGAGACGAGCAGGACATGTGCCTGATGGTAAGCGACACACCTGCCACATAACAGCACAGTGACACGCAGCTATTAATTAACGCAGCTAGGTAATGATTTGGACTCTTCATGTTCCAATAGCTGCGTGACACCACTGTTATGGGCGTATTGCTTACCATCAGGTACATGTCCTGGTCGCCTCGTTACCCTTTACTATAAAAAAGTGCATATTTAGTTTGTCTCCTTAATCTGTGGTATAAAATAAGTAATGTTTTTATATTATCTCCCAGAGTTTCCAACTTGTGATTTTCGACGACTAAATTTCTATTAACAATTTCCATAACAACTTCTTACGCATCTAATCTATGGCACAGTGCACAAGAAGTTGTTATGATTATTGATTTTACTAAAACAACACCAACAAATAATAACGTTGTTGTTTTACCAAAATTACTACTAAACTATTTTCATTCCGCCCAAACATAAAAGATTACACATCGGAAATGCACGATGTAAAAAACGACGATTTGTTCGACTTTCATTTTCGATAACGAAATTTTACTTTCACTGTCGACTCGATTTAAACACGTTTACATTGTTAGTGCCTCACTAAATAGCGAAGAACTGGTATTCGATAAAAACTCGGAACGGTCTAAAGATAACACGTATTCGCAAATGATACATTTCCATACTATATCGTATACATCCATATAGCATCCTACTAATATTAATATATTAGTAGGATGCTATATGGATTCTTCGTGCACGAAAGTTTGCACGAATGTAGGGATGGGTGCATGTTTGATACCCTTTTACATCATAACTACTGAAGGGATTTAGGTGATACTTGGTAAGTAAATAAATAGATAATAATCTTGAATAAAATATAGGCTACTTATTAACCCCCATCAAAAAACGAAAACGCGGGGTGCTGCTAGTGTATTTTCATGCTACACACTCTTCCTCTGAAAAAGAAGAGGAGAGGAGAGAAGTTCTGTTGTACATGGGTTTGGTCAGATCCCAGATTCTTTTTTAGTAACTGATGAAATTGAAAACCTCAACCTATTCAAGCAGTTTACTAAATCATAACAGAGATTGGATCGAATCATACAAATTCTTCAAGGTTTTGTCAAATTGTTTACTTGTTTGGTCGTATGCCGAGATTTGGTCAATTTTCTTAGGGATCTGATCAAAACCAATATTTTCTCAATCTCCTACGATAGGTATGTATACAAAAGCGTTCTCCCTGTGACATCCACAATATTGCAGATAAGAACTATACTTTGAGTTCTGAATAAGAGCAATAGAAACCTAGTAAGCAAGCGAACGAGCAATGTTCAGAAAACTACGTATTGAGATCGTAAACCATGTTTGTCGAGCGATGTACTAAAACCGCAATAAACTCCACACTAGAAGCCAACGTTAACCTCTTTACTTATCGGATGAATCGTTTTTTGACTTTTATTCTTAATGTTCCACTAAATACGAAAACCTCAGAAGTGGCATCATATTGGCTGGCCTGGTACCTTAGTTGGTAGTAACTCTGCCTGCGAAGCCGAGGGTCGTGGGTGTGATTCCCACCCAGTGCAAACATTGGTGTAATGAGTTCAAATATTTGTATTTGTGTGCCTGGGTGCTTTCTATGTACCTACAATAAGTATTTATTTAAAAATATGTAAGTACCTATTATGTCAGCTATCTGGCTTCCATAGTGCAAGCTTTGGTTCGTTTGGGGTCAGATGGTATTGTATGTGAAGTGTCCACCACTACTTATTTATTTATTCTGACAATACCACTAAATTGGTAAACTTCGGAAGTGGCAACATATTTAAGCCGTTTGATGTCGAACTTATATCGATTGCAGAAACCTTTTGAAGTGAAAACTTCTTTTGGCGTGCTACAGACAGATTTTTCGTGGGCTGTAAATTGAATTCTAGTGTCACGCTCAGAAATGATAAGAAATCTTCGGGTAAACTCGGGACCATGGCCATTGGCCATCTAGAAATGCGTCATCATTTCCCATTGGCTGACGCATTTCTAGATGGCCATACATGCTCATGGCCACACCCTCCGGTTTCACCCGCGTAGTTTCCAAAGTAAGCTATCAAATTCTGAGTTATAAGTTTTCACTTCTATCGGCATTTCCTATTACTGCCAATTTTCTTTCCGCTTGTACTGCTCCAAACATGTTGCTGTATATACAATCCTATCCGCGCACGGTTGCCTGGAAGAGATTGCTCTAAGGAATAAGGCCGCCAATTAAAATGTCAGTATTGTAATATTTTCTTTTGTAATATTAACTTTTTCTTACGGCTTTCAATAAAGAGTTTTCTTAACTTATCTTAACTCCAAAGGAGGTAAATTCCTTCTGCCGGTACAGTTATGACCACGGTATTTTGGGTTTCTAATACAATAACCCTGATTTACTAAATACAGAAAAGGAAAACGATCACAGAAGAGTCCTACAGTGGATTATTTATTATTACATATTATTTATTATATTGGATAGATTTGATAAGAAATTGAAGGAGGTGCGGCCCAATTTGTCCAAGAAAAAGGTGTTGTTTCACCATGACAATGCAGAAGTGCATTTAACTTTGATTGTGTCCGGAAAAATTGCGTGACTTGCGCTACGAATTGTTTCCGCGTCCCCCTTCCTCGTATAAATTGGGACCTTGTGTACTCTTTGTATTAGCCCTATACAGTATACCTGGGTAGGAATAAAAAGACTCCCAAGAATCAGCAGATTGATTAAAGAAAATTGACAGTCATAGGAACTGCCGACAGAAGTTAAAACTTATGACTCAGAATTTGATACTTACTTTAGAAACTACGCAGGTGAAACCGGAGGGCGTGGCCATGAGTATGGCGATCTAGAAATGCTTACGCATTTGGCCATGGGCCATCGCCCATGGGAAATGCTGACGCATTTCTAGATGACCAAAGGGTATGGTCCCGAGTTTACCCGAAGATATCATTCCCGAGCGTGACGCTAGAATTCAATTCACAACCCACGAAAAATCTGTCTGTCGCGCGCCGGAAGTTTTCAATTCAAAAGTGTGTGTGCTCAAAACCGCACGGCAGAAGTGAAAACTTCATTATTTCAATTTTGTTTTCCGTAGGTAGTATTTATTTTTATCGAACTTATTAGTAGGATAAAATGTTCTTTACAAATCAAAGTACATAGTAAACATAGTGATGTGTCGCTATGTTGTGAAGAAGAGTAACGAACATACTTATACATCTATTATTTTTTTACAAATTTCCGCGTTTTTCTATACTAATATTACGAAAAGCTGAAAAGGTTTTTGGTTGCCGCGCCAATCTCAGAGACTATTTGACCGATTTCAAAAATTCTTACACCGTTATTTGTACCGGATTTGTACGTGATCCCTGAATGCTATATTATATATTATGTACGACGAGCGAAACCGGGACGGACTGCTAGCTAGTAGGATACAATCAACAAAATTAGATTCAATCTAACCTGTCACCAAATACGAAATAATAAAACCAGCAATAACACGGATTAACTACTCATATAAGCGGCCATTGCGCTCGGGTCATTAAATACTATTTCCCGTCTTTTGTGTCATAAAAGATTTACTTTATAACCTTTTGCGACTATTAACCTTGTAGCCGGGGATTAGAGTCGAGTTTGCATTACAGCTTTGTGCCAAAATGTTACATATTGAAAACACAGGGTAAGCAAAGCAGCAACAGATTGCTTATAAAATTTAATTAGCAGATTCCCGCGGTTTTACCCGCATAGTTTGTGTTCTTTAATTTCTTACGATAAAATGTACCATGATTGTTTTTCAAAACTATTAATCTATCTATGATCCAAATTTTAACACGATCCGTTCAGACATTCCAACGAGATTGAGCAACATCCAATCGAATATTATTAATAGATTCGAAATACATGTTTATTCATAATTCTATTACTATTCCATCCACGGATATCGGATTATACATCACTAAGGTAGACCAAGTAAGCATCACCGTTATAGCAATTGTTCCAGAGATGAAAATAATGTGGTTTAAGTACTTTAACAAATTCCATCGCATCGGCCCCTCTACCGTCTAACTAATTTGGCTTTGGCTTTGCTTTTGCCATCTCTAAAATTTAAAACGAAAAAAAAAGACAGAGAAATATTAAAGACAGTTTTCGTTCGGCAATAGACCGCCCGGTCGGCCGAGAAATAGGTGGTGGAAAAATGGGCTTAACGATCTTCTACAAAATAACTTTTTCGACCCATTGTCTATTTATATGACTACTAGAAGTATTCTGTGGTTTCACCCGCGTTATTCCTGTTCCTTATTATTCGCAATAAATGATAGCCTATATGTTATTCAAGACTATAATCTATCTCAGTTCCAAATTTCATCCCAATTCATTTCGTCGTGAGGAACTAACATTGTAACTTTCGTTTTTATAATATTAGATCATCATCATCAGCCTATGTTTGTCCACTGCTTGACATAGGCTTCGCTTATAATATGCCATGCAGCCCAATCCTCGGTCTTACGTTTCCAACCGCCACCAGCCGTCTTTCTTATATCGTCACTCCATCCAGTCTCAGGGCGTCCTATACTACGTTTACCAATTCGCGGTCTGCACTCCAGAACCCGTCTACCTCAACGGTTATCGGGGGGTGTACCGCCGAACGAAAAATGTCATAGCTTTGATGTTCCTCTCTCTTTTCTTTTCGCTTGAAATGATAAAGACAGCATTAGCAAAGCGATAGCCGATTTAGTTAGGCGGTAGAAGCGCTGGTCTGCGACAGACGTGACCGGCCTATTGCCACTTCAGCCTGTGGGTAGTGCGACTTTTCTCTATTTGTTTGCAAATTAGTATGAAAATATAAATAAAAGTTTACCTACGTATGTAGATCAACTGTGCATATGGGAAAACAATTTTCCGCACAGTATATTATTATTGTGTATAAAAACCATTCTTGATTGTCTGTTTCTTATCGTAAAATGAAGTCATTATTCTTTGAGACATTAAAATCTCATTACGTCTGCTTTCGAGGGATTATAAGACAATGCAGGAATGACTGTGTAGTGCTGGAGGTAGTATAACCTCATTAAAGTTAAATTTTTAGAGTAACAAAAAAAATTACGTGATAGGAATAATTTTGTATTAGAATAGTTAGTCACTTCTAAATATTATAAAGCTGAAGAGATTATTTGATTGAACGCGTTAATCTCGGGAACTACTGGATCGATTTCAAAAAATCTTTCACCGTGGATATATGTTCGTGATCCCAGAGTGTTATAAGCTATATATTGTACTAGCTTTTACCCGCGACTTCGTCCGCGCAATATATATATATTTAAGGTAACTGAGGCAGTGCTTACTTGTACACCCATACAAATTTACAAATAAACAGCTTATATTAAAACATTTTTGAATTCAATATCATCAAAATCGGTTATGTGGATTTCATGCGTATAACTTTGAAAAATACGGAATCTTCATACAACCGTCCATACCTTGTTTCAATCTCTTAGGGATTGAATTTCGCTAAACCCCGTCTTAGCGAGCGTCTACGTGCTAAAAGGCACTTCCATGCAAAATTTCAGGCTCCTAGCATTAGTAGTTTTTGAGATGTCGTGATGAGTGACCTTTCGCTTTTATATAATACTAGCTGGTACCCGCGACTTCGTCCGCGCGAAATAAATACTAAGGTATGCCTGAGTTACCATAGTATTTATTTCGCGCGGACGAAGTCGCGGGTACCAGCTAGTAAGCAATACCTATGTGTTGTACCTAGTACCTATTTGTTTACCCAGACACATTTACGGTTACTAAAACAGCTTCTAAAAAACAACTGTAGATATACAATTTCATCAAAATCGGTTTAGTTGTTTAGATCTGAATGCGTAAGATACATTCGGTCCCCATTTCAACTCCAATTTCATCCCCATACAGTTTGAATTTACAAAATTGCTAGAACAAACATGTGTTCGCTTCGTGTCAAGTGCCTATTTACAGAGTTTCATGGTTTTATCTTCAACGGTTGGGAACTTCCGTATTTATATTCATCCCCCATTTCAACCCCGATTTCACCCCCGTACAGTTTGAAATTACAAAATTGATAGAACAAACATTCGTTTGCTTCGTGTCAAGTGCTTGTAAACTGAGTTTCATGGTTTTATCTTCAACGGTTAGGAACTTCCATATTGACATTCATCCCTCATTTCAACCCCGTTCAGTTCAAAATGATGAAATTGATAGAACAAACATTTGTTTGCTTCGTGTGAAGTGCCTATACAAAGTTTCATGGTTTTCCCTTCAACGGTTGGGAACTTCCATATTGACATTCATCCCTCATTTCAACCCCAATTTCACCCCCGTACAGTTTGAAATTACAAAATTGATTGAATAAACATTTAATTAATTCGTGTAAAGTGTCTAGACACAAAATTTGATAACTTTAATAATACGAATTTTCATACAATCGTTCATCCCTTGTTTCACCCTCTTAGGGGTTGAATTTCGCAAAACCCCGTCTTAGCGAGCGCCTACGTGCTAAATGGGACCTCCATGCAAAATTTCAGATTCCTAGCATTTATAGTTTCTGAGATTCCTTGATGACTGACCTTTCGCTTTTATATACAACGTGTGGCGGAAAGGTCCAACAATATTTTAACAGGTCATTCCAACACTGATGTGGACTTCATCTCCGAAGGTCTCTTTCCCCTCAGCACAGTAGATCACGAGATAATTCGAGTCAAAGTTTGACGTAAAACTCCTACCAAATCACCAGCTTCAACCTTAACGCATGTACAGCTGACAAACGACCTTACCGCCGACGCCACGACGTCGTACACAAATCCGTGTCGAGATCAGGCCTTTAGTGGTATGTCAAATAAAATAACAAACAAAACAAATATTTTTTTTATGGAAAAAAAAATTGAGCTTTCATGTCTAATTTTCACATACATGATTCAAAACGTTATGTAGTTGAACTACAATGAATATTGTTGCACCTTTCTGCAACACCTTGTATATAGAAAACTAGCTGTTACCCGCGACTTCGTCCGCACGAAATAAATACTGAGAAACTCAAGCAATAACTAATTTTACACCCAGACACATTTACTAAAACCAGCTCATAATAAAACAATTTCATCAAAATCGGTTTAGTTGTTTAGGTGTGAAAGCGTAAGAGACATTCGTCCCCCATTTCAACTTCAATTTCATCCCCATACAGTTCAAAATTACAAAATTGCTAGAACAAACATTTATTGGCTTCGTGCCAAGTGCCTTTATAAAGAGTTTCATAGTTTTATCTTCTTCAGCTTCCATGTATACTTTCATCCCCCATTTCAATCCCAATTTCATCCCTATATAGTTCGAAATCACAAAATTTCTAGAAAAAATATTCGTTTGCTTTGTGTCAAGTGTCTATTATATTCAGAGTTTCATGGTTTTATCTTCAACAGTTGGGATCTTCCATGTTGACATTCATCCTCTATTTCAACCCCAATTTCACCCCCGTACGTTTCGAAATGACAAAATTGCTAGAACAAACATTTGTTTGCTTCGAGTTTGATTTTTCGAGTCAAGTGTCTATTTACAGAGTTTCATGGTTTTATCTTCAACGGTTGGGAATGTCCATATTGACATTCATCCCTCATTTCAACCCCAATTTTACCCCCGTACAGTTCGAAATTACGAAATTGATGGAACAAACATTCGTTTGCTTCGTGTCAAGTGTCTATATAAAGAGTTTCATGGTTTTATATTTAACGGTTGGGAACTTCCATATTGACATACATCCCCCATTTCAATCTCAATTTCATCCCCGTACAGTTTAAAATTGATGGAACAAACATTATTTTGCTTCGTGTCTAGTGTCTATATACAGAGCTTCATGGTTCTATCTTCAACGGTTGGGAATTTCCATATTGACATTCATCCCTCATTTCAACCCCAATTTCACCCCCGTACAGTTCAAAATTACAAAATTGATGGAACAAACATTCGTTTGCTTCGTGTCAAGTGTCTATATACAGAGTTTCATGGTTTTATCTTCAACGGTTGGGAACTTCCATATTGAGATTCATCCCTCATTTCAACCCCAATTTTACCCCCGTACAGTTCGAAATTACGAAATAGATGGAACAAACATTCGTTTGCTTCGTGTCAAGTGTCTATATACAGAGTTTCATGGTTTTATCTTCAACGGTTGGGAATTTCCATTTTGAGATTCATCCCTCATTTCAACCCCAATTTCAATAAAGATGATATATTCCTTTTTTCTTAATCTATTTTTTGGGACTTTGGTCGCTCTGTATTATAAACTTGTCAGCAATTATACAATAATTATATGGCAATAATGCTACGTACAGAAATTGATGCCAAGCCGTTGTAGAAGACAAGCCACTACTGGGATCAGGAGTATTAACTGACACGGTGAGGGTCAAAGGCATAATCCACTAATCAGACATACAGCCAGAAAAACTTTAAAATGCACATCAGCTAAATTTCAGCCGCTACAAAGGTACAGTTATAACTAGTGCCATAAATGGCTGTTTTATCGTTTATAACGATTTAAATGGCTAAGTACTTATGAGTTGGCCAATTCATATTACTATGGAAACTTTAGTAGTTTTTTTTCAATTAAAAAATGACGAGACGAGCAGGACATTTGCTTGATGGTAAGCAACATGCCTGCCATATAACAGCACAGTTACACGCAGCTATTGGACCATGCAGAGTCCAAATCATTACCTAGCACTGCACTGCGCTCATCATCCAGAGATCTAAGATATTATATCTCTAAGTGATAGTGATAGTTAGATAGTTAGTCTACCACCTGATTTAATCGCTTCTATGTGTGTTTGTGTCAAGCACAGAACTTAATTCCCCGAAATCCTATAGAATAAAGTGTATTTTACGAGTAGCCATACGCATTAGCCGCCATAAGTCAACCGCAATGGGTTTCCGTGTCAATGGCTCGCTACGGTAAATGAGCCACAGTAATAATCCATTTAACGCTACGTGGACCGCATTTAGCAGCGATTTGCGCAAACTGATGTGTTGTATTAAATTATGAGTTCAAAATTCATAATTTTTCATTTGGACATTTGAACTTTTTTGCTCGTATATTTTGTGTTTACTGCCAGCTGTCAACTGTTTACCTACCCAAATTTACCTAAATTTTTATCTTGTAACTGCATTTTTTAGTACTTTTACAAATTATTAAACGGGGTTGTGTCCGATATACCAAGATCTGACTAAGAACGAGCGTTTAAGACGTCAAAACTACGGTAATGAAGCTAAAGTTAAGTTGGTCACATTGCTGCACTCGGTGATAATGGAGAAGAGTTGTGACCAAATAGTTGGCCAAAGAAAGGTAACCGGAGTATTGAACGTCCACATTTTTTGTAAATTAAAAACACAAGAAAAAGTACATGCTACAAGAAATGTATAACGCCTCTAGTACATAAGTATTGTGTTAGTGTGCACTGAACCTCATACTTGGGTCGCCGTAGTATTTATTGTATCTTCTTTTTTTCTCACTTCAATTTCATTTGTTTTTTTAAGTATAGAGTGACGAGACGAATTGGACATTTGATGGAAAGCAACACACCTGCCCAAAACAACACACTGGCACGTAGCTATTGGAATATGAAGACTCCAAATCATTACCTAGCGCTGCACATTCAAACTGCAACAGTGATGTTTGCACATTATGGCTTGGTGGTAGAATAACTGGCAAATGTGTGGTACTTCCCGAAGTAGACTACTTGTTAAAACTTCTTGGCAATCACACGAGGACAACACTTGCAGTGCCTCACAGATTGCCAACGTTCTTCCTCATTCTTGTCATTTTCATGGGATAACAAGTAGCCTATGTGGCATTCCAGACTAAATTATAGTCTAACTGTGTTCCAAATTACAATCCGATCTGTTCAACCGTTCGGTTGATCAGATCAGCTTGATCGACGTAACTGAGTTAACAAACATCGAAACATCAAAATTTTCGAATTAACAATATTAGTAGGATCTCTCAATTTAATTTACCTGATGCTGTGCTTATCTGAATCTACTTCTATAGTTTTAAATTTATAAAAAAATTGGTTGCCTGTAAAGTCGGTATACGGGCGAAAGTTTTACGTGACAACGACTTTGAGTGGTTAGCCCGCCTAAGAGCGAGAGAGACAGACATAAAAAGTGAAAGGCACGCGTCCCTCTCACTCGCTCTCATTGTGAGCGCATAACGTGAGCGGAGCGTAACGCAGTTTCTTGAAGTGTCACCCGGCAAACCAATTTATAAGACGTTGTCACGTCAAAAGTAGGAGCATTCAATTGAATTTACCTGGCGCTGTGCTTATCTGAATCTACTTCAATAGTTTTAAGTGCATCTAAACTATTTATCGGGGTCATAAAACCACCGGTGGTACCTCTTCTCGTTAAATCGCTTGGCTAGGTTTCGCCAACCATGTGTGGTGTCACCGAGGGAGGTATACTCGGTTAATCAGCTCTTCGATCGTGTCGGTTCACTTTGAGCAATTAAATGAAAGTCCTGCTGTCCTAGTACCTAATATAAATGTCAATGGATGTTTGTTGCTTAGTCAGGAGTAACGTCTGATTGGGCCGGGAAATTTGGAACACAGATAGATTCTATAATCTATCTGTATTCTAATTTTCAATCCGATCTGGAATAATAAACACATTGGCTACTTTTTATAACGGAAAAATTAGAGAACGGGAGAACTACGCGGGCAAAACCGCGGGGCGATTCTAGTACTATAATAAATAAGTTTGGTGTTTATTATTTTTTAAATAAAATCGACTACTTCAAATCACTTATATAATGCACAATACACCCCTAACTGTTCACAATATACCTCTAGCCGGACGTCAGTGCTGACCAATCAACCAATAATAAGTTTCATATCTTGAAGTGGTAGGACTCTTGGCAGAGTCCGCCTGGGGAAGTACCACACCTTTGCCAGTTATTCTACTGCCAAGCAGTAATGTGCAAACATTACTGTGTTCCGATTTGAAGGGCAATGATTCCAGAGAAATTACAGGGCTTAGAAATATAACACTAGATCTCTGGCGAGCGCAGTGCAGGGCTAGGTAATGATTTGGACTCTTCGCGTTAGAATAGCTGCGTGTCACTGTGCTGTTATGTGGTAGGCATGTTGCTTACCATCAGGGACATGTCCTGCTCGTCTTGTCAATCGTTATTAAAAAAAATATATATATGTATATTGTATTTTCGTATAAATAATAATAATAATCTATAATTTATTATCACTATCAAATATCTAAATGACAATTTATATAAAAAATCAATTAGTTATGTCAACTAAACTTTCAACAATGTTCAATTAAAAAAAAAAAAAAAATCATTATCATAAATAGCTACATTTAGGTGATATTAAGATGTTAGACTAGTTTGTTCAGCTGACAATTCCATGCTATAGATCTCGTAACGGGGAAAAGGCGTGTCTGAATTCAAATAAGACACAGGATTGTGACTAATGCTGTAATATCAGCAAACTAGATGTTGGGAAAATGGGTTATATGTCAATACGGAAATACGTTCCAATAAAGGCTGTCTTTCTTCCTTTTCCCTAAAATATCAGTCGTAAGTCCGTGCACTACCACCCTTAAATCATTGCAGCAGTAGTAGTAGTAGTAGCATAAGAAGATTGCTAAATGTTATATCAAACCCTTGAAAGATTCTAGTAATATTACCGGTTACTTCGATATTTTTCTTCGCCATTTTAAGTTTTAATTATGCACACGACTTCGAAAATCGAAAAGACAGTGGTGCTCGTTCGATTCGAACGAGGAGCGCCGAATCTGTAGTTGCTGTTGTCTCGACTAGACCAGTCGTAACATCCTATATCATTGATATCCCTGAAGTTTTAACACAGCCATTAGAGTCTTTATTCGCTATTCGTTCAGCTTAAGAGTTAAGTAAACTACCAATTTTGTCATTTCCTGAGAACTAGACCTCATTAGGTATCTCCACGATCAGTGTACATCACTTTCGGCCGCACGGTCACTTACCAGGCGAAGCAAGTTGGTGGTCAAAAGCAGACCTATGTGCGTCCAAAAATTATGTGAGGGGCTGGTAACTTAGGTAGTTTGAAAACTCTTTGTTTATAAAAAGATAAGATAAAGGGTTTTTACTGAACAGATTTAGAATTATCTCTGCTTATTGCGTTAAGGCCGATTTACATCAGACGAGCGAATGCTCATCCTATCCCCACTGTATCAAATTCATTTGGTGTAAACAAACGTAGAGCATTCTTTCGTTGTTTTGTTTGCGTTCGCAAAGATTCTTTGGAATATATAATATGGAAAACGCTATGAACGATCTTTCGTTTACACTAAAAGATCGAGAAAGAATGCTCTTGTTCCAGCTCTAGCTCTATGTTCGTTCAGTTTAAATCGGCCTTTAGTATAAATACTGTGGTGCAAAAGGCAGCATCTTTCATTTGATTACTTAATTGATGTCCAACAACTTAAAATTTAGGAACAAAGGCAAACTTGTAAATAATTTACAAATAAATAATACTGTTAGAAGGAAAAAAAAAACAAAATGAAAGTAAATATGTAGTTAGTCTCTCGTTCGTAGTATGTGTAATTAATTACATTACTATATTTCACTTTGATGACCAATTTTCAGCATCGTTTAACTAATGCTTCCAGTGACAGTTTAAATTTGTATAACAAACCTCATTTAGTTCCGGTTGGATCAAGTATATCTAAAGGGATATGTTGCTCCGTTGGGTATCCCATAGGAGTTGCAGTGTGAGTTTAAGGAACCTTAAGTTGGAGTAATCAGGGTAAACTAATGCAGACCTTGTCAGGCCCAGAGTAAGCTTGCTAAGCCTCATTGAATGGCCACAACACCGGTATGAACAAGCTGCGGATTCAGCTCTTTACCCTGTAATTTTTCTGGAAACATTACCGTTCAATTCAGAACACAACGGTGTTTGCACATTACTGCTTGGCTGTAGCACAGGTGGCAAAGTTGTAGGACCTTCCTAGACTGACTGCAATGAGTCTTACCACTATTTTTTGAAGTGAAAACTTCTTTTGGCGCGCCTCGACAGATTTTTCGTAAGGTGTGAATTGAATTCTAGCGTCACGCTCGGGTATGATAAGAAATCTTCGGGTAAACTCGGGACCATGGCAACTGGCTATCTAGAAACGCGTCAACCAATGGAAAATGCTGAAAGAGCGTGGCCCGTCCATCATGGCATGGCCATCTAGAACTGCGTGAACCAATGGGAAATGCTGACGCATTTCTAGATGGCCATGCCATGATGACCAGGTCACGCCCTCCGGTTACACCCGTGTATTTTCCAAATTAAGCTATCAAATTCTGAGTTATAAGTTTTCACTTCTATCGGCAGTTCCTATGACTGCCAATTTTTATTTTTTTTAGTTATTCTATCATCCGTTGTTTGTATTATTACAACTCTATTTCATTTTGAAGTAACATTTTCAGCATCATTTAATCTGATGGTCCCAGTGTCTATCTTTAAAGGGATTTGAGGGATATGTTGCTCTCTCGGGAACGCCATAGGAGTTGCAGTGTAAGTTTGAGGAACCTTGAGTTGGAGTAATCAGGGTAAACTAACGCAGACCCTGTCGTGCCGAGGGTAGCCTGCCAAACCTCATTGAATGCCCGCAACACCGGTATTAACGAGCTGAATCCGACGCTACTGCCGACCTTATCGAGATTAACCATAAGCCTGCGCCCTGTACGCGGATAAGGAAATTTAACAGAAGTGCATATTTTTATGTTTGGGCAAAACTTTGTGTGTTATAGATAAAAAGTGTCAATATTTTTCCAATTATCGATGATTGAAAAAATAAAAATTGTACAATTTGTTTTAACAACAGTTGGTATTTATTTTAGAGTAGAAGAATCCCACTGTTACCAATATAGTTCCTAATCCCGTTATTTTGAAGGAATTAATTGGATGACGTATTATTCTAGACTATTTGTTATCTATCTATGTTGTACTATATTTCATGGTCCTAAATTTCACCTCGGTGTTTTTGCTTGAAAGAGGGACATATAGGCATACAAAATTTCATCCGATTTCACACGATCCACATCCTTGCAAAATATTGACTCAAGAGTGGCAATAATAATATAATTATGTTCGAAAAGAATGGTCACTTGATTTATCAATAGTTAGATTAACCGGAGTAGTCGCGAGTTTATTTTGAAATTACGTTTTTCGTAGAAAGAAAGTAAGATGCCCAGATTCTGATTAGGAAGAATAAAGTTCGTTTGCTTTGTAAACATACAAGTAGGTTACCGCAGGTTAGACCTGCACCTCTGTTTATTAAATTATCCCGTCAGTGGGGTAATCTGGCCGGGAATTGGGGAGATTACCCAAAACGCGTCGCTTTGGAGAGATTGCGAAATACTTAGCCATGTTTGTTTGTTGTCAGTTATGTAAGCTTGTAAATATTTGAGAGAATAACACGGGAACATAAACAATGTCATGGAAGGCAGAGAAAGACCAAAGTATCCGACTGCTTGATAAAAGTTCTCGGGGTCAAATAATAACAAGTACGGTTCTTAATTTAGGCTTAGAAACATTAAATTTCGTATATAGATACGATAGGTGGTTCTAATATAGTACATAATTTTATGTATCAATATATAATGTTCTCACGACGTGATTGAGTATGAAACATTTATAACTCCAAAATTTTCTTATTTATAATAGTTGTATGATTGTATAAGTATGTATTTCCAAATACATATGTATTATATCAGCTGTCTGGCCTCCATAGTATAAAGCTTTGCTTAATAGTTTGGGGTCAGATGGTGTTGTGTGTGAATTGTCCACCAATATTTATTTATATATAGTTGGCACACATAAAACAATTAATCGTTATACAGCTTAGGTATATTAATTTCGATTTCAAAGATTTGTTTGTTATTTTTATCCGTCATTTGCAGGCTTCGTTTTCTAATGTGGACTGCGATAGATCGCAAACAGCAGTTTAGCCGCCAGTCGCATTAGTTTTAAGTAGGTATACAAATTGTTTCAATTTCTGAATAATTATTCGAGTTTAATATAATTATATTGTAATGATAGGCGGCATAGAAGATGTCTCCCCGAGCGGCAAATACGAGTTATACCTTCGATAAAGTATGTAGGTACCTACACACAATCATCATCATCATCATCAGCCCACTAATTGTTCCCACTGCTGGAACTCGGGGCCTTCTCTCGCAAGGAGAGAGTTAAGGCCATAATCCACCACGCTGGCCCAGTGCGGGTTGGTGGATGACACGTGACTTTGATAGATTCTAGGTACATGTCGGTTGACACATTGAAAGATCCTAGGTACATTTCGGTTTCCTCACGATGTTTTCCTTCACCTTGTTTTTTAAGTTAGCGGCATTACGAACATGACTTTCGAAAAGGCAGTGGTGCGTGTGGGGTTTGAACCCGGGGTCTCCGGATCGGCAGCCGCCGTTTCCCCGACTAGACCAGCCGTAACTCTCACCGTAACTCTCGTAACCGTGACACACAATGCGATGAAAAAAAAATGGTTTTAGATATAGGATAGGTAGTAAGTAGTCCAAAATAGAATCACGACAAGGAGAAAAAAAAATCGGTTGTCTGTAAAGTTACTGACGATAGTTGAACGTGACAACTTCAACTCCAAGCCTTAAATGGAACGCCTCAAAGCGAGGTAACGCCACATGACGTCATGTTTTTTCGTGCGTGCAGCCGGCTTCATCGAATTATAAGACGTTGTCACGTCAAAAATGATATATTGATTCACACAAATCAATCTAAAGTACCGGTAGTAAATAAATGATTTACCTAGTATATGAATAAGTAAGTAACACGTACGAAAATTTACTTTAATGGAACAGCAAAAAAACATATCCCAAAATCGACCTGTAAATTATAAAGTCATGGATAAGAAGGCCTTAATTTAGTATTAGGTCAAAATTTGTAATTAAAATAATAATCTCCAGGGAAGTTCCACTGAATTTAGGTAATCTTCACTATAGTTCACGGGACCGTGAGAATAATCTAGATCAAGCCTGGTCAACCACAGGACCGCAGATGAATTGCATGACCCACATGAGTAACCAAAAACAATTATATTTATAAAAAAGGACGCTGTGCTAAATGAATCAAAACGCAGCTTGCAACACATACGAACTGTATATTTTTGGTGTCAAAATGTTCAATGAATCATTCAAGAAATTCCAAGAAACAAAACCATCTACTATATTAATGAATGCACCCATGCTACGCAAATCAATAATTAATTTACCTTACAAAATTGAAAATTCGTATTAATTTAAAGCTGCTAAAATAATTATTTTTTAGCTCTTATTGGTTAAGTAAATTAACAAGTCATATTGTGTTTACTAACTTAATCGTCCCCTGCAAGTCGATCAAGAGACTAGCCCAGAAAGATCTGTACATCGTACGTTCGACCCATTTATGGAAAAGATTGAGCGTCGTTGATCTAGATTTAGTACACTATAGTTGGGCATCCCTTGAGGGATTATACGGGCTCCTCCGAAATACTGTTCTAAGCCAACGCGCCATGTTCTACATTAGAAGCAACTTTTACTAAGAGGCCAGCTAATGACGAGAAAAATTATAGATATTAATGTTTAGCAAATGTACGAATAATACGGTTTCATATACGTCTGCCAGGAGCGCTATTAGGTATAATCCTACTAATATTATTTATGCGACATATTTTATTCATGCGTATGTAATATGTAATTATGTATGTTAGGTACTCTTTCAAGCAAAAAGTACTAAAGGGATCTGTATTAAATTTGGTACATACATAGATATTATAGTCTAGCTCTAGAACAACACATAGGCAACTTTTTATCCCGGGAACGGTGTGGTACTTCGCTGGGTGGACTCTGCAAAAAGTACCACTACTCCAGGTACAAGTATGATTTGTATGAACACAAACTACTATTCAACTTATGGTCTTTAAAAATCATAATATTTTTTTTGCTTTGTTCAGACATGTGCTCACTTTCTATACAACATTTATAGTTATGTACCTACAACTATTTTAAAAATCCATTTACAATAACACTAATTCGATAAATATTATTCTCAATGTCCAATGTTAAAGAAAATGAGGTCAAAATATTGTATAATATAAAACTGTGTACACTAGATATAATCTATGTTATGAAAAAGTATCAACATACTAGCACCACCCCGTGGTGTTACCCGCGTAGTTCCCACTCCCGTTGTTTTTCTGGGATAATATGTGTTCTTCCAGACTACGAGTATAATCTATCTGTGTTCCAAATTTAGGCTCGATCCGTTAATACGTTAGGACGTAATTGAGCAACAAACATACAAACATTTAAACATCTATACATTGACATTTATAATATTAGTAGGATATGATTACCAATTGTTTCGAACGTACAATAAAACTAAACAAATATAGCGAAGTAAATCTAAAAGTTTTACAATAAATCTCTAAAAAGGAATGATTCAAATCAAATAGCAAATTAAAAAGGATTTTCTATGGAATGTTCTGGAAATTTATCTTCATATTACTTCAGCTGTAAGGGCTCTTTGTATTCACGCTTCCGAAGGGTTAAAACATTCTTGTAATCGTAATTTCTTTTCTTATCTCAAACGATGTTAAGAATTAATGAGGATTTAATAAAAGGAACAATGTTGAATGTGTTTTAGGTACAATGGAAGAGGGTTTTCTATTCGCCAGATATTCAAATGATTGTTAGCTAAAATTGATAGCAGAGGACGCTTAGGTAAGTTTGTATACTTAATTGGGATGATGACAGGATCATAAATGTACCATTCTAATAAGTCCGTCAGAAAGATTGTGGGAAAATATGTAACATGTATTTTTGTTTTATGAAGTTGTGAAAAAAATCCGGACATTAAAAAACACAAAACCAAATTGGCATTCATAGGAACTGCCGATAGAAGTGAAAACTTATAACTCAGAATTTGATAACATACTTAGGAAACTACGCGAGGAAAACTAGAGGGGGTGGGCATGAGGATGGCCATCTAGAAACGCTGACGCATTTCTAGATGGCCAATGGGAAATGCTCAGCCATTTCTAGATAGCCAATGGGAAATACTCACGCATTTTAGATGGCCAATGGCCATGGTCCCAAGTTCACCTGAAGATATCTTACCGTTCCCGAGCGTGACGCAATAATTAAATTCACAGCCTACGAAAAATCCGTATGTGGTGTGCCAAAAGAAGTTTTCACTTCAAAACCCCCGTGGTTTTTATTTCACGTCTATATAGAAATCGTATGTAGAAATGACGTAACTCGAAACTTTTAAGCACTATTATATCTGCGTCATTTCTGTTTGTGAAACAAAACTAAAAATACGTGAACAGTTTATATTTTATTTTAAATTAAAAATAATATAATATTTATATATTTCTTAATAATCTAAGTAACGGATTCATTTGTTTTTGAAGTCACCATGCATTTTTAAGTTTGTGCTTTTTTGTCGCAAATTAAATTTCGACCACGATGGGGAAAAATCCACTCAGACAACGCATCCCATAGCCTAGACGTTCTTATTGCAAATTGTATAAAAATTTTAGCGTTTCATTTTTTATGCAAAAATTGTAAGGTTAGGTATTATAAATGTAGATATCATGTTATTTTTTGCAACCGAAATATTGTGTCAATTGCGTCATTTGCCGCATAAGGAACCGAATTTCGTTCTTATTCGAATCGCGTATACGGGGTGTAATTCCGGGAACTGTGATGTAATTTCAACCAAAATTGCAGAGATTTCACATGACTGCTAGGATTAAGCTTCAGATATTCATGGGGAACGCAATACGGGCGCTTTTCTCTAAATATTAAGGAGATTTCTTAAAAAAAAATTGAGGATTGGCTTACGAAATTCTCAAGATTTGTGTGGGCTTATTCAGAAAACAAAAAATAACAGTCTCACAAGAAAAGTTGGATTTCAGATGTTACTCTGTATTTTTTTTTTTACGTGAACTACGTTTTGTAGTGGTAGGACTCTTAGCAGAGTCCGCCTGGGGAAGTACCACACCTTTGCCAGTTATTCTACCGCCAAGCAGTAATGTGCAAACATTACTGTGTTCCGGTTTGAAGGGCAATGTTTCCAGAGAAATTACAGGGCTTAAGAGATATAACATCTTAGATCTCTGGGTGACGAGCGCAGTGCAGTGCTAGGTAATGATTTGGACTCTTCATGTTCCAATAGCCACGTGTCACTGTGCTGGCATATGGCAGGCATGTTGCTTACCATAAGGCACATGTCCTGCTCGTCTCGTCACTCTTTATTTAAAACTAGCGGCCCGCTCCGGCTTCGCTCGAATAATAACCTAGATATCAACTGCAGCGCCATCTGCCGTAGCCTATGTTACTCGGGAATAATGTAGCTTTCCAAAGGTGAAAGAATTTTTGAAATCGGTCCATTAGTTTCGGAGCCTATTCATTACAAACAAACAAACAAACAAACAAATATTTCCTCTTTATAATATTAGTATAGAAAAAAAGTGCAGTAGGTATAACTTTTCAATACTACTGGTTTTTACGGTGATGGAACATATTGACGAAACACAAATTTTTTAGATTGTATAGAATGACATGACAAACCAGACATGTGCCTGATGGTAAGCAACATGCCTGCCCATAACATCACAGTGACACGCAGCTATTGGAACATGAAGATAAATATGCTCATAGAAAAGATTCGGTGACATGTTAAGGCCGATTTACATCAGACGAGCGAATGCTCATTCTATCCCCACTGTATCAAATTCATTTGGTGTAAACAAACGTAGAGCATTCTTTCGTTGTTTTGTTTGCGTTCGCAAAGATTCTATGGAATATCTAATATGGAAAACGCTAAGAACGATCTTTCGTTTACACTAAAAGATCGAGAAAGAATGCTCTTGTTCCAGCTCTAGCTCTATGTTCGTTCAGTTTAAATCGGCCTTAAGTCAACCTTCACAGAATTGTTATGGTAAATCACCCGCTCTTCTACGGCCTTACTAAATCGGCTATCGCTTTGCTAATCCTGTATCTATCATTTCAAGCGAAAAGAAAAGAGAGAGAAACATCAAAGCGATGACAATTTTCGTTCCGCGGTAGACGCTCCGGACGATTTGTTTTGGAAAAAAAATGGAGTCCCGACAGTGGGAGCATAACTTGGGCTACTTATGCTTTGGCTTGTGTTTAACCATTGCAAACTTTACCAGAACGTATTCAAATGATATTTGGATTGTTAATTACTAGCAAAATGTTACGTTCTTAGTCGTATTTTCTTACGAAGCAGGTCCGCCCCAATTTCTTGTCGAAATAATCTAGGGCAGTTAGCTTCAGCTGGCTTATACTACTGATATTTCGGCTACTGTAAATGGCACAATGGGCTTTTCAAACCGACATTTAATTATATGTACCTAATACTCACACGTTTAAACCCAAAAGCAATCAAGAAGCGGTAATACCAAGGTTAAGTCGAAAAATAATACAAACTATGGCTTACGAGAGCAATTGATTAACTACTAGCTGCGCCCCGCGGTGTTACCTGCATAGTTTTTTTTTATAGTATAGAGTGACAAGACGAGCAGGACATGTGCCTGATGGTAAGCAACATGCCTGCCACATAACGGCACAGTGACACGCAGCTATTGGAACATGAAGAATCCAAATCATTACCTAGCACTGCACTGGGCTCGTCACCCAGAGATCTAAGTTGTTATATCTCTAAGCCCTGTGATTTCTCTGGAAACATTGCCCGTCAAACCGGAATACAGTAATGTTTGCACATTACTGGTTGGAGGTAGAATAACTGGCAATGGTGTGGTCCTTCCCCAGGTGGACTCTGCCAAGAGTCGATTTCCTCCAATGCTGTTGGCGGTGACAATATCAGTCGCAACATGCTACTGCCCATTCTTGACGCCATCCTTCCCGTCTTATGTTCCATCTTTAATAACTCAATCGCTTGTGGTGTTTTTCCAGGTATCTGGAAAGATGCACAGCTCATTCCATTGCCAAAGAAACCAAATCCTACCTCCTTCTCCGAATATCGTCCTATATCTATTCTTCCTTTTCTGTCCAAAGTCCTTGAGCGTCTTGTCCACTCTCAAGTTAACCAATTTCTCAACAGACAAGACCTTCTTAATCCTTTCCAATCCGGTTTCCGTCCCGGGCATAGCACTGTATCTGCTCTTGTTAAGATCACCGACGACATTCGCAAAGGTATGGACGACGCGGCAGGCTTACTGTTCTAGCTCTGTTAGATTTCAGTAATGCCTTTAATGTCGTCGATTTCGATATCTTACTGGCGACATTGCGTTCTCTTAACATATCTCCATCGGTGATCGATTGGTTTCACAGTTACTTGTATGGACGCCGACAACGTATTCGCCTCGACGAGATTTTTTCGTCTTGGTGTAGTACAAATGCTGGAGTCCCTCAAGGCAGCGTGCTATCACCACTTCTATTTGCCATCTTTATCAATTCCATTTCTCACTGTTTAACTTCTTCCTACCACCTTTACGCAGACGATCTCCAAATTTACTCGCAAGCTTGACTCACTGACTTAAGTGTGGCTATTGACATCGTAAATGCCGATCTTAAGCAGATTTTACACTGGAGTAACTCCTTCGGCTTAGATGTAAACCCCAACAAGACCCAGGTTATTATACTCGGCAGTGCTTACATGATAGCTAGAGTCGATTGGTCCGCAATCCCTGAGATTGTTTTTAATGGGGTCACTATACCGTATAGCGAATCAGTTAAGAATCTTGGCGTTATTTTTGACCGCACGTTGAGCTGGGAATCACACCTAAAATCGATCAGCTGTAAGCTGTTTGCATCGGGCGGGTCATTGAGACGATTACGTAATTTTTTACCCACTACTACTAAAATTGCGCTTGCACAATCTCTTCTTCTCCCCATCCTGGACTACGCAGACGTCTGCTTTCTTGACCTCAAAGAAGATCAGCTAGATAAACTTGAGCGTCTCCAAAATTATTGTATAAGATTTATATTTGGTTTACGCAAGTATGATCATGTATCTCAATTTCGTATACAGCTCAAGTGGCTCCCCATTCGCTTTCGTCGGAATGCTCATATTTTGTATAATCTCTATAGCGTATTATTTAACCCCTCTTTACCGCGGTATTTGAAAAAACTTTTTACGTATTGGAGCAATGCAC
Source organism: Ectropis crepuscularia (assembly GCA_963693475.1). NCBI lineage: Eukaryota > Metazoa > Arthropoda > Insecta > Lepidoptera > Geometridae > Ectropis > Ectropis crepuscularia. Next base: position 15,733,896 of record OY856361.1, on the reverse strand, counting down.
ATGGTCTACCGCTCAGGTCAAAATATAACTTGTTCCTTGAAACACCGCCGGCGCGCAGCGAAACTTTTTATGGCAAGTCATTTGCTTTTCAAGCTGTCCAGTTGTGGAATGCCTTGCCCGTCAACATTAGGCAAGCTCCTTCTCTTGCTGTTTTTAAGAACCAAGTTAAAGAGTTCTACTTGTTGCAGTCATCAGCTAGTTAAAATCAATATTCTCCTTAAAGTCCATGAAATTGTAATCTATTAATCTTTAAATATTTTAATTTGTTGAACATGTTATTATTAATTAATTATCTATTAGTCTATTATTATAAAATTATTTGTGTATTAGGATGTAAAATCGATATATGTAATATTTATATATATTTATATTGTTGTATTTTAAATTAGTTGCTAGTTATTCTAAATTGTTACTACTCCTAATTGTACTTCCCGTCTTCCATTATTAATTAATTTATGTTTTTACCATCCTACGGTTGCCTGGAAGAAATCGCTCTCAGCGATAAGGTCGCCAATTGCTACTTTAATATAAGTTTTTTCTGTTTTTTTCTTTGTTATGTAAATGCAATAAAGAGTTTATCTATCTACCACAACAAAAAGAAGGAAGTAACATTGAAACTCATATTTTCTTACAGTACATGTTTTTTGTTGCTTATTTAATATTGGTATTTACGTAATTCCACTTTACATTAATTGTAGGTTTATTCGTACAAACTATGAAAGTTTGTTTTTATTTAGAATTAGGGTCCCCTTGACGGCTTTTTAATGGTGATCAAAATAAAACGAAAGCCCTCTAGATGTTACTTAACCATTGCGGTAGTCCCAAGTCATGTTTAGAAATAGCCCCTAAAATTGTGTTGGGTAAAATGAATTTTTTTCACTAAATAAATTGACGACGCAAGCAAGACGTGTGTGCCTGACGGTAAGCAAAGCTTGCACATAACAGTTAGTAGCACGCAGTTATTTTAACCTGAAGAGTTTAAATCTTTGTCTGGTACTGTGCTGAGGCAGAGATATAAATAAGATTTATCTCTTTGCTTTGTAATTTATGTGGTAAGTCTGCCCTGCAAATCGAATATTGCATTATTGTTTGTAGATCATTTTTTAGCCGAAAAATAATAGAATCAATTAATTATAATTTATTTATAACTAAGGCTTCAATAATCCTCTTATTGAATTAAATATTATAAATGTCAATGTTTGGTTTGGTAGAAATTTTAAACACAATTAGGTTTTAGTCTGGAAGAACACTACTTCTAGGCTACTGCTTAAAGCCTACTTTTTATCCCCGGAAAATAAAGTTAACGAGAACTACACGGGTAAAAACGCGGGGCACTGCTTGTAATTGAAGGAATGGACATACGATGCAAATTTACAGAAAATAATAAACAAGCTATTGATATGCATCGATAGGTACTTCTTCAGCTTCAAGTGTCATTAACTTCTCAATCAACCTTGTCTTGATCATGAAAGTTAGCTCCCGATCAACCTCCGTCTAATCAAACTGGTGTTAAGGTCCACCATCGCCATCTCATCTTATTAAATGCTTTTTGTGCTTCGCTTTTTTTTCTGAGAGATATAATCTGGACTTCTACATTAATTATTATTCTAAACTATTTTATAAGGAAGGAGGTTCTCAATACGGTTCAATATGTTTTTTGGAAGTATGGTTACGCTAAAGAGCCGCTAATTGTGAATTGATTTTGATGGTTTTTTTGGTAGATCTGAAGTGGACCCAAATCAATTTTATCGATATAAGTGTGGCAATTTTTTAAATATGATTAATTTGGTCGAGTGTTTGGATTTAATTTTGAATTGCGACTTCAATTCAAAATTAAATCAAAAAATCAAAGTTTTTGTATTTCTCGGATAAAAAAAATGAATGGTCAGAGTGAACATAAATGTATCTTCTAGGTCATCGTGCATTACCTTTGAACGCGCGGCAGTTTCTATCAGGCAAGTTATTGGTTAAACGCGGACCTATTTGAGTAAAAAAAAATATATCTGCGTTCCAAATTTCAGCCCGATCCGTTCGTATGTTACGACGTGATTGAGCAACAAACATTCAAATATCGACGTTTATAATATTAGTAGGTTTACTTTTAATAATGAAACTGACAACCGTCTTATAACATGCGTAGGAGAGAAGCAGCGACAGGCAGCGCCTTAAGCCCCTCTCGATCTCTTGGGGGCTAATTGGCAAAGTTAGTTAGGTCTTGAAACTACTCTGCGACATCAGGGTTCCGCTTAAAAGAAAACGGGACTTTAATACGTACTGACAAAATAGGATACAGTAAATATATATATTTTTTTTTCTAAAATTATTTACCAAGTCGCCTTGGATCCTAATACTTATCACAATCTAGCCTAATTTATTAAGTCTAGGCTAATGAGTAATTTATATCTAACTTAAATTGCTACATAGTTTATACATAAGAAGGTGCCCATCAGCACTTTTCTTATTGACTCTGTTAAGGGGAAGTCACTTCTTTCACTTGACTTAGCACATTTAATTGTTTTATATTGTATTGCACACTCAAAATGTTTTGTTCTTTTAAGCACATTGAGAAGACTTAAAAGAACAAAACCTTTTGAGTTAGTATAGTGAAGTGGCAGTGCAAAAAAAAAATCAAAATAAATTTTACCGCCATATTTTTTAGAAATATAGTTGGATTAAATATATTTCAATTTTATGTTTATTCAGACATCGCGTCACATTTATTTATACGAGTAGCTTGGAAGTACCATAATAATTAAAACAAATATTGATGAACATTTCACTCACAACACCATCTAGGTCAAAAACTAAGCAATCTTGTACTATGGAAGCCAGATAGCTGATTTAACATTACTTGTATATTTTCAAAAACATACTTATTATACATAGAAAACATAGGCACAGTAAAAATATTTCATTCGTCACACAAATATTTGCACTGGGTGGGGATCGAGCCCCACGACCCACGGCACCGCAGGCAGACTAAACTTATCTACTATTTTTTTTTTATAAAAAGTGACGAGACGAACAGGACATGTGCCTGATGGTAAGCAACATGCCTGCCACATAACAGCACAGTGACACGCAGCTATTGGAACATAAAGAGTCCAAATCATTACCTAGCACTGCACTGCGCTCGTCACCCAGAGATTTAAGATGTTATATCTCTAAGCCCTGTAATTCCTCTGGAAACATTGCCCTTCAAACCGGAACACAGTAATGTTTGCACATTACTGCTTGGTGGTAGAATCACTGGCAAAGGTGTGGTACTTCCCCAGGCTGACTCTGCTAAGAGTCCTACCACTACAAACTAAGCCACCAAGCAGGTTAACTTTTATAGGTTTACACTTGACCGCCATCTCCCCTGATGTTAAGCGACGATGCTGTCTACGATGGACTTTAGAATTATGTGTTTCTGTTAGTCTGGTGTTTTCTTTATGTCTAAGGTTGGTAGGTAGCGTTATGTGTAATTTTTTTTCAATTCAATACCTAAGTTAACGTTCACTTTGTGCAGTTTCAATCCTTTTTCCGTATACGGTTGCTTAGATGAAATCGTTTCTAGCAATAAGGCCGCCACTTAGGAGTTTACTACGGCTTTTAGGCCAATTTGCTCAAATTCCCTATAATACATAAATCTCAGACATACCTACGCTGTCAATATCGTATAGAATGAAGAGAACATGGATTGAGGTAATACGGAACCCTCAGCGTGAAAGTTTAATGCGAACTTGTGTGGTTTTTATTTCTTGTCATAAAACTGAGAAATAGGGAAAAAGCGGATTATTTGGGCTTCTATCTCTAGAGAATAAGACTCATACAGTTCTTACTGTGTTTTTTCTGATATATAATAATTAACGTCCGAAAATTGGGGTTGTGTGTGAAGTGTCCGCCAATATTTATTTATTTTTATTATTTATTTTATTAACGTATAAGTAACGTCACGTCATCCGGGATTTAAGAAGAACTTTTAGCCCTGTATTTTCTCTGGAAATGTTGCCCTTCAAGCTGGAACACAGTAATGTTTGCTAGCTTAGTACTACACTGCGCTTGTAACTCAGAAATACGAGAAGAAGTATCTCATAGCTATGTGATTTCTCTGGAAACATTGTCCTCAAACGCACCCTAGTGTCGGCACATTGCCGCGTGACTGTAGAATACCTGGCAAAAGTCTGATACTTCTCCAGGCAAATAGTACTAACACTAATTATTAATTCTCTTCATAATGTAGAGCTATTTAAAACACATCATCATCTTCATCCACAGCCTTCTTTATCCCACTGCCGGGTATAGGTCTTATACAATTTAAAAGACACCAATCACAATGTATTCGTCCAAAATTGGCACCGACACCGTTTCCCATTTGCCTTCGCATTCCATTTATATCAAGACGAATGTTACTGGGTCAAATTTGAATAAAAAACGTATCGGGTCAATAAATGTCACATAAAAGTGACATAAAGGCCATAATATAGTGGCATCTGCTAAAGCCACAGACGAAAGCGAACCAACCCGTCGTCCTATAAGGGTCGACAACTTTCTTCCAATGCGGAGTGGGAAATTATGATAATCTCGCGTGACCCCGAAACGGCTAATTTTTGCAGGTATCATTAACATTTAAAAACAACGTTTCTGAGTGATTTTAGTGTAATTATACACACTTTCAGGTTCCAGGGCCATAACACACCATACTGGCTCAGTACAGGTTGACGAACGAAGGTGACGTCACTTGAAACTTCTATACTTATGTACCAAATAACACGAGAATAAGGTTCATTCCCTGACCTTCACTACGATATCACAAAATTCATTAACTATGATGCCGCCTCGCACCACAAAATTCTAGCGATACCATTAAGCACAGTTTGGATGTTAAATGATAGAATTAGCGATACAAGTAATATTTTGCAAGTAATATTATATTCTAGAGTAGGTCAGGGAATGAACCTTATTCTCATGTTATTTGGCACATAGTATAATCATTATTATATTTGTCGTTTATTGTGCCTAATATTATTTTTAAAATCTAACTGACGGATTATTATTTTTGCAATCACACCTATTGTAATTGAAGTGTTTAAATATTGGGAATATTTCTTCTATCACTTCATGTTACTTGAATCTCGCATTCAAAAAAGGATGAGATAGTGAATTTGTAGTGTAAGTAAGTGTGTGTGTGTGCTGTCTGCGTAGTGAAAGATTTAAAAATAGTTTTCAAATCTCAGAATATCCTTTGATAAATGCGTAATGGTTCGAAAAAAAAAACGATTAACAAAGTAACTTTTCTTAAAAATTGTAATGAATGAGGAGACAAGCTGAACATGTGCTTGATGGTAAGCAACATGCCTGCCCATAACAGCACAGTGACACGCAGCTATTTTAACATGAAGAGTCCAAATCATTACCACAGTAACTAGATAGAGGGTTTATTGCTGAGTTCGATTGTCGTGTGAAAAAACATCTCGGCGTTCATTTCAGAACAGACGCGTGTCGTCTCTGTTTATTTTGTACGCGAAATTGTTATTTGTGTTTATTTATAAAAAGGTATATTTGTATTGATTGAATCAATTCTCAAAATTGCTATTTCTACTGCAATCTATTACACTGTAAGCATAAAATAAATATACAAGCTTTGTAAGCATTTACCTTTCAGGTAATCTGTTTTCCAAAGTCAAAGCCCTTTATTCATACATGTACAATATACACGTTAAACATTAATGAAATAAAAACACAAAGGAAATAAGCATACAAATCGTATACATTTTCAAAGTTTGAAATTAACATTTCACCGTACGATAATAATTACCATACAGATAATTGTCAAACTATATATTATATACACTTATTCAGTACAATTGTTTATTGTAATGTACAATGTAATTTTTTACCATTTTATCATTCCCAAATACGTTTATTATTTAGTGTATGTAACTGCATTTATTTACTTTATCATCTCACTTTTTAACATCTTAAAAATCTTTTCCATCTTAAGGCTGCATCGAAGTGACTTTAAATTATCCTGTGGAAGTACATAGTTTTAAATAAGTACATAACACGAGGCTTTAATAGTATCTTTGCTTAGCTTGGTTTGGGGCTAAACGATATTGCGAGAAAAAGTGTAATCACAACTTATTTATTTACTCTCGTGGCTCTTGGCATTGTAAGTTTTTTTTTTGAGTATTTGTATGTTACTATCGGAACGTATCTATATAATTATGTATATATATCGTGTAATATTAATGCATGAATAGTCTTTGTTGTTCTCCACGTTGTGAGTATTTAAACGATTTTTAAATATCCTAAAGTTGACTGGAAGAGATTTGGACTGCATTGCTGTCAACGATAAGGCTGCTTGTTGTTTGAAACTGTTTAACTAGTAGTTGTTTTCCAATGTGTGAACAATAATGTATGTGTTTTTGTAGTGGTAGGACACTCTTAGCAGAGTCCGCCTAGGGAAGTACCATACCTTTGCCAGTTATTCTACCGCCAAGTAGTAACTGTGCAAACATTACTGTGTTCCGGTTTGAAGGGCAATGTTTCCAGAGAAATTACAGGGCTTAGAGATTTAACATTTTAGATCTTTGGGTGACTAGCGCAGTGCAGTGCTAGGTAATGATTTGGACTCTTCATGTTTCAATAGCTGCGTGTCACTATGCTGTTATATGGCAGGCATGTTGTTTACCATCAGGCAAATAATGTCTTGTTGTCTCGGCAGTCTTTATATATATATATAAAAAAATTGATTCAAACCTGTCGGTCAAACATATTATAATTCTTCTTTTTGAACATTCTTGCTTTGCCGTAGTTATGCAAAACCAGTTGAGAACTTGTAGGCTGTACAAAGTACATAAAGGATGCGCTGTGGTGTTCGAACCAGTGCCAAGTAGGTCGGACTGGTCGTCGGAAATTCTTAACAGGCTGTTAAGGTTTTAGGTCGACGTCGGTTCTCATAATATTACCATCATAGTTGATACTTTATTTATCCTTGATTTTTGAGAAAGAACTTAGAAAATAACTTGGAGCGAAACTGAAGGAAATAATAAATTACTATATTATAATTAACTCTAGCACCCTACCCTCAAACGCATAGACAAATAAATACAATAAATATTGGTGGACAAAATTACACACAACACCATCAGATCTGACCCCAAACTAAGCAATGCTTGTACTATGGTCTATTTTCTGATCTGTGCTATGGTTGCCAGATAGTTGATATAATACTTATATAGTCCTAAATACACACTTATTATACATATCTGATGATTCTACTACAGTGGGCCTCTAAGTACCCTAAAGAAAAGGAGTAAAATGAATCTGAAGTTCTGAAGTTCCAATGAATAAAACGAACATCATTTTGGTTCCTAATTAGGACCTTTTTTATCTTTAGTTTATACAATTATTGATACGTACAAAAGAAAGAAACAAAAAATCAAAATTTTTTATACTTTAGATTGTAGCGCTGGATAAATAATTAAGGCGCTGCCATGAGTTGCACATTGTCTTTGATTTTCGATCCGTGATAATCCTTCGATTTTCGATCGAGGGCAGAAACAGCAACGGCCGGTTTGGGCGTTTAGAGGGATTGTTTCAGTAGTTGTGGTATTAACTTTAAGAATAACATTTGTGGATTCCTAGATGTCCCGGGCAGAGTAATGCTACTTCTCAATAAATATACTTACATATATAATACAGAGATAATGGTAACGATACAGCCCGAGTTCAATTGTTTTTTCCGGCCAGCTTTGGGATGAACAAAACTCATCAAATAATTCAAAACATGATGATACATGAAAATAGTTGTGTATTTTTAATATCTAAAATGGTGAGCCAACAAAATTACGTATTTCATTTTATTTACTATACCGCAATGGTTGGAAGCCACGTAGACATTTATTTGAGTTAGTTTCTGGCAAAGCAGTACAAGTGGTATGCCAAATTGCAACAGTCTACTACAATTTTACTCAGATGTGACTTTATTTTTCTGCTTTATATCTAGTATTTTACTAACACTTTGTGAGTGACCCGCTAGCATCGCCCTGCGGTTACACCCGTGTACTTCCTGATTTCGTTATGTTCCGGGGATAAAAAATAGCTTATGTATTATTCCAGTCCATTGTCTATCTCTGCTACAAATTTCGTTAAAATCTCTTCGATAGTTTTTGCATGAAAGAACAACAGACATAAGTACATTCTCACAATTTTTTTTGTTAATAATATTGGTAGAATAAGTCAACTTTTTTAACAATTCCAAAAGTATCTTTCAACACTTTTAGATTTTTTTAGGTAGTAGACTTTAAGCGATGGCAACTGCTTACTATCAGGTGAACTGTTTGCTTTTCTCCTTTTTCTTTACTAAAAACATTTTTTTTTTTTTTTTTTTTTTATCTTTTATAGGTTTACACTTGACCGCCACCTCACCTGATGTTAAGCGACGATGCGGTCTACGATGGAGCGTGTTTACCTAGAAGAAACCGATTCACTCTCGATTTGAAGACACCAAGGTTATAACTATCAGGGAAAACCCACTCTGGCAACTCATTCCACAGCCTAGACGTTCTTATCACAAAAGTAGAGTCAAACCTCTTCGTACGTGTCTTTGGAACATCAACCATGAAACGGTGCCGCTTCTTCGAGTTACGAGAAGTCCGATAGAAAAAAGGGCAAGGTGGTATTAGATCATGCAGATCAGTCGCACACTCTCCGAAGTGTATCCGATAAAAAACCGACAAGCTTGCAATCTTGCGGCGATGTTCAAGACTTTGAAGTCTTTTTCGCACTAGAGTGTCTTTGCCTATGAGCCTTTTGGCACGCCTCTCAATCGATTCCAGAGCCTCAAGCTGATACTTAGCCGATCCATCCCAAAGATGCGAACAGTACTCCATACAAGACCGAATCTGTGCTTTGTATAAGAGAAGTAATTGTTCAGATTTGAAGTACTTTCGCACCTTTGAGAGGACACCTAGTTTTTTGCCAGCTAATTTTGCCTTAGACTCGATATACGTGCCAAAGTTGAGCGTAGAGGTCAAGGTAACGCCCAAAAGCTCAAGATGATCAGTAACCGGTACGGATACACCTCGAAAAGTAGGAGTATGTTGAAATGGACTCCTTTTTGCCGAGAACAGACACGCCTGCGTCTTTCCCTCGTTAAACTTGGCCAGATTGGTTTCGCCCCATTCAGAGACTTCCTCAAGGGCCAAGTTCAAACGTTCGATCATACTCTCTCTCAAAACCTTAGTTTGCTGTCCACTGGCTCTCGCGCTCGATATGTAACTCTCTACAACAGTGCTATCATCCGCGTACCCAAAGATACCGGGCTTCAACAGATCGTTTATATGTAGCAGAAAAAGCGTCGCAGAGAGTACCGACCCTTGAGGGACTCCGGCATTGATTGCCATTTGATCCGACGAGCAGCCATCAATGACAACTCGTATGGATCGATCCCTCAAGAAGTCCGATATTCATGCAATAAACCCAGAAGACAAACCATAACTAGAAAGCTTGCTAATAAGGCCATCATGCCAAACCCTGTCGAAAGCCTTCGAGATATCCAGGGAGACTGCAAGTGCTTCCCCGTGTTTCTCGATAGCTTCACTCCAGATGTGAGTGACTTACGCTAGAATATCCCCGGTGGACCGATTTCGGCGGAACCCGTATTGCCGGTCACTGAGGAGGTCGTTAGATTCCAGGTACGTCAGGAGCCTGTGGTTTAAGACACGTTCCATAGTCTTGCAGAGTATGGACGTGACCGAGATGGGCCTGTAGTTGGCAGGGTCAGCACGACTACCTTTTTTGGGCACAGGTTGCACGTTAGCAAGCTTCCATGATTTTGGTACTTGCTCAGTACGGAGAGAGAGCCTAAACAGGCGGGTTAGTACAGGAGACAACTCAGGTGCACAAATCTTCAACACTAGGGCAGGAATTCCGTCCGGACCACTGGCTTTGTTCACATCCAGATTGCGTAGCACTTTACGAACCTCCTTTTGGCGAATATGTATTACCGGCATCAAGGTCGGACTGCCAGGAGGAGTAGGAGGTGTCACACTACCAGCATCCAGACGTGAAGATTCCGCAAACTGAGATGCAAACAAGTTTGCTTTCTCCATTGCGGTGTGAGCCAGCGCCCCATCAGGTTTCAGCATTGGAGGGAGTGAGGAGCGGCAGAAGTTCGATTCGACCGATTTAGCAAGGGACCAAAACGCTTTGCTGCCCGCAGGGTACGAAGCTAGTTTGTTCCCTATTCGACTAATGTGGTCAAAACGAGCCCTCTGAAAAACCCTCTTGCATGCCTTGGCAGCCCTGTTAAACGCCTTTTTCTTCCGGTGTGTGTCCCTTGCCTTACGCTGTCGAGCATCAACCCAGGCTAAGTAGGCCTCATGTTTAAATGCTTCAGCACTTTTACATTGAGGACCGAACCATGGGCGAGCTTTGCCGGACAATGGAATGTCAGAGTATGGAATGAAATATTCCATAGCCGTACGTATAGCAACTGTCACAGCATCCGCGCAGGCTGACGGATCACCAGAAGAGAAGCACAGTGACTGCCATGGGTAAGATGCAAAGAAAGAGCGCATCTCGTCCCAATCTGCTGACTTGTATCGCCCCAGCCGCCGGCTGCCTCTGGGACTGAGATCAGGCGGATGGTAAACGGATACTGATTTCACCAGACAGTGGTCGGAGCTGCCTAACGGCGAAGATACCGCCACGGAGTATCGGTCTGGATCAGTTGTCAGCAGAAGGTCTAAGCAATAGGGAGTATGCGACTCAACGTCTGGTACCCTTGTGGCTTCTTGGACCAGCTGGGTTAGGTCTAACGACAAAGCAAGCTTTCTCATTTCCAACCCAGCGTGGTCAGTGTCCCGGTATGGGTACAGCCAATCCTTATGGTGGCCGTTGAAATCCCCCAGTAATACTAATTGGGCTGATGGGTACTTCTGCTGAGCCGCGTCCGCTGCCTCACTCAAATAATCAGTGAGCCGAGTTGTCTCCTGATCTCCACTGTGCGACCGATAGACACAGGCATAGACAATTTTGTCCGTGCCCGTGTCCAATAGCGCCCAAAGAACAGAGAATCTGGTGTCCTCAAGATTACGGAGACGCCGAAAGCAGATGTCGTCACGGGCGTACAGGCACACTCCAGCACGAGGCCTAAAGTTGTGCTCCAAAGTGTACCCTGGATACGTTAGGTACGCCTCATCCGACGGACATTTTATCTGCGTCTCCGTAAGAAACAAGAGAGACGGCTGCTCAGTCTCTAGATGGTGGTGGACTGCGGTGATATTGGAGTGCAGACCTCGGATATTCGTGAGGTGCACTTTGAATGACGAGGAGTGCAGCCGCATTTTAACGTTGTTTCTATTATTCTTGTTCTTCATATTGTTTGGGAGTGAGTGTCGGTTGGGAAAACGGAAGTAGAACGAGGCCACACACTGCTGACCAACGGTCACAACACACAACACGAATACATCCGTGGGAAACTAGTCTGGAGACTGCGGGGACGCCCGAGCCCCCCCGGGGATGTCTATCTGGCCTCGTCATCCGGTCGCCAACCGGCAGGATAGCGCATCCCGGGATTTTTCGCAAGATGGCGGGGCAGCCTTTCATGAGTGGCTAGCTCACTACTTGGGCCCCCTACTATCTGCGGTCGGTAGCGGCAACCGTGCCTCGGATCCCGCTACCCTCCATGACTAGTATCCCGATGTAAAGTTTTGGTGTGTGACTATCCGGTCTTGCAGTTATGCAGCAACTGTTCTGACCCGTTTTCCCTAATGGCGTTACTAGACTACATGCCGGAACAAGGCTAGGCCGCTTGGCGGCACGACTCAGTCTGGCAGGTGGTCACCAGCCACGGCCGAAGCCTACCACCGGTATTTTGTCACCTGATTAGCACCACCCAGGGACCACGTGTGGGGGTTTCATTGTAGAGGTGCTTCCCCACGGACGAGGGTGACACGGTCCCCAAAAAACATGTGTATGGTTAACGAATAAAATTAGAGTTCGTTCCACAATGAGTGTACTCTACATATATTTAATTATGTGGGAATGGATAAATGTGCCTATTATTTTATCAAGACCTTGTTAATGTATAACATTTAGAGATATCATTTTACCTATTTATTATAAACCAAACTTTGTAAGTAAATAATTCAAACCAAAAGTTTTATTACACTTGGCTAAAATTAGTACACTAAATTCAGAAGCAAGGTTAGTTGCCCATTGCTATCAAGTTTGATAACAAGGCAGAAACAAGCAATCCTCTCATCTGAATTGAGTTTGCTAGCTTACTGAATACTATTACTCTCAACTTAATTCAGTAGCGACTAAATTCAGTTGACTAAATATAGCCAAGTGCAATAAGCTTTTTAACTCCGAAAAGCGACATGAAACGTCATGGTTGATGTTCCAAAGACAAGATCGAAGAGATTTGACTCTACTTTGTAATAAGAACTTCTTGGTTGTGGAATACGTTGCCTAAGTGGGTTTCCCCTGATAGTTACAATCTTTGTGTCTTCAAATCGAGAGTGAATCGGTTTCTTCTACGTAAACACGCTCCATCGTAGACCGCATCGTCGCTTAGCATCAGGCGAGATGGCGGTCAAGTGCAACCCATGAAAGTTTAAAAAAAATTAACTAAATGTTTCAAAGAAAGTATAAACGTTGTTTGTTAATGGAGAGGGCTATGCTCGGAGTCTCTTTGAAGGATATGATCCGTAATGAGGTGATCCGACAAAGAACCAAGGTTATCGACATAGCTCTCAGAGCAAGTAGACTTAAGTGGCAGTGGGCTGGTCACATCGCTCGTAGAACCGACCATCGCTGGAGCAGACGAGTTCTAGAGTGGAGACCGCGCTTAGGCAAACGTAGCGTGGGGCGCCCTCAGGCTAGGTGGAGGGACGACCTGCGGAAGATTGCTGGCAGAAATTGGATCCAAAAAGCGCAAAATCGAGCCATTTGGCGTTCATTAGGAGAGGCCTACGTCCAGCAGTGGACTGCGATAGGCTGATGATGATGATGATGATGATAAACGTTGTTTAGCATTATTCACTGTTATTAGTTTGCGCTTCGTTTGTTCCGTAATGAGTGTATTATTAGCATGATAACCTTGTTAGTGGACTTTTGAACTAGACTTCCTTGTAGCCTGAAAACATAATTATATTCGCAAAATTGTTGAAGAGAAAGTACTTTTTGTTATTTTGACCTGAATGCAAATTTTTGTCTCATGAAAAATGCAATTCTATTTATTTTTCTAAGAGAAAAAGAGGAGTCATTATGTTGACTGGCCTCGTGGCTTAGTACCCACTAAGTAAGCCATGGGTCGTGGGTTCGATTCCTATTCAGTGGTAATATTTGTGTGATGAATACTCATCGAAAGCATCGGTGAAATGGTTTTTAAATTATCAACAAAATATAACCCAAGTACAAATCGATAATGTCTCTTACTCTATTAAGTCTTTAAAAATTTGTGACTGTGTGAGGTTAAGTTTTAAATTGAATCTGCTATTTCGTTTTTCGTGGAAACATAATTATAAATTTAAATTATTTCTACAAGATTGGTCCAATCACAAGCAGGTTATTATACTAATAGCATCCTCATTACAAAACAAACGAAGCGCGAAGTAATGACAGTGAGTAACGTCAAAGAACGCGATTACTTTCTTCGAATGGTCCACATTCTTTGGTGAGCGGTCAGCTGTGTTTAATATTATTGTATTTGTGATGCGGTTTAAGGATTGAGTCCTACTACAAGCTATGTAAAAGTTAGAAAAAAAACTGCCCCGAACAAAAATACCTGTCAGGTCTATTAATATTACAAATGGCAATGTTGAGATATTCGGATGTTTTTTGCTTAATCGGGACGTCTACATACTCTCTTTCTACGAAAAACGTAATTTCGAAAAAAACTCGCGATTTTCCTACTCCTGTTCTACTTCGTTATGTCCGATCAAACGTTGTTTCACGTTTAAATGTTCTAAGAACGTTTAAACGGACGAAACGACGGATCAAAGTAGAACCGGAGTAGGAAAGTCGCGAATTTATATCGATATTTCGTTTTTCGTAGAAAGAGAGTATACGTCCTGGTCGTAACGTATGTACGGATCGGGTTGCAATTTGGTACACAAATAGATATATAATAGTCTGGAAGAACACATATATGCTAATTTTTATCCCGAAAAAATAAAACAGGGCGGGTAAAAGCGCGTCACACATGCCGCTGATTCTTTCACCCGCTCCCACGTGGTTGAGCAACAAACATCCATAACTTTCGCATTTATAATGTTAGTAGGATTACTAAAATACCACAAGGGCACAAACAATATTAAGTAGGTACGTTTATTTTCTCATTTAAGATTGGACGCCTAAATAAAGAACAAGTGAATAGTTATGAAATAAAGCTTGTCTTCTAGTGGGACAATAGCCTAATGTCTAAAAGATTAGGCATTAGTATATGTGGGACATAATAATTGTTTATTTTTAAAGATGACCATTGAATGTATTCAAACACATACTTGCGTATTATTTTGAATGAAAACTGATTTCACTAAGACTGGTTGGGCTTTTTTAAAATGAGGTAATTTGGAAAATTTTAAACCCAACAATCAAATTCCACTTATAAATAAATATAAAAAAATAAATATTGGTGGACAATTCACACACAACACCCAATCTAAGCAAAGCTTGTATGATGGCGGCCAGATAGCTGATATAATACTTGTATAGTTTTAAATGCATACTTATAATACAAAGAAACAACCAGACACAGTGCAAACTTTTGAATTCATCTCACAAATATTTGCACTGGGTGGGAATCGAACCCACGACCCTCGGCTTCGCAGGCAGAACTACTACCAACTAAGCCACGAGGCCAGTCATTATCGTTGCCCTGTAGCCGAAATTCGATCAAAATATAAATAAACAAAAGAGTGTGTATTCCAAATACTGTGTAATGTTTTTTTGTATTGTATGCCTAATTTAAAAAGACGTTCTGTACTCTTTCTTAATATAAACTGTACCAAAGCGTGCAAAGTTTCAGACTACTCCGTCCGCGAATTTTCGTAAAAATACAAATCATGTTTGTATTATTGTATAAATAACATTCAAGAAAGAGACAGGAAGGGACATGGGCGAAGGTCAAGTTTTGTACATTTTTTTCATACTGAAAAGTAAAGGGATGATAAGGAAATATGTGTCTTGCGGAAAGTAAGTACGTCTGGATATAACAACACAGTGCCACGCATCTATTAGACTGCGAAAAACCAAAATCGCTAGCATTGTACTGCGTTCGTCACCATCAGACATAAAATATGAATTATTTGTTTAGCCTGTCTTTAGAAACATTGGCCTTAAGCCGCACCATATAACAGATAGACCGCACTATAGTAACGTTTGCACATTTCTGCTTGTCGATGATCTTTTTATAGCAAGTGTGACGAGACGAGCAAGACATGCGTCTGATGGTAAGCAATATTGCTTACCATCAGACGCATGTCCTGCTGACACATAACAGCACAGTGACATGCAGCAGTTGGAACATGATAGTCCAAATCATTACCTAGCACTGCACTGCGCTCGTCACCCAGAGATCTAAGATATTATGTATCTAAGCCCTATAATTTATCTGGAAACATTGCCCTTCAAACCGGAACACAGTAATGTTTGCACATACTGTGTTACTGCTTGGCGATAGAATAACTGGCAAAAGTGTGGTACTTCCCGAGGCTCACTCTGCTAAGAGTCCTACCACTACTGAATAACTGGCAAAAGTGTTGTAGGTACTCTACAAAGAGTCCTACTACAAAATTTATCTATTTAAATGTAAAATAATTTATACTAGCAAGCTGTACCTGGCGCGCGTTACTGTCGAAAATAAAAATGGCCGTGCCAACTTAGAAACCTACTGTGGCTCACGTACAACAACTTTACTAAAGATCATCACATGATCAAATGCAAAGTTTACGATTCTGTACGTGAAAGGAAACACAGACAAACACTCATTTTTATAAATTATATATATTTATGTTACCGGAAATCTTTCATAGATTCATCAAGGAATTGTATACAAATCCTAGGAAATGTGTACAATTCCGATACTATTTAGGAACTGTATAAAATATTGTTTGAAAAACTATTTAATTCATAGATATCCTAGAAAATGTACAATTTTCCTCGGAATTGTATACAGGGTGACTGGTGCAGGACCCGCCATAGCAAAATCACGCATGGAGGAGGTTATATGCTACCTATTAAAGCTTACTTTCCCTAACTAAAGTTTTATAGTTTAGGAGATAGGTTAATTTTTAAACCTTTTTAAAATTTTCCCGAAATTTGACCTTAAAGCTGCTATAACTTTTTTTATTTAAAGTTCTAGTGAATTATTCTTTTTTTTTTTGTTAGCACAGACAAATGTTTGATCAAACCTATGTCGGAACTCTGCTTAAACAAGGACAAAAAAAAAGATATTACGCTTGAAAAAGGAAAAATTACCGAAAATAAAAACATTAAGATCATTTTATTTTTTAATAATTAAAAAACCACTAACTTTCAATAATTTATAAACTCTAAATAAACTTCTCTAGTTCATCACCTATCCAACGGTACCAAATTTATAACAAAAAATGTACAAACTACATGTACATATCTAAAACCTCATCGTACAAACACACGTGCTACAAAATGTGGATATTTAGCTAGTAATTGATAGGATTTTCAGATTTCTAAAGCTAATTTAATCAATAATAGTAAACAAAATTTGGTCAGTGTTGGTATTAGTAATTAAATAAAACAAGTGCTTAATGGTACATTATTTATTTTGACGAATACAATGATACGAGTAAGAAAAAATTGTGAATAGGAAAAGATATCGGGCATTGAAAGGACATTGTTATTTTAGGTTCTGCTCGAATTGCTGTCCGCAATTTCTAATACATGCCCGATATCTCTTCATAATTTATGTCGTAGTTAAATTTAATCTAATCTCTTCTTTCATAATCACGAAAGCATCATTATTTTTTTGTATCAACTCCTCTTTTGTGTTAATTTGTCCTTTATTGTAGACCAGCTCTTTGGCTCGACCCCAAACGTAGAAATCCAGAGGTGTTAAATCTGGGGATCGGGCCGGCCATTCAGTTGGTCCACCTCTCCCTATCCATGACTCAGGAAATGTGTTGTTGAGTAGTTCTCGGACTTCCAGCCTGAAATGCGCCGGGCACCCATCGTGTTGAAACACAATGGGCATTTCGTCGTTTAAAACTTCCGACAGCAGATCAGGCAAGACGTCCATAAAAAATTCTAGATAATTTTCCCCATTTAAGATGTCAGGTAGGAAATGGGGCGCAATGATAGTCCGACCAATCACACCGGCCCATACATTCACAGAAAATTTCCGCTGGAATGAAGTTACCCTCTTATTGTGTGGGTTATTAGGGGACCAATGGTGTAAATTGTGGAAGTTGTGAATTCATTCTCGGTTGAAATGTGACTCATCGGTCCACAATATGCGTTTGAGGAATGTTGGGTCGTCGACATCTCTGTGCAGAATCAAGCGACAAAAATTCGGCCTCCTTGCATAGTCACCACTTTCAAGCCCTGTCAACAAGCCAAAACCAACTCTTAATGGTTATTAAATTTGATTCGTGAATGTACTTTTGACATAGTTGTAGCGACTAAAAAACAAACATTGTTAAATACATTGTAACATCTAAGCTAATTAATCTAAATAAATTAATTAAAAATTACCTTGAACTGGTGTGTAATGATATGGGTGTTGATTGTCACGATGCATTACTGTCCAGACCTTCCATTGGCTGACGCCCAAAGCTTCAGCTACCACTCTGGTACTAGTAGTGGGGTCCTCCTCAAATGCTGCCAAAATCTGCTCGTCAATTTCGACAGGTAATTGACGTGCACTGTTTCGGGGTTATCTGGCGCTTAAGTTACCCGTTTCTCTTAACCGACGATATGTTGTAGAAAATGTGTTTCGGTCAGGTAAACTTCTATTTGGAAATCGCTCCTGGTAAATACGCCGCGCTTCACTGGCATTACAGTCAGCAGCGCCGTACGCCAACAGCTTATCGGCGTATTCTTCGTTTGTGTATTCAGGCATTTGAATACGAAAACAAACAATAACGAAACTTAACGAAAACAGTCAATAACAAAACAATCAACAAGATAACAGTTCACTAATAACAAGGAATAGTGAAACAGAACAGAGCACGGTCGGTAGTACGTAGGAGCGGTAAGACACGACTGAACATGATATTCAATACAGTGAATTCTCTCCAAAATCAGATTGGCGTGGCCCTTCCTTTTTCGTAAGAAAGAGACAAAACATGACATCGCATTCCTAAGCTCTGACGTCATGCTAAGGGACCGTTGCCGCTGTTTGTTTAACAATAGTAACAATAAACCTTTACCTGAGTAGACCGGCATTTACAATAGAAATCACGATTTTTTATAATTTAATAACTTTTTGGATACAAATTTGGTACCGTTGGATAGGTGATGAACTAGAGAAGTTATTTATAGTAAAATAAATTGTTGAAACTTAGTGGTTTTTTAATTATTAAAAAATAAAATGATCTTAATGTTTTTATTTTCGGTATTTTTTCCTTTTTCAAGCGTAATATCTTTTTTTTTATCCTTGTTTAAGCGGAGTTCCGACGTAGGTTTGATCAAACATTTGTCTGTGCTAACAAAAAAAAAAAGAATAATTCACTAGAACTTTAAATAAAAAAAGTTATAGCAGCTTTAAGGTCAAATTTCGGGAAAATTTTAAAAAGGTTTAAAAATTAACCTATCTCCTAAACTATAAAACTTTAGTTAGGGAAAGTAAGCTTTAATAGGTAGCATTTAACCTCCTCCATGCGTGATTTTGCTATGGCGGGTCCTGCACCAGTCACCCTGTATAATTCCAATATCGTATTAGGAAATGTATAAAGTAAATGCTTTCTGTAATAAAACTCTAACCTAACCTATTTTGTTAACTTAGAAGCCCAGGTCCAACAATCAAACGTATAAAATAGCATTTTAAATTTTGGGAAAACATGGAATCGGGAAACAAAACATAAGTTGTGAGTCAATAATAGCAATCTGTAAGTTTTCAAAACTCGAAGCGAACAACCTAAATTAAAAAAAAAAACCTAACCTAACCTAAAGCAATACCCTCCCCTCGTCCCGCTGTCCCCGCGTACCCACCAATATCTTAAATGTTTTACATTTCCGATTGCTATTTAGGAAATGTGTAGATTTCCTAGGAAATGTGTATAATATAATTTATTTCACACATTTCCGTGCGATTTTAGGAATTACACACATATTTCCTAGGAATTGTATACAATGACGGATTACATACATTTCCGTTAAAATATATAAAAATGAATGATATTTAGTACGTTAATACGTTTTGGTAACGTTATTGGGTTAAATCCTAGACATGGCTGGTGTGAGCACTTTCATAAAACCGGTTCTAGCTAGCTATACGTGTGTCAATGACTGCGTGTCCTAGAACTTATAATTAAACGAGGAGATACTAGAAATATCAGACTACGGTCATTGATTTTGTCGTAACAACGCTGCAGTTTATCGGTATATCATTGGATACGTTTCGTAGAGTATGCAGCTAATCTGCATGATCTAATTTACCTTTTCTATCGGATGTGTTTTAGCTGCAGAAAGCGACACCATTTTTTGATTGTTGATGTTCGAAGACTCGAACGAAAAGAATTGACTCAAATTTTGTAATGAAAAAACAAACGCGCTGCATGCGTGGCTGTTTCTGATGGAAAAGCTGTGGGTTACATTTTAATTAAGGTGGGTGACCCAAATAAAGTAAGTGTCTTAATAAAGCCTTTTTTCAAAATTTGATAAATTAAACATAAGTATTTCAAATTACCAGTCCATTTGTACTATAATTCTGCTAGGTAGTTAGGATTTTTATAAAATAAGGTAGGCCTTATTTGGTGCTCTTACCTTATGTATAGAATAATTATTTTACTATGTAATTACTATTTTACATTGTTATTTGAGGGGTTTACAGTACCTAATTACTGAACGGTAGTATTACAAAATCATACTGGATTAAATCATTAAAGTTTAAGAATAAAAATATAATCATATTACATAATATTTGGGTGACGAACGCAGTGCTAGATAATGATTTGTAGTCTTCATGTTCCAATACCTGTGTGGCACTGTGCTGCTATGGGCAGGCATGTTGCTTCTTACTATCAGGCACATGTTTTGCTTGTCCCTTGTCACTCGTATAAAATAAAATGAAATAAAATATTGGCAGTCATAGTTCAGTGCCGTGCAGTTCCTATGACTGCCAATAAAAGTGAAAACTTATAACTCAGAATTTGATGGCTAACTTTGCAAACTACGCGGGTAAACCGGAGGGCGTGTCCAATGGGAAATGCTGACGCATTTCTAGATGGCCAATGCCCATGGTCCCGAGTTTACCTCAAGATTCCTTTTCATTCTCGAGCGTGACGCTTGAATTCAATTCACAGCTCACGAAAAATCTGTCAGAGGCGCACCAAAAGAAGTTTTCACTTAAAAAAAAAACTTGGTACGGCAAATTTTATCTTTAATCATACTTCAATCAATCACACTTCGCGTACCTACATACAGCATTATGAATGTGAAAGTGGGTCTTTGAAGGTCAGCACGGATGTGTTTGTTAATTTAAATGTAAAAACTAAATAGATTTGGATGTAATTTACAGTAGTATCTATCTGTAAACCGTAAACCGGCCCCGCGCGCATAATAGCTAGCTAAATAATTGACTTTGGGCTAAGTTCATCTATAATTTCAAGCGAAAACAAAAGAGACAGCAAAACTATACTTAACCTTTTAGTATGGCAGTAGACCATCGCATCGGCCCCTCTACCGTCTAACTAATTTGGCTTTGGCTTTGCTTTTGCCATCTCTAAAATTTAAAACGAAAAGAAAAGAGAGAGAAATATTTAAATACAGTTTTCGTTCGGCAATAGACCGCCCGGTCGGCCGAGAAATGGGTGGTGGAGAAATGGGCTTAACACCCATTTTAATAGCTCACAATAGCTTTCGATAGAGATCATTGGAGGGAGAGAAGAGAGGCCTTGACTCAACTTTGGGACAAAGCTGGCTAATATACAATATATATATAAAATACTCGCAATAATATGTTTATTGGTGTCTTCAAGTCTAACGTAAATCGGTTTCATATAGGTTAGTGCGTTCCATCACGGACTGCATTGTCGTTTAATGAGGCGAGATGGCAGTCAAGTATAAACCAATTTTTATCTTTAAAAAGTACCTAAAAATTTCGTGGGTCGATTTTTTGGTCGAGTTGTTTGAGTTTGTGTTGGATTCGGCTGGTTCGATCTTTATGAAAAAACATATGTGTCTTCGATACATTACCTATACGAATTATATGGATAGTCGTAAAGTACATAATTATAAGGACACTTTTGGAAAGGAAACCATCGTGAAGAAATCAGGGTGTCCCAAGAATATTTCGAGATCATGCGTTATCCGCCCCCCCATAGTTTACCAGCGTGGTGGATTATGGCTTTGTCTCTCCCCCTAAGAGAGAACACCCCGATTACCAGCGGTTGAAACATTTTTTAGTCGACTGCTTTGTGCTTTACGTATTTAGTAGTTTCTGTATATTAGTATTATCTTTAAAAATATGTATTTCTATTAAACGGTTTTCTACTTTATGCAATCAGAATAATGTTTAGAATCGGAATATATTATCATTCTTACTAATTAAACCGATTTACGAATGCATTCTGAGGAGGTGTAATATAGCATTTTTTATTTCACTTGAT
This sequence comes from Ectropis crepuscularia, assembly GCA_963693475.1. NCBI lineage: Eukaryota > Metazoa > Arthropoda > Insecta > Lepidoptera > Geometridae > Ectropis > Ectropis crepuscularia. The sequence continues at coordinate 15,712,093 of OY856361.1, read as the reverse complement.
AACAGGTTTTTATCGATTTACACATATTAATGAATTAGGAATTACGTCTCAAAAACACTTACGCATTCGATATAAACGTTTGGAATAATTAATTTCCGTTTGTGTTTTGTGACAGTAAATTGATAAAAAATATATTTCTCATATAACGCTATAATTCACTCTAAACGGTTGTAAAGTATCCAGCTTAGTTTACTGGATCGACTTCGGGATCCTTGCCAAAGTCTGATTCTTCCTCTGGATTCCGGGCGGATTATAACGTTGTATAACGATTTATAATATAGGTAAGTGTTAAAAAAACAAAATTTATAAGAAAAAAAATAGTCTGTGTCGTTCATTCTTGGAATTTGAATAATGTTTAGCTAATAAGCACATTATAATTAATACTTTTATCCCACGAAGCAATGCGAGCATTACATGGTTTCTGGTAACGATGTGAACAAACACGTTGTGAATGTGTGCCTGAATGCAGACACACACATGCACTGATCGAATTACTTGCTGACAGTATTTGTTTTCACGCACACATACTTATCGTGTTTTAGACATGGTCACCACGAGCAAGACTAACGTCACTTCGTGAGATAAAACTGCTAAACCTAATTATAATCTCAGTGCTTTAATTATAACGTTGACATAGAAAAGACGAACCCTGGTTAATTTGATTTTGAAATACGAATACATTAACTCTTCAGAATATAGGAGTTGAATAATTAAACATCACAACTATGAATATGTATGTAAGTCTCTTTAGGTATAGTTTACATACTACACAAAATAAATTAGGACAGGTATTAGAATTTCATTGTGTTTGTATAAAGCAGAACGTTCCTTCCATCGCATGAATCACACAGCAAAAAATGAAAGTATTGCTGAAATTTGGAACTCAGATTATAATACCCTGTATGTGGATTTTTAATCTGACAAATAAATTATTCTATTCTGTTCTATGATCTGAAATATTACACACAAGATTAAAAAACATGTACAAGATTAAAAAACATCTAAATTTGCTTAGATAATCATTCTATTCCAAAGTCCTTAATATTAACCCCTATTTTCTTTTTTCTACTAATCCAGGATAAAACTTAAAAAGAACCCAAATAAAAAAATATTGGTGGACAATGGTTATAAAAGACAAAGATCACAAACCCCGAAGTCTATGGAGTGGCTAATTTAATAATAAAATTTAATGTTAGTAAGCTTACAAACTAATATCGTATAAGATTTTTTGACGAATGAAACTGCTGTGTACTTTTATCCATAATAGGATTGTACTTGATCTCCATCTCACCTGATGTTAACCGATAATGCGGTCTACGATAGATCGCGTTTATCGAGAAGACAACGATTTAATATCGATTTGAAAATCCCACGTTATTTGTATGTTTGTATCTATCAGGTGATACCCAATAAGGTAACGTATTATATAGTGCCAATGTTTTAGAAGTTTTCAGCGACTTCAAAAAAGGAAATGTTATTCAATTTAACGATTATTTACTATTATACTTTCATCGTTTTCTCTAGAATTCCCAAACCGATTTTAATAAGTTTATTTTTGAAGTGAAAACTTCTTTAGGCGCTCTATAGACAGAATTTTCGTGGGCTGTGAAATGAATTCATCAATCGTCACGCTCGGGTATGATAAGAACGGACAACTCGTAACTCAAAGAAGCGGCACCGTTTCATGGTTGATGTTCCAAAGACACGGACGGTACCAGGGCAACAGAAACAGTAAAGAGTTTCGATTACCTACCTCCAACAGCCCAGCGTTTATCTCCAGATACCAGGACAACAGAACTATAAAAGAGTTGCGTTTGCTCCTAGGTACCAGTACCAGGGCAACAGAAACAGTAAAGAGTTGCAATATTTTGTACAACTTGGTTCCATCAGAATGTCCCTTGACACCTCCCAAGTATTTTGAAGTGAAAACTTCTTTTGGCGTGCAGGCGCGCTTTTAGACAGATTTTTCGTGGGGTTTGAATTGAATTCTAGCGTCACGCTCGGATATAATAAGAAATCTTCGGGTGAACTCGGGGCCACGGCAATTGGCCATCTACAAATGCGTCAGCCAATGGGAAATGCTGAAAGGACGTGGCCTAACCATCACGGCATGACCATCTAGAAATGCGTGAGCCAATGGGAAATGCTAACGCATTTCTAGATGGCCATGCCATGATGGTCAGGCCACGCCTTCCGGTACACCCGTGTAGTTTCCAAAGTAAGCTATCAAATTCTGAGTTATAAGTTTTCACTTCTATCGGCAGTTCCTATGACTGCCAATTTTTTTTTATTCGAAAAGGTACCTATATATTTTTAATATAATTTCTTTGAAAGGTGTCATATCAATTTTATTGAAGTTGAGCGGTTTTTGTAAAATCAAGATTTTTTTTGAAAACATTTGCATACATCGATGATGCATTAGTTTAACATTAATTTATTCTAATAAAATTAGTGAATTGTGTAAGTTTCATTTCTAAGTTAAAGTCTATTGTTTTGTTTTTAAGAAAAAAAACTACACCTATACATACTCTACTCGTTTGACACTAAATGGGGCTCAAACTTATGTACGTCCAGCTGGACGAACCATATCGAACGTAAAGCTGTGGAATACGTTGCCTGAGTGGGTGTTTCCAGATAGTTACAATCTTTGTGTCTTCAAATCGAGAGTGAATCGGTTTTTTTTCTAGGTAAACACTCTACTACTCTCTACTTCTAGGTCACTGTGCTGTTATGTGGCAGGCATGTTGCTTACCATCAGGCAAATGTCCTGCTCGTCTCGTCACACTTCATTTAAACAAAAAAAAAACACCATCCATCCACCACCGCTCCATTGTAGACCGCTTCGTCGCTTAACATCAGGCGAGATGGCGGTCAAGTGTAAACCTATAAAAGTTAAATAAAAAAACAAATTAATTATAAAAAATGTGTGACGACCACGTTTCCTTAATAAAATTATATTAACTTCAGTAGCTTCTGTATTTAAACTATATAAGTATTATTTTAGCCAACTGGCTGCCATAGCACAAGATTTGCTTAGTTTGGGGTCAGATGGTGTTGTGTGTGAATTGTACATCAATTTTTATTTTTTTTATTTAAACATCGATAGTCTTTCTACAACAGACAAGAGCCCACACCATAGTTACTTACTGATATATTAAAAGCAGAGCTATTGCGAATTCTTTTGATACTAAAGCAGTTTATTCACCAATATTCATTTGTCTATTAAAAAGTTTAGTTCACATTTTCGCCAAAGACTAACTTTTATAATTTAGCTAGACAGATCATCTGTTTTACAAGTAGATATATTTCAACGTGATTTTACTAGTAAACATGTTCGAGCCTAAATATCTAATTAGAGCATTTATTATTATTATTTATTTAAATATCTAACTATTTGGGGAGTAGTTTTAAATTAAGAATTTACACGTTGCAAGTAGTTTACAGTTTTAATTGAAATAAACATAACATATTATTTAAAAAAAAATAGAGCAAAAGTAGATACTAATATTACAACTACACAAATAATAATAATAACTACACAAATAAATATTTATAATAAATACCTGCGTAAATTTGGAGTCCAAATTACTAGGTTAAGATTTAAACGCAATTTAATATGAGAAGTAGAAGGTAGAACCTACCTGTATTAATTATGTATTTGACATGTAAAAAGCCTTGCGCACACATTTCTGTGTCTTTCCAGTATAACAGAGCAAAAGGATTAAATATTTCGCTGGATTATGAGCGCAGTGCAAGTGGTAGGAAATGATTTACACTCTTCAAGTTCAACTAGCTCCGTGGCACTATTCTGTTCTGTTCTAGACAAGTGTGAAAAATATTTTATAATTCCATAATACTGTACTATACTACACTATGATAGGTGTAGGTACATAACCGCCATCAATCTATGATAGAGCGTGGTAACCTAGAAGATACCGATTTTATCTCTCGACTTGAAAACAACATAATTATATGGATAAACCTACTCAGGCTAAGCATTCCAAAACCCAGGTATCTTTTTTAGAAATATTGATTTACAATATTAAATTCGGTATCAACCGTAGGCTGATTTGAAAATAAACCTTTCTTCCGATATTTCGTCTTTAACTCGCGTCCTTTTCGATACGCAGTTGAGCGAATGACAATCTTATCAACTCCGTTTAGTTTCTAACCGGCTTAAGCCAATATCGGCATATAGTCGAAATTGGCTAAATAAATATGGTTTAGGGATAAATGTTTTGCTGAACGTTATATCAGGATTTCCAATTCCAATAATAGTCATATTAAGATTATAGACGTGAAAGTCTCTATGCATGGATGGATGTAAAAATAAACTTGCAGCATTTACCCGTGTTGTTCCCGGTCGTGTGATTTTTCCGCAATGAAAAGTAGCTTATATGCTAGTTCAGAGTATAATTTAATAGTGTTCCAAATTTGAACCTGATCCATTTAACCATTCCGACATGATCGAGACACTAACATGCAAACATTCAAACTTTTGTATGTACCCACTAGGAGATTAGGATTACATTTTTTGTTTTCTTAAGATTTTTTTTTCTCTTTCTTGCAAATACCATTACTAAATTTATCTGGATGAAATTTGGTTCAAAGATAAATTATAGTCTGGAAACACATAGGCTAATTGTTATTACGAAAAATGTATGAGAATGGGAACTACACAGGTAAAACAGCGGGACAAAGCATCACAAAAGAGAGAATACAAATCTTGAATGAAAATAAAATAGAATTACCTCTACTTCTAGTTCTTACAAATGTTTTATCTCAAATTTGCCTAAACAGACTACATTAAACAGTTATTTTAAGTAATATAGCTTAACTAGCTTAAACCATAAACACATTTCTATCAAAAACTAAACATACTAAAAATAGACTAAAAATTCTTTTAGCTGCTATTTTTCAGGTCACAAATATCTCAACTGACTACATTAAGCAATTAACATACTTAAAACTAGCTTAAAGCATAAATAAAAAACAAAACACTCACATATCAACAGCAAGAAAATATTCCATCGCGACGTTCACCAAAATCCAATCGGCAAAAGAGAAATTCGCGCAAGTTTTTTGCAACAGAACTAGTATTACCACTTCATAGACACTATTCACTATTCCAAATATCTCTTACACGCCACAAACGCTGTTTTAACTAAAAAATGTTCAGTTAAACTTAATTATTTTGCTTGGAAACCGTAGCAAGCGTCACACACGGTATTTTTTCGCCACTGGCACGTACGGTTGCACCTTTCCCCCACTTCCGTCCACTTTTACCGGTATTAAGTGGGTAGGTCATCTGACGTATGTTTAAATTAACTTTCGATAGTATTTCGACGGTTCTTGGATGAATTTCGCGTGATTCAGGTGTTTTCCGGTTGAGATTGCGGTGGAGAATGGATCGCGGCTTTCGATGCGCGTGCGTTGATTGGTGGGATACAATTGGATTTTGCTCTACTATGAGTACTCGATCGAGAGTTTCTTTGCGTTAATATAATAAAATAGAAAGTTTGTGCACGTGTATGTGTATTTTTGATGATATTTACTTGTTATTGTTAGAAAAAGCAGTAAATATACTCAAACAATAGTATCTGCATGTACAAATAATAATAGAAAAATAATAGTTAGCTTCATGGTAGCGTCTAGAAATAACGTTTATATTAAATTAATTTATGTTTTTTTCGAAGATTTATGAAATAAAGATATGTGTTAATAGAAGCCACAAAAAATATTACAATATAGGTATTGGGTTTTCAAATGATTGAAATAACTTAGTACACAGTTTAAATATGATAAGATAAAAATGATTTAAGATGATATAGATAAAATATCAGTAGTTTTTAAAATTAAAAATAGTAAATATACCTATGTAAGTTTAATTATACCGTCTTCCCGCAATATGAAAAATCTTTACAATATAAATATGTCTACACGAAGCTAGAGAAACGAGAAGTACCAGCTTGCTAGTTTGCCTCGTGTAGCTCGGGCATTAGGTCTGCTCCGACTTATATGTTTCTGCTACCGCCAGACAAATAAAATGCACTCAAATATGGGCTTTATGTAATGCACATTAAGATACAAATTACATTAGCAACACAAATTAGCAGGCCGCTCGCTGACAGCCGTCTGCTAATTTATATTGTCAATGTAATCTATATCTTAAAAACATTAAGTACATAAAGCTCATATTTGAGTGTATTTTATTTGTCGGGTTGGAGCGGAGTTGTTTAAGTGAGCGCAAACTTTTATTCACTAAAAAGCCATTGTCCATTTTTTGGATTTGGTGTTCATTTTCTTACTGGAGATTAGGCTTTTTTATCATGCCATCTTCTTCTGTCCTATATTAATCGAGAGCAGGTTGAAGCTGCGGTACAGTCACAGACTAAGTAGAGAGATATTCTCGACTCATCTTGCAGATAGATATACGGACTATAGGAAAACTCCGCTTACTTTCCTTTGACCTCAAAATCCATCTTTTCTTTTCAAAAGCTGAAAAAAATATTGATTAATAGCCAAAACCCCTTTTTATCTTCGTTAAAACATGCCATGTGTTAGTATATTTTATATATAAGTTGTAAGAAAAATAAGACATAGCTACAACACAATATACTATAAATAATAGTTTTTTTTTTCAAATTGTATCGTGACTATTTTTCGCGTTAAAATTTGTTATCCTGAATAATCCTTTTGATGCATATTTTGAAATGAAACAAAAGTCTGTGTTATTCCGGACTATAATCTTGTTTTATCTAGTATTTAATCTAGTATTTTTGTTCTAAATTTCAACTTGATCTTACGACGTGATTGAGTAGCAAAGATCCTAACATCTAAACATTCAAACTTTCACATTCATAACGAGCTATGATTAAGACTAACCGTCGTATTTTGAACATTTACTTAAGACTTACGCAAGCTTTACTTAATACCGTTACTTAATACTTAATACCGATTAAACTTGAAGTTAAAGCGGTATGGAAGTTTTCGACGTTTGTGATTTCCAACGAAATCAAAGAGACAATATTGAGGTTAAGTTAGGCTGTGGAACGTAGTGATAAAGCAGGAAATTAAATGTTTGTGAACTAGTATTTGATCGCATTTTATTCCTATGGTTTTAAGAAGACAAACCTTTTTTTTGGGATATTGGGATATGAAGTTACCTCTCCACCTTTCAAACTAGACAAAAAATATCTAAATAGGTTTATTTATACTTTTTTTATTTTATTTAAATTTGTCACTCCACAGACTCCGGGGTCCGTGACTTTTGTCATTTCAAATTTTATATAATTTTTACATATTTCAAGGATTAGGAAAAGAAGAGGAAAATAATGGGGAGTTGGGAACATTTTAAACATTTTTAAAATATATTTATACTTATATACAAACCAACTTTTTTGTCACAATTGTAATACATATAAAATAGTTAACACTTATTTGTGCCACACATAACATCGTACAACATTTTTTTAAATTTAGATCTTGTTAAATGTTAATCTGTTTTATTCACTATACTGATACTTATACTATATTATATATAATATATATACTATTTATTAACTGAAGTGTTGATCATTTTTTTTTATAAATATTGGTGGACAATTCGCACACAACACCATCTGACTCCAAACTAAGCAGAGCTTGTAATATGGATGCCAGATAGCTGATATAATACTTATATCGTTTTAAATACATACTTATTATACATAGAAACACCCAGACACAGTGCAAACATTTGAATTCGTCACACAAATATTTGCACTGGGTGGGAATCGAACCCACGACCCTCGGTTTCGCAGGCAGAGCTACTACCCACTAAGCCACGAGGCCAGTCATTTGTTTATTTACTTTGGCTTTGACTTAATACAATCGTTTTTTAAGTTGATAAAACGTGATTGAGCTGCAAATGGGCTGAACATCTTCTGAATTATCCATAAACAGAAAGATGAAGATCATAAAATTAACCCGTCAAGCGGCAGGGATCAAGTCCACTACCTGTGGGAAGAATGCCTATATGCATGCTAGCGGTGTTACTATCCCGAACAACATTGCTTATACATTCTTTGAGCAATGCCTTTTAGCGTGACATGACATAACCGTCAATATTTGAATCAAATGTAAATAAATAAAGTAAAACATTCATTTGGACTATTCATTATTATATTGGAAGTCAAAACGCCAAACGTTTAAACGTTTTTTTACTAACCTACGGTGCGCAAACATGGTCGCTAACTAAAGCGCAGAAGTCCCGCCTCATGGTCTGTCAACGAGCAATGGAACGCAGTATTTTGGGCATTAAGACCGCATTCGTAACCCCATACTGCGTTCCATTACAGGTGTAACAGATGTAGGATATAGATCTGCCAAACTTAAATGGCAATGGGCGGGTCACGTAAGCAGAATGCACCCCGATAGGTGGGCCATAGTTGCTACAGAGTGGGCACCATCGCCTAGTCGACCCCAGGGCCTCCAACGCGCTGGAAAGACGAGCTCGGAGCTTTTAATAAAGATTGGGCGATGGAAGCTCTGGACCGGACTAAATGGAGAGAATTGGGAGAGACCTTTGCCCAGCAGTGGGACAATAGAGGTTAATTAAAAAAAATAATTAAATGTTTCAGTATTTAAAATGACTAAATTGCGGTGTGCGTTCGAGTTTCGGTATTAGGCCCCTTCCTAGGTCAGGGTGAGGTGAATGCACTTGACCGACCACCGCCCGAGCAAATTGCACTGGACGTTGTAACTAAATCAATGGAGAGTTTTAATTCATGCCTTGTGCTTCAGAATGTAGCTGTTAATGTTTTTTTTTAGTAATATAACATCAGTATTATTACATACTAACGACTTAGTAAGAAGATTGCATCCGGGTTGAATTGGCAAGCGGCATTTTGTTAGCGGTATAAAAAAGTACCACAGACATACATTCCTAAACTATCAGAGGTCAAATACATAATTATTAAAATCATACCATCGATAGCAGCTTTTTGTTTTTTTTTTTAAGTATAGAGTAACGAGACGAGCAGGACATGTGCGTGATGGTAAACAACATGCCTGCCACAAGACAGCACAGTGACACGGAGCTATTGGAACACGAAGACTACAAATCATTACCTAGCACTGCACTGCGCTCGTCACCCAGAGATATAAGCTTTCATATCTCTAAGCCCTGTAATCTCTCTGGAAACATTGCCCTTCAAACCGGAACACGGTAATGTTTGCACATTACTGCTTGGTAGTAAAGTAACTGGCAAAGGAGTGGTACTTCCCCAGGCGGACTCTGCCAAAAGTCCTACCACTACAAATACGGCTCAATTCACGAAGTGCATGTCCTGCTCTTCTTCACAGCAAATTATTGCAGTAGGTATAGTCAAGTCTATACGATGCTAATCTCAGTCAGGGAAAATCCTTTCCCGATATTATCAACCCCGGAAAGAGCCAGTGGTTTTGTGAGTCTCTGTCTTCTCTGCTACAGCCTACTTACTAAACCCTGGGTGGTGTACCAACGCGCACATTTGGTCGATATTACTAGCACACTGCACTCTTCCGTGGCACCTAAGGCTAATTCCGTGAGACTCTTAATAGAAAAAATCGTATTTGGTAATCATAAAAGTAAATCACTTTATGGTAAAAACGCCCATCTAAAGGTACAAGTTCGCGCCGCGACCGCGACGCGAGACCGAGACCGGAGACCGCGACCGGAGACCAAGACAGGCACTTGCCACTATGGAATTGTATGGGCGCCAGTTCGCGCCGTGACCGCGACCGCGAACTGGCGTCCATACAATTCCATAGTGTCAAGTGCCTGTCGCGGTCTCCTGTCGCGGTCTCGTGTCGCGGTCTCCGCGCGAACTTGTACCTTTACGTTTATTTAATTCTAAGAAATTTAGAAATCAGCAAGAAACCACATTTTTATTAGATGTGTTTTTTTGCTGATTTCATACTTCTGGGTATAAGAACTCTTTAAAAAATGCGTCACGTTTTTTCCTTAAGACGATGTTAGTATCGCCATAAAAATCGGTTGGATACAGAGTTTAATAAATTGAATCATCTGAACCGTAAAAGGTCAATCAATAGCTTTCTATTTATTATACTTTATTTATAATTAACCAGACAAGTAACGGTTTGTTAAATTAACCGCGGATTTTACAATTAATTGCCAATTGTGGATAATAAGAAGGTAATTTATTATCAACTAGCCGTGCCCCGCGGTATTGCCCGCGTAGTTCCCGTTATTTTTTCGGGATAAAAGCCTATGTCTTCTTCTGGTCTATTATCTATCTGTATTCCAAATTTCAGCCTGATCCGTTCAGACGTTAGGACGTGTTTGAGCAACAAACATCCAAATATCCAAACATTCATACAATGACTTTTATAATATTAGTGGGATGGTATCACGTTTCTCTATTGTATTTCTACCGTTAAGTATGTGTTATATTTTACTTATCATATTTTGGGAATCAAATTCAAAATACGACAAAAATCTGACAAAAATCGTTACTATTCATAGTATTCTTGTCGTATCACGGTACCTATCAGGTAAGTAGTGACGGACCAGACTTAATACAATTTTGACTTACAGCTTGGCAATATAAGTAAAAAAAATACTGCTTTGAAAACGGGTGACTCTCGCTCCGGCTTGTTCCTGGAGCAAAGGTTGGCCATTGTCATCCAACGTGGGAACGCAGCCAGCATCATGGGCACCTTTGCGCCGTGAACGGTTCGGGGTGAGTTATTTGGGGAGTAGTTTTTAGTTAAGAATTTACTAATTATTTAATTTAGATTTAATGATTAAATATACATTTAAATAATTAACACGTTCAATAAAACATTTTTTTTAAACTACTTGCGCTGAACAAGCGTGGTGGAATGTGGCTTTGATTTTCTTCTTGCGAGAGAAGACCCAGAGTTCCAGTAGAGGGAAAATTAAGTGGGTCACTTTTGCTATGTGTGTACTAATGCATGCTTAAAAAATGTATATACTTTTTAAGAAGTGTTACTAACGCTAACGCGCTGCTTTCCTTCTGCGCCAGCCCAAGTTGGCAAGCAGTAAAAACCACTTGAAATAAACTGCCATATGCCCTTTGTAAATAAACGCGAAACCAATGTGTCGACTTTGGGTGTCTATAAGCACGTACGTCGTAAAAAATCACACTGAAGAGCCAGCTTCATCATGTCGTTTTTTTGCATCGATATTAACCATGATTTATGTTTTAAATCGATGGTTTTTTGGTTGTCGGTGTGCTTGCGTACGCTTCGTTAAAAATCTCATCGTTGTTTTTTCAACCACGCCGACAGATATTTAACTTCAAAAATCGACTCTATAACTTGAATGCTAAGAACAAAGTTATCGCGACAATTGTGAAATGCTTTTGGCTGAATTTGCTTACATACTGTTAACAAATTGTGCCAGGAAATGAGCATCCTTGTCTCTGCTAATTTGGTGTTCCTCAGTTGAACCGTCACCATCCGTCACAACTCTCTCTTGGACGTTCCAAATACGTTATTAGTTTAACGGGACCATCGCATCACTTTCTTTGGTAGTCAATAATAAAATGGAATCAATATCACAAAAACTGGTTTTGTATTTTCGTCGCTGATAGAAAGTAATATTAAGTCGCTGACGGCAGGTTTTGCTCATATTTAGCAGTTACAAGACAATGCTAACCATATCATCTCTGTTTGTGGTGAAAAAATCCGAGAATTTAACAAAGCATCTGAACCCTTATTTAAAATTAGCAGCGCCCCGCGGGTTTTCCACACCTCTTTCTAGTTTACATTATTTTCCCGTAATAAAAGTACACAACACATTGCTATGTGCAATTACAAACTACCTATACCAATGTGTTCCAAATTTCAACTCAATCCGTTTAGACGTTCCGAGGCGATTAAATAACAAACATCTCAACATCAAACTTTCGCATTTATATTTAAGGCCTAGTTTACACAGTGCGAGCTGCTGACCAGACAGTAGACAGCTACTCAGCTTGTCTACTCGTACGCCAGTAGCTCGGCTCGCCATTGCTGTCTACACGACACTGGAGCTGCTGTCCAGCCTTGCGAGTAATACCCCGTTTACATTATTCCAGTCCAGCGACCGAATCCAGCGCTGGAATGCTTACTGGAATAATGTAAACCGGCACTGGAATGCATAGGCACTGGATTGATGCATTCCAGTGCCGGTTTCCATCATCCAGCGTAATAAAATTGCTAATGGTAATAAAATTCCTAATTGTACGTTCTAGTAAAGTAGCCGAACACTTTTTTAAATGTATGTTTAATTATTGAGTAATTTAAAAAAACTAAAACAACAAAAATTGACTCTTAATTTAATATTGATTTTTCCTCCAAACTGTGTCATGCTATTCTCGACTTTATGTATATCGCATTAAGAAACGCGTCGCGCGGGTGAAAACTGATTTTTCCCTGGCATTAGGCGCACTCTTAAAAAATGTATATACTTTTTAAGAAGTGTTACTAACGCTAACGCGCTGCTTTCCTTCTGCGCCAGCCCAAGTTGGCAAGCAGTAAAAACCACTTGAAGTAAACTGTCCACAATCCAGCGCTGGATTCGGTCGCTGGACTGGAATCATGTAAACGGGGTATTACCGCGATGTCTAGTGAACGTGTTACAATAAAAAAAACTGTGATACGCTCTATGACAATAACATTATGTCCAGAATTGGAAAATGTATGTATAAAACTTACAAAAAAAGCAAAAAAAAGGGTTTGGATAAGAGAATGGATGGCTAGAAGCTCCTTAGAGGCAACAATTACTATTTTTAACGAGCTTTGCCATGAAGACCCACGGGAATATAAAGCAGTGATGAGAGTGACACCTGAACAAGTCGAAATACTTTCAAAGTTGCTAATGCTTATATGATATTTCGGGCCCTATGGTATATTTTCACCCGTATCCTCGCGGGTGAAAACAAAAAATCTTGAAGTAGCTCGGATGCTAGCTATTGTTCAACTCGCACGTGCGAGTTACTCGTAAGTGACGTCCAAACAGTGCGAGTCCCTGTAGTGCAGCTACTCGGCAGGGTGACTCGCACGCTAGCTCGCACTGTGTAAACTAGGCTTAATACTAACCTAACCTGAACCGTGCGTGTGTTGCTACGACATCTATCAAAATTGGTCGTACCTATACAAATTTTGAACAAACTCGGTTACCTTATAGAGTAAGATCCCAGAGCTCCCAGACGTCACCTATTTGCTGATGAATGAAATGTGGACGATTGAGTAGAGTTAGTAAGTACTAAGACCACATGCTTACCCGGTAACTTGCTTAGACGGCCAATTTTGAGATATGGGGTAATGAAGGTACATACAAACATTACTTACTTCACGTATTTTCTAATAACTGAATTTCACGTATGTTGTAGGCAACATCCTTAAAAACAAGGTTCCAATACTCCCAGACACTTTCCATTGGCCGTTTTGCTTAACAACTCCAAAATAATAATTTTACTTCACTTAAATTCTCATGCTCCATTTGTAAATATGTTGTTAATATCTTATATATAAAATTCTCGTGTCACAGTGTTTGTTTCCTTACTCCTCCGAAACGGCTTTACTGATTTTAACGAAATTTTATATGCATATTCTGTAGGTATGAGAATCGGCTACTAGCTACTTTTCATACCCCTAAGTGACAAGGGTTGTTCACTAAGGCAAAACAACGTTTGCGGGGTCAGCTAGTGTTCATATAAAATAAATATGGAGCTCTGGGATCTCGGACTATTAGGTTCTAATGACGCAACCTTTAAAAGATGCTGTCAGGCAATGAAAGCTCTCAAAAAGCAATATTTTTTCCCGTTTTTCATTCAAGCTCCGCTCTTGTTGATAGTAGCGTAATGTTAATAGCCTATAGTATTCATCGATAAACGAGCTATCCAACAAAGAAATAATCTTTCAATTTGGACCAGTAGCTCCCGAGATCCTTGCGTTTAAACATACAAAGTCTTCAGCTTTATAATACTAGTATAGAAGTATAGATGGTATAAATTAGTAGGATGTGCAGTGTAAAATGTATGTGGTCATCTCAGACAAATTATTCAAATGCTCTAAGGTGGTCATGTGTGTTACTTTAGTCTCAAATGAGGATTTTGCCAAAGCAGTGAATAGAAAATTATTAACTAGAATGGATACTCCTCATTCCCCGCCAATCAAATCTTCCTCTCCTCGATCGTTAGAGCAAGCACTCAACTCAAAGGAATGGATGGGTGTTTTGCCACAACTTATCATTGTTTGTGAACACCGCTCTAGTAAAGTTGTGCTACGGTAATATCCCACATTAGTGTACTACACTCTTGGGGGTCCAATGTTTATGAAATGCGAAGATGAAGGAAAATTAAGTGAAGTAAAGTGAAATGAAGTGAAGTGAAGTCAAATGAATTCAAGCAAAAGAAATGCAAGTGAAGTGAAACAAAATATATTTCATTAATCATTCATCATTAACAGCCCACTAAATGTTCCCACTGCTGGGACTCGGAGCCTTCTCTCGCAAGGAGAGAGTTAAGGCCACCACGCTGGCCCAGTGCGGGTTGGTAGATGACACATGACTTCGAAAGATTCTAGGTACATGTCGGTTTCCTCACGATGTTTTCCTTCACCGTTTTAAGTTAGCGGCATTATGCACATGACTTCGAAAAGACAGTGGTGCGTTTGGGGTTTGAACCCGGGGTCTCCGGATCGGCAGGCGCCGTTCTCCCGACTAGACCAGCCGTAACTAACTAGACCAGCCGTAACTATATTTAGTTCAATAATATTAATGAATAATAAATACTAACGGTGAAACACTTAACTATTATTTATTAGTTTATTTTATAGCGTTTCGAAGAACATATACTTTTTGTACAGTTTCCAAACAAACCTTCAGATAAACATCATTTTAATCACATTCTAATATAAGGTGTTACCAGACAGATACTCCGTCCCAGATGCGTCATTTCCTGGCAAACATCCCCCACAGTTGAGAAGACATTAGAAACCCGAGGAGAGTGTGCAACTGATCTGCATGATATTTATTATACCACCGTGCCCTTTTTTCTATTGGACTTCTCGTATCTCGTAAAATCGTCATCGTGTCATAATTGATGTTCCAAAGACAAGAACGAAGAAGTTTGACTCCACGTTTGTGATAAGAACGTCTTGGTCTAGGTCTAGTTTTACCCGATGGTTACAATCTTGGTGTCTTCCAATCGATAGTGAATTGGTTCCCAAATTTGGCCTTTTGTGGCTTGACTGAAGCACACTGCATCGTAGATCGCATCGACGCTTAACATCAGGCGAGATGGTGGTGAACCTATTACAGTTTAAAAAAAAGCGTGTACGGGAACTATGTTTGTGTGTGGTCCATGTAGTAGTTAGCTAAAACGCGTCGTTTTATGAAGAACTGAGCGAGTGTCTAATATAAGTTTGAATATATAATATCTACGAGTAGAATTTCATCAATGAATTCAAATGTTTGCACTGTGTCTGGGTGTTTATATATTATGTATAACATGTATGTATTTAAAATTATATAAGTATTATATCAGCTATCTGGCCGCCATCGTACAAGCTTTGCTTAGTTTGGGGTCAGATGGTGTTGTGTGTGAATTGTCCACCAATATTTATATTTATTTATATTTATAATTGCTGCGTAATTTAAATACACTAAGGAAAGGCCTGCGTTTGGTGGAAGACCTTATTAACAAAACTAAATCACAATGAGAACAACACTACGCTACATACTTAACTAATTTCTAAATTATCCATGGATCACTGAAAGTCTCAGGATAATCTAGATTACAAAGCTCACAACCATTCGGAAGTGTGGTCAGTATGCTGCCGTGACAAAGTAAGTCTTAATTAGCAATTTAATTTAGTTTTGTTAGTAACTGTAAACTTCCCGTTCAACATGTACAAAACTACTAGTCTTGAGGATGTTTTATGAGTCTTATTTTTGAAATCCTTCGAAACTTCGAATGAAATTATATCACAAAATGTATAGAACAAATTACGCAACACAAACACAAATACCTTGATTTACAGTACTTCGCGTAATTCGCTAAGAATGATTCTTGTTTTCATCGTAAATACCGAGACTACGTAGATACAGTGGCATAAGCTTAAGCAGCTCACAAAATGTTCTTATTGCTAGATTTTGAGACCTTACCTCGCAAGGAGAGAATGAAGACCAAGATCCATAAACTAGACCATGTGCAGATGAAAAACTTTGTCAACACTACTGGCTTTAAAGATGTTAAAAGATCGACATATTCCAAGAACCTTTCAAGGTCATGCGTCATTTGCCAATTCGCACCGAGGTAAATTATGGCCATGTTCATCTTCTATCCGCCGACTTGCTCTAGACTAGCGTGGTGTATTATGGCCATCACTATTTCCTTTGCAAGAAAACCAATGGAAACATTTAATGCTTGACGTGTAAATTGTACATTTATCAATAAAGAACTTTGACTTTACTTTTAACGGTAATTCATACCATCAGCGGTTGTGCAAATTCATACATGGCTTGGGAAACCAAGATTTTATTAAATATCCTATCCCAAGGATATTGCACAATACCATAGACCATTCCGATTTTAAGTGTGCGATAGAAAAGTTTCAAATGGATCTTACGGCCTGTTTAATTGTTGACATTTTATGTGGTGAAAACAGGCATGCACCTCCACTTTTCGCTATGTTTTTCGGGTATTCTACAACTAAATAGGCAGTCATGATTTTTTTTCATGCAATAGTTTTCCCATAGCTAAATCTAGATGACCACACCAAAAAGTGTCACTTGGTCACGTGACCACAATAAAGTAGTATAGTATAAAGCGTTATAAGTTTTGATTTGGACTATCAAATATCCAATGATTCCAAAAACAAGTCAGTAATTAAACATACTATTTCTATCCTAGAACTGCCTTCAGGCAGTCGTAGGAGATTGTTTTCAGCGATGCCACCAGCAGTCGCACTAGTTTACAATTATTAGCTTTTTTCCGTGTATTCTTTTCGGTGTGGCAATAAAGACTATCTATCTATCAAACAAAAACTCGTATAGTATCCATTCGATGCGATGTCCCAGGCATCGTTCAAAAACAAACATATACTTATTACATATAAGTCAAACGGCCAGACAGCCAGAGACACGTTTCTGCAGATTTCATTCATACTCACAAACGTATGACTTCAAAATAAACCATCATTTCTCGCTGTTCCATAGTTTGATTAAAGTTCTGAACTCAATTATCGTCAGAAATGAATAGTTGAATGGAATTGGGACACTTCTGGCTATGAAAGTTGACTTCTGCGGGGAAGATGGATTCAGTAAAAGTTTTTCTATAATAGTTTTTGTGTGGTACAATTTACTCATTGAGCGACATTTTGTTTGTTATTCTATTAGTTTTTTAATTGAAGGCGTTAACAAAAACTAAGTCAGTGTAAGTAAAAGACTTCAGTCTGGAAAATCGCAGCAAAGTTGCTACTTTTCCGTTTTTTATGGGATGCATTTTGGAGAGTGCGCAACTGATCTACATGATCTTATACTACCTTGCCCTTTTTTACCAGACTGTTCGTAGCTCGGAAAAGCGTCGTCATTTCGTGGTTGACGTTCCAAATGGCTCTTATTTTAACTGAACACAGTGGCTTACACTTGACCGCCATCTTTCTCGATGTTAAGTGACAATCTTGTCTACTATGGAGCGTGTTTACCTAGAAAAAAACAATTCACTCTCGATTTTAAGACACCAAGGTTAAAACCCACGGGGAAAACCCATTAAAAATTTCAAAACCTAGACGTTCTTGTCGCAAAAGTAGAGTAAGTACTCTTTCTTCGAGTTTTTGGCACTTATCACAATTCCAATCCCAGTACAAAGTTTCAAATGTGTTTGTACGTCCACCTATAATTTTGCTCTAGCTTAACAATAATCATTACAAGGGATTTTTAATAATACTGCCTAAAATGATATTTTTAATCAGGAAAATCTTGTAAAAAAATGTGACTCTCTGTGGAGTCATAAAACGTATAAACTTAAACTTGTGTGACTCCCAAAGATCTCGTGGACGAGTTTCCTAAAAATAACCCTCGACATATCCATCAGCTCATAACCTGAAAATAAACATAAGCTTCGAAAATATGAGCAGGACACTAAGATGATTAAAAAAGACGCAAAGGCCGACTACAAGAGGGTTATTTGCCAGAGGTACTGTCTTTAAAATTAGTGGTTACAAAGGCCTCTAGAGTGATATCGTGATACTCGAAGTCTGAAATAGTATTTTGCCATCCATGGATACATACATTACATTTATTTAAATAAAATACACTACATTGAAATGTATAAACAACACAAATTATTTTAATTTACCCTCTTTATTCATACATGGGAAACTGGCAACATTGTGCGGTGGCTCTTTTAATTTTTTTATAGTTATGTTATTAAACCAAACGCCCATAAGCATTTTTTGTCTTATTCCTACATTCAGTGTACCTAATAAAAAACATAAAATTTACATTTGGATTATGACTCCTACTACTAGAGTCATAGACGTATGAGTTTAGTAGAAATATGACTCCCTTTAGAGTCATTGGATTACGTGTTCACCACGACATGATGTCGTTTTTAGGGTTCCGTAAAATGTAAAAACGGAACCCTTATAGATTCGTCATGTCTGGCTGTGTGTGCGTCCGTATGTCACAGCCACTTTTTGCCGAAACTATGAGAACTACACTGTTGAAACTTGGTAAGTAGATGTATTCTGTGAACCGCATTAAGATGTTTACAAAAGTTTTTTAAAAAAACAAAAATTAGGGGTGCCCCCCATACTGAGAACTGAAGCTCAAAAATTTTTTTTTCATCAAACCTACACGTGTGGGGTGTCTATCGATAGGTCTTCAAAAATGATGTTGAGGTTTCTAATATAATTTTTGTCTACACTAAATAATTTGCGCGAGAGTCACTTCCAAAGTGGTAAAATGTGTACCCCCCCCCCCCCTCTAACTTCTAAAGTAAGAGAATGAAAAAACAAAAAAAAATATATGATGTACATTGTACATTACCATGCAAACTACCAACGAAAATTGGTTTGAACTCGATCTGATGAGTAGGTTTTTTTAGTACGTCATAAATACACTATTATTAAAACATCGATCAAAGTTACAACGAACTATGTGTACTATGTATATTATGTTACTTGCTGCAACGGAACCTTTCATGGGCGAGTCCACCTTGCACTTGGCCACTTTATTTCGAGTTACAAGCAATCCGATAAAAAAAAGAGGTGGTATTGTATTATGCAGAGCAGTTGCACACTCTCCTAAGTGTATCCGATAAAAAACCAATAAGCTAACAACTTTGCATCGATGTTCATGACTTTATAGTGTTAGTAGGATAAGTACGATGGCACGACCAATATTATCCGTGAAAGCTGTAACGCCACTATATCGTCTGATTTTAAACAACAATGTTGTCTACATTGATAGTGTGTTATTCAGAGAGCTGGCATCAATTCTTGGGTATTTGAGACAAGTATTTATGGAAAGCGACCTGAGGGCCTTACTTTGATCCCATGGCAGAGGGGACGCTGTCTCAAACGTGCTTACACACGTTGCATCCTGCCATCTCGCCGCTACCGAGCAAAGTGCCGGCGCAGGAGCGGAGGCGGCTGCCAGAGCCAAGCACCTCAAATACTCGTGTTTGGGGTCGGCGTATGATTTCGTCCCGTTTGCCGTTGAGACTGCAGGGCCGTGGTGTGTAGAGGCTCGAAAGTTTATACTGAACCTCGTACGGCGTTTGCGTGAAAGAGGGCGCGATTCCCGGGCAGGCTGGTATCTGGTTCAGCGGATTTCCATGGCGATTCAGTGGGCAATGCGGCCAGTATTATGGGGACCTTTGAGCGACACTCGGCGCGTGGGGGAGTTTTTATTTGACCAGTAACATGATTTGTCTTGTTACGTGGTTTTGTATTTTATTTTAATTTTTTGTGTCGACGTTGTGTTATATAAAATTGAATGTGTTTAAATGAAATAAATGACTAGTATTTATTGTTTCGATTTAGTTTTATGCACCATGTTGACACACCAGTTTACCAAGACATGACATCTGCATTAAATAGTATGGGAGATTCGTTCCACCACATAACCACAGACTATTAAATTATTAAATCATACAGTCGTTCAACGAAGCCGTCTAGACGGGGCAATCGTGCGGGGCGTGCGGGGTGAGTCGCGGAAACCGCGCTCCTGCATTGCCTACATTACAATGTTAGTATTGCAGGAGCGTGGCTCAGCGCTGACGTCTTCGGTATTCGGCTTCGGCTGAGCACGCTTCCGACTAGTAGTGGGCTTGATTATCTTAATTATCTGTAGACCTTCATAGGTATGGATAATTCAGATGTGCTTAGTGTAAATAGTTACTTAGGTGTTTAGCTTAGTGTAGTTCTCATTGTGTTTTAGTATCTATACTTCTATACTATTACTATACTATATTACTATATATACTATATATACTATTACTATTAATATTATAAAGCTGAAGAGTTTGTTTGTTTGTTTGTTTGAACGCTAGGATCTCGGAAACTACTGGACCGATACGAAAGATTATTTTTTTGTTGGATACTCCATTTATCGAGGAAGGCTATAGGGTATATAACATTACGCTACTATCAATAGGTACTGAGTATGAGTGAAGAATGTAAAGAAAACGGGGAAAAATATTTCTCTTCGAGAGCTTTAGTTCCGTGAATTTAAATTCTCTTTGGTCGTTGAAGTCTGTGACGGCGCGTGTCTACATTTGAAGTTTGTGTCATTTGAAGTAATCAAATTTGTTCTACAACAATGCATTGTTGCTTATTTACGTATTTTTAGGGTACCGTAAAACGTAATAAAGTGGCCAGCAATGGATATTTTAGTATGGATTTTCCTCAAATAGACGCGGGTGAAACCGCGGGGCACAGATAGTTTTTGATAAAGGCTCTGCTCGTTTAAAAAAAAACGAAAATAATTAATAAATCACCTACGTAATGAACCGGGTATGACTTAATAAGGCTAAAGTATGTCTATTCCATTTGTATGTCGCTATCCAATATGACAAAATATTATACACATTGCATTAAAAATGAAAGTATTTAAATGAGCATTTTCACTTTCCCAACATGATATCATTTCAATCACAGTTCGTGGTATGATTGCTAATGTCTTTAAAATTAACTAGAGTTTCACTTTCGGTCCGTCTGTTCATGTAATATGGTTCAATGACACTCATTAGGAACTGAATAGCATAAGATATGGAACGCTCTGTCTGAGTCTGGGTTACCAAATTTTTAATCGAATTTAATAAGGAAGAGGTTCTAAATTCGGTTTTGTTTTCATTTTTGTGTAAGTATGTGTTACGTGATAGCTCCGTCGATTGTGGATTGATTTGGTGATTCTTCTTATGAATTATGTTATAGATATACTACTTCAGAGGTAATCCTACGCTAATTTTATCGCAAATAGTGTTGTAGTTTTTGAAATATTAACAAAAAACCTAAAATTTTCTTATCATTATCGACGTTATTGTACATTTTGCAAAATGTATGAAATAAAGTCGAGTATTTGAGTGTACTTTTAAAATAGGATTTTGGGAAATTTCAAAATTCTCCGTTCGCGCAATAAAAAAAAATGGGCACAAAGTTTTTGGTTCACGTATTAGTACATCATTAGTACTATGGACGTATAAATAGTAGGACGTAGTCTCGCTAAAACAAAAACTGTGTCTATGGAGTCGGCCAGTTGCGCAATATGTACGTGTCAGCTTGTATGTGATAGACTGACACGCACACATATTTTATGTACATACAAGTTTGCGCGCGTAATGATCGACTGATATGTGTATGTGTGCGTGTCAGCATGTATGTGACAGTGCACTAGCGGACTCTATAGACTCAGTTTTTGTTTTAGCGAGACTACGTCCGACTTTTTTATACATCCATGATTAGTACCTACACAGATTTGCTATGTAAGTGCGGGTCAACGACTGTCTTAATTCCTAAAAGATAACTATTTTTGACGCAACTCGTAACTAAAATGTTGGCCTTTGTTTGACCAAACTTCATATAGAGTAAGATCCCAGAGCTCCCAGACGTCACCCATTTTCTGATGAATGAAATGTGGACGATTGAGTAGAGTTAGTAAGTACTAAGAACACATGCTAATTCAGATATGTTTAGCGTTAGGTACCTAAGTAGAGTAGCGTAATTATCACTGTGCTTAATAAATTTAACTTGAAGATTAAATCTTTTATAAGAGAGACGGGACACGTAAGATGTTTGTGAGGTTAATGGCAACACACCACTTCATTATAACACTGCGCTACGCAGCTATATTTAAATATGTTTTTTTTTTTAATATTGGTGGACAATTCACACACAACATCATCTGACCCCAAACTAAGCAAAGCTTGTATGATGGCGGCCAGATAGCTGATATAATACTTATTATAGTTTTAAATACATACTTATTATACCCACAGAGAAATTTATATTTCAAATCACTGAACTATGCTCATCAGCCAGGTATTCGTAGTAAGTTTGCTTACAAAGCCGAGGGTTGTGGTTTCGATTTCCACTCGGTTTTTTTTAAAATGAAGAGTGACGAGACGAGCAGGACATGTGCCAGATGGTAAGCAATATGCCTGCCACATAACAGCAGAGTGATACGCAGCTATTGGAACATGAAGAGTCCAAATCATTACCTAGCTGCACTGCGCTCTTCACCCGGAGATCTAAGTTGTTATATCTCTAATATATAAATGATGAGTACAAACATTTTGTCCTGTGTCTGGGTGTTGGTCTGTATAATAAGCATATAATTATAACTATATAAGTATTATATCAGCCATCTGGGTGCCATAGTACAAGCTTTGCTTAGTTTGGGTCAGGTGGTGTTGTGTGCGGATAGTCCACCAATATTTATTAATTTATCTCTGAAGTAGGGGAAAGTAGGGTAATGGGAGTCAGCGGGCAATGGGAATCACCCTCACCACCACGAAACACTACTTACATGAGACCGACGCGTACACAGCGTCCTTAGCCCAAGCGCCGGGCCCCCGCGCAGCCACGAACGGCTCGGGCTAGGCAATCCATGCGCCACTGAGAAACGACCGTTTTTTGTTATTACCTATTACTTAAAAGCACTAGCTTTAAAGTCTAAAGCTACATTAGTACAATACAATACAAAACATTTTATTGCCACCACAAACAAAGTAGACAACAAGTAACACATAAAATAACAAAACAACATGGGCACAAAAGGCGATCTTATCGCTAAAAGCGATCTCTTTCAGATAAAATTTTGATTTATGAGGAAACAAATTTTTTTTTTGGGTAGTGGTGCAAGTAACGAAATAAATAAACACACGTACTAATTATATAAAGTATAGCTTTCTGTAAGAAGTGTTTGAACCAAAGAGTTTACATTACTTGTACTACATCTATGGTTTGAAGGTTTGAACCTACTATCTCACGATTGTGAAATCGACCGTTCTCGCCACTGGGTCATCACGACTATTCTAATTACTGAGTTTTAGAATGTTATTAAAATGTCAGGAAACTAAGATGCTAGATTATATTCTCAAGACTAGCCTCTTGCTTCACTTTCGGCGACTCATTTTTACAATTTTGGCGGGAAAACGGGTGTCAGGTTACCTAAGTGCATTTATTTACGGTTCGGCATATAAAATGCTCGTTACTTGTACCTGGCTAAGCCCATTATTCTCAAGAGTGTTTCAAGAGGCTTCTGGCGGTATCGTTTGTTTAAAATAATGTGGTTGAAATGTAAACTAACAATTTTGACACTTGTGCCGGTTTGACACTAGTTCTCAAGTGTTTTAGAGCTATAACATTTTAAATTATAAGGAACACTTAGATTTTATATATTTTAAATTAATTGTATAAAAAACACGAAAAATTAAAAAAACTGCACTTGATAGAATCAATTTGGCTTTTTATTATTTTTTCAATACTTCGGAACCATTTTCCCGCCAAATATATATTTTTTTAATATTACGATTTTCTATTTAAACGAACTTTAGCTTTAACGTGGTTTATCTCAAAATAAAGAATGGTTCAAGAAGACGCCATCAAAACCTAAATAATGTATACAGCTTCCCAAATAAAAATAACTAAAAACAATTTCCCGCCAAAAGCCCGACCACAAAGTTAATTTTGTGGATTTCGTCATTCGGTGTAATTTAGTTACCAAAGTGTATCAAGCGGCTAGGAAAATAAAATATTGCTTGAAGAGATGTTTCGAAATTACATCTAGATAAGGTGGACCAGAAACTATGCTAATTAATGGCTTATTTTTATGCCCTGTAAGTTCTCTGGAAACATTTCCCATTAAACCGAAACACAGGAATATTAGCAGATTACTGCTTGGCGGTAAAATAACAGGCAATAATGGTTCTTCTCCAGATGAACTCTACATACGTGTTGTGTGTGAAATGTCCACCAATACTTATAAAAATATATTATATTTACAAATATAGAGTTCTTCATTCATTTATTCAGCTACGCGGGTAAAACTGCGGTGCTTTACTAGTTATCTGTATTTTTCTATATTAAAATTATAAAGCTGATGAGTTTGCTTGCTTGAAAAATATTCCTTTTTCAGAGCTTTGACGTGCGCTGAAGTCCGTGACAGCATGTGTCTATCTTTTAAGATTGCGTCATTGTAAATTTTGCTAATGAAATTTGTTCTATATCTGAGTTGGTACGACCAACTTTCGACAGGTGGCGTAACAATACGCTCAGGGTTCAGCTTGTGTATAATATTGACGAAAAATTCAGTAGAAATAACCAAATAAATATCGTATCTTTACATAGAGAAATGTAAGGTTCGTAATTTATTTTCTTCTGGTATCCCTTGAGATGTACAACGTAGAATTTGTACACAGCCTGTATTCCCCATGGTCAATAACAAGAAAAGTTGTCTTCCAGTATAATGTGATCCTAACACATGCTTTAATTCTGTGCAGACTTGTATCTAGTTATACTGGTAATTTTTTGAACTGGTCATTGGAAATTGTGTACTTCTGTTTTTTTATGGATATTCATATTCAATGTCATTATGTCAAATAACTTATTGTAGGAGTCAGCATTGAGGAGCGACTGTTGATACAATAAATTGCTAAAATATTTCTCACTACCGATACCGACCAGGACGTTTACTCTCTTTCTACGAAAACGTAATTTCGAAATAAACTCGTGACTTTCCAACTCCGAGTCTACATCGATCTGTCGTTTTGTTCGTTTAAGTTTTTTTTTTTAATAGAGATAGACGAGACGAGCAGGACATGTGCCTGATGGTAAGCAACATGCCTGACACATAACAGCACAGTGACACGCAGCTATTGGAACATGAAGAGCTAAAATCATTAGCACCGCACTGCGCTCGTCACCCAGAGATCTAAGTTGTTATATCTCTAAGCCCTGTAATTTCTCTGGAAACATTGCCCTTCAAATCGGAACACAGTAATTTTTGCACATTACTGCTTGGCGGTAGAATATTTGACAAAGGTGTGGTACTTCCCCAGGCGGACTCTGCTAAGAGTCCTACCACTACAAGTGTTCTAAGTGTTTTAAGCCTACTCTAATTAGAGTATGCTTAAAACATTTAAACGTCAAACAATGTTGTATCGGACGAAACGAAGTAGAACGAGAGCAGGAAAGTCTCGAGTTTTTTTTCGAAATTTCGTTTTACGTAGAAATAATGTAGACCTACGTCTTGTTTCGTTCGTTTGGGATGAAAAACTAATCTGTATAGTTTATTGAGGCACCATCTGTCGAAGACTTATGAAACTTACTACCAATTACAAAAATCAACAGTAGTAATCAATTTATTGTTAATTGTAAATTATTGAAACTAAACAAAAACTATCTTTTAGTAGGACCACATGTATAATATGTGTACATATTGTGTACTTTCAGTTAAATTGGTGAGGAATTCACTGAGAACATATTATCTAGTTCATATCGCTGGATTTTTATACTTAGGTATATTAAGATAAAAGCATAGCGATAAAAGGTAGCCAATACATTCTTCCAGACTATAAACTTACTGTGTCCCAAATATCAGCCCGATCAGGTTTAGAGTTAGAACACAGTTGGATTTAGAGTTCGTAAATTACGACGTGATTAAGCAACAAACATCTAAATATCCGAACGTTAACATTCAAAATTTTAGAAGTATTAATTACCCAAACGAAGAGCGAATGGGCCACCAGTATCATTAAAAAAATCATGATTTAATCTAACTGATAGCATGGTTTATCTAATACTAGCAACGGCCCGCGGTGTTACCCGCGAAGTTCCCGTTCCCGTTGTTCTCGTTGTTTTTTCGGGATAAAAAGTAATAAAGCCTATGTCTTCTTCCAGACTATAATCTATTGGTGTTCCAAATTTCAGCCCGATCCGTTCATACGTTAGGACGTGATTGAGCAACAAACATCCAAATATCCAAACATCCAAACAGCCATACATTGACATTTATAATATTAGCATGATTCTTCTACGTACCACGTACCTAATTCTGCATAAATATATATATATTTTTTTTTTTATAGCATAGAGTGACGAGACGAACAGGTCATGTGCCTGATGGTAAGCAACATGCCTGCCACATAACAGCACAGTAACACGCAGCGGACCGACAATGGCGGTATATCCATTCGAATAGACGTGGCCTAAGTAGCTCAGGCCGGAAATCGGGCAGCAGCGATTCCGGTGCGAAGTGTTACGTTCCTGCGATTGCCAACACGCCTGCCCAGCGTGGCAATTATGGGCAACTCCTCCTATGAACAGTACAACCACAAAACGGCCCCCAGTTCCCGGCCGCCCGGCTATTCCTAGCCACGGTGGCGGCTATGGTTACGGCCGGGCAAGGGGTGCAAAGAATCCCCGGGCTACGGCAGGCCACCATAAAACTAAATTGACCTTGGCAACCTATAATGGACTTACGATAAGGCTGGATGAACACTTGGCACAGATCGAAGCGGAATTGGAAAAGATAAGGTGGCACATTCTGGGGTTATGTGAAGTTCGAAGAGCGGGCGAGAACACCGTGACTCTAGAGTCGGGCCACCTTATGTACTACCGCGAAGGTCACCAACTATCACAAGGTGGCATAGGGTTCCTTGTCAATAGGGTCCTCGTTAACAGCATTGTGGAAATATCTAGTGTGTCAAATCGCGTAGCTTACCTAATACTTCAACTCACCAATCGATACCTTCTGCAAGTAGTTCAAGTATATGCTCCTTCATCATCCTACTCTAATGACGAAGTTGAAGAGACATACGAAGATATCAGCAAAGCTCTTCACAACACCAAAAGAGCACACTATAATGTTGTTATGGGGGATCTAAATGCTAAGGTGGGGGTACAGGTATGTGGCGAAACACATGTGGGTCCCTTTGGCTACGGTAACAGGAACGAGAGAGGGCAAATGCTAGTCAATTTCTTAGAACAAGAAGGGCTCTTTTTGATGAACTCATTTTTCAAAAAGAAGCCCCAGAGAAAGTGGACATGGAAAAGCCCAGACGGTAGAACGAAAAATGAGATCGACTTCATAGCAACGGATGCAAAGCACATATTCAGAGATGTATCTGTGATCAGCCGGTTTAATACCGGTAGTGATCACCGACTTCTAAGAGGCTCTCTGAATATGAACTTTAATCTAGAGCGGTACCGTTTGATGAAGTCCACGCTCCGACCAAACACAATCCAAACCGCCATTGGATCAGTCTATTTCCAAGAACAGCTGGAAACGCATTTCGCTGCATTAGAAGCCACGGAGGACGTAAACAGGATGACCGAAAACTTGGTAGACATCTTGCAGGATGAAGGAAAAAAGTTCTGTGTCAAACAGCGTTCGAGTAAGCAGTCCAAGCTCTCCGCAGAAACTCTTCAGCTTATGAACCAAAGACGGGAAAACCACGACGCCGGTTTGTTGGATCAGCGGAATCTCAACCGGAAAATCAGGAAATTTGTGCGACGCGACCTCCGATGTTTTAATACTCAAAACATTAAACTAGCCATAGAGCAGAATCGTGGGTCGAAAGTGTTCGCGCAGTCGTTGGGACGAAGCCATCTAACAAAACTGACGACATCGCGTGGAAGTACCGTGGTCTCTAAGCCAGACCTACTTGCGGAAATTGAGGAGTTCTACGGTCGTTTGTACCAAACACGAGCTTTACAACCTGACCCCTGTACTACGGACACCCGAGCAACACTCACTCGCCACTTTACGGACGATCTGCCAGAAATTGGTCTAAGCGAGATAGAGATAGCCCTCAGACAATTAAAAAATGGAAAAGCACCAGGAGATGACGGAATAACCTCGGAGCTCTTGAAAGCAGGTGGTCTACCTGTACTGCACGAGCTAAAGAGAATATTCAACGTTGTTTTAGAAACAGGTAGAACTCCAAATACATGGCATAAGAGCATCGTCGTTTTGTTCTACAAGAAAGGGGATAAAACCTTGCTTAAAAATTACCGTCCCATCTCGCTCTTAAGTCATATTTACAAATTGTTCTCGAGGGTGATTACGAATCGTCTTGCGAGAAGATTTGACGAATTCCAACCTCCAGAACAGGCCGGGTTTCGAGGAGGATATGGTACCGTGGACCACATTCACACAGTTAGGCAGATTATACAAAAGACGGAAGAGTATAACCGGCCACTGTGTCTAGCATTCGTGGACTACGAGAAAGCGTTTGACTCTGTTGAAACCTGGGCTGTCATGGAGTCCCTGCAGCGTTGCCAAATAGACTGGCGATATATCGAAGTGATGAGAGGTCTGTATAAAGAAGCCACAATGGTTGTACAGATACAAGATCAGAAGACTAAACATGTCCCATTACGCAGAGGAGTGAGACAGGGGGATGTCATATCCCCGAAGTTATTTACTAACGCTCTAGAAGACATGTTTAAGACGCTAGATTGGAAAGGGAAAGGTATCAACATTAATGGCGAGTACCTCTCTCACTTACGATTTGCTGACGATATCGTGGTTATGGCGGAATCGTTGCAGAATCTACAGGAGATGCTGACCGGCTTGGCGGATGCTTCCCGTAGGATAGGTCTCGGGATGAACATCGAGAAAACTAAGGTCATGTACAACGCACATGTTGATCCGGGACCTGTTCATCTCGATGGTGCACTTCTCGAAGTTGTTAAAGAATATACCTATCTAGGTCAAGTCCTCCAATTAGGAGGCACAAACTTCGAGAAGGAAGTAGACAGGAGAATTCGGCTAGGCTGGGCAGCATTTGGGAAGCTTCGTCACATTTTCTCAGCGTCCATTCCGCAATGCTTGAAGACTAAAGTCTTCGATCAGTGTGTCCTGTCTGTACTTACATACGGAGCCGAAACGTGGACACTAACAGTGAAACTGGTCCATCGGTTTAAAGTCGCACAGCGAGCTATGGAGCGAGCTATGCTCGGTGTTTCTTTGAAGGATAAAATCAGGAATGAGATTATCCGACAAAGAACTAAGGTGACCGACATAGCTCAGCGAATAAGTAAGCTGAAGTGGCAATGGTCCGGTCATATCTGTAGAAGAACCGATAACCGCTGGGATAGACGTGTTCTAGAGTGGAGACCGCGTATTGGCAAGCGTAGAGTGGGGCACCCTGCAGCCAGGTGGAGCGACGACTTACGAAAGGCGGCTGGCAGCAAGTGGATGCGAACAGCAGAAGACCGTGCTGTGTGGCGATCCATAGGAGAGGCCTACGTCCAACAGTGGATGACTATTAGATAGGCTGATGATGATGATGAACACGCAGCTATTGAAACATGATAGTCCAAATCATTACCTAGCACTGCACTGCGCTCGTCACCCAGAGATCTAAGATATTATGTCTCTAAGCCCTGTAATTTCTCTGGAATCATTGCCCTTCAAACCGGAACACAGTAATGTTTGCACATTACTGCTTGGCGGTAGAATATTTGGCAAAGGTGTGGTACTTCCCCAGGCGGACTCTGCTAAGAGTCCTACCACTACTGAACATATATGTATATATCCGTATACATATATAGTTATGGTTCTTTTATACGCGTAGTGAAATTCTGAGTTTAGAATAACAAAGCATTTTCCGCATTCCTCATATCTTTATAGAAACTAATTAATTGTTCAGTCCAAGAGAATATCTTCTTAACATCAAAGCGTTTCCTTCCCTAATTTGCTTACAAGGTATTTATTTTTACAAGATGAAACCTTTTCTTTAAGTTAAATACGGAAATCTATAGCTACTATGTTGATCAGAGATGCTTTGTAGACATTATTTCACTTTCATAGATTAATAACGCCTAGATCGATAATTTTCAAACAAACTCTTGCAAAACGTAGACTGATGTCAGCGTAAGTAGTATATACTGAAGTTCGCTAAACAAAATCTCGTGGAGTATGTAAAGTGAAGGACCACACAAACCATCATAATGTTTTTAATTTTCGGAGACGCATGCACTAGCTCTTATGAACCTTGCCAACTGATGGTAGTTTAGAACGGACTCAGCCAATATGGCTCTCTATGATTTGCCTCACTTTTCTTGACTTCTACTACCAAATTATTATTATTTTTTAAATAAAGAGATCGACGAGACGAGCATTTCATGTGCCTGATGGTAAGCAACATGCCTGCCAAATAACAGCACAGTGACGCGCAGCTATTGTAACATGAAGAGTTCAAATCATTACCTAGCACTGCACTGCGCTTGTCACCCAGAGATCTACGATGTTATATCTCTAAGCCCTGTAATTTCTCTGGAAACATTGCCCTTCAAACCGGAACACAGTAATGTTTGCACATTACTGCCTGGCGGTAGAATAACTGACAAAGGTGTGGTACTTCCCCAGGCGAACTTTGCCAAGAGTCCTACCACTACTAAAAATAAATCGGCTTTGGCTTTGCTATTGCTGTCTCTATCATTTCAAGGGGAAAGAAAAGAGAGAGCAAGCGGTCGAGTGTTTCAAAAGCCTGTCATTGCTTTCAGAAACACGAATACACATACTTATAAATACACCCTGAAATATACTTGGTGTTAACGTGCATTTTACCTAATGTTATGATATTATTTTTCCAACCAAATTGTTTATTTCCACGTACCTATGTTTTTCTTTTGTTTTTTTTTCATAAAGATAACAAATTTTCTGCCATTTATCTCGGGATAATCCTTCCATCAAATTAGGACCTTATTAATATTGAAACAAGGACACGCCGACTCAGCTTGTGTAACAGATTGTTGTGCCGCTGCGTTTAGAATAAGAAGAGGTTTAAGAGGCTAAGCTGATTCTAGAAGATATTTATATGAATACAATAATTTAATAAAATCTAACCTGGTAAATGGAATATTGATAATCTATTTTCTTCAAAAAAAACGACTTCAATTTAAAGTTCAATTCAGACACTCGACTAAATTTCAAAAGAATGTATCACTATATCGTCTAAATATGCGAAAGAAAATTTTATATTTTTTGTTTATATTTCTAAAACCGCTCCACCGATTTAGATAAAACCTATATATGACCACCACTGAACTATGATCTACTAAACAAAAAAAACCCATCAAAATCTATTCACAAAAAAAAATATACTTTCGAATTGATAACCTCCTCTTTTTTGGAAGTCGGTTAAACAAAAGTAAAATACGACCATGCTAGTTTTACAACATTTAAGTTAAGGCTAGTCTAGTCGAGAGCAACAACTGCTGATTCGAATTCCGTGGATCGAATCCCAAGCGCACCACTGTCTTTTTACCCGACTGCGCGACGCAAAGGAGTGGTAATGTGTTTAACAGTATATGTATGTATGTATGTTTGTATGTTCCTTTGAGGCACTATACAGACCAAACGCCTGGGCCGATTTTTATGATTCACACGTCAATCGATTCCTCTTAATCTGGCGAGTGACACTAAAGACATGACATTAGTGTAAGTCCAATATGGCGGCTTCAGGACGCCATATTGTCCAAATTAAAAAAATGAAAATCACCAAAACATGTCAAGAGGGGTATCGTTGAATAGGTATTTCAAAATAATGTTTAGCTTTCTCTCAATGTTTTTCGATTCGACTGATGGTTTAGGATGTATATCGATTTAAAGTTGAGTAACAACCATTCTCACATTTATAGGTTTTTAGGTAGAAGAAAACTTCGTATAACTTACTGTACGTGTGAATGTGGATGGACATTAAATACAAATGTATCTAGTAGGCATCGATATAAATCAATAGGTGTGCCCTGAGCACCTTGAAATTGGTAATAAACTGCGTCTCTGTATGTATCGTAAGTGGTTTACAAACAACCAATCTACTTGACCCCTATAATCGCTAGCGGCGAGATTTGCTGTGGTTCTACTTATTTTGGTTGTTGACACCGAATAATGATAGGTAAAAACGTCCGGCGTCCACCGCGTCCTGCAACCGACTAGAACGGAAAGAGTGAGCTCACTCTTCCCAACGTTGACATGATTGCGTGCGCCGTGAAGTTTTGGATGGGGCCCATCTTGCGTTCTACGGTCTATGCTAGTAGGTATATTGGACTACCTTTTTTTCGTACGTGCAGGAAATGTATTTACGCATACCCTACTGCCCCGCCCGGGAGACACAGCCGCGTTATGTTGCACTCTATATCATGTATGGATATGGTGCCCCTATCTACTAATAAACCTCTATGGGGTTTCAACTCTGCCGCTGATAGTGGGAACACGGAACCGCTCTCGGATTGCTCCGCCTCGGTCGCCCATCTCCAACTTCAAACGATTTAGTAGGTACTCAACGTCAATCGAAAACCTATACTAACACAAAACTATAAATAAATATGAATTACATGCAGTAGAAAATCCAACATATTATATCAGTAGAAACGAAGACATTTGGTCAACAACCAAAATATGCATATTATTATGTTGAGCATATTAACATTCACAACATTGTTCATAACTAAAAAGTATTAAAAAAAATATAATTTAAAAACTCAAAAACCCGACTGCGTAAAAAGTGAACCAAACTACGTTCTCGCATACTAAAAAAAACTGAAAAGAATAAAACAAGCATTTAGATTTCTGGTGGTCTAGAATTCTATAATATGTTATTGTATTAATACTATTGAAATATATACAATATTTTCTAATAAAAGAACATTACAACTGAACAGTCGTGATCCATTGAACAATTACATTGTATGTCGAATAATAATGGATCCCGACTCTTCAGTTGTAATGTTCTTTTATTAGAAAATATTGTATATATTTCAATAGTATTAATACAATAACATATTACCTATAGAATTCTAGACCACCAGAAATCTAAATGCTTGTTTTATTCTTTTCAGTTTTTTTTAGTATGCGAGAACGTAGTTTGGTTCACTTTTTACGCAGTCGGGTTTTTGAGTTTTTGAAGTGAAAACTTCTATAGGCGCGCTATGGACAGAATTTTCGTGGGCTGTGAAATGGATTCATGATCACGTGATCATCACGCTCGGATATGATAAGAAATTTCGGGTAAACTCGGGATGTTAGAGCGAGAAAGATAATGTGGTCAACAAACGTGCCAGATCGAGAAAGATAATTGTTAGAGGAGGACATGGGACAATAGATACTCTCTCTCTCTCTCGCTGCTCGCTACCGGCAACCAGTGTTGACACCTTAGCGACTTTGTCGCTGAAACTGGCGAATTTTTAAAACCTTTTAGCGGATTTAGACGACGTGTTACCGACAAAGGGGAATATACTAGTGTAGTGTAGAAGGTTGGAGAAGGAAAGACACAAGGTCATTGGGAGTCAGATCATATTTATAAGGAAATTAACTCATTCTCTCAAACATAAACAACATGGAAGTCTACCTTCCAATTTCTATACATACAGATAAATATACGCACATTATAGCAGGAACTTTCCCAATTATATTATTAACATTTTATTCAATCATTTGTATTTTCGTTTGAATCTTACATGATAATAATGTTAATTATTGCCTTAAGTTATTCCTTTTCCCTTTTTTCCTTTTAATTTAAATTGCTTAACATTGTAGGTACTTAGACCAGTGCCATTTTATATTCTTACTAGCAGCTATATTTCCGGGATAAAAATAGCTTATGTATTCTTCCAGACTGTTATTCCCTTAATACTTCAATCAAAACCGGCGACTTTGTTTCATAACTATTTGGCGACAAGCTCAAAATCATAGTGGCAACACTGACGGCTTGACACAACTCCAAAAGACTTTTCTTTGGGCGGGAAAAGACGACGGGTGCTTTAAAATTTTCACAATCAAATTAATTAGTTTTGCTGTGTAAATATTTCGTTTCTTTCGTGTAAATATTTAGTTTTGTATATAGTCAATAGTATAAATAAATATGAGCGTCGGTAGTGACGGGGTCACCCCGTCGAACAGACCAGAAAAAGAAAACTATTGAAGCCAAATCCAAGTGAAAATGTTTCTTACAAACTATTTAGAAAACCCCTTTATAAGAGAAAGAGACTATTCCCAGAAAATCGTAGTGGAGACTGTGTAGTGTATGTGGAATCGACGGAACAGGAGAAAGTCGGTAACAAAAATCCTATTACACACTCACTATCACTAACCTTTTTGCGGACAATGTTAGGGGCATCATAGGGGTGCACCGTGTGAATGCATACAAAGTTGGAGTAACTTTTAAAAAGCCGGCCCCGGCCAACAACTTTTTGAACATGGACACTTTTTTACTAACCATAAATGTTTATACAATCTGGGTATACAAATACGTACTGCCTGAGTAACCTTAGTATTTATTTCGCGCGGACTAAGTCGCGGGTAACAGCTACTTTGTACATAAATAAAATTTCTTTAAATATTTACTTTAATTTCGGGCTTGTTTTACTCGTTTATTCAACTAATACGATCCATAATATTTTATTATAATACGACATACCTATCTAATACAAAAATCAGCTAATGAAGTTTTCACTTCTGCCGTGTGGTCTTAGGCACACACCTTTTTTAAATTATATTTTTTTTGAAATTATGTATAGGTACACTGCTACTAACTTAAAAACAGAGAATGAAAGATATCGTGAGGAAACCTGTTTGTCAGAGAAGATTTAACTCCTCAAAGACAAGTGAGGTCTGCCAACCCACAAATTGGCCGACGGGGTGGATTGTGACCTAAACTACTTTGGGGGGGAGTGCCCCAATAGTTTGAACTTTACGTGGTGATACCGCCGGGTACAAGTCAAAAATGAAAAGTAGATGAAGAAGAAGAAGACTTTAAATTTTAAATTAAAAACAAGAATGTTCATCAGTTGAATATTTTTTTTTAATGTTTAGATTAACACAAAACAAATTTTGTCATACACATCGCATGCTTCTTGAAAAGGCGTGTTTGTAAGGATACATTTTTAAAATGTTTTGTATCAATTTTTTAAAAATCTTACCCGCAGACAGCAAAAAGGATTTTTGTGTATGTATTTGGCACGGAGTTAAATATCATTAAAATTACATTTGGCATATTCAAAGTCTCGTCATTAGTATAATAATCTACACCAAATGCCTTTTTTATAATAATAATAATAAATAAACATTGGTGGACAATTCACACACAGCACCATCTGACCCCAAATTAAGCAAAGCTTGTATGATGGCGGCCAGATAGCCGATATACTACTTATATAGTTTTAAATACATACTTATTATACATAGAAACACCCAGACACAGTGCAAACATTTGAATTCATCACACAAATATTTGCACTGGGTGGGAATCGAACCCACGACCCTCGGCTTCGCAGGCAGAGCTACTACCAAGTAAGCCACGAGCTCAGTCGTAATACCTACCTCGGCTACATTAACGGGCGAAGATTCGTGTCGAGTTGACGTGTTTTTTTTTTAAATAATTTTTATTCATGACCATGGGAGTGGACGCGATGCATCGCAGTGTTCCCAACTTTATTTTTCAGATAATCGTACCATAAGCTTAAAATGATAGTATTATGCCAAGAAATCAAGAGAAATAATATAGTACGCAATGGAATTTCAATAAAATTACGTAAGAGATGAAACGAGTAAAACATGCGCCTGATGACATTACGCCTATCCATAACAGCGCTGTAGTTACATGAACATGAAGTGCCCAAATCACTGCCTAGTACTTATAACATGGTCTCCCAGAGGTTTAAAATGATTGATCTCTTTGCTCTGTAAATTCTCTGGAAACAATGCCTTTTAAACCGGAACACATAAATAATATTTGCCAGTCTAATATTCCATTTTGGATATGAAATACATATAACTTAACAGGAAACGTAATATTTTCAAACGTAGGTAAGTATAAGTATAAAACGTGTGCTTGTGTTGTCACCTGTATTTGTTTGTAGTATATTTCACTATAGTATTATTTTTAATACTGGGATTTGAGTCTAAATATGTGTCATATAAAAGAACAAGTAAGTATTTAAAGGAATGAGCAGCGACTGATCAAGAGTTCTGACCGCCCTAGCCTAATTGTGAGGATGCGCCCCATCATCATCATTATCATCAGCCTGTATTCGTCCACTGCTGGACATAGACCTCTCCCATAATACGCCACTCAGCCCGATATTCGGTTTTATGTCTCCAACCGCCACCTGCTGCCTTTCGTATATCGTCATTTCATCTAGTCTCAGGGCGGTCTGCACTTCAGAACCCGTCTGCCCCAACGGTTATCGGGAGTGCGACAGATGTGACCGGCCCACTGCTAGTTCAGTTTGATAATAGGAGATAGGAAGATTACCCCATTGCTGTGCCATGCCCATGGAGTTCTCCCGGTGAAGAAGACAGAATTGATCAGTTCTTGGAGCTCTTTCACAAGAGCCGCTCCACCAGCCTTTAAGAGCTCAGTAGTAAATAATCCTATCCTCACCCGCGACTTTTTTATTTTTAAGTTGCCCAAGAGTCACCACAATTCCGACTAGATTTATCTCAGGGAGGTCTTCTGTGAAGTGGCGTGTCAGAGTAGCTCTTTTGTCCTCGTTTTGTGGAAGATGAGCATGCGGTGCTGGCCGTAAAAGTTTTCCACTTTCGAGAGAATATCCGTATTGGATGCAACGACTCTCCCCGCCGAGGTGGTTAACTTCGTCAGGTGGTTTCTACCTAGTGTCTTGACGAACACTTTTGACCCCTGATTTTTCAATCAAGTGCTTGTTAGCTAATCGTAGGCTACGTTGTACAAGTTTGGTAATTTTGTTATTTTTAGAGCCCCTTATTCTGCCTAGTTTAAGTTTAAGTAGGGATTGCGTCGTTCTTCCATGACTTGCAGAGTTTCCGTCGATAGCTCATCAGTTCATCAGGGACTCCGAAGCTTTTTCAGTTCACAGCGCATTAAGTTTTAGTGATTTGTCTCGGTCGTGAATTTAGTTGAAATACATAGGGCAGATGCAATGCAATGCAATTAATAGTGCATGAGAAGACAACATTTCAGCGCGCCCCCTGCGATCCTCGCGCCCTAGGCTGCAGCCAAATTAGCCTAAGGATTAATCAGGCCCTGTGAATGAGTATGACTGATAAAATGTGGTCTAGACGGTGGGATACCATTCACTTCTACCCGCCATCTCAAAAGAGTTTTAGAGGGGTTGGCGTTATAAGTAGATGGAGCTAAGCCGTTGAAGGGCATTCCTTTTTGAAATTTTATATGAGAAAGATCGAACAGTTGTCAATATAAATTCTTACATTTATTTAATTGGTTTACTTTTACTCAATTGATAACACTTGTGTACTTTTTATGTTTAGGCTAAAAAGATCTCTCCTCCGGAAATGCTCTCTACAATTTAGAACTGAATTTATTATTCTAGGCTATTTCAACAAAAACAATTTAACAGGAGTGGGTACTGTATTTCCGTGGAATGAAGTGTTTATATTTCATTACTGCTATTTCGAAACACAACGGGGCTTAATCCTGCGGGGCTTTAAAGCGTGTTCATTGTCGGAGTACCTACTGCTGCAAATGTTTCTAGATCTCTAAATAATTTCTTTAAGTATCGTGTAATAAAATGATTGTCATTTGTTTATCAATGTTTTAATTTTTAATCTAATTTCTACAATAGCATAATACTAGATTTAATAACATAAATACAATATAACATGTAGAATAATAAATAAATAAATATTGGTGGACAATTCACACACAACACCATCTGACCCCAAACTAAGCGAAGCTTGTACTATGACGGCCAGATAGCTGATATAATACTTATATAGTTTTAAATACATACTTATTATACATAGAAACACCCAGACAGTGCAAACATTTGAATTCATCACACAAATATTGACACTGTTGTGGCACTAGCTATTATGGTTTTTCTTTGTCTGTATATCTGTTTTCTTTTGGTGTGTACAATAAAGAGTATCTATCTATCTATCTATCTAAATATTTGCACTGGTATACAAACAAACACAAGTTTGGAGTCATTCATTAAATCTCTACACTCGTGAAAGGAAAGAAAGGATGATGGCAATGCGCTGACAGCTTTTTGGGTTCTTGTGTGATGAGTATTCCCGATCGATGAGGAAACTTTTAATCGCGCACCACTTTTCTGACAAAGAAGTAGGTACGCAAATATCTAAACTTTCGCATTTATAATACTAGCAGCGCCCCGCGGTGTTTCCCGCGAAGTTCCCGTTCCCGTTGTTCCCGTTGTTTTTTCCGGGATAAAAAGTAGCCTATGTGTTCTTCCAGGCTATAATCTATCTGTGTTCCAAATTTCAGCCCGATCTGTTCATACGTTAGGACGTGATTGAGCAACAAACATCCAAATATCCAAACATTCAAACATCCATACATTGACATTTATAATATCCATATTTTGACATAGTAGGATATGATTAGTAGTATGTATAATAAAGAACGATCGCTTGCTTGATACGTTTCTAGAGCCAAAACACTCTCTTCCAATCCAACTATAGGACTACGATTTCGGCTCAATATTTCAGTAAAAAGTGAACCGTTGTACTCTGTAAAACTGTCATTATGCACATTCATTTGTGGTTCTCGGTGAGCCACAGATAAACTAGAACTGCGCAGTCTCTGATGTTATGTACATTGCAGTGCACATCTTGAGTGTTGGTGAACTGAACAACTAACAGTGATTAAGCTTCAACAATTGCACACAAAATACACAACAGTACCAAAACCAAACGCTAGCCGCTTGATACACCGGTGTGTAATATAGTACCCAAAAACTTGGTTGCCGACGAAAACATACAAAAAAACTTTGGGTTTTTGGCGGGAATTTTATTATTTCGTTTTTTTTTATTTGGGAAGGTATAGCTACAAATTTGTGTTTTTTGGCGTCTACTTGAACCTATCTTTATTTTGACATACACCACATTAAAATTAGAGTTCATTTACATGAAAAAAACGCAAAATTAACATAAAAAAATTGGCCCCGAAGTATAGAAAATAAAAAGAAAATGTAATTTTTGCTATCGAATGCAGTTTTTTTTGTTTTTCGAGTTTGTTATATCGTTTACAACACATTTGACCCATAAAACCAATGTCTTCTTAATAATGTAATAGCTGTTAGACTATCTACTTGAGAACACGTAAAAACTTTGACTCAAGTGTCAAAAATGTTAATTTACATTTTAAGTACATTAATAATTATAAACAAAACATTAGTTAGAAGCGTCTTGCAACGCTCCTGAGAATAAATGGGCTCAAACGGATATAAGTAATAGACTACAGGCCCGTGAACAAAATTTACGTAGTAAATGAACCACCAGGAGACCTATGTAGGATGATAGAAGGGTATAAAGTAATAAGATTCAGCACTATGCCGTCACTTGTAAGCTGTCCAACTGAGTACAGTCGAAGAGGGGGGGCTGCAACCCTCGATCATTCCTCCTTGTCGCATGAACGCAGGTATGTTGCTTACCATCAGGTAAGCAACATACCTGCCACATAACAGCACAGTGACATGCAGCTATTAGAACATGAAGAGTCCAAATCATTACCTAGCACTGCACTGCGCTCGTCACCCAGAGATCTAAGGTGTTATATCTCTAAGCCCTGTAATTTCTCTGGAAACTGGAAAATTAAATGGAACTACATTCTTGTAGTATGCTTTCCAATTAATAAGCAAGAGTATAGTTTGATAGGATTTCAGATACTATTTTATACAGCTCCTACTCAATGTGTATTTGTCGGTTTTTCAGGATGTCCAATTCGTTGCTGTTCTTTCTGTTTTATACGAGACTGCAAGGCAACTCTCGTTGGAACAAAACGGGAACTACAAATGAGATTTGTTTAAATGTATGTCGCAATTTAAGGTATTTTTGCATTATCACAAGCACCGTTAAGAAAGACTTCAACAGGCTTAAAAAAAGTTTCACTTTTGGAAAGATGGCCAACTAGCCAGAAATCTATATATATAAAAGCGAAAGGTCACTCATCAAGGAATTCACCAAGGTATCTCTGAAACTACAAATGCTAGGAATCTGAAATTTTGCATGCAGGTTCCTTTTAGCATGTAGGCGCTCGCTAAGACGGGGTTTTGCGAAATTCAACCCCTAAGAGGGTGAAACAAGGGATGAACGGTTGTATGAAAATTCGTGATTTTCAAAGTTATCAAATTTTGTATCTAGACACTTGACACGAACCAATTAAGAGTTTGTTCTATTAATTTTGTAATTTCGAACTGTACGGGGGTGAAATTGGGGTTGTAATGGGGAATTAATGTCAGTCAATATGGAAGTTCCCAACCGTTGAAGATAAAACCATGAAACTCTGTATATAAACACTTGGCATGAAGCAAACGAATGTTTGTTCTATCAATTTCGTAATTTCGAACTGTAGGGGTGAAATTGGGGTTGAAATGGGGGAAGAATGTCAATATGAAAGTACCCAACCGTTGAAGATAAAACCTTGAAACTCTGTATATAGACACTTGACACGAAGCAAACGAATCTTGGTTCTAGCAAATTTGTGATTTCGAACTGTAAAGGGATGAAATAATGTTAGCTTATTGAGGTCCGCGGACCACGGGCGAGGTCGCGGGTATAAGCTAGTAATTTATAAAATTGAATTTCCGTCTCATGTTAAAGGGGTGATAGTATTAAAGGGTATCAGAAGGTAAGGGTATAAGAAGGTCAAATAGTGCAGTCACGAGAACACAGAAGAGTTAAAAGTATAGTCATTTGAAATATTGTGGGGCAAAGAAAACATCGAAGGAACATAATACATAGGGCTCACATTTGAATCCACTTTGTTTTTTCGTTTTCCGATTTCTCCCCAATGGGATGTTCGCACTCCACGTACCATAGTTTTTCTTTTGGTGCGTTAAGGAAATGGTGAGAGTAATTTGATTACGATGCGCTTTTTTTGACTTTTACGAAATGCCGGCACCCTGAAATTAGTCAACATTGTAACTTCAGGTTTATACTTCTTGCGTTGAAGATATCATCTGATTGAATAAAATGTATACTTCTTAGCACGAGGAATAAAGAAAAGACGTTTTAACTTCTTGTCTGCGTACATAAGTGTACACATAAACTTTTTATTAAGTTCTGATTGGTTTCAATCGGCTTCTTTTGTCCACTGAAATTTTGCTTGTACAGAAGGTACAAAGGTCTTGCTAACCCAATCTTGCCGTATTCAACGAGTATTACATCTCGTACGACGACTAGTGCAAAGATGCCCAGATGGTCCAACCCCGGCTTGGGATGCCGTCGGTAAAGTATACAGTATTATAGCCAAAGACAATATATCTATTGGACTGATCGTACGACTGCCACCTACTAAGCGTTTTATTAGCATAATTGCACTACACCTGTTGCGAGTTCGGTCAGTCAGACTTTTGATTCCGACGAAAGAGTGCTCACAAAGAAAACCGCAAAAAATGTAAAATACTAGCAGTCCCCCACAGTTTTAGCTGCATAGTTCCCGTTCCCGTTATTTCCCCGGGATAAAACGTAGCCTATGTGTTCTTCCAGACTATAATCTAAGTAACTGTATTCCAAATTTCAGCCTGATCTGTTCATACGTTACGGCGTGATTGAGCAACAAACATCCAAACATCCATACTTTGACATTTATAATATTAGTAGGAAATGGGTTTCTCAGTAAAATGGTGCGGAAAGAATAGCACGACATCCAGCTTTACAAAGAACGATAAGTATAGCATTTTACAAGTAAGTGTAATTTAATGCAATAATTAGAAAAACATAACATCATCAATCTTCAAAATTAAAACGAACATAAAAATAATGAAAGCGCCCAAGTGCGAGTCGGACTCGCCCATGTGTTCCGTAGCAGCAATACATAAGTTCTTGTAGTTTGTTATTGTTGTTTGTATGTTATATTTTTGTGTAAAAATCTTAATGCGTTTCACAGAATACATCTATTTACCAAGTTTCAACAGTTTAATACAAATAGTTTCGGACATGTGACAAAGCTGTGACATATGGATGGACAGATAGACAGATAAACATGACGAATCTATAAAGGTTTCGTTTTTATGTTTTACGGAACCCTAAAAACGAAATGCGTTGTTAATCTATCTGGTTTGTCCGATCATTCGCGGAAAGTAGTGCACGTCACACGGATATTCGGGTAATCACAGCGCGGCATTACCTTCCTACGCCCCCGCTAGTGAGTTGTGAATTTAAGCGAGATTCGTTTCATCGCCGATCAACAGGGTAACTAACCTCTGGTTGTAGCAGTATACTTGAATATTATCCGATTCTATTAGACTTGTGACACTCGATCATTTTTCGAGACTCGGGCCGCTCATGGTGGTATGGTGATTGGGTTATAAAGATTCGATCTTTCGATCACATGGGTCACAGTTCCTTTGTACAACCTACGACCTGTGTAGCGCGAAAGGCAGAGTGGGGAGTGAGATCGACGTATAAGTCGTACTCGAAGTAAAAGAAGGAGATAGAAAATATTTTTTTAACTTCTATAGTTTTACACTTGACCGCCATCTCACCTGATGTTAAGCGACGATGCGGTCTAAGATGGAGCGTGCTTACCTAGAAGAAACCGATTCACTCTCGATTTGAATACACCAAGATTGTAACCATCGGGAAAAACCCACTCAGGCAACTCATTCCACAGTCTAGACGTTCTTATCACAAAAGTAGAGTCAAACCTCTTCGTTCATGTCTTTGGAACATCAACCATGAAACGATGCCGCTTCTTCGAGCTACGAGAAGTCCGATAGAAAAAAGGGCTAGGTGGTATTAGATCATGCAGATCAGTTGCACACTCTCCGAAGTGTATCCGATAAAAAATCGATAAACTAGCAATTTTTCGGCGATGTTCAAGACTTTGCAGTCTTTTTCGCACAAGATTTTTGTTACGTCGATGTGATTGAAGAAATGCACGATTCAATCGATTCTATGAGCAAGCAATTAGTTAAGTATAACATATAAACATAATAAAGTAACATTTTTGGTAATCGGGTTACAAACGATCGGGTCTTTTAGAAATCGGTGTTACGATAACTCGTCGTCGTCCCCGGAGAACAAAATGGTAAGTGCAAAAACACAATTTTTCAGGAAAAATAAAAAACCGATTTTTGGCTATAACTTGCTTTATAATGAACTTACAGGCATAAAACGACGTACAACGATAGCTGATTTTTTTACTATTATTATGTGTTTAACGATGTTATACCTAGTGAGTTCAGAGTCCAGATATTTAGA
This sequence comes from Ectropis crepuscularia, assembly GCA_963693475.1. Lineage (NCBI taxonomy): Eukaryota > Metazoa > Arthropoda > Insecta > Lepidoptera > Geometridae > Ectropis > Ectropis crepuscularia. Next base: position 15,668,415 of record OY856361.1, on the reverse strand, counting down.
ATTGAAAAAGTTACTAAAATGTTGCGTTTAGTTTTATTTGCTAATAGGCACTAACCATTTTATTCTTGTAACTTTCGTAAACAACGGATATTGCATTGCAATGATACAATAATGTTCATCGCATGCTAGAAACGATACTAATGGACAACAATGTCACTTGCCATTTTATTCTCGTTAATTCCAAGTACGCATCGTTTGTTAATACAGCTTTTCACTCTTATTCCGAGATTTATAATAAAACCAAACTCTGGTAATTAACTATTAGTTAAAATAAACTAGACACAAAATTATCATTAAATATATTTTAGAATATAAAATTCATCATCACCATGATCATCATCAGCTTATCCTACTCCACTGATGGACGTAGGCAATTCTCATAATGCTTTCCTGGAGCAAAGGTTGGCCATTGCCATTCAGCGTGGGAACGCGGCGAGCATAATGGGCACTTTTGCGCCGGGTGCAGTTAGAGGTGGGTTATTCGGAGATTAGTTTTTTAATTATTATTTTAGTTAATATGTAATTTTACGGTTTATAATTCAACGATTCTTCGGAAAAACTGCCTGATTTATCGTAAAGCACGTTCCTTGTTGCGTTGATGTATTCTCATAATATTCTCAACCCTTTTCTCAAGTTTTCTTTTTCAGATACTCTTTAGTTGGCAAAATCTGGTGTATATCGTTAATCTAGCAAGTTTATCACTCTTGGGTGTCCAACACTACCTTTGCTAATACGTCTACTTTAGGACACGTCTACCTCAACGGTCTTCGGTCCAGGGCTAACATATTTATATCTGCCTTCTCCCTCAGCCACCTCAGCTTGCTAATTTATTGATATATTAGCAAGCTGAAGTGGCTATGTCAACTACCTTGGATCTTTGACAGATGATCGTTTCGATTATGATCCTTTAGAGAAACTTCGAGCATAGCTCGTTCCATAGTGCTCTTTGTGGCTCTTTAAACTAGTAGGAGGTTTAAATGTGAGTGCTCTCTTTTCTTCACTGTAGTTTATGATCAATTTACGCGCTGATTGAAAAAGCTTTGCGGGACGGGCGACGAAAAGACCCGACTTATTTTTCTAAGCGGTGTCCAGCCTAAGTGTACTCTTCTCATTACCTAATGACCTTACTTTTTACATAATTTTTTCCCAACAACGAGAGTTCACTCTAGATATACATATTTCTGAACAGTGTCGAAAATGGCACCACCTATGGCAACCGGTCCTGGAGCTGCGAGCTGGTTACCCATGATCTTGGTTTTATCCAAGTTTATCTGGAGTCCGATGCGTTGAGAATAATCAGCTGAGTCTCTCAGTATCCTTTGTAAATCCAAGAAGGATTTACAAAGGATAACGTTTAACGTTTCGGTGATTAGTACGAAATCATCGAAACAATACGAGTTTCAATCATCGAAACAAACCCAGATTTGCGGGTTTGTTTCGATGATTGAAACTTTTGTGCACAAGATATGTCGTGATGAGCCTTGAAAATAACTTCTAGATATGGCTCAGAATGGCCGACAGTTCTTTGAAAGGTATTTTTTAATAAAATAAGTCGATATTTCTGTGGCACACCCTATGAGCTCTCCCGGTAAAGAGAATGGAAATCGAATAGCTCTTGGAGCTCTAATAGCAGTAGCGTTCCACGACTTTCAGGAGATCTGTTGTGATCCCATCCTCACCCGTAGCTTCTTATTTTTAAACTGTCTATTTGTCGTATTTTCCAATGCTGTTGCTGTCGTTATTTCCAACATGATTTCATTAAGTATAATATCAGACAAGTTTTAGTATAATGGCATGTAACCGTGGCTCATTCATCTGTTATGGTTCCGTGGGAGATGTGATGTCTGGTTTAGAAGTTATGACATTTTCTGTTGAAATGATTAGCTTCGTGAGGGGGGTACCTATGTGGTAAGATCCGTAAGATCCGATTGACGAGTAAAAAGTACATTTATCAACAAAGACCTTTCACTTTCCCTAACTTAAATTGTTTTTATTTTCTAAACCTGAATCTTTTTAAGTGTGTTTTATATCAAGAGCATAATAATGGATTGAAGATCATGTTATACAAGGTTTGTGATTGTTTAGGTGAGAGCCACTTGTTGAAATGAAAACTTCTTTTGACGCGCCATAGACCGTTTTTTCGTGGACTGTAACTGTGTGGACTAGAATAGAATTCTAGCGTCACGTTTGGGAATGATAAGAAATCTTTGGATAAACTTGGGGAACTAGAAATCCGTCAGCATTTCCCATTGGCCATCTAAAAATGATTCATTGACTACTGAAGCATGTCCCAAAATTGTTTTTTATCTTTAATTATGAAATCAATTTCAGTCTTCGCCTATTCACTGTCGCTTCAATACCTTAGACCTTTCTTGAAGCTGCTTTTTGTACACTGTGTACTTTTTCAAAGTTTACATTTTGTTTAAAATCTTAAGCTTCATGATATCAAAGATCCGGTGTTATGCATTATTATGCGTTGTGACTGATTTTCATGTATTTTTGAAGAAGATGCTACAAAATTTACATAATTTAAAATAAAACAATAGTTTAAAGTGGCGTTCTTCAGATATTTTGAGCCAGTAAATATTATTGGATATTAGCAATGTGCTAGTTTTTGTAAATAATGGTATGTTTTTATGTAGTAAGTATGTGTTAGTTTCCAAATAAAAGCATACTTTTAAGCAGGAACAATATGGTAATAGCCTTCAAAATTATCCCGCCGTGCTATATTTTTATTCAGGTACGTATGATGACATTTTAGCAGTGGTGAATATTGTTGTAATTTTTAATAACTTTATGAATAACAGTGTGAAGTCCACAAAAAAAATTGGGTATATGTATTGGGCAGAGTAGACTTCAAATATGCTATAACACTAAAACTATGATAATGTCAGTTATCATTTTGTTCTCCGGGGACGACGTCGTGTACAGGTTGCGAATCAAAAGGAATCGATGACGATCGACACAGGTCTAGATTATATTATGCCTTAGGAGTAAAAACACGAGCGGTTCGTGTGCATAATGAAAAGCAACACTTGGCCATACAAGCACATTTTACACGAAAAGTCCAAATCATTACCGAACACTGCACTCGTTCCTTAAGAGATACAAATAAGGTGATTTATCTCCTTGCGTTGTAATTTCCCTGGAAACCTTTAAAGGTACAAGTTCGCGCTGAGACCGCGACGCGAGACCGCGACAGGAGACCGCGACAGGAGACCGCGACCGGAGACCGCACTTGAGTGGAGTCGCACACGCGACTGGAGGCACTTGACACTATAGAATTGTATGGACGCCAGTTCGCGCCGAAACCGCGACAGGAGACCGAGACTGGTCGCGGTCGCGGTCGCGGCGCGAACTGGCGGCCATACAATTCCATAGTGGCAAGTGCCTGCCGCGGTCTCCGGTCGCGGTCTCGTGTCGCGGTCTCGCGTCGCGGTCTCAGCACGAACTTGTACCTCAACTCAAACCGGAACACAATACTTTCATATCAATATCATTATTTTGAATATACTTCCGTCCTATTTAGCTACAATCATAGTACATTCTCCATAGTCTGCCATGAATATAAATATATACATAAATACGCGCTTCACTGGACCAGATAATATACAACATGCGAACCAAAGAAACGACAATGTATCTTAACCACAGAGTATATAAAAACAAGAATAGTCACTACACAATATTTTGGAGATACGGAATAGTTCATAGGTAATGAAGCATGAAACATAACAGTAGACACAACATTTAAATATTTAAAAAATACTCCCGGTTTTGAATATCGTCGCAAAATTGCTAGTTTATCGGTTTTTTATCGGATACACTTCGGAGATTGAGCCACTGATCTGCATGATCTAATACAGCTTTGCCCTTTTTTCTATCGAAATGCTCGTAGCTCGAAAAAGCGACATCGTTTCATGGTTGGTGAACGAAGAGATTTGACTCTACTTTTGTGATAAGAACGGCTAGGTTGTGGAATGCGTAGCTTGACTGGGGTTTTCCCTATGGTTATAATTTTTGTGTCTTCGTATCCAGAGTGAATCAGTTTCTTCTAGGTAGGTAAACACGATCCATCGTAGACCGCATCGTCGTTTAACATCATGCGAGATAGATGTCAAGTGTAAAACTATTAAAAATGAAAAAAAAAACACTTTGTGGCGTGGCGGCCACTTTGCACCGACTTTCAACCAACATCTATACCAATATTATAAAGCTGAAGAGTTTGTTTGTTTGAACGCTAGGATCTTGGAAACTACTCAACCGATACGAAAGATTCTTTTTTTGTTGGATACTCCATTTATCGAGGAAGGCTATAGGGTATATAACATTACGCTACTATCAATAGGTACGGAATATGAGTGAAGAATGTAAAGAAAACGGGGAAAAATATTTCTCTTCGAGAGCTTTAGTTCCGTGGATTTAAATTCTCTTTGGTCGTTGAAGTCTGTGACGGCGCGTGTCTACATTTGAAGTTTGTGTCATTTGAAGTAACCTTTGTTCTACAACAATGCATTGTTGCTTATTTACGTATTTTTAGGGTTCCGTAAAACGTAATAAAGTGGCCAGCAATGGATATTTTAGAATGGATTTTCCTCAAATAGACGCGGGTGCAACCGCGGGGCACAGCTAGTAGCTGATATAATTACAGTTTCCACTAATTCATCTTTGAAACTAGACAAAATTATAATGAGTTCATCCGTGGAGGTGCTACGATGATACAGAAGAGAAAGAGAGAAAGAGATATATGCACCAAACTTATAATCGTCGTTTTTGGGTCGTGGGTTAAAAATTGAATGTTCGCACGACTTAAATCACGTTAAATCACCTACAATTTACAAAAACTACATGAAAATCGGACAAGCAGTTTTGGAGAAAAATGGCGATATGTGTTTGCAAGAACATCCTCTCACCCCAAACGCAAATACCGTCTCTATTCCATTAGTAATTAAATAATTATTTGATTATTGAGACGCTATTGAGGAACAAACATACCAACTTTCACGTTTATAAATAAATAATAGTATACTTTATGAATAGAGTCATTTTTCAAATAAGCTGCTTATCGCCGTCATTGTGCTACCTATTGTAGACTTTAAAACTGACAGCGTATTAACTTTGTGTTAGTTTTCCAATTTCTCAAGTTATATAAAAATGCAGTTAGTCGTATAATGCCCCTTCTGTTTTGAAAATTAAGAAAATACTAACTAAATGTGTTAACATTGTGAAGATAGAGTTTAAAATACAGTGGTATTTTATGTTTACTGTAATAAAAGAGACAGACAATAACTACTGGTTTAGTAGGTATCTCAGTTGATGGTGAGTAGTCTAGAGTCTGATTCTAATCAAAAGCAAACATTTTTCTTTACATTATACATAATATTATAGACATTACTTGTTCTGTGTTTGGATATTTCTATGCACCCAAAGTATCTATTTGTAGTTATAACTGTATCAGCTATCTGGCGTCTATAGTAATCACAGAAATCTAAATAATAAGGTAATAGAAATGGCATAACTCTCAAATTACTTGCAAAACGCTTGTCGCCACATCTCCCCTACCCCCGCGGTCACTACTACATGCGCGTACTATTCCAATACAAATTCACTCACACACGAACAGCTGCACATTAACAAACTAGGTCTGTGATTGCACCACACACATCCATAAACCCTTATCAGTGAACCTACTAATACATTGAAAAATAAACAATTTTTCACATTTACGCTAGTGCTTGACAAAAATTAAAACATATCGGTATTTCAAAGTACGGTCCAATTTTAACATTCGATAAAGGTTATTATTGATTTCATTAATTAGGTGTATTACACTACAACAAAGTCAATATGCTTATAAAATAAGTGAGTCACACGGGGTATACAATTGTTTCGAAAACTGAACTATGTAATTCTGACACCATATGGGCTTAGGTATAGTTGAAGAACAAAAGTTGTTGTATATTTTGTACATCGAGCAACTCGATCTTCCGCGCAAGCACGGAAGGGAAGTAGCCTTAGCTAAAAAATATTGTGCAAATCTTTGTCATTTCTTGCGGGAGGGGAAAGTTGCACACTAGCGCAAAGCCGCAATATTACATACAAAACATACCTGTACCGATCCATTGCCGACCATACTCACGCAGCCAAATCACTAACACATAAAAAATAAAGCACCATTCACAAATCTAGCCCCGCCCTCAGTGTATTCCACGCCACGGTATATTATCAAACTCCGCGGACTTGCACTTTGACAGAGGTTGACGCTGTGTATGCCTACTCCCTTCCGTGTTGTTCGCTGATTTTGTATGAAAACTAATAAAGTCTTAAAAATAAATACTTACAATAGCTAAATGCCTCTGCCTCTGTTACCTTAATATTTATTTTGCACGGATGAACAATCGCGCGTTATAGCTAGTATGTATATACTTTTGTTAATAATTTATGAATTATGCAGTAATGTTTACCGCGAATTAAAAGATTTTACGTATGGGTGTTAACTGTGTACAATTTTTTTATATTTTATGTTAATTTATCGATAAAAAAGGTAAAATTTAAAATAAAATTTTCATCGTTTATTTTTGGCCAAGTAAAATTGAGCCGTCACAGCAAGCACTAGCTCACGACCGCTACCTGCGGTTGTACCATGGAAGATTAGAGGTTATGACGATTTCTTTAATTTTACATTACATTGCTGTTTATGCTTGTACCACTCTAGATGTTAATTAATGTACGCAGCAATGGTATGCAAAACGACGATAACACCAAAAATGAATAACTATTATAGTGAATCATTGGGCTCCGTTTATTTTAGTAAAAAATACAATTAAAATAAAATAAAATACCTATCAGTGAAATATAATCTAATTTTTGGTATAATTGCAAGTTGTGGAAGAACTTCCACAGTTGTTTATGCTGCATAACACAAGTTTTAAAGATGATTCACGCCAGCCGGGTCGAAGAAGACTAAACTACAACTCGAGCACTGGTGGCCTACAAGTCACCTGTGCGGCGACAATGTCACGCGGTCATGCGACTTCTAGTACCTTATTATTTAGATTTCTGTGATAGTGATCATCTTTCCATAATTTGGGCCAATATTTTGTTGTGTGAAAATGTTGAATGGTATTTTTATTTCCTGAAATAAGATATTATTTTAACAATTTACTTTGTGTTATTTAAGTTCTATATACTTTTAAAAGTAAGCGTAATTCAGTTACGCTTCCAAACATTCTAAATATTCTTTATAGTTATAATCTTGGTGTCTTCAAATCGAGAGTGAATCGGTTTCTTCTAGGTAAACACGCTCCATCGTAGACCGCATCGTCACTTAACATCAGGTGAGATGGCGGTCAAGTGTAAACGCATAAAAGTAAAAAAAAAACTGAAATACCTATTTATTTTGTGGAAATTAATTAGAATTATTAGCCACGCCTATACGCCAAAAAATACCATTGTACTCGTCACCATATTTGTATGAAGGTAACTGGTTTCACACAAAAAATGGATAAAAATCTGGAACAGTTCATTTTTTTTATTATTTTATTTTTTATTGTTACGGCCCTGTGATTAAAGTTATTCAAGATAGACAAATAAGAATCGCGCATTATCAAACAAAATAAATAAGAATCGCGCATTTCCTACGATTGAGTCTGGTGCAACTTTTTGTAGTTATAGTACTCTTTGCAGTGTCTGCATGGAGAAATACCACACTTTTGCCAGTTATTTGACTGGCTTCGTGGCTTAGTTGTGAAAAGTCTGCTTGCGAAGCAAAGGGTTGTTGGTTCGTATCCCACTCAGTGCAAATATTTGTGAGATGAATACTAATATTTGTTCTGTGTTTCTGAGTGTTTCTCTGTATAATAAGTAGGTATGTATTTACAACTATATAAGTGTTATATCAGTTATCTGGCTACCATAGTATACAAGCTTCGCTTAGTTTGGGGTCAGGTTTTGTGTGTGAAATGCCCCCAATATCTATTTATTTATTCTATCGTTTGAGTTTTTATTCTATACTAGCAGCGCCTAGCGGCTTTTACACAACATCAACAGCCCACTAAACGTTCCCACTGCTGGGACTCGGGGCGTTCTCTCGCAAGGAGAGAGTTAAGACCATAATCCACCACGCTGGCCCAGTGCGGGTTGGTGGATGACACATGACTTCGAAAGATTCTAGGTACATGTCGGTTTCCTCACGATGTTTTCCTTCACCGTTTTAAGTTAGCGGCATTACGCACATGACTTCGAAACGACAGTGGTGCATGTGGGGTTTGAACCCGGGGTCTCCGGATCGGTTTTTACTCGTGGAGCTCCAATTCACGATAGTTTTCCGGGATTAAAAGAGTCTATGTGTTTTTCCAGACTATACATAATATGTGTACCAAATTTCAGCCCGATCCGTTCATACGTTACGACGTGATTTAGCAACAAACATCCAAACGTTGACATTTATAATATAAATAGAATCACAGTAATTTTTTTGACTATCAGAACCATGTTTGTGTTGCTAGTCTCATCACTCTATATTATACAAAAAAGCTCTGTAGGTATTGTACAACTTTTTGTACTATGAAGATTTGACTTTGAATTGCCTAATATTTAGCAATACCGCAGTTCAATATGGAATACGCTTAGGTACCTAAATTATTTACTCTTCGTTTAAAAACCAAACCCAGATTTTGCTATTTCGATGGCTTATCCACGATACTATTATATTCCGCGGCTAAATCGTACGGTACTATGACAGACAAGCGTAAAGAAATAATATTGTTTCATTATTTCTCTAGTTAGGTACTCTTGTCCGGTTGTTTGTTTATTTTTTAAATGTGGTATGTTTATATATTAGTTATTATGTGGTTTTGGCTGTCCATGTGTTTTCTGGGTATATATCCATTCTGGGTAAAAAATGTAATGGAAATACATTTTTTTTGGTAATTAATGTCATATATATTTTTTTAACAAATTTCAAGTTATTGAATAATGGCGGATGGCTGATAAAAATTTTCAAGTAACATTTATTTTCATGGTTTAATTATGTTTTCCAAATATTGGTTTTGAGTTTTTTTATGTGAGTTGATGAGTTATTATCTTTTTTATCTTATGTATAGGTTAACACTTGACCACCATTTGGTCTGATGTTAAGTGACGGTGCGGTCTACGATGGAGCGTGTTTACTTAGCAGAAACCGAAACACTCTCGATTCGGAGCTCCGTGATTTCTTATTTAAAAAAAAAATATCGTAGGAAAATTAAGGGAACCGCGCTTCATTAGTAGAAAATAGTATGTATTAACGTGATTTGCTTTAGTTTGTAGCTGTTACTATGATAATTATTTTACCAACTGAGACATCACTAAAAAGCTATAGGTACAAAGGTACACACAATAATAATCTCTGAATTAAATTTAATTTTGTATTCTTATTTATGTATAGCAGCGCACAGCGATTTTACCCGCATAGTTCCGGGAGGTCTACCGCCTAACGAAAAACGCTATGACGCTTTGATGCTTTGACATTGCTGTCTCTTTTCTTCTCGCTTGAAATGAAAGAGACGGCAATGCCAAAGCGTCAAAGCATCAAAGCGTTTTTCGTTAGGCGGTAGACCCCCCGGAACTATGCGGGTAAAATCGCTGTGCGCTGCTATACATAAATAAGAATACAAAATTAAATTTAATCCAGAGATTATTATTGTATGTACCTTTGTACCTATAGCTTTTTAGTGATGTCTCAGTTGGTAAAATAATTATCATAGTAACACCTACAACTAAAGCAAATCACGTTAATAGGTACATACCTACTGTTTGTGTGATTTTAAATCTTATTATCAAAGGGACAAAACGAAATATGTAATGTTATGCCGCTTATGCATACTGGCAGAGTGGAGGCCAACGCCAGTGTGTGGAGGGTCGTTTTGCCATGACTTGTGATCACTCGCCGTCGCTCGCCTAGCTGGCCGAGTGACGGCAAATGGCCAGTGTGTATAGGGCTCTTTTGCCTCGACTCGTCTCACTCGTGACCGGTGTCTGTTTTTGTGCACAAAACAAAGGCGTTCGTAACTCGTATTGGCCTGCGCTCGGCCAGTGTGTGGATGCTACCACTCGTCTTGTGCCGTTGCCGTTGTGTCGACGCTCGCGTTGGCCTCCACTCGGCCAGTATGTATAGGCGGCTTTTTACATAGAAAGCGATAAATACGAGCGATAATACCTACGCAAAAATTGACACGAAAACATTACAAAAAAAGAAAAAACACAATACATTTATTCACGTGAGTTCCAATGAAGTGTAGATAAAGAAACATCAAACAGAACAGGAAATTGGGGGAATCAGCAGTATTTAATGCGGTGGAAATAAACTGATAAGCGGAAAATGTATGAGGATTTATTCGGGAGAAAATTCCTCTACACGATTGAGATGTACTACTGGGAGATAAGACGATAGACAGGTTTACGCAGCTTACCTAGAAATGCCAAATTATTTTTGACGTAAAACCCATCAATGTAAATCGAAAGATGTGCCCTGAGTAGCTTAAAAAATAGGGTATCGGACTGAATATATCAAATTCAAATTAGTCCGCCTGGGGAAGTACCACACCTTTGCCAGTTATTCTACCGCCAAGCAGTAATGTGCAAACATTACTGTGTTCCGGTTTGAAGGGCAATGTTTCTAGAGAAATTACAGGGCTTAGAGCTATAACATCTTAGATCTCTGGGTGACGAGCGGAGTGCAGTGCTAGGCAATGATTTGGACTCTTCATGTTCCAATAGCTGCGTGTCACTGTGCTGTTATGTGGCAGGCATGTTGCTTTCCATCAGGCATATGTCCTGCTCATTTCATCGCTCTTTATTTAAAAAAAAAACAGCAAGTTCATGAAAAAATATGGGACAAATATGGAAGTTTTTTTTTTTTTCAAATTATTAAAAATCGTCAGATATGTTGAACATCAAACTTCGAGAGCTGAGGTCGCGTGGGTAAAAATCGTACCTACGAGTGACGTCACCCGAAACTTCGAATCACTGTACCTATCTTCGTAATTTTTTGTTTGTGAAACAAAAGAACAAATACTGGTACATTATTTTTTATCTTTAATTTAATCTGACGGACAAATTAGTTTTTTTGAGGATTGTACCCTATTAATATATAAATATTGGTGGACAATTCACGCACAACACCATCTGACCCCAAACTAAGCAAAGCTTGTATGATGGCGGCCAGATAGCTGATATAATACTTACATAGTTTTAAATACATACTTATTATACATATAAACACCCAGACACAGTGCAAACATTTGAATTCATCACACAAACATTTGCACTGGGTGGGGATCGAACCCACGACCCTCGGCTTCGCAGGCAGAGCTACTACCCACTAAGCCACGAGGGCAGTCGATTGTTAATAAACTTCGTCTGTGTACGAGTATGTAGCGTGAGTGGTTTACAACTACCAATCTACATGACTCCTAGAATCGCTAGCGGCGAGGTATGTTGTGGTTCTACTTATTTTGGTTGTTGACAACGAATAGTGATAAGTAAAAAAGGCCGGCGTACTCCGCTTCCTAAACCCACTAGAACGGAAAGAGTGAGCTCACTTTTCTGAACTATAACATGTCACTATTTTAGAGTATGATAGTCTGCCATTATTGTTGTTTCAAATAACTTAGAAGTACTTAGATCCGTTCAGCTATTTCGACGTGATTGAGCAGTAAACATCGAAACTTTCGCATTTATATAATAAGTAGTGAGACATCGGTGGACATTCCTCACACGTCAATAACTAGCCCCAAACTGAGCAAAGTGCAGATGTAATAAAACATGGAGGGCAGAAAGCAGAAACAAACTGCGACATATTGAATTAAACCTAATGATTATTGCCAGGAAATGACAGCCAACGAAGCTTATTATCAAAATTGGTAACTTTCCTTGTCATCACGTCTTTCCGCTTGGTAGCGAAATGGACGAGAAACTAAATTATAGTTGGTTTATTTGTCAATCATAACATGTCATCACAATATACCTGTAGTTTTCAAATGATGGTGGCGTGACGACAGTTTTCCGAAGTGGTTATTGGACTTTGTTCAATAAAATTATTGCTTTAGGAAGTTTAGAACGTTGTAGAAATGCCTATTTTTTTTTTTTTTTTTTAGTTTAACCTGGGTTGTCCCACTGCTGGGCAAAGGTCTCCCCCAATTCCCTCCACTTTATCCGGTCCTGAGCTACCATCGTCCAATCATTTTTAAACGCTCCTAGCTCGTCCTTCCATCGCGTTGGAGGACGACCCTGGGGTCAACTGGCCGATGGTGTCCACTCTGTAAAAACCTGGGCCCACCGATCGGGGTGCATTCTGGTCATATGACCCGCCCACTCCCATTTAATGCCTAATCAATTTTATATGATTATGTTTGAAATCAAAACAAATAATGATATTGTGAAATTGGTAGCCTAAATGGACAGCTTAAAGTTTGTTATCAAATTGTTATAAACAGACAACCTAATATTAACATGCCGTAAAGTAGATTATGGAGTTCTCAATGTAAAATTGTCAAAACATTGTACGTTCCCAAGAAAATGATCATTTTCTTTGTATTGGCGACTTCAACACACATTTAAAATGGACAAAATCCGTTGATAATCCATATATTGTTACCCCTAGTGAGACAGACTAGAAAACAGTATATTATGCAAGTTTAACCAACATAACAGTATTCCCAACTTTATATATAAATTTGGAAAATTTTTAGATCTCGTATTTTCTACTTTGTTGACAGTTGGAGGTTTATGAAACGCACCCTGTCAGCAGGGTTGACAGATACCACCCGTTCTTAGAAGTCAACATAGATTTTTCTAGACTTTGTAGTGACACAACAAAATCCTTTAAACCCAACCGTGTAAAACGTTTAAATTTTAGAAAAAGTGACTTTACAAACATTAAAAGAGAACTGAAACTAGTAAACTGGAATGAAACTTTTAATTCTAAGGATGTAGACATATTAGTTAGCGATTTTTACAAAGAATTTAATGATATTATATCTAAATATACCCCATTGTTAGTAACATTTTCTAAAAATTACCCCTCGTGGTTTTCACCTTCTTTAATTCGTGCTCTTAAAGAAAAACTTAAATATCACCTACGATACCGAAAGTACAAAAATCTTCGTGACTATGACACTTTCTCCATGTTGCGATGTAGATGCAGGAAACTAATTGAACGCGATTATTATAAGTATACTAACTCTGTTGAAACTTCATTAGAAAAACATAACTTAAAACATTTCTGGAATTACGTTAAAAGCAAAAAAGGCTCTCCATCTATACCACTTACAATGAAATATGGTGATCAAGTCTCATCAGATCAGCATGAAATATGCGAACTTTTTTCAGAGTATTTCTGCTCTGTCTTTGAACCCCCCTCTTCACGACCTATTAATATATCCAATATTGTAAGCACAGCTAACACACTTAGTACCTTCACGATCACGACAGGTGAAATTCTCAGGAAGATTGTCAAGCTGGACCCCAATAAGGGATCTGGCCCGGATGGTATTCCTCCTCTGGTTATTAAAAACTGTTCGAAAGAGTTAATTGAACCGCTTGTTATTATTTTTAATATCTTTACAATCTGGCGTTTTTCCATCCGTTTGGAAAACTGCTCATATAATACCTATTTTTAAATCCGGCGAGAAATCTTGTTGCAATAATTATCGTCCAATTAGCATCTTGTCCTGTTTAGGTAAAGTATTTGAATCAATAGTGGTCGATGTCCTTTATCGTCACTTTTCTCAACTCATAACTCCATCTCAACACGGGTTTGTCCGCAATCGATCTACGACCTCTAATTTACTGGAATATAAGAATTATATTTGCGGTGCTTTTGCCAAAAGAGTTAAAGTCGACAGTATATATACTGACTTTGCAAAAGCTTATGACAAGGTCGACCATAAGCGCTTAACTTGGAAGTTAACTACATATTTTGGGGTACATGGCAATTTACTAAGATGGCTCGAATCTTACTTAAGCAAGCGAAGTCAGCTGGTTGCAATAAAGGGATTCTTATCTTCACCTGCAGCTATCACATCGGGCGTCCCTCAAGGCTCTCATCTTGGACCGCTACTTTTCATTGCCTTCATCAATGATCTTGTTGACAAATTTAAAAGTCCTTGTCTCTTATACGCTGATGATCTCAAACTTTATTCAACTGTTCGCAGCGTTAGTGACTGTGAAATGCTACAATCTGATATTGATATCCTATACAGATGGTGTGAAGATAATGGTATGTTGCTAAACGTCAAAAAATGTTTTGTTATATCCTTCACCGCTAAAACAAATAAAATCAGATATAATTACGAACTTAAAGATCATTGTTTGGAGAGAAAGGTGGTGATAAAGGACCTCGGAATCATACTTGATGAGAAATTTACTTTTAGAGATCACTATGATTATATTATTACTAGATGCCACAAACTCTTGGGCTTTATTGCTCGTATAACTAAAGACTTTAAAAGTCCTTTCAGTTTTTTAAATTTGTATTACTCAATGATACGTAGCATCCTTGAATACAACTCTGTCATATGGTCACCTTTTTACAAAGTACATACTAAGCGCATTGAACGAGTCCAGAGTAAATGCCTAAGTATACTCAGTTATAGACTTGGATTAAAACGACAATTGCAATCATATTTATACTAAAAGATTAGAAAAATTTCAAACTCAACCGCTTGAATCCCGTCGCACATACATAGACCAAGTTCACCTTTTTAAAATTGTACATTCATATATTGACTCTCGGTCACATTAAATACAGAAGTCGTGATCCTCACGCTAAGACCTTTATGTTGCAGGTTCATAAGAACAACACTTCATACTACAATCCCATTGTTAGAATGTTTCGCCACTACAATGAAATTGCCAATAGGAATGCAGATTCCATTGATATTTTTGATCGCAAACTATCTAAATTTAAGGCAGATATCAGTAAAATTGTATTTAAATCTCATCCACCTATAAATTACTAGCTGACCCCACAAACGTTGTTTTGCCTTAGTGAACAACCCTTGTCACTTAGGGGTATGAAAAATAGCTAGTAGCCGATTCTCATACCTACAGAATATGCATATAGAATAGAATAGAATAGTTTTTATTAACATATATAAACATTCCATTAACATTATTCACTCCAATGTATTGTTAAACAATGAGTAATAGTGCTTATAATATGTCTCGTCGCGTACAAAAATTAATACAATTTAAACAATAATATGATAAGTTTGCTGTAAAGGGGCAATAGGTACAATTAGCGTCTAAGCATAAATATAATAAATTATTAATTAATCATTTTATATAAATATCAGCATTATTAGAAATTATTAATGGAAGGCAAAGTCATTTCAAAACATTAAGTTAGAATGTCATATTCTTCATAATTACAATGTAAATACTCTTTTATGCTGTACAGTGTTTTCTCTAATAGAAGTTGCTTCACTTTATTAATAAAAGCTGTGTCATTGGTGATAGCTTTAAAGCTTTCGGGCAGTTTATTATAAAAGACGCGTCCCATCTGTAAAGGCGACTTTCTTGCTGCGGCCAGTCTGCATGGTATTGGTAGCAATACAGTCTTCTTCAGGCCTGATCTTCTGTTTCGTGTTTCACCTCTATCAAATTTTTCCAGATTATGCCTAGTATATTTAACAACTTCTAATATGTAAAGTGCTACCGAAGTCAGAATGTTAAACTTATTAAAATGATCTCTACAAGTTTCTCGAAACTTAGCATTGGCTAATACCCTTATAGCTATCTTTTGCATTTTAAGGACTCTTTGATAGTCTGTAGAGCAACCCCAAAAGATGATGCCGTAGGTCATTATAGAATGGACATAAGAATAATAGATATCCTTCAAATGTTCTGTAGATGTGACATGTTTGAGTTGCTTGAGAGCATATACGCCTTTTGCCATTTTTCGTGAAGTTGCATCTATATGATTCTTCCATGATAGAGTTACATCAAGTTCAAACCCTAATAGCTTTACTTTATTGGTAGTCAAAAGGTCTGTTCCATCAGATAATTTCACAGAACTTGCAGGTTGATTTGATGATTTTGTATTAAAGAACATTATATTCGTTTTTTCACTGTTTAAGTTAAGTCCATTATTACTAAACCAAGCGTTGAATTTAGACATTGCTATCTTTATTTTCTCGTGTAACTCTGCTTGAGTTGGTGCCGATAGTACTATAGATGTGTCATCCGCATATTGGACAATCTTGCCTTCTATTTCCAGCATTGACAAATCATTTATAAAATAAAGAAAAAGTGTATTTCCCAATGAGGATCCTTGGGGAATTCCTGTACTTATACATGTAGAGCTTGATCGTAGACGTTTGTCATCAATTTTGATTTCCACTGTTTGTTCTCTATTGATCAAAAATGACTTTAAGAGCTCTAAACTCCCACTTTGGATTCCGTAAATCATAAGCTTTTTAATTAAAAGCTCATGATTAACGGAATCAAAAGCTTTCGATAAGTCTAGGAAAATAGCAGCTACTTTTTGCTTGTCATCCAAACCGCTAATGATGTTTTCCGTGAAATCGTTAATAGCTGATATTGTAAACCGACCACTTCTGTATGCATGCTGAGCTTCTGACAGGATCTTGTTACAATTTAAGTGTGCCATAAGGTTTTCTGACATTGCTGACTCAATAAGCTTTGAAAACGTAGGTACGATAGTTATGGGCCTATAGTTTTTGACACAAGACGTTTCTCCTTTACCTTTATACAGGGGAGTGAGTCTCGATTTCTTTAAAAAATCAGGATAGTGTTCTGATTGAAGTATGTTATTAATTAAGTAAGTAAAATGATCACACAAGTAATCCAACATACGAAATAAAACTATTCCTGACATATCATATAAGTCTTTTGTGTCTGATTTTTTTATTTTTTGCTTAGCCAATTTTATCACTTGTGCGGGAGATATGGTTTGAAACTGAAATATGGATGGTATTTTGTCATTTATTTTTTCTTCTAAGTATTGTAGGGCTTTTAAAATATTAGGTCGCGAATCTAAACTAATGGTGTTCGCTATGGACTCAAAGTAATTGCTTATATATTCTCCTATTTTATCTTTTGGTACAATTGTATTATCCTGGCTATCCGTGAGATTCCAGTTCCATTTTTTTAAGTTTTTATTTGTTTCCTCCTTAATCACAGTCCACGCTTCTTTTTTTGGGTTTTTCGAATTAATTATTCTATTTTGTATGTAATCTTCCTTTTTTCTTTTAGTTTTCTCATCTCTAATACATACTTTTTTTTTAATAATTGTCTCAGACAATTGTGGAAACTGACGCTGTATAAAATACAAATCGTGAATTTCTTGTTGTAGTTTAATTATTTCACTGGATATCCATGGACATCGTTTTCGAGGTTCAAATTTAGTTTTTAACAACGGAAAAAACACGTCAAAGTTCCAAAGAATTTTTTTAATAAAATTGCTGAAGGTATTGGAATCATATACCCGAAATATGTCATCCCAGTCATAGGATAACATTGCATTGCCAAATTCCATTAGTTTAGTGTCACTAAAAATGCGCCTTTCGACGTAACTATATTTTTTTTCTGTGTAATTTTGACATTTAGTGTTCACGAGTTGTGCATCGTGATCTGACACACCAGTCGCTAAAGGGACAACGTTTAACTCCGTACCTAGCACATTTGTGACCACACAATCTATTGATGTTGCACTATTATCTTGATATCGCGTGGGGAAATCAACAGCATTACGATACCCGCACGGTTGTATAATATCGTTCAGTTTTGATTTTTGAGATGAATCAACAAGAAAATCTATGTTCCAGTCGCCGATCAAGATTGCACTTCTATTAGAGAGACTGCCCAGCAAGTCAAATAATTTCTTAAAAACATTATAAAATATTTTAAAATTACCATTACCTGTCCGGTACATACCTATTATCAAAATCTTGTGAGAACAAATATTTACTTCGACAGATACAAGTTCACAATGAAATTCAACTGATAGGTCATCAACTTTATGGTTTGGAGTATAAGTTAATTTGTCACTTACAAAATATTGAAACGCCACCATGGAGACGTTTTTTTCTAATGAAAATATTTGCATGGTTGTACCCTTGAATCACCACATTGTAAGCGGTACTTTCATTAAGCCATGTCTCAGACAAAACTAAAACATGTGGTCTATATGATTCCGTAACTCCTTGTAAAATTAAAGCTTTTCTGATATTTAATGACCTGATGTTCTGATGAATGATCTTAATATTATCAGTCATCAAATGACACAGATTGTTTCTATGTCTCTGTCTAAAAAATAATTGTCCTGCGTATCACTTGCCTGTAATGTCAAATTTTGTTCATTGTTAATATGACATCTTTCAGTTAAATAAATTAAATTCTTATTGCAAAAATTGTCGCAATTTAAATTATTAATAATAATATCACAAGTGAATCTGATGAAATTCTTAGATGGCACATTTTTAAACGTAAAAAACGAATTTTCAAATAAATTAACGTCAATTATTGACATGCGTGTAGACTGTTGAGAGAGCCTGTACAAATATTTATTAATTTGGAATTTTTTAACATTTTTTACATTATCAGTCACATTAATGTAGCTATACGGTAAAGTTGAGATTTGAAGTTTAAAATTTCTACATAAACATAAATCTACCAGATCTGTAATATTTTTTAATTTATAGTCTGAGATATTGGAACAAATAACTATTATTTCATCATTCTCTCTCATGTTTTGTGTCAAGTTTTTTACATTTTTTACTAATTCTTCTAGTGTTGCGTTAGGTTTGAAAGATGTGACGTCACTGTTTAAATTGCAATAAATGAGATTTTCAGCCAGAGATTTTCCTAAGTTGTCGCATAAAATGAGCATTTTCTTCTTGTACAATGTAGAGTTTCTCACTTTGTTTTGCTGGGTGGCAGAAACAAACATATTTTGACATTGCTGATCTGTCGTATTTTGGCCTTTTGTTCTCTTTTTCGCATTCGCGTTATCCAATGCCATAGAAATTGGACATTTTTTTTTGAAAGATTTTCTTGGGTTGTTGTCGGAGATATAAATCCACTACAATGTTCGTCGTAATTTCCATTTATTTTAGAGCCCTGTCTATGTCGGTTTCTACTTTTCAATTGGATATTCTCATCTTGTAGAGTCATAATTTCATTTTTTAATGTCTGAATTTGCTCGTTTAGGGAATTAATTTTATCGCTATTTTTAATTTCTATAGTTTTTTGGAGCTTTTCAAAGAGTGAAAGATTCTTCTCGTGCATCTGTATTATATTAAGGGCATTTTCATATTCATTCAAGTCATTAATTTTTCTCTCAGTATCTTTTTTCAAGTTGCTATTTTCGAATGTTAAATCTATTATTTCAGCGTCTTTTTCAGCAAGTTGTACTTTCAACTGAGTTATTTGACTTGTAAGAATTTTGTATTCTTCAGCGCATTCTTCTTGTTCAGTTAATAACTTAATGTTTAGTTGTTGTGTTTTCTCAAGATCAATTGTCAAAGTTTTTATGCGGCGCTGTGCTTCAGCAATTGTTTGACTTCTGGTTTGTGTCATTTTAGAATATTTTTGTCTTCCTATTATAATATATATTATGTATCAAAAATGTTTAGTAATATTTATCTCCACCAACAACAGGCGCCTTTTCGGTTCTGACGATTTTTTTTGGAACTATTTTGACCATTACCCCAATGTTCGCTATTGTTTCTGCGCAGCGTTAACAAAATCCTTCATGACGTTTCCAATCTCAGTAGATGACAAAGTAACGTTAACGCTTTCTCATAGATGGCACTTCAAATGGTTCAAATTTTGGTCGATAACACTATCAAAGTAGTGTCAAATTGCTTCAATAGATGGCGCTTGAAATGGTGATGATTTTATCGGATTTTTTGGTCGATAACAATATCAAAGCAGTGTCAAATTGCTTCAATAGATGGCGGTTGAAATGGTGATAATTTCATAGGATTTGGTTATAGTTTTGGTGGTTTAACTTGTGTATATTAGTAGTACAAACCAACTCAGATAGATGGCGCCGCAGATAGTTTCGTCTATGTAAATTTTGTAAATTGTATATTTTGTGTTTGTTCATGAATATTATTACACTCTCAATACACAACCACACTTGTTTTACGAGACTTAACAGCGGTAATTAACAATCCGTCACCAAAATGTACACTGTTTTTGGATATCCGATATTTTGTACAAGGTCAAGATAAGTTATCACTCACAGTTTTTCGAGTTTGAAAAAATACTTTATCACAAAAGATTTTTAGTTACCATGTTTAAATAACACTTTCTATACACTTTTTGACAGTTTAGATCGCAAGATAATGCAAATTTCTAATTGTTTTTAAAAGTAAACACAGGAGCAATTTTGATCTTGAGGACACTTCTACCCTCTCATAAAATTTGGTTAAAATCAGTAAAGCCGTTTCGGAGGAGTAAGGAAACAAACACTGTGACACGAGAATTTTATATATAAGATTAAATCTCATCCACCTATAAATTACTAGCTGACCCCACAAACGTTGTTTTGCCTTAGTGAACAACCCTTGTCACTTAGGGGTATGAAAAATAGCTAGTAGCCGATTCTCATACCTACAGAATATGCATATAAAATTTGGTTAAAATCAGTAAAGCCGTTTCGGAGGAGTAAGGAAACAAACACTGTGACACGAGAATTTTATGTATAAGATATACGGAAATCTCTTTGGCTATAGCTTGTTATTATTCTTGTGATTTGCTTGTTTCTAATTATCTATCTCTTCTTTTTAATCAACTTTTTTTTTTTTTTTAAACTCGTAACAAATACTAGTACATATAATCATGCTGTATACGTATCCATTAGGAATACTGTCTAGATCTAAACCATAGAATAGATAATACAGATAGAACGGACACTCCCCACCCCCCGCCAATTTCAAGCTTCCTCCCCCTCGCGGACGCGAGGCGGATTCAACGAAGGGTTATATCGGACGATAATTTTCTATGAGAATACGACCATGATGCTGTATTATTTAACAAAATGGTACCAAATTTTTCGTCTATTATACGAAACAAGAATAAGAGATTTTTCATTTCATAAGAATTATTACAAAGATTGAATCATTTTTATAAACTGTGTTAAGCTATTCTGGTTAGAAGTACGCGCCAACACTGAAGTCCTGTGACGAAATTATTAAACTCGTTGTTTTTAAACTGCGGCTTTCGTTAATCGTTGTGAAATACGTCAGTGGCGCCAATAACGTATGGTAACGAGTGATGGCGCGGAATTTACGAAGTCACTAGTCACTAGTGTTGTCAATTTAGTGGATTTTTTTACTAAGATTGCTACTATTCAGATTTATTGGTAAGTGATTATTTCTTAGCATTCAACCGACTCAAATAAAAGAAAGAGGTTCTATATTAGACTATCTGTACTTTTATGTGCGTCCATGTATATATTATGTCGGTTAGTAGTGAACAATGAATATAGGATTTCATCTAGTAGTATGCTTATTTAAGATTTCGCAACAACCGTTCATTAAAAGCAGTAAGAGGATACGAGTACATTGACTATTGGAATGGATAGTTCCAAAAAAAAAATTAACGATATTTTTAAACTAAAACTTATTCAGTAATTAGCGGCTTTGACATTGACTTATAAACTTTACCGGTTCTAGTACTACCGGTACTACTACGATTCAGTTTCATTTTTAACCAACTTCAAAAAAGAAGACGGATCTCAATTCGTTTATATGTTTGTTACGTGATAGCTCCATTTATTGTGAAACAAAGGACATAAGCCCAAATCACATTGAAAAAACCCAGGTGCCACACCTGGGTTTTTTGATGTACCTCGGATTTTAAGTTATTAGTAATAATATTCTAAACTATCATCATCATCCGTTTGAGTGGCTAACCTGCGTTTTTTTGCCTGTAGAAGTTCGTGTCAAAAGCTCGTTTTATGGAACAAAATATATTGTATAATTTGGTGTTAATGATATAAAAATAATATATACCGGCTGAGTCATAAAGATATATATCAAACAATGCACGAATATGCTTAGGTTCTTTTCGCGATGGGTGGCCTTGGAATTGAATTCAAATTTAACGAGTGTAAGTAAAATAATTAATGATAATACGCTTATTTTTGGTAATGTACTTTGGACTTTGTATTCAATTATCAGTATGCTTACATCGCGGGTCAAATCTGGACAAGTACTAGCACAAGCACAGCACTAGCATAGGCCTGGGATATGAGGCGTACTTGAAGAGAGATATATGCTAAGATGTTATGATGATGATGATTACATCGGATTGCAAACAGTATTGGTGAACTTTAAAAAAAAACGCCTACAAAACTACACTGATAAAAAAACATGTTAGCCACTAATTTGGGTTATGGGAGTGGTGTAATTTTTTTTCCTAAAATATATTTGCATACAATTAGTAGATTTTTTTGAGATTAGATACAATTATTTTGTGCCGAGGTCAGGGTACGATTTGGGCCATGTCTTCTAATCGCACATCTAGATCTAAAGGGAGTCAACTCAAAAAATCACTTTTTTCAGAAAACGCGAAAAACTGATTACTGTGTCCCGATGCACGGCAGAAGTGTTCTGATTAGAAATTATGATTTTAAACCCAACCAGAACAAGTATGTTATAGGAAAATCGTGTTTTTCTCATGTGTTGCTGCTAAAAATTGGATTTTCTGAGTTGTTTCCTTGTTGCTAACCAATGTTTATAATTTTATTTTATTATTTTGAGTTGAGCCTGTATTGTTGAATCACGTTCTTAGTTAGCTCTCTTTTGATGAACCAGAGAAGAAGAAGAAGAGTAATCAGAAATTTAAAATTCAATAAAAATCTGTATTATTTATAATTAGTTTGAGCGGTTTATTAATTTGTGACCAGCAATAAGGGGTTTGTGGGAAGACGAATTAGCAAAATCACATTAGTAGTAATGAAATCAGTCAAAATTGTCTGTTAACAGTACTCTTGAACCCTAATCTTAAGTCTGTTATGACAATTATAATTATATAATATTTATCTTTCTTACAAACAATAGAAACTCTTTAAAAGACCCATTACCTTCAAAACTTTGCCTTTCAAGGTCGCCGATCCCCCAAAATGCTTTAAACATTTTACCTTGAAACTTCATCAAGCTTATCTTTACATTTTTATCCACATTTTTCTCCACAGTCTTGTGTCAGAGTTGTGCATAAACACAGATTGGTATAATATTAGGTGAAAGTTTACTTTTGTGAGCCAATAGAAAATTAGAATTCAGAGTCATTAATATCGCTTTCGTCGCTCTGGATTGGTGAAGTATAATAATTGTTAAATTACATTTTTAAAAAGTGTGCCAGAATTTTGTTGCTTAGACGTGCAGGGTATAGATAATGTATCAGCCAATAATACAACGGGACGAGTTTCTTGAGATCAGACATCATCACTAGTTGACGTTATTTTCAAGTCATCTTCCAGCGTATCATATCATGTAGAAATGATGGAAGGAGTGATGAGTGATGATGTTTTTGTCCCTGGTTTCATGTGTAGAAATGATGAGAGGAGTGATGTTTTCTTTACCCATTTCATATTCATATTTATTAAGAACCGACCACGTCTCATTGTTTTCCTGAGAATGGGCAATACTTACTATATTTAATTAAAATACTATGTGCACCAAAGTTATGTAAATAGCCTGGAATTTCGCATTAATGACCCCATTAGCGATATTGTGAGGTAATTTTTGGAGAATAGCATCTAAAGGGAGCTAACTCAAAAGTTTGCATTTAAGTCAAGACAAATCCATTAAATTTAAAGGTGACAAAGAAAAGTAATAGTTTAAAGAGATCCTTATAGCTATTAGCTAAAAAATTGTATTTAGGTAGGGTTTTACAAATAATATAAGCGTTTAAAATATGACTCAGCAATACAGAGGTAACTCAAAACTCGAAAACGATTCAATAATATGGCAACAAATCAAAATAAAAAAATAAAAATTACTGACCTTGCCAGCAATACGGGTTCAACTCAAAATGTTGTATAAATTCACTCAGCACTAACCACCTACAAAACGTTAACTCAAAATAGATACTATTGAAAATGTCAACACTGCAGGTACAACTTTGAATAATTTTAAATTGTGTACAAGTTAGCTAGTAGTTTTGATTACAACTAGCAATATCCCTGTTTTGGTGGGAGATAAGCAGGAGGCACTCTTTCAACAAAAGAGAGATTAGGCGCCATCTAGCATCGAATAGCAGAGATATTTTTAAACCTGTTTTGTTGGTCGATGGGGTTTTCACTCGGGAATACGACGGTGTGCTTACCTCAATTTCGGCGATTTTTGAGTTGACCCCCTTTAGATCTAGATGTGCGCTATGATGTTTCTTTTTTTTTGGTAGATCATAGTTTTGAAATATGAAAACAAAACTAAAAATTACTTTCGTTTATTTTTGTTCAAGTTTTTTATGATCGTCGTTGAAATTTGGTCAAGTAAGTTTCTGAATTTAATTTAAAATTGAAACCGAGTTTTGTTTATTCGGCGCAAATTCACAATATTTAAAGTTTTATGCGATCCTTACTATAATGCGAATAAATAAATCACTATTTATCAACTTACAAAAGTAATATTCTTTTAAGCATTAGTAATAAATTAAATCCGGAACTAGCAACATTATCGGCCATAGTTGATAACAATTCGTAATGTTTGTTTACAACATTTAATTTGGAGTTTTGAGTTGAAAAATCATGTGCTTTCTCTTTACTGGTCGCTGACATGATGTGTTAATAATTAATAAGTAATTTGTGCAGTGTATAATACTCTGATATAGTAAACTGTGATAACGCCTTTTAATGCATCTTATGAACGTAGTTATAGCTAATCTAATGTTCTGTGACTAGTCTATAATGAAATACGCGAAATATGTGGAGTGATTAATTAATGTATTGTCAGAATAAAGTTTTCTCTTTGGGTAAGTGTACTTAACTTACTAAAATAATTTAGTAACCCTAGATGACACGCACACATGCGTAAATGTGTTCGAACGACATATGCGTAGTTGTGTGAGTGTAGGTATGTCAACTGCACCGTCTGTATAGATTTTAGGCCGAGTGTCCGGGGTGTGTCTAAACTTAAGTTCTAATCTAACCATTACTGTATCGGCTGTATTCTGTTGTACGTATTAAATAAATTAAATTAAATTAATGCTTACCAACAGGCGAGTTTTGCTGTTCCTCCTGTCACTATAAATTGGGAAAAAAACGAATTGATTCGAAAATTATGTAACTGAAAAAATCATTGTTGTTGACAATGAGTTTGCACTTATGACTATGGTCTCGTCAGATGGTAAGCCCTAACAAACTTATTTTGGGAAGAATCTTAAATAATTATCTTATTTTAAATCGAATTAAAAAAAGGAGGAGGTTCTCTATTTGGTCGAATTTTTTGTTGTATGTTATTTTTGTGGGCATTTTACGCGATAAGTCAGCCGATTGTGAATAGATTTTGATGTTTTTTTTGGTAATTTAGAAGTAGTCCCATGTAAATTATATCAAAATTGAAACGGTTTTTGTATCTAATATCAATAAAAATCTAAAATTTGATTGCCTCGATGACGAATTCGTTCTAACTTATTGTCGTATAGGAACAGTGTATTTATTCAATCTCACAAACATTCTGAAGTTTAGTCGAGTGTCTTAATATAACTTTAAATATTGAAGTTGTTTTTTATTTTTCCAGAGAAATTAATATTGTTTAATTCAATTGTTACATGTTGCAACAAAAACCACAGAAAAGCAGCCCAATAAATCAAGTTTTAGTTTCTTAACTTCGTTTTAAATTGTCGTTCAAATAATTTGAAATACTTAGCACCTAGACAAAATTTGTCAAAATTTAGGAAATGGATAAGTACCCACGGGTACTTTCCCTTTACTTTGATGTCTTCGTGATGATACGCACACTTGTTGCTTTAATAAAGTACTTTTCTCACTGTCGATTTATTTTAAAAAACGCGGCCGCGAATTATCTTATTTATTATTAAAATTTGAATATATTTGATACAGAGATGATGTGATTTAGCGCGAATGCGTTTTTCAACGACACACTGATGACTAAAGGGTAGGAAAAGAAGGAATGAGTTTCTTGTGAGTGAGTGATGCGTGTATGTTGTAATCATAGATAATTAATATGTTATAAAAAACTGCGCGACCACAGATAATGTTCAAAAAGGCAAAGTTTAGAATGGTCAAACTCATAGTATTTAAAAAGTCTCCTATCACGCATAACACATTCAAGGGCTTCAAAACCTGAATTCAAACCCGAATTAACGAAATTATCGTTATCATATCAAACTTGACATGCAAACTAGCACTTTACTTGCTAATTCATAGTCAAAGAGGTTAAATATTTCCTGTGGACTATTAAATTAATGAATTATGACTGGAAATGGAAAATGGCGTGACTGCAATCTCTATTTAGAGTACCTACGGAATAGATGGAAAAGATTATGGACAAGGTTAAGTTCATGGCTGTGATAAAGTTTGACCTTAGTTATAGAAATAATTATAGATGTAGATACACTTTAAAGACATGCAGGAATCTCATTATTTGATGAATTGATTTTATAAAATATGGAAATTATAAAATGAAAACAAATAAAAAATGTTTTAGACACACCAAAAGAAACGGATACAATAAAAATTGGGTTGATGATTGGGTTAAAAATATATCTTTTTAATTTTAGTTCGTCAGGAAAATTTTGTAAAAATATGGGATGGTCATTCTCCAGTTTAGCGTTGTCACCCTGTTGTTCTCGGCCTCAGATGTGGAACCTGAAAGCTCGTCGGTATTTTTTTGTTTGTAAATTTCAACTGGTCACAGATTCTTGCTTCATCATCGCATAACATCAGGCGAGATGGTGGTCAAGTGTAATATATTAATGACATTAAAAATATAGGTAAATAAATAATCATACTAGTCGTGTATTTAGTGTTTACATTACCTATGTGTTAAAATCGCGAAAATTTAAAAACAATAAGTGTAAAATATTTTTATTTTAACCCTCTGCCGCTGACGTTACGTCTGACACACACCACAATATGTAAATGGCGTTGCCACGTCGTCGTTTTGCAGTTTATATTTGTCTCTGTACCTTCCTACGTTGATTCAGTAATAAGTCATCGATCTAGGAGACGTGCTGTCAGTAATATCGTAATAACGCCATACTGTCCCACATACGTCAGGTCAGTAAAATAATTAAAAACCAATAAAAATATATATAAGCAGCTCAGTATATTGTTAAGTATTCTTTTAGATATACAAAAGACGGAAGAGTATAATCGGCCGCTTTGTCTAGCGTTTGTGAAATATGAGAAAGCCTTTGATTCAGTCGAGACCTAGGCAGTGTTGCGGTCGTTACGGCGGTGCCAAATCGACTATAGGTATATCGAAGTGTTAAAGTGTTTATACAATAAAGCCACCATGTCTATCCGTCTTCAGGAACAAAGCGCAAATCCGATCCAAATGCAAAAAGGGGTGAGACAGGGAGACGTTATCTCTCCGATACTGATCACCTCGGCATTGGAGGATATCTTTGAGCTTTTGAACTGGAACAGATATGGTATCAACATTAATGTCAAATACATCACACACCTTCGGTTTGCCGACAATATAGTCATTATGGCTGAATCGCTAGATGACCTTGGCTCAATGCTCAGAGACCTCAATGCTGTCTCCCAGCAGGTAGGGCAAAAAATGAACATGAGTAAGACAAAAATCATGTCCAATGCCCATATTGCACCCATACCGGTCCATGTTGGGAACGATAGTATCGAAGTTGTTAACCATTATGTTTATCTGGGTCAAATGATCCAATTAGGCAGGTCGAACTTTGATAAGGAGATTAGCCGACGAATCTAACTCGTATGGGCAGCGTTCGGGAAATTGCGATACATCTTCTCGTCAGAAATACCACAAAGCCTCAAGACCAAAGTTTACAATCAGTTAGTGTTGCCAGTGATGACATATGGTACTGAGACGTGGTCGCTAACTATTGGCATGATGTACAAGCTCAAACTTGTGCAACGGGTAATAGAGATAGCTATGCTCGGAGTTTTCCTGCGTGACAAAATCCGAAACGAGGAAGTCCGCAGAAGAACGAAGGTCACCGACATAGCTCTTAAAATTAGCAAGTTGAAGTGGCAATGGGCAGGCCATATAGCTCGCAGAACCGATAACCACTGGGGAGTAAAGGTTCTCGAATGGTGACCACGAAACGGCAGACGCATTGTAGAACGGCTCCCCACATGATGGACCGATGATATTGTCTCGGTTGCGGGAAGTCGGTGGATAGGGGCGACATAAGACCGGTCATTGTGGAAATCATTAGGGGAGGCCTATGTCCAACATTGAACGTCTGCAGGCTGCAGATGATTCTTTTAGATGGCAAGTGAGGGTGAAGCTAGGCTTTTGAGAAAAGAAAGGCTCTTACAAAGGTTAATAGCACCAACGAGCAACACATTTTGGAAGTTATGGAGATTGATTAATATGATTTCAGTTATTTTGAAGACGATGTTGCGGGCAAAGAATACGTTACTGGAGAAAAAGTTTATGCGGAAACTTAAATATCAGTAAGTTAAGAAAGCTTAAAAAGTGGAGCTATAGAATCACAACCAAGAGTTTCGATTAAGGCTAGAGGGCTAGTGAGGGATCATTTGCAAGAATAAACTTGAGATCCCGATAAAAGAGACGAAAAAAGGAAGAGGCAAAATGAAAACATAAAATCTTAAAAAAGAGAACTTAAAATTGTAAATTACCTCGTAAACTGAAACTGACGTTACGCCCATTATTGACGTTGTAGTACGTATTTATCACCTCCGCCACCAACATGTGAGACCGTATTGTCATTAGCGAGGTACTTGTGTAGTGCTTGCCTAATAAATTGAAGCGGCAAACAAAATTTGTGTGCTGTACTTGCGTAAAACGATTTTTTCTGCACTCTACGGCGCAAAGTTCTGGAGATTGCAAGAGTGACATTTGAAGCTGGTACAAAAAAAAACGACTCTCAGGATTTTGTTGGTTTTAGTGTTTTTAGTTAGTTTAATGCAAGAAAAAGTCAAACTTAAATTATAATTTAGATGTATTTGTTTTTCTTCAAGATTTTTTATAAGTGGTTCTACTAAAAATTACAAGATTTTGATGATTGTAAACAAAATTGAATATGTTTGTAACTTATTAATTTCATTCAATCCTATTCATCTTTTACTGTAGACAATAAATAGTACTAGTATTATTATATAAATATATAAAGTTGACATTCACAAAAATAATTTCAACTAAAATGTACGTCTGAGAGACTACTCCTCAGCGGAATGCTTACAAATAATTCACCTCAGTGGCAGAGGGTTAATAATAGTTAAAGTGTAAAATATTAATATTTAAATAAATGAAAATACGAATAAATATCGCAATAACAGTTCGCACAATCTAGCCCCAAACCAAGCAAAACTACTATGGGATCCAGATAGATGATTTGTTTAAAAAAAAGAAATGATAACTCAGAGACCTATTTAAAATAAAAGTCTGTGGTAGTGACAACCTTGTATATCCATTTTTTTTAAATTGGCAGTCATAGGCACTGCCGATTGAAGTGAAAACTTATAACTCGGAATTTGATAGGTTACTTTGGAAACTACACGGGGGAGGGCGTGACCTAACCATCATACGTCTATCCCATAGTCTTATTATTTAAATATTAATTGTTGCGCACCACGCTTTAAGTTTTCAAATATTTCTGTCCATCCCAAGGTTGCCTGGAAGAAATCGCTTTTAGCGATAAGGCCGCCCGTTGTATCACTAGTCTTACTGTTTTTCAAAATTGTATGTATCCTTTTTGGTGTGAACAATAAAGAATTTTCATTCATTCATTCATTCATTCATAGCATGGAATTTCCCATTGGCTGGCGCATTTCTAGATGGTAAATGCCCATGGTCCCGAGTTTACCGGAAGATTTCTAATCATACCCGAGCGTGACGCTAGAATTCAATTCACATCCCACGAAAAATCTGTCTAGGCGCGCCAAAAGAAGTTTTCACTTCAAAAAATACTCACAAGTTTCTGGTGGGACTCGAACTTATTACCACGCGAAGCGCAAATGCTTTGCAAATTTCATCACTTATGTTGATATTGGTGGTGGCACCACCAATGATGGCTTGTACAATTTACATGTAATAAAGCTGTAACGTTGAAGAAAGACATCATGATGAATTTAGCCTGCTCCAAGGATCTTTCAAGGCCATGTGTCATCTGCCAACCCACACTAGGCCAGCGTGGTGGATTATGGCTTTTGCTCTCTGCGAGATAAGTTTCTGAGCCCTAGCAAAGGGAGCCTATTGAACTGCTTAAGCCCATGCGAAACGCCTGAGCAAAAAGGAATACTCAAACATGTACTGTAACTTAATGAGCTTAGAGTTCATAATTACTAAGGCGATCATCGGACCGCTAATTTTGCTTTTTTCTACTAGACTAGAAGTAGTTCGAAAAAGCGACATACATAGTTTCATGATGAAGATCTAAAGACTCTAATGAGGAGGTTGGTCTCTGCTCTCGTAATGAGAACGTTTAAGCTGTGGAATGCATTGTCTAAGTGGGTTTTTCTCGATGGTTACTATCTTGATGTCATCAAACCGAGTGAGAATCAATTTCTTGTAGGCAAGCAAGTTCTATCGTGGACCGTGACCTTGCTCAACATCAGGCGGGGCATAGATACGGATGTGCCCTCCCAAACTTTTTTATGACAATGAAACATGACATTGTGACATCGTCGGGATAAGTGAGCTCACTCCTTCCGTTCTTGTAATTTGCAGGAAGCGGTGAACGCTGGACGTTTTTACCTATCCCTGTTCGTTGTCAACAACCAAAATAAGTAGAACCACGGCAGCATACCTCGCCTCTAGCGATGCTAGGGGTCAAGTAGATTGGTGGATTGTAAATCACTTTGCTATACACACAGACGCAATTTGTTACCAATTGCAGGATTCTCAGGTCACATCTCAAGCTCTAAGTCGTCGAGGCAGGGTAACGGTCAAGTCCTATAATTGTAAAAAAAATGTGTAACATAACATAAGATAGGTGGAGACGGTTTTGTCAATCGAGAATGTAAGTATCCTTTATCTAGTACCTACTTATCCTTTGTAAATTCATTTGTACGATTTACATATAACCCAATGCAATTACGGAAATAAATAAACATTAAATTATGTAGTTTGGGGACTATAAAGGATCGATAGGGGGTTGCATTTTGAGCATATATTCCAATTTGAGGGATTCTGGCATGATCAGCTCAAGGTCATTTCGGTGAAAACGCGTTTAATTCGCAGTAGGTAGGTTCATATCAACCAATAGGTTTTGCGTACGTAGGATGATTTTTTGAAGTGAAAACTTCGGGTTAGAAGCTTTAGGACTACATCTCGATATGACTAGATAGCGGATTTGACTAAATAGATTTAAGACTAAATCTTGATATGACTACATCGCGTTAGGTCCACATCGCTTTTTGAACTAGATCTCGAAATGATCAGATAGTGTAACGACTAAGTTGTCGTTTGTTTTCTAAAGTACAGTTACGTTGGTAAGTCAGAACAATGTAGTTTTTTCGAAATAGTTTCTTGTATTAAAGTTAAATAATATTTTTGAACATGAAAGTGTCAATAAAATTATTCTAGGTTTGGGAACTGCATGGTATGCAGATTGTTATTTTGTCCAAAAAGTACATATGAATTTAAAAAAAAATCTACATACGTAGTCATTAACGTATATGTATGCAATCCGTCATTGTATACAATTCCTAGAAAATGTATCATCATCATCACCATCATCAGCCATAAGACGTCCACTGCTGAACATAGGCCTTCCCCCTAAATTTCCACAAAGAACGATCCCGCGAGATAACCTGCAACCAGCGGTTTCCAGCGATCGTTGTGATCTATGTGGCCTGCCAATTGCCACTTCAGCTTCCTTACTCTTTGACCTATGTCAGCTACTTTCGTTCTTTTGCAAATGTCCTCATTATGGATTACGTCGCACAAAGAGACTCCGAGCATAGCTCTCTCCATAGCTAGCTCTGGCAACACGCACTGATTGAAGACTTTCGTCTTCAGGCATTAGTGTTTGTTGGACTCAAAATGTGCCGAAGTTTTTCGAACGCTGCCCATCCGAGTTGGACAAATGAGGCATGCGCGGCTCCAGGGGGGGGGTCACGGGGGACATGACCCCCCCCAAAATCATACGTGGGGCGATACTTGTAAAGTCTTTTTTACTCGATTTATTGTATTTCTACTCGTGACCCCCCCCCCCCCCCCCCCAAAATCTGAGGCTGCGTACTGGTGACCCCCCCCAAAACTCGAGGCTGGGACCGCGCCTGAAATGAGGGCATGTATATAATTCTTAAAATCCCCCGGATATGTCGGAAATAAATTATATTAGATAAATTTCATAGGAAATCTATACACTTCTTAACTGGCCATCGGAAATATAGCAAAACGTTCAAGATTGCTCGACTCGGAGCACCCCTACTCCACCTAGTCTTCTCGCTACTACCCCTAGAATGTTTAAAAAAATGCGGGAGCCAAAAGCTCAAGAGAGGTCCTGAGTAGAGCGAGTTTGGAGAAGCGATACTTAGGGCAGACCGCAGAGCTTCTGGTTCCCACCAGGGAGCCCAGCCGGAATCAAATTTCAATGATAGACCCCAATTGTACATTCTAACAACGTGTTTTATTACAAAAGGCGTTATTTTTATACGTTTCCTAATGTGATATTGGAATTGTTTACAGTTCCTGGGAAATGTATATATTTCCTCTATTTATGTCTTTAATTATGATTAAAACCATATATTACACTTTTCCTAACTAGCTTCGGAATCGTATACGTTCCCTGGGAGTTGTATACAATTCCTACATTTCCAGTAACGTATATTATGCTGAAATGTGAGGTTGAACTAATGTACCACTTTTTATGTCATTGTACGTCATATCGATATTAAGCCAATCTGATAAAAAGGCGGAGAGATATGTGGTCACACAGCTACTTAGCCCTAACGCGTTCTAGTCATATCGAGATTTAGTCTTAAACCTATTTAGTCAGACCCGCTATCTAGTCATATCGAGATTTAGTCCTAAAGCTCCTAACCCAAAACTTCTTTTGGCGCGCCTGGACAGATTTTTCGTGGAGTGTGAATTGAATTCTAGCGTCACGTTCGGGTATGATTAGAAATCTTCCGGTAAACTTCCGGATATGATAAGAAATATATTCGGGTTAGCTCGGAACCATGGTCATTGGCCATCTAGAAATGCGTCAGCCAATTGGAAATGCTGAAAGGGCGTGGCCTGGCCATCACGGCATGGTCATCTAGAAATGCGTAAGCTAATGGGAAATGCTGATGCATTTCTAGATGGCCATGCCATGATAGCCAGGCCACGCCCTCCGGTTACACCCGTGTAGTTTCCAAAGTAAGCTATCAAATTCTGAGTTATAAGTTTTCACTTCTTCTTCGGCAGTTCCTATGACTGCCAATTTTTTTTATTTTAACTAAGTAATGATTTTGCAAGCTCTATTTCAGTAAAACAAAAAAAATCACATTAAACACTGTATTTACATAAATCTTAATAGCTATCAGTCAGCCCATAAAAAAACAAATTGATTACATTTTGCAATTATAAGAGCAATGTTTCTAAATATATATGCTTACGCGACGTCTTGCGTGAGCGACCTCGAAGCGAACGCGAAGCGGCGCGGCGCGGTGCGAAAACAACAAACAGTCAACACTAAGTGGCCTACGTGACCAAACGCACGTAGAGTGCAGTGCGGCGCGGCGCGAAACGAAGCGAACGCGGTCAGTCGGTTTGATATTTTCGCGCGGACTGGTTGCGGTGCCATAATTTATTTGTGTAGAATGTCAGATGTAGAATTTTTTATTCATTCTATCCAAGAACGTCCCATATTATGGGATAAAAGGAATAAAAAATATCACAACCGATTATTATCTTACCGTGAATGGGAGAATTTGGCCAAAGTAACTGGGACTACAAGTAAGTACAACACATTTTTTTTTATTCTCTTTGTATAGGATGTTGTTCAAAATACAGCTTAAAGTTTTCTCTTGCTTGTGCGGCTACTCGTGATGTAGCATCAAATCTCCAGTGTGAATGACGTTGTGGTGTTTGTGGCATATTTTGATATGTTTCCCGGAAAGACGCAAATTCAGTTTCAGTTATTGATTCAAAATCACGTATAACATTGTGCATTAAACATATGGCTTTTACGATATGGACTGCATTTTCTACATTGGTTTCGATAGATTTCTGCAGAATTCTGAATTTAGAGGTTATTGAACCAAAAGAACATTCCACCACCATTCTTGCTCGAGATAAGCGATAATTATAATTATCTTTAGCATCCCCTTTAGTCGTTGATCTCTCTGGAAATGGTCTCATTAGGTACTCTTTGAGAGGAAACGCCGCGTCTCCTAGGAGAACATATGGAGCTTCAATATTTGAGCCCGGCAATACTTGTTCTTTAGGTATTTTTAGTCTTCCTTGTTCTATTGCACTTCGAAAAGGGCATTCATCAAAAACACCAGCATCGTTTTCTTTTCCATAAGAACCCACATTAATCATTACAAACTTATAATTAGCATCAGTGACCGCTAACAACCCAATCGAAAAGAAGGATTTATAGTTATAGTACATTGAACCAGTTTTTTTTGGTTTTTTTAAGCGAATGTGCTTTCCGTCAATACATCCGATGCAGTTAGGAAACTGCCATCTGTCCCAGAAACATTGCGCTATGTTCTTAAAGTTATTTTCTGAAGGCTCGGGCATGTGCTTCGTAACTAATTGTGTCCATATAGCTTTGCAAACCTGTGGTACGATTGTGGAAATAGCTGATTTTGAAATTCTGAATGAGAAAGCTAGTTGCCGGTACTGTATGCCCGTGGCCAAATACCTGAAATAATTGAAAAGTATTAAGAATTAATTTGTTTGTTTTTTAGGTGATATAGCTAAGAAAAAATGGAAAAATTTGCGAGACACATTTACGAAAGAATTGAAAAAAATTCCGAAACCTCGTTCTGGAGCTGACGCTGAAAATGAGCCGAAGTATACAGGCACTTGGCCGTATTTTGAGAACATGTCATTCTTAACGGTAATTTTGAAACCCCGAAAAACAGAAGGAAATATTATTATACCAGAATATTACTCAACAGAAGGAAATTCAACATACCTGTCAGAATCTACAGACGTTGCTTGCCTGGAAGAAATTTTGAGCGTGGACGTGGCTGACAATGACAACACCCAACTGAATGAATCTGCGTCTATTTTACAAGAAATACCGCAGAATACATCTATAGATATCAACTCACGTCAAGCGCCTTCACCTTCACCTTCACCCTCGTTGCCAGCCATCACAAAACAAACAAAAAAAACACGCAAAAGAAAAGATAATAGCTTAGAAGCATTCCTCGATATAGAGAGAGAAAAGATAAAATTTTTTCGCCAGGATCAACAAGATAATGCTGATGATGACCTTCTTTGGTTCAGATCCATATTACCTTATATGAAACAGTTGCCAGCACTGAAAAAAATACATTTTAGAACGCAGATGCAGGATCTTCTACTAACGGAGCTGGCAAAGTTAAATCCACCATAATCCGGTTCTCAACATGGATTTTACACTTCTTTGTGAAATTATTGAAATACTTATACTACTATAACTTTAATAAATATTAGAGTTGATTTATTATTTCATAGTTTTCTTACCTTAAAGTCACCATCAATCGTTCTTCTATGGAAATAGGTTGCTGGAAATTAGTTCTAGTGAATCCCAAAACAGGTTTTATAGCTTGCACAATATAATCAAACGTTGTAGGCAACATTCGAGAATATTCCTTGAATAACAGGGGTTGAGCCCGTAATTCTTCATACAAATTGTGAAATTCCCCATAAATATGCCTTTCTAAATACACAATATTAGTTTCATTTCTCTGCCGTACATACTTCTTGAATATTTGATATTTCATATATGAATTTTCCAATAATATTCGCTTGCGTCCGTCCATGACTGAATGGCGGCGGCGGTGCTTGACAATTCTCGCGCATGTAGGACAAAGCTGCTGCATCGCACTCTACATGCGTTGGTCACGTAGGCCACTCAGTATTGATTGTTTGTTGTTTTCGCACCGCGTCGCGTCGCTTCGCGTTCGCGTCAAAGTCGCTCACGCAAGACGTCGCGTTAGTGTATTCTGTGACTAGATTTAATATTTATTTAATTATTTTATAAAAATATTAAATCTATATATTAATATTTAACATAGATTTAATATGGCAAATGGATGAACCATCTTGTCTTCGAGTGATGAGCACAGTGCAATGCTAGACAGTGAAATGAGCTCTTCAAACTTGAATTTCCTTCCATATATTCTAGTCACTCTGTTATATTAATCTAATAAAAATAAACAATGATTATTTTCCTATGGCTTTGGCTGCTCCTAATACTTGAATGGCTGGACCGGCTTTGATGATACCATCTCGTACGTTGCGGCCAATTTTTTCCTGAAAAAAAAAGGATTAGTCAGTTAACCTCTTTATGGACAGGATATAGAAGATATATAACATATAAGAAGGCTTAGTGAAGCAAAGGTAGACTCAATCAACAGGAATTTAGATTTAAATTTAAGGGGGCGCCTAAAGCCAGAAAACGAAAAAAGGACATTTTCGACGCCGCTCACTGAAGTTAAGAAACTAAAAACTATGACAAAAAAATACTGACGTGTGGGTACAATCAAGAAGAAGCACAATAACCGAATAGAATTTTAAAAATAGATCAGAGTTTTTTACAATAAAAAATAAAAATGACACCGAAAAAACCCGTTTTAATTCGAGTACTCGAAAATATCAGCGATGACTCCACATTATTTTGTGGTAATAAAATTCCTATTTGTACGTTCTAGTAAAGTAACCGAACACTTTTTTAAATGTATGTTTAATTATTGAGTAATTAAATAAAACTTGGTCAAAAATGGACTCCTGATTAGATATTGATTTTTCCTCCAAACTGTGTCATGCTATTCTCGACTTTATGTACATCACATTAAGAAACGCGTCGCGCGGGTGAAATCTGATTTTTTCCTGGCTTTAGGCGCACTCTTAACAGGACGCGCGTGACCACCAGTGGACGAAAACCGTTTAAGGGGTTAAAAAGATAGACACTCTTACTAATAGATACAATATAGATAATTGACAGTGAACCGGTTTCTTCTACGTACATCGATTTTTTTATAGCATATTAGTGACGAGACGAGCAGGACATGTGCCTGACGGTAAGCAGCATACCTGCCACATAACAGCAGTGATGCGCAGCTATTAGAACAAGAAGAGTCCAAATCATTACCTAGCACTGCACTGCGTCTTGTCACCCAGATATCTACGATATTATATCTCTAAGCCCTGTAATTTCTCTGGAAACATTGCCCTTCAAACCGAAACACAGTAACGTTTGCACATTACTGGTTAGCGGTAGAATAATTGGCAAAGATACTTCCCCAGGCAGACTCTGCCAAGAGTCCTACCACTACATAAGGTAACCGCGGTCCATCTTAGATTGCATCGTCTACAACTGCTTGAAAAGTTAAAAGTCGACTATAGTAGGTAAGTACCTTTTTTTTCTTTAGTTTTTTTTTTGTCAAGACACAAAAATATAAATTCTACTTTAATTTGTAATATAAGACATCTGTTTACTGGTACGGAAAGAAGCGTCTTTAAAATAGCACAATCGGAATAATGAGTAGAATTACTTAGGTTGAGAACACGGATATCGGGTTGAAAAAATATTCTCTAGTCCCCCCTATTTTTTTTTCTCATTGTCCGAAATAAATACTAGAAAACAAGTCAAATAACATTGGTCGCCGACGCAAGTGTCTGTGGAATTGCTAAATTTTAAATTAAAAAAAATCCCTAAACCGCAGTAAGTATCGTTCAAAACTTTACAAGGTAGATGTAACATTAATTAAGCGTGTAAATTTAGCTACGCTTCTTAAACCTTTGTGATGGAACGACTCAAAGGATATTCGTCTTTCGCAAGGAGGTGTCTTATGTCCTGAATTAATTTTCCGGAAAATTAAACTGGTCCTATAAGACACTGATTAACCGTAGCGCATGTAAAGTGAATTTAATTTACGAAAATTCTAAGAACAAACGTAATATTTAATTCAAAGTTATTGAGTTACATGTAATTGCTAAAAATATAAACAAAAATTACTTACAATTTTCTTCAAGAATCTCCATTTAGGCGCCGGCGCCGCCGATACCGATGCTAGAGCTGCCAAACAAATACAGACGAAGAAAAAAATCCGCGCGAAATTCATGTTTAGAACTTTGTTTCTGATAATTTGAGTCTTATATTTTGACTGCGAGTTTGAAAATCGAATGAGTAAATGATGCGAGACTGGCCACATATAAATACCGAGAACTTTACAAACGTTAGTGAATCTATACAGGAAATATTTAAACTTTGTCTCAACGGAGTAAGGTTCAAGTTGCGATAAAATACACTTGATTAACGGCAAATGTAATGTTGTAGGGATAACTGTGTTCATCATAAAAAGGCGGGATCTCCCTGAGTCTGGATCGTTGTGAAGAACCTGAGTTTTTTTTTTATATCGAATTGACGTGCGTATGGTTTTGGATTCAGTACAAATAATTTTATTATAAGAACTAATCAACGCGCTAGAATTAGTTATGCATTGATTCTTTGAAGGAAATGATACCTGCTCTACGCACAAGGAAAACGGTGAAACAACGTAACAATAATACATGACAACAATACAATGTAACTCGATGTAGCCCAACGCAACCTGATGCGACAGAAACGTAGTCTACATAGATAAATAAATAGATTAACTCTTTATTGCACTTAATTTAGACATAAAACAAAAGTTACTTAGAATAAAACCAAATAAAGTAGCAATTGGCGACCTTATCACTAAAAACTGGGATGTGGTATGCGATGCCTGAGTGGGTTTTTTTGGAACGGTTAAAATCTTGATGTTTTTAAATCGAGAGTGGAGCGGTTTCCTTAGGTGCGTAGACGTTATTTTCACAAAAAAATAAAAAAGCGAAGATGGTATTATAAGGTAATGCAGATCAGTTGATAACTAAAATAAACCAAAACAAAAAATGGATTCTCTTCCGACTCTTTGGTAGTGGTATGTCTGTTAGCAGAGTCCGCCTGTAGAAGAACCACACATTTGCCAGTTATTCTACCGCCAAGCAGTAATGTTCGAGCATCACTGAGTACCGGCTTGAAGGGCAATGTTTCCAGTGACATTACACGGCATACAGATAAAACATCATAATTATATATCTGGGCGACGAGTGCAGTGCAGTGCTAGGTAATCATTTAGACTCTTAAAATTCCAGTAGCTAAGTGGCACTGTGTGCGTGTATCTTACCATCAGGCATATTTATGTTATTTTTATTTTGAATAAAGAGTGACGACACGAGCAGGACATGTGCCTGATGGTAAGCAACATGCCTGCCACATAACAGCACAGCAACATGCAGCTATTGGAGCATGAAGAATCCAAATCATTAACTAGAACTGCACTGCGCTCGCCACCCAGAGATCTAAGTTGTTGTATCTCCAAGCTCAGTAATTTCTCTGGAAACATTGCCCTTCAAACCGGAACACAGTAATGTTTGCACATTACTGCTTGTCGGTAGAATAACTGACAAATGTGTGGACCTTCCCCAGGCGGACTCTGCCAGGAGTCCTATCACTACAAATGTTAGCTACATAGATAAACTCTTTATTGAACTAAATTAAAACAAAACTTCAATGAAAAAGAAAACGTAACCTAAAAATTTCTGAGACAATTGGCGGCCTTAGAAAAATGTTTTGCTTGTCTCGTCACTCTTTACTATAAAAAACTGGTTTTTCAGTGAGTTTTTATTTGCGCGCGCACTCTGGCACTCAAAGTTTAATACTGAAGTTCGTTGCACGTTTTTTGTTCTTTTTTTAAAGGGATATATGGATATTATATTATACATACATTATGACATTATGACATTATTAAGTTTGCTTTAAGTAGTTTTTATTTACATTCTCCTTGGTCTTTTGACACCTTTGGAACAGAGCATTAGGAGCAGTAGTTAAGCATTAGAATTGGTGTGGCAACTAAAAAACGAATTAGTCCGTCAGTTATATTGCTAAAAAATATAGTAATACACGCCTCTTTTCTTTTGTTTCAAAACAATAGATATAGTGCTTATAAGTTTCTACTGCCGTCAAGTCTTTAGATATATATGATTTTAGATGCTGGTAGACCGGTCTCAGCGCCGGACTGCGATCGTCGATATCACCGTACCACATGATGAGAACCTCGTGAAAGCCGAGAAGGACAAGCTTAGCAAGTACCTTGACTTGGCTCATGAGGTTACAGCCATGTGGGATGTTGATTCGACGAACATAGTCCCAATAGTCGTGTTACAAACGGCCTTATAGCGAAAAGTCTCGACCAACATCTTAAGAGACTTTCGCTAGACGGTTGGGTTAAGGGCCAGAAGCAGAAGGCAGTCATCCTCGATACAGCGCGCATCGTCAGGAGGTTCCTCACTCTGCAGCCCTAACCACCGGTAGCTTGGGCCCTGCCCCGCTGCTGACGGCACCCTAGTTTTTAAGTTTTTTTAAATATTTATATTTTTTATAGTTATTGTGATAACTTAGAAATTAAGATTCACACACAACACCATCTGACCCCAAACCAAGCAAAGCTTGTACGATGGCGGTCAGATAGCTGATTAATACTTATATAGTTTTTAAATACACACTTATTATACACAGAAACACCCAGGCACAGTGCAAACATTTGAATTCATCACACAAATATTTGCACTGGGTGGGAAAAGTAATAGTGCTTATAAGTTTCTACTGCCGTCAAGTCTTTAGATATATATGATTTTTGTATAGACTTGACGTCACTACTCCGAAAGTTTGATGGTCTAGGCTAGGTAGGCATTTTTTTGTCGATTTTTACTAATTTCCCCATATTTTGTCGTGGTGATGGATTGATCAATGATGGATTTAATGCAATGGTATATTTTTGAGCCACTTATTCATCCCTATATTGGCAATTCTTTTTGTACTCATGATGTTTGTAAAATCTTCACGGTTGGGTCTTTGTAAAAAAGTCATAATGATGCGACCCTTTTGACTTAGTACTTACGCTGTTTGTACAAATCCTTTCACCTTGAAGGAACAAAGAGCCGCTTTAGGTATGAAGTATCTGTGTATTGGTCAAAATGAGTTATAAAAATTTCGCCTTTATTGTTGTGGAAAAAAGATTAAACTCCATTGTGCATAGAAACTTCTTTGAAGTAATGACGTTTCACTTTTTTTTTAATATCTGGTGACAGTACGAGCATAACTTGCTCCTGATGGTAAGCAATACGTCTGCCCATAACCATACAGTGTCACGCAGCCATATCGACATTGGAATTGCAAATCATAGCCCAATATACTGCTTATATAGTTCTATGGTAGCATTGCACTGCGCTCGTCACTGTCTGTCGTTCAATCACTTTGAAACGGCTTAGCCCAGCGGATTGAGATTTGGAACACAGTAATGTTATTGTAGTTTGGATTAACACATAGGCTACTTTTTATCACGGGAAAACAACGAGGACGCTAACTACGCGGAAAAAACCTGCTAAAAAACATGAGGAAACCGACATGTTTCTAGAATCGTTCGAGGTAATGCGCAACAACCCGTACTGGGCTAGCATGGTGGGCTTTG
The DNA here is from genome assembly GCA_963693475.1 of Ectropis crepuscularia. Lineage (NCBI taxonomy): Eukaryota > Metazoa > Arthropoda > Insecta > Lepidoptera > Geometridae > Ectropis > Ectropis crepuscularia. The sequence goes on along the minus strand of OY856361.1, from coordinate 15,626,555 downwards.
ACTCTCTCCTTGCGAGAGATCGCCCGAGTATTTTTTTTTAAACTAAAGATTGACAAGACGAGCATGACATGTGCCTGATGGTAAGCAACATGCCTGCCACATAGCAGCACAGTGACACGCAGCTATTAGAACATGAAGAATCCAAATCATTACCTAGCACTGCACTGCGCTTGTTGCACGTTGACGGGTCAGGTTGTGCAGCAGCCAGAGTCTGGAAAACACAGTGTTTGTAGACTCTGGCTGCTGCACAACCTGACCCGTCAACGTATTGAGCCATCTTGATGACATCGGTCTTCAATAAATACGATTTGGGCTGCCACCACAACATGCCTCATCTTCCAAGGAACCCTTAATCTAACACGCTCATCACCTAGAGATCTAAGATATTATATCTCTAAGCCCAGTAATTTCTCTGGAAACATTGCCCTTCAAACCGGAACACAGTAACGCTTCCACATTACTGCTTGGCGGTAGAATAACTGGCAAAGGTGTGGTACTTCCCCAGGCGGACTCTGCCAAGAGTCCTACCACTACTAGTTCCAGCAGTGGGAACGTTTAGTGGGCTGCTTGTGATGGATTGGTTCCAAAAAAATTGCTTTACTCATGTAAAACAACTGGAAATTATTTAAATACTGTTCTTTAATGTGGAGTTTTAAATCTTAACAAATATTTACATAAATAATACACAAATATTATTTCTTAAGACTTTACATAAGGCTCTGATCACACATGCCACTTTTTGAAGCGGGACGCAGCGACTAGACGCCAACCGCAGCTACTTTTTGAAGCGTCACGCAGCGTTTAAATGCCTGTCGCCGCTGCTAAAAGTAGCTAGTGTGGTTTGGCTGTTGACTAAATGGCAAAGTGACATTTATTTTATTAATTCGGTTGAAAATTAAGAGCCAGCAAAGTTTTCAGAATAAGTTAGCTTCAATAAAGTATTTTTACCTCAAGAAACGACGCGACCTCTGTATGGTTATCATCTATTCCAGGGCTTTCCAAACTTATCTTAATTGCAACGCCCTTGCAAAGTTGTTATATTTTTAAGACGCCCTGGCCTTCTTGCCATATTATTATTTACCTGTCTACTTGTATTATTGTTGTTCTAGCCTCTGGCTGGTAAAATGAGCTCCTCAGCAATCGTGTGCTGTTTCTGACATTTGGCTTTATACCCCGTTTACATGAGTCTAGCGACCGAATCCAGCGCTGGATTGCTTACTGGAATAATATAAACCGGCACTGGAAAGCATCAATCCAGTGCCAATGCATTCCAGTGCCGGTTACATTATTCCAGTAAGCAATCCAGCGCTGGATTCGGTCGCTGGACTGGAATCATGTAAACGGGATATTACGGTAAGCTACCTTGTAGGGAGCGAGCAATGCTTTGGCAGGAACTGATGAAAGCTATTGGCAGCTCTTGGAAATAATGCCGTCTTAGTTCTCGCAATTTTCTAACAAAAAAGTCTCTCAAAAGACGGCAGTGAGTTGTTTCCAAATGACGTCTTAGTTTATTAGGAAGCATTCCTTTATGGCACACATAGCGCTACGCTCACTCGACTCGGTCGTGATAGCCTCACAACGCAATACCGCGACGATCCGTATTATCGTCGCATAGGGCATCGCGGAATTATCTCAGTTGCGTTGTTTGGAACGCACAGTTTGAGAAGCCCAGCCCTGATCTATTACAATGTTTGTAGTAACTATATTCACAAACACGCTGTGAATGTGTGCGTGAACGCGGACGCTCTCAGTACCACTTGAGACGCGGGCGTAGAATGACGCGGGCGAAGAGATAAGATAAGATATTTTTATTAGCATAAATTGAATACATACATTACTATTGTTATAATAATATAAGTTACATTTATGGCCTCGTCAGATTTACAAATAATAACTTCATTCATTTGTACTGTGAGGTAGTGTGTGTAGTGAAGGTATTTCTTTTCACGCACACAAACATAGCGTGTTTGTATACTTAGTCACCGCTAGTAAGACGCGGGTCGCTGTGTGAGATAAAACTAGTACATGTATTATATTTATAATAATAAATAATAATAACTTGCTCTTCCATACTGCCTTGTCGAGTCCGAGGTGCCGTATTATAAGTCCGCACCTCTGCCAGTTCTCGAGAATGGTCGTGCGTTGCTCTACTGGGACCGCTCTATCATCACGGACAGGACTATTGTCGCCAATAAGCCGGATATCGTGCAGGTAGACCGGTCTCAGCGCCGGACTGCGATCGTCGATATCACCGTACCACATGACGAGAACCTCGTCAAAGCCGAGAAGGACAAGCTGAGCAAGTACCTTGACTTGGCTCATGAGGTTACCGCCATGTGGGATGTTGATTCGACGATCATAGTCCCATTAGTCGTGTTACAAACGGCCTTATAGCGAAAAGTCTCGACCAACATCTTAAGAAACTTTCGCTAGACGGGATGCAGAAGGCAGTCATCCTCGATACAGCGCGCATCGTCAGGAGGTTCCTCACTCTGCAGCCCTAACCACCGGTAGCTTGGGCCCTGCCCCGCTGCTGGCGCTACCCTAGTTTTTAAGTTTTTATAATATTTATATTTTTTATAGTTATTGTGATAACTTAGAAATTAAGATTCACACACAACACCATCTGACCCCAAACTAAGCAAAGCTTGTACGATGGCGGCCAGATAGCTGATTAATACTTATATAGTTTTTAAATACATACTTATTATACACAGAAACACCCAGGCACAGTGCAAACATTTGAATTCATCACACAAATATTTGCACTGGGTGGGAATCGAACCCACGACCCTTGGCTTCGCAGGCAGAGCTACTACCCACTAAGCCACATTTACTTATAACATGTTTGTATTAAGACGCTGAATAACCCCAATCGAAATTGAGATATCGGCGCTTGAAGCGCCACTACAATACATGCGGTCAAGGTGGTCATGATTTCAGAAGATCATAGTTTTCACTGCGACTCGATAGATGGCGCTATTATAATTAATTAATTCACATCATTTTAGCATTTCTTACCTAGACTCCGCGCCACCACTCGTGACCGTTGGCGAAAGGAGCCACTGTCGTATTCCACAATGACAGGTGAAACCTATGATATTATAGTGGCTTAGTTCAATCATTTCGCCAAAGGACTTCAGTGATGGCGCGGAGTCTAACAATAATTGTACATTTTTATTTTGTGTTGTTTTTCTCATAATGTGTGTTAATTGTAAGTAAATATAGATTATTATGATTTTTAAGAACAAATGTTTATGCAAAACGAATATTAATTGACTTTGTAACAAATAACTTAGGTTCATTTATTTGTCTTTGATATGAAAATCAATTTTTATTGTCAGGCTAAATCGCAAAAAAAAGAAATAATCAGTAAATAGGTACCTACTTACTTTTTTTTACATTAAAGAGTGACGAGACGAGCAGGACATGTGCCTGATAGTAAGCACCTAATGCCTGCCACATAACAGCACAGTGACACACAGCTATTGGAACATGAAGAGTCCAAATCATTACCTAGCACTGCACTGCGCTCGTCACCCAGAGATCTAAGATATGATATCTCCAAGCCTAGTAATTTCTCTGGAATCATTGCCCTTCAAACCGGAACATAGTAATGTTTGAACATTACTGCTTGGCGGTAGAATAACTGGCAAAGGTGTGGTCCTTCCCCAGGCGGACTCTGCCAAGAGTCCTACCACTACTAGGTACCTAGGATTTGATGCCAGCTTATTAGCGGACGTTCGGACGTAGCCTCGCTAAAACGAAAACTGTGTCTATAGAGTCGGCCAGTGCGCAATGAAAAAAAAATCGCATGTGTGGCACAAAAATTTGCGCGCGTAATGGCCGACTGGTGTGTTTTTGTGTGCGTGTCAGCCTGCATGTGACAGCGCACTGGCCGACTCTATAGACACAGTTTTTGTCTTAGCCAGACTACCTCCGACTTTTTTTATACGTCCTTGGCCTAAACATTACCTGTATTTTGAAATGAATTTATTATTGGATGTATGTATGTAAAACATAATAGATATTTCTATCAACGAATAAATTGAAATATTTTAATTATGTAATTTGTTTTAAATATTTATTATAAAAATGTCGTTATCTATAATTATATTATTCTATAATATCATTGGTAGGTATTTAATATTTAACTTAGATATAACAATTAGTAACGCAACTTTTTATAAAAAAGCGCAGACGGCAAATAAAAAAAACTTAGTTTAACAGAGCGATCAGTTCTAGTTATACAAATCTACCTTCGATTCTGGAAGACTATTTTAATTGTCGAAAAAATATTACGGCAAAAAAGTTGAACTAACAAAACGCTTAGTTGGAGTAATTCCATTGTAGCGATACTTCTGTGGGACTATTTACATTGAAAAGAGTTTATAGATTCCTAACTAGTATTATTCTAAAGTCGCTGGAGGACCTCGGTGCTATGCTCAGGAACCTCAGTAGAGTATCCCAACAGGTAGGTTTGAGGATGAATATGGACAAGACGAAGGTCATGTCAAAGGACACGCAGGACCGTTCGTTGTGGAAATCTAGGGAGGAGGCCTATGTTCAGCAGTGGACGTCTTGCGGCTGATGATGATGATTATTCTAAAATTGGTTGTTGACTATTTTCCGATCGCCTTTGCTTCTCCGATCACTTGTACGGCTGGCCCGGCTTTGATGATTCCATCTCGTATGTTCTGCCCAAGTCGTTCCTGAAATACAAAGAAATAAGAAATTTAATCAATTTAAATAAAATGCAAATAAATGAAATGTTGATGGAGATTTTTACCACAATCTAGACTCAAACTAACCGCAGCTTGTACCTACTATTACAATCAGTATCCCCCGAAAGATTCCCGCAATGACGAATCAGGGCTCAGAAGCCGTAGCCAGGACGTCTACTGTCTTTCTACGAAAACGTAATTTCGAAATAAACTCGCGACTTTCCTACTCCGGTCATACTTTGATCCGTCCTTTCATCCGTTTAAATGTTCTAAGCGTACTCTAATTAGAGTAGGCTTAGAACATTTAAACGTCTAACCATGTTCGATCGGACGAATCGAAGTAGAACTGGACGTCTACTCTCTTTCTACGAAAACGTTATTTCGGAATAAACTCGGGACTTTCCAACTCCGGTTTTACTTTAATTCTTCGTTTTGTCGGTTTAAATATTCTGAGCCTAGTTATTTAGAGTTTGCTTAGAACATTTAAATGTCAATCTATGTTGTAGCGGACGAAACGAAGTAGAACGAGAGCAGGAAAGTCGCGAGTTTTTTTTTTGAAATTACGTTTTCGTAGAAATAGAGTAGACGTCCTGGAGTAGGAAAGTCGCGAGTTTCGAAATTACGTTTTTCTTAGAAAGAGAGTAGATGTCGTGGTCATCTATAACTAAGCTATGAGGAACTCGTATAGGCATTGCCTCCGATAATGTGGGTTTATAGGAAGCGCGATGTATGATGGGCATTGACGCAACTGAAGTGGGCATTGCAGAGGATATAATCGTTAATACATCATTGTATTCCCTACATAGAAACATCCTTACATAGAACAAATGTCTGAATTTATTACACAAATATTTTGTCATAGGTAATAGAATCCACGGCCAATAATTTTGCAGGCAGACATGTAACTAGAAGAGCTACAAGGCGAGAAAAAAATACTATGCTCAGTAGTACCAACATTTCGCACGCTTAATAATAAAGAGAATTATCTCAAAAATTAAGAATTTTGGGAAATGGCGTTTAAAGTTTAGTCTGTTCGACCAGGAGCACAAAATATTAAAAATAATTGATAAATGTCGTATTTTTTCAAAACAAAAGAAGGGTAGATAAAAGTAGAAATCCTAACCTTTAATCTGATATATCAATGTCCATTCTACATTTATGAAAACCCTGAAAATAAGTGAAAAGAAGAAAAACCCTCCGACTTATTTCAGTTTATTACAAAACTAAAGTAGTAGTTTAATAATAAACTGAAATATCTCAAAATATTTCACAAAAGAAACAAAATATTTTAAAACAAGACTGAAATAAGTGCAAATGTCCATTTGGCAATAAAACAAGCTTAAATACTAAATGAAGTTACATCAAAATATTGCACTTTATGATTGTAAATTAATAAATAAAATACTCACGTTTTAACTTTTAAACAGCAATATTCGACTTTAGACAGACATCATGGCCGATCCGTTTGGAACGAAAGAGACGATCGATCTTCCGTTTCACTCAAAATCGTTCGAATTTAACGGCTGTCGAATCTATCCTATTCTTTTCGTATTGTTATTGCGTTTTATTACAAAAACTCGATTTCCCCAATTTTTCAGTTATTTCTCTTTATTATTAAGCGTGCGATTTGTAATAGGGTACCGGACTGGGTCAAAAATACACTATTCTAATTAGTCCGTCAGCTAGATCATGGAAAAGTATGGGACACGTATTTTTTGTTTTTTCAAAATATTATAAATCGACAAAGATATAGACTATCAAACTTCGAGAGTGGGAGTGGGTTGAGTCGCGACGTCACTCGTGAGTAAAAATCGTAGGCACGAGTGACGTCACGCGAAACTTCTAAGCGCTGTACCTTCGTAATTTTTTGTTTGTGAAATAAAAAATAATACGTGAACAATATTGTTTTGCAATCTAACTGACCGACTAATTCGTTTTTTTGAGGATTGTACCCTATTCAATGTTAGTCTTACACTTTTTTATATAATTTGGCGTAACGGCATAAAATCAAGACATACAACTGATTGCGAAATATGTATAGGCTCGCTCATAACAACACAATGCCATAACATGAAGTGTCTAAATCAGTGTCTAACAATGCTCTGAACTCGTTACCAGAAGATTTGAACAGCTATCACCAAAAATTTGTAAAATCAGTCAAAATTATACATAACTCAACTTTTTCAATAAAAAAATAATAAAAAAGGTGACGTGTCGCGACGTATAAAAAAACCTACAATTTTTGATATGCAATTGAAATAAAATATTTTTTGTATGTTTAAATTTTTAAAAAACTTACAATTTTCTTGAAGACTTTCCATTTGGGTGCGGCTGATACCGACGACATCGCCACCAAACACGCGAACACGAAGAAGAAAATGCGCGCGAAATTCATATTTAGAATGTCTTTATTCGATGTTTGAAATTAGAAGCTTGAAACGCGAATGATTGATGATGCAAAACTGGCTGGTTATAAATACTATTAATTGTACCAACTATTAGTTAATCTACTTCAAATGACATTGAACTGTATTACTTAAAAGATAAGGACGTTATTGCTGTTGGTCAAAAGTAAATGTAACTTTGTAGAGATAACCGTACTCTCGTCATGAGATGGGAACTCCCCGAGTCTGGATAACGGTTCAAATTCACTTTTTGTTTTGCAAATCGACTTATTATGAAATTTATCACGATATTATAATTAATCTATACGTGATTATAAATATGTATTTATTTGAGTAATTATTCTAGATTGAAGGGTAAAATAAGTCATTTACTATTCAAGGAAGGAAGGAAGGTTTCTTTGCGATAGATTGATCAGAGTAGCATTAGGAACCGATCACTACCTGAAATAGATTCTCAACTGCATTGTTCGATGCTATTAAATAAATGACAATTTCTTGTTTGCCTGACGTAGTGGATTAGTTGGTAGTAAGTTTGTCTGCGCAACCGTGGGTCGTGGGTTTGATTCCCACAAATATATGTGTGGTGAATACAATTTTTTTTTTGAAGTGAAAACTTCAAATGAAAACTTCTTTTTTGGAAAGTTTTTTCGTGGGCTATGAAATAAATTCTAGTGTCACGCTCGGATATGATAAGAAATCTTCGGGAAAACTCGGGACCATAGCCATTGGCTATCTAGAAATGCGTCATCCAAAGGGAAATGCTTAAAGGGCGTGGCCTGCCCATCATGGCATGGCCATCTAGAAATGCGTCAGCGAATGGAAAATGCTGGTGCATTTCTAGATGGGCATGCCATGATGACCAGGCCACGCCCTCCGGTTACACCCGTGTATTTTCCAAAGTAAGCTATCAAATTCTGAGTTATAAGTTTTCACTTCTATCGGGAGTTCCTATGACTGCCAATTTTTTTTTTGTGTATGGGTGTTTCTGTGTTTAATGTGCCCTGTACATATTTACATTATACAAGTATTATATCAGCTAGAGCTATCTGGTTTCCATAGCACAAGCTATACTTAGTTTGGGGCTAGGTGGTGTTTTGACGTGACAACGTCTTATAAATTGGTTTGCCGGGTGACACTTCAAGAAACTGCGTTACGCTCCGCTCACGTTATGCGCTCACAATGAGAGCGAGTGAGAGGGACGCGTGCCTTTCACTTTTTATGTCTGTCTCTCTCGCTCTTAGGCGGGCTAACCACTCAAAGTCGTTGTCACGTAAAACTTTCGCCCGTATACCGACTTTACAGGCAACCAATTTTTTTTTTTTTTTATTATAGCATAGAGTGACGAGACGAGCAGGTCATGTGCCTGATGGTAAGCAACATGCATGCCACATAACAGCACAGTAACACGCAGCTATTGAAACATGATAGTCCAAATCATTACCTAGCACTGCACTGCGCTCTCGCTCTCTGGAATCATTGCCCTTCAAACCGGAACACAGTAATGTTTGCACATTACTGCTTGGCGGCAGAATATTTGGCAAAGGTGTGGTACTTCCCCAGTCGGACTCTGCTAAGAGTCCTACCACTACTAAATAGTATAATAGTGTTGTGCCTTAATTATTCATCAATGTATACATTTGTTATTTATGTACACGTTTTTGTAGTGGTAGAACTCATAGCAGAGTCCACCTAGGGAAGTACCACACCTTTGCCAGTTATTCTACCGCCAAGCATTAATGTGCAAACATTACTGTGTTCCGGTTTGAAGGGCAATGTTTCCAGTGAAATTACAGGGCTTAGAGATATAACAACTTAGATCTCTGGGTGAGGAGCGCAGTGCAGTGCTAGGTAATGATTTGGACTCTTCATGTTCCAATAGCTGCGTGTCACTGAGCTGTTATGTGGCAGACATGTTGTTTACCATCAGGCAAATGTCGTGCTCATCTCGTCACTCTTTATTAAAAAAAAAACGTATCTGATATGCACAGCATAAGTGCATAAGCACAATCTTAAGAAGGCTACTATAGTTTCCACTGCTGGGACTCGGGAATATCTCTCATAAGCACAAAGACAAGGGTATAACCCACCACGGTTGTCGGTTACCGCATGTCCTTGACAGATATTATCTTCTATGTAACATATCGGTTTCTTCACAATGTTTCCCTTCACCGTTGAAGCCAGTGGTGATGACAATTTTGTACACAAATGAATAGAATATGAAGAATCAGATCACATATAAGTATAGCACAAAGCACAACCCAATAGAAGAAAAGAAAAGAAGATGAAGAAGACTAATCAGATGGATATTTTTTTTCTTATGATTTCAATTATAGAACAAGAGCCCACGAGGGCCAGACCTTCGTTATTTTATAAAGGCTGAAAGTCCATCTGTGCATGTCCTATACAGGTAAGAACGACCAGGGACTATATAGTTTGGGTTGTGGTTACTTGGGCAGGTAACCGGTAGTAAAGGTGTATAAAATAGTACCTTACAGTCGTTAACATATAAAGCTAAATTTTTTTATATTTTGTTAAAGATAACTTTAGAAATCTCGTCATTCATTGCCAGACACTTATGACAGTTGCTACCTCCTGCCAGACACCCCTAAACTTTAATAAATTATCATTATACTTTTGTAATAGTATAAAAGCTAAATTTTATATATGTTACTACTTGGGGACCTATGAAAAGATGTTACCTCAACAGCCGGACAGTTTTAATGGTTTTAACATCTTGCCAGACACATCGAAAGTCCGCTGTAGGTAAGTGCAAGCGCGAAGTGCGAGGGCTTAGTCGATTACGATCAGATACAGAAGTTAAACTTGATTGCAATGGTATTGAAGATTCTGTAGAGGAAGGCTGTAAATGAGATGGTTCTGTGGTCAACTTAGGTATCAACGATGAGGTTGTTGAGCAATTGTCTGTAGGTACACTGGCTGATTTTTGTTTTTCACTGTTTTTTGCTGAATTTTTAGGTTCAGAAGTTAAGTATTTCTTCATAAGTCCTGTAAATTCCTTGTAACATTCCCGGTGATAACCATTTTCTGTATACTCATCAGGCAGTATAATGTGTTTATATTTAAGGTTATGTTCTTTTCTGATTTTCAAAACAGTTTTACATTTTTTTAGAGTTTCCTCCGAGAATAATATTATTTTACCATCACTTTTATTACAAACGAAACAAATTAATGTGTCTCCCATGACAACACTTTTTACTAAAATTACACTTTTATTTCACAACAAAACTACACAAATTTCGATTATAAAACGTTGTTGGATCTGCACATACTTGTTCAATACATCACTAAAAGCATCGATATAAATCAATAGATGTGCCCTGAGCACCTTGAAATTGGTATTAAACTGCATCTCTGTAAGTATCGTAAGTGGTTTACAAACAACCAATCTACTTGACCTCTATAATTGCTAGCGGCGAGATTTGCTGTGGTTCTATTTATTTTGGTTGTTGACAACGAATAATGATAGGTAAAAACGTCCGGCGTCCACCGCGTCCTGCAACCGACTGGAACGGAAAGAGTGAGCTCACTCTTCCCAACGTTGACATGATTACGTGCGCATGATTGATAGTTTGGGAGGGCCCATCTTGGGTTCTACGATCTATGACTAAAAAACAGATGATGCGCAGTAAAATATCGCAGTCGACTAAGTGAGTACGATAATCTATTAATATTATAAATGTGAAAATTTGGGTCTTTGGATGTTTGTTGCTCCATCACGTCGGAACGGCTAAACGGATCAGGGATAGAAACACAGACTATATTTTGAAATAGCACATAGGCTTCTTTTGCCCTAGGAAAATAAATAAATAAATATTGGTGGACAATTCACACCCAAACGAAGTAAAGCTTGTATGATGGCGGCCAAATAGCTGATATAATACTTTTATAGTTTTAAATACATACTAAACTTATTATACATAGAAACACCCAGACACAGTGCAAACATTTGAATTCATCACACAAATATTTGCACTGGGTGGGAATCGAACCCACTACCCTCGAAATTGAAATGACAGGAATGGAAACTATGCAAGTAAAACCGTTGGCTGTTAGCAAGTTACATTTGTTTAATCTTTAAAAAGTATTATCACAGATCAGAAAATAGTTACTTTGTAAGTCTTTTTTTTTTACAAGGGGCAGAGGCTTTATTAACAAAACTAAAATACAATGAGAACTACACTACGCTACATACCTAACTACTTACACTAAGCACATCTGAATCATCGACAGACGTTTGAGGTTTGTCATTTTTTTAAATATGAAAACATCGATCAAAATTACAACGAACTGCAAGATTATTTTTATATTATGCTACATGCTGCTATGGAACCTTTCATGGGCGAGTCCAACTCGCACGTGGCCACTTTTATTTAACTTTAATAAGTTTACACATGACCGTCATCTCACCCGATGTTAAGCGACGATGCGGTCTACGATTGAGCATGCTAAGCTAGAAAAAAACTAATTAACTCCCAATTTGAAGACACCAAGATTATAATCATCGGGAAAACCCCACTCAGGCAACGTATTCCACAGCCTAGACGCACTAATCACAAAATTAGAATCAAGTTTTTTGTTTGAGTGATTTGAACTATGATGCCGCTTTTTCGAGCTACGATCATCATCAACAGCCCACTTAACGTTCCCACTGCTGGGACTCGGGGCCTTTTCTCGCAAGGAGAGAGTTAAGGCCATAACCCACCACGCTGGCCCAGTGCGGGTTGGTGGATGATACATGACTTCGAAAGATTGTAGGTACATGTCGGTTTCCTCACGATGTTTTCCTTCACCTCACGATGTTTTTAAGTTAGCGGTATTACGCACATGGCTTCGAAAAGACAGTGGTGCGTGTGGGGTTTGAACCCGGGTTCTCCGGATCGGCAGTCGCCGTTCTCCCTACTAGACCAGCCGTAACTTCCACAAGCTAGGTACGAGCTACGATCAGTCCGTTAGAAAAATCGGCAAGTTGGCATTAGTTCAGTGGTACCAAAAGTGATAGTTCACCAAAGTGTATCTGATAAAAAACCGATTAGCTAGCAATTAAGAAGCGATGTACAAGACTTTTAGTTTTTTTTTTTATTTTAAATAAAGAGTGACGAGACTAGCTGGACATTTGCCTGATGGTAAGCAACATGCTTGCCACATAACAGCACAGTGACACGCAGCTATTGGATCATGAAGAGACCAAATTATTACCTAGCACTGCACTGCGCTCGTCACCCAGAGATCTAAGTTGTTATATCTCTGAGCCCTGTAATTTCTCTTGAAACATTGCCCTTCAAACCGGAACACAGTAATGTTTGCACATTACTGTTTGGCACTAGAATAACTTGCAAAGGTGTGGTGCTTCCCCAGGTGGACTCTCCTTCTTATTTCGGTTCTTTAAAAAAAATACTCTTAAGAGATAGAGTTTTATATATATATACCTATATTTAGTTATATATAGAGTTGTGTATATTATCATATCGTTTTCCGGCTGTAGTATTAACAAAAAAATACTTTCATCATTTCTCCAAAGTTACGGCTGGTCTAGTGGGGAGAACGGTGCCTGCCGATCCGGAGACCCCGGGTTCAAACCCCACACGCACCACTGTCTTTTTGAAGTCATGTGCGTAATGCCGCTAACTTAAAATGGTGAAGGAAAACATCGTGAGGAAACCGACATGTACCTTTCGAAGTCATGTATCATCCCTCAACCCGCACTGGGTCAGCGTGGTGGATTATGGCCTTAACTCTCTCCTTGCGAGAGAAGGCGCCGAGTCTCAGCAGTGGGAACATTTAGTGGGCTGTTGATGATGATTTTTTCAATAGTGCAAAATGTAATATAACTCAATAAACTCGAACCGTCGAACAACGTAGAAATTTTCTTATTGCTACTGTCATAAATCACTAGTAAACAAACTGACATACAAAACTTAATCCCATATATAAGACTAGCAGCGCTCCGCGGTGTTACACGCGAAGTTCTCGTTCCCGTTGTTCCCGTTGTTTTCTAGGATAACAAGTAGTCTATGGATTCTTTCAGACTATAATCTATCTGAGTTCTAAATTTCAGCCCGATCCGTTCATACGTTAGGACGTGATTGAGCAACAAACATCCAAATATCCAAACATCCATACATTGACATTTATAATATTAGTAGGATGAATGCTTGCTTGTATGATGTCCTACATAGAATCGTAAACTATGAATTTCAGGTGATGATCTATAGCAAAGTTGTTGTACCTGAAGACATCTGCTGAATTGGTAGGTACGACCAATAATTTTCAACAGGTAGCGTAGCAACACCCACAATGTATAGCTAGTCTGTAATAAACAAACTGGCATACAAAACTTAATCCCATAATACGTCATAGAGGAAGGCACGTGTAATCAAATAATAATAAAACTAGTTTGCTAAATAATGAGATTTTACTCGGCTCCGACATTGAGAGCAATAGCTGATAAGCGTTTGAGCTCTATTACGCTAAACATTGTTCTGAAACGTAACAATAATCGGAACAGAATGGCTATAAACGTATAATTTTATTTGGTAACGTGAATAATTTTAAATTAATAATAAATAAATTCAATGTAAATTAAAGAAGTTAAGTGAAATAAAAATATTGATATCATAGTACATTTAAATACTTTTGTACTTATGAGCAAAATTTTATGAATATATATCAGAATACTTTTTTTTTATCACGAAAAAATTACGAGATCAGGACGTCTACTCTAATTCAACGAAAACGTAATTTCGAAATAAACTCGTGATTTTTCAACGCCGATTCTACTTCGATCCGTCGTTTTGTCCGTTTAAATGTTCTAATTAGAGTATGCTTAGAACATTTAAACGTCAAAGAATGTGGTATCGGACGAAACAAAGTAGAACGAGAGTAGTACAGTCGCGAGTTTTTTTTCGAAATTTCGTTTTCGTAGAAACAGAGTAGACGTCCAGGAACTACGCGGGTGAAACCGCGGTATACTGCTACTACATAATAATACACAGGCTAAAGTTGGGATGTTTGTATCTTTGTTGCTCAATTACGTTGAAACAACGTTGACGAATTAGATATATGTAGATTATTTTATGTACCCAAATACTGTTATCATAATACAATAAAATTATTGTCATTCTTGTGATGCTTTGTGTAAAATGTAACTTTCTGTGTGCAAATTAATTATTTCCATTTGCATTTATCGTGTGGATTTAAAAAATAAATTTTACGAATAGACCATGGACGTATAAAAAAGTTGGACGTAGTCTCGCTAAAACAAAAACTGTGTCACTAGAGTCGGCCACATAAGCACGTGTGCATTGTCAGGCTGTCACTGATAGGCTGACACGCACATATATACACAAGTAGCGCGTGTAATGACCCACTGATGTGTGCATGTCAGCCTGTATGTGACAGCGCACACGTGCATATTATATGGCCGACTCGATGGACACAGTTTTTGTTTTAGCGAGACTACGTCCGACTTTTTTTATACGTCCTTGGAATAGACCAAAAAAAACTGAGTTCTTTAGGAAACAAAGTTTTTTAAATTCTACGCCAATAAATTCGCGGACAAATGCTACGTAGTATATCTTTTGCTGTGCAATAGACAATTTCAAAAATATTCCTTTAAAAATTACATTTTGATAAAGTCAAGTAGTAGGGGCGCACATAGATGTCGACTACGCAAACTCACAAGATTTCATAAATTCTAAAATCTCCAACGCCCACGCCCACTTCACTGCTCTGCGACCGCTTCGACGCTACGTCAATAGGCCGCTGCAGTAATACGGCGACAATACGAACCCATTAAATTTATTTTCTAAAAAAATAAATGTGGTTTACTTTCAAAAAATCACAATCAACAATTATAGTCACCGTAATACCACTGCCGTCCGTTATCAGATGTAAATGACCTCATGCTCTTATTACGTAAAATAATGTAAACAAACACTTCGGGACTGTACCTAATGGAATGAATCATCATACACCAGAAGTTTGACATGCATTATTGACTTTGAAAATTTGCATTATTTCATTGTTCCTTTTACCGGTGCTATACTGCACTGGTATTGGGGGAGCTGACGGCAAATTTTAGATAGGTATATATTTCAGGCAAGCTGAAAACTAGGCTTTTTTTTTTTTTTTTTTTAATGTAAAGTGACGAGACGAGCAGGTCATGTGCCTGATGGTAAGCAACATGCCTGCCACATAACAACACAGTGACACGCAGCTATTGGAACATGAAGATTCCAAATCATTACCTAGCACTGCACTGCGCTCGTCACCCAGAGATCTAAGTTGTTATATCTCTAAGCCCTGTAATTTCTCTGGAAACATTGCCCTTCAAACCGGAACACAGTAATGTTTGCACATTACTGCTTGACGGTAGAATAAAATGGCAAAGGTGTGGTACTTCCCCAGGCGGACTCTGCTAAGAGTCCTACCACTACAGTACATATTTCAGGCAAGCTGAAAACTAGTCACATAGTTCTCTTATTATGTCCCAATACATGGGTCCAGATCCGGTTGGTCAGTATCAGGGCTAAATGAATCTATTATCCCCATTTAGATTTTATTACATTATCTCCTGGCAGGTAGAAAGTCCTACCAAAATGATCTGTCTTTTTGAGAGTAGAATAAAATAATTTTAACAAAAAAAAGAACCGACTTCAAACAGTAAACTAAAAAGTAAAAAATAAATCTCTTTACCACAAAGTAGAACGTACTTTGATTAATTTGAACAGACATGATTAAATAAGTATTTAACAATTCTGAAGCCGGTGCCAAGTAAAACAACTACAGCTGAAGCTAACGTTCGTAGAGTAGTAAATCGAACTGACATTTGGAACATAGAGAAGTTGTTGGGGACATATTATGTATGATAGACAGGAAGGTTGTTGCAACATTGACTTGGCACCGACTTCAGAATTGTTAAATACTTATTTAATCATGTCTGTTCAAATTAATCAAAGTACGTTCTACTTTGTGGTAAAGAGATTTATTTTTTACTTTTTAGTTTACTGTTTGAAGTCGGTTCTTTTTTTTGTTAAAATTATTTTATTTTACGATTTTAAGTGATGGTTAGATGAATAATTCTTGAATTAGGTGAGAAGATAAAGCATTATTTTTGACAGTCCCAAGACATCTAGACGTAAAGTGCTCATCAATACAAATTAATCAAGCCCAAACACAAGATAACTGCTGTAAATCTTTGAGGACTTCCCTCGACAGTATTTTGGCTCCATCCTCAGATCTCTTCCAAATCTTCGTAGTGCCAAACCAAAATAAATTGTAGTGCTTGTAAATATTTAATGGAAAAATTAACAATCGCGCTTGTCGCCCCTACAATTTTTGCAAGTTCTCTTCAATTTCTGCAGGATTCCATCATCAGATCCTGGTTTCCTTATCATGGTACCACCCTTGGAATGTCTCCTATCCAACAAAAAAAGAATCATCCAAATCGGTTCATAAACAACGAAGTTATCCGCGAACAAACATAAAAAAAAAAAAAAAAAAATATATATACGGTCGAACTGAGAAACCTACTTTTTTTTTAAAGTCGGTTAAAAAATAGGATTTTGTCATAAATAATACCCAATTAAAATTTCGAATTGCCTCAAATATTTACATGTTTTATAAAACATTTTTGCACGCGTCCGGTAATGTTAAAGCCCCAGCTAAATCATCTGGCTTATTTTTTTTTAATTATTCAAACTTTTAACTACAACATATAAAAATTGCAAATTGCGTTAAACGTATTTATTGAACAAAAACAAAATTAAAATGACTAACCTCGTGGCTTAGTGGGTAGGTAGTAACTCTGTCTGCGAAGCCGAGGGTCGTGGGTTCGATTCCCACCTAGTGCAAATATTTGTGCGATGAATTCAAATGTTTGCACTGTGTGTGGGTGTTTATATGTATAATAAGTATGTAATTAAAACTATATAAGAATTATATCAGCTATCTGGCCGCCATAGTACAAGCTTTGCTTAGTTTGGGGTCAGATGGTGTTTATTTATTTAATGTATTGATTCATTTTACCTCGCTTCTCACCAGCCAGGTCTGGTGTTGGGGTATAATAGGAGATCTATGTGAGAAGTCTTTAGCGTGTCTTATACAGGGTTATTGATAATCAGCCTGCATCCTTTTGTGGGGATGTTAGGTACATTGAATACGTCAACTTTTGTTCTAGAGTTTTAAAAAATTTTTTTTTTTCTTTTACAAAATGGTTAAAAAAATGCATTTTCACGGTCTAAAAGTATCGAACTCTTCGTAACAATTCGTAACGAGAGCGCGTACGCTCTTTAACGCGCAAAAAATGATGTACCGAAGTGAATAAACACTAAAAAGTCGCTAAACAGTACAAAAAAGGGCAACAAATACAATTTTTTTTGGGTTAAGTTTTAACGAAAGTTGTAGAACAAAACTTGTTTGTTTAAATATACAGAACATGCCCTTAAACGGATGCAGGCTGATTACCAGTAACCCTGTATACCTACACAAAATTTGCTGCTAGCTCTCGAAATATGGGCTATGGTGGGTCGGATCAGAGACAAGTTCACCCAATTTTACAATCATGATAGACATATGATATCGTTTCATAGTTGATGTTCTAAAGACTCGAACAAAGAAGTTTGACTCTAATTTTGTGATAAGAATATCTAGGCTGTGGAATGCATTGCCCGACTGGATTTTTCCCGATGGTAACAATCTTGGCGTCTTCAAATCGAGAGTGATTCGGGTTCTGAAAATGACGCCCCTTCGTAGAGTGTTAAACTACAAAAGATAAACAATCTTAAGTGCACTTATACTTTTCTTAACAAAACGAAAACTTGTTAAAATAAGTAATGTAATAAGTTTGAAGTTGTAGTGAAATCTTTGCAGAATAAGCGTGGGGAACTGCCATATCGTTGCTAGTTATTAGAACTCTTTTAAAAATCACCTTTGCCAGTTTTTGAAGTTACATACATTTCTTTTGACGCTATTCGAAACTATGGGTGAAAATATTTTTTTACGAGTGGTCACACACGGACATCCGTAATAAAGACCTGTTCACACCGGAGCGGTATTCGCTACCGCTGTGGGTAGCGGTAAATACCGCGCGGGATCCGCGCGGTATTTTGTACGTGGTATTTTTTGATGTGAACAGTAATAATAGCGCTTACCCACTCGGTTTTCGCTACCGCAGGCGGCAGCGAATACCGCTCCGCGCTTCTACCGCCTTACGAAAAACGCTTTGACGCTTTGACGCTTTGTCATTGCCGTCTCTTTCATTTCAAGCGAGAAGAAAAGAGACAGCAATGTCAAAACATTTCGAATAGCGTCAAAAGAAATGTATGTAACTTCAAAAACTGGCAAAGGTGATTTTTAAAAGAGTTCTAATAACTAGCAACGATATGGCAGTTCCCCACGCTTATTCTGCAAAGATTTCACTACAACTTCAAACTTATTACATTACTTATTTTAACAAGTTTTCGTTTTGTTAAGAAAAGTATAAGTGCACTTAAGATTGTTTATCTTTTGTAGTTTAACACTCTACGAAGGGGCGTCATTTTCAGAACCCGAATCACTCTCGATTTGAAGACGCCAAGATTGTTACCATCGGGAAAAATCCAGTCGGGCAATGCATTCCACAGCCTAGATATTCTTATCACAAAATTAGAGTCAAACTTCTTTGTTCGAGTCTTTAGAACATCAACTATGAAACGATATCATATGTCTATCATGATTGTAAAATTGGGTGAACTTGTCTCTGATCCGATCCACCATAGCCCATATTTCGAGAGCTAGCAGCAAATTTTGTGTAGGTATACAGGGTTACTGGTAATCAGCCTGCATCCGTTTAAGGGCATGTTCTGTATATTTAAACAAACAAGTTTTGTTCTACAACTTTCGTTAAAACTTAACCCAAAAAAAATTGTATTTGTTGCCCTTTTTTGTACTGTTTAGCGACTTTTTAGTGTTTATTCACTTCGGTACATCATTTTTTGCGCGTTAAAGAGCGTACGCGCTCTCGTTACGAATTGTTACGAAGAGTTCGATACTTTTAGACCGTGAAAATGCATTTTTTTAACCATTTTGTAAAAGAAAAAAAAATTTTTTTAAAACTCTAGAACAAAAGTTGACGTATTGAATGTACCTAACATCCCCACAAAAGGATGCAGGCTGATTATCAATAACCCTGTATAAGACACGCTAAAGACTTCTCACATAGATCTCCTATTATACCCCAACACCAGACCTGGCTGGTGAGAAGCGAGGTAAAATGAATCAATACATTAAATAAATAAACACCATCTGACCCCAAACTAAGCAAAGCTTGTACTATGGCGGCCAGATAGCTGATATAATTCTTATATAGTTTTAATTACATACTTATTATACATATAAACACCCACACACAGTGCAAACATTTGAATTCATCGCACAAATATTTGCACTAGGTGGGAATCGAACCCACGACCCTCGGCTTCGCAGACAGAGTTACTACCTACCCACTAAGCCACGAGGTCAGTCATTTTAATTTTGTTTTTGTTCAATAAATACGTTTAACGCAATTTGCAATTTTTATATGTTGTAGTTAAAAGTTTGAATAATTAAAAAAAAATAAGCCAGATGATTTAGCTGGGGCTTTAACATTACCGGACGCGTGCAAAAATGTTTTATAAAACATGTAAATATTTGAGGCAATTCGAAATTTAGGCGGTAGACCCCCCGGTGTGAAGAGGCCTTAAGGCATGACTCTGTACAGTGGACTCTTTGCAGTATCCGCCTGGGGAAGTACTAAACCTTTGGCAGTTATTCTACCGCCAAGCAGTAATGTAAAACATTACTGTGTTTCGCTTTGAAAGGGCAATATTTCCGGTGAAATTACGGAGATAAAACCTCTTATATCTAAAGGTGATGAGTGCAGTGCAGTAATTATGTTTTGGACACTTCATGTTCCAATAGCTGCGTGTCACTGTGCCGTTATAGATAGGCATGTTGCTTACCACCAGGTATGTGTTCTGTTCGTTTCGCCACTCCATACCATAAACAAATTAACGAAGTTGGTAGACAACTGCAACTTCTGAGTGAATTGTCTGTTGCGCGGGCATGCCGACACCCAAATTCTACACACTATAGTTAATTGCGCGTTTTTTTAATAGCATCTATAGCAGTAGACCGTAAGTAGCCTATTCCTACTGCCTAGCCAACTTTGGCCTAGGCAGAAGAAGCATTAGTTGCGCCGACCAAATTGCATGAGAATCCATTACTACGTCGTCCATTTAATGTAAACAAGTAAATTTTAGTTTTTGAAGTGAAAACTTCTTTAGGCGCGCCTAGACAGATTTTTCGTGGGGTGTAAATTGGATTCTAGCGTCACGCTAGGGTATGATAAGAAATCTTCGGGTAAACTCGGGACCTTGGCGATTGGGCATCTAGAAATGCGTCAGCCAATGGGAAATGCTGAAAGGGCGTGGCCTCGCCATCATCGCATGGCCATCTAGAAATGCGTGACACAATGGTAAATGCTGACGCATTTCTAGATGGCCATGCCAAGATGGCGAGGCCACGCCCTCCGGTTACACCCGTGTAGTTTCCAAGGTAAACTATCAAATTCTGAGTAATAAGTTTTCACCTCTATGGGCAGTTCCTATGACTGCCAATTTTTTTGTTCATGTTTTATAAACCACCACGTTGATTTCGAAAACAAAATATTTGATAATGAAAATATTTACCTACTCGTATATTTAAATAAATATATGACTATTACTGTAAATTATGGTCTATCAAACAAAAAAATTAAAATTGGCAGTCATAGGAACTGCCGATAGTAGTGAAAACTTGCTGTTGCCCTGGTACTAGTACCTAGGGGCAAACGCAACTCTTTTATATATCTGTTGTCCTGGTATCTGGAGATAAACGCTGGGCTATTGGAGGTAGGTAATCGAAACTCTTTACTATTTCTGTTGCCCTGGTACTTACATGGCCGTTTTTACCGAGTTTACCCGAAGATTTCTTATCAGATCCGATCCATTATCATATCCAAGCGTGACGATTGATGAATCCATTTCACAGCCCACGAAAATTCTGTCTATAGCGCGCCTAAAGAAGTTTTCACTTCAAAAACATCAAAATCGATTCCAAATTGGCGGAGCTATCGCGTAACATAGGTAGGTAAAAAGAAAAAAAACCGTATTGAGAACCTCCTTTTTTTTAAAAGTTGATTAAAAAGTCGGATTCAGAACTCTTTTGTTTGAGATCAATTTTTTTGAGATCAAAGTAGCCTATATGTTTTCCAGACAAATACAAATCTCAGCTTGATCCCTTTAGTTCTAACGAAGTGATTGATTAACAAACATCCAAACATATACGTATAAAAATTTACCTATTTTAAAAATTATTTAAAAACGATATATTACATTTTATAATTTATTTAGCTTTGTTTATACAAGCTTTGCTCACTAGGGGGCCTAGAACTCATCTGATAGATTTCTAAGTCTAAAATTATAAATGAGTAAATTTAGATTTTATCGATGTTTGGATATTTGGATGTGTGTTGCTCAATCTCGTCAAAACGTCTGAACGAATCGTATTGAAATTGAGAATACTTTAAAGTTATAGTCTGGAATAGCCCTTAGGCTACTTTTTAGCATGAGAAAATAACGGAAACTGGAAATACACGGTTAAACCCGCGGGCGCTGCTAATAGTAACAAACCCCATATTAATGATAATGACGTCAAATTTGAAGCCTCTTCTAATCGTTGCGTTCGAAATTCAATTAAATCGGAGGTTCTTTACAAAGCTTCGAGACTGAGGGACTCCCCAGATCTTCGAGGAACCAACCGTTATCTACAAACTGCGTATACATCTAAACAATTATTGCTCAGTCAAAAATGAGTCGTGTTCTCAACGCGTTAAAGGCGATACTACTGTTGTTGAAGGTTAAATCCCGTTGGTGAAAATAATAGTATTTAATGGAGATGCGACTGAACTACATCATCATTCGAATTTTGAATTCTGCTTGAAGTTGACAGTTCGAAGTTTAAATAAAAAGTACATTCTAAATATGAATTTCTCGCGCATCTTTTTCTTCGTGTTTGCGTGCTTGGTGGCGCTTTCTTCGGTGTCTGCGGCGCCAAAATGGAAAATCTTCAAGAAAATTGTAAGTTTTTTTTTGTTTTATGGCGTTAGAATTATATCCTTAGAAGGTAAAAGCAAATCCCATTGGAGATCAACTTTGCGGTTGTATTCCTTACTTGTAACTAATTGTACTGAAGTCGTAATCAGTATTCAATTTAAAATTTCCAGAAGATTTAACAATATTTACTAAAATAAATTAAATTCACTGTGCCTAAGAAAAAAAATTATTTCTTACACATTTCTAGTAGATAAGATAATGAGATATTATGTATTATTACAAAAAATACACAATTATCATTATTATATAAAAATAGATGCTACATTTGGTAACTTGTCATTCTGAATACATTTTAAAATATTTCTTGATACTCTTAAATTCAAATTTTCAAAATAAACAAATAATTATTTAATTAAAAGCCGTAGAGAGGCTTTTTACAGTTAATAGTGAATTATCTACTTAAAAATCTGTGTTCTCAATTATTTTACATTTTATGTTAACTATTTGTTACAGAATATTTAATGTGCTCATTTCCGAGTCAGTTCCAGGATTATTTCTTCTTTCATAAAAAATATTTTTATATTAGACAAGATTAGGACGTAGGTATTTTATAGTCGCTGTAGTATCTAAGTACCACTAGTAACTAGTATCTAAGTATTTTATCAATGTTTTCAACAGCAATAGATCTATATCATTAGAAAAAACACTAACATCATATGACGTACATTGTTTAATAGAGTTCGGCAGTTTATAATACGCATTTCTGTTTGCTGGCCTATCACTTATGGATTTCTAGTTGAATTATGTAGTCTATGTTTTACACTCTACAAATTATTCTTGTTGCGGATGCTTTTGTAGTATTTGGTTTTAACACAAACTCTAACATCTTAAATTTATTTTCCCAAGTCTGGGAATCGGGCCTTTCTCTCCCTAGCAGAGATCACCATGTCACCACTAGTGTCATAACCCCCAAATAATTTATTGAAACATGTTAGTTTTTTTTTGGAGTTAATATTTGCGACCATTTCGCGAAATATTTTACTTCTGTGTACCAAAAAGACAGAGGTATTAATGATGAATGCCAAAAGTTTCTATCAAAGCAACTATTTAAAATCAAAAACAATAGTCACTGCTTTCCAAATCTGCAGATATCTGAAGTTTCCGTGGAAAAAGCTCTAAACAATCTTGACATTAACAAGGGAGCCGGACCAGACAGCATTCCTCCCACATTCATAAAAAATTGTGCTAGTACACTCTCAGTCCCTCTGTGCTTCATTTACAACAAATCTCTCAGATCAGGAGTTTTTCCTAATGCATGGAAGATAGCAAAAGTAGTGCCTGTTTTCAAAAATGGTGATGAAAATATGGCTAGTAATTATCGGCCAATATCCATTATCTCTACATTTGCAAAGTGTTTTGAAACTCTAGTATACCCATATATGTATGAACACTTTAAACAATTTATATCTGACTGTCAACATGGTTTTATAAAGCAACGATCCACTTGTACGAATTTGCTGAGCTATGTTGAAACGCTCGCAGAGGCTATCGATAGAAATAAGCAAATAGATGTAATCTACACAGACTTCAGTAAGGCTTTTGATAAAATTCCGCACTCTGTGCTACTCTACAAGCTCGAAAGTTACGGTTACTCTGGACCTATGCTGAATTGGATTACTTCATATTTACATAACAGATATTTTTTCGTGGTAGCCGCTGGTTTTGTGTCCACTGTTCATCCTATAATCGACTCAGGCGCACCACAGGGAACTCATTTTGCTCCTCTATTTTTCAATTATTTTATTAATGATCTTCCATACTGCTTAACCCATTGTATGCCCTTTATGTTTGCAGATGATGTTAAAATTTTAAAAATTATAGATACTTATGAAGATGTGGAAAAATTGCAGGTTGATCTGAACAGTTTCAATACTTGGTGCAAACTAAATGGAATGTCCATAAACTCAGAGAAATGTTTCTTAATCACTTTTAGTCGAAAAATTTACAATTTCAATGTAAACTATAAATTAGGATCAACGGAATTAAAAAGAGTAAAATGTACAAAAGATCTTGGTGTCACGTTTGACGAAAAATTAACTTTTGTACCTCACATAGACAATATTATAAAAAAAGCGTCAAAGATGTTAGGATTCCTAATTAGAAATGGTAAAGAGTTTCACAAACCAAAAACAAAAATTTTATTGTATAATTGTTTAGTTAGGAGTGTTTTGGAATATTGTAGTCCAGTGTGGAGGCCTCACTATGCCATACATAGTTTAAGACTAGAGAGAATCCAGAAACGATTTCTATGGCACTTGACGTTTGCTGCAAAAAAAACTAAAATTCTGCGGTCTTATAAGGAAAGGCAAATGTTTTTCAATTTGCAATCATTGTCTGATCGCAGAATTTACCTTGATTTAACGTTTCTTCATAAACTATTGCATAGTAGAACAGACTGTCCTGAACTCCTTTCTAAATTCAAACTTAGAGTTCCGTATAGATATCCAAGAATGCCAATTGCTCCGTTCGCACCTGTATTTAGGAGAACAGTACTTGGTGCAAACTCACCTGTACCTAGGTTAAGTAGACTTGTGAACGAGTATCAAAATTGTTCGGAAATAGACATATTTGGTAACAATGTCATTAACTTCAAAGTTAAGATAAATAAAATTATTAACGGAAGTACCGAGCGTTCCTGACTCTCGTTTTCAATTCAATTATTGTAGTAACTTTATTAATAATACACATAATTAAACAAAGCAAAATATTTTAAAAATAAATTGCATGTTGTGCTTTGTTTTAATGATAAATACACTTAACTATATTAGTATAAGAATAATTAATGTAAGAAGCAATGTATTATTGTAATTTAACAATACAAAGCCAAATAAATAAATAAATAAAAAAAATAAAAAATAGTTAGTGATGTAGACTTAGGAACAAATGCAGTCAGATAAATAAATATTAGTAGCAGTCACGCTGTCACGCGGTTATTTCTCCGGGATAAAAAGTAGTCTATGTACCTATCATGAATCTATTAAAATTAAATTTTTTCTTTGCAGGAGAAAGTTGGCAGAAATGTTCGTAATGGGATCATCAAAGCCGGGCCAGCCGTTGCAGTCGTTGGACAAGCCAAAGCCATTGGAAAATAGACTTTATTTTACTTATAATTAACGTTTAGAGTAACTTTATTTATTTGAGCTGTGATTGTAAATAATATATTGTAGATAATAAAAACAACCTAACGTTTAACGTTTTGATAAAGCATGGTATTTTTTTCACATCATTTGAGGTACTTACACAAAATTAGTTACAAAGTTGAAAGTTATGAGTGTCTACTAGGTGTCACCTATTTAGATAATTTTTCTTACATTGTATAAAACGAGCTCCACAAGAATTCACAACATCGCTTTACATAATGTAAGATGGCGCGCGTCAAGCGCGAGCCTATATTTGATGAAGAAAAACCTCATCTTTACCTACCATTATCATCATTTTTGAAGTGAAAACTTTTTTTGGCGCTCTTCAGACAGATCTTTCGTGGGCTGTGAACTGAATTCTTGCGTCACGCTCGGGAATGATAAGAAATCTTTGGGTAAACTCGGTACGATGGCCATTGGCCATCTAGAAATGCACCAGCATGTCCCATTGCTCATGGCCACGCCCTCCGGGTTCACCCGCGTAGTTTCGAAAGTAAGCTATCACATTCTGAGTTATAAGTTTTCACTTATATCTCTATCTAGTAGTTCCTGAAAAAATTAGAAAGAAAAAACCTTGATTGTGCCAATACAACATACACACAAAATAAAAACACATGAAAAAAGATAAACGACTAAATAAAGTAGGCAGTGCGGATTCAAATAATGTTAGTGTGCACTGGACCCCACACTAGGGTGACCTGTGTTGTGGGAATTCACGCTCCTATGACTGCCAATATTTTTTTAATATACAATAGGATTGCATCTGACCGCTATATCGCCTGGTATTTAGCAACGAAGCAGTCCATGATAGTGTGATGATCTAAAACAGGGATGCACAGACCGCGGCCCGCGGGCCGCATGCGGCCCGCCGGTGGAATACTAGTGGCCCGCCGACAGCAAAAATAATAGTCTCGTACATTCGAAAAATATTGAATTCTATTCCAGAATAAAATCAAAAAAATATATGTTCGAAAAGTAATTTGAATCTCGCGCGCCCGCTATTAAGTAATTTGAAAACTGTTTTATTATATTTACTAAGATTATTACAAAATAATAAATATGAAAGTACTTTGTTTCTTTTGGTATTGTGAGCGAAGTTCATAAAACGTATGAAAATCATTCAAATACCGCGCCAGTTCATGAATGAAACGACGCCGTGGCCACGCCACCTCAAGCGCCCAAAAATACTAAGTCAAGTAACATCGCTTGCCGCCTTTATATAAAGTTAAAAATAGTAGAGAAATCAAGAATTTTCTAGCGCGGTGTGAGCAAGCGAGATAGCAATAGTCCCGAATTTCCGATTGCTCGCGTAAATACACGAAGCTTCCAGAGTCAGTTTCGAGATTTTTCGACCCTATACGCGCGGTATATAGTTTTATTGGTTAGCAAGCTATGTTTACAAAACCCATTCAAGATTCAGAAACAGCTACGAAGTCGCCTCTTCAATGATGGGGATTTTGTAAAAGAATGCATAGAAATTGCCGCTAAGAAAATGTGTCCAGAAGCAGCAAAAAAGTTTGAGAAAATTCAACTGAATCGTATGACTATCCAAAGGCGAATTATGTCTTTGTTAGGTAATATTGCGGAACAATTAACTGAAAAAAACTAAGATCATTGAATTTTTTTCATTAGCACTCGACGAATCCACTGATATTAGTTCCACAGCTCAACTTCTCAATGCATACGAGGTGTTACTCAAGATTTTGAAGTCTTAGAAGAGTTATTAGGAATGTGTTCATTGAAAGGTCAAACCAAAGGAGTTGATATACTCAATGTACTTTTGGATGAATGTTCAAAAACTGATTTGGACTTATCAAAATTATCGGGAGTTGCGGCTGACGGTGCTCCTTCGATGATTGGTGTCAATTCCGGGCTAGTTACTTTGGTAAAAAAGTATCTGCAAGAAAAAAACATAGACGCTGAAGATCTCATGCAGTTGCATGCAGTGCAACCGCAGCACCAAGAAACCCTCTGTTCTAAAAAAAAATTCATTTCAAAATGTCATGCAAGTGGAAGTTTCAACTGTAAATTTCATAAAATCACGAGGACTCAATCACAGGCAATTCAAACAATTCCTTGATGACATCGAAAGCGAATATGGAGGTTTACTGTTTTATACAGAAGTAAGGTGGCTAAGTCGTGGATTGACACTGGAACGATTTCTAAATTTAATAGAAGAAATTGAAATATTTCTGGCGGAAAAGCAAAGGGATGTCCCGGAACTTAAAAATCCTGATTGGTTGTGTGATTTGGCTTTTTTAGTTGACATTACAAATAATTTGAATGTCTTGAACACGCCGTGTGTTGAAGGCAAAAATCAACTGATATCCCAGCTCTACGCTCATGTATCATCCTTTCAATGCAAGCTGACACTTTTCAGATCGCAACTGAATTCTGGAAATTACAATAATTTTCCGAATTATAAATTTCCGGCCGAAACTGGCCGAAAAATTCAACAAAACTGCGATTAATTTCAGATGCTATTAATGCTAGATATTTTGATTTTCAAGATTTTTCAAGACAGATTTTCGGACTTAAAAAAAGTGAAACCTCTGTTGGACATATTCAGCAATCCTTTCACGATTTTGGTTGAAAATGCGCCAGAGTCCATGCAGTTAGAAATTATCGACATTCAAAACGACCAAGATTTACGCAATAAATTCAACGAAGGAGACTTGCTGAACTTTTACCACTGCATTGATAAAAATACGTACAAAGAGATGCACATTAAGGCTCTGAAATGTGCCAGCTTGTTTGGTTCTACCTATGTAGGTATGTGAACAAACTTTTTCAATACGAAATAATAATAGAAGAAAAAATCTAAACCGCCTGGCAAATGAAAGCTTGGAAGCAGTTTTATGTGTTGCTACAAGTACATTTGAGCCAAATATAAAAAAGATTGTAAGCACTATGCAATGTCACGCTTCAAATTAATACATTCTTTTTCAATTTTAATACATTATTATCAATTCTTTATTGTCTTTAATTACCTATACTTCTGGTGGCCCGCCATCAGTTCATGATTTGCCCGAGTGGCCCCTAGTCTTAATAAGTCTGTGCATCCCTGATCTAAAAGAAACCGATTAACTACAGACTTGAAGACACAGTAATCTCTATGTGTGTATTCACTCACAACACAGTAATCTCTATATGTGTGTCACTCTAATCAGTATGTGTGTGTGTGTGTAGGTACATATGTATATATTTTACCGTAAAATTGTAAATACAGTCAGATTTTAACATACGTTAGATTACAAACTAACCTTACCTACCGTAACATAATCTCACGCGTTAGATTTTATTACGTTTTATAATTTATAATTTCATAAAACCGCTATTTTAATTTTACGGTGACGTACCTTTTTTTTTAAAATATAGAGTGACGAGACGAGCAGGACATGTGTCTGATGGTAAGCAACATG
The DNA here is from genome assembly GCA_963693475.1 of Ectropis crepuscularia. Taxonomy (NCBI): domain Eukaryota; kingdom Metazoa; phylum Arthropoda; class Insecta; order Lepidoptera; family Geometridae; genus Ectropis; species Ectropis crepuscularia. The sequence goes on along the minus strand of OY856361.1, from coordinate 15,597,673 downwards.
CCTGCCACACAACAGCACAGTGACACGCAGCTATTGGAACATGAAGAGTTCAAATCATTACCTAGCACTGCACTGCGCTCGTCACCCGGAGATCTAAGATGTTATATCTCTAAGTCCTGTAATTTCACTGGAAACATTGCCCTTCAAACCGGAACACAGTAATGTTTGCACATTGCTGCTTGGCGGTAGAATAACTGGCAAAGGTGTGGTACGAGTACTTCCCCAGGCGGACTCTGCCAAGAGTCCTACCACTACTAAAACATCTATCAGAAAATACCCACTCCCTTGGGTCATGACGCCCCCTGGGCTGGGTTCAGTACCTGTCCACCAGTAGGTGGACCACAGATTAAAAAAGACTTGACCACGACTATGTGGCCTAAAGCCAAAACTGAATCCGCCCTTGTTTGGCATTCAATCAATCAATCAAATCATTCATTTCAGATTATCATGTCATTCCATATTAATTACAACACAACCATGTCAGATAATAATATTCTGCACTGATAAAATTACATTACACAAGATTTATGGAAAAAGAAAACAAACAAACAAAAAAAAAAGGCAGTCATAGGAACTGCCGATAGAAGTAAAAACCTATGTATAACTCAGAATTTGGTAGCTTACTTTGGAAACTACACGGGTGTAACCGGAGGGCGTGGCCTAGCCATCATGGCATGGCCATCTAGAAATGCGTCAGCATTTCCCATTGGCTCACGCATTTCTAGATGGCCATGTCATGATGGCTAGGCCCACGCCCTCTCAGCATTTCCCATTGGCTGACGCATTTCTAGATACCCAATGGCCATGGTCCCGAATTTGCCCAAAGATTTCTTATCATACAATTAAAAAATTTAATAACTGGTTGAAGAGTACAGGGCCGTGCTAGGAAAGGATTTACAACTCTTCATGTTCAAATAGCTGCGTGTTACTGTGATAGTATGGGCAGACATGACATCAGGCGCATGTTTTGCTAGTCTTGGTATTCAAAATACCGGGTTATTGGTAATCAGCTTGCATCTTTTTAAGGACATATTAAGTATGTAGTTGTAGGTACATTAAATAAGTATGTTTTAAACTTTTGTTCTACAAGAAGTGTAAGTGTAACAAGAAAGTGTATAATTTTTTTTTATATAAAGAGTGACGAGACGAGCAGGATAGGTGCCTGATGGTAAGCAACATGCCTGCCACATAAGAACACAGTGACGCGCAGCTATTGGAACATGAAGAGGCCAAATCATTACCTAGCACTGCACTGCGCTCGTCACCCAGAGATCTAAGATATTATATCTCTAAGCCCTGTAATTTCACTGGAAACATTGCCCTTCAAACCGGAACACAGTAATGTCTGCACATTACTGCTTGGCGGTAGAATAACTGGCAAGGGTGTGGTACTTCTCCAGGCGGACTCTGCTAAGAGTCCTACCACTACACTGTTCTACAGTTTTAAAAAATTCATAAATAAATCCGCAATCATCGCATCGAAAAAATCCCATCAAAATCAGCGCATCCGTTTGACCTCTACGGTGGCACAGACAGACACACACACAGACAGACATCGACGTCAAACTTATAACACCCCTTTTTGTGGTCGGGGTTTAAAAATAATCGTTAACACGAATCTAACGAGTCTATGAGGTTATGTTGTTTAACTAAGGAATCCTTTAAAAGGAGAGGTGTTAGCTAAGGTAACTTACACTAAAAAAATACCATGTGTGTACAAAACATTAAAGTAACTATTTATTAAATTAATATTTACAATCACAGCTCAAATTATTAAAATTACTTAAACGCTAAATTTGGTGTCATAAACTCTATTTTCCAATGGCTTTGGCTTGTCCAACGACTGCAATGGCTGGTCCAGCTTTGATGATCCCGTCACGAACATTTCTGCCAACTTTCTCCTGTAAAGAAAAAATAGATTTTTAAATTCGGATTTTTAAACACAGACACCAAACGAAGACCAATAAAAAAGACAAAACTTTAGTGATAGTCCAGTAACTTTGTCGCCTGAATGTATGGAGTAGGATGCGTTAAATCCGGTAGATCTGATTTTTTGCAGACTTGTTTATGATGTTGGCCTAATGATTGTCCCAAGTTTGTGACCTCGAGCGACGAACGCAACTTTGTAAAAAATCGAAAAAACCGCGAAAAAATCGTTTATTTTTCAAATTTTGTTATCCGCTTGATACACCGGTGTGTAATATAGTACCCAAAACTTGGTTGATGACGAAAATATACAAACTTAATTCTGCGGTCGGGTTTTTGGCGGGAAAAAAAAAATTTTCGTGTTTTTATTTGGGAAGCTATACCGATAAATTTGTGTTTAATGGCGTCTACTTGAACTGGTCTTTATTTTGATATAATCCACATTAAAATTGGAGTTCATTTACATAGAAAAATCGTAAAATTAAAAAAAAACAAAAATTAAATTTTTTGGCGGGAAAATGGTCCCGAAGTATTGAAAAAAATTTAAAAAATATATTTGTGCTATCTAATGCAGTTTTTTTTGGTTTTTCGAGTTTGTTATTTCGTATACAACACATTTAAGCCATAAAACCACTGTCTCCTTTATAAATTATTAATGTAATAGCTGATCGACTACTTGAGAAATCGCAAAAAAAAATCTCAAGTGTCAAAAATGTTAGTTTACATTTTAAGTACATTAATTATAAACAAACGATACCGCTAGAAGCGTCTTGAAACGCTCTTGAGAATGAATGGGCTCAAACGGATACAAGTAAGGCGGCACTTCATATGCCGAAGCACAAACACCGCACTTATGTAACCTGACACCCATTTTCCCGCCAAAATTGTAAACGCGAAGAGCAGGCGGTGTAGCAAACGGTTATACCAATAGTTTCTGAGAATAAGTCTTTCAAAGTTTATAATTTTTTTCGTACTTCGCAATTTTTAGCAATATTTTAACTCATACTTGACCACTTTGTGGCACAGTTACGGCGGTTTTTAAACCCCGACCAAAAGAAGAGGTGTTATAAATTTGACGTCGAAGTCTGTCTGTCTATCAGAGAGACACACATACTGGTCTGTCTCTATGTGTATCTGTCTGTGTGTGTATCTGTCTATGGCACCGTAGAGCTGAAACGGATGGGCCGATTTCGATGCGGTTTTTTTTATTTGAAGATAAATTGTTGTGTTGATGTTTTGAGATATTTTTGGTTAATATCGATTCAAGATGGCCGCCTCCACCAAATGGCAGACCAAATATTTCATCACAATCTACCTCAATATGGGTATCAAATGAAAGGGCTTGACTAGTAGAGTACTATTATACAGTACAACAAATATTTCAAATCACAAAATGGCGAACTACATAAAAAAATTTTCACTAATGCCTTAATATGGGTATCAAATGAACGGGCTTGACTAGTAGACTACTATGCACTATGACAAATTTCAAATTCATGATGGCTGCTACCACAAAATGACGAAATACGTTTCTTTTTTCACAACTACCTCGATATGGTATAAATATGGTATAAATATATTTTTTTCATAGTGTATAGTAGTCTACTAGTCAAGCTCTTTCATTTAACACCCATATTTAGGCATCAGTGAAAAAAAAATATGGAGTTCGCCATTTTGTGATTTGAAATTTGTTATACTGTATAGTACTCTACTAGTCAAGCCCTTTCATTTGATACCCATATTGAGGTAGATTGTGCTGAAATATTTGGTCTGCCATTTGGTGGAGGCGGCCATCTTGAAGCGATATCAACCAAAAGTAGCTCAAAACATCAAAACAAAAATGTGTCTTCAAATAAAAAAAACCGCATCGAAATCGACCCATCCGTTTGAGCTCTACGGTGCCATAGACAGATACACATAGAGACAGACCTGTATGTGTGTCTGTCTGATAGACAGACAGACTTCGACGTCAAATTTGTAACACCTCTTTTTTTGGTCGGGGGTTAAAAACCGCCGTAACTTTGCCACCAAGTGGTCAAGTATGAGTTAAAATATTGCTAAAAATTGCGAAGTACGAAAAAAATTATAAACTTTGAAAGACTTATTCTCAGAAACTATTGGGTGTACAGAGACAATTCTAATATCATATTGTAGCAAATTTAGTCTACTTTATAAGCGCCATAAGAAAGTTTTTACAAAAACTAGTCGTTTAGGGTAATAATCGCCAAAATTTTAAAAATAAACGATTTTTTCGCGGTTTTTTCGATTTTTGACAAAGTTGCGTTCGTCGCTCGAGGTCACAAACTTGGGACAATTATTAGGCCAACATCATAAACAAGTCTGCAAAATATCAGATCTACCGGACTTAACGCCTACGGTAATGTATAAAGTTACTGTACTATGACTTGACTTAAAATAACTACCAATAGTAGAAATTCTCAGGATATTTTTGAACTGGCGACACATGTGTTTAGCATACGCGGCTGATAGACTACTTTCAGCCCCAAACCGTATGCTATCTATGGTCTATATAGATCTATGGTCAAAAATAAATTTACATAAAACAGAAAAGCACACGGTAAAATTTTCAGGTCTTTGAAGTATGGGATCCTTTTTCATTAAAAAAAATAGAATGTGCAAGATTTGTAACCGTTTGCATGATTCATGTATCATAAGTAACCGTGATTACTTTAATGGTAATCTATTTTGCTGCTTTTTTTTATTTATTTTATCTCAGTTCAATGTTCCAAGAGTATTATTTGAGGGCTTGTGAAATCCGACAACTCGCAATTGACCAGAATGGTGATTTTGGTTCTATCTAAGCAAGAGAAAGGCTCTAATTCCAACTGTGGGCTGTGGGAAAACCAATATAAGATGTGTAAAAGGTTTGTGATGTTCTTCCAAATACCACGATTTAAATCTTTATTGTATAGGTATATAAAAGCGAAAGGTCACTCATATCGCTATGAGTCTCAAATTTTGCATGGAGGTTTGTTTTGGCACGTAGGCGCTCGCTAGGATGGGATTTTGCGAAATTCCATCCCTAAGAGGGTAAAACGGGATGCCATTTTTATATAAATACAGGTCAAACCCTTGGGGTTAGAAACTTATAATTTCGCACATGTATTCCTCCAATGATCTGGGGATGGGGATGGGGCAGGATGTATCAAAATTCCACAATGATCTGGGGATCTACTAAGGAAGGATGTATCAAAATTTCATCCCCAAGGGGGTGAAATAGAGGATAACAATAGGGTACAATCCTCAAAAAAACTTGTTAGTCCGTCAGTTAGATTGCTAAAAAATATTGTACACGTATTTTTTCTTTTGTTTCACAAACAAAAAATTACCAAGATACAGCGCTTAGAAGTTTCGCGTGACGTCACTCGTGCCTCGATTTTTACTCACGAGTGACGTCGCGACCCCCCCACTCTCGAAGTTTGATGGTCTATATCTTTGTCGATTTTTAATATTTTGAAAAAAAAAACAAAAATACGTGTCCCATATTTTTCCATGATCTAGCTGACGAACTTATTATAATAGTGTATTTTTGACCCAGTCCGGTACCCTATTTGTATAACACTTTTTATTCGTTGTACATATAAGGGACTTCAAAAAGCGAGCAAAGCCGCGGGCAAAAGCTAGTGTATGTATATATAACTATTTTTTGTGAAATTGTATAAATTCGTTTCAAAACTATAACTGAATATTGATTTTGAATCCAGAATAATTTATTAATTAATTTAGTTTTATTGGTTAGTGGTTAATGAAACACAAGTAAGGAATACAGCACCAAAGTTGGTATCCAATGGGATTTGCTTTAGCCCTCCAACAATATAAAACGAAAATAAACTTACAATTTTCTTGAAGATTTTCCACTTTGGCGCCGCAGACACCGAAGATAGCGCCACCAAGCACGCAAACACGAAGAAAAAAATGCGCGAGAAATTCATATTTAGAATGTACTTTTTAAACTTCGAACTGTCAACTTCAAAATTCTAAGTTCGAATGATGCTGTAGTTCACCAACATCATCATTAAATACTATTCATTTTACCAACGGGTATTCACCTCCACGAACAGTAGTATCGCCTTTAACGCGTTGAGAATATGACTCATTTTTCATAGAGCAATATATTTTGTGTAGCAGCAAATGAAGTTTGTAGATACCGGTTGGTTCATCGTAGATCTGGGGAGTCCCTCAGTCTCGAAGCTTTATAAAGAACCTCTGATTTAATTGAATTTGGAACCCGACGATAAGAAGACCATCAAATTTGACGTCATTATCATCAAAAAGGGAAGTGTGTCTATTAGATTAAAAACTCCCAAAATAACTCATTCTCGTTATTTTTTAGGGTTCCGTACCCAAACGGTAAAAACGGGATCCTATAACTGAAACTTAGCTATCCGTCCGTCCGTCCATCCGTCCGTTTGTCACCAGGCTGTATCTCAAGAATGGTGATAGCTAGACAGTTGACATTTTCACAGATGGTATTGGTATTGCCGCTATAACAACAAACACAAAAATAAATTTAAAATGAATATTTAAGCAGGGCTCCCACACAACAAACTTGATTTTTGTCCGTTTCTTGCTCGAATAGTTGGGACGGCCCAAGCAGACTAGATGGCGCCACTAGATGAATAAAACGCGCTATCAAATTCGTCGTTAGTATCATAAGGTAAAATCATAATTTTAATGAAACTTTTTGGATGAATGCCTGTCTGCGGAAACTGCGATAGTCTAGGTATACGGAATTCGGAATAAAGCCAAAGTGGTTTTCGCTGTTTATTTGCTAATAGTACGGAACCTGTCGTATGGGAGTCCCACTCGCACTTGGCCGGTTTTATTTAGCAGCATTGTCCCACGGTTTCATCCGCGTAGTTTCTGTTATTTTCTCGGGTTAAAAAGTAACCTACATATGTGTTCTTCCAGACCATAATAAATATGACTATGTTTCAAATTTCAGCTTGATCCGTTGAGACGTTACGACGTGATTGAGCAATAAGCATCCATATATTGACTTTTATAATATTAGTAATAGTGATGGATTGTCACTGTCCTACCTCCTATCCTACTTAAATTATAAATGACAATGTCTGAATGTTTGGATATTTCGAAATTTTGGTGTTTGTTGCTCAATCACGTCGTTACTCCTAACGTACGAACGGATCGGGTTGTAATTTGGAACATAGGTTGATTATAGTCTGGAAGAACACATACATAGGCTACTTTTATTATTCGTATTTAACATACTTTATTTAACATGTACTGGTAATCCAACTCTCACGTACAGCGAGTACTCTCCGAAATAACCGCAAAACTTAACTTATCTTGACGTCACAACCCCCCCACTCCGGAAGTTTGAAGGTCTAAATCTTTATCTTCGTTAATTTGTAATACTTTGATAAAACAATAAATATGTATCCCATATGTTTTCACAATCTACGTGTCGGACTAATTAGAATGGTTCAACGGGGCAATCGTGCGGGGTGAGACGCGGAAAGCGCGCTCCTGCATTACCTACATTACTATGTTAGTATTGCAGGAGCGCAGCTTCATGTATAACATTATTGTAATTTGAGTTTATTTTTAACATATTTCTTAGATCAGGAGAAGAAAAGAATAATAAGGGTAGTAGAACAATCACTACCTATATCTATAAAAAAAGTATAAAAATCGGTTTGGTTAGTTTAAAAAAAATAAGCTTACATAGGAACAGACAGACAGCTGGATGTGACTTTGTTTTACAGATTTAAATTCAGGTTATTTTTAATACATAGAAGCTAGAGATCTGATATAACTCATAATAATAGTTTTCATTTGTATATTTATCATCATCATCTTATATATAAAATTCTCGTGTCACAGTGTTTGTTTCCTTACTCCTCCGAAACGGCTTTACTGATTTTTACCAAATTGTATTTGCATATTCAGTAGGTCTGAGAATCGGCTACTAGCTATTTTTCATACCCCTAAGTAATTGGTAATTTTTTTTTGTTTTTTTTTTTTTATAATGTGGCGTTAAAAAATACATACAACCCTAAATTTTTACCCTTTTATCACCAACCCCTGTTTTTTAGAGCCATTTTAGTAATTTAATCATTTGACAGTGAACTCCTAAACGACGACGGGACCGATTTGAATGTTTGTTTTTGTGTGTGTATTCGAAGATGGTTTAAATTCACAAATAAGCCCGGCAGATGGCGCTGCAGACAGTGTCTAGGTTATATCCGAGCGAAGCCGGAGCGGGCCGCTAGTCTTATATATAAAATTCTCGTGTCACAGTGTTTGTTTCCTTACTCCTCCGAAACGGCTTTACTGATTTTGACCAAATTTTATATGCATATTCAGTAGGTCTGAGAATCGGCTACAAGCTATTTTTCATACCCCTAAGTGTTAGGGGTTGTTCACCCCAAACATTTTTTTTTAATTTTTGGTCAAATTTTTTTGTTCTTATTTTTTTATAATGTGGCGTTAAAAAATACATACAACCCTAAATTTTAACCCTTTTATCACCAACCCCTGTTTTTTTATTAGTAATTCAATCATTTGACAGTGAACTCCTAAACGACGGGACCGAATTTAATGTTTTTTTTGTGTGTGTATTCGAAGATGGTTTAAATTCACAAATAAGCCCGGCAGATGGTGCTGCAGACAGTGTCTATGTTATGTCCGAGCGAAGCCGGACCGGGCCGCTAGTATCTTTAAATGTTAGTATATTTAATATAGTATCAGCAAGGCACCCGTGCAAAGCCGGGACGGGTAGCTTGTTAAAAACAATTTGTTATTGCGACTAAAACAATTACATGTATGTTTTAATGATACCAAAGCAAATATTCAATCCATCTACTAGAAGTCTAAGGGCCACCCTCTGTAAAAAAAAGACTTATACAACTCCTGACAATAAACCATAATATGCATGTTTTTCAGAATTCAATACTCAATCAATACTCAATCATTTATTGCTAATATTATGGTACATGGGCTTTATTAACAAAACTAAAATACAATGAGAACTACACTACATACCTAACAACTACTTACACTAAGCACACCTGAATTATTCATAGACCAATGATTGAAGGTCTACAGATAATCAAGATGTTCAAGCCCACTACCAATCGGAAGCGTACCCAGCATGCTGGCGGCATTACCACGCTGAATGGCAATGCTTATGCGTTGGGCCAAATAAACTCCAGCATTTTGGTCACGCGTCGCGTCGACCAAGCGCTCGGAAAGGCTTTTGAAAATGAGGTGAGATCCCGGCCCCCACGGGCCCAATGTCTCAACCCCAAAGGGCTCAAATATGTAACCTCTTCCGAGGGTTGCATATTTGCGCCGTTTGAGTCGCTCAGCTGAATTAGCCGCTGCACCAGCCCTACAATGTGTCTCTGGAAGATGTGAGGGTGCATTAGTTTGTCTTATCTATAAGTACATGTCATAGTTACCATAATTACCCTGAATGGGTGTGGCAATATAATTTGTATCGTTCGGAGCGGATCGATTCATTCTATAACAATTATTGATTTGTCGGTAAGATATTCGTCTATTGTATAGTACGATTTCTCGAGTAATATATTTATTACGGTTTTGACAAACTTTTCGTCAGAATTTATTTGTTTTAATTTGTAAGGCAATTTGTTGTATATTTTTACTGACATTGAATTTGGAACCGAGCTATGCAATGTTAGTTTTGAATGTGGTAGATTCAGATTGAGTTTGTGGTTGGATCTAGTAGGGTAATGTTGCCCCTCAGTCAATCTTGTGAAGAATCGTGGATTCAAAAGCGGACACCAAACGCGGTCCTCACATTTTGCACACTTAACTCCACCCAGCGCCCAGCGCCTAGCCTAAAACGTTATTAACCATTTATAACTCAAATCAATAATTTTGAAAATATAAAAAAAAAAACAAAACAAAGATATTTGGCTTTGTCTGGCTTCGTGGCTCTGCCTGCGAAACCATGGGGTCGTGGGTTCGATTCCCACCCAATGCAAATATTTGTGTGATGAATTCAAATGTTAGCACTGTGTCTGGGTGTTTCTATGTATAATAAGTATGTATTTAAAACTGGCCGCCATAGTACAAGCTTTCCTTAGTTTGGGGTCAGATGGCGTTGTGTGTGAATTGTCCATCAATATTTATTTATATTTATGTGTATTATTGCTCATAGTAAAAGAAAACTTTGAAAGGCCATAACTGAGCTCCAAATTGACTTAGATCAAATCTGTTGCGATCAGCAAACTGTGTGAGTACTGAATACCCTTAAGGTAAGGTACTGTTATCAGCAAGTGGCAAAAAAATTGGCAGACTGCCGATAGAAGTGGAAACTTATAACTCAGAATTTGATAGAGCAATTTAGAAAGGGGCTGTCCATTAATCACGTGACGTTTTTTAACATTTTTTTAACACCTCCCTCCCCTTTGGTGATACGTGGTGAGGTTTAAAACGACCCCCCCCCCCACCAAAATCACGTGTATTTTTAGGTATGTACAAAGAATCTTATATTTTTTTAAATACGGGTATATACCTAGTATAACCTAATCCTATTCTAGGCGCGCGAGGACTTAGTTCGTGGCCTAGCAACGGGGAGTCAAGGTTACACTACACGCCGATTTTTGATTAAAATAAAGTGGCCAAGTGCGAGTTTGACTCGCCCATGAAGGGTTCCGTTGCAGCAAGTAACATAATATACATATTACATATAATTCTTGTAGTTCGTTGTAACTTTGATCGAAGTTTCAATAATAGTCTATTTATGACGTACTAGCGGCCCGCTCCGGCTTCGCTCGAATAATAACCTAGATATCAACTGCAGCGCCATCTGCCGTAGCCTATGTTACTCGGGAATAATGTAGCTTTCCAAAGGTGAAAGAATTTTTGAAATCGGTCCAGTAGTTTCGGAGCCTATTCATTACAAACAAACAAACAAATATTTCCTCTTTATAATATTAGTATAGACTAAAAAAAAACTACTCATCAGATCGAGTTCAAACCAATTTTCGTTGGTAGTTTATATGGTAATGTACATCATATATTTTTTTTAGATTTTTCATTCTCTTACTTTAGAAGTTAGAGGGGGGGGGGGGGGGACACATTTTGGCACTTTGGAAGTGTCTCTCGCGCAAATTATTCTGTGTAGACGAAAATGATTATAGTAACCTCAACATCATTTTTGAAGACCTATCGATAGACAACGCACACGTGTAGGTTTGATTAAAAAAATTTTTTGAGTTTCAGTTCTCAGTATGGGGGGCAACAATAATTTTTATTTTTTGATTTTTTTTTGTTCAAATCTTAATGCGGTTCACAGAATACATCTATTTACCAAGTTTCAACAGTGTTGTCCTCATAGTTTCGGCAAAAAGTGGCTGTGACATACGGACGGACAGACAGACAGACAGACAGACAGACATGACGAATTTATAAGGGTTCCGTTTTTACGTTTTACGGAACCCTAAAAATACGCGTTTGACGAAAAAATTAATACACGTGATATCTTATTATACCCCCCCCTCCCTCCTTGTGATATTTCGTGATTTTTGCCGAACCCCTCCCCCCCTTTTTGAACCTCACGTGATTAAAATGGACAGCCCCAAACTATGCGGGTGAAACCGGAAAGCGCTGCTAGTCTCGAATAAATCTTTGAAGCATTGTCGTCTAAATACATATTCTAAGCATGGCCATCTAGACTACTTATTATGTGTAAATGTATTATGGTAACCATGGTAACATGCATGCAACAAGCTAACTCATTTCTAGATGTTCATGGTGCCGAGTTCAATATTTCTTTCATTTACGAGCGTGACGCTTGAATTTAAATCACAGTCCACGAAAAACCTGTGAGTGGAGTGCTAAAAGAAGTTATTACTACCCGCTTGCTACACCGGCTGCTCTTCGCGTTTACAAATTTGGCGGGAAAACGGGTGTCAGGTTACCTAAGTGCGTTTGTTTACGCTTCGGTATATGAAGTGGCGCGTTACTTGTACGTGTTTAAGCCCATTATTCTCAAGAGCGTTTCAAGACGCTTCTAGCGGTATCGTTTGTTTATAATTAATGTACTTAAAATGTAAACTAACATTTTTGACACTTGAGATTTTTTTGCGATTTCTCAAGTAGTCGATCAGCTATTATATTAATAATTTATAAAGGAGACAGTGGTTTTGTGGCTTAAATGTGTTGTATACGAAATAACAAACTCGAAAAACCAAAAATAACTGCATTCGATAGCACAAATTATTTTTAAAAAAATTTTCAATACTTCGGGACCATTTTCCCGCCAAAAAATTATTTTTGTTTTTTTTTAATTTTACGATGTTTTTATGTAAATGAACTCTAATTTTAATGTAAGTTATATCAAAATAAAGACTAGTTCAAGTAGACGCCATTAAACAAAAATTTATCGATATAGCTTCCGAAATAAAAACACGAAACATTTTTTTTCCCGCCTAAAACCCGACCGCAAAGTTCATTTTGTATTTTTTCGTCATTTGGTGTAATATAGTTACCAAAGTGTATCAAGCGGCTACAAAAAAAATTAGCCGCTAAAACAACGGACGCCTCTCATTCATACAAAAGTACCACAACCCCTTTGTTTTAACTCATTCTGTGCACATCAAATTTAATTTAATCATATGCAAGGTGTTAGATATGCTAACTTACAAACTATAAAAATACTATATGTATGGTATAAAAAAGTTATATTAACTATTTATTAAACTATTATTTACAATCACAGCTCAAATTATTAAAGTTACTTAAACGCTAAATTTTGTGGCATAAAGTCTATTTTCCAATGGCTTTGGCTTGTCCAACGACTGCAATGGCTGGTCCAGCTTTGATGATCCCATCGCGAACATTTCTGCCAACTTTCTCCTGTAAAGAAAAAATAGTTTTAATATTCGAACTTTTAAATACAGTCACCAAACGACGACCAATAAGCGAAGATAAAACCTTTTTGACTTGACTTAAAATAACGACCAATTGCACGAATTCGCAGGATATTTTTGAACTACGAGTAGAAAACTTTCGTGAATTTTGAAACCAACAAAAAAAAATTATGTGAAGGATTTTGAAACGTTCTGCATCTTTATTGTGTCATATAATATACCCGTATAGTTATTTTGGCCGTTATTACGCGCCATTTGCCGTTGAGACTTGATTGAGCAACAAACATCCATACTTTTGCATTTAAAATATAACGTAGTAGCTATTTTCGTATTATCAATAGTAATCTAAATTTCTGTTTTTCTTCCAAGATTTATTGTCAGGTTGATGTTCCGAAAACATTATTTGAGAGTTTCTGATATCTCTGACAACTTGCAATTAACCAGAATGGTGACAATGGCTCTATCTTAACCAAAGAAGGGCCTGAATTCCAACCATGGGAAAATAAATGTAAAAAAAATGTGGTATTTTAACAAACCATCACTAGAAATCTTGTAAATATTTCCTAGGGTCGTGCATTTTTTTGTGAAAATTCGTCAAATCTTCTAAAAACTTAACTGAATACTGATTACGACCAGAATAATTAATTAAATAATAAGTTATAAGTACGGAATGCATCAGCAAGGTCGATCTCCAATGAGATTTGCTTATAAGTCTATGGATTTGATTTTGCCTTCTAACAATATAAAACAAAAAAAACTTACAATTTTCTTGAAGATTTTCCATTTTGGCGCCGCAGATACCGACGATAGCGCCACCAAGCACGCAAACACGAAGAAAAAGATGCGCGAGAAATTCATATTTAGAATGTAGTTTTTAAACTTCGAACTGTCAACTTCAGAATTCAAAATTCGAATGATGCTGTAGTTCACCAACATCTTCATTAAATACTATGAGTTTTACCCACGGGTATTCACCTCCACGAACAGTAGTATCGCCTTTAACACGTGGAAGATATGACTCATTTTTGACTGAGCAATAGTTGTTTAGTTGTAAACTCAGTTTGTAGATAACGGTTGGTTCCTCGAAGATCTGGGGAGTCCCTCAGTCTCGAAGCTTTGTAAAGAACCTCCGATATAATTGAATTTCGAACCCGAAGATAAGAAGAGCATCAAATTTGACGTCATTATCATTAAAACGCTTAAGAATAGTTGGTCTGAGTTAAAACGGGAAATATGTTTCTATTAGATTAAAAACTTTTTTTTATCTGTTATAGGTTCGCACTTGACCACCATCTCGCCTGATGTTAAGCGACGATGTGATCGACAATGGAGCGTGCTTACCTAGAAGAAACCGATTTACTCTCGATTTGAAGACAACAAGATTGTAACTATCGGGGAAAACTCACTCAGGCAAAGCATTCCACAATCTAGACATTCTTTTTAAAAAACGTGGAGTCAAATCTCTTCGTTCGTTTTTTTGGAACATCATTCATGAAACGATGTCGCTTTTTTGCACACTCTCCGAAGTGTATCCGATAAAAAACCGATAAGCTAGCAATTTTGCGGCGATGATCAAGACTTTGAAGTCTTTTACGCACAAGAGTGTCATTGCCTATGAGCCTTTTGGCACGTCTCTCAATCGATTCCAGAGTCTCCAGCTGATACTTAGCCAATCCATCCCAAAGGTGCGAACTAACAGTACTCCATACAGGAGCGAATCTGTGTTTTGTACAAATAATATATTTGTTGTAGCTATACAAGTTTGTGTGTGATATATGTGTATAAAATTAATTGTTAGTGTCTAAAGTTGTGAGTTAAAGTTAATGTTTCAATTATAAACTATTTCATTTTTTAAATGCACATGTTTTAGAAATCTTTCACTTTTATAGCTCTTATTTATTTATTTAAAGAAACACCAACAGTATACATATTAAAAAAGTCAAAGGTGAATTTACAATGATACTATTAAGCTCTGATATTATTCTTAGCTGGATTTTTCAAAGGCCTTTCCAAGAGATTTATTGAAGACAAATATAACATTCACTTCATTTGAAATGCTAGTTTCCACCAATGATGCCTTTAGCCTTAGCTATTGTGTTCACCGCTGGGCCCGCCGAAATTATAGCATCACGTACTCTTTGACCCATTTTTTCCTGAAAACAAACGTATATATAGTTCCAATGATCATCATCATCAACAGCCCACTAAACGTTCCCACTGCTGGGACTCGGGGCCTTCTCTCGCAAGGAGAGATTTAAGGCCATAATCCACCACACTGGCCCAGTGCGGGTTGTTCCAATTATACTAACTTTTATTTAAAAAATCCGTCCGCAAAAAAACGAACACATAAAAAAAAAGTATGTGATACTATATTGTATCGCATAATGTTTTTATTGTTTATAAATTAACATTTGTGTGATAGAGACGAATCTTAGTTGTCAAAATTCATCCAGCCGTGTGCAAGATACATGGGAATAAAGTAATGTACAAACATACAAGACTAGCGGCCCGCTCCGGCTTTGCTCGAATATTAACCTAGATATCAACTGCAGCGCCATCTGCCGGGCTGATTTGTGAATCAAAACCTTCCAGGGCCCTACTCAAACGTATACAATAAAAATCATTCAAATCGGCAGAAGGAGTTCACTAACAACGAAAGTGGCATTGATTTTTATTGACAGATATATAAGCGAGAAAAATAAGCCTTCTTTCAGTCTGGTAATAAATAAATGAAATACTTGTTTTCTCGAAGATAACTGATTTTGCGACTGAATATCTCAGTCAAATTATTCTTCCACATACTCCAAGCTGTCGTGGTAGGACTCTTGACAGAGTCTGCCTGGGGAAGTACTACACCTTTGCCAGTTATTCTACCGCCAAGCACTAATTTGCAAACATTACTGTGTTCCGGTTTGAAGGGCAAGGTTTCCCGAGAAATTACATGCTTAGAGATATAATATCGTACATATCTGTGTAACGAGCGCAGTGCAGTGCTTGGTAATGATTTGGACTCTTCATGTTCCAATAGCTGCGTGTCACTGTGCTGTTATGTGGCAGCCATGTTGATTACTTTTAATTACATATTAATTAATTAAAAATGTTTTTTTTCAAATGAAGCTATTCAATTCATTTCATTCAAACCTTAGGCATCCAAAATACTTATACACTTTGTAACGTCAACTATTTCTAAAACAAATCTAAGCAGTTTGTAACATAACATTGTAGTTTTAAGGCCCAATTTTCGTGGAGCGGATTCCAACCGCGCCCGCTCGCGGGCTCGGCACCGCACCATGCTACGGGTTTGATTCAATACTCACGAGACCGCAGGTTTTCGCGGTTTCTGCTCCGGAAAGCTACTGCGCAAGAACCGCACGCAGCCACGCGAGCGCCGCGCGCATATCGCAGCCGCCCCGGCGTGAGTTTTGAATTCAATTTTACATACAAATACAGCCGCTTTTACTAACTAGGCTGTTTTAATAACAAGCTTTGCTTAGTTTGGGGTCAGATGGTATTGTGTGTGAATTGTCCACCAATATTTATTTATAGGTAATGTCATTTAAATTGTTTAATTTTGATTTGACGCGCGGGCGGTTGGCGACCGCGCCGTGAAAACCGGCTCTAAATATCATCACTATCAAATCAAAATTAAACAATTTAAAATACATTACCTACATTAAAGCGGCTGTAAAACGGCCTAGTTAGTAAAAGCGGCAGTAAATGGCCTTGTCAGTAAAGAGCAGCTGTAAAAGGGCCCCTGTCATTTTTTATACAAATATAATATTATAATTAATTTCTAAATATTATGGTAAGTATTATCCCACTGATAATATAAATGTCAAATAATGAATGTTTAGATGTTTGTTGCTCAATCACGGCTTAAGGGCGTACCCCGAGCAAATGACATTGAGCATTTCTTACCTTATCGCACACCGCAAGAAAGAGCAAGAGAGAAACATTAGGATTTGTCGCTGTTTTACTCTCAAATTTTAGAATAAACTCTTAATAAAATCAGATTATGGTCTTATGAAAAAAAAATCTACCAAAATGTTCGTAATGGAATTGTCTATCCGTTGATGTACAAAATCAAAATAATGGAGCTTTTTCGAGGAGATGCATGATAACTACAATTATTAATTTTTTTCATGGTTTCGTTGCGAGGCGATCATTTAAACAATAAGTTCATTACCAAAAAATAAAACTATCATTTTGAAGCCAAGAAGTTGTAAAAATTTAATGTATTTTTTACCAGTTGATATTTGTTTTAGCTAGTGAGTAGATAGCTCTGAAAACTGGACAAAAAATTCGTTTTGCTGGGGGACGCACCTTAACGTATGAACGGATCAGGCCGAAATTTGGAATACAGTTAGATTATAGTCTGGAAGAACACATATGCTACTTTTTATCGCGGGAAAATAACGGGAACAATGGGAACGAGAACTAAGCGGGTATAACCGCGGGGAACTGCTAGTTTTATCATAAAAAATAAATAGAAATGTCATGTTCGCAAAGTTACAAATGTACTTTGAAAAAAATATTTATTATTTGAATAAAACTACGTAAAATTGTAATTAATCTGATAAATCCCTTGTTGTTTCCATGGTTTCACTTTTATTTAAAGAACAAACATCTGTATTCAAGAAACAGCAATAGTTTGTCCTGATTAGCATCGAACCCACGACCTGAAAGTCGGTCGGCAGACTAACCACCAACAAAGCCATGAGGCCAGTCAAATAATATAATCACATTTCGTACGTGTGTTTACTTCAAGCTAACTCCGTGATAAGAATACGACGTTAGCACATTAAAGGATGTCAGGAAATGTTTTGGAGTCTTCATGTTCCAATAGATGCGTGTCCCTGTGATGTTTTGGGCGGGCATGTTGCTTACCATCAAGCACATGTCCTGCTTGTTTCGTCATTCTATAATTTAAAGAAAAATATAAGCAACTCAGTAAATTTACCAAAAGGTTAGCTGTAAGAGATCGTTATAAGCGATAAGGTCACCTTTTGTGTCCAAAATGTTTTGAAGTTAAGTTTAAACAACGGTTTTTGGGGTATAATAAAGTGTTTTGTATTGTATTGTAAATGGTCCCACTGTTGGGACTCGGGGCCTCCTCTCGCATAGAAATAGGTACATAGGTAGTCAACGCCATAATGCATTTAATCCTAGTATTATAATATTGTAATTGTCGATGTTCAGATGTAATCATGTTGAAACTTCTGAGCGGATCGGATTGAAATTTGGCAAACAGTTAGACTATGGTCCAGAATAACACATAGGCTTTTAATCCCGGAAAAATAACGGGAACTACGCGGGTAAAACCGGAGAACACTGTTAGTAATTAATTAAAACTCACAATTTTCTTAAAAGGATTCCATCTTGGCTTTGCTGACGCCGCGCCGTAGACACAGCCATTAAAACAACGCAGACCAAGAAAATAACCTTAAAGTTCATTTTAAAATATGTAGCAAAATACTAAAAAGTCTTCAGTCATTTTATTTCCGTAAACAATACATTTTCCACTAGAGTTGGAAGTCTTTTATACGCGGCAAAGGTTTGTTGAAATGTACTTAACTATTCTTTGAATGCTAGCAAAGAATCGCAAAAATAAAAACTTTAGCTATGTGAGGGAAGCAGTGTCCTATTTTTAGGGTTCCGTAAAACGTAAAAACGGAACCCTTATAGATTCGTCATGTCTGTCTGTCTGTCTGTCTGTCCGTCCGTATGTCACAGCCACTTTTTGCCGAAACTATGAAAACTACACTGTTGAAACTTGGTAAGTAGATGTATTCTGTGAACCGCATTAAGATTTTTACAAAAATTTAAAAAAAAAAAAACAAAAACTAGGGTTGCCCCCCATACTGAGAACTGAAGCTCAAAAATTTTTTTTTCATCAAACCTACACCGTGTGGGATGTTTATCGATAGGTCTTCAAAAATGATGTTGAGGTTTCAAAAATCATTTTTGTCTACACTGAATAACTTGCGCGAGAGACGCTTCCAAAGTGGTAAAATGTGTCCCCCCCCCCTCTAACTTCTAAAGTAAGATAATGAAAAAACTAAAAAAAATGTATGATGTACATTAATTACCATGAAAACTACCAACGAAAATTAGTTTGAATTCGATCTGATGAGTAGTTTTTTTTAGTACATCATAAATACACTATTATTAAAACTTCGATTAAAGTTACAACGAACTACAAGAACTATGTATATTATGTTACTTGCTGGAACGGAACCCTTCATGGGCGAGTCCAACTCACACTTGGCTACTTTATTATTTTTAAATAATACCTTACTTTCTGTGACTAGTGATGTGAGTTTTTTTTTATTATTTTAGGGAGAGATCTTTGGATTTTGTAGTGGTAGAACTCATTGCAGAGTCCGCTTAAGCACAGTAAATACATAATGTGGCTTAAGGAAGTATCACACCTTTGCCAGTTATTCTACCGCTTATTAGTAAAGTGTAAACATCACTGTCTTTTGATTTGAAGGAAAATGTTTCCAGATGAATTATAGGGCATAGAGATAATAAATAAATATTGGTGGACGTTTTACACACAGCACAATCTGACCTCAAACTAAGCAAAGCTTATACTGTGGAATCCAGATAGCTGATATAATACTCATATATTTTTAAGTACGTACTTATTATGAGTACATAGAGTACACCCAGGCACAGTTCAAATATTGCAAATATTGGCACTGGGTGGCGAACCCACGACCCACGACTTTGCAGGCAGAGTTGCCCACTAAGCCACCTGGTCAATCAGATATTATCTTCTTAAATCTCTGGGTGACGAGCGCAGTGCTGTGATATGCTAGGCTATTGGTGTATAAAAAATAGCTGCATTTTGTTGTACTGCTAAGAATTGTATAAGTCGTCTCGCTTATCTTAGTCTTGCTCTACATTAGGTATATAGATAAAGAACAAAAAACGCCAGTTTATGAACTGAACCTATACGCGATAGTTGTAATCTCACTATAAATATAAATGTCAAAGTATGGATGTATGGGAATTTGGATGTTTGTATGTTTGTTGGTCAATCACGCCGTAACGTATAAACGGATCAGGCTGAAATTTGAAATACAATTAGAATATAGTCTGGAAAAACACATAGGCTAATTTTTATCCCGAAAAAATAACGGGAATGACGGGAACGGGAACTACGCGGGTAAAACCGCGGGGCACTGCTAGTACTCTATACATATCTTGTGGTCGGATATTGTATCATATTTCTTCAATTTGACCAGTTTTACCAATGAAGAAATCTAAATATTTTTATAACTACATAGTATTGACAATAATAGTAAATTTATCTGTGGAATGTAACATAATATTCCAAGGTTGGTACTAAATAATAATTTATCGATATAAGGTCATACAATTCTACGCATGAAATTTTTCAGTGCTAAGCGAAAGTGACACCTAGTGTTGGTAATTTTAAATCACATTTACCAAATTACCAACACAATTGCGAAAAACAAAAATTCCAGACACATTTTTTCAAGGGAATTGTGAGAACATAAATATCATCATAATGTTCGTCCAGTACTGAACATGGGTTTTTCATATGATACGCCACTCAGCCCAATCTATGGCTTTACGTTGCTATCAGTTCCAGCTGCTGTTTTTCATAAACCGTCATTCCATCAGATCTAACCTCAGGGTTTCTACACTGCGTTTGCGAATTTGTTCTCCACTCCACAATCCGTCTATCACGACAGATTTATATGTCGTGGAATCGATAGCCATTGGGTTTAGCTTGCTGAAGCACTAAACGACGTCAATGACCTAAGTCTCGGATGGTCGGATGGATTACCTCATTATGAAATCCCTCAGAGAAAATCCAAACATAGCTCTTTTAACGCTGTGCGACTTTGAAGTTTGCTTACTTGTTGATATTTGACTTGTTGATGAATGTTTGATACTTTTCAGCATCGTAGATCATGAGAAGTAGAAAGTTTGATTCAGATTGTCGGTATCGTTATACTTATGGCATTTAGCCTAAAATGGGTTCTATTATCTTTGGGCTAGCACAGATCACAGAAGGAGCAGGACCATGGGGTGCGTGGCTCGGGAACCTCCACGTGGTGCACCCTGAGCATCACACAACAACTTGCCTCGGTAGCATCTTGTTGTGTGATGGCGAATCCCGGCCGGGGCTGGGGACTTCTACACACGCTCCTCACCCCCTTGAGCAGTGCGTGTAGAAGTTAGGAAGGGGACTGGAAGACTTGGGAAGGTTACTCGGCTGGCATATCGGCCAAGTAAAATTTCTAAGTCTTCCAGATGAGGGTCCTCCACGAGCACTCTGATTAGCAGAGTGCTCAGTGGAAGGACAAGGGCCGCGATGCGGCCGTAGAGGCAGATCTGTGGGTGATGGTGAGGGCGGACCTCTCGCTGCCGATCATCTTCGCCATGAGAGGTGAGACGAAACCCTCACGACAGTGAGAGGTCGTGTGAGAGGCGGAAGTGGACACGGAGACGAACCTACAGAGTCGCCAACTCTGGGGTCGCACCCCGTCTTCACAGAAAGGTCTGGGGTGTTGGATGGTTAGGGCCGTCCGACGCCCCACCTAGGGATAGGCCTTCGAGGCGGTGACGCGCCACTGATTTCCGGTGCGTCACTAGAGCCAAATGCGGGGGTACTAACGCCCCCCGCGAGGTGGTTCCGCAAGGACAGTGGCAGGTGGGTCAGGATCATTGCAGGAGTGCGTAAAGTGACCCCCGATCCTGACCTCTGGCCATGCAGGAGAAATCTGTGTGGGTTTTAGTCGGTAGGGGCACCATGTCGTATCCCGTGGTGTCGAGCCCGACATACCCCACCATGTCCCTCCATGGTGGGCATACATAAAGATATTTCCCCCACATAAAAAAAGGAGCAGGACCATACTAACTTAAATAAAGTGGCCAAGTGCGAGTTGGACTCGCCCATGAAGGGTTCCGTTGCAGCAAGTAACATAATATACATAGTACACCTAGTTCTTGTAGTTCGTTGTAACTTTGATCGAAGTTTCAGTAATAGTGTATTTATGACGTACTAAAAAAAACTACTCATCAGATCGAGTAACTAATTTTCGTTGGTAGTTTACATAGTAATGTACATCATATATTTTTTTTAGATTTTTCCGTCTCTTACTTTAAAAGTTAGAGGGGGGGGACACACATTTTACCACTTTGGAAGTATCTCTCGCGTAAATTATTCAGTGTAGACGAAAATGATTTTAGAAACCTCAACATCATTTTTGAAGACCTATCGATAGACACCCCACACGTGTAGGTTTGACGAAAAAAAAATTTTTGAGTTTCAGTTCTCAGTATGGGGGGCAACCCTAATTATTTTTATTTTTTATTTTTTTTGTACAAATCTTAATGCGGTTCACAGAATACATCTACTTACCAAGTTTCAACAGTGTAGTTCTCATAGTTTCGGCAAAAAGTGGCTGTGACATACGGACGGACAGACAGACAGACAGACAGACAGACATGACGAATCTATAAGGGTTCCGTTTTTACGTTTTACGGAACCCTAAAAATGAATAAAATAAAGGGCACCCCTTAATTATTTTGTTTTGAAGATATACTAGGTAGCAATTTTTATTTTAGAGTAAACGGTATTTTTTTGTGTTGTAACGTTAACAAAAACTTGAGGTGCCAGATATCTATGATTGTATTTCTAATCAAATTTGTCTCTTCTAATTTCTTTGCCGATTTGAGGTTTTTTTTTACAAAAAGTAACGAGACGAGCAGTGCATGTGACTGATGATAAGCGACTTGCTGGCCTATAACAAAACAGTGGCACGCAGTTATTGGAATATGAAGAGTCTAAATCATATCTAGCACTGCACTACGCTCGTCACCAAGTATAAACAACGTTTTACTCCATACCATGTAATTTCACTGGCCATTTAGTACGTTTTTGGCACAATTAAATAACCTTAGAGTTCCACTCTTCTAAAAAGATTGGACCATTTTTTTTCTTCTGTGATTAGCGTATTTTTTTTACGTTTCAGACTTCTGACATACCTACTTAACGTAACAAAACGGGACGTAAGTCAGGTTTTTTTTTATTAAAGAGTGACGAGACGAGCAGGGCATGTGCCTGATGGTAAGCAACATGCTTGCCACATAACAACACAGTGACCCGCAGCTATTGGAACACGAAGCGTCCAAATCATTACCTAGCACTGCACTGCGCTCGTCACCCAGAGATCTAAGTTGTTATATCTCTAAGCCCTGTAATTTCTCTGGAAATATTGCCCTTCAAACCGGAGCACAGTAATGTTTGCACATTACTGGCATTACTGCTTGGCGGTAGAATAACTGGCAAAGGTGTGGTCCTTCCCCAGGCGGACTCTGCCAAGAGTCCTGCCACTACAAAAGGTTCCGTAATAAAGTGGTAAGAGTTTATTTTTATACTTTTAACTTCTTTAATTCATTCAGTAAACAGGGAAGTACCTAACACGTTAATCAGGAATGACCACAAACCCATGCCTCGGTTTTAAACCTCTTCACAACATTACGTTTCTAGTCTGTTAGCTCTTATCTCCGGGAGTTAAGGTTGATATCTTGGTAGAGAGACTATTAACGATTGGTTTGTTGTATTTATAAATAACTGCAATTAATCGAAGACCATTCAATAACTTTATATACATCGTGCATCGTAGTACAAATGAAACAAATTCGAAATTGGAATTCATTTTGAATCAACCACAATATTGAACAAAAATTCTAATTTCAAATTTGTGTTTGATCATCTACTTCATAAAAATTAGAAAAAAAAAGTAATTTGAAAAGAGTTCGAAGTTTGAAAATTGGAGGGAAGATGAAATTTTCGCGGGTATTTTTGTTTGTGTTGGCTTGTTTGGTGGCCATTATGTCGGCGTCAGCGGCCCCTGCGCCTCGATGGAGAGGATGGAAGAAAATTGTAATTATTTTTCTAATTTACTTATTTCGTTCGGAGATTGGAAATTTTCTGTGTGTTTTTTGCTTTGGAAATTTTATATTCGATAGCTATCATGCTTGACGAGTAAATAGGCATCTGACCAAAAAAAATGGAAGTTTTGTTTGATCCCATAGTTTCAAATGCTTCATAATAACTTAGTTTAAAAAAAAATTGGCAAGAGATTATTTTTTATTCGTTGGTATGTACCTATAGTCTTTAGTAATATTACAGTAGCAGCTATTCTACCGCCAAGCGGTAACATGCAATTATTGCTGTGGTCCGGTTTGAAAGGCAATGTGTTCAAACAAATAAGTTTTAAGTCAACACCAAAATCACAAACTTAAAAAGTATGCAAGGTTTATGGTATTCTGAAAATCCTAAACGAACTAAATAACTAACGCATACACTTAGGTACGACTGTAACTTTTTTTTTCAGGAAAAAGTTGGACGGAATGTTCGAGATGGAATCGTCAAAGCTGGGCCTGCCATCGTAATACTATCAACAATTGGAAAATAAGTTTTCAATTTAATACCTATGTGGATTAAAATTAAAATAGAATCATTTTTTTGCAAAGAAAAACTGTTTCGATCTCAACGGCGCGGCGTATCATCATTGAGGAAATGATCTCTTTAGGTATTTACTATAATAATTGAATTGTACGTAAATAAATAATAAATATTGTGTTAATAGTACACAAACTATTCCACACATATATCAAGGCAAAGATTCCGAATCCCAGTTGTGGGAACATAGAGTGTAATGCTTATTCTATGCCTAGTATAAGTTATAAGTAATAGAATTAAATTCTTGATCATTGTAAGCTTGTTATCACAAGTTCCTAGTTGATTTGTGTAAGCAAATTGCGCTTGTACCCGTTGCTACGATTTTACGGCAAATTCTGAAGGGATCTCAAGAGAACGCCAATTTCAAGGACTGTTTCCCACTTTGATATATGTACTTTTAAAATAATCTCAGATCATTCTTAGCAAATATAAAGTTAATCGGTGATTTTTAATCGCGGTCCTTAGTAGTTTGTATCATGACCTTAAGTTTTTTTAAAATATTGAACAATTTTAGTTAAATCTCAATATGTCACCGTAAAATAGTCAACACAGCCAGACTATAATCTGACGCGTCATGATTAGCTCAATCACATCGGAATTGCTGAACGGATCGGATAAATTTTGCAACACTATTCGATTTTATATAGTCTGAATTAAATAGGCTGCTTTTTATCGGGTTTAGGGAACAGGAAACACGCGACGAAAACTGCGGGTAGTTATGAATAAAAATACTAAACATCCATTTGCTACATAATATAGGTATTGAACGTAAATGTTTAACTTTAGTTTATGTCTATAGTTTCCTACATACATAAATTAATGTAGTTTAAAGCAGTAGAGAGCGATTTATTTCCCATTGGCGATGGCTGCGGCAGCGCCCACGGTCTGGACGGCCGGGGCGGCGCTGATCACTGCATCGCGAACGTGCTGGCCAATTCTCTCCTGTAAATACAAATTTAACGTAATGCAAAAAGTACTTTATGTTTGAGACTCAGAGTTCTCTCTCGCAAGAGAGAGTCAAGACCATAATACTACCCCGCGTTAACCCAATGGAGTTTGGTAGATGTCTCATGCTCAGCGCCTGTAGTAATGTCAGTAATGTCAAACTTGAAAAAAGTTCGTACGCGGTTTGAAACTATGCTTATGAGATATTACGTTTGTAGTGATAAATATGATTAGCAGGTTATGGATTAGTTAAATAACTTATGGGGAATTTTACCTGAAATAAATGAACTTTAACTTAATTTATGAATAGATTTACACTAAACATGACCGCCATCTTGTTGGATGTTGCATGATGATGCGTTCTACGGTAGTATGTGAATACGTAGAAGAAACCGATTCACTTTCGATTTGAAGACACCTAGATTGAATCCATCGGGAAAAATCCAATGAAGACATCGCATAGAACAAAATTTATATTTTCTCTTTTTATGAACGTCGAAGTGATAGATCGTAACATAGTATTCTTCATATTATCAAAGTTATATCGTTGTTAGTACAGGTCCCAAAACGATTTTAACAATGACTGAGTGAGTCTGTAGTAATCTCGTAATAAGTGATGTACTAAGTATATATGTCTTATATGTTATCACCTCTATTTTGTTTACCGTGTATTTCACTATAGTATTATATTTAATACTGGGATTTGAGTCTAAATATGTGTCATTTAGTGTAGAGGGCGCCGGTGGGATACCATTCACTTCTACCCGCCATCTCAAAAGAGTTTTAGAGGGGTTGGCGCTATAAGTAGATGGAGCTAAGCCGTTGAAGAGCATTCTTATTTGAAATTTTACATGAGAAGGATCGAACAGTTGTCAATATAAATTCTTACATTTATTTAATTGGTTTACTTTTACTCAGTTGATAATATATAATATTATTATTTCCTTTAATTGATTATGTAAAGGTGGCATTTAAAAATAAGATAGTACCTATCCAAAATATGCATAGATGACAATAATTAGGTATAGGGGAGCAAATCAAAGTCAACATTAAAAAAAAATATATATATTACAAGTTCAATTTCAAATTATAAAATGTTTTTACTTTGCAATATGTTTGTAAAACATAAAAGGTAAGTTTATGTTAAAAAAATAAAAGTTATGCTAAAAAAACTTACAAGTTTCTTAAAAGGGTTCCATGGATTGGCGAACACCGTCGTTGTGGCTACAAATACAGCAAAAAGGAAAAGAAATATCTTAGCGAAATTCATTTCTGATGTTCTCCTTTTAAAGACTTGTGAAGAGTCTATGGTAAGTTGTTATAAAGGTGTGATGCTCTGAAGTGAGGACCCCTACCTTTTATTTGCATCCAGATTCACTACAAATAATTCTATGGACCCGGGACTTCACAGACCTTAAGGTAGGCAGGCATCTTTATTATCTGTAGGCATTGTCGTGAAGGCCGTGGGTGCGATAAGAATTAAGTGTGAGCAAGAACAGATTACGTTGTTTTATAAATATTCTGATAAAGACTTGTGTCATGATACTGAATGAAAAATAACCTCGATAAATACGCCAAACGAGCAACGGTCACGTGCACTCTCTTTAAAAAAGGCCACCAAATTCACCTGAAACTTAAGTCAAACCAGACTGACCATAACACACGTGTTTAACCTATTATTTTAAATATACTGAAATTGTCACAGAATAACTTAGCATTGCCAAATGTCAAAGTTATCTTTTGTTATAGACTACAGGCCCGTGAACAAAATTTACGGGTCAAATGAACTACCAGGAGACCTATGTAGGATGATAGAAGGGTATAAAGTATTAAGATTCAGCACTATGCCGTCACTTGTAAGCTGTCCAACTGAGTGCAGTTGAAGAAGGGGGGTTGCAACGCTCGATCATTTCTCCTTGTCGCTTGATTTTTGGACGGCATTGCGAAATAATGGATCAGAAGAGGTATTGAATTGAACATTGCACAGAAGCTGAAAAGCGGTGCTGTGGGAACAATTCGCCTAAGTAAGGTAATTTGGACTCTGAGGTAAAACTATTGGAGCGGTAGCGCCCCATCGGGAGAAATTGGGACACGAGAAATACAGTGCTGATTCAAATTTATATATGACCCTAAAACGTTTGTTGAAATTTGCTTTTCAATACGCAGCAGGATTATCTTTTACAAATATAAAATACAAAAAATCTGTATTGCAGGTAAGGTTACGAAACATGTTGAAAGTTGACATATACTAACTGACCTCTTCAAGAGGAATGCATACACGAAATGGAGTAGAAATGGACCATTTGTATTGGTTTAAATTTATACAATGATAAAAATAATAGACAGCTGTTGAAAACATTCTTCTTGTTCGTCTTCTTTTCATTTCTAGCTTCGATTCGGATGTGTTATATATTTTATGTGGTCTTACCTTGTTAACTTCCCTGTGTTCTCGTGGCTCCTCTGGTGTTGCCGAGTCCTGAGCCTGAGCAAATTGACCTTGAGTAGTTCTTACCTTATCACCCTTAGCACCCACCCTCAAGAGAGAGAGAGAAATTAAGAAACAGTATGATTTGTTACTGTTTTGCGATTTAGAATACACTTTTAATAAAATCAAATTTTGTTCTTCCGAAAAAAATATTTCTACTACTACTACCTATGTTCGTAATTTTTCAACTCCTAAATGTTTTCTTTTATTCTTCATAATAGTTAAAATATTTAAACAAGTCAATAATACAATAAAATAAAGTCCACAACAAATTAATCAATTGAAAACCCACTCCTAACAGTACCCGGCACAAAAGTGCCCATTACGCTGGCAGCATTACCACGCTGAATAGCGATTGAAAATCTTTGTGCCAGGTACAAGCCAGAGCTGGAGTCACCGCCATTTTTCCTCATTCGATGTCCTAATTCTTTAACTAGCTCCCTCGCTTCAATGCCCCAACTGCCCAGCGCCTCCACTGCGAAGGGGACAAACTCATAAAGAGGTTCCATGGCTGCGTACTTTTGCCGCTTCTTATTAGCGGCATCTTCAGCTGCTGCTGCGTGCGGGTTGAGCGGGCAATATGACTAGCCGCAACAGTACTAACGCAAGTTGCGTCCCACACCAAGCACTTTCCTTTCTTCCAGGGAACCAAGGTCAGGCCGTATGGCCTCTTGCCATCCGACCTACAAAGACCCGGAGGCAAATGTTCGTAATAAAATACCTATCCGTTGGTGTAAGTAGCTAGAAAATAAAAATAATGGCGGGTTTTCAAGTACATGCATGTTTTTTTTTAATTATTTCTAATTTTTGTTGTTTCGTTGTGATGAAACTAATTAAACAAAATATTCAGTAACAAAAAATATACCATTTGGTGCCAAGATCTTGCAGAAGTTTAATGTACTTTTTACCAGTTAATATTTGTTATGGATAGAGAAGAGTAGATAGCTCTAAAACCTATACAAAAAAACCGGTATTGCTCGGGGATGCGCCTTAACGAATTGAGTAAAGATTTTTATTATTATAAACGTCACTGTAGGTTTTCGTCCTAATTCAATCTGGTAATAGGTTCATCCCTTTGAGATGGTTGATAGGCGAGCACAAAAGACCAAAATGGGGCCTGCGACAGGTAATTTCCTTCCTTTAATGATAGGCATGTCTGAGAAAGGATTTAGGTACGATTACTTCTTATTTGAATAGAATTACGTGTTTGGGTTTTGTATTTCTTGAGGCCTGATGATTTTTTGTCTTGATATGGCAAACTACTGGTTTTGATAATTAAAGTGCTTGTGTTTTAATTAGTTGCAATAGCTTTAGCATCGGACACGCTTGATAGATGTCCATTCTGAAACCCAAAGAAACATAATTTATTACTTTATTTTTGAAGTGAAAACTTGTTTTGGCGCACCACAAAAAGATTTTTTTGTGGGTTGTGAATGAAGCTCATTGTGAATCATCGTCACGATTGTAAGTGAATCGTGAGAAGTGGTCGTTCTGACGTGGTGGCCGATACCACCAAAAAACTTTATTTTAATGTGATTCGGTATAATTGTCACAATTATCATACTAGACTACTGGCCCGTGAACAAAATTTACGTAGTAAATGAACCACCAGGAGGCCTATATAGGCCTCCCTTTACTTTATACCCTTCTATCAGAAGGCTATAAAGTAATAAGATTCAGCACAATGCTGTCACTTGTAAGCTGTCCAACTGGGTACAGTCGAAAAGGGGGGGTTGCAACCCTCGATCATTTCTCCTTGTCGCAAGATTTTTGTACGGCGTTGCAGAATAATAGATTAGAAGAGGTATTGAAATTACAAAAATTATAAATTTTAAGTTTATAATTATTGGTTTGTCAGAATCATTCGGGTTTTTCCGATGATTTGCAGATTAAATTTGGGCATTTGATTATGTACGGCATTGGTTCCATACAGTTTCAATACCTCTCCTAATCCATTATTTCACAATGCCGTACAAAAATCATGCGACAAGGAGAAATGATCGAGGGTTGCAACCCCCCCCCTCTTCGATTGTACTCAGTTGGACAGCTTACAAGTGACGGCATAGTGCTGAATCTTATTACTTTATACCCTTATGTTATCCTACTTAGGTCTCCTGGGGGTTCATTTGCTACGTAAATTTTGTTCACGGGCCTGTAGTCTATATCAAGCACAACTATATTGTCGTTTCCTTATCATACAAGAAGCGTAGATCGTTCGTCAGTAAATTCGCGTTGTAACTTTATTAATCTATTAACATTATGAATGAGAAAATTTGTGAGTAGGTGCTTATGTGTGCGAGTAGGTACGTATATTATATAATCTTTCACGTAAAAAAACTACTGAAGGAGTATGAATGAAATTTGGTAGGTCCATGTGTAGATATCAGCATGGTGCGTTCTAGCCTCAAATCTATCCTTGTGAGAGAAGGTCTCAGGCCTAAAGTTAAGTAAAGTAAAGTAAGGCCTAGGTCAAAAGTGGCTTACTTATGCTATGTTAAAAAAACTCACGTTTCCAACTGTTGCAGTTTTCCAACTCCATCTCACAATAATTATTGAATGTTTTAAAGTGCCCATCGTAGTGTCGGGCACAAACCACATCTCTTCTGAAATATAATAATAATAATGAAATATAAATACACTTTTGCTACACGGGAAAACAAAGAGAACAAGATCTGCGCGGGTAAAATCGTGGGGCGCTGCTAGTATTTTACAGAAATCTAACCATTTTTTTAATGTGGATTAACGGGATCATAAGTTATCAGAAATAGTTAGCTACACAGTTGACGTATTATGCAAATTTATAGGTTTTTAAAACGCTTTTGTTAGATCGACCTGTAAGTAACTAACTACATTTATGTAATGAAATCTAAGGTAACTAAGTTAACTATTTTCCAACAATCGTAGCGTCACGCAAATTGGCAGTTTTACGCAATGATGTTCTATATAAACAGTAAAACCTCATTGGTTTTACCTAGTTTTTTCTTTTTTTTTAATAATGAGTGACGAGACGAGCAGGACATGTGCCTGATGCCTGATGGTAAGCAACATGCCTGCCACATAACAACACAGTGACACGCAGCTATTGGAACATGAAGAGTCCATTTCATTACCTAGCACTGCACTGCGCTCGTCACCCAGAGATCTAAGTTGTTATAATATTTCTAAGCCCTGTAATTTTTCTGGAAACATGATGGTTGGACAGCTTACAAGTGACGGCATAGTGCTGAATCTTATTACTTTATACCCTTCTATCATCCTACATAGGTCTCCTGGTGGTTCATTTACTACATTAATTATGTTCACGGACCTGTAGTCTATAATGACTGCTATTTATTTATCGTTTACAATGTCAGACGCAAAGATATATGTATTATTGAGCTTAAGTCAAGTTTTGTAACACGCCGGTAAAACCAACACTCATAAAAATGTCATAATAAGTACCTACTTGATAATATAAATCTCGTGATCGAAGTGTTGATTTTATTTTATAAACATTTATTCAACTTGTTCAAGAATACCACATTTTTATTTCTTAACTATTATAGGTTCGCACTTGACCACCATCTCTCCACGATGAGATCTACGATGGAGCGTGCTTACCTAGAAGAAACCGATTCACTCCCGATTTGAAGACAACAAGATTGTAAACTATCGGGGAAAACCCACACAGGCAACGCATTCCACAACCTAGACGTTCTTATCACAAATGTGGAGTCAAATAGCTTCTTTCGTGTTTTTGGAACATCAACCATGAAACAAAGTCACTTTTTTTGAGGAGTCCGACAGAAGAAAGGGCACGTTGGTATTAGATCATGCAGATCAGTTGCACACTCTCCGAAGTGTATCCGATAATTTGTATGTTTCAGATAAAATTACGGCTGGTCTGGTCAGGCCAGCTGCCATAACAACGATGCCCCCTGGTTCGATTCCCATGCGCACTACTGGCTTTTCGAAGTCATCGGCGTATTGCCCTTATCTTAAGAGTGCGCCTAAAGCCAGGAAAAAATCAGATTTCACCCGCGCGACGCGTTTCTTAATGTGATGTACATAAAGTCGAGAATAGCATGACACAGTTTGGAGGAAAAATCAATATTTAATCAGGAGTCCATTTTTGACCAAGTTTTATTTCATTACTCAATAACTAAACATAAATTTAAAAAAGTGTTCGGTTACTTTACTAGAACGTACAAATAGGAATTTTATTACCAAAAAATAATGTGGGGTCATCGCTGATAATTTCGAGTACTCGAATTAAAACGGGTTTTTTCGGTGTCATTTTTATTTTTTTATTGTAAAAAACTCTGATCTATTTTTAAAATTCTATTTGGTTATTGTGCTTCTTCTTGATTGTACCCACACGTCAATATTTTTTTTGTCATAGTTTTTAGTTTCTTAACTTCAGTGAGCGGCGTCGAAAATGTCCTTTTTTCGTTTTCTGGCTTTAGGCGCCCCCTTAAATAAAACAGGCCAAGTGCGAGTGGGACTCTCGCAATAAGGGTTCCGTACCATTAGCCAATAAACGGCGAAAACCTCTTTAGCTTTATTCGAAATTTCTTATACATCGCAATTTTCGTAGACAGGCAAAAACTCTTAATAAAATATTAATTTTTGGCTCATGTTTCTGACGATGAATTCGATATCGTGTTCTATTTTTACTAGTGGTGCAATCTAGTTTATTTGGGACGGACTAATCGAGCAAAAATCAAGTTTGTTGTATGGGAACCTACCTTAAATAATGTTTTTATTTTATTTTTAGTATTTGTCGTTATAGCGGCAATAGAAATACATCATCTGTGAAAATGTCAACTGTCTAGCTATCACCGTTCTTGAGATACAGCCTGGTGACAGACGGACGGACGGACGAACAGCCAAGTCTCAGTAATAGGGTTCCGTTTTTACCCTTTGGGTACGGAAGCCTAAAAACTACAAAAATTGGGGGTGTCCCTTTAGAACTGAAAATCAAAAACTTTTTTTCATCAAACCTACATAATATACGTGTGGGGTGTTGTTTATCGATAGGTCTTCAAAAATGATGTTGAGGTTTTTAATTTCATTTTTATCTACACTGAATAGTTTACGCGAGAGACACTTCCAAATTGGTAAAATGTGTGCCCCCCACCCCTCTAACTTCTAAAATAAGAGAATGATAAAACTAAAAAATATATATTATGATGTAGGTACATTACCATCCAAACTACCAATGAAAATTGGTTTGAACTTGATCTGATGAGTTGTTTTTTTTAGTACGTCGTAAATTTACTATTATTAAAAAATCGATCAAAGTTACACCGAACGACAAGAACTTATTTATTTTGTTAGGTACTTGTTGTTATGGAACCCTTCATGGGCGAGTCCGACTCGCACTTGGCCGCTTTTTTCTTTATAGCTTTATCTGTGGTTTGAGCAAAAATCATGTAGGTACTTAAAATCATCGATATAAATCAAAAGATGTGCCCTGAGCACCTTGAAATTGTTAATAAACTACGTTTCTGTCTGTAGCGTGAGTGGTTTACAACTACCAATCTACTTGACCCCTGGAATGGCTAGCGGCTAGGTATGTTGTGGTTCTACTTATTTTGATTGTTGACAACGAACAGGGATAGGTATAAACGTCCGGCGTTCACCGCTTCCTACAATTGACTAAAACGGAAACAGTGAGCTCACTCTT
Source organism: Ectropis crepuscularia (assembly GCA_963693475.1). Classification (NCBI taxonomy): domain Eukaryota; kingdom Metazoa; phylum Arthropoda; class Insecta; order Lepidoptera; family Geometridae; genus Ectropis; species Ectropis crepuscularia. The sequence goes on along the minus strand of OY856361.1, from coordinate 15,564,248 downwards.
CTCAACAATAACATGATTCCGTGCGTCTGAAATTTGGGAGGGTGCCATTGATTTATATCGATGCTTATAGACTTCTGACTATGATTACTAGTGTTGTCACCTGTATTTGTTTGTAGTATATTTCACTATAGTATTATATTTAATACTGGGATTTGAGTCTAAATATGTGTCATATAAAAGAACAAGTATCTGATTATTTAAAGAAATGGCTATGACTGATAAAATTTAGTGTAGATGGCGCCGGTGGGATACCATTCATTTCTACCCGCCATCTCAAAAGAGTTTTAGAGGGGTTGGAGCTAAGCCGTTGAAGAGCATTCCTTTTTGAAATTTTATATGAGAATGATCTAACAGTTGTCGATATAAACTCTTGCATTTATTTAATGGGTTTACTTTTACTCAATTGATAACACTTAGAGTGAAGTATCTTACTTGTACATCTTCGGGCAGTATTGTAGAAGTACTTTGCATCCCATGTCGATGAGATCGGATTTCTTGAACACAGACTTTTTAGGATAATAACGAACTCTGGACGGCTTCGTGTGCATTGGATTTACGTAACGTGATGATATTTCCACTATCATTAAAAACACTGGAATCAAAACATAGCAAGATTAATTTTCTGCGGAAAAACAAACACCGGCTTTGTTTTATAATTAAATAGGTACCTGGGTGGCCGAGCTTTGCTCGGCTTAAATATTAAATATACTTAGATACCTACAAATAAAAGACTACAAGAAATAGATTTTCTTTAAAAAAAAGCTTGAAAAAAAAAATGGATTCGAACCCGGAGCTACTAATTCGTGACCGCTATGACCGCCCGACTTCCGCCTGAGCTAATTATGCTGTCGCGTCACGCGGTGAATGTTACCTTCGCATTCTAATGTCTAATGTGTCAGTTTTTCATTGTCTAAAAACGCACATAATACCTATGCGTTTTTTAATGAAACCTAGTTAGATCGATTTATCGTCCTCGAAATCCCCTGCATACATAATTTCATCAAAATTGTTCGAACCGTTTCTGAGATTCAGATTCTATATATATGTATATATATTTACAATAATTGCTTGTTTAAAGGTATAAGATAAGATGTCAAAATCAACTCAGACAATCGACTAAAATTCATAAAGTTTGTGATTTCAAAAAGAACACGAAAATTCACTCAATACATTAACAAACGTCCAAAAGCACTGTTGCCTGTACCAATTTTTATAAGATAAAAAAAAAAAAAAAGATAGATAGATTTCGAGGACATCATCATCTATCATCCGCCAACCCTCACTTAGCCAGATTGAAATATGGCCTTAACTTTCTCCTTGTCAAGATCCCTAGTCTCAGCAGTGGAGAGGTGGCGACAGTATGCTTACACTGAAACAAAATAAAGTAGCCAAGTGCGAGTTGGACTCGCCCATGAAGGGTTCCGTTGCAGCAAGTAACATAATATACATAGTACACATAGTTCTTGTAGTTCGTTGTAACTTTGATCGAAGTTTTAATAATAGTGTATTTATGACGTACTAAAAAAAAACAACTCATCAGATCGAGTTCAAACTAATTTTCGTTGGTAGTTTTTATGGTAATGTACATCATATATTTTTTTTAGTTTTTTCATTCTCTTACTTTAGAAGTTAGAGGGGGGGGGACACACATTTTACCACTTTGGAAGCGTCTCTCGCGCAAATTATTCAGTGTAGACAAAAATTATATTAGAAACCTTAATATCATTTTTGAAGACCTATCGATAGACAACCCACACGTGTAGGTTTGATGAAAAAAAAATTTTTGAGTTTCAGTTCTCAGTATGGGAGGCACCCCTAATTTTTGTTTTTTTAAAAAACTTTTGTAAAAATCTTAATGCGGTTCACAGAATACATCTACTTACCAAGTTTTAACAGTGTAGTTCTCATAGATTCGGCAAAAAGTGGCTGTGACATACGAACGGACAGACAGACAGACAGACAGACAGACAGACATGGCGAATCTATAAGGGTTCCGTTTTTACGTTTTACGGAACCCTAAAAATGGGCAGTCATAGGAACTGCCGATAGAAGTGAAAACTTATAACTCAGAATTTGATACCTTATCTTGGAAACTACACGTGTGTAACCGGAGGGCGTGGCCTCGCCATCTTGGCATGGCCATCTAGAAATGCGTTAGCATTTCCGATTGGCTGATGCATTTCTAGATGGCTTTGTCATGATGCCCAGGCCACGCCCTTTCAGCATTTCCCATTGGCTGACGCTTTTCTAAATGGCCAATGGCTCTGGTCCCGAGTTTACCCGAAGATTTCTTATCATTTCCGAGCGTGACGGTAGAATTCAATTCCCAGCCCACGAAAATATCTGTCTAGGTGCGCCTATAGAAGTTTTCACTTCAAAAATACTTACATAAACAAATCAAAATAACAAAACCGAACCAGCTCATGGTAGTTGTAAGTTCACATTGTTTCCATTAATTATTATGTAACTGGAAATTCAATTAAAACTATACAAACAATTTCAATAAGAAGTTATCAGTGAACGACAAACTGAATTGTTTTTGAAATTTCTGAATTATCGTGGTTACCGAATATTCAATTTTAAAGGAAAATATGAGTTAAGCCTGAGATAATAAGGATTAAAAAATAAAGTTTTGGATTATACAAATGGTTGGCATTCATTGGAGATGCTTTTCAAACAAATTAAAGTAACAAAAATGAAACCGAAATAAAATACTACGAAATGAAATAATAATAATGTGTTTTAAAACTATCTTTGGTAAGCAACGCATGTACTTTATGCCTTTGAGTACCTACTTTTCGTATTGTAGCTTGTAGATGTATATTTTTTTTCTTGTTTGCATTTGAATTTGACCACCATCTTGGTGTTAGACTGTTAGATGACTATGCGGTCTACGATGGAGCGTGAGCTAGAAGCAACCGTTTCACCCTCGACTTGACAAGACACCAAGGACATAAACATTGAAAAAAATCCACTCAAGCAACGCATTCCACAGCATATACGTTCTTATTTCGTAAGCGGAGTTAAATTTAATTCCTTTTCAAGATACCCCCCTTAGGTAAGTAATTTGTATGAGTTTTTGCCCTCGCTATGGAGGGAAGCAGCATTTTCCACCCAATAATCAGATTAAATCAACACTACTTTCCGAGTATGAGAAATGATTTTTTTTTATTTCTATAAACCATGTATCTAAAAGTATGAAAAGCTTTTCCCAGACCAGAAACTCTATCACCATCTCTATATATTATCTGGAATCTGGATTTGGTGATGGTCTTTTGTGTATCTCTGTATATTGTATGTTGTTGTGTTGGTACTCTGTTATGAAGCCAAAGTTCGCATTAGTTAGTTTTAATAGTCAACTAAGGCTGAGGCTGAACTGAGTTTTTGATAGCGCCACTTTAGGTATTTCTAGTATATTTTTAAATCATAGTCCTATCGTGTCCCTGATACACCTCAGTCTAAGGATGTCTCCTTAGAATATTGTTTATTCAATAAATTAAAATCATCACTTTTTCACAAAAAATTTTTAATCGGGACCATAACATACCTCATTATCAGAATGTTTATTGTCATTCATTCATCTCTCTATAACCTGCTGAAAGACCTTGGCTTGTCCAGAAGTGCAGTAAGTTCTATACTAGAATGAGTATCTAAAGCTGCACTCGTAGGATCATATCGGATTTGGCTGGGCAGGGAGAGAAATACGAGTAGTGAAGGTGAGTGTTGACGTACGTCACAAAGGGGCCCTACTCCTGAGTCACAAGTCTTGGGGTCTACTCGAGATTTCTCTCTCTGCCACACGATGGACCCGGCACCCGCACGGTGAATCCATGGAATGCTAAGAAGTTTGTCTCTAAAGGCCGATTTACATCAGACGAGCGAATGCTCATTCTATCCCCACTGTATCAAACTCATTTGGTGTAAACAAACGTAGAACATTCTTTAGTTGTTTTGTTTGCGTTCGCAAAGATTCTATGGAATATTTAATATGAAAACGCTAAGAATGATCTTTCGTTTACACTAAAAGATCAAGAAAGAATGCTCTTGTTCCAGCTCTAGCTCTATGTTCGTTCAGTTTAAATCGGCCTTAAACTGTTTTTACTCACACTCAATTGTTATCGCATCTGTTGCCTTTAAAATAACGCCTACAACAGACAACAATAATGCATACCTTAAGTTTTGTGAAGTCCCGAGTCCCTAGAGTTATCTGTTTGTAGTGAACCTGTATACATATAAAAGGCAGGGGTCCTCACATCAGAGCATCACACTTTCGTATCAACTTGCCATAGACTCTTCACAAGTCTTTAAGAGAAGAACATCAGAAATGAATTTCGCTAAGATATTTCTGTTCTTTTTCGCTGTCTTCGTAGCCACGGCGACAGTGTCAGCCAATCCATGGAGGCCTTTCAAGAAACTTGTAAGTTTTTCTTTAAAGTTTTATTTTATAAAAGCCTGCCTTTTCTGATTTATCAATCACGCTACCTACATAAAATACAGTAAATAGGTACCCCTAACATTTTAATTTTTAAATTAATTACGAACTAAGGTAAAATTGTTTACATTACTTTGATCCTACCATCATTAGTGTCATATATGCACATTTTGGAAACTATTTTTTTAATAATAAAAGGAAACATCCATATATCATGTACAGCAAAAATCTTTTATAAGTAACTACGGACTCACTCACTAACATCGTTATAAGATCTAAAACAAAGAGGTAACTTTAAAAGAACTAAATTATTTATTTACAAAACAATTTCAATTAAGATATTCATAAATAGCGAAAATATAAGTGCATCCTACTAAAATTATAAATGTCAATGTGTGGATGTTCTTATGTTTGGATACTTGGATGTTTGTTGCTCAATCACGTCCTAACGTATGAACGGATCGGGGTGAAATTTGGAACACAGATAGATTATAGTCTGCTTATCCTACACATAGGCTACTTTTTATCCCGGGAAAACAACGAGAACTTCGCGGGTATAACCGCGGGGCTCTGCTAGTTTTATTATAATATGTAAGTAATGCCCTGAGTGGTTTTTAACCTATGTAAACAATCTCAGTGTCTTCAAATCACAAGTTAACCCGTTTCTTTTGCGTAAACACGCGCGATCGAAGAAGGCACCGTAATTTAATATCTGAGATGATGTTATGTAGAAGTGTAAGCCTATCCATAACGTCCTAAGAGTTCTATCATCTCTACAATCGGAAGATCGCAGAACCACTCTGGTTCGAACTCCGCCCAAACTTCTAATTACATTTCCAAGTATTATCTAGTATAGTATTATAATTATATTATCCGTTTTAGGGTAAAAATTAAACCCTATCACTGGGACTTGGCTGTCCGTCCGTCCGTCCGTCTGTCACCAAACTGTATCTCAAGAACGGTGATAGCAAGACAGTTGAAATTTTCACAGATTATGTATTTATATTGCCGCTATGACAATAATTACTAAAAATAAAGTAGCCAAGTGCGAGATGGACTCGCCCATGAAGGGTTCCGTTCCAGCAAGTAACATAATAAAATATACATAGTACACATAGTTCTTGTAGTTCGTTGTAACTTTGATCGAAGTTTTAATAATAGTGTATTTATGACGAACTAAAAAAAAACTACTCATCAGATCGAGTTCAAACTAATTTTCGTTGGTAGTTTTCATGGTAATGTACATCATATATTTTTTTTAGTTTTTTCATTCTCTTACTTTAGAAGTTAGAGGGGGGGGGGGGGACACACATTTTACCACTTTGGAAGCGTCTCTCGCGCAAGTTATTCAGTGTAGACAAAAATTATTTTAGAAACCTCATTATCATTTTTTAAGACCTATCGATAGACATCCCACACGTGTAGGTTTGATGAAAAAAAAATTTTTGAGCTTCAGTTCTCAGTATGGGGGGCAACCCTAATTTTTATTTTTTTTAAACTTTTGTAAAAATCTTAATGCGGTTCACAGAATACATCTACTTACCAAGTTTCAACAGTGTAGTTCTCATAGTTTCGGCAAAAAGTGGCTGTGACATACGGACGGACAGACAGACAGACAGACAGACAGACAGACAGACAGACATGACGAATCTATAAGGGTTCCGTTTTTACGTTTTACGGAACCCTAAAAATCAAACAAAAATATACCAAACTTGAGTTTTAACGTTTCTTGCTCGATTAGTCCGTCCCGAGCAAACTAGATGGCATCACTATAAAAATAAAACGCGATATCGAATTCGTCGTCAGAATCATGAGGCAAAACTCAAAACTCTAAAGGAACTTTTGCTTCTTCTAGTTCTATTTTTTTTTTTTAGATAAATGGTGACGAGACGAGCAGGACATATGGCTGATGGTAAGCAACATGTCTGCCACATAACAGCACAGTGACACGCCGCTATTGGAACATGAAGAGTCCAAATCATTACCTAGCACTGCACTGCGCTCGTCACCCAGAGATCTAAGACGTTATTTCTCTAAGCCCTGTAACTTCACTGGAAACATTGCCCTTCAAACCGGAACACGACAATGTTTGCACATTACTGCTTGGTAGTAGAATAACTGGCAAAGGTGTGGTACTTCCCCAGGTGGACTCTGCCAAGAGTCCTACCACTACAATAGGTACAAAATCATATAGGACCAACACTTCCAGTTACCAGAATTTTAGTTACATTACCATGAGGTATTACCATTGCATTTCTGACATATACATATCTCCGCTAGGTTGACCTAGTGAATTATGGCTTTTACTATCTCGATGCAAGAGAAAACTCTGAGTCTCAAAGTTAAAGTTATTTATTCATAAATGTACAATTTACACGCCAATTTAAAAAAAACAAAAAAAGAGCATACAAAGAGTATACATTTTTAAAGTTTAAATTTAACATTTTATTGTACGATAATAAGTATCGTACAATATCGTAAAATAAAAAAAGTAAAATAAGTGTCAACCATTAAAATATAATATGTATTTATTACAATTGTAATGAACAATGTCATTTTTTACAATTTTATTGTGAGTTTACCATCACTCTTTAAAAAATCGTTGTAACTATAAAAAGTTTGATCGATAAGCCAGCTTTTTAATCGGTTCTTGACGCTGCCCAAACTCGGGGCTATTTTAACTATTAGTCACCTTACCATTTTACATTAGTCACTATTTAACTATTGTCTCGAACATAGAGTGCTTTTTGCTTTACGTTATTTTTGTATTTCCAGGGGAGATTTGGCCAGCGAGTGCGTCATGCGGTGGTCATCGCCGCCCCGGCAATCCAGGCCGCGGCCGGTGCCGCAGCCATCGCTAATGGGAAATAGATAGCTCTTCACTGTTTACACTGCATTATGTATACCTACAACAATATAAATATATAAACTGAAATTACATTTTGACGTGATAACGTCTTATAATTCGATGAAGCCGGCTGCACGCCCACAAAACATGACGTCATTTACCGTTACCATCGGTCGTTACCTCGCCGCATGTTTGTTACAGTTGTATTAATTATTTCGACCAGTAGTTCAAGCGGGGATGTAGCTCAGTGGTAGAGCGTTCACTTTGCATGTGAAATGCCCCGGGTTCGATCCCCGGCATCTAAAAGCTTTTTTGCATTGTTTTGATTGAAAATGACTAAATTCTACTGATTAGTTTTTACATACAAATCTATTAAACAAATGAAATTAAAATTTTCTTTTGAAAAATGCTACCATTCCATCAGTATTTCCTTAAGACGTTGTCACGTTCTATCGTCAGTAAACCGACTTTACAGACAAACATTTTTTTACTTGCAATAAATGTATCGAACTGATGTTTTTTGTCTTTATATTCAGAACAAACAACACCACGCAGATTTCCGCGTGGACTTTACGTTCCTGTAATTTTCATGCTATAAAACTTACCCTATTTGCTATTCCAGGTGCTAATCTAATTCTGTTCCAAATTTAAACCCGATCCGTTCAGCCGTTGTGACGTGATTGAGCAACAAACATGTAGACATCCAAGCATCAAAATTTTTGCATCATACTGATATTTTAAAAAATAATGCCGTGTGTCTAGATGTGATGTTTTGATGTTTGATGGTCATTCATGGCGGAACACTTGAATGGATTCAATTTGAAATATATATTTTATACAAAGACGATAAAGAAATCTTCGGGTAAACTCGGATTATCTAGATGGCCATGGTCATGAGCACGCCCTCCGGTTTCACCCGCGTAGTTTCCAACGTCGTCAAACTCTGAGTTTTCATTTCTGTCGACAACTCTATGACTGCCAATTTTTGTAATTTATTTTGAGTGACAATACGAGCAGGATATGTGCCTGACGGTATGCAACATGCGTGCTTATAACAGGACAGTGACACGCAGCTATTGTAACAAAAGTAATCCAAATCATTACCTAGCACTGTACTGCGCTCGTCACCCAAAAAATATGATATTTTATCTCTATGCCCTGTAATTTCCATGAAAACATTGCCCTTCAAAACGGAACACAGTGATATTTCACATCAATGTGTTTTCACATCACTGTTTGTAGTGGTAGGACTCTTGGCAGAGTCCGCCTGGGGAAATACCACACTTTTGCTAGTTACTTTACCGCCAAACAGTAATGTTTTAAACATTACTGTGTTCCGGTGTGAAGGGCAATGTTTCCAGTATCCAGTCCAATTTTAAAATGGAGGAAATAGTGGTTTTGCATTATATGTCAGTAAACTATCATTTATTATAATATGAAAAAGAGAAGAATGAGGAGATGGTGGATGAATGAATGAATGAATGAAAACTCTTTATTGTTCACACCTTAAGATAGTACATAAAACACATAGGAGTACAGTAAAACTAGTGAAACAACTGGCGGCCTTATCGCTGAAAGCGATTTCTTCCAGGCAACCTTGGTGTGGATGACTACTATTCATAGAAACCGAACGATGTAAGTATTCTGGAAAGTGATCTCTTCTTACCGCAGGCGCAGGGAGACTGCCGTGAGTGTATAATACACGTAATTGTTGACGATTGGTTGGAACATTTTCTTTTTCTATTTTTAATTGTATTTTATATTCTATTTTTCCTGTAAATTTAGTTGTTGCTTTAGTTGCCTTGGTGACGGAGCGTTTTTGTTTAATTTTGTAAATAATTTTAATATTCTTACTATCATTGTGCGCCATTCTGATTTCATATATTCACCAGCTAGTTACAATCCACCGCTCACCAACAATTATAATCTCACCTTATTTTTCTCATGTACAGCACAGGAATGGAAAGTATGTGATCTGACTTAACCGCAGAGAGTGGCATAGAATTTCCTGGATTTTTCGTATCCTATTCAACAAACCCTTTTAGTCCAAGATCCCAGAGCTGCCACACGTCACCTATTTTCTGATGAATGGAATGTGGGCGATTGAGTAGAGTTAGTAATAGAACAAGAGCCCGTGAACCCCAGACCTTCGTTATTTTATAAAAGCTGAAAACTTGTCAGCGCATGCTCCTAACACAGGTAAGAACGATGGACCATTATGAAGTTTGGGTCATCCTGGCTTTGGCAAATAAATGGTATTAAGGCCCCAAGTCCCAGCAGTGGGAACTTTTAGTAGGCTGCTTATGATAATTAGGCTGCTAATTGTTACCCAAATATTATGTTTAAAAATAAGCGCGCATATTATGGCGCAAGTAGAATTACAATTGCATGAACATTAACACAACATGGGTGTCTGGCAAGTGCTTACCACGATGTTAAGTGTCTAGCAATTATTGGTGTAATTTTTAATAACATTCTGAAGGTATTACCAAAATATCAGACTTTATAATTTGACAAATTTAGATCGGTACACCTTTAGTACCGTTTATCTGCCAAAGCCAGGATGATCCAAACTTCATCATGGGCCATCGTTCTTAACTGTGTTGGGAGCATACTCTGACAAACGTTCAGCTTTTATAAAATAACGAAGGTCTGGGGTGCATGGGCTCTTGGTCTATAAGTACCTAGAACACATGCTTACTCGCTAACTTGCTTAGACGGCCAATTTTGAGATACCAATGGGGTAATGAAGGAACATACAAACATTACTTACTTCACATATTTTGTAATAAATGATTTTCAAGTATGTTGTAGGCGATATCCTTAAAAACAAGGTCCCAATACGTCCAGACACTTTCCGTCGCGTCGGTCGTTTTGCTTAACAACTCCAAAATAATAATTTAATTTCACTTCAATTCTCATGCTACATTTGTAAATATGTTCGTCAGACAACTATTTTGTTGCTTTTTACAATAAGATAGACCAATCTAAGGGGGCAATCAGCCCCTAAACTCAACTATGCCTCTATGGGTAAGAGCGCGAGACTGAGTGAAACATTTATTAGGAAATATTGTCTAACATTGAGAGGGATGATTGGCCCCTTAGATAGGTCTGGCTTATTGGAAAAAGCTTTAAAATAGTTGTCTGACGAACATATTTACAAATGGAGTATGAGAATTTAAGTTAAGTTATTATTTTGGAGTTGTTAAGCAAAACGGCCGACGGAAAGTGTCTGGGAGTATTTGGACCTTGTTTTTACTTACAAGTTTACCTTTGCCTACAACATACGTGAAAATCACTTATTAGAAAATACGTGAAGTAAGTAATGTTTGCATGTACCTTCATTACCCCATATCTCAAAATTGGTTGTCTAAATGTCTAAGCAAGTTAGCGAGTAAGCATGCTTGTGTTCTTAGTTCTTACTAACTCTACTCAATCGTCTCCATATCATTCATCAGAAAATAGGTGACGTCTGGCAGCTCTGGGATCTTACTCTATTTCATTTAATACCCATATCATGGGGGTGCATTTCAAATAGCTAATCCGCCATCTTGGACGTCCGCCATATTTAATTTAAGTCACGTGACTATTTTTTTCGTATTTCTGACAGCAAACCCTTTCATCCAATCCACCTATCCACCCCCAAGATATGGGTTTGATACCCATTCAATTCAATGGGTGGATTTCAAACAGCCAATCCACCATCTTGGGGAGGGCGCCATATTGGATTTGTAATGACGTTTCTTAACTAGTCATATATTCTCATCAGAATTCAGAGCGTGTGTAAAACTTAATCCTAATCGAAGACCAGCAAGTGGGTCAAATTAAGATTTCAAGATTTTCTTACATACACAGAGTACTAACGTAATAGTTGTCTATGCTCATTTTAATAGTGTTTTATATTTGTGATTGATTAAACTGGTAAAATAGATTATTTAAGTAGGGCTGATCCATGTTGGGCACGTTTTGTGAATTTAAATAAAAATGTGATCAAGTATATCACCATCATTTATTATACAAATATAACTAACATTATTTTATATAACCAAAAATTATTTCCCTAGAATGGAAGACGCCGAACCCACGACAGCAACGGCTGGGCCAGCTTTGATGATCCCATCTCGAATGTGCTGCCCCAATCTTTCCTGAAATCAAATATCTTATGATTTACAAAAATCTTGATTGATGCTTTGATAGATGCATAAGTAAGATGACAGGGTTGACTTACAATTTAAAAAAATATGTTAAAGTGAACACAGACAGTTAAGGCGGGCAAATTCAAAGACGCACAGTGAGCTATGGGAAGTGCCATGTTCATGCCACTAAACGTTACCACTGCTGGGACTCAGGGCTTTCTCTTGCAAGGAGAGAGACAAGGCTATAGTCCATCACGCTAGCCCAGTGCAGGTTGGTGGGTGACACATGACTTCGAAAGATTCTAGGTACCTACACGTTGGTTACCTCGCGATGTTTTCCTTCGCCCTTTTAAGTTAGACGAATTACGCACATGACTTCGAATAGACAGTGGTGCGCGTGGTTTTGAACCCGGGGTCTCCGGATTGCCAGTCGCTGTTCTCCCGACTAGACCAGCCGTAACTTAGCATAACTATGCATAGCAAGCATTGGTCGAATTATTATGCTGTATCAAAAAGCTTATACGCTTATAAACGCCAACAGTTTTAATCTTGTATTCAAACCAAGCGCTCCAAGAGCTTTTAAAAATGAGAGGTCACTATGGCTCAAAGTGTCAACGCCAAACGGCTCAAAGTGTCAACTTGGGGAGTAGATGATACCTAAACTCGGCCATAATATAAACAAAGTTGTACATTTTACTGAATCGAGTGAATTTCTTCAGTAAAGGGCTTTGAACTCGAAGGAATGCTATTTTTAACCGACTTTATTGTAAGTTAATTTTACTGTTAATTTTTTTATAATGTTGAGATATTTGAATTAGGTTGGAATAGCTTTGAGAGTGAGGCCATAAGATGAATTGTTTAGCTGGGTTAGGCAATATTTGAGAAACTACGTCTAGTCTTCTCGTCACTCATCCCCAGTGGCGTCGTGTCCCTTGTCCCCTTTAAGTGCGAGATCGTAGGCGAAGGCCTACTTTGTCCACACCAGACGCCACGTTAGAGACGCCATTGCGTATCCCACAGTGTTTTAAGACATAAGTAATACTTATCAAGTATACAACTAGTGTATCCTACCCAGTCATGACCATCAGCACTGAAACGTTGACAACTGGCAGAAAAAGTGATCTGTAATATCAACGTGTAAGTATCTCTCTGTACCTGTATGTAATCATTGGGATAGATGGGTTCTAGAGTAGAGACCGCTTACCGGTAAGAATAGTGTAGGACGCCTGGAGATGAGATGAATTTATTATGTTTCACAAAAAGTGGCTGCTATTGGCAGATGCAGACGTAAAGCGAAGGATCGGACTGAGTGGCGTATTACTGGAGATGAGATTTGATCGGCTTTACATTAAATAGATGATTGTGACGTAAGACATGTTGAGGTGATGAGATCACAGCTACGACTGGACTTTTCTGGACTGCGCCGATTGGTTCGTGGTGCGATGTGCACCCTATTTGAGCGTCGATTAGTCGTACTAGCACGTCAGTCACCGAGTATCTGAACGCCGTATGTCGTCGAAACTTAGTCGACATTGTCCGACCAAATTACGCAGAAGTAACCTGATAGTCAGGAAAACATTGTACAGCACTTCGTTAATTTTTATTTAAAAGTAGCTGTATCCTGCGCACTTTGGTACGCCACCTGTCTCAAATTTGTCACACCAACTCAAAAACTTTCTTTGACTCATGCACAACAACAATGATCAAATAATGCAAAACCGGTCAAGTGCGAGTCGGACTCCCGCAGGAAGGATTCCGTGCCATTAACAAACATACGGCGAAAACCTCTTTGGCTTTATTTGAAATTTCTTATACATCGCAATTTCCGGAGACAGGCAAAGAGTTTTATTAAAATTTTGATTTTTGGCTCATGATTCTGACGACGAATTCAATATCTCGTTCTACTTTTACTAGTGGCGCCATCTAGTTTATTTGTGACGGACTAATCGAGCAAATATCAAGTTTGTTGTATGGGAGCCCCCCTTAAATAATGTTTTTATTTCATTTTTAGTTTTTGTTATAGCGGCAATAGAAATACATCATCTGTGAAAATTTCAACTGTCTAGCTATCATCGTTCTTGAGATACAGTCTGGTGACAGATAGATTGACAGACGGACAGCCAAGTCTCAATAATAGGGTTTCGTTTTTACCCTTTGGGTACGAAACCCTGAAAAGGACAAATATTTATTTTTATACATCTACGTATACAAATACTTACAATTTTCTTAAACCCCTTCCATCTTGGTGCCGGCGCAGCCGAAATCGTCGCAAAAACCATTAAGATAGCGAAGACCAAGAAAATCAACTTTGAGAAATTCATTTTTTATTTAAATCAGAGGACTTTTGACCGGCCTTTACTTTTCTTCGCTTAAACGATTTCAAATGATACTGTTCCCAGGAGCAATTGCGTTTTATATTAATCTGAAGTAGCAAGTTTTATCGTAAAATCAATACATTGAAGAGCAAAAGAGTGCTCTGTCGCAATTGCAAAAGATTGTTAGTCATGTGATGTTGGGAAACGAAAGTAGGAGGCGGGCGACTAATGGTGGGTTCAGGGAACTCCCAGTTAAAATAGTTATATTTGTTAAATAATTAAGCGTTAGAAATTTTCCTTTTTTTAAATTACATCCTACTAATACTAAGTATAGATAAAGTCTCCGCTAGATAATCATGTTATTCAACTTGAGCACTCTTTTGTTCTTCAATGTATTGATTTTACGATTAAACTGCTACTTCAGATTAATATAAAACGCAAATGCTCCTGGGAACAGTATCATTTGAAATCGTTTAAGCGAAGAAAAGTAAAGTCCGGTCAAAAGCCATCTGATTTAAATAAAAAATGAATTTCTCAAAGTTGATTTTCTTGGTCTTCGCTGTTTTTATGGCTGTTGCGACGATTTCGGCTGCACCGGCACCAAGATGGAAGGGGTTTAAGAAAATTGTAAGTACACGTAGATGTATAAAAATGAATGTTTGTCCTTTTTTTTAATCTTAAACTATGCATTTGATCATGTGAAGATCTTTGGCAAAGTTGTTGTGCATGAGTCTAAGAATGTTTCAGAGTTAGTACGACCAATTTAAGACAGGTAGCGTAGCAAAGCGCACAGGATATAGCTAGTTTTAAATCAAAATTAGCCATGTGCTAGTACGACTAATCGATGGTCAAATACGGTGCGCATCGCACCACGAACCAATCGGCGCAGTCCAGAAAAGTCCAGTCGTAGATGTGATCTCATCACGCCAACATGTCTTACGTCACAATCATCTATATCATGTTAAGTCGATCAAATCTCATCTCGAGTAATACGCCACTCGGTCCGATTCTTCGCTCTATGTCTGCATCTGCTACTAACAGCCACTTTTTGTGAAACATAATATTCGTCTAATCTCTGGGCGTCCTACACTACTCTTACCGGTTAGCGGTTTCTACTCCAGAACCCGTCTATCCTAATGATTACGCACAGGTACAGAGAGACACGTTGAAATTACAGACTACTTTTTCTGCCAGTGTCAATGTTTCAGCACTGATGGTCATGACAGTTAGGATACACTAGTTGTATACTTATGTTTTAAAACACTGTGGGATACGCAATGACGTCTCTAGGCGTGGGCAAAGTAAGCCCTGGCCTACGATCTCGCACTTAAAGAGGACAAGGGACACGACGCCATTGGGGATGAGTGTCGAGAAAACTCGACGTAGTTTCTCAAATGTTGCTCAACCCAGCTAAACAATTCATCATAAGGCCTCACTCTCAAAGTTATTCCAACCTAATTCAAATATCTTAACATTATAGAAAATTTTAACTGTGAAATTAACTTACACCAATGGCATTTCTTTGAGTTCAAAGCCCTTTACCGAATAAGCCCACTCGATTCAGTAAAATGTACAACTTTGTTTATATTATGGCCGAGTTTAGGTTTTATCTACTCCCCAAGTTGACACTTTGAGCCGTTTGGCGTTGAGACTTTGAGCCATAGAGACCTCACATCTTAAAAAGCTCTTGGAGCGCTTAGTTTGAACACAAGAATAAAACTGCTGGGGCTTATAAGCGTAAAAGCTTTTTAATACAGCATGATAATTCGACCAATGCTTGCAATGCTTTACGGCTGGTCTAGTCGGGAGAACGGCGACTGCCGATCCTGAGACCCCGGGTTCAAAACCACGCGCACCACTGTCTTTTCGAAGTCATGTGCGTAATTCGTCTAACTTAAAAGGGCGAAGGAAAACATCGCGAGGTAACCAACGTGTAGGTATCTAGAATCTTTCGAAGTCATGTGTCATCCACCAACCTGCACTGGGCCAGCGTGATGGATAATAGCCTTGACTCTCTCCTTGCAAGAGAAGGCCCTGAGTCCCAGCAGTGGGAAGGTTTAGTGGCATGAACATGGCACTTTCCATAGCTCGCTGTGCGACTTTGAATTTGACCGCCTTAACTGTCTGTGTTCACTTTAACATATTTTTTTTAATTGTAAGTCAACCCTGTCATCTTACTTATGCATCTATCAAAGCATCAATCAAGATTTTTGTAAATCATAAGATATTTGATTTCAGGAAAGATTGGGGCAGCACATTCGAGATGGAATCATCAAAGCTGGCCCAGCCGTTGCTGTCGTGGGTTCGGCGTCTTCCATTCTAGGGAAATAATTTTTGGTTATATAAAATAATGTTAGTTATATTTGTATTAAATAAATGATGGTGATATACTTGATCACATTTTTATTTAAATTCACAAAACGTGCCCAACATGGATGAGCTATACTAAAATAATCTATTTTACCAAGTTAATCAATCACAAATATAAAACACTATTAAAATTAACATAGACAACTATTACAGAGACTTGCCAAAAGGCTCATAGGCAACGATACACTTGTGGAAAAAAAAGACTGCAGAGTCTTGAACATCGCCGAAAAATTGCTAACCTATCCGTTTTTATTGTATACACTTCGGAGAATGTGCGACTGATTTGCATGATCTAATACCACCTTGTCCTTTTTTCTATCGGAATGCTCGTAGTTCGAAAAAGCGACATCGTTTCATGGTTGATGTTCCAAAGACACGAACGAAGATATTTTATTTGAGATCTGATTCTATTGTGATAAGAACGTCTAGGCTGTGGAATACTTTGCCGGTTTTCTCCGATGGTTACTATCATTGTATCACTTCAAATCGAAAGTGAATCAGTTTTTTTTTCTAGGTAAACACGCTCCATCGTAGACCGCATCGTCTCTTAACATCAGGCGAGATGGCGGTCAATTGTAAACCTACTCAAGTTAAAAAAAATACATTAGTACTATGTGTTGTATTCCAGGCCATAAAAGAAATTCGGTGTTTTTTATTTTAATCTATTCCGTTCTACCGTTTCGACGTGATTGAAAAGTAAACATTCAAAATTTGACATTTATAAAATAAGTACCTAAGATATTCTTGTTTGAAATCTGGTCTTCGTATTAAAAATAGCTACTATCTAATTTGGGGTTAGATAGTGTTGTATGTAAAGGCCGATTTAAACTGAACGAACATAGAGCTAGAGCTGGAACAAGAGCATTCTTTCTCGATCTTTTAGTGTAAACGAAAGATCGTTCTTAGCGTTTTCCATATTAAATATTCCATACAATCTTTGCGAACGCAAACAAAACAACGAAAGAATGTTCTACGTTTGTTTACACCAAATGAATTTGATACAGTGGGGATAGAATGAGCATTCGCTCGTCTGATGTAAATCGGCCTTGAAATGTCCACCAATATTTATTTATCCAGTCGCGACTTTGTCCCGCGCAGAATTAAGAAAATTGATAAAAACTGAATTTATTCGGGATGAAAAGTTGTTTCAAATTTCAACTTGTTACTTTGTTTCTTTTGTCGTGACTGAACAACACACGTATAAACATCCACAGTCATGGTATTAGTAGATGGAAGTATTGTTAGTTAGTAAACTCTATTTATAAGTATTTACTTATACTATATCTAAGATTTAGTTATTGTAATACCATTATAAACAAAAAAACACCACATTGCCACATTTATAAGAAAAATATTTAAGTTCGTTAATGTTGCTAGAATATTAAATAGCCGAACAAGTTTATGGCATTTCAAAATAAATTCAAACAGTTCTTCTCATAAGTTGAGTCATTTTGGAAAGAAAAATAACGTTTCCGAAAGACATAGCCAGCTGGCAGTTTTGTGGCTTAGTACCTCATTTTCACTACCATTATTTATTTAACTAGGCATAGTATTTCTAAAATCCCATTAATATTACAAATGGCAATGTTAGGACATCTGAATGTTTGTTGCTCAATTACACAACGATAAAAGAAAAATAGGCTGTGATTTGATGGTTGAATATTTACTTCTTAGCACGTGGAATAAAAAGATGAAGTGTTATAATTGTTTGCACTGTGTCTGGGTGTTTCTATGTATAATAAGTATGTATTTAAAGTTATATTAAGTATTATATCAGCTATCTGGCCGCCATCGTACAAGCTTTGCTTAGTTTGGGGTCAGATGGTGTTGTGTGTGAATTGTCCACAAATATTATTTATATTCGGTATATTATATTAATTATCATTTTAGAATACACGCATACACCTACTTTTTATACATTTTTTAGCTCATCTGAAGACGGCTCGTTATCCTAAAAGACGTTTTATTTTTCAACTAGTTATGGTAGAACACAAAATTATAAATTTAAGTCATAGGGTACGAAAAAAATACATAACATTTCTCTGTTCAATTTATTATTCAAAATTATTTCATTTTATGCACTACACATGCTTGTATTTAAACTCCAGAATGTAGCTTATAACAGCATAAATAAGGTTTATTTTCCGTTGGCAATGGCTGCGGCAGCGGCCACTGTCTGCACAGCAGGCGCGGCGCTGATCACTGCATCGCGGACGCGCTGACCGGCCCTTTCCTGAAAACAAAAAAAAATTTAAAACATGTTTTTTCGACTCATTGTTTCTGTGATATATTTGAATTTGAGTCACGTTTACTATCCAATGCGAAAATACCCCTTGTTTTTATCGTAGTATTCGCGATATTTGAAAAGGCAACACTGTTTCGTGGTTAAAATTATTGTCATACAATAGATTTCAGGTTCATTCTGTATGTGTAAATTTAAAGTTACAAGTGACATGTTGAATATTTCTGTTCCATTTTATAATTAGTATGCACTCAAAAATGTGACAGGGTTGGGATCAAGTAAGCCCTTAGCAAATTTTTGGAATACCGCGGTAAACATAAAAGCGTATTAAAAAATCACTTTTTGGAATACATAATAATATACCTATATTTCTTATAGTATAGGTGACGAGACGAGCAGGACATGTACATGTGATGGTAAGCTATACGCCTGCCACGTAACAGCACAGTGACACCCAGCTATTGGAACATGAAGAGTCCAAATCATTACCTAACACTGCACTGCGCTCGTCACCCAGAGATATAAGATGTTTTATCTTTATGCCCTGTAATTTCACTGGAAACATTATCCTTTAAGCTTGGTGTCTCTAACTTAAGAATTAATTAGTTTCTTATGGGTAAATACGCTCAATAGTAAATCACATTCTCTCTTAACATCAGGCGAGATAGCATTGGAAAGTTAAATGTATTTTTTTTATTTAATACAACCATTTTCAGATATCTGTCGAGGAATAATCTGGCAACATATTGTACAGTTTAACTTTATACAGTCGTATGGTGCTGACGTGAAAAAATATGTTACACTCTGAATTATTAATTCCATTTTCCCGAGCGTTTGAGTGAAAAAGTAAGAGTGAAATAAAGTTTTAGTGTATTTGTAAGAAAAAGTGATACTAGCGGGAAGTGTATTTTTACATTACTCTCAAGAAAGTTGTAGGAAATACGTTGTTGTTTCACAAAAAAAAAAAGAAATAAACATATTGAAGCGTTACATGGGCTAACTAAGTAAAGAAACTTATACTGGAGGATTTCTATCTATGAAAAATGTTAAATAAAAAAAAAATCCCTAAACATAATTACGTGAAAGTTAAAATTACCTAGGTTTTATTGTGGGATGAATTAAAAGAAAATTGATTTGAATCACTATTTGGGCTTGGCAAAAAAAAAAAAAAAAATAATTGCAAGGCGTACTGAATGAAGTACCTATATATTTCCAAAGTTATAACTATGGTGACAAATTTGTAAACATGCCAGTTTTTAACGTAAAGGTTATTAGAAATAAATTTAAACATTTAGTAATTTAGCGGGCTGCTTATGATGTTGCTAGCACTAAATGTTTCAACTGCTGGGTCTCGGGGCCTTCTTTCGCAAGGAGTCAAGACCATAATCTACCATAAACATATTATTTTGTTTCCTTACGATGTTTTCCTTTACCGTTTCAAAAGTTAGCGGCATTACGCACATGACTTCGAAAATGCAGTTGTGCTCGTGGTTTTGAACCAGGGGTCTCCGCCGTTCTCCCGACTAGACCAGCCGTAACTTAAACATACACTAAAACACTAGCAACACCCCGAGTTTTTATCTTCGCAATTCCCGTTATTTAAAATAATTTAGATCGGGATTAAGTTCTGAGTAATATTTGCAATAAAAACCCTTGCATACAGCCGTTCCATTTTCACAAACAGATAGTAACATAAAGTTATTAAAAAACTTACAATTTCTTTGAAAGGGTTCCATGGCTTAGCTGACACCATTGCCGTAGCCGCGAAGACGGCGAAAAAGAAAAGAAATATCTTCGCGAAATTCATTTTTGATGTTCTTCTCTTGAAGACTTGTGAAGAGTCTGGTGAATGGATACGAAAGTATGATGCTCTGATGTAAGGACCCTTGGCTTTTATACGCATTCAGGACCACTACGATTAATCTATGGACTCGGGACTTCACAGATCTTGTTGAGGTAGGCATTGTTATTCCTGTAGGTATTGTTTTGCATACAATCGCAATCACAAGTAGTGTTGGTTAAAATGTACATATGTTAATGCACTTACATATAAGTCACATAGTGTCTTTATTTCTATTAAATAGAGAGATGAGACGAGCAAGATATGCACCTGATGCTAAGCAACATGGCTGCCACATATCAGCACAGTGACACGCAGCTATTGGAACATGAAGAGTCCAAATCATTACGTAACACTGCACTGCGCTCGTCACCCAGAGATAAAAGATGTTTTATCTCTATGCCCTGTAACTTTATTGGAATCATTGCCCTTCAAACCGGAACACAGTATTGTTCGCACATTACTGCTTGGCGGTAGAATAACTGGCAAAGGTGTGGTGGACGTGGTGGTACTTCCCCAGATGTACTCTGCAAAGACTCCTACCACTACAAAAACCTGCACAACACCTGATGGTAAGTAACGCATCTGTCCATAAGAAAGCAGTGCCAGGCAGCCATTTGATTGTGAAAGGGCCAAAGCATTGCCTAGCATTGCTCAGCGCTGATCACCTAGATATCAGATAAAATATATGCCCACTGGAAACATCTTTCACATCGAAATGAGGTAATATATGCGCTGTTTTTACCCACTTAACTAAAGGAGGAGGTTTTCAATTCAGTTGTTGTTATAAGTGGTAACTTCTTTTGGCGCACCTGACTCAGATTTTTCGTGGACTGTGAATGAAGCTCATCGTCACGCCCCAGCGAGCAACACGGAAGGGAGTAGGCATACACAGCGTTTCCCCTCTGTCAAAGTACGAGTCCGCGTGGACCATGGAGTTTGATAATATACTGTGGCGTGAGGGCGGGGCTAGATTTGTGAATGGTGCTTTATTTTTTATGTGTTAGTGATTTGTTTGTGTGAGTATGATCGGCAATGGATCGGTACAGGTAGGTTTTGTATGTAATAGTGCGGCTTTGCGCTAGTGTGCAACTTCCCCTCCCGCAAGAAATGACAGAAAGATTTGAACAATATTTTTTAGCTAAGGCTACTCCCTTCCGTGTTGCTCGCTGTCACGCCCGGAAATGTTCCGCTGATCTCTACTAGCTGATTCAGTGAATATGTTTCAGTGAACTCTACTAAATGACTAAGTGATGGTTTCTAGTAAAATTTAATTTTAAATTGAAGGTGGTTTTAGTTGTTTTCGGAGAAAATTATCCAATTAATTATTATTAAATTATTGGAACATGAAAAGTCCAAATCATTACCTGTAGCAGTGAACTGCGCTCGTCACCCAGAGATCTAAGATATCATATCTTTATGCCCTGGAATTGCTCTGGATACATTGCCCTTCAAACCGGAACATAGTCATGTTTGCACATTACTGCTTGGCGGTAGAATAATGGGTGTTTTTTTAAGACTGGATGTTTTTGTGAATGATGAGTATTTATGATGCAATATAAATATGAATCGTGAATGTTAATTTTTACAATATTTTGTTTTATTGCTGAGGAGGTTTTGATACTTCAAGCATGAAAAAGACATACTTATTTTATCAAATGAACGTTATGGAAGCGGGTGAACATTTTAGCAACTTTGAGGACTTCTTACCTTTGAATTTCATCACCCCAGATAGATAAATATGTGAAGTTTTATGCAACTATGGACAATGGCAATTATATAATAATCATTTTATTTTTAGATTTAACAAAATTGCCTTAACATACGGGTATCTTCTACATCGATTTAAAGTAGTCTAACTAACCTCAAAACTAAATTATTATTTATATTATTATAAATTATTATGAAGTGTACACTTTTTTACATGGATGAAAGGCATTAACTTATGTCCTTCCGGACTTCGTCCTGGGGGAGATGGTCGGGTTATATCGGGCTCGACACCATGGATGGACATGGTGCCCCTACCGACTAAAACGGGGTTCCACCTTTATCGCTTACGGTGGTAACGCGGGACCGTGTCTTCTTATCTTCTCTTCTTCCCGCATTCTTCCGTAAAGCCGCTGCTCTTGCCCGTCTCTGAGGAAGAGGATAGAATAGGATCCCATAGGATCATATATACCCTTGTCACCATCGCACCTGAAGACAATACAACTGATGAAATGTCGGTGTGCGGAAGTTACAAACGTGACCTCGAAAAGTGTATTTATTGGAACACGCCAGGCTCCTCACGATATTTTCCTTCGCCATTGTAGCCAGTGGTGGTAAAAAACTTGTTCATAAATATTTAGAAATTTTAATTTAGCAAAAATACTCGAAGGCAGGATTCGCGTCTACGATTTCACGATTGAAAAATCAAATATTCTGGCCAACACCACCACTGCTACTAGAGTCCCAGCAGTGGGAACACAAAATTGACTGTTCGCGACAAGGTAGCCTGAAACATGAAAATAGACAGGTAGGGTAAATTTTTACCTAATTTTTATAGCTACGAGGGATTTTTTTCCACAGTTGGCAACCCTAGTTTCCGAGTTCGAGTAGGACATGTGTATGATAAACAGCACGCTTGCCCATAACAAAACAATGTCATACACCTATTTGAACACGAAGAGTCCGATTCATTATCTAGCGATACACAGCACTCGTCTCCTATCTGTGTCTGGTTCAGTCTTCATCCAGTGTAAAACCGGCTTCATGCAGTTACGTCATTATATAAATATTGGTGGACATAAATATTGGTGGACAATTCACACACAACACCATCTGACCCCAAACTTAGCAAAGCTTGTATGATGGCAGCCAGATAGCTGATATAATCGTTGGTAGTTTTCATGGTAATGGACATCATATATTTTTTTTAGTTTTTTCATTCTCTTACTTTAGAAGTTAGAGGACACACATTTTACCACTTTGGAAGCGTCTCTCGCGCAAGTTATTCAGTGTAGACGAAAATGATTTTAGAAACCTCAACATCATTTTTGAAGACCTATCGATAGACACCCCACACATGTAGGATTGATGAAAAAAAAATTTTTGAGCTTCAGTTCTCAGTATGGGGGGCACCCCTAATTTTTGTTTTTTTAAAAAACTTTTGTAGAAATCTTAATGCGGTTCACAGAATACATCTACTTATCAAGTTTCAACAGTGTAGTTCTCATAGTTTCGGCAAAAAGTGGCTGTGACATACGGACGGACAGACAGACAGACATGACGAATCTATAAGGGTTCCGTTTTTACGTTTTACGGAACCCTAAAAACAAAGTTTAAGAATATGCAAATAGTTGGTACAGATTGGAGGTGCGTTCCAGACAAAGCATACAAAGGAACTAAAAGACAATGTCTTTAAAATTATCTTTGATAAGAACGAAAGAAGTGCCTTTGGTAAAGGAAATGTACCTACTTATATTGTTTTATTACGTTTGCATTTGCATTTGACCACCCTCTTGCCTGGTGTTAGACGACAATGCGGTCTACGTGAACGTAGACGTCTGAAGGGCAATGTTTCCAGTGAAATTACACGGCTTAGAGATATAACAACTTAGATCTCTGGGTGACGAGCACAGTGCAGTGCTAGGTTATGATTTGGAATCTTCTTGTTCCAATAGCTGCGTTTCACTGTGTTGTTATGTGGCAGGCATGTTACTTACCATCAGGCACATGACCTGCTCGTTTCGTCACTTTATATTTAAAAAAAAAAAAAAAAAACGTGAGCTAGAAGAAATCGTTTCACCTTCGACTAGGACTCGAGAAGACTCCAAGGACATAGACATCGGGAAAAATGCACTCAGGCAACGCATTTCACAGCGTAGACGTTCCTATTACGTAAGTACTTCTTCTTCCCTTTTCAAGATACCAGTAGTAGATACATAAATATGTAGGACATGTAGGTACAGTCCGCGAGGTATAAGCTGAGCTTTGCATTAGTGTGAGTGATCACATGCATACGCATCTATTACCAAAAGTACAGTCAGACAACAAACTCTTAAACAACAAGCTGACATTAACTATCCAGGATCAATATGGTCATTGCGAAAAGAAGTATCTCTTTTAGGATTCAAATGGTCAAGGACAGAGAATAACAGAAAAAAAATTAATGGAAAAGCATGAGATCCGTCACCTACGTATAACTTATTTACTTAAAATTTCCGAATACCGTATTCAGGGCAGGCCTATCGTTTATACCGATGAAACATATATTGACACCACTCACACATCATCAAAATCATATTCAGATGGCAGCACTTCTGGTTTGAAGAAACACCTTATTAAGAGAACATGGTCACAGCGTCCTGCGTCTGACTGTACTTTTGGTGATCACTCACACTAATGCAAAGCTCAGCTTATACCTCGCGGACTGTATATTACATTTATACCTATTGTTGGTGAGCATGAACGCTCGAGGTATGCACAAAAATCTTTATTTCTAAAAACCATATATCTAAAACATGAACGTATAAAAAAGTCGAACGTAATCTCGCTAAAACCAAAACTGTGTCACTAGAGTCGGCCACATTTGCACGTGTGCGTTGTCAGGTTGTCACTGATAGGCTGACACCCACACATATACACAAATTGCACGTGTAATGACCCACTGAAGTGTGTGTTAGCCTGTACGTGACAGCGCACACGTGCATATTATGTGGCCGACTCGATGAACACAGTTTTTGTTTTAGCGAGACTATGTCCGACTTTTTTATACGTCTATGATCTAAAAGGGTGAAGTAAGAAAAACTTTTCCCACACCAAAGATTGAAGACCAATCATCACCACGGCGTTGTGGTCTTTTCTAAATATTATCTGAAATCTGGATTTGGTGGTGGTCTTTTGTGTATACCTATCTGTATGTTGTTGTGATGATACTCTGTCGCGTAGCTAAAGTTCGCATTAGCTTTAATAGTCAACTAAGGTTGAGGCTGAACTGAGTTTTTGATAGCGCCACTTTACGTATTTCTAGTATATTTTTAAATCATAGTCCTATCGTGTCCCTGATACACCTCAGTCTAAGGATGTCTCCTTAGAATATTGTTTATTCAATAAATTAAAGGAAGTTATTTAAAAAAAAAAATCAGAACCATCATAACATATTTCATTATCAGAATATTTATTGCCATTCATTCATCTCCCTATAACCGGCTGAAAGACCTTGGCTTGTCCAGAAGTGCAGTAAGTTCTATACTAGAACGAGTACCTAAACTGCACTAGTAGGATCATATCGGATTTGGCTGGGCAGGGAGAGAAATACGAGTAGTGAAGGTTAGTGTTGACGTACGTCACAAAGGGGCCCCTTAAACCTACGTCCGAGTCACGAGTCTTGGTGTCTACTCGAGATTTCTCTCTCTGCCACACGATGGACCCGGCACCCGCACGGTGAATTCATGGAATGCTAAGAAGTTTGTCTCAAAACTGTTTTTCCTCACACTCAATTGTTATCGCATCCTTTGCTTTCAAAATAACGCCTACAGACAATAATAATGCTTAATTTAAGTTATGTGAAGTCCCGGGTCCCTAGAGTTATCTGTTTGTAGTGAACCTGTATACATATAAAAGGCAGGGGTCCTTACATCAGAGCATCACACTTTCGTATCAACTTGCCATAGACTCTTCACAAGTCTTCAAGAGAAGAACATCAGAAATGAATTTCGCTAAGATATTTCTTTTCTTTTTCGCTGTGTTCGTAGCCACGGCGACAGTGTCAGCCAATCCATGGAGGCCTTTCAGGAAACTTGTAAGTTTTTCTTTAAAGTTTTATTTTATAAAATCCTGCCTTTTCTGTTTTATAAATCACGCTACCTACATATAATACCCTTAATTATAATTTTTAAATTAATAACGACCTAAACCAAAATTGTTTACATTAGTTTGATCCTACCATCAGTAGTTAAGTGTCACATATGCATATTTTGGGAACTATTTTTTGAAAATAATAAAAGCAAACATTCATTTAACATGTACAGCAAAAAATCTCTTATAAGTAACTACGGACTCACTCACTAACATCGTTATAAGATGTAAAACAGATAACTTTAAAAGAAGTAAATTATTTATTTACAAAACTATTTGTATTTAGATATTCAGAAATAGCGAAAATATAATTACATTTTATTATATGTAAGTAATACCCTGAGTGGTTTTTTGCCTATGGATACAATCTCAGTGTATTCAAATCTCATTTGCAGTGGTAGGACTCTTAGCAGAGTCCGCCTGGGGAAGTACCACACCTTTGCCAGTTATTCTACTGCCAAGCAGTAATGTGCAAACATTACTGTGTTCCGGTTTGAAGGGCAATGTTTCCAGAGAAATTACAGGGCTTAGAGATATAACATCTTAGATCTCTGGGTGACGAGCGTAGTGAAGTGCTAGGTGATGATTTGGACTCTTCATGTTCCTTTAGCTACGTGTCACTGTGCTGTCATGTGGCAGGCATGTTGCTTACCATCAGGCACGTGACCTGCTAGTCTCGTCACTCTTTATTAAAAAAAAAAAACAAGTTAACCAGTTTCTTTTGCGTAGACGCGCACGATCGTAGAACGCACCGTAATTTAATATCTGAGATAATGTTATGTGGAAGTGTAAGCCTATTCATAACCTCTTAAGAGTACTATCATCTCTACAATCAGAAGATCTCAGAAGCACTGGTTCGAACTCCGCCCAAACTTCTAATTACATTTCCAAGGTTATCCTTTTTGGGGTTCCGTACCCAAAGGGTAAAAACGGAACCCTATCACTTAGACTTGGCCGTCCGTCCGCCCATCCGTCCGTCTATCACCAGACTGTATCTCAATAACGGTGATAGCTAGACAGTTGACATTTTCACAGATGATGTATTTCTATTGCCGCTATGAAAACAATTACAAAAAATAAAATAAAAATAATATTTAAGGGGGCTCCCATACAATAAACTTGATTTTATACCGTTTCTTGCTCGATTAACCCTTTTCAAGCAAACTAGATGAGTGACGTCATCTAGTAAAAATAAAACGCGATATCAAATTCATCGTCAGAATCCTGAGGCAAAAATCAAAATTTTTAAAGAAACTTTTTGTCTGTCTGGGCAAATTGCGATGTAATTCCGGATAAATCCAAAGAGGTTTTCGCCGTTTATTTGCTAATGGTATGGAACCCTTCGTGCGGGAGTCCCACTCGCCCTTGACCGGTTTTATTTATAAATGTGCCTGATGGTAAGCAACATGCCTGCCACATAGCAGCACAGTGACACGCCGCTATTGGAACATGAAGAGTCCAAATCATTACCTAGCACTGCACTGCGCTTGTCACCCAGAGATCTAAGACGTTATATCTCTAAGCCCAGTAATTTCACTGGAAAGATTGCCCTTCAAACCTGAACAGAGTAATATTTGCACATTACTGCTTGGTAGTAGAATAACTGGCAAAGGTGTGGTATTTCCCCAGGCGGACTCTGGCAAGAGTCCTACCACTACAATAGGTACAAAATGATATAGGACCAGTTACGGCCGGTCTAGTCGGGAGAACGGCGGCTGCCGATCCGGAGACCCCGGGTTCAAACCCCACACGCACCACTGTATTTTCGAAGTCATGTGCGTAATGCCGCTAACTTAAAAAACGGCCTTAACTCTCTCCTTGCGAGAGAAGGCCCCAAGTCCCAGCAGTGGGAACGTTTAGTGGGCTGTTGATGATGATGATATAGGACCAACACTAAAACTTCCAGTTACCAGAATTTTAGTTACAGCTAGAGGTATTACCATTGCATTTCTAATATATACCAATCTCAGGTTAACCTAGTGAATTATGGCTTTGACTATCTCGATAAATGAGAAAACTCTGAGTCTCAAAGTCAAAGTTATTTATTTATAAAAATGTACAATTTACACGTCAATTTTAAAAAACAAAAAAAGAGCATACAAAGAGTATACATTTTTATAGTTTAAATTTAACATTTTATTGTACGATAATAAGTATCGTACAAATAAGTGTCGACCATTAAGATATAATATGTATTTATTACAATTGTAATGAACAATGTAATTTTTTTACAATTTTATTGTGAGTTTACCATCACTCTTTAAAAAATCGTTGTAACTATAAAAAGTTTGATCGATAAGCCAGCTTTTTAATCGGTTCTTGAAGCTGCCCAAACTCGGGGCTATTTTAACTATTAGTCACCTTACTATTTTACATTAGTCACTATTTAACTATTGTCTCGAACATAGAGTGCTTTTTGCTTTACGTTATTTTTGTATTTCCAGGGGAGATTTGGCCAGCGAGTGCGTCATGCGGTGGTCATCGCCGCCCCGGCAATCCAGGCCGCGGCCGGTGCCGCAGCCATCGCTAATGGGAAATAGATAGCTCTCTACTGTTTTCAACTGCATTATGTATACCTACAACAATGTAAATATATAAACTGAAATTACATTTTTACTTGCAATAAATGTATCAAACTGATGTTTTTTTGTCTTTATATTCAGAACAAACAACACCACGCAGATTTCCGCGTGTACTTTACGTTCCTGTAATTTTCATGCTATAAAACTTACCCTATTTGCTCTTCCATACGCTTATCTAATTCTGTTCCAAATTTAAACCCGATCCGTTCAGCCGTTGTCACGTGATTGAGCAACAAACTTGTAGACATCCAAGCATCAACATTTTTGCATCATACTGATATTATGAAAAATAATGCCGTGTGTCTAGATGTGATGTTTTGATGGTGGATGCTCATTCATGGCGGAACGCTTGAATGGATTCGATTTGGAATATATATATTATACATAGACGATAAAGAAATCTTCGGGTAAACTCGGATTATCTAGATGGCCATGGTCATGAGCACGCCCTCCGGTTTCACCCACGAAGTTTCCAACGTCGTCAAACTCTGAGTTTTCATTTCTGTCGACAACTCTATGACTGCCAATTTTGTAATTTATTTTGAGTGACAATACGAGCAGGATATGTGCCTGACGGTATGCAACATGCGTGCTTATAACAGGACAGTGACACGCAGCTATTGTAACAAAAATAATCCAAATCATTACCTAGCACTGCACTGCGCTCGTCACCCAAAAAAATATGATATTTTATCTCTATGCCCTGTAATTTCCATGAAAACATTGCCCTTCAAAACAGAACACAGTGATGTTTTCACATCAGTGTGAAAACATCACTGTTTGTAGTGGTAGGACTCTTGGCACAGTCCGCCTGGGGAAATTCCACACCTTTGCTAGTTATTTTACCGCCAAACAGTAATGTGCAAACATTACTGTGTTCCAGTGTGAAGGGCAATGTTTCCAGTTTCCAGTCCAATTTAAAAATGGAGGAAATAGTGGTTTTGCATTATATGTCAGTAAACTATCATTTATTATCATATGAAAAAGAGAAGAATGAGGAGATGGTGGATGACTACTATTCATAGAAACCAAACGATGTAAGTATTCTGGACTGCCGTGAGTGTATAATACACGTAATTGTTGACGATTGGTTGGAACATTTTCTTTTTCTATTTTTAATTGTATTTTATATTCTATTTTTCCTGTAAATTTAGTTGTTGCTTTAGTTGCCTTGGTTACGGAGCGTATTGGTTTAATTTTGTAAAAAAAATGTTTTTTAATTGAAACAAAAGAAGTATAAACCGTAAAAATTTTGTAAATAATTTTAATATTTTTACTATCATTGTGCGCCTTTCTGATTTGCTATATTCACCAGCTAGTTACAATCCACCGCTCACCAACAATTATAATCTCACCTTATTTGTCTCATGTACAGCACAGGAATGGAAAGTATGTTATCTGACTTAACCGCAGAGAGTGGCATAGAATGTCCTGGATTTTTCGTATCCTATTCAACAAACCCTTTTAGTCCAAGATCACAGAGCTGCCAAACGTCACCAATTTTCTGATGAATGGAATGTGGACGATTGAGTAGAGTTAGTAAGTACTAAGAACACATGCTTACTCGCTAACTTGCTTAGACGGCCAATTTTGAGATACCTATGGGGTAATGAAGGAACATTACTAACTTCATATATTTTGTAATAAATGATTTTCAATTATGTTGTAGGCGATATCCTTAAAAACAAGGTCTCAATACTCCCAGACACTTTCTGTCGCGTCGGTCGTTTTGCTTAACAACTCCAAAATAATAATTTAACTTCACTTCAATTCTTATGCTTAATTTGTAAATATGTTCGTCAAACAACTATTTTGTTGCTTTTTACAATAAGATAGACCAATCTAAGGGGGCAATCAGTCCCTAAACTCAACTATGCCTCTATGGGTAAGCGCGCGAGACTGAGTGAAACATTTATTAGGAAATATTGTCTAACATTGAGAGGGATGATTGGCCCCTTAGATAGGTCTGTCTTATTGGAAAAAGCTTTAAAATAGTTGTCTGACGAACATAATATTTACAAATGGAGTATGAGAATTTAAGTTAAGTTATTATTTTGGAGTTGTTAAGTAAAACGGCCGACGGAAAGTATTTGGGAGTATTTGGACCTTGTTTTTAAGGATATTGCCTACAGCATACGTAAAAATCACTTATTAGAAAATACGTGAAGTAAGTAATGTTTGTATGTACCTTCATTACCCCATATCTCAAAATTGGCCGTCTAAGCAAGTTAGCGAGTAAGCATGTTTGTGTTCTTAGTTCTTACTAACTTTTGCTCAATCGTCCACATAACATTCATCAGAAAATAGGTGACGTCTGGCAGCTCTGGGATCTTACTCTATTTCATTTAATACCCATATCATGGGGGGTGCATTTCAAATAGCTAATCCGTCATCTTGGACGTCCGCCATATTAAATTTAAGTCACGTGACTATTTTTTTTCGTATATCTGACAGCAAACCCTTTCATTTGATACCCATATCTTGGGGGTGGATTTCAAACAGCCAATCCACCAACTTAATCCTAATCGAAGACCAGCAAGTGGGTCAAATTAAGATTTCAAGATTTTCTTACATACACAGAGTACTAACGTAATAGTTGTCTAAGCTCTTTTTGTAAGTGTTTTATATATGAGATTAACTAAACTGGTAAAATAGATTATTTTAGTAGGGCTGATCCATGTTGGGCACGTTTTGTGAATTTAAATAAAAATGTGTTTAAGTATGTCATCATAATTTATTTAATACAAATATAACTAACTTTATTTTTTAGAACCAAACATTATTTCCCTAGAATGGAAGACGCCGAACCCACGACAGCAACGGCTGGGCCAGCTTTGATGATTCCATCTCGAATGTGCTGCCCCAATTTTTCCTGAAATCAAATATCTTATGATTTACAAAAATCTTGATTGATGCTTTGATAGATGCATAAGTAAAATGACAGGGTTGACTTACAATGAAAAAAATGTTAAAGTGCACACAGACAGTTAAGGCGGTCAAATTCAAAGTCGCACAGCGAGTTATGGGAAGTGCCATGTTCATGCCACTAAACCGTTGGGGGCCGAGTCACCTACGTCCGTGGGGAAGCACCTGTACATAGAAACCCCACACGTAGTCCCTGGGTGGTGCCAATCAGGTGACAAAAATACCGGTGGTAGGCTTCGGCCGAGGCTGGTGACCACCCACCAGACTAAGTCATGCCGCCAAGCGGCCCAGCCGTGTTCCGCCATGTTGTTTGGTGACGCCATTAAGGGAAAACGGGTCAGAACAGTTGCAGCATAACAACGAGACCAGATTGTCACACACTGATACATTACATGGGTAGGCTAGTCTTGGAGGGTAGCGGGATCCGAGGCACGGTTGCCGCGACCGACCGCAGATAGTTGGGGGCCCAAGTAGTGAGCTAGCCACTCATGAAAGGCTGCCCCGCCATCTAGCGAAAAATCCCGGGATGCGCTATCCTGCCGGTTGGCGACCGGAAGTCAAGGCCAGATAGACATCTCCGGGGGGTCTCGGGCGTCCCCGCAGTCTCCAGACTAGTTTTCCATACATGTATTTGTGTTGTGTGTTGTGACCATTGGTAAGTGTTATGCTGCCTTGTTCTACTTCCGTTTTCCAACCGATCTTCTCTCACACCATACAAAAATCATGATAAAAGTTACAAAAGGAAATAAAGTGTTAAAGCGGCTGCACTCCTTGACCATTAAAGTGCACCTCAATAATATCAGAGGATTGCACTCCAATCTCACGGCAGTCCATCACCATCTCGAGACTGATCAGCCGTCACTTTTGTTCCTAACGGAGACGCAGATAGGTTGTCCGTCGGACGTGGCGTACCTAACATACCCAGGTTATACCCTGGAGCACAAATTCCGGCCTCGTGCTGGTGTGTGCCTGTACGCCCGTGACGACATCTGCTGTCGGCGTCTCCGTAATCTTGAGGACACTAGGTTTTCTGTTATTTGGGTACTAGTGGACACAGGTATAGACAAAATTGTCTATGCATGTGTGTATCGGTCGCACAGCGGAGACCAGGAGACGACTAGGCTCACAGAATATTTAAGTGAAGCGGCGGACGCGGCTCAACAGAAATACCCTTCGGCCCAATTAGTGTTACTGGGGGATTTTAACGGCCATCATAAGGAATGGCTGTTCCCATACCGGGACACTGACCACGCTGGGCAGGAAACGAGAAAGCTAGCTTTATCGTTAGACCTAACCCAGCTGGTCCAAGAGGCAACAAGAGTGCCCGACGTTGAGTCGCATACACCTTATTGCTTAGACCTTCTGTTGACAACAGATCCAGACCGTTATTCCGTGGCGGTATCTTCGCCGTTAGGCAGCTCCGACCACTGTCTGGTGAAGTCAGTATCCGTCTACCATCCGTCTGATCCCAGCCCCAGAGGCAACCGGCGGATGTGGCGATACAAGTCAGCGGACTGGGACGAGATGCGCTCTTTCTTTGCATCTTACCCATGGCAGTCGTTGTGCTTTACTTCTGGTGATCCCTCAGTCTGCGCGGATGCTGTGACTAATGTAATACGAACGGCTATGGAATATTTCATTCCATACTCCGACGTCCCATTATCCAGCAAAGCTCGCCCTTGGTTTGGTTCTCAATGTAAAAGTGCTGAAGCATTTAAACATGAGGCCTACCTAGCCTGGGTTGATGCTCGACAGCGTAAGGCAAGGGACATACACCAGAAGAAGAAAGCGTTCAACAAGGCTGCTAAGGCAAGCAAAAAGGTTCTTCAGAGGGCTCGTTTTGACCACATTAGTCGAATAGGGAACAAACTAGCTTCGTATCCTGCGGGTAGCAAAGCGTTTTGGTCCCTAGCTAAATCGGTCGAATCGAACTTCTGCCGCCCCTCACTACCTCCAATGCTGAAGCCTGATGGGACACTGGCTCACACCGCAATGGAGAAAGCAAACTTGTTTGCATCTCAGTTTGCGGAATCTTCTCGTCTAGATGCTGGTAGCGCGTCACCTCCTACTCCACCTGGCTGTCCGACTCTCATGTCAGAGGTACACATTCGCCAAATTGAGGTTCGCAAAGTGCTACGAAATCTGGACGTGAATAAAGCCAGTGGCCCAGATGGTATTCCTGCCCTAGTGTTGAAG
Source organism: Ectropis crepuscularia (assembly GCA_963693475.1). NCBI lineage: Eukaryota > Metazoa > Arthropoda > Insecta > Lepidoptera > Geometridae > Ectropis > Ectropis crepuscularia. The sequence continues at coordinate 15,530,524 of OY856361.1, read as the reverse complement.
GCATGTGCGCCTGAGTTGTCCCCGATACTGACGCGTCTATTTAGACTCTCTCTCGAAACTGGATTAGTACCGAAGTCTTGGAAGCTTGCCAATGTGCAACCAGTGCCTAAAAAGGGTAGTCGTGCTGACCCTGCCAACTACAGGCCCATCTCATTCACGTCCATACTCTGCAAGACTATGGAACGTGTCTTAAACCACAGGCTCCTGACGTACCTAGAATCAAACGACCTCCTCAGTGACCGGCAATACGGGTTTCGCCGAAACCGGTCCACCGGGGATATTCTAGCGTACGTCACTCACATCTGGAGTGAAGCTATCGAGAAACACGGGGAAGCACTTGCAGTCTCCCTGGATATTTCGAAGGCTTTCGACAGGGTTTGGCATGATGGCCTTATAAGCAAGCTTTCTAGTTATGGTTTGTCTCCTGGGTTTATTTCGTGGATATCGGACTTCTTGAGGGATCGATCCATACGAGTCGTCATTGATGGCTGCTCGTCGGATCAAATGGCTATCAATGCCGGAGTCCCTCAAGGGTCGGTACTCTCTGCGACGCTCTTCCTGCTACATATCAACGATCTGTTGAAGCCCGGTATCTTTGGGTACGCAGATGATAGCACCGTTGTAGAGAGTTACATTTCTAGTGCGAGAGCCAGTGGGCAGCAAACTCAGGTACTAAGAGAGAGTCTGATCGAGCGTTTGAGCTTGACCCTTGAGGCGGTGTCTACATGGGGCGATGCCAATCTGGTCAAGTTCAACGAGAGTAAGACGCAGGCGTGTCTGTTCTCCGCTAAAAGGAGTCCTTTTCAACTGACTCCAACCTTTAGAGGTGTATCCGTTCCGATTTCTGACCGTCTTGAGCTTTTGGGCGTTACATTGACATCTACGCTGAACTTTGGTTCGTATATCGAGTCCAAGGCCAAATTAGCTGCCAAAAAGCTAGGTGTCCTCTCAAAGGTGCGAAGGTACTTCAAGTCTGAGCAGTTACTCACGTTATATAAGGCTCAAATTCGTTCTTGTATGGAGTACTGTTCGCATCTTTGGGATGGTTCGGCTAAGTATCAGCTGGAGGCCTTGGAATCGATCGAGAGACGTGCCAAAAGGCTCATAGGCAACGACACTCTTGTGCGAAAAAGACTACAAAGTCTTGAACATCGCCGAAAAGTCGCTAGCCTTTCGGTTTTTTATCGAATACACTTCGGAGAGTGTGCGACTGATTTACATGATCTAATACCACCTTGCCCTTTTTTCTATCGGAATGCTCGTAGCTCGAAAAAACGACATCGTTTCATGGTTGATGTTCCAAAGACGCGAACGAAGAGATTTGACTCTACTTTTGTGATAAGAACGTCTAGGCTGTGGAATGCGTTGCCTGAGTGGGTTTTCCCTGTTGACTATAATCTTTGTGTCTTCAAATCGAGAGTGAATCGGTTTCTTCTAGGTAAACACGCTCCATCGTAGACCGCATCGTCGCTTCACATCAGGTGAGATGGCGGTCAAGTGTAAGCCTATAAAAGTTAAAAAAAAAAAAAAAAAAAAAAAACCTTCCCACTGCAGGGACTCAGGGCCTTTTCTTGCAAGGAGAGAGACAAGGCTATAATACATCGCACTGGCCCCGTGCAGGTTGGTGGATTACACATGACTTCGAAAGATTCTAGGTTCCTACACGTTGGTTACCTCGCGATGTTTTCCTTCGCCGTTTTAAGATAGAAGCATTACGCACATGACTTCGAATAGACAGTGGTGAGCGTGGTTTTGAACCCGGGGTCTCTGGATTGGCAGTCGCTGTTCTCCCGACTAGACCAGCCGTAACTTAGCATAACTATGCATAGCAAGCATTGGTCGAATAATAATGCTGTATCAAAAAGCTTATACGCTTATAAAACAACAGTTTTAATCTTGTATTCAAACCAAGCGCTCCAAAAGCTTTTTAAAATGAGAGGTCACTATGGCTCAAAGTGTCAACGCCAAACGGCTCAAAGTGTCAACTTGGGGAGTAGATGAAACCTAAACTCGGCCATAATATAAACAAAGTTGTACATTTTACTGAATCGAGTGAATTTCTTCAGTAAAGGGCTTTGAACTCGAAGGAATGCTATTTTTAACCGACTTTATTGTAAGTTAATTTTACTGTTAATTTTTTTTATAATGTTGAGATATTTGAATTAGGTTGGAATAGCTTTGAGAGTGAGGCCATAAGATGAATTGTTTGGCTGGGTTAGGCAATATTTGAGAAACTACGTCTAGTCTTCTCGTCACTCATCCCCAGTGGCGTCGTGTCCCTTGTCCCCTTTAAGTGCGAGATCGTAGGCGAAGGCCTACTTTGTCCACACCAGACGCCACGTTAGAGACGCCATTGCGTATCCCACAGTGTTTTAAGACATAAGTAATACTTATCAAGAATACAACTAGTGTATCCTATCAGCACTAAAACGTTGACATTTGACAGAAAAAGTGATCTGTAATATCAACGTGTAAGTATCTCTCTGTACCTGTATGTAATCATTGTTGAGACCGCTTACCGGTAAGAATAGTGTAGGACGCCTGGAGATGAGATGAATTTATTATGTTTCACAAAAAGTAGCTGCTATTGGCAGATGCAGACGTAAAGCGAAGGATCGGACTGAGTGGCGTATTACTGGAGATGAGATTAGATCGGCTTTACATTAAATAGATAATTGTGACGTAAGAGATGTTGACGTGATGAGATCACAGCTACGACTGGACTTTTCTGGACTGCGCCGATTGGTTCGTGGTGCGATGTGCACCCTATTTGAGCGTCGATTAGTCGTACTAGCACGTCAGTCACCGAGTATCTGAACGCCGTATGTCGTCGAAACTTAGTCGACATTGTCCGACCAAATTACGCAGAAGTAACCTGATAGTCAGGAAAAAAATGTACAGCACTTCGTTAATTTTTATTTAAAAGTAGCTGTATCCTGCGCACTTTGCTACGCCACCTGTCTCTAATTTGTCGCACCAACTCAAAAACCTTCTTTGACTCATGCACAACAACTTTGCCAAAGGTCATCACATGATCAAATAATGCAAAACCGGCCAAGTGCGAGTGGGACTCCCGCAAGAAAGGTTCCGTGCCATTAGCAAACATACGGCGAAAACCTCTTTGGCTTTATTTGAAATTTCTTATACATCGCTATTTCCGGAGACAGGCAGAGTTTTATTAAAAATTTTATTTTTGGCTCATGATTCTGACGGCGAATTCAATATCTCGTTCTACTTTTACAAGTGGCGCTATCTAGTTTATTTGTGACGGACTAATCGAGCAAACATCAAGTTTGCTGTATGGGAGCCTACCTTATATAATGTTTTTTATTTTATTTTTAGTATTTTTTGTTATAGCGGCAATAGAAATACATCATCTGTGAAAATTTCAACTGTTTAGCTATCACCGTTCTTGAGATACAGCCTGGTGACAGATGGACTGACAGACGGACAGCCATGTCTTAGTAATAGGGTTCCGTTTTTACCCTTTGGGTACGAAACCCTAAAAAGGACAAATATTTATTTTTATTCATCTACGTATACAAATACTTACAATTTTCTTAAACCCCTTCCATCTTGGTGCCGGCGCAGCCGAAATCGTCGCAAAAGCCATTAAGATAGCGAAGACCAAGAAAATCAACTTTGAGAAATTCATTTTTAGGGTTCCGTAAAACGTAAAAACGGAACCCTTATAGATTCGTCATGTCTGTCTGTCTGTCTGTCTGTCTGTCTGTCTGTCTGTCTGTCCGTCCGTATGTCACAGCCACTTTTTGCCGAAACTATGAGAACTACACTGTTGAAACTTGGTAAGTAGATGTATTCTGTGAACCGCATTAAGATTTTTACAAAAGTTTAAAAAAAAAACAAAAATTAGGGGTGCCCCCCATACTAAGAACTGAAGCTCAAAAATTTTTTTTTCATCAAACCTACACGTGTTGGGTGTCTATCGATAGGTCTTAAAAAATGATGTTGAGGTTTCTAATATAATTTTTATCTACACTGAATAACTTGCGCGAGAGACGCTTCCAAAGTGGTAAAATGTGTGTCCCCCCCCCCTCTAACTTCTAAAGTAAGAGAATGAAAAAACTAAAAAAAATATATGATGTACATTACCATGAAAACTACCAACGAAAATTAGTTTGAACTCGATCTGATGAGTAGTTTTTTTTAGTACGTCATAAATACACTATTATTAAAACTTCGATCAAAGTTACAACGAACTACAAGAACTATGTGTACTATGTATATTATGTTACTTGCTGGAACGGAACCCTTCATGGGCGAGTCCAACTCGCACTTGGCTACTTTATTTATTTAAATCAGAGGACTTTTGACCGGCCTTTACTTTTCTTCGCTTAAACGATTTTAAATGATACTGTTCCCAGGAGCAATTGCGTTTTATATTAATCTGAAGTAGCAAGTTTTATCGTAAAATCAATACATTGAAGAGCAAAAGAGTGCTCTGTCGCAATTGCAAAAGATTGTTAGTCATGTGATGTTGGGAAACGAAAGTAGGAGGCGGGGGACTAATGGTGGGTTCAGGGGACTCCCAGTTAAAATAGTTATATTTGTTAAATAATTAAGCGTTAGAAATTTTCCTTTTTTTTAAATTACATCCTACTAATACTAAGTATAGATAAAGTCTCCGCTAGATAATCATGTTATTCAACTTGAGCACTCTTTTGCTCTTCAATGTATTGATTTTACGATTAAACTGCTACTTCAGATTAATATAAAACGCAATTGCTCCTGGGAACAGTATCATTTGAAATCGTTCAAGCAAAGAAAAGTAAAGTCCGGTCAAAAGTCCTCTGATTTAAATAAAAAATGAATTTCTCAAAGTTGATTTTCTTGGTCTTCGCTATTTTAATGGCTTTTGCGACGATTTCGGCTGCACCGGCACCAAGATGGAAGGGGTTTAAGAAAATTGTAAGCATACGTAGATGTATAAAAATGAATGTTTGTCTTTTTTTTATAATCTTAAACTATGCATTTGATCATGTGATGATCTTTGGCAAAGTGCATGAGTCTAAGAAGGTTTCTGTGTTGGTACGACCAAGTTTAGACAGGTGGCGTAGCAAAGCGCACAGGATACAGCTAGTTTTAAATAAAAAATAACCATGTGCTTTACAATTTTTTACTTACCATCGGGTTATTTACGCGTAATTTGGTCTGACAATGTCGACTAAATTTCGTCAACATACGGCGTTCAAGTACTTGGTGACTGGGACCGAACCAATCGGTGCGGTCCAGAAAAGTCCAGTCGTAGCTGTGATCTCATCACGTCAACATGTCTTACGTCACAATCATCTATTCAATGTAAAGTTGATCAAATCTCATCTCCAGTAATACACCACTCGGTCCAATCCTTCGCTCAACATCTGCATCTGCCACTAGCAGCCACTTTTTGTGAAACATAATATTAATCTATTCTCCGGGCGTCCTACACTACTCTTAACGGTTAGCGGTCTCTACTCTAGAACCCGCCTATCCCAATGATTACGCACAGGTACAGAGAGACACGTTGAAATTACTAGTTTTTCTGTCAGTGTCAATGATTCAGCACTGATGGTCATGACAGGTAAGATACACTAGTTTTAAGACACTGTGGGATACGCAATGGCGTCTCTAGCAGTGGGCAAAGTAGGCCTTCGCCTACGGGCCACTTCCACTTAAAGGGGACAAGGGACACGACGCCACTGGGGATGAGTGACGAGAAGACTTGACGTAGTTTCTCAAATGCTGCCCAACCCAGCAAAACAACCCAGCATTGTTTTGCTGGGTTGGGCAGCATTGCTGGGTTGCTGGGTTGGGCCTCACTCACTCTCAAAGCTATTCCAACCTAATTCAAATATCTCAACATTATAGAAATTTCTAACTGTGAAACTTACAAAAATGGCATTCCTTTGAGTTCAAAGCCCTTTACCGAATAAACCCACTCGATTCAGTAAAATGTACAACTTTGTTTATATTATGGCCGAGTTTAGGTTTCATCTACTCCCCAAGTTGACACTTTGAGCCGTTTGGCGTTGAGACTTTGAGCCATAGTGACCTCTCATTTTAAAAAGCTCTTGGAGCGCTTAGTTTGAATACAATATTAAAACCGTTGGCGTTTATAAGCGTATAAGCTTTTTGATACAGCATGATAATTCGAACAATGCTTGCTATGCATAGTTATGCTAAGTTACAGCTGATCTAGTCGGGAGAACGGCGACTGCCGATCCAGAGACCCCGGGTTCAAAACCACGCGCACCACTGTCTTTTCGAAGTTATGTGCGTAATGCGTCTAACTTAAAAGGGCGAAGGAAAACATCGCGAGGTAACCAACGTGTAGGTACCTAGAATCTTTCGAAGTCATGTGTGTCATCCACCAACCCGCACTGGGCCAGCGTGGTGGACTATTTGTCTCTCTCCTTGCAAGAGAAGGCCCTGAGTCCCAGCAGTGGGAACGTTTAGTGGCATGAACATGGCACTTCCCATAGCTCGCTGTGCGACTTTGAATTTGACCGCCTTAACTGTCTGTGTTCACTTTAACATATTTTTTTTAATTGTAAGTCAACCCTGTCATCTTACTTATGCATCTATCAAAGCATCAATCAAGATTTTTGTAAATCATAAGATGTTTGATTTCAGGAAAGATTGGGGCAGCACATTCGAGATGGGATCATCAAAGCTGGCCCAGCCGTTGCTGTCGTGGGTTCGGCGTCTTCCATTCTAGGGAAATAATTTTTGGTTATATAAAATAATGTTAGTTATATTTTTATTAAATAAATGATGATGATATACTTGATCACATTTTTATTTAAATTCACAAAACGTGCCCAACATGGATCAGCTCTACTAAAATAATCTATTTTACCAGTTTAATCAATCACAAATATAAAACACTATTAAAATGAACATAGACAGCTATTACAGAGACTTGCCAAAAGGCTCATAGGCAACGATACACTTGTGGAAAAAAAAGACTGCAGAGTCTTGAACATCGCCGAAAAATTGCTAACCTATCCGTTTTTATTGGATACACTTCGGAGAATGTGCGACTGATTTGCATGATCTAATACCACCTTGTCCTTTTTCCTAATGGAATGCTCGTAGCTCGAAAAAGCGACATCGTTTCATGGTTGATGTTCCAAAGACACGAACGAAGATATTTTATTTGAGATCTGATTCTATTGTGATAAGAACGTCTAGGCTGTGGAATACTTTGCCGGTTTTCTCCGATGGTCACTATCATTGTATCACTTCAAATCGAAAGTGAATCAGTATTTTTTTTAGGTAAACACGCTCCATCGTAGACCGCATAGTCTCTTAACATCAGGCGAGATGGCGGTCAATTGTAAACCTACTCAAGTTAAAAAAAATACATTAGTACTATGTGCTGTATTCCAGGTCGTAAAAGAAAATCGGTGTTTTTTATTTTAATCTAATCCGTTCTACCGTTTCGATGTGATTGAGAAGTAAACATTCAAATTTTGACATTTATAAAATAAGTAAGATATTCTAGTTTTAAATCTGGTCTTCGTATTAAAAATAGCTACTATCTAATTTGGGGTTAGATAGTGTTGTATGTGAAATGTCCACCAATATTTATTTATCCAGTTGCGACTTTGTCCCGCGCAGAAAATTGATAAAAACTGAATTTATTTGGGATGAAAAGTAGTTTCAAATTTCAACTTGTTACTTTCTTTCTTATGTCGTGACTGAGCAACACACGTATAAACATCCACAGTCATGGTATTAGTAGATGGAAGTATTGTTAGTTAGTAAACTCTATTTATAAGTATTTACTTATAATATATGTACTTTATCTAAGATTTAGTTATTGTCATCCTTACTAATATTATAAATGCGAAAGTAACTCTGTCTGTCTGTCTGCTACGCTTTCCCGTCTAAACCAGTGAACCGATTTTGATGAAATTTGGTATACAGATAGACTAGACTCCGAGAAACAGCATAGGCTACTTTTTATTGCGGAGAAAGGGTTGGGGTTGAACAATGTAACGAAAACGGGGAAAAATATTTCTCTTTGAGAGCTTTAGCTGCGTGTGCCATTCTCCTTGGTGTGGGTTGAAGTCTGTGACAGCAGGTGTCACAGACTTTTGAAGACACGTGTCACAGATTTAAAGGTTGCGTCATTTTATGTAAACAAATTTGCAAACATGCATTGTTACATTTGTACGTGTAAATTAAAAATATCTCTAATATTATATTGTGTAATATTGTTTATATTAAATTCTCGACACCAACATAACTATTCACATACAATCGTACATTAGAAGTACTTGAAGAAAGAAATATGCTGCCTCGATTTTACACCAAAGCGGTTTTCGATAATCAAGCCCAAGATTATCTAAAGAAGACTGATCACCTGAATGAAGAATCATATTCCAATGAGTAGCATATAGACACAGATTACAGAAATAAAACCAGATGGAACGCGCAGAACAGAGAACCTGAAGCAGACAAAGCAAATACAAACGCCGAAGCAAATACAAACTCCAGTCAGTACTAAATGGACTTCAGTGTTGTACGGGCGTCCCGTGTGATTTTAAGTTTTGTTTTAAAATATGCCGTTTTATTTCTATAATCTGTGCATATAGAATAATGCTCTCAATGTTCAAACGCTGGACGTTGGCAAAATTGCGGTGATACCTACCTTCTATTCCCGATTGGAAGCCATAAGAAAAAAGAAGGAGAAAAGAATGCATTGTTGGAGGAGGTTGTTTTATAAACATGATGTTAATATGTATCTGAACAAATACATTATTTACCACAAATATATATTTTGAACAAAATTGCTCCTGATGTTTTTTGATTTTAATGAATATATAGTATATATCGTAGTTTTAAACAACTCCGTAACAAAATAATAGACCACTTTATTGTGGACACGTGGTCCAATGATGTTTCTTAGCGTTCTCTTCCAGCTGAGGTTCCTCGACACGATGTAGCCACAGAGGCGGAACCGCGGCCATCACTAGCCGCGGTCGTGAGGGTGAACCTCTCGCACTCGACGATCTTAGCCAAGACGCTCAACAATGAGAGCGTGCTCGTGATGCGTCGCGGGTTTTTAATGCATCACTGGAACCAAATGCGGTGGTTCGGACGTCTCCCATGAGGTGTCCCCGCAAAAGGCGGCGGCAATGGCAGATCGAGTCACAGTCGAATGCGATAGCGGTCCCGAGACTGCTGCCAACCCACGGCTGGAAAAACCTGTCGTAGGTATGGGTTTTGATCGGTAAGGTTGCCATATCCGTACGTAATATCGATCCCGACATATCCCACTATGTCAATGCGTGACCATGCGCTCCAAAACTTGCGGTCCAAGCAATTCGGTCAGGGGGGAGTTGCGCGGCGTAAATGATGCCGGCGCGACTGAGACGTGCCGCGATGAACCGTGGCCGTAGAGGAGAGACCCCGGCTGAAGAGGAATACCGGTATAACGGTGCGCCGCTCTCCTTGCCCACTGCGGCCTTGCGTTGTCGTTCAAACATTTAAGCGCCTAGGAATCGATTCACGCCAAGACGGTTTTTCATACGGACAACTACTTAGATATCTGTTGCGTTATCAAGATCATCAGGTAACAGATATAACCAATTTCTTATTCTACTGTAAGAAATAAAAATCTGAAAATATCATATACACAGAACTAATTTAAAATACCTGTACTATGTAACACATTTTAGTATATCCCAGTACGTTTACCTAGCGTTCCTTCATTATTTTCTATGGTTCTCTTAGTGATCATAGCTTTTTAAAGCAATGTAAATTTAATAGGGATTTTCCTCAAATAGACGCGGGTGAAACCGCGGGTCTCAGCTAGTACCATTATAAACAAAAAAACATCACATTGCCATATATATAAGAAAAATATTTTTGTTCCGTAAATGTTGCTAGAATATTAAATAATAAACCAGCTCATACAAGTTTATGGCATTTCAAAATAAATTCAAAAAGTTATTCTCATAAGTTAAGACATTTTTGAAAGAAAAATAACATTTCCGAAAGACATAGCCAGCTGGCAGTTGTGGGGCTTAGTACCTCATTTTCACTACCATTATTTATTTAAATAGGCATAGTATTTGTGAAATCCCAGTAATATTACAAATGCCAATGTTTGGATATCTGAATGTTTATTGCTCAATTACACAACGAAGAAAGAAAAAAAAAAATATACGGTCGAATTGAGAAACCTACTTTTTTTTAAAGTCGGTTAAAAATAGGCTGTGATTTTATAGTTGAATATTTACTTCTTAGCACGTGGAATAAAGAGATGATGTATATTATAATTATTATCATTTAAGAATACACGCATACTCTGACTTTTTATATATTTCTTAGCTCATCTGAAGACGGCTCGTTATCACATAAGAAGTTTTATTTTTCTACGACTTTTGGTAGAATACAAAATAATAAATGTAGGTTGTAAATGTAGGGTACGAAAACAAATCAAAACATTTCTGTGTTCAATTTCTTATTAAAGGTTATTTTATTTCACATGTAACACATGCCATAATAAACTGGAAAATGTAGCTTATCGTAGCATAAATAAGGTTTATTTCCCGTTGGCAATGGCTGCGGCAGCGGCCACTGTCTGCACAGCTGGCCCGGCGCTGATCACTGCATCGCGGACGCGCTGACCGGCCCTCTCCTGAAAACAAAAAAAAATTCAAAACATTTTTTTTCGACTCATTGTTTCTGTGATATATCAATCAATCAATCAATCATTTATTGCAAAAAAAACACAAAGCTGACAAAATACAAGTAAGCCAAGCATTTACCCTGTAAGGGCATGGCAATATACAACTTACAATAAAATTTATTATCATAAGTAAAAGTAAGTACAGAATTTATACACATAAATACGTTTTTTCTAATATTCATATTACCTAATCATATTAATGCCGCGAGAATGGGATATATTTAAAATCGTCTAGATATTCGTTTAGACTGTAGTAACATTTCTGTATTAATAGTGTTTTTAGTTTTTTATAAAATCTATTTTGGTCGGGTTCATTTTTTATATCATTAGGCAAAGTGTTGTATATTTTTGTTATTGTGTATTCGGGACCTTTTTTTACAATTTCTAGTTTTGGTTCTAGTGCCACAAGTTGGGTTTGGCGTCGGGTATTTGTATTGAAGGCGAACAAGTCGAGATGTTTCCTTACGAACATAGCGGATTCTAAAATATATATGCTGGGTAATGTTAATGTTTCCAGTTTAATAAAGTGTGGCTTACAGCTGTTGGGTACACGGAAGTTTTCTAAAATACGAATACATTTTTTTTGAAGTATGAATAGGTCATGAGCCTCAGTCCGATTTCCCCAAATGATAATGCCGTATTTGAGCCAAGCATAGGCGTACGCATAATAAGCACTAAATGCTGTTTGTAGGTTCGTGTTGGTTTTTAAGACCGATAAAGCATAAATAAACTGTGATAATTTTGTTTTAATTTTTTGGATGTGAGCTTTAAAATTTAACTGTGTGTCTATTTCAATGCCAAGAAGAGTAATACTGTTAGTTTCATCGATGTCTAATAGTTTTGAAATGGAAGAAAGGTTTAAAGGTGTTTTTTGGTAAGGATGGAATTGAATAATTTTAGATTTTTTTGTGTTTAGTTCGAGGTTGTGTAGGTCCATCCAAGATTTAATTTTTGAGAAGGAGTCAACTATTTGTTTTTGTGAGCTAGGGTCAGATGAACATTTAAATATAAGCGATATGTCGTCGGCGAATAGTATACATGGAGTATTTAATATTTTTATAATATTAATATATTTGAATTTGAGTCACGTTTACTATCCTATGCGAAAATACCCCTTGTTTTTATCGTAGTGTTCGCGATATTCGAAAAGGCAACACTGTTTCGTGGTTAAAATTATTGTCATACAACAGATTTCAGGTTCATTCTGTATGTGTAAATTTAAAGTTACAAGTGACATGTTGAACATTTCTGTTCCACTTTATAATTAGTATGTACTCAAAAATGTGACAGGGTCGGGATCAGTAAATCCTTAGCAAATTTTTGGAATACCGCGGTAAACATAAAAGCGTGTTAAAAAGTCACTTTTTGGAATACATAATAATATACCTATATCTATATACTCGTATATAAAAATCAATGCCACTTTTCGTTGTTAATAAACTCCTCCTAAACGGCTGAACCGATTTGAATGATTTTTTCTGTATGCGTTTGGGTAGGGCCCTCGATGGTTTAGATTTACAAATCAGCCCGGCAGATGGCGCTGCAGTTGGCGTCTAGGTTATTATTCGAGCGAAGCCGGAATGGGCCACTAGTTTCTTATAGTATAGGTGACGAGACGAGCAGGACATGTGCCTGATGGTAAGCAATACGCCTGCCACATAACAGCACAGTGAGACCCAGCTATTTGAGAGTTTAAGAGTCCAAATCATTACCTAACACTGGACTGTGCTCGTCACCCAGAGATATAAGATGTTTTTTTATCTCTATGCCCTGTAATTTCACTGGAAACATTGTCCTTTAAGCTTGGTGTCTCTAACTTAAGAATAAATTAGTTCTTTATGGGTAAATATGCTCAATAGTAAATCACATTCTCTCTTAACATCAGGCGAGATAGCATTAGAAAGTTAAATGTATTTTTTTTATTTAATACATCCATTTCCAAATATTCAGTGTTCATTGATAGTTCGCTAAGAACAGTCACGTCGCGAAATCCGCGGGTGAAAAAGAGTCGACTCATCTAAACAAACGCCGCCGCGTCGCGTCGCCGAGCGCTGTACGTAAAGTGTCGACTATGACCTAGATTCCGTACCGCGATGCCCTGTGGCTAAGTTTGCATTTTTTATTGTTAAGGCGAAGTCATACTTGACTTCAATAATTAATCATGGCTGGCTCAAGTACCAGTCATATTACATTAAAAACAGAAACTGAGCGCATGCTGTATTCTCGTTACCGCGAAGAAATGGCAGAGCGAGAAAAATTTGAAAATGTGGTAAGAACCTTACAGAAGGAAATTGAAAAGCTCCAAGAGCAAGTTAAAACTTTAACGATAGAAAAAGTCGACAAAAGTAACGATCGTACGGAAGAATGTTCTTCTCAGCAAGCAGATTACTGTACGGATGAAGAAGAACTAGCCAAAGAAACTGAGTGGGTAAGAGCATTATCTAGGAAAAAAAAAGAAAATTGAACACCTCACCAATTCCTATTACTCCGCCACCGCAAAAAAAAGATAGCAGCAGTACAGTTGCTCCTAAAAAAGTACCACAACCACCACCTATAATAATAGACGGTGTTAAGGACTATCAAACTTTCTTTGATAACCTCTCACATAAACAACCAGGAGACTCCTTCCAGGTTAAAATGTTACACGGAGATAGCGTCAAGGTTAACGCTTTTAACGAAAATGCCTATAGAGCTATTATTAACTTCTTAGACGAAAAAAATTTGCTATGGCATTCTTATGAAAACAAGCAAGAGAGACCCATTAGAGTTATGGCTAAACAGTTGCATTCAACTTGCAAGCCAAACAGAATTACTGAAGACTTGAAAGAAAAGGGCTTTAAGATTGAGAATGTAGTGAACAAACTGAGGTGGAAAAATAAAGAACCGCTCAACATGTTTGTGCTTACATTCTCTAAAGATCAAGACATTAAGAAAATTTATGAAATTAAGTCTATACTGGGGTGCAAAGTTGAAATTCAGGCTTTGAGAACAACAAAACTTGTTCCACAGTGTAAGAGATGTCAAGCATACGGACATACACAGAAGTACTGTGCAAAGGAACCAAGATGTGTCAAATGTACTGGCAAACATCTAACTATAGACTGCAAGAAACAAGCAGAAGAAAAACCAAAATGTGTACATTGCGGCGCTCCACATCCTGCTAACTATAGAGGTTGTATAGTAGCCAAAGAATTTCAAAGCATTAAAAATAAAAACATCAAAAAAGTAACTGCCACGGCTCCACGTTCGCAACAACTAAGTAATAAAGTTGATAACAACACTAATCCAAGGAACGCAAAGATCCAAGGTACTAATAATAAAACTTCATTTGCCCAAGTAATTTCTACCAATACCCACCATGTAACAGCAAATGATAGTGACAAAAAATTAGACCAGATCCTCAAACTAATGAACTCGTTTGATGAACGATTAAAGAAATTAGAAAATAGCAAGAATTGTGCCATATCCAGGAATAAGTAATGGCTAATTTAAAGATTATGACTTGGAATTCCAATGGGCTATTGCAACATCAAAACGAGTTACGATTAGTCCTAGACACAAAAAATATTGACATATGCTTGATATCAGAAACACATTTTACTAAACAGTGCCATGTAACATTCAGAGGTTACAAAGTTTACCATGCGCTGCATCCTGATAATACTGAAAAAGGTGGAAGTGCAGTCATTATCAAAGAAAATTTATTTCATTATGAAGAATACAGGCATGAAGAAAGAGAAATACAATCCGCAGCCGTCTGTGTGAAAACCAAGCTATACACCCTCACAGTAGCGTCAATCTACTGTCCACCAAAGCATGCATTAAAAAAGGAGCAATATATAAATTACTTAAACCATTTTAATAACCGATATATCATTGGAGAAGATTTCAATGCTAAAAATCTATATTGGGGCCCTCGACTTACGAATACTAAAGGAAAAGAACTTTTGTCTGCAATACAGCTAGTTAATGGTGACACAATTTCCAGTGGCCATCCATCTTACTGGCCTACTGACCCAAAGAAAAAACCTGATTTAATAGATTTTTTCATATACAATAATATATCAAGAAACTACATCAATACGGAACATTGCTTTGATTTGAGCTCAGATCATTCCCCTGTAATTTTAACTGTTAGCGATAAATTCGTATATAGAGAAAATAGTCTGAGTCTAGTTAATAAGAATACAGACTGGGAAAGCTTCCAAAAAAATTTAGATGAAGTAATAAACTTAAATGTTCCACTCAAAACACCGGAACAATTAGATACAGAAGTCGAAAAGTTTGTGGAAAACATCCAACAAATAGCCTGGAAAAATACACCAACTCTCAAAAAGAGAGCAAATGGTACTAGTTATCCTATGGAAATTAAGCAGTTAATAGCTAAAAAAAGGAAACAAAGAAAAAATTGCAAATGACACGTTTCCCAGGTGATAAAACCTTATTAAACAAACTAACAAAAGAACTTCAAGCGAGGATTAAAACTTACAAGGATGAATACATGAATACTTACCTTCGACAACTATCCAGCGACCACAACTCAGACTATTCTCTTTGGAAAGCCACAAAAAGCATGAAACGGCCAATAACCCATATTCCTCCCATTAAAGAAGAAAACGGGAAATGGGCTATTAGTAACGAACAAAAAGCCAAAACATTTGCGCGTCATCTTGAAAACATCTTCAAACCTAACGAAGAAAACAATATGAGTAACTTAGATAATACGGACAATGTATTACAAGATAATATAGATATAAAGTTAGTTACACCAAAGGAAGTTTACAAAGAAATAAAACTGAAAATTAGTTTAAAAAAGTCCCCAGGATATGATCTTATTACAGGAATGGTCCTGCGATATCTCCCACGTAAAGCAGTTGTTAAACTTACCACACTCATCAATGCTGCTTTTAGATTAAAGTATGTTCCTGATCTGTGGAAAGTGGCCGAAGTCATAATGATAAAAAAGCCAGGGAAACCTCCGAATGAAGCCACGTCTTATAGGCCAATCTCTCTGCTCCCTGTGATGTCTAAATTGTTTGAAAAATTATTACTAAAAAGATTAAAACCTATAATTGAAAGTAAAAATCTCATACCGAGCTACCAGTTTGGATTTAGAGAGAAGCACTCTACTATAGATCAGGTTCATAGAATCACTAACATAATAGAACGAGCCCTAGAAGAAAAGAAAGTTTGTACCACAATATTTTTAGACGTGGCACAGGCTTTTGATAAAGTGTGGCATGAAGGGCTAACACACAAACTAAAATTAATGTTACCCAAGCAATTCTCAGATATATTACAATCGTATATATCAAATAGAGTATTTTGAATAAAACAAGACGAAGCCTATTCCGAACTCAAGGAAATCAAAGCTGGAGTACCACAAGGAAGTGTATTAGGTCCCATCTTATACCTGTTATATACTTGTGATATACCAACACTAGAAAATACTACTATTGCGACATTCGCAGATGACACTGCGATTTTGGCACTAGGTGACAATCATGCAGAAGCTACAGAGATGGTGCAATCCGCAATTAATAAAGTCTATGACTAGACGAAAAAATGGCGCATCAAACTGAATGAATCTAAAAGCGTTCATATAGATTTCACAAATAAAAAAGTAAAATATCATCAAGTTTTCATAAACGATCAACCCATACCTTATGAAAACAAAGCTAAATACCTAGGTATGACTCTTGACGCGAAGCTACGCTGGAAGGTTCACGTCAAGAAGAAAAGAGAGGAATTAGCGATACGCTACAAAAATATGTATTGGCTACTTGGAAGAAAATCTGTGTTGTCAGTACATAACAAGATCTTATTGTATAAACAAGTCCTAATGCCAGTATGGACATATGGTATACAGTTGTGGGGCTGTACCAAACCAAGCAATATTGAAATTGTACAAAGATTTCAGAACAAAGTGCTAAGGGACATTGTCAACGCTCCCTGGTATATAAGAAATGCTGACATTCATCGAGACCTAAAGATGGATTCTGTTAGTGAAGTGATACGTAAATATGCAGAAGCTCACGAACAAAGACTTCATTACCATGTTAATGTCGAGGCAATCCAGCTCCTTGACAACACTGAGTTAGTGCGGAGGCTTAAACGGACAAAACCATTTGAGTTGACTTAGTGCAAATTAAATTAATACCTGTGTTCAAAGTGCAGTGTTAGTGCAATTTAGATTTATAAATATTAAATACAAAGTACACATGAACGATGTGACTTCGCCTTAATAGAGACAATAAGAAAAGTGCTTATGGACACAATCTTACAATTATTGTTATTTAGCAAACTAAGCCATAATAAAATTACTCATTAGCCTAGACTTTCCGAATTAGGCTAGATTGTAATAAATATATTAGTCACCAAGTTGGTTGGTGAATAATTATTAAATTAAAAAAAATAAATAAAAAAATCCAGATATCTGTCGAGGAATAATCTGGCAACATATTGTACAGTTTAACTTTATACAGTCGTATGGTGCTGTCGTGAAAAAATATGTTACACTCTGAATTATTAATTCCATTTTCCCGAGCGGTTGAGTGAAAAAAGTTAGAGTGAAATAAAGTTTTAGTGTATTTGTAAGAAAAAGTGATACTAGCGGGAAGTGTATTTTTACATTACTCTCAAGAAAGTTGTAGGAAATACGTTGTTGTTTCACAAAAAAAAAAAGAAATAAAGTTATTGAAGCGTTACACGGGCTAACTTAGTAAAGAAACTTATACTGGAGGATTTCTATCTATGAAAAATGTTAAATAAAAAAATAAAAAAACCCTAAACATAATTACGTGAAAGTTAAAATTACCAAGGGTTTATAATGGGAATAATTAAAAGAAAATTGATTTGAATCACTATTTTTTGGACTTGGCAAAAAAAATAAAAAATAAAAAATGTTAAAAAGCATTAGGAATGAAGTACCTATATGTTTCCTAAATTATAACTAGGGTAAAAAATTTGTAAGCATGCCAGTTTATAACGTAAAAGTTATTAGAAATAAGTTTAACCATTTATTAATTTACTAGGCTGCTTATGATGTTGCTAGCACTAAATGTTCCCACTGCTGGGACTCGGGGCCGTCTTTCGCAAGGAGTCAAGACCATAATCTACCATAAACATAATTATTATTTTGTTTCCTCACGATGTTTTCCTTTACCGTTTCAAGTTAGCGGCATTACGCACATGACTTTGAAAATGCAGTGTTGCTCGTGGTTATGAACCAGGGGTCTCCGGATTGGCAGTCGCCGTTCTCCCGACTAGACCAGCCGTAACTTAAGCACACACTAAAACACTAGCAGCACCTCGCGGTTTTACCTGCGCAGTTCCCGTTTTTTCAAATAATTTAGATCGGGATTAAGTTCTGAGTAATATTTGCAATAAAATCTCTTGCATACAGCCGTTCCACCTCTACAAACAGATACTAACATAAAGTTATTAAAAACTTACAATTTCCTTGAAAGGGTTCCATGGCTTAGCTGACACCATCGCGGTAGCCGCGAAGACGGCGAAAAAGAAAAGAAATATCTTCGCGAAATTCATTTTTGATGTTCTTCTCTTGAAGACTTGTGAAGAGTGTATGGTAAGTTGATACGAAGGTGTGATGCTCTGATGTGAGGACCCTTGCCTTTTATACGCATCCACTACGATTACTCTATGGACTCGGGACTTCACAGATCTTGTTGAAGTAGGCATTGTTATTCCTATAGGTATTGTTTTGCATACAATCGCAATCACAAGTAGTGTTGGTTTAAATGCACGTTTACGTACTTATCAGTCACAGTGTCTTTATTTATATTATATCAAGAGATGAGACGAGCAAGATATGCACCTGATGGTAAGCAACGCATCTGCCCATAAGAAAGCAGTGCCAGGCAGACATTTGAACGTGAAAGTGCTAAATAATTGTCTAACATTGATCAGCGCTTATCACCAAGAGATTAGATAAAATATATATTATGCCTACTGGAAACATTATATTTCGAACCAAAATACAATAATGAAGGCTCTTTTTAACCCACTCAAGTAAAGGAGGAGGTTCTCAATTCAGTGTTTCTAAAGTGAACACTTCTTTTGGCGCACCCACTCGTGGGCGCATCGCTCACGGATTTTTCGTGGGTTGTGAATGAAGCTCATCGCCACGCTCGGATATTATGTTCCGGTGAACTGTTCTACATGACTAAGCCCATTAATTAATTTAAACTTAAACTAACTTGCAAAAAATGTTAAATAAATATATACTTACTATAGAATATTGGCTTAAACATGTCCCGAATCCATATGGGTACGGCACCGGTATACGGGTTAGTGATGGTTTCTTGAAAAAAAGGTCGAAAACATTTAATTTTAAATTGCAGTCGTTTTTTTGTTTTTTTTTGGAGAAAATGATATAAGAAATGATTACCTATTATATTACAAGTGAATCTTTTTTTTACGTAGATGAAGTGCATTTTCATATACCATATGTCTGGGGGAGACTATCCGGCTATATCGGGCTCGACACCATCCATGTATGGACATGGTGCCCCTACCGACTAAAACGGGGTTCTACCTTTGTCTCGAAACTCGAGACCGCAATCTCTTCTCTCATCTTCTTCTTGCATTCTTCCGCAAACCCGCCGCTCTTGTCCGTCTTCGCGGAGGCGGATAGGACAGAATAGGATCCCATAATAGGAGAGCCTATGTGCATAATATGCACATATATACCGTCATCACCAGCGCTTCTGAACTCAATATTCGCTAGCGACAATCGATCAAATGTCGATGTACAGAGAAAACAAGACATCAAAAAGCATATTTCTTAGAGCACGCCAGTCTCCATCATCATCCACCAGGCACCAGGCACCAGGCATTATTTTTGGTTTGAATGGGAGTTCCGCGACATACACTCGTAAAGCGTGTTTCGTAAGATTACTAATATGAAAATTTGAAATAATTTGTAGACAAAACGGAATAGGTATTGTTGTAAGTTTTTTTAAATTATTTATGTTACCCAGTTATATAAGATGTTTTATCACTATGCCCTGTAATTTTACTGGAAACATTTCCCTTCAAATCGGAACATAGTAATGTTTGCACATGTGGTAGATAGAGAGATAGATAGAAACACTTTATTGTCCTCAACACAAAAAGAAAAATAAATAAACAAAAAGATAAATTCTTAAATCTAGTGAAACAAATGGCAACTGGTGCTACTTCCCCAGGCGGACTCCGCAAAGAGTCCTACCACTACAAAAAATCCTCGAGAGTAATTCCTTTTAAGGGTTCCGTAAAACGTAAAAACGGAACCCTTATAGATTCGTCATGTCTGTCTGTCTGTCTGTCCGTCCGTATGTCACAGCCACTTTTTGCCGAAACTATAAGAACTACACTGTTGAAACTTGGTAAGTAGATGTATTCTGTGAACCGCATTAAGATTTGTACAAAAAAAAAAATACTGAGAACTGAAACTCAAAAAATTTTTTGAAGTGAAAACTTCTTTAGGCGCGCTATAGACAGAATTTTCGTGGGCTGTGAAATGGATTCATCAATCGTCACGCTTGGATATGATAATGGATCGGATCGGATATGAAATCTTCGGGTGAACTCGGTAAAAACGGCCAGGTAGGTACCAGGGCAACAGAAACAGTAAAGAGTTTCGATTACCTACCTCCAACAGCCCAGAGTTTATCTCCAGATACCAGGACAACAGACATATAGAAGAGTTGCGTTTGCCCCTAGGTACCAGTACCAGGGCAACAGCAAGTTTTCACTTCTATCGGCAGTTCCTATGACTGCCAATTTTTTTTCATCAAACCTACACCTGTGGGGTGTCTATCGATAGGTCTTTAAAAATGATGTTGAGGTTTCTAAAATCATTTTCGTCTATACTGAATAATTTGCGCGAGAGACACTTCCAAAGTAGTAAAATGTGTGTCCTCCCCCCTCTAACTTCTTAAGTAAGAGAATGAAAAGTCAAAAAAATATATATGATGTACATTAAATGTAAACTACCAACGAAAATTTGTTTGAACTCGATCTGATGAGTAGTTTTTTTTAGTACGTCATAAATACACTATTATTAAAACTTCGATCAAAGTTACAACGAACTACAAGAACTATGTATATTATGTTACTTGCTGCAACGGAACCCTTCATGGGCGAGTCCAACTCGCACTTGGCCACTTTATTACTTGTAAATTCTGCCACAATAAGTCGAGGCAGTTAAGTTACGGCTGGTCTAGTCGGGAGAACGGCGCCTGCCGATCCGGAGACCCCGGGTTCAAACCCCACACGCACCACTGTCTTTTCGAAGTCATGTGCGTAATGCCGCTAATTTAAAACGGTGAACGAAAACATTGTGAGGAAACTGACATGTACCTAGAATCTTTCGAAGTTATGTGTCATCCGCCAACCCGCACTGGGCCAGCGTGGTGGGTTATGGCCTTAGCTCTCTCCTTGCGAGAGAAGGCCCCGAGTCCCAGCAGTGGGAACGTTTAATGGGCTGTCGATGATGATGTTGATGATGAAGGCGAGGCAGTAAGTACTCGTATCAATCAGCGCACGAGCAAACGAAGACTAATTGTGACCAGAAGTTCGACCTGTGCGTATTTGATCTGATGTTTCCGTTTAAAAAAGGTTTTTTTTTAAGTATTATAGGTTCGCACTTGACCACCATCTCGCCTGATGTTAAACGATGATGCGATCTACGATTACGAACCCCGCTAAACAAAATTCAGCTGATGGCCGCACCCTCAAAACTATTTCAACCTAATTCAGATATCTCAACATTATAGAAAAATGTTACTGTGAAACTAACTTACAAAAATGGCATTAGGTTGAGTTCAAAGCCTTTTACTGAATAAATCCACTCGATTCAGCAAAATGTACAACTTTGTTTATATTATGGCCGAGTTTAGGTTTCATTGGGTTTCATCTACTCCCCAAGTTGACACTTTGAGCCGTTTGGCGTTGAGACTTTGAGCCATAGTGACCTCTCATCTTAAAAAGCTCTTGGAGCGCTTAGTTTGAACATAAGAATAAAACTGCTGGGGCTTATAAGCGTAAAAGCTTTTTAATACAGCATGATAATTCGACCAATGCTTGCAATGCTTTACGGCTGGTCTAGTCGGGAGAACGGCGACTGCCGATCCTGAGACCCCGGGTTCAAAACCACGCGCACCACTGTCTTTTCGAAGTCATGTGCGTAATTCGTCTAACTTAAAAGGGCGAAGGAAAACATCGCGAGGTAACCAACGTGTAGGTACCTAGAATCTTTCGAAGTCATGTGTCACCCACCAACCTGCACTGGGCTAGCGTGATGGACTATAGCTTTGTCTCTCTCCTTGCAAGAGAAAGCCCTGAGTCCCAGCAGTGGGAACGTTTAGTGGCATGAACATGGCACTTCCCATAACTCGCTGTGCGACTTTGAATTTGACGGTCTTAACTGTCTGTGTTCACTTTAACATTTTTTTTTATTGTAAGTCAACCCTGTCATCTTACTTATGCATCTATCAAAGCATCAATCAAGAATTTTGTAAATCATAAGATAAATATTTGATTTCAGGAAAGATTGGGGCAGCACATTCGAGATGGAATCATCAAAGCTGGCCCAGCCGTTGCTGTCGTGGGTTCGGCGTCTTCCATTCTAGGGAAATAACTTTTGGTTATATAAAATAATGTTAGTTATATTTGTATTAACTAAATGATGATATTATAGTTGATCACATTTTTATTTAAATTCATAAAACGTGCCCAACATGGATCAGCTCTTATAAAATAATCTATTTTACCAGTTTACTCAATCACAAATTTAAAACACTATTGAAATGAACATAGACAACTATTACAGAGACTTGCCAAAAGGCTCATAGGCAACGATACACTTGTGGAAAAAAAAAAGACTGCAGAGTCTTGAACATCGCCGAAAAATAGCTAGCCTATCCGTTTTTATTGGATACACTTCGGGTAATGTGCGACTGATTTGGATGATCTAATACCACCTTGTCCTGTTTTCTATCGGAATGCTCGTAGTTCGAAAAAGCGACATCGTTTCATGGTTGATGTTCCAAAGACACGAACGAAGATATTTTATTTGAGATCTGATTCTTTTGTGATAAGAACGTCTAGGCTGTGGAATACTTTGCCTGAGTGGGTTTTCTCCGATGGTTACTATCATTGTGTCTTCGAATCGAAAGTGAATCGGTTTTTTGAAGTGAAAACTTCTTTAGACGCGCCTAGACAGATTTTTCGTGGGGTGTAAATTGATTTCTAGCGTCACGCTCGAGTATGATAAGAAATCTTCGGGTAAACTCGGGTCCTTGGCGATTGGGCATCTAGAAATGCGTCAGCCAATGGGAAATGCTGAAAGGGCGTGGCCTCGACATCATGGCATGGCCATCTAGAAATGCGTGAGCCAATGGGAAATGCTGACGCATTTCTAAATGGCCATGCCATGATGGCGAGGCCAAGCCCTATGGTTACACCCGTGTAGTTTTCAAGGTAAGCTATCAAATTCTAAGTTACAAGTTTTCACTTCTATCGGCAGTTCCTATGACTGCCAATTTTTTTTCTAGGTAAACACGCTCCATCGTAGACCGCATCGTCTCTTAACATCAGGCGAGATGGCGGTCAAGTGTAAACCTACTCAAGTTAAAAAAAATACATTAGTACTAAGTGTTGTATTCCAGGCCACAAAAGAAAATCTGTGTTTTTTATTTTAATCTAACCCGTTCTACCGTTTCGACGTGATTGAGAAGTAAACATTCAAATTTTGACATTATTTATAAAATAAGTAAGATATTCTAGTTTGAAATCTGGTCTTCGTATTAAATAGCTACTATCTAATTTGGGGTTAGATAGTGTTGTATGTGAAATGTCCACCAATATTTATTTATCCAGTTGCGACTTTGTCCCGCGCAGAAAATTGATAAAAACTGAATTTATTTGGGATGAAAAGTAGTTTCAAATTTCAACTTGTTACTTTTTTTCTTATGTCGTGACTGAGCAACACACGTATAAACATCTACAGTCATGGTATTAGTAGATGGAAGTATTGTTAGTTAGTAAACTCTATTTATAAGTATTTACTTATACTTTATCTATGATTTAATTATTGTAATACCATTATAAACAAAAAAACATCACGTTGCCACATTTATTAAGTAAGAAAAATATTTTAGTTCGTAAATGTTGCTAGAATATTAAATAATAAACCAGCTCATACAAGTTTATGGCATTTCAAAATAAATTCAAAAAGTTCTTCTCATAAGTTAAGTCATTTTTTAAAGAAAAATAACATTTCCGGCTGGCAGGTGTGGGGCTTAGTAGATACCACATTCTCACTACCATTATTTACTTATATAGGCATATTATATCGAAAATCCCAGTAAGATTACAAATGCCAATGTTTGGATATCTGAATGTTTGTTGCTCAATTAGTACACAACGAAAAAAGTAAAATAGGTTGTGATTTGATGGTTGAATATTTACTTCTTAGCACGTGGAATAAAAAGATGAAGTGCTAAAATTATCATTTTAGAAAACACGCATACAGTTCCTTTATATATATTTCTTAGCTCATCTGAAGACGGCTCGTTATCATAAAATACGTTTTATTTTTCTACTAGTTTTGGTATAACACAAAATAATAAATTTAAGTCATAGGGTACGAAAAAAATACATAACATTTCTCTGTTCAATTTATTATTAAAAATATTTTATTTTATGCACTACACATGCTAGAATATAAACTCCAGAATGTAGCTTATACCGGCATAAATAAGGTTTATTTCCCGTTGGCAATGGCTGCGGCAGCGGCCACAGTCTGCACAGCTGGCCCGGCGCTGATCACTGCATCGCGGACGCGCTGACCGGCCCTCTCCTGAAAACAAAAAAAAATAATGCAAAACATTTTTTAATTTTATATTTGAATTCGAGTCACTTTTACTATCCTATGCGAAAATGCCCCTTGTTTTTATCGTTGTGTTCGCGATATTCGAACTAACTTGAGAACTAGTCTCTTGGTGTCTCTAACTTAAGAATTAATTAGTTTCTTATGGGTAAATACGCTCAATAGTAAATCACATTCTCTCTTAACATCAGGCGAGATAGCATTGGAAAGTTAAATGTTTTTTTTAATTTAATACATCCATTTCCAGATGTCTGTCGAGGAATAATCTGGCAACACATTGTACAGTTTAACTTTATACAGTCGTATGGTATTGACGTGAAACAATACTTAACAATCTGAATTATTAATTCCATTTTCCCGAGCAGTTGAGTCAAAAAGTTACAGTGAAATAGAGTTTTAGTGAAGATGTAAGAAAAAGTGATATATAGCGCGGGAAGTGTATTTTTTATATTACTCTCAAGAAAGGTTTAGGAAGTCCGTTGTTGTTTCACAAAAAAACAAGAAATAAAGATATTGAAGCGGGCTTGCTAAGTTAAGATACTTACTTACACTGGAGGATTTCTATGAATGAAAAATGTTGAATAAAAAAAAACCGTAAACATAATTACGTAATAGTTAAAAATATCTAGGTATTATAGTGGGGATAATTAAAAGAAAATTAATTTGAATCACTATTTGGGCTTGGCAAAAAAAAATTATGAAAGGCGTACTGAATGAAGTACCTATATATTTCCAAAGTTATAACTATGGTGACAAATTTGTAAACATGCCCGTTTTTAACGTAAAAGTTATTAGAAATAAATGTGAACATTTATTAATTTACTGGGCTGCTTATGATGTGGCTAGCAGCATAAACAGCCCACTAAATGTTCCCACTGCTGGGACTCGGGGCCTTCTTTCGCAAGGAGAGAGTCAAGGCCATAATCTACCATAAACATATTATTTTGTTTCCTCACGATGTTTTCCTTTACCGTTTCAAGTTAGCGGCATCACGCATACGACTTCGAAACGACAGTGGTACGCGATGGATTTGAACCCGGGGGCTCAGAATCGGTAGTCACCACTCTACCGACTAGACCAGCCGTAACTTAAACATACAATAAGTACTAGCAATACCCCGCGGTTTTACCCTCGCAGTTCCCGTTATTTAAAATAATTTAGATCGGGATTAAGTTCTGAGTAATATTTGCAATAAAAACTCTTGCATACAGCCGTTCCACCTCTACAAACAGATAGTAAAATAAAGTTATTAAAAAACTTACAATTTCCTTGAAAGGGTTCCATGGTTTAGCTGACACCATCGCCGTAGCCGCGAAGACAGCGAAAAAGAAAAGAAATATCTTCGTGAAATTCATTTTTGATGTTCTTCTCTTGAAGACTTGTGAAGAGTCTGGTGAATGGATACGAAAGTATGATGCTCTGATGTAAGGACCCTTGGCTTTTATACGCATTCAGGCCCACTGCGATTACTCTATGGACTCGGGACTTCACAGATCTTGTTGAGGTAGGCGTTGTTATTCCTATAGGTATTGTTTTGCATACAATCGCAATAACATACATACATATGTTAATGCACTTACATATAAGTCACATAGTGTCTTTATTTCTATTAAAAATCGAGAAATGAGAGGAGCAAGATATGCACCTGATGGTAAGCAACATGCCTGCCACATAACAGCACAGTGACACGCAGCTATTGGAACATGAAGAGTCCAAATCATTACGTAACACTGCACTGCGCTCGTCACCCAGAGATATAAGATGTTTTATCTCTGTGCCCTGTAACTTTATTGGAATCATTGCCCTTTAAACCGGAACACAGTATTGTTTGCTTGGCGGTAGAATAACTGGCAAAGGTGTGGTAGACGTGGTGGTACTTCCCCAGATGGACTCTGCAAAGAGTCCTACCACTACAAAAACCTGCACAACATCTGATGGTAAGTAACGCATCTGTCCTTAAGAAAGCAGTGCCAGGCAGCCATTTGACTGTAAAAGGGCCAAAGCATTGCCTAGCATTGCTCAGCGCTGATCACCTAGATATCAGATAAAATATATGCCCACTGGAAACATCTTTCACATCGAAATGAGGTAATACAGGCGCTGTTTTAACCCACTTAAGTAAAGGAGGAGGTTTTCAATTCAGTTGTTGTCATAAGTGTTAACTTCTTTTGGCGCACCTGACTCAGATTTTTCGTGGACTGTGAATGAAGCTCATCGTCACGCCCGGAAATGTTCCGGTGATCTCCACTAGCTGATTCAGTTATGGATGTTTCAGTGAACTATACCAAATGACTAAGTGGTGGTTTCTAGTAAAATTTGGTCGAGCGTCTGAATTTAATTTTAAATTGAAGGCGGTTTTAGTTTTATTCGGAGAAAATGGTCCAATAAATTATTATTAAATTATTGGAACAGCTATTGGAACATGAAAAGTCCAAATCATTACCTGCAACAGTGAACTGCGCTCGTCACCCAGAGATCTAAGATATCATATCTTTATGCCCTGGAATTGCTCTGGATACATTGCCCTTCAAACTGGAACATAGTCATGTTTGCACATTACTGCTTGGCGGTAGAATAACTGGAAAAAGTGTGGTACTTCCCCAGGCGGACTCTGCAAAGAGTCCTACCACTACAAACAAACCAACATGTTTTATATGTTATGGGTGCCATTCACACCCAAGACAAAATATTGCTTCGGATGAGTGTTTATTTCAAGACTGGAAGTTTTTGTGAATTATTAGCATTTTTGATGCAATTTACATATGAATCGTAAATGTTTATTTTTTACAATATTTTGTTTTATTGCTGAGCAGGTTTTGATGGTTCAAGCATGAAAAAGACATACTTCTTTTATCAAATGCACGTTATGGAAGCGGGTGAACATTTTAGCATTTTTGAGGACTTCTTACCTTTGAATTTCATCACCCCAGATAAATATATGTGAAGTTTTATGCAACTGTGGACAATGGTAATTATGTAATAATAATCATTTTATTTATAGATAATTATAATAAAATTGTCTTAACATACGGGTATCTCGACATTGGTTTAAAGTAGTCTAACTAACCTTATAACTCTATTATTATTAATATTTTAAATTATTATTAAGTGTACCTTTTTTACATGGATGAAAGGCATTCACGTATACCCTTCTGGACTTCGGCCTGGGGGAGATGGTCGGGTTATATCGGGCTCGACACCATGGATGGACATGGTGCCCCTACCGACTAAAACGGGGTTCCACCTTTATCGCTTACGGTGGTAACCCAGGATCATCTTCTCTTCTTCTCGCATTCTTCCAAACCCGTCGCTCTTGCTTGTCTCCAAGGAGGAGGATAGGATAGAATAGGGTCCCATAGGAGGGCCTACGTAATATTATATACCCTCGTCACCAGCGCATCTGAACACAATATACGTTAACGACAACTAATCAGATCTCGGTGTGTGGAGGATACGTGACCAAGAATAGTGTAATTATTGGAACACACCAGTCTTCTCACGATATTTTCCTTCTCTATTAAAGCCAGTTGAGGTGACAAACTCGTTCATATGCATTTAGGAAAATACTCAAATTTGAACATACGAACTCACTGTTGTGAAATCAGATATTCTTTCTTTTTTAATAGTAGGTATAGAGTGATGAGCAGGACATCTGACTTATGGTAAGCAACATGCCTGCCTATAACAGCACAGTGACACGCTATTGGAACACAAAGAGCTCAAATTATTACCTAGCACTGCACTGTGCTCGTCACCCGGAGTTATAAAATGTTTTATCTGGCCTTCTCTCGCAAGGAGAGAGTCAATGCCATAATCTAGCACGCTGACCCAGTACGGGTTGATCGATGACACAGGACCTCGAAAGGTTCAAGGTACATGTCGGTTTCCTCGCGATGTCTTCCTTCACAGTTTTAAGTAAATTACACTTAGCCCAGTAATTTCTCTGGAAACATTGCTCTTCAAGTCGGAACACAGTATTGTTTGCACAGTTTGACAGCATAACCAAAAACAATGGTGTGGTACTTTCCCAGGCAGACTCAGCAAAGAGCTCTACCACTACAAAACCCAACTAGCCAACACCACCACTTCTACCAGAGTCCCAGCAGTGGGCATACAAAATTGACTGTTCGCGACAGGGTAGCCTGAAAGTAGACAGGTAGGATATTTTTATACGTTTTTTGCATAGTTACGCATAGTTAGATACTGTGGGAAAAATTCCCTCGTAATTACGAGGGAATTCAGTTGGCATCCCTGGTTTGCGTGTTCGACACAGGATATGTGTCTGATGTGTCTGATAAGCAACACAGCATGTTGTGGGCAGGCGACCATAACAACACAATGCCGTCATACATCTATTGGAACACGAAGAGCCGATGTATTGTCTAGCAAAACACAGCACTCGTCACCCATCTGTGTTTTGTTCAGTCTTCATCCAGTTTTAAACCGGCTTGATACAGTTACTACGTCAATATAATATAATTAATAATAACGGAGACTGACTCGGGAACATAACTTGCAATAAGCTTTTAGAGTTTTTTTTTATTTCATAACAGGAAAACCTCAAAGAAGTTAATGCGTAATATTATATTAGCTATGGACGCATAATTTTTGGTTTGAATGGGAGTTCCCCTTATACCTATACCTACTTGTATTCGTATAACATGTTTTGTAAGATTACTAATATTAAAGTTTGAAACAATTTTTTGAAGAAAATACAAAAGTAAGTATTCTTGTGTTTTTTTTTTTAAATTTAGTTTTAAAGCATTTTGCGAGCTTTAGGTTGACGCAACGCGTGACCAAAATGCTGACGTTTATTTGCCCTCACGTATCAGCATTGTCTTTCAACGTGGTAATGCCGCCAGCATACTGGGCACGCTTAAACGTAGCACTGAAGAATGTATATCAGAGTATAACTCTCTAAACCCATAGGTACGCGACGTTCATTGAGAAATGGTGTGTGCATACAAACTGCTGGCAAATGTTCGTTACAAGGTTAGGGCAACAGTACTTACCTCATGAAAGACTTACATTTTTTCTGTCGATAAGGGAACTGGTCGCTAAGATCGCTGGAAACCGCTGGTTGCAGGTTGCGCAGGACCGTTCCTTGTGGAAATCTAGGGGAGAGGCCAATGATCATCAGTGGACGATGGACGTCTTGCGGCTGATGATGAAGGGAAAGCTTTATACAGCCGTGAAGCCATTATTATGGCTCCGAAGTTGTTCGTTCACCAGAAGGCGGCTGAAGACTCTGTCGTAGCTTAACGAGAACTAAGGCCATGGTACGCACCCTGGTCCTCAGTAGATCACCGACGCATCCAGATAACCTTTTCCTTGGATCTCTTGCTGATAAGATAAGATATTACAAAACATTTTAAAAGTTATCCCATACAAACTGGCCATTTCGAGAGTCATGCAATTCTGTGTACTAAATATCGGGAATTTGTCAATAAAACAAAAAATACAAATTATTCATCTAAATTTATTTTATCGCCTTCAAAGTAGGCCTAATCGCTTGCAATACAACATTTCCAACGCTTCACCCAGTCTTCCATACATTTTTCATAGGCTATTTGCGGTATGGCTTTTAGCTCATTCAGCGAATTTTCTTTTATGGCTTCTATCGACTCAAAACGTTTTCCTCGAAGTGGTAATTACTTGGGAAATAAAAATAAGTCAGACGGAGCCATATCAGGTGAATACGGTGCTTGGTCGAGAACTTTTGTTGAATTTTTCGCTCAAAACTCTTTCACTATAATGGCTGTGTGTGATGGTGCATTATCATGGTGCAGCATCCATGAGTTGTGTTGCCACAAATCTGGACGTTTTCGGCGGATACTCTCACGCAAACGCTTCATGACGCCTAAATAATATTCTTTATTTACTGTTTCTCCCTCTGGAAGGAATTCGGAGTGAACCACACCACGGTAGTAAAAAAAAACTGTCAGCATCACCTTGATTTTGGAGCGACTTTGCCGCGGTTTTTTGGGTTTCAGCTCGTGTTCGAGACGCCATTCTGAAGACTGTTGGCTTGTTTGCATGTCGTACTCATAAATCCATGTCTCGTCGCCAGTTATTATACGGTTCATAAAGGTCGGATCCGTAGAAGCTTGGGAAACCATGTCTTCAGCGACATGCTTTCGCTGCGCTTTTTGAACAAAGTTGAGCTCTTTTGGAACTAGTCGAGCGGTGACGCGTTTCATACCTAAAATGTCAATGAGAATGTTGTGGACGGACTTAAAAGATATGTTCACCTCACTAGCCAACTCTCTCAGACTCATACGTCGATTTTCGAGCACTAGCTTCTTGATTCTGTCGATGTTTCCTTTGGTCGTAGCGGTTGAAGGTCTACCAGAACGAGGCAAGTCTACTACTACTTCTCGGCCTTCTTTAAAAGCCTTATACCGTTCATAAGCCCTTGTTTTCGATATACACGATTCGCTGTAGGTATTTCGCAACATTTTTAGTGATTCACTACATGAAATATCGTTCGAAACACAAAATTTAAGGCACACTCTTTGTTCAACAATATTTTCCATTGTAAAAATCGCCGAGAACTCAAAACTATGACCAACAAAAAGTGTAGTTTAAAACAAATTAAATGACAGATCCCGCTCAAACTTGCGCGCTAAATCAGTACCTACAGTGCTACCAACATGCAGTAAAAAAATTAGAACGACCTCTATTACACGGATCTTTTTATTGACATATTCCCGATACTTTTTACACAGAGTAGTATGTCTGACAAAACAATTGGTATTGGTCTGAATTTAAACATCAGCTGAAAGCTCTGGAATCGATCGAGAGACGTGCCAAAAGGCTCAAAGACAATGACACCCTCGTGCGTAAAAAACTGCAGTCTAGAACATCGCCGTAAAATTGCTAGCTTATCGGTTTTTTATCGGATTCACTTCGGAGAGTGTGCGACTGAATTGCACGATCTAATACCACCTTGCCCTTTTTTCTATCGGAATGCTCGCAGCTCGAAAAAGCGACATCGTTTCATGGTTGATGTTCCAAAGACACGAACAAAGAGATTTGACTCTGCTTTTGTGATAAGAACGTCAAGACTGTGGAATGCGTTGCCTGAGTGGGTATTTCCCGATAGTTACAATCTTTGTGTCTTCAAATCGAGAGTGAATCGGTTTTTTCTAGGTAAACACGCTCCATTGTAGACCGCATCGTCCCTTATAACATCAGGCGAGATGGCGGTCAAGTGTAAACCTATAAAAGTAAAAAAAAAACGATGATAACAGTCAGCTGATGTGAAGTCTTCCCCTTCTTCGTCTTCTTTTCATTTCTGGCTTTTATTTCGTTGTCCTATATTATAGTATGTGATCTGATTCTTCATTTTCCATTCCATTCATTCATCATACTGTTTTTGTTAAATTGTATGGGCCCTATATGGTGTGAGCAATAAAGGATTTTCATTAATTCATTCATTTTTGACTTGTGGTGGTGAGCACTCATGAAGTTTCGCCGCATTCAGTAAATATAAATCGAAAGAGTATGAGACTCTTAATTTTACAGTCATGGAACGTCCAATTTCACAATAGTGATGTTGTTGTGTGTTTATTATGTTTCTAGCAAATAAATGATTTGATTTGATTTGTTGAATCGAATCTCGCCTGCATTAATTGCTGAGTATTTTTTCAGGTGTAGATGTAAAAGTTTGTAATTATCATTGCTTTTGAAGGTGTAGGATAGCATTGTGAGGAAACGATATGCTTAAATATTTTTTTTTTGGGTTGACATAAGAGTCATCTCCGAACTCCCGTTTCACCGCCGCAGCGCGCAGCAGCAACGTGGTGAATTCTGACCATATACAGGGTTATTGGTAATCAGCCTGCATCCTTTTAAGGGGATGTTAGGTACATTCAATACGTCAACTTTTGTTCTACAGTTTTAAAAAAAAAGTGTTTTTTTTTCTTTTACAAAAAAAATAAAAAAATATTTGCACGGTCTAAAAGCATCAAACTCTTCGTAACAATTCATAACAAGAGCGCGTACGCTATTTAACGCGCAAAAAATGATGTGCCGAAGTGAATAAACACTAAAAAGTCGCTAAACAGTACAAAAAAAGGCAACAAACACTTTTTTTTTTGTGTTATCTATTGAGTTTTAACGAAAGTTGTAGAACAAAAGTTGTTTGTTTAAATATACAGAATATGCCCTTAAACGGATGCAGGCTGATTACCAATAACCCTGTATATCTCTCCTTGTGAGAGGGAGAAGGCCAGGTGTGGTGGCACAATAAGTAGGCTGGTTACCTACGCTTTACATTTCACAGATTATTTATAAAAAAAAAATATTTATCATTGTTTTCACTTTAAAAACTCGGTGTACTTAATACCAATACACTCTAATAACCCAATGAAATTAGGCAAAAAAATGGAATAAAAAAACATTAAATTATGTAGTTTGGGGACTATAAAGGATCAATAGAGGGGTGCATTCTGAGCTTATATTCCAATTTGAGGGATTCTGGCATGGTCAGCTCAAGGTCATGTCGATGAAAACGCGTTTAATTCGATATCTCGAGAACTGTTAGTGTTAGGCAAAAAATTATTAAGACCTTTTCTCTTCTAAATTAAATTTACTAACTTTTACATCTACCACTTTTCTTTTTTTCATCAATATTTTTCAAGTTATTGCTTCCGAAAGGCAAAAATTTAACTTTTTTTCTTCTCTTTCGCCATTTCCTCCCCAACCGTTCAATTTTATGAAACTCTACCGATAATCAAAAGTGTAGATCTTTTAATAATGAACAACTTTGTCCTTGAATTTTTTTCTGTAATGACAATACCTTCAGAGTTATGTTACTTTACCGAGCGAAATCCGCGCCACTGCGACACCTCCGCGACACTGCAAAAAATCCGCGACACCTCCGGTCTTAGGGCTGAACCCAAAATTCATTGTTGGATTGTGTCGGTGGGTTTCTTCTACACAGGGTTATGTGGGACAACAACGTTACCTACTTCGACATATGCCAGAAATACGTAACATACATAAAAAACACTACGGTACAGACGTGGTAATTGTATTCGATGGCTATCCCAAAGGTATTTCCAACTTTGGCACCAATTCTGCCAAACGGCTGCGCCGATCCTAGCTGAAGCCATGTGCGGATATCATTTTCATCTACAATATGACCGTCACCACAACTCAAGATAAGTTTTTAGGCAACGAGAGCAATAAGACCAGATTCATCTAACTACTAAAACTTTTCTCATCATATCAGACATAGAGGTGGAGCAAGCCGTAGAGTCCGGCAAAATTCTCTTAGCCGTACTGATAATCAGACCATCCGCATCCTCTACGGCTTGCTTCACCTCTATGTCTGATTGAGTGTATCTGAGTGTATTTCTGGCATATATCGGAATAGGTGACGAGGTTGTCCCACATAAGCTTGTCTATAAGAAACCCACCGACACAAACAAACAATGAAATTTGGGTTCAGCCCTAAGTCCGCAGGTGTCGCGGATTTATCGCAGTGTCGCGGAGGTGTCGCAGTGGCGCGGATTTCGCTCGGTAAAGTAACATAACTCTGAAGGTATTGTCATTACAGAAAAAAGTTCAAGGACAAAGTTGTTCATTATTAAAAGATCTACACTTTTGATTATCGGTAAAGTTTCATAAAATTGAACGGTTGGGGAGGAAATGGCGAAAGGGAGGAAAAAAAGTGAAATTTTTGCCTTTCGGAAGCAATAACTTGAAAAATATTGATGAAAAAAAGAAAAGTGGTGGATGTAAAAGTTAGTAAATTTAATGTAGAAGAGAAAAGGTCTCCACAATTTTTTGCCTAACACTAACAGTTCTCGAAATATCGAGTTAAACGCGTTTTCATCGAAATGACCTTGAGCTGACCATGCCAGAATCCCTCAAATTGGAATATATGCTCAGAATGCACCCCTCTATCGATCCTTTATAGTCCCCAAACTACATAATTTAATGTTTATTTATTTCCTTAATTGCACTGCATTATAAGAACAAAACGAAGGGTAGGTATGTTAAATCAACATTTTGTTGACATTCGTTCGATCCATTTTTTAAACAATTAAAATTGAAACAAAACATACTTATACAATTGAATGTTATTATTAATACAAACTTTGCTCATTTTGTGTCCAGACAGTGTGATATCAGAAATTACTACCAATATGTATTTACGTATTTATTAAAACATTTTGGCGTCGTAACAAATAAATAATAATTAAGTAATTAATAATAATTAGCCGTCAACATTCTGCTATCACAATACGTCTTCAAGTCAAAACATTAAATTCATTTGATACAAGTAAATCCCCTTTTCCTTGTCAGTGAGGGAACCACGGGTCGTCTTTGTTTGGACCAAGACAGATACTAGCAAACCAAGATGACCTAAGTGAACCTTAGTCAATAAACACACATGCGAGTTTAACCTTTATTACATAACAGTTTGGATGTATTTTCGAATGAACTTCCTCTTTACGTGTAAGTATGACTAAGTATAAAAGCGGACAGGTTTCAAACAGGGAATCATTCAGCCAGTGAACTTGCGCGCCATTATTCGCAATTCAAAAATAGAATTTCGAAAACGAGAGTTCTTAATTTGAATTTTCAAAATGAATTCCGTACAGATTGTTTTCTTCGTTTGTTTGTGTGTGCTGCTGGTATCGACCACAGTTTCTGCTGACGATTTTCTCAAAGAACTGGTAAGTTTTTTTGCTATTGTTTCAATAATATAGAGTGGTGATAATCGCAAGCAAGCAATAACTACGCCTAATGGAAAACAACATTCTTGCAACAGCAGCCGTGCAATTATCTGAATAGGAAAAGTCCAAATCAATCTCTAGTTCTAGTCCAGTGCCCAGAGGTCCATATAGGATGGTTTTAACGCATTTGTAGGTTTAAATAAAAGGGGGCCTAATGGTAGTTAGCTTCAATTTTCTGCCTAGGATAGGTATGAAATTATTTAAAAGTTGATTTGCTTAATAATTTCTACTGCATCGTCAATTAACTTCAAATGATATATTGTTGTAGCCTATCAAAAAATATGTCCCATCATCGTCATCAGCAGGTTTCTCTACATATCTGTATAGAAGCTTCATTTTTATCAAGTTTTAAACGAACATCTAAATATCGAAGTACATTGTAAACTAACATTAAAACACAATTTTTAGGTACTGAGTACTGACCAATTGAGAATTTACAGCACAGAGAAACGTGTCACTATGAGAATTTATGAAGGCGTTTCTAAAGTCAAAACAATTATGTGTGTTTATAAGCTGTGGTGGCCAAGGCTGTTTGAAAAAAAAATCACTCAGGCAACGCATTCCACTGCCTAGAATTTCATATTGCAAAAGTAGAGTTAAACCGAATTCGATTCTTTGGTCAACCATTAAACGATGTCGCTTTCTCGAACTACAAGTAGGCTGGTTTTTACAAGCCAAAGTGTTAGAACACGCAGATCATTTGCACATTCCCCGAAATTTTTCCGATAAAAATCGTTTAACTATACATTTTTGGCGATGCTTAAGACTTTGTCGTCTTTTCCTAACAAAGGTGTTATTTCCTAAATAATGCTGGGGCCACACTAACGAGAAATTCCATTAATTATCGCGATAATGGACGTTAACCGTAGGTGTAAAATACACCTAATGGACATAAACCGTAGGTTTAAAATACACCGTTAACATCCATTATCGTGATAATTAATGGCATTTCTCGTTAGTGTGGCCCCAACATAAGAGCCTTATGGCCAAGGTACGAGTAGATTTGATTTCTTCATACTACTGCACTCGTGTACACATTTGACCATAAACTTGCATGACCATTACCGACGACGTGGTCGAGGATGAAGCTCGCTGACCATACATACTTGTTGATTGGCTGGCCTGGTGGCTTAGTTGGTAGTAATTCTGCCTGCGAAGCCGTGGGTCGTGGGTTCGATACCTACCACCTGTACAAATATTTGTACTGTGCCTGGATGTTTTCTATGTATAATGAGTAGGTACCTATGTATTTAAATATATATTAGTATTTATTTCTCGTATTGTATCAGCTATCTGGCACCCATAATAGTACAAGCTTTGCTTAGTTTGAGGTTAGATGGTGTTGTATGTAAAATGTCCACCAATACACTCCCGCTGAATAATACACTATGAACTTGTTGAACTAGTTGAAAAAGTTCAAAGTTTTATTTCTCAGGAAGCAGGGAGCAACGACTCCGACAAGTTATTCCACATTTGTTTCCTCACGACGTTTTTCTTTGCCGTTTTTAAGTTACGCATATG
This sequence comes from Ectropis crepuscularia, assembly GCA_963693475.1. NCBI lineage: Eukaryota > Metazoa > Arthropoda > Insecta > Lepidoptera > Geometridae > Ectropis > Ectropis crepuscularia. The sequence goes on along the minus strand of OY856361.1, from coordinate 15,493,650 downwards.
ACTCAAAAATATCTCTATAACCCATGCAAATATCTATATATAGCAAAATCTCTCTATAACCTGCTTAGAGACCTCGGCTTGTCCAGAAGTGCAGTAAGTTCCATACTAGAACGAGTATCTAAAGCTGCACTAGTAGGATCATATCGGATTTGGCTGGGCAGGGAGAGAAATACGAGTAGTGAAGGTGAGTGTTGACGTACGTCACCAAAAGAGGCCGCTTTTAAACCTACGCCCGAGTCACAAGTCTTGGGGTTTATTCGAGATTTCTCTCTCTGCTACACGATGGACCCGGCACCCGCACGGTGAATCCATGGAATGCTAAGTAAGAAGTTCGTCTCAAACGCGTGGTATTCAAACAGGGGTTCCAGATGGTCAATTGCCGTTCGCCCACCTAGACCAGCCGTACTTAACTCATTGATTGGGTAGTAATTATTTATTTATTTATTGATTTTTAATTATTTTTTTCAGGAAGGTCTTGGACAAAGGATACGTGACGCAATCATCAGCGCTGGTCCGGCTGTAGACGTCATCAACAATGCGATGAATATTGGGAAGAACAAAAAGGACGATGATTAGATTTTAGTTAATTTTAGATATAGACGATAATTAGTTTTTTAAGTTAATTGTAGAGTGGTTATTTTTAAATGTTCTTTTTTCCTATGAAAACGTGTTACACATTTTTCTAAATTATTTCATTGGTTACGTACATCTGACTCAAGTTTCAATCGCATTTGACGGTCTTTGTCATTGGACCTAGTGCGCACGACCGTTTCTACTTAAAGTTTGGCACTCTCGTAACCGTGAATTAATTTTAAAAATTATGTTTAGTATTATTGTGTCGATAACGAAAAAGATGCTCAAAGATATGCCTAAAACAATATTTTTAGATTGATTAAATCTAGAAAAAATAATCGTTGTACTGTATGAGTTCATGTTCAAAGTTAAATGTTAGTTTATTTACCTATCTTTAAGAAAGTCATATTGATTTCAAAAAAATATTGTTTACATAATTTTTCATTTGGATTTTTATTATATGTACTTTAAAGTAGTACTTGCTATAACAATAAAAGACTGTTACAATTATACGATTTATTTGATTTACTTTAACTTTAGATCAATTACCTAAACTCTTTAAACGACTTTTTCCAGTTATTATACCACCAAACAGTACGTTTTTTTATAATTTAAATTAGCCACTCCACATTTTGGAATAGGAGAAGAAAAGGAAAATAAGGGAGAGTTGGTTACATTTCAAACCTAATTCTAATGTTCGTATGTAGAACCGATCACTAACGGTTGGGATTCCGCTAGTAATCGACTCGACATCGAGTTTTTGCCCAATTGCCATTTGCCTAAGCCACCTCCTCCCAGGTGCACAGTGACACGCAGCTATAGGAACATGAAGAGTCCAAATCATCGCCTAGCACTACACTGCGCTCGTCACCCAGAGATCTAAGATCTTATATCTCTAAGCCCTGTAATTTCTCTGGAAACATTACCCTTCAAACCGGAACACAGTAATGTTTGCACATTACTGCTTGGCGGTAGAATAACTGGCAAAGGTGTGGTACTTCCCCAGGCGGACTCTGCTAAGAGTCCTACCACTACAAAACCTGATGGCCATCTGTAGGTTGAATTCTCGGATGGTCTTCGGTGATGCAGCAAACGCTCGCCGCACGAACCGACCGATGGCACGACGCCATCTGTCGGTTCGGTGTCGTCAGGGTAATATGTGAAGGTTCCCGCGTGCCGTGAGATTGCAACAACCGCATGGGGCACGCTCTCGTGCAGTTTCATGTTTGCCTTGGTTTGCACTACACTGCGCTCGTCACCCAGAGATCTAAGATCTTATATCTCTAAGCCCTGTAATTTCTCTGGAAACATTACCCTTCAAACCGGAACACAGTAATGTTTGCACAGTAATGTCTGGAAACATTACCCTTCAAACCGGAACACAGTAATGTTACTGCTTGGCGGTAGAATAAATGGAAAAGGTGTGGTACTTCCCCAGGCGGACTCTGCTAAGAGTCCTACCACTACAAAACCTGATGGCCATCTGTAGGTTGAATTCTCGGTTGGTCTTCGGTGATGCAGCCAACGCTCGCCGCACGAACCGACTGATGGCACGAGGCCATCTGTCGGTTCGGTATCTTCAGGATAATATGTGAAGGTCCCCGTGTGCCGTGAGATTGCAACAACCGCATGGGGCACGCTCTCGTGCAGCTTCATGTTTACCTTGGTTTTGATTGCGATTACCGACTCGTATGTTAGTCTCTGAGCTTCGTGGATGGTAAGGATGCGTGACCCGGTGCCTGACTCATAACCCTTGTTTGTGAGGGTCTCCTTCTCCTCTTGAGTGTGTTCAACAAGAAGGTGTTCGGTTGGGTATTAGCGCTCCTTTATACCTTCTCTTCTCTAGGGACTTTATACAGGGCGCTGAAGAGTACACACCAGACTATGTTTCCCTGACCAAGCAGTAATTTGCAAACATCGCTGTGCGATAAGCGATGTTGATGTTATACATATATCTGGATGACGAGTGCAGTGTTAGGTAATGATTTGAACTCTACGTATTCTAAGTGTGTGCTGCTTTGATCAGGGGTGCTGTTTACCATCAGACAGATGTACAGCTCGCTAAAAAAACTATATTCTCAGTAGAGAACACGTATTTAACAATGAAGTGATACATTTAGTTGATTGAATTTATTATTCATCAACATTTTAAGTAAACAATTGTTTTAGTGAATAACCTTTCATTCATTGAATTGTTCCCACTGCTCAACTCGAACCGCAGGGCTTTCTTTTGCAAAGAGAAGTTCAAGACCATGATCCACAAAGGCCCAGTGCGGACCTTCTACGGCCTAACTAAATCAGGTTTGCTATTGTTTCTATATAACTTCAAGTGAAAAAAAGACTTAGGTATCTTTTGTTTTCACTTGAAATTGTATGAAAACGGTTTAGACTTTGATGTCGCTACAGCGATATCATAGCCTAAACCGTTTTAACCTTTTTTCTTAGGCATTAGAATTGGTAAGTTTTTTTTAGTTTTTGTTTTTAAGTTACGAGACGAGCAGGACCTGTTCCTGATGGTAAGCGACATGCCTGCCACATATCAGCAAAGTGACATGCAGCTATTGGAACATGAAGAGTCGAAATCATTACCTAGCACTACACTGCGCTCGTCACCCAGAGATCTAAGATGTTATACCCTAAGCCCTGTAATTTCTCTGGAAACATTGTCCTTCAAACCGGGACACAGTAGATAATGTTCGCACATTACTGCTTGGCGGTAGAATAACTGGCAAATGTGTGGTACTTCCCCAGGCGGACTCTACCAAGAGTCCTACCACTACTAAAAGTTAGTTGGAGTATGGAGTGATGGGACGAGCACGTCGTGCGCCTGATGGTAAACAACATTCCTGTCTACAACAGTAACGTGCCATGCAACTATTAGAACAAAAAAAATCAAATCGCTTTGTAGCACTGCAGTGAGTTTGCTGTGCCCAGAGGTATACTGATGACTGATGATGATGATGATGTAAGAAAATTAGTGATCCGCCCTGGCTTCTGCGCCCGTGGTATATAGGTATTTAGCCTGTAGTTCTCAGAAATTACGTATATATTCAACGATTAAAAGGTGAGTGTTGACGTACGTCACAAAGGGGCCCCTTAAATCTACACCCAAGTCACAAGCCACGAGATCTACTCGAGATTTCTCTCTCTGCCACACGATGGACCCGCATGGTGAATCCATGGAATGCTAAGAAGTTCGTCTCAAAATGAAACAGTCCAGTAGTTCCTAAGATTATCGCGTTCAAAAAAATAAATTCTTCAGCTTTATAATATTAGTATACCAATTGTGATGAAGTTTCTGTGCGAACAATCTGAGAATATTACGAGTATTACGCAGTTAAAAACATAAAGCTTTATATCAGTTCAAAGTGAATTTTTATTTAAGTTGGTACATTAAAACTGCCGTCCGCAAACTACAATGCCGTTAAGTACCAAAATGTAGTTTCGAGATATCGCGGGAAAACTGTTTCTAAATTTAAAAATTATGCCATTTGATAAGTGAAATACGTATTTCCATAATTTTGATACCTTTATATAGAGCTGCAAAAACACTTTGAAATCATAGTATTTTCAAGATATTAAGGTGTGCAAAATAAGAGTTATAAGCGTTTTTGCATTCTAGTCTTGTAATTTTGTCTTAAAATCTTTTCAAAATCACCACTAAAATGCCGTTATGTATAGTTTAACGGCATTTTAGCTTGATATTTTCTTTAATTTCATTGGATGGTACTTGACTACAGAATTTGAAATCATTCCAAAACTAAAATGCCGTTATATCATGAAACATCCAAGATTACAATGCGGTTAAAGTCATTTAACCGCATTTAAAACTAGTAAACTTCATAAATTTGTTTTAATCGGTTATTTCAGAGCATTTTACAACACTAAAATGCGATTAAATGCAAAACCTTTACCTTTAACTGCAATTAAGCTAAGCATGACTCACAAGATATTTAAGAAAATACAATAAAAGTGATGATTTATGTGAAATAAGTAAACAAAAAATGACTTTAAAAACTAGATTTTTATTGGCATTAAAAAACAACAAACAGCATTTTTTGTTAATCTTTTTCGAATACAAGCCTAAGTATCTAAAAATACAATTTCTCAGGAGTTAAAATTTAAAATAACAAGGCAAAATTACAAAATTTTACATTTAAAATTAAAATACTACTTTTATTGCCCTTACTTACAACAGATTTTCAAAAATCTACAATAGAGATCAATTGTTTTTGTTTTATTTTTGTCACAATTACTTAAACTTTTGGATATATATTCCTACAAAATAATTAATAATACCTAAGACTCAAATATTTTTCTTGAGTCTAAATATTGCTTTACTAGCATTATCATTCTTTGTCGTCGGTCGACAAGTTCTTCCAAAACAATAGCTTATGTGTTGGCGCTATGTTGCTCTATGAATTGAACTAAATTAATCTTCCGCTTAGTATTTCTGCATTTTGCTTTTGATTTGAAACAAAGTTTTATAATTTCTGGTATTTTAAGTATTTGCCATTGAAGAAAGCAAAATAATATAAATAATCTTTCTGGCAATAATTTTTGTACCTACAAGCTATCACAATAAAACTCAAAATCAGAGTAAATCCACATGTGCGACATATTTTTGAGATTAACTCAGGGGCTTAATTTGAATTCTTCTTTCTGAAGCGTTATTTGGCACAATGGCGAAATTGTTTGGTGCTATAAACTTCATATTTACTTTTGAGTTGCTAACTCATACTGTCTCATCAAAATGGTCAAAATCATATAACTTACCTTTATTGCATTTCTTACTTTACTTTATGATCTTCTTGTTCGCAACTCATGAAACTGTGTTCAGATTTGAAATAATAAAGCGTAATTTGTTATATGCAGATGATTTTGCTTTAGTAAATAAATGCATTTAGTAAATAAATGACTCTGAGAAGAAGTGAACATAATAGTCAATTTTATTTTGCGCACTGCAACTGCATTGCACTGTTAACAACCCAATTGTTTACATTAGATCTTTCTCTTCGATTCAGTTATAACTTTTATTTTCCAAACTGTCAACTGCTTTGTGGTCGTTGCATAAACATTAAAGTAGATAGGTTCTGATATTCACCAATTTCTATCATGTGTCTCCGCGTTTGACAGAGAGATGGAAATACTGACAGTTTTTTGAGGTTCATTAATTGAGCTTCTACGCTTTTCCAACCAGCCTTCGGTTAGTTTTTCTGTATTCTGTATAACGGCATTGACAATGTTTTTAATACAACGTTAAATGGTACCGTTTTTAAGCTAGTTTTCAGTAGGTATTTATTAATGATGTTGTGGTTCTTAAAGTCAGACTTATGGTTACGTTTAAACTTATGCTTAATGGATTTCTTGAAAATAGTTACTAAAATTTTCACTTGAATCAGCTATCTTAAAATCATTATAACGTGCAGGTCATCTGAATTGAAATCACACTGTAAACTTGATTGTGGAGTTTAAAACTTCAACAGATACGGTATGGTGCTATCATCACCTGGCTGTAAAATTTTATGTTAACTCTTTAAACTGAATGTTTGTTTTGATGATTTTGTAGAGAATTACTCTGCTTTCCTTGTAAGTCTATTAAAACCTGATAAAGTTTCATTAAATAGATTTGTGATTTCATTAAAATCTAAAGAAAGACGAGTACTGTAACATAATTTATACGTCCCAAAATGTATCAATGACACTGGAAGAGTCGGAACAAGATTTAACATAAGGATCATTTCCGATTTTTTCTATACAAGATCTAGTTTGACTCATCTAAATGTGTTTTAAGCCATCGTAACAAGTTGGAGGGAACGAAAGCATCTTATTCATCTGCACTTGATTTCCTTCACGTACTATCGTACTGCATACGCAAGAACTTGTAACGGCATTTTAGTTAAGTAATGTGGCATAGCCGCATTTTAGTCTAGTATTGTAAAAAATAAATAATTTTTATCACATAGTTAAGGTAGCTTACAGGTAACTTTCTGTTTTAAGTTTACAAAATTGCATACGTATTAACTAGTCTAAAAAGCCGTTAAGTATGTTTAACTGCATTTTTGTGTTGTATTCAAGCATAACGGCTTTATAGCGTTGGACAAATACAATATAAATTATAAATGAAACTTTGTTTAAAAACATTTAAGTGCTTTAACGGCACTATAGCGTACAAAAGTCAGTTAACGGCAATTAAGTAATGGAAAATCAAAGAAAATTTTAGCCAAAGGTAACGTTAAAATACCTTAGCGGCTTTTTAGGTAAGTATTGTTATTTAACTGCGTTTTAGCGTTGGAACCATACAAAATAAAATGGCTTAACGGCATTTTTAGTTTTGGTATCTTAAAAACTAACATACCTAGAGAATTACGGGTTACACAGATCGATAGATAATTTTTTTCTGATTGTAGTGCCATTTAAAAGTCCAAATCGACCCGATGTTAGATAACGGCATTTAAGCTTGCGGACGGCAGAAAAGACAATACAGAAATGGAATTTGAAGCCTCTTAATTTAAGGGGCGTGATGGCATTGCCCTCATATCTGACACTTCACAAGTTCCGTCGTGTAAGTATTTCCATTCTGTAAAAAGAAACAATATTCTAAATTGTAGTAGGTAAATTTGACAAAATATTATAAACAAATACCTAGTTCCCATCGTAATAAATCAATGGATGTGCCCTCCCAAACTTCAAGCGCACGGAATTTTGTTATTGTTGGAAAGTGTGAGCTCACTCTTTCCGTTTTAGTCGATTACAATCGACAGGCTTCCTACAGGAAGCGGTGAACGCCGGACGTTTATACCTATCGCTATTCGCCATCAACAACCAAAATAAGTAGAACCGCAACATACCTCGTCCTTACTGTTCTAGGGGTCAAGTAAATTGGTAGTTGTAAACCACTCACGCTACACGCAGAGACTAAATTTGTTAACAATTTCAAGGTGCTCAGGGCACATCCATTGATTTATATCTATGATAGGTTCTGTCAAACTGCATCATAAATTAATTTTCTCCAGCGAAACAAAACCCTAGTATGACATATGGTGGGTAAACTAACTACGAATAAATATGGTGCATGATACTGTATCGGAATATCGGGAACTATATCTACACGGACCACAAATAACCTGAAATTAATGTTATTAAGTGCACCACGCCGCATGGCGAGAAAATGCCGACTGCCGATTTGGAGACCCTGTTTTGAGTCCCACGCGCACCACAGTCTCTCGACGCTGTGTAATGTTGTTAATTTAAAAATGCTGAAGAAAAACATCGTGAAGAAACCGACATGTACCAATAATCTTTTACTTTTACTTTTTAGGTCATGCGTCATAGTCTACCAAACCGCACTGGGCCAGCCTGGTGGATTATAACTCGACTCTCTCCTAGCGAGAGAAGGCCCGAGTAAAGGCCGGGTCACACAGAGGCGATCCGGTAGCGATCGCGATCCGATACCGAGTATGGGATCGCGCCCGCTTGCTGTGTGTCAGGTTGCATACAAATTCGAACATTACAAAAAATCCCGTCTCGCTATCGGATCGCTATCGCTATCGGATCGCCTCTGTGTGACCCGGCTTTACCTGCAGTGGGAACATTTAGTGGGCTGTTTATGTTGCACGGCATGTCCTGTTCATCCCAGCAATATGTACTACAAAACAATATTATACTTATGTATTACTTACTCAGCTCTGCTTTTTGTTGCAAATCTCCTTTGCAACTTTCATAGACCATGTCACATACGTTATCAAAATCTTTTTGAAGTGAGTTTAACAGATTTACTGCGCAAAGACTCTTTTTTCTGCAACAAACATTTTATCATTCACTAGCTGAACTGCACGCGCGTCGCTACGCCATCTCTATCGAAAATTCATCGTACCAATTCAAATTTTGAACGAATTCGGTTACCTAAAACTATCTTTGGGTTACCTTAAGTTCTAATGACGTAACCTTTCACGAAACTTTGACGAATGACACATGCTGTCATGCAACGAAAACTCTCGAAAATCAATATAGATCAAGAGCCCGTGAACCCCAGACCTTCGTTATTTTATAAAAGCTGAAAACTTGTCAGCGCGTGCTCCTACCACAGGTAAGAGCGATGGACCATTATGAAGTTTAGGTCATCCTGGCTTTGGCAGATAAACGATACTAAGTTCCCCAGTCCCAGCAGTGGGAACTTTTAGTGGGCTGCTTATGATAATTAGGCTGCTAATGGTTACCCAAGTATTATGTATAAAAATCAGCGCGCATATTAAGACGCAAGTAGAATTATAATTGCATGGTTATTAACACAACATGGGTGTCTGGCAAGTGTTTACCACGATGTTAAGTGTCTGGCAATTATTGGTGTGATTTTTAATAATATTCTGAAGGTATTACCAAAATATCAGACTTAATAATTTGACAAATTTAGATCGGTTTTTCATAGCTACACCTTTAGTACCGTTTATCTGCCAAAGCCAGGATGACCCAAACTTCATAATAATGGTCCATCGTTCTTACCTGTGATAGGAGCATGCGCTGCCAAGTTTTCAGCTTTTATAAAATAACGAAGGTCTGGGGTTCATGGGCTCTTAGTCCAATATTATTTCCCGTGTTTGTTACATTTTTCATTCATGCTCTCCGTTCCTGTTAATAGTATCGTAATGTTAAATAGCCTATAGCCTTCCTCGATAAATGGACTATACAACAGAGAAAGAATCATTCAATTCGAACCAGTAGTTCCCGAGATCCTAGCGTTCAAACAAACAAACTCTTCAGCTTTATAATATTAGTATAGATGTAAGAATATTTATTTATTCCGCATGAACTGCACTCTTTGCATTGTGACATCTGCATTGTGTGTGATTGTGACGTACGGAGCGTAAACTTGGTCTTTGACAAGAGATCGAAAGTCTAATACCCCGTTTACATTATTCCAGTCCAGCGACCGAATCCAGTCTCCATTATTCCAGTAAGCAATCCAGCGCTGGATTCGGTCGCTGGACTGGAATCATGTAAACGGGGTATTACATCGCATTTGCCAACGAACTGTGGAACGCAGTTAGTATTCTGATGTAAAGCTAACCGATCGTATAAGGCACACCATAACTACTGCGTTCCAAGACTCCAACAGCCGATTTAAAAACAAAATAACTTTCATAGGTTCACACTTGACCGACATCTCGCCTGATGTTAAGCGACGATGCGGTCCACGCTGGAGCATGTTAATCTAGAAAAAAAAACCGATTCACTCTCCATTTGAAGACTCAAAGGTTGTAACTATCGGGGAAAACCCACGAGGCAACCCATTCCACAGCATAGACGTTCTTATCACAAAAGTAGAGTCAAATCTCTTCGTTCCTGTCTTTGGAACATCAGCCATGAAACGATGTCGCTTTTCCGAGCTACGAGCATTCCAATAGAAAAAAAGGACACGGTGGTATTAGATCATGCAAATCAGACGCACACTCTCCGAAGTGTATCCGATAAAAAACCGATAGGCTAGCAATTTTTCGGCGATGTTCAAGACTTTGAAGTCTTTTCCGCACAAGAGTGTCGTTGCCTAAGAGGCTGGCTCTCGATCGATTCCAGAGCCTCCAGCTGATGTGACCAAACTCCTTCTCCGCTTCTATGCTTCTATTATCATAGACTACAAACAGGCCCGTGAACAAAATGTATGGTTCAAATGAACTACCAGGAGACCTATGTAGGATGATAAATGGGTATAGAGTAATAAGATTTATCACTATGACGTACAAGTGAGTTATAGTACAAAAATCATGCGAAAAGGAGAAATGAACGAGGGTTGCAACCCCCCTCTTCAACTGGACTCAACTTTGTTAGACAGCTTAGAAGTGACGACATATTGCTGAATCTAATTAATTTTTACTCTTCTATCATAGGTCTTCTGGTGGTTCATTTGACCCATAAATTTTGTTCACGGGCCTGTTGTCTACCAGCTGTACTACTCATGACACAACGCATAGGCTCAGGTTCAAGTTACCGTGTGAATGTTTTACTTGAAAACATCGATATAAACCCTCTCAAGATGTGCCCTGCCAAACTTCAGGTGCACGGAATCAAGTCATCGTTGGGTAGAGTGATCTCACTCTTTCCGTTCTAGTCGGTTGCAGGAAACGCCGTCGGTGAACGCCGGACGTCCTTACCTATCACTATTCGTTGTCAATAACCAAAATAAGTAGAACCACAGCATATCTCACCGCTAAGGATTCTAGGGGTTAAGTAGATTTGTTGTTTGTTAACCACTTACGATACACACAGAGACGCAGTTTATTACCAATTTCAAGATGATCAGGGCATATCCAATGGCTTACATCGATGTACTACTAACTACTCAAGATATGACGTATTGGTACACGTTCCAGTTGTTGTGACTGTTTTACTTGAAGTATTGTTAATTGAACCAAAACGTGGGTAGATTAATTAAAATCCATTTCTGTTTTGTACTTAACAAAAAATCTTTTACTGCTTAAGACACAAAGTTCAAATTTAATTATCTTACTTGCCAAATAGTCCAAGACTTCGGTAGCAGTAGACGTAGTCACGCATACAGTTCTCCATTTCGACTTCGTAGTTAGTTTTGTTGCTGGATAGTTCGGATGGCATCGGGCGTTCGTCCGCTATGAGGTAGTCCAAGTCAGCAGGAGCATCTTCGTATTGACAGTTCACTATAACAACCGCTGAAACCATCACTTAAGGTGCGTCCCCCAGCAAAACGAGTTTTTTGTCCAGTTTTCAGAGCTATCCACTCATTAGCCAAAACAAATATCAAGTGGTAAAAAATAGATAGATAGATAGATAGATAAACTCTTTATTGCACTAAATAAAACAAAACAACAAAATATTAAGGAACAACAACCTAAAAAGAAAATTTAGTTACAAATACATTAAATTTCTTCAACTTCTTGGCTTCAAAATGGTAGTTTGATTTTTTTGTTTAAATAATCGCCTCACAACGAAACCATGAAAAAATTTAATAATTGTAGTTATCATGCATCTCCTCGGAAAACCTCCATTATTTTGATTTTGTACTTTCACTAACGGATAGACGATTCCATTACAAACATTTTGGTAGATTTTTTTTTTCAAAAGACCGAAATCTGATTTTATAAAGAGTTTATTCTAAAATTTGAGAGTAAAACAGCAACAAATCCTACTGTTTCTCTCTTGCTCTTTCTTGCGGTGTGCGATAAGGTAAGAAATACTCAAGGTAATTTGCTCGGGGTACGCTCTTAATATATAAATTGCTGCCAAAGAGCAATTTTCGTCGTCATACCAAAATTTGCTAAATTATGTGCATCTATCAATTGTTGATAGTTATAAGACCTGTGTGTAATTATAGCTCTAGATTTTGCGCAAACTAAATTAACCATGTTTTGCATAATATAGGATTTCATGGAAGTATTTTCTGGACATGTACATTGTACACCTTTTACATATATTATATTTCCGTAAGTTTTTTTTATTACGCGATCACAGCTAGATGTACTAAAAGTGCTACTTACTGTAGATAAACAATATTAAATGCCACTCATTTCTCTTTAACATTGCTTTCAAAAACTGAATTGTATTTCTTGAAATCTGTTGTTTATTATATTTTTATGGGAAAGTTTTTTTTTTATTTTTCTAAATTCCGTGATTCCAAATAACTTTGTAAATTCTAGCATTATTATTCAAATTCATTGTAGAATTAACAATAATTATTACTCTTGTTATAATTAAGACCAAAACAACAGGTATTTTATTATCAAAAAGCCGTTATTTTTCACGAAAAGATTTTCGATTCTGAAAATTTTGATGAAGTGAATTAAGTGCCAGTAATTATTAGATTAAGAGTGATTAGGAAAGTAATTTATTTTCTAATTATCTTTGATGGTTCTGAAGTAAGATTTAATACTGTTATTACTCCAGTAATGTACTTACATAGTAATTAGCCAGTTAGTGGTTTTCACCAGTTGTAGCTCTGCGGAGGTCGTAAGTCATCTGTACAATTTTTATACTCGTATTTGAATAAACTATTATTAATAAAATGTTTTATTTGAGTTTAATCAATAATATATTACGTATATTACGTACCAATAAGGAATACGTAAACGTGTTGGAGTAATACTATTATAGCTCTACATTTGAGCACCACTAGCACTCTCACTGGTGCGGTCGAAGGTGATGCATTGATCGAACTACACTGTCGAGGCATCACGAGTCATCACGTGGCATGGAGGATGCACGAAGACTATACTCATACTTTTTTACACTGATTTCTAAAATTTGCACATTATGTGTCTCAGGAAATAACGAAGTTAGTTTAATCCAATAGCTGCGTGCCACTGTGCTATTATGTGGCAGGCATGTTGCTTACCATCAGGCACATGTCCTGCTCGTCTTGTCGGTCTTTATTCAACAAAAAAAAAAGACTTTTTAGCTGTATGAACAGGGAATGAGAACTCAAACAGCATTTCCTACATTTTTTTTCTTGAATTTCAAGTATTAGCGTTCTGTGGTTTCACTCGCGTCTCATTATTTTCTCAGATTAAATAGCGACTTATTGTGTTACTCTGGACTATTATCTATGAATCAAATTTCATCCAAATTCCTTCAGTAGAATTTGCTTGAATGAGGAACATCAAAAAGCTTTCGCATTTATAAAATCAGTAGATTTACACATTATATTAGTCAATAATTATTATCCCATTTTAATTATGTAGTAAGGTATCAAATTACTCTTTATTTTATTTGATTACTCCCGTCTTTTTATTTTTTTACTTCTTTTCCATCCCACGGTTGCCTGGAAGAGATCGCTTATAGCGATAAGGTCGCCATTTGCTACTATATTTTAAGGTTGTTTTTTTAAGTTGTTTGTTTTGTTAAGTGCAATAAAGAGTTTATCTATCTACATTTCTTTTTTATGGTTGTTAAATGTGTGGGCATCCTACTGAAATTATTAACGCGAAAGTTAGTAAGAATGTATGGATGTATGTTTGTTACGCTTTCACGCAAACACTACTGAAGGGATTGGGATGAAATTTGGTACATAGATAGATACTGGTCTGGAATAACATATAAACTATTTTTGTCCCGGGAAAGAACAAGACCAGGAACTACACGGGTGAAACCGTGGGCGCTGCTATTGTAATATGGTGCTTATAATTTGACAATGTAATGTTCAGTTTTTTAAACATATATGTATTTGCTAACTGCCTTATCAGTCCAGGTCTGAGCTTTGATAATGTATTATAATTAACGTGGTTGTTACTTATATTTGATTGGGTAAACGGGTAACTCACGGGTAATTTGGTCGGTCAATCCGATTCGAGTGTTGGCCGCGTCCAGCGGCCTTTTTCAAGGAGAGTTGAAATCGGAAGCGGCCGAAACTCGAGTCGGATTGTTCAATTATATTACACGAGAGTTACCCGTTTACCATATTAAATATTTGATAATGTGGGTACCAGATTTCTTTGATAATAATAAGGCAAGTTTTAGCAACCACACCAAATATATAGGAACAATAAAGATAGGCGAAAAGCTAATGTAATCCTTTTAATATTATAAAATCAAAACAAGTATCCAAACTTTTACAAAATGTTACTCAATCACGTTAGAACGGCTGAAAGGATCTGGGTAAAATTTGGAACACAGCTAGATCATTATCCAGAACAACTCATTTACTTTTATTTCTATTTTCCCGTTTTATATGTAGGATTTAAAAATAAAAACAGCCTTATTATTGAAACAAGTTACCTTCAATGATTATTTATTAGAAAAACCTTAACAAACTAACTAGACTAAAATTAAGGCTTTAAAATATTGGTACTGTACGTTTTGGGCTCATTAAAACGTAGAGAACAATATTTAAGTACTCATAATATCTACACTAAAACTATTTACAGAAGTATATACTCATAATAACAGAAGAGGAACTTTGTACACCGTAACACTAGGAAGTCTTTGAAATTGCCAGTTCATATACTTTGCATTTCAACACTGGGTTCATGCTATTTGAAGCAAGACTTTAGTCAGAAAATCTGGGAACATTGAGACGTCTTCGTTGTCGCTGTAACTGTGTGTTCCAACTGAGCTAAGGCAGTCAGTTCAGTTTCCATCTTCCTTTTGGACCTCGTACCTTTTGTCAGCTGTCGTTTTTTGCAGCAACAAAGAATCTCCTCGAACTCCTTTCTGAAGTTATCATTTAACCATCCATATAACAAAGGATTGGACACAGCACTGGACATGCCAAACATGTGGCATATAGCGTATACCACTGTCATCGACTCCTCGTCTTTGAAGGGGGACTCACTAAAATCTGCTACCAGATTGAATACGTTCAATGGAAGCCAGCTAATCACATATGTCACAGCGATGGCAATTAGAATCGCTGGAGTTTTTCTGGTAGTTCGTCTCCTGCCTCTCAACCTTCTGTGTATTTGTACATGCGCTATCACTACGACTAGGACAGGTAGAAGGTACTGGAATACAAGGCTTAGTAGAGAGTAGATTCCACGGCCATTTTTGATAGGCCATTCTTCGATGCAGAAGCTTAGAGAGTCCATGCCAATGAAGCCCAGTTTGTGGGTCTTGAGGGTTCTGAAGAAGAAAAGTGGTGATGCGAGTGTGAAAGCTGTCAGCCATATGAAGAACATGGTGACGATGGCTCCCATGGTCTGCAAACCACGGCGCGTTGGGTACACGATCAACTGTGAACAAAACGTTTCATGTTATACTTTGGTTGAAAGATTATTATTATTTATCTTCTAGAGAAGCAAGACAAATGTCTACGTTTTAGAGAGGATCAGGTACTAGAGCTTCTTTTTTTGTAAATAGTGTAACATGAGAGCATCACAGGCACCTGATGGCAAGCAACATGCCTGTCTATAACAGAACAGGATTACACAGCTACTTAAACATGAAGAGTTGAAATCACTGCCTAGCGCTGTACTGTGCTCGTCACTGTATACGGAATCTGTAAGATGATTTATCTTATCTATGTGCTCTGTAATTTCTCTGGAAACATTTCCCTTCAAACCGGAACACAGTGATGTTTAGACATTACTGCATTACCCCATGATGGTAAAACGACTGCTGAAGGTGTATTATTTCCTCAGGCGGACTCTGCAAAGAGTCTTAAACATTTAAAAATTGTTTCAACAGTTCTTTGGAAATTTATACAATTTCAATCATCTATCAACTATCTATTTCTTAGGAGTATTAATATGAAAATCCGGTGTACTAGGAAAAGTCTCAAACAAATGTTTTCTGTGAAGAACACGTTATTAGTAAACAAAGAATCAGAGTTATCCGAGAATTAAATAAATAAAACATAACCTGACGCAACACCCAGCCCTCACTCAACTATCCCTGGCTTCTCATTGACTTTTTGAAAGCAAAATATTACTAGAGAATATGCATGCATAACATAATTGATTTTACACAATGGTAGGCAATTTTAGGATTTTATTTTACACATTTTTTAATAATTTAATAACTGTATACAAAGACAGATAGCACACAATTCGGTTTACATCAGAATTTAAAACTAAAAATGGTAAAATAAGTGGCACATCGCCAGGGAAAAGCTTTGGGGAAAGGAGCTTTGGAAAGATAATTGCTGCGATAATAATTTGTAGGTGGCAGGACCACACACCTGACGCGCTGTAGGCGTCAAAGGTGGAACCTCGTGGAGATTATAGTCGAGAAGAGCAACATGTCCGCCCGTAGTGTTATGTCTCAGATAACCTGACAGTCTTTCCCAGGCTGAAACTTACATGTGAATGCATTTCCTCGGCGTAAAAAAGTAAGGGCGATTTTAAGAAGAGTTTTCGTACCTACGAATACTAAAAAGTACGAATAGCTAAAAACCTGCAATCTAAAACGTCGTTACGGCGTAGTCTTCTTTTTTTTCTACAACTTTATTTTATACTAGCGGCCCATTCCAGCTTCGCTCGGATATTGCCATTTAAGTTAATCCTAAATTCTAAATACTTATTATTTGTTGACTCTCTGTTGTTTATTTTTGTTTAGATTATAGGTATGATAAAATAACTTTAATGTAATGTAATGTTTTTGTAACCTCATACCAAAGAGGATTTATTTTTGCATGCCCTCAAAGGGTAAGACTGTTGTTTCTAAGTATATTTCTTCTGTATAACATCTTTGTACACAGTTTACGCAATAAAAAAATTCTGATTTTGATTCTGATCTGTTCTGTGATCGCAAACAACGGCCACGGCGCTATGGCGGTTTTGTTTACTGCTTGAATTTTTTAATTCGTAATATCTTTTGAATGGAAAGTCCAATTTAAATAATTTAAAAACTGTTTTATAGGTAGTTAAATGGTCTTGACCATAAAATATTTTTTTTGAATAAGGATTAATATAAACACATAAATAGCAAGGTTTGAATTTGGTTAGCATTTTCATTAATGTTTAAGATGAAAAAAGTTGTTGTAGTGACATAACTACAATAGTTGGACATATGCAACCGTGGAGTTTTTTGTAGACATTATGATGTTCTTTAATATTGTTGTACATTATTTCGTTCTATCGCTAATAGTTTCGGCAGCGCATTCGAAGAAAGACATTTTAAGACTCATTTTTCTACACCTTCGGTTACATTGTTCAAATTTTACCAAGGATCCCTAATTTTTTTCAAAATGAAATGTGGCCTATGTCAAATTGGAAGAATGTAGCATTCTATTGGTACTTTTTTTTTAAATTGGCCCCGTACTTTTTGAGCCTATTCATTACAAACATACAAAAATAGGTACAAATCTTTCCTCTTTATAATATTAGTGTAGATTTCAGCTGTTACGATATTACATTACATTTAGTCTATAAATATCACAGTGTCTATCCCAAAAGTTTTCTTGGTTATTTGTTGATATAGAAAAAAGGTTACAGGCATCGAGGAAATAGAGAATAGAACAAAAGATATCCGGAAAAACTTGTGACTTATCAAACTATATTCTTAATATTTCTCATGTAATACGTCAACAGAGGAAAACTTATAATTGGCTTAGTTGTGAAACAATCCCAATTCTTTGAAGCTAAATCATGTCAAAGAGTTTCTAAATTGGGAATTATTTTGTAGATCGAATATGAAAAGGAATACTCATGGTAAACAAACTTATTCTGCCAGTTTGTTATAGGTATTGGTTAAAATATACTAAAGTAAATTCATTTAGATGTTTACTGAAGTTTTCAATTTTTTCGAACTCTCTACTAAAGCGTAAGTCTAAAATAGATAGGTACTTAGGTTAGGCAGATCGCAAACATGAACACTTTTTTGCCCTGTGTCTGATAAAGATAACGACGAATAATTGTTTCCTAAAGAATTAGTACAAAATTATTTATACCTTGCTCAAACGGAAACCTTTTTAGGGTTCCGTAAAACGTAAAAACGAAACCCTTATAGATTCGTCATATCTGTCTGTATGTGTATCATAAATACACTTTTATTAAAACATCGATCAAAGTTACAACGAACTACAAGAACTTATGTATTATGTTACTTGCTGCTACGGAACATTTCATGGGCGAGTCCGACTCACACTTAGCCGCAAATAAAAATTTGTATTGTAACTTAGTAATTTGTAACTGGGCATAAAAATACTCATCGACGATCAAAAAGTGTGCGTTGTCGAAAACTGACAACTAAAAATGCATACGTTTACACAGCGCCTTAAACACTTATGGTGGGATCGCGTAAGCGGGTCACGGCGGTTCTTCTCTCGAATATGGTCGAGGAAGCGATAGTAGAGACTTGTGTCATGCTCGTGAACAATTGCTGCTTGCGGGAGTTGGACTGCTCGAGGCACACATTGTACATAAAAGTTAGATCTTAGATTCAAGAATACGAATCAGCAGGCAACGAGGTGAGGGAGGGGCACCGCAGTACACAAGAAGGGGCGCGCTCAAATTAATATTTTTACTTTTGAGACTCCCTTCCGAATTTTATCCGATTTAAGTACTGTCATGTATGTATAGTTGTATAGTCATTAAAAATAGCGTCTGACCATCTCAAGAACCATATGTAAGTAACTTTCAAACTAGATTTAACATTCATTGATATTGGTGCATTGATTCTGAAGTTTAGTTGAATTTTAAGTATTTACAACAAGCACAATCGGCGTTGTCTCTATAATATTGGTAGAAAATTAGTTGCTTAACCCAAATGAAGTCGGCGCCGGTCGCTAGTGAACTAATAAAACTACAGGAATTTAGTTACGAACAAAGACAGAAATCTATAGGGAATTTGTATCGTAAAAACTTCCTGTATTAGTTTACGCCTTTGGGGACAGGATGGAGTTTCACATTCTTGGATTCTTATTCTTAAGCTCGATCGAGATTGTGTTGCAATCTTGTTACTTTCTGTTTATTGGTGAATAGTTATTTACTGAGACGGAGACCGGGACAGAGACCGAGGCAGGGGACCCAGACGGAGGCTGAGACGGAGGCTTAGACCGGGACAGAGACCGAGACAGAGACCGAGGCAGGGGACCCAGACGGAGGCTGAGACCGGGACAGAGACCGAGACAGAGACCGAGGCAGGGGACCCAGACGGAGACTAAGACGGAGACTGCGACGGAGACTGAGACTAAGACTGCGACGGAGACCGAGACTAAGACGGAGACCGAGATGGAGACAAAGACCGAGACCGAGACAAAGACCGAGACCGAGACGGAGACTGAGGCTAAGACGGAGACCGATACGGAGACAAATACCGAGATCGAGACGGAGACTGAGACTAAGACGGAGACCGAGACGGGGACTGAGTCGAAGAAAGAAGAGATGAAAATAGTCGGTGTCGTTGCCTGAGAGTCTTTTCACACTGTAAATAAGTAGTTAATTTTTATCATGTTTCGCCTGTTGGTGTACAAATTTTGGAAAGATTTTTTTAATAAGTGTAATTTTGTATTGTTCTACGGCTAATTGTTACGGATAATAATTAAGTTATCGTACTTTATTAACCAGATGTGTTGTTATTATTAATCAGTAAGAAATTGTAAAATTTGATAAAATATTAAAATAGTCGTACAAATTTCGTTGTTCTTCCTAGCTTAAAAACCTATTTAGTTGTTTATTCCATTGTTTCCTAATAAATTTGTGCTTGCCCGCCGTATCCCGTACCGCTTTGAAGTACAATGAAACGGAATAATGGAATAATTTCAATTTCGATCGTACGGAAATGGCATCCCAAAGGTGTGATGTTATTTGGTCGTGTTGATTTGATTCCGGTCTCAGATCTGGTTACTTTGTTCCGGTTTGTTTTATCTCAATATTAGCCTTGTTTTTGGGACGTTTCACGAGCTTATTTGATAAGAAATGCCGTTCTTTGCCGTTTATATCCCCAATTTTAAGCGATTCTTGTTTTTTGTAAGGAATGAGCCGTTGTCAAACAATAATTATATAACTAACAATAACTATACCTAGTTTTTAAACTTCCTCGATTTCAACTTATAACTAGAACTTTACACAGAATTTAATCGCAATCTTAATTATTATTTTACAATTATTCCGAGAACTGGCAGCAAATTTTGGGTAGGTAATTGAGGCAAGCTGGATACTTGTCACATCGCTCTCCTATATATCCAAATACGCAGATGCAGACCTGACTGATGAGTTTTTTTAAGTGAAAACTTCTTTAGGCGCGCCTAGACAAATTTTTCGTGGGGCGTAAATTGAATTCTACCGTCACGCTCGGATATGATAAGAAATCTTCGGGTAAACTCGGGACCTTGGCGATTGGGCATCTAGAAATGCGTCAGCCAAGGGGAAATGCTGAAAGGGCGTGGGCTCGCCATCATGGCATGGCAATCTAGAAATGCGTGAGCCAATGGGAAATGCTGACGCATTTCTAGATGGTCATGCCATGATGGCGAGGCCACGCCCTCCGGTTACACCCGTGTAGTTTCCAAGGTAAGCTATCAAATTCTGAATTATAAGTTTTCACTTCTATCGGCAGTTCCTATGAATGCCATTTTTTTTTCAACATGAGGCAAACATTACACACACATTTCTGTATGAAAACGAACAATCTGAATAATTGATTAACATTATTGATAGTGTCGATATTTACTTATAATTATTTAATTACGAGTTATATTTACAACTTGTCATTTGTGTAAACTATTAACGTTTCGTGCAATTATTGTTGATCTTAGTATTATTATTTTTCAACAATAATTAATTAATGAACGTGTAGCTTACACGTAGCTACATAGCTGCACGAATTTTCTATTAAAATTCTGTTCCTTCTTATTCCTATAAATTTGACAGAAAATCACATAGTTTAGTGGATTATTTCTGATGAAGATCAATAATATTTAGTTTTGTTTTTACTGGCCAATTATTAGTTTTTTTTGGTATGAACTTATACTAGAACAAGAATCATTTTAAAAAAACTGTTTTCGTTTTTGATAACAACATTAAAAGTAATCGTAGCTGTGAAGGCTTTTGTTGATGACAACTGACAAATTAGGGAACACACAAACGATAATAACCTTTATAATATTAGTGTGAAGTTTAGTGTTGTATCCAATATGTAGAGGTAAAGGCTTAGGTGTAGCCGCAAAACGTAACTATCAAACGTTATTACGAACCCTCTGTAAACTCATAAAATTTCATCCAATATTTCAGAGTAGGTATGTTTACGGTAAAGTTGGGTTTAATACGCGCTTTCGATGGAGGATAAAGCTGAAACTTTATAGTTCTCGAATCGGTACGGTAAAGTGGGAAAGTTATGATGCAAGTCGCATTTAAAGTTAGGGGTTTAAAAGATATTATTAATATTCGACTTGTGTAATCGAAGCCGCGGTAAGAAGGATGAATCTATTGCGGTTTGAATCCCACCTGCTCTTTTGAGTGTTTTTCTAAATGCATGTTTCTTAGCTTTTTTTTCACTCTACCGACCCAAGCGGAGGTCGCTGATAAATATTTAAAAAAATATTTTTCATAGTTTAAAGTGACAACACGATATAACTGTGCCGGAGCTGGTCATGTGCCTGATGGTAAGCAACATGCCTGCCACATAACACCACAGTGACACGCAACTAGTTTTACATGGAGGGTTAAAATCATTACCTAACACTACACTGCGCTCGTCACCCAGAGATATGTGATGTTTCATCTATATCTCTGTAATTTCACTGGAAACATTGCTCTTAAAACCGGTATACAGTAATGTTTGCACATTACTACTTAGTGGTAGAATAACTGGCAAAGGTGTGGTGCTTCCCCAGCCGAATTTTCCAAAGAGTCCTACCACTACGAAACGTCTGAGGACCTTGCAGTAGCAGTCGTAACAGATGGTAGTACTAGTTGAGTGTGATTGGAATAGTTTAGTAAGACGCCTGAGTTTTATGTGCTAGCAAGAATTTCAGTGTGCAGTGTGCAGTATATACACTTGAAGCCAACTTCCCATAGATACCGTAAAAAGGGAACAAAACTGGCGTCCAAAATATATTTCTAGGACATACGGCATCCACCAACGTAACTGCTGCTTTGACTCTGCCCTTGTGAGAGAAGACCCAGTAATATTAAAACATAATGTTTGTTGCTCAATCACGTCAAAAGGTCAGTACGGATTGGGTTGAAATTTGAACACAGATTATAATACTTTAAATTGTAGAATATAACAAATAGTATCTACTATTTATCTCGTAAAAATAGCGGCAACTCAAACGTGGGGCGCTACTATCATTTTCTGTACATATATACATAGGTATATACGTATATATATATATACGTAGTTGTACAGTTATAATATATCTACAACTACTTACCTACGACTTCTATTTCTATAGTTTTTTTAAATGTAGGTAATGAAGAAGTAAGAGGAGCACAAGCGCCTGATGGTAACAAGCTTTGATATTGCCATTTTGCCAATTTGAAATGATTCGATAAAACGTCACCCAGATTGAATCGCATTTATTTCTCTGAACTGTGGTGTATGTATGTGGAATTGTTGCCCTCCAAAAACGCACCATGATTGTTAACGCATTACATTAGTTTACGCACCCTAAAGAGTCTAGAGCTCTAGAGTCTAGAAAAAAAAAGCACCTTGCAACGAGTCTAAAAGCACCTTGGTACTAATTGAAGTGAAAACTTCTTTAGGCACACTATAGACAGAATTTTCGTGGGCTGTGAAATGGATTCATCAATCGTCACGCTTGGATATGATAATGGATCGAATCGGATATGAAATCTTCGGGTAAACTCGGTAAAAACGGCCAGGTAGGTACCAGGGGAACAGAAACAGTAAAGAATTTCGATCACCTACCTCCAACAGCCCAGCGTTTATCTCCAGATACCAGGACAACAGAAATATAAAAGAGTTGCGTTTGCCCTTAGGTACCAGTACCAGGGCAACAGCAAGTTTTCACTTCTATCGGCAGTTCCTAAGACTGCCAATTTTTTTTCGAAGTTTGGCTCAGCGAGCTATGGAAAGAGTTTTGCTTGGAGTTTATCTGCGGGATTGTATTCGTAATGAAGTTATCAGAGAACAAAACTGACCGACATAACTCAGCGCATCAGCAAGCTGAAGTGGCAATGGGACGGTCAAACCATCTGTCGCAGATCCGTTAACCGTTGGGTAGATGAGTTCTGGAGTGGAGACCGCGAAGGCAAACGTAGTGTAGGACGGCCCTGAGACTAGGTGGAGTGACGATTAACAAAACGCAGCTGGTGGCAATTGGAAACGTAAAGCCGAGAATCGGGGTACGTGGCGTATTATTTATTGCAGAGGCTGTGGACGAATATGGGCCGATACATATATTATAATGAGATACTAATTAATATCCCAAGCAGTAATGAGTTCTATAATATTAAGGTAGTCTGTAAACATGGCTCCTTTGAGCATCAACTAGCCAATGCCGTCGTTGTTATACTAACGTCCATCTAAAGTTAGTACAACCAGGGATATACCGCCTATCTCCATTTGCTTATGTCTTGCTATCGCTGTTTCTCCCATTTGGAGCGAAAAGAATGAGAGAGCGATAACAAGGTCGTATGCAATTTAGTTACACGGTAGTTTGCTAGTCCGTTTTCCTTATTGGCTTCTTTATTTATCTAGTTTCGTTGATTGGAACGTGCGGTTGAGTTAGCAATTCCGTGAATTAGGTCAGTTTCCTGCAGTTAATGTGTGTACTGAAATTTCTACAAATAATTGCATTGCTCAAGTAAAATAATCACAAATAATGAGTCAGAATGCTCGTAGGTTTTTCGTAGTGGTAGGTCCCTTTGTGGAGTCTGCCTGGGAAAGTCCCACACCTTTGCAAGTTATTCTACCGGGAAGCACAAATGAGCTAACGTTACTATGTTTCGGTTTGAATGGTAATGTTTCCAGATACATTACAGGGCTAACCAAGAAACCAGTTTTGGCTTATATTTCTGGGTGACGACCGTATTACAGTGTCAGATAGTGATTAGGATTCTTCAAGTTCAAACAGCTGTGTGACACAGTGTTATTAAGAGCAGACACGCTTACCATCAGGCGCATGTTTTGTTTGTCTTGTCACTCTAAATAGGCCTAAAAGGTGACATCATTTCATATTTGATGTTCTAGGGAATGCGAAAAAAAATATTTCACCTTCGTATAAAAACATTTGAATTGTGGAATGCAATGGGTGTTAATACTAATTAATCTGGGTGTCTTGATATACCTATAGAATGAATCGTATTTTCTGCGTGAGTTCATTTTATTGTAGACCGCTTCGTCGTTTAACATCAGGCGAGATGGTGGTCAAGTGTATACTTTATATCGATGGAAGAAACGCTACGTGAGTACAACATAAATTAACTCCTGTAAAATGCTCATACGGCCGCACTTCACAGTTCATCTGCAGTTTTCAAATATTGATTGTGTAGTACATTAGTGGCGTTATCAGTTTATCACTGAAGAGTTGTAATGAAGCTAACACCCGCCACTACACTGTCGATAAGGGTACTTAATAATGGTGATAGCAGAATGCCGCTGAAACGAAAAAACTTGAAGCGAACCAACTGACATTCCTTTTTATATGGGCTTTTAAAAACAAAACTAAATTATAGTGAGAACTAGCGCTTTATTACCTTTATTTCTTGACCTTGGAACTTTAGCTATCCAAAATCTACACGGGAAAATGGAATAATATCTCAAACTATCTATTCTTTTAAACGCGCAGAGCCTTTATTAACAAAACTAAATTACTTACAATGAGAACTACACTAATAAACTAACTACTTACACTAAGCACATCTGAATCAGCCATAGACATAGCCATTACACATTTGGCTACAGGGACGTACCGGAAACTAGCAGCGTGCTACTGAAGCCAAATGCGAGAAAACTGGTGAATCAGTCTAATATTTAAAATAAAAGCGGCCAAGTGCGAGTTGGACTCACCCATGAAGGGTTCCGTAACAGTAAGTAACATAGTAAATAAACTCTTGTAGTTCGGTGTAACTTTGATCGATTTTTTAATAATAATGTATTTATGACGTACTAAAAAACAAAATTACTCATCAGATCGAGTTCAAACCAATTTTCGTTGGAAGTTTACATGGTAATGTACATCATATTTCTTTTTTTAGTTTTATCATTCTCTTATTTTAGAAGTTAGAGGGGGGGGGGGGACATTTTCACGCGCGTACTATTCAGTGTAGGCAAAAACGATATTAGAAACCTCAACATCATTTTTGAATATCTATCGATAGACACCCTACAAGTATATGTGGTTTCATAAAAAAAAAAAACAATTTGAGTTTCAGTTCTAAGTATGGGGCATCCCTAAATTTTTTATTTTTTTGTAAAAATCTTATTGCGGTTCACGGAACGCATCTACTTACCAAGTTTCAACAGTGTAGCTCTCATAGTTTCGGCAAAAAGTGGTTGTAACATACGAACGGACAGACAGACATGACGAATCTGTAAGGGTTCCGTTTTTACGTTTTACGGAACCCTAAAAACCGGGGTACTACTTGTTTGTAGCCACCACTGCGTAGTTATTTTGACCCAACGATCATCCGACATACACCAAACATGTCCAGTCCAATCCCCTTAGGAATTGTCCGCTTTTTGGAACACATCAGCCAGTATTAAAATATCTGTTGCGAAATGATGATACTTTTACATTTCTTTATTTCCAAGTAATATTTTGTATCACAAATCCATTACATTTCAAAGTATCCGCACAGAAGCCCGTATTTTTCCATTTCTGTGAATCAAATCTCCCTTGAGACCAGCTCAGATATGAAAATCAGGAATACTCTTATCCTACTCTAGTATTATGAAGGTATGTAAATGTGGAGTATCTATTTTATGGATTACTATGATTATCCGTTTAGATTAAAGTGAGCATGAAATATTGATTTCGATCAATATTCGATTAGTCTATTCTAGTCTATTATTAAACAATATACTTCTACTAAAGCTTTGAATGCTTTGGATGTCTGTTGTTCATTAACGCCGTAATGGTTGAAACATGTAAACAGAACGAGCTGAAATTTTGTGAAAGTAGCCCATTTTATTGTGGGTAGTACGTAAGTTTGCCTGTGAAGGCGAGGGCCGGGGCGTCTACTGCCGAACGAAAAATGTCATAGCTTTGATGTTGTTCTCTCTTTTCTTTTCGCTTGAAATGATAGAGACAGCATTAGCAAAGCGATAGCCGATTTAGTTAGGCGGTAGAAGCGCGGGGCTTCGATCCCCACTCAGTGCAATAATACCTTCGCAGGCTTCCTTTGGCAATATTGTTCTAAGGCTAAGTAAAAACGATAGCCATATTCGCTTGCATAGATTAAGTATTCTAAGCTTTTCGGGTCAGTATTCTAAGTGGTTTGATTTCAGAGATTTGTATGTATCGTTGAATCAGAACAATGTATCCAATCTCCATAGACAACGTGCAATGAATGCAATACCTAAAGGAACATCTTTCTCTCCGATGAAACAGAGCAGCCATAGAGTCTTGGGAGATTATAACATAAAAAATAATTATGTAAGGGTATTAGAATACTGAATATTTAGGTTTATCGGTAATTAAACATTCAGTTTGAAATAAATAAAATAAATATTGGTGTACATTTCACACGCAACACCATCTAGCCCCAAACTAAGCAAAGATTATACTATGGCAGCCAGATAGCTGATATAATACTTATTTGTTTGTTGTAAATACATACTGATACTTATTGTACGAGTATACATAAAACACCCAGGGACATTACAAATATTTGTATTCATCACACAAATATTTAGATTGGGTGGGGATTGAACCCACGACCCACGGCTTCACAGGCAGACTTACTATCAGCTAGGCCTTACAAAAAATGCCCTACTTACAAAACAACTTACAAAAAATACCCTACTTAGAGTTTCTTAAAAAAAACATCTCTCAGGCGACGCAAAACAACTTCTGAGACATGTGCTTATTGCTTAAACAGCCCACTAAATGTTCCCACTGCTGGGATTCGGGGCCTTCTCTCGTAAAGATAGAGTCAAGGCTATAAACTACCATGCTCGCCCAGTGCGGGTTCGCGGATAACACATGTTCTCGGAATATTCTAGGTGTATGTCAGTTTCTTCACTGTGTTTTCCTTCACCGTTTCAATTCAGCGGTATTACGCACATGACTTTGAAAAGAGTGGTGCGCGTGGAATTTGAACCTGGGGCTTCAGGATGACCAGGCACCGGTCTCTCGACTAGACCAGCCATAACTTAATGTGCTTATATATGCCTCTTACAAAAGAAAATTATATAGAGTCTTGGAAAATTCGTATCGTGGAATAGGTGTATCGATAAAAATATTGGCAGTCATAGGAACTGCCGACAGAAGTGAAAACTTATAACTCAGAATTTTATAGCTTACTTTGGAAACTACACGGGTGTAACCGGCGGGTGTGGCCTGGTCATCATGGCATGACCATCTAGAAATGCGTCAGCATTTCCCATTGGCTGACGCATTTCTAGACGGCCATACCACGATGGGCAGGCCACGCCCTTTTAGCATTTCCCATTGGCGGACGCACTTCTAGATGGCCAATGGCTATAGTCCTGAGTTTACTCAAAGATTTCTTATCATACCCGAGCGTGACGATAGAATTAAATTCACAGCCCACGAAAAATCTAGGCGCGCCTAAAGAAGTTTTCACTTCAAAAATACAGTTTGGAGTAGGTATTGGATTAGTTGTACTTCGCGGCACAATGTACAAAATCCTGAATTTAAATCCCTGTTGAGTAAAGTAAGATTTCGTTTTCCATATTTAAATATCAAATCGGATTAAATTACTTTCCTAATCAAATCGCAAACGTTTTAGGAATTTGAGTTTATTTAAACTCGGTATCGATAAAGGCTGTCCTGAAGTTTTACAAAGGTTGAGGTTTCAATCTAACAGTGAGCGGTTAGTAGAATCTCAGAGCAACGTTTCAATAGTCGTTATCTGGGTATCTTGGATATCTGGGATATCTGGGGGATCTTTGAAGTCGTCTACCATTGCGGATGTAACCAACCGCAATCGATTCTACGGAATGGATAAGCGTTTAGGTAGAGGGTTTATGCTTGATTTGTTTACTTATGTTACTATTTTGGGGATTTATCAGCTACTGTGATGTAATTAGTTTAGTAGTGGTAGGACTCGTGGCAGAGTCCGCCTGGGGAAGTACCACACCTTTGCCAGTTATTCTAACGCCAAGCAGTAATGGGCAAACATTACTGTGTTCCGGTTTGAAAGGCAATGTTTCCAAAGAAATTACAGGGCTTAGAGATATAAGATCTTAGATCTCTGGATGACGAGCGCAGTGCAGTGCTAGGTAATGATTTGGACTCTTCATGTTCCAATAGCTGCGTTTCACTGTGCTGTTATGTGGCAGGCATGTTGCTTTCCATCAGGCACATGTCCCGCTCGTCTCGTCAGTCTTTATTTAAAAAAAAATGGTTTTATGTTTGGTTTACGTAGAACTAAAATCACCCATGATTAAATCATCATCAAAGATCACGTGGAATTAGAAAACAATGCATTGTCGTTACAATATGCATTTTGTTTACTATAGCTTTAAGGCTTAAAAAAATACTCTTTTCTTCCCTTTATTTGGAGATCTTTGAAAGTTACAATCAAGAAAAGTGAGGCAGATCATATTGACCCATTTTAGCTTAGTACATTCGAATCTATCAGCAGTTGTCAAGGTCAAGCGCTAGTGCACGCGTTTCAGACAATTAAAAGCATTATACGGGTTTGTGTGGTCCTTCACTGTACATAGTCCACGACATTAAAGTTTTGTATGTCGACTTTCAGTACGGCGAACTTTATGTAGACGTAACCAGTATTGCTTACGCCGACATTAATCTGCGTTTTTCCTCACCGAAGATGGCGTTTGTTTGAAGAATATTGATCTAGGCGTTATTAATCTATGCACTCAGCTCTATCTTCAGTTTTCTTCACCACTGCCTGCTTTACATAAATAAATCGTTATTCCGTTATGTTTTAGTTTTAACATTTCATACTACTACAACAATACAAATCGATTTTGATCGTAGCACGTGATTAGACTAGTGTTTTTGATCTATCGTGTATAAAAACAGAAATCAAGGTGAGAACCACACATCGGATCCTCGTCTAAACAGTTTCGGGTAAATGCGTAAACGAGCACTGTTCCAATATGTTCTCTGGAAATAGACTGTCTGTTCGTGGGTTTGACGTCATCGGTCCTGTATGGACTTGTTGATGGAGTTGACGACCAAACCAATGCTAACAGTGTTTAGACTACAAAGGGATTCAGCTGGATTCATACTAGCTGTAATGAGTTGACGTTTTTTTAGGGTTTCATAGAAAGGGATACCACTTTTGCTAATTGAATTCAATTAAATACAAAAAACATTTCTCGATTTGTAGGTAGATAAGATTTTTTTACAAAGTAGTCGAAATTCGATACAAACTTGCGTCTACTAGGACTAGGTATTACTACCTGGATATGCTTTCACATTTCATAGTCATGTCTGTTAATGCTTAAAATACTGCGTTCCATAGCTCGTTGATAGACTCCGAAGCGGGACTTCTGCGCTTTAGTGAATGACCAAGTCTGTGCACCGTAGGTTAGGATAGACAAGATACGTGTCTCAAGCAGTTCAGAGCAGTTCAGAGCAGTTCAGAGGAATAGGAAGTTCTTCTTTCATTGGCTTTTTCCTGGGCCAGTAGCTCTTCCAAGCGTTGTCTATTTGACTCGACGACTGATTTCATTGTCTTGCCTGAATTTGAAAGGTACTATCTGGTTCAAGTAAGTGTACCTAGTACCTACTCATAAAGTATTGTTGCCCATCTACCTGCACCTAACGTTTTGTTCTACTAGTCATTAGCTGTGTTTTTTTACCAGTTCTAAGTCTTACCTCACGGCTTGCTCTACTCAGATTTTGGAGCATGAGCTCTAGTTCTGGTGCTGATGTCGCAAAGAGAACAATTTGTGTTAAGCTATAGAAAGCTTTCGCACAATTGTTTCACAGTAAGATAAGTTATTATTCCTGTAAAAAGTAATATAAGCAAAGAGTGAATTTAGTAAAAATAGTCTTAAATTTTGCAATACCAATGTTATGGTAATTACAAGTATATAATGATATTTACGAAGTTATAATGAAGTTACGGCTGGTCTAGTCGGGAGAACGGCGACTGCCGATCCGGAGACCCCTGGTTCAAACCCCACACGCACCACTGTCTTTTAAAAGTCATGTGCGTAATGCCGCTAACTTGAAACGGTGAAGGAAAACATCGTGAGGAAACCGACATGTACCTAGAATCTTTCGAAGTCATGTGTCATCCATCAACCCGCACTGGGCCAGCGTGGTGGATTATGGCCTTAACTCTCTCCTTGCGAGAGAAGACCTCGAGTCCCAGCAGTGGGAACGTTTAGTGGGCTGTTGATGTTGATGTTGAATGATATTTACGGTATTGTTTTTGAAAGAGAGGTTTTACTAAACTCTCTCTTATTTCATTTTTCTGAGTTTTTATAAACAAATCTTATCTTTAGAATAAAATATATAATAAGATAAGTATATCCTAAAACGACAACTATTTTTATTTCAACTCAGCTCAATGTAAGTCCAGCCTTATAGGTTACGAGATGGTTTGCTTGTTACGACTCTTTGGTAATGTTGTTTTACGGAAGTTTCCCCGGTTCTCTTAGTTTGATCGAGTGACGTAAACGTTTTATGACCTGAAAAACCCCGGGATATTACCAGCAGAATATATT
This sequence comes from Ectropis crepuscularia, assembly GCA_963693475.1. NCBI lineage: Eukaryota > Metazoa > Arthropoda > Insecta > Lepidoptera > Geometridae > Ectropis > Ectropis crepuscularia. The sequence goes on along the minus strand of OY856361.1, from coordinate 15,462,873 downwards.
TAGCAAGAGAGAGAGTGGCAACAGATTTCACTTTTCAATCTACAGGGTTCTAGTGATTGTTTGGCTTTATACCCGGTTTACATTATTCCAGTCCAGCAATCGAATCCAGCGCTGGATTGCTTACTGCAATAATGTAAACCGGCACTGGAAAGCATCAATCCAGTGCCAATGCATTTCAGTGCCGGTTTACATTATTCCAGTAAGCAATCCAGCGCTGGATTCGGTCGCTGGACTAGAATAATGTTAACCGGGTCTTATGTTTGACAGTCATTTAGCGTTTTGAAAAGCGACGACACAAATTGCCATGGATTAAAAAAAAACATTCTCGACTTTAAGAAATCAAAATAATATCCACGAGAAAAACTCCATTTAGGTATGTAAGATTGTTTGTGGAAAGCATTGCCTGTGATGCAATCTAGCAGTTTGTATAGCGAAATTAGCAATAAACCTCTTTGTTTCAGTCTTAGGAACAACAAACATGAAACCGTGTCGCCTTTTTCCTTTTCTAAACTTTATATTGATTGAAACTTGTACAATCGAATTTAAATATTATTATGTATTTGTTAAGGACTGCCACGAAATACGAGTACACTCGTGTCTATTTTTTTTTAAATAAAGAGTGACGAGACGAACAGGACATGCGCCTGATGGTAAGGAGCATGCCTGCCACATAACAGCACAGTGACACGCAGCTATTGGAACATAACGAGTCCAAATCATTACCTAGCCCCGCTCTGCGCTCGTCACCCAGATATCTAAGTTGTTATATCTCTAAGCCCTGTTATTTCTCTGGAAACATTGCCCTTCAAACCGGAGCAGTCATGTTTGCACATTACTGCTTGGCGGTAGAATAACTGGCAAAGGTTTGGTACTTCCCCAGGCGAACTCTGCTAAGAGTCCTACCACTACAAAATTTATAAGTACTTACCTACCTTACAAGGTGTGTGAAGTGATTTAGATCATAATTAAGTCATTTCATAGTCTTAATTGTAAATGTCTAAGACTAATTATAAAGTTGAACGTAATTTTATGAGTCTAGAATATTTTTTTGGGAAAGTAACTTTAAAAATAAGTACACCATGTTAAGCGAAAGTATGGTATGTTGGTGTCGCAGTACGAATTTGTACCTGTTGCCGTGGAGACCTTGGGTTGTTGGGGCGCAGAGGCTAAAGGGTTCCTCTCAGAATTGGGGCGCAGGCTTAGGGAGAGTACGGGTGACTCCCGCTCTGGTGCGTTCCTGAAGCATAGGTTGGCCATTGCCATTCAGCGTGGGAACGCGGCGAGCATCATGGGCACTTTTGCGCCGGGAGCAGTTAGAGGTGGGTTATTCGGAGATTAGTTTTTTAATTACTATTTTCGTTAATATGTAATTTAAAGTTTGTCTGTTTAGTACACCATTGTTGGCAACAATATCGTTTCTTACGAAGCGAGCAGGTTGGTGGCTAAACATTACATCTGTTTGTAACAATTAAATATAATTTATTTTTTTCTGAAAAAAAAAACAGAAACCGACTTCAATTTAAAATTAAATTCAGACTCTCTACCAAATTTCATAAGAAACCAGTACTAAGTCATCGAGGTAGGTATAGGTTTGAAAGTAAAACTTTGTTGTTTGATCATATTTCAAAAACCATCTCACCGATTTCGATACATTTTATTTGAAGCCATCTTTGAACTATGATCTATCAAACAAAAAAAAATAACTATCAAAATCGATTCACTGGAAGAGATCGCTTTAAAGGCCGTGTTGTGACCCAGAAGCGATCCGATAGCGATAGCGATCCGATAGCGATAGCGATCCGATAGCGATAGCGATCCGATAGCGATAGCGATAGCGATCCGAGACGGGATTTTTTGTTGTAATGTTCGAATTTGTATGCAACCTGACACACAGCAAGCGGGCGCAATCCCATACTCGTATCGGATCGCTATCGCTATCGGATCGCTATCGCTATCGGATTGCCTCTGTGTGACCCGGCTTTTAGCGATAAAGTCCCCACTTGATTCACTTGTTCTAGGCTAAGTCTCTTTGTTTTGTAAGTTTTTTTGTATTGTGGACAATAAAGCGTTTCTATCTATATATCTATTTACAATTGCCGGAGCTATCGCGTACTTTAAAAAAAATATAAAACCGAGAACCTCCGCCTATTTTCAGGTCGGTTACAATAATTGTTCAATATTTTTATGTTACTCCATAAATACTGCATAGTCGTAAGAACCACGTCTCACTAGGTCGCCACAACAATGTTGCCAGCTACTCTATCCATACGTTTCGTATTGGAATGTATGGCAGCTAACTCACTTACCCAAGTTCGAGGAGTTTATGTATAAGAGATATAGGTGGCAACACAGAAGCCGCCCCAAATGAGTTAAGACTTATACAGGTACGTGTTTCCTCAAAGCGTATATATTAATATCGACTGACTTTATGGTCCGTAGTGAGTCGGTTACCTGAGTGGAAGGTCGTAGGTTCTATTCCCAACCAAATGAATATTTGTGTTCTTAAATGCGATGTGTATGTTGTGTCTGGGAGTTCTTATCTATCATATGTATGTATTTTAAATTGTAAAGGTTTTATATCAACTATCGGGCTATAGATAGATATATAGATAAACTCTTTGCACTTAAATAATAAGACAAAATACAGAAACACCTTAAAACAAAGTAACAATAGGCGACATTATCGCTAAGATCGATTTCTTCCAGGCAACCGTGAGGATGGTGAAGAAGATTTGAGTAATGGAAGACGGGGGTACAATTGGGAGTATAAAGATACTTATTTGTAACAGCATACCAACAAATAGTTACATATCTAATTGGCTATCATGGTAAAAGCTTTTTATTTATTTAGTTTGGGGCTAGAACATGGTGTTGTGTGAAAAATTTACAAGAAATGTCGATAAAATAATTTATACTGGATTTATAAAGGAACTTTTCTAAAATTAGCAACTATACCTTTACATGGATATAACAGCACGTGGCCAAAATGAGAACTAACGCTATCGTCAAACAAACCGAGGTTGTCGATGCCCAATTTCCCGATGCCCACGTCCTCCTGACAATGTCATCCAAGTGCCATTATTTCGTGGTACGGCCATACCAATTATGTGGGCGTCAAACGCTGTTATACTCAGACGAGTGAACTAATAAATCGATAACCTATTTGTTTTTTTTTTAAACTCTTTCATCGTGCTGACAGAAACCTATTTAGCTGTTTTTTCACATCACTAGTCATGAAAACTGCTTCCGCGCAATGCCTACAAATATCGTCATTGTCCTTATTTTCAGCCCGTTTTCATTAGATATATTTTTTTGCGTACGCCAATCTACTTATATATATAAAAGCGAAAGGTCATCAAGGAATCTCAGAAACTACAAATGCTAGGAATCTGAAATTTTGCATGGAGATCCCTTTTAGCACGTAGGTGCTCGGTAAGACGGGGTTTTGCGAAATTCAACCCCTAAGAGGGTGAAATAAGGGATGAACGGTTGGATGAAAATTCTTCATTTTTTAAGTTTTCTTTGTGTCTAGACACTTGATACGAAGCAATTAAATGTTTGTTATATCAATTTTGTAATTTAAAACTGTGCGGGGGTGAAATTGGGGTTGAAATGGGGGATGAATGCCAATATGGTAGTTCTCAACCGTTGAAGATAAAACCACGTAACTCTGTATATAGACACTTGACACGAAGCAAACGAATGTTTGTTCTTTCATTTTCGTAATTTCGAACTGTACGGGGGTGAAATGGGGTTTGAATGTCAATTTGAAAGTTCCCAACCGTTGAAGATAAAATCATGAAACTCTGTATATATTAGGCACATGACACAAAGCAAACGAATGTTTGTTTTAGCAATTTTGTAACTTCAAATTTTGTGTCTAGACACTTGATACGAAGCAATTAAATGTTTGTTATATATCAATTTTGTAATTTCAAACTGTGCGGGGGTGAAGTTGGGGTTGAAATGGGGGATGAATGTCAATATGGAAGTTCCTAACCGTTGAAGATAAAACCATAAAACTCTGTATATAGGCACTTGACACGAAGCCAATGAATGTAGAGTAGTGGTAGGACTCTTAGCAGAGTCCGCCTGGGGAAGTACCACACCTTTGCCAAATATTCTGCCGCCAAGCAGTAATGTGCAAACATTACTGTGTTCCGGTTTGAAGGGCAATGATTCCAGAGAAATTACAGGGCTTAGAGACATAATATCTTAGATCTCTGGGTGACGAGCGCAGTGCAGTGCTAGGTGATGATTTGGACTATCATGTTCCAATAGCTGCGTGTTACTGTGCTGTTATGTGGCAGGCATGTTGCTTACCATCAGGCACATGATCTGCTCGTCTCGTCACTCTATGCTATAAAAAAAAAAATGTTTGTTCTTGCAATTTTGTAATTTTGATCTCTATGGGGATGAAATTGGAGTTGAAATGGGGACCGAATGTCTAAAGAACAACTGAACCGATTTTGATGAAATTGTAAACAATTGTTTTATTACAAGCTGTTTTTAGTAACCGTAAATGTGGCTGATAGGTACTGCCTGAGTTACCTCAGTATTTATTTCGCGCGGACGAAGTCGTGGGTAACAGCTAGTAGGCTATAATACTAAAAAAATACTAACAAATCCTTCAGATAGCTAATAAACATTGTATGTGCACGTATTGTTTCTTTTGTTTCACAAACAAAAATGACGAAGTTAGAGTGTTGAGTGCAAAGATGAAAAAAAAATCGAAATCTATGGTTGAATGACGTTACTTTTAGGTACGACTTTTACCCATAGATGAAGAATTTTTTTTGCTACGCAAAAAGATCAACAAAGCGAGTGAGCGAGAAATCATTTTCAAGTGGAAATCACTCGAGAGAAGAAGAGAAAGTGAATGAAGTAACGTCATTACAATATTTTAGTATACCCGAACGTAACAGTCTGATTTCGTCGCGGTGAAAATCGTGTATTTTTTAATTAATCCTTGGATTGCAGACGATTTTATTAAATTATTTATATTATGGCATGTTCTGTGCGTGAATGTGATACAAGACGATATTATAATCCGAATCATTACACTAGTCACCAACACATGTAAATATGATTTTTTAACAGGTCTCCGAGCAGCCTTTGTGTGTCTTTTACATTTGACGTCTTTGCTTTTACCCACAAGTGTCGTAGCCACCTAGTGTCTAGAAATTTGATACTCTATGGCTTTGTCGATTTTTAATAATTTGATGAAACAAAAAATACGTGTCCCATATTTTTCCATGATCTAGCTGACGGACCAATTGGAATTCTTTTACTTTTGACATCCCTAGTTTTCTTTAGTTGTCGTACAATATGCAGTATTTGTTGAGTACAAATAGTAAGTGTGGTAAATGTATGGAATGAATTATTGAATGGCTCTATCCATGGACGTATGAAAAAAAGTCGGACGTAGTCACGCTAAATCAAAAACTGTGTTCATAGAGTCGGCCAGTGCGCTGTCACATACAGGCTGACATGCACAGATACACAGCGCAATTGCCGACTTTATGGACACAGTTTTTGTTTTAGCAAGACTACGTCCGACTCTTTTTATACGTCCATGGCTCTACCTAAGTGCGTAAATTTGGTTTGTAAGATTAGGTTAACCCTGTGCTTTCAGCGCTAGCCCAAATTTCGGTAGGTCACTAACTTGAAACCCGCTGACAGTGGGTCTTTGCAAAACTAGATTGGGTTTTTTGAATGATTTTTGTTTGGTCTCGTCTTAAGAACTCAACGGTATTTTAATTCAAATTTGAAACTCAGACACGAGCATAATAACTTGTCTAAATAGCGGCGACTGACAGTTTTACGTGCACAGTCCCCGTTCCCGTTATTTTCCCGTGATAAAAAGTACCCCATGTGTTATTCAAGATTATAGTCTAAGATTGCTACAAATTTCAAATCGATCCGTTCAAACGTTCCGGCGGGATTGCGCAAGAAACTTCCAAACATCCAAACCTTCGCATTATTTTCCGTTTCTCTCCTTGCGAGAAAATACCCAAAAGAAAAAATCCCTTGCGGGAAAATATAGCGAGCTCCTAAAACGGTGCAAATTAAAGTAACATTTCTACTTTTACACAGTAATAAGTAAGTACATATATACACATTTTATTATAAAATTGCCTCCTCGAATCCCTTTTCACTAGGCACAGCTATTTTACATTCATGAAGCGTTTTAATTCCAATAATTTACTGAAAAATGTTATTACAATATCAATCTAAAGCGAAACTCTGTAATTCAATGAGTTTCTAAGTAAAATTCCAAGTCAATTTGAAAGGAAACGCGTAGGAAGAACTCTGAATTTACATATCGGGTTCATTATTATACCTACTTCATATCGGACTGAAAAAGGCTTTTTAAGGGATCGGCAAATACTTGCTTTTGCCAAGTTGGCAATTACGTCTGGCTATAAGGTCTTGAAATTTTACAAAAAATTTACCGATTATTTGTCGACTTTCTTGAGCAAAAACATGGATATCTATCCATCAAAAAAATGGATGGATAATTTTACTAGCTGCGCGTCGCGGTAAACAGTTACGGCTGGTCTAGTCGGGAGAACGGCGACTGAAGATCCGGATACCTCGGGTTCAAAACCACGCGCACCACCGTCTTTTCGAAGTCATGTGCGTAATGCCGCTAACTTAAAACGGTGAAGGAAAACATCGCGAGGAGACCGACATGTACTTAGAATCTTTTGAAATCATGTGTCGTCTATCAACTTGCACTGGGCCAGCGTGGTGGATTATGCCCTTGACTGTCTACTTGCGAGAGAAGGGACTTTTCTCCCGGACTCCCAGAGTCCCAGCAGTGGGAAAATTTAGTGGGATTTTTATGCTTATTATGCAATTGACCCTCGCAGTTCCTGTTCCCGGTATTTGGCCGTAATAAAAAGTAGTATAGGTGCTATTACAGACTTTTATCTGCGTTACAAATTTTCTCCACATCAGATAAAACGTTCCGACATAATTGGGCAACAAACATACAATCAAGCTATGAAAATCAAGCTTTCAAATTTATAAAATTGCTAGGGAATAGGATACGTATGATTAATGTACGAAAACAAAAATACACAAAAAAAATTAACAGTAAACCTAGTGCGATAAGTTGGTTACGTTATTTCTTAATCCAAATTACTAATTTAAAAACAACCTTGAAATGGGATTTTTTTCGTAAGATTTTTTTTTGCAAAAGATCAAATAAAAAATAAATTTGCCTTGCAATCCTGCTAAAAAAAAAAACAAAATTACCTGATATCGATCCAATGCTATCGCAGTTATTGATATTGTGGACACGAATATCGAAATGGCCTGGATGGCGCCACAGGCCTTGCAGAGGCTGGGCCAGTCTGGCAGCGGCCAGTGCTTCGTCAGGAGTTCCATGAGAGTTAGTGGAGTGCCGACGCAGCAGACCAGGGCATCAGACACGGCCAGGTTGACGATGAACATGTTGCGAGCGGTTCTCATGACGGGTTTTCGTACTACCTGAAAAAAGAAAAGCAATTAAGCAAAAAATAAATAAATAAGTGTAGTCTTTGGTGAGAATAAAATAATATATTTTTATTTTATTTTATTTTATTAAGTTTGGGAATCTTACAGCTAGGTACAAAAATATATGACATAATAGGTACAAAAGGCCAATTAAAAAATTCCACTTGTAGATATTAATAAAGATTAAGTAAATCAAGTAGACTTTTGACATGAAAACGTACAAAAAAAAAGCTTAAACAATACCAAATAAATACAGTAATTTAGCTCAAACAAAGTACTCCTGTGTGAGAAGTCTCTTGCATTGTATAATAGAAGTATTAAATACGTCAAGATCATGTTTAGCAAGCAGGCTATTGAAACTCCGGCTCGCCCTCAGCAGGTAACTATTTTGCCTGTAGTTAGTGTTAGCTGCGGGTATGTACAGCGAGCACGGCCTCCTCCTCGGATCAGCTGTCACTCTGAGACCTACTTGCTCAAGCAGCTCAGGGCAGTCCACTGCGCCGTTAGCTATCTTCAGCAAGTAGGCCACATCTGCAATATCTCGTCTTATGTGCAAAGGAAGAATGTGGAATTTACGACAACGCTTTTTATAGTCTGGCAAATAATCTTTAATTTTAAATTGCAGATGTCGTAAAAACCGCTTCTGAATACGCTCAATGCGCGATCTATAGACATCATATCTCGGGTTCCATACTTGTGAAGCATATTCTAAGTGACTACGCACATATGAACAATATAGAATTTTTATGGTTTTGATTGATTTAAATTCAGTTGATAAGCGTAGAACGAAACCTAGTGCCCTTGATGCCTTATTGACAATAGTATTAATGTGCTCATCAAAAAGTAACTTACTATCAAAAATAATCCCCAAATCACGAATTGAACCAACTTTTGTAAGATTTGAATTCTTAAGCTTATAATTATAATTCAGGGGTTGTGGCTTACGAGTAAACGCACAAAAGTAGCATTTGGATACGTTGAGGTCCAATTTATTCACAAGACAATATTCGTCGAACCGATTGAGATCTTCTTGCAGCAACTGCGAGGATTTGTGGGAATCAATGGGGCATAATATCTTCATATCATCTGCGTATAATAAAACTTTAGAGTGTTTAAAGCATGAAGAAATATCGTTAACAACGAGAGTAAATAGCAGTGGACCTAATAATGATCCTTGAGGAACACCCGAGGGGACTCGCATAGGTGATGACGTATAGCCATTCAGTACTACTGTCTGACATCTATTTTGTACGTAGGACGTAAACCACCTATACAAGTTACCTCGGATACCTACCGCCTGGAGCTTCCGCAAAAGTATATTGTGATCTATTCTATCGAAACATTTAGAATAATCGGTATAGACAACATCTACCTGTGAAGGTTTGGACATATGCTCGGATAAGAAGTCACTGCATATAATCAAATTTGATGTAGTAGACCTGCCTCTTAAAAAACCGTGTTGAAGCGAGCTAAGTGTGTGCTTTAACGACGCGTAAACCTGCCTGTATACTATTTTTTCTAGCACTTTAGCAAACAGACATAGCTTGGAGATGGGCCTATAGTTCTCAACTCGATTTCTGGGTCCCTTTTTATGTATAGGTGTAATATACGCAGATTTCCATATCATAGGCATGACACCTTCGGATACTGATCGCCTAAAAAGAATAGTAAGTGGAGTGGAGATACTTTTAGCACACTTCACTATAAATATTGCCGGAATACTATCAGGACCGGCAGATTTACCAAGGTCTAGGCACTTCAAGAGTCTACAAACAAATATGCATAATATCAGTACATCTGTAGCCATAAAGGTGACGTACTTGTGCTACATTAATGCTGTTTAATAATAAAATGAAGTCATATCAAGCACCTTGACTTGGTTACCGCTATGAGGGATGCTAATTCCAGGATCATAGTCCCGAAAATCTTGTCGGTAAACGACCTTATATCGAAAAGTCTCGACCAATATCTTAAGAGACTTTTGCTAGGCGGTTAGATCAAGGGTCAAATGTAGAAGGTGGTCATCTTCGACACAGCGCGCATTGTCAGGAGGTTCCTCATTCTGTAGCCCTAACCACCGGTAGCTTGAGCCCTGCTACGCTGCTGGCGGCACCCTAGTTTTTAAGTTTCTTATAATATTTTTTGTAATATTTAAAATATATATTTATTGTAAAAAAAATAAGATGTTGAATAAATAAGTGAAATAAGTTATACGATTCATTTCTATTGACAGTCCCTTTTATTTTTTAAGGTGTTTGCTAAATTCTACGTGGACAAAGATCATGGTTATTATTCTACGAGTATATTATGGACTGTTTAACATCAGAGGCACATAATAAATATTAGTACAATCAGAGGTGAGATGGCGGTCAAGTGAAAACCTATTAGTACAGTCGGGCAGACATAAAATTAGCCTGAAATAGAAAAAAATCCGGGGAGCGTTTTTTTTTAAACGTCGAAGAGGCCGACGTTTTAAAAAAAAATTGCACCCCGGATTTTTTTCTATTTCAATGTCTGCCCCGACTGGGCTATATGACAGATAAAATGAAAAGTTTGTATTGGGCTCAGAATACACGGAACATCCACATGCAAACATTTATATAGCACTAACTAGTTTAGATACTGAATCTCATTTTTTTAGAACAAAAGAAGCCTAAGTTAATCTTTATAGCATCAGATATCTGCCAGTGAGAGTCTAGTTAATAATAATAAACAAATCTATATATTTAAAAATAAATGCCACTTTTCGTTGTTAGTGCACACCTCCTAAACGGCTGAACCGATTTCAATGATTTTTTTGTATACGTTTGGGTAGGGCCCTGGAAGGTTTAAATTTACAAATCAGCCCGGCAGATGGCGCTGCAATTGATATCTAGGTTATTATTCGAGCGAAGCCGGAGCGGGCCGCTAGTATTAAATAAATATTGGTGGACAATTCACACACGACACCACCTGACCCCAAACTAAGCAAAGCTTGTGTGATGGTGGCCAGATAGCTGATATAATACTTATATAGTTTTAAATACATACTTATTAAACATAGAAACACCCATACATAGTGCAAACATTTGAATTCATCACACAAATATTTGCACTGGGTGGGGATCGAACCCACCCTCTGTATTGAACATAATATTAAGGCGGACATGTAAAAAGAACACCGGCAGATTTTAAGATCCTCACCAAATGACTCTGTTTTCCCTAATTCAAAATGAAATAAACAGTACAGCAATAATTAACCAAAAGCGGTAATAGCCTTGGCAACAACGCAGACCATGTCGCCATTATATTCGTTCATTAGATTTGCAGAACACTTTATCAGCCGACCTTCCGTCCCCTAATTCCAAGCCATCTGGTGCGACGCTGTATGGAAATGGCCAAAATGTCACCTTATCAGTCTTGATAGTGTACGTTCATTATCAATGCCATATTCCATTACTGGCACTGTTTTGCAATATACTAATGGCATTAGAGTAAAGTTACATGGGTGGATTTAGCTGTCAGATTAGAAATATTTGATACTGGTCAATATTTTGATTACTTTGATATTTGAGTTTGATGTCGTCATCTCGTATGATGATTTAAAATTATATTTTGTTGTGTCAGGAAACTGAGACATTATAATAGCTAATGATAGACAGGTAAAACTAATGTTTTTTTATTCATATAAAATGAACTCCACGGTCTCCAAGGTCCGCCTTTTTAATCTTATTATGTAGCGTGCTTTTTAAATTAATCAAGCAAAATTATATTTTTTTACACTAAATCTGTCTTTAAAAAATCTCCCCGGTCCAGAGCTCCCATCACTGTCCCGTTACGAACTTATATTGCCATCTGGCACTACCCCTGAAGGTATACTATACTAGCGGCCCGCCCCGGCTTCGCACGGGTACATACACACACACATACACCCTTTTTTTGCATCGGGTTTCAAAAAAAAAGTAAAATTATAAAGGAAGTTTGAAGTTTTTTTTTTTATGAATTTTTTTTATTCATATTTTTTATTAATGTTTTTTTGTATTTTTTTTATTTTTAACGCTCACCTAAACGTGGAGTACTGCCACTCAGTTCAAGCCATCAAACTATTAATTTTACACCTTATGTTACACTATTGGAGTTTTAGTAAGGATCCCTAATTTTTTTTTAAATATAATATAGGCTATTTTACTCGGGAATAATGTAGCTTTCCAAAGGCGAACTGGCGTCCATACAATTCTATACTGTCAAGTGCCTGTCGCAGTCTCCGGTCGCGGTCTCCTGTCGCGTGGTCCTTAACTGTGGGTCTCATAATGAAGCTGTATACATAATTTTATCAAAATCGTTACAGCCGTTTCCGAGATTCAAGTTCTATAAATGTATCTATATATATATGTAGGTAGGTACATACTACATACATACAAGAATTGCTCGTTTAAAAGTATAAAATTAAGGTTCGTTTTCAAATTTATCAACAAAAAATGCCACATTAAAGCCATCTGTGTCGGAATTCAGTAAACAAGTACCTTCAAGGTACGCGTGTCACGTCTTATGCTTAACGACAGGCAAATCGTGCTCAAACGTAGACTACGTAAACGCAGGTCACGCTTGTACAAAAAGTCTGCAAAGTATTGAACATCTCTGCAAAATTGCTAGCGATAAGCTATAGATTTTTGACTGGCCTCGTGGCTTAGTGGGTAGTAGCTCTGCCTGCGAAGCCGAGGGTCGTGGGTTCGATTCCCACCCAGTGCAAATATATGTTTTTTTTTTTTAATAAAGAGTGACGGGACGAGCAGGTCATGTGCCTGATGGTAAGCAAGATGCCTGCCACATAACAGCACAGTAACACGCAGCTATTGGAACATGAAGAGTCCAAATCATTACCTAGCACTGCACTGCGCTCGTCACCCAGAGATCTAAGATGTTATATCTCTAAGCCCTGTAATTTCTCTGGAAACATTGCCCTTCAAACCGGAACACAGTAATGTCTGCACACCACTGCTTGGCGGTAGAATATTTGGCAAAGGTGTGGTCCTTCCCCAGGCGGACTCTGCCAAGAGTCCTACCACTACAAAATATGTGTAATGAATTCAAATGTTTGCACTGTGTCTGGGTGTTTCTATGAATAATAAGTATGTATTTAAAACTATATAAGTATTATATCAGCTATCTGACCGCCATCATACAAGCTTTGCTTAGTTTGGGGTCAGATGGTGTTGTGTGTGAATTGTCCACCAAAATTAATTTATTATTATTATTTATTTATCGGATGCACTTTGGAGAGTGTGCAACTGATCTGCATGATCTGAAACTACCTTGTACATTTAGCTAGTTCGAAAAAGCATGGTTGATGTTCACGAAGAGGCTTCGTTCGTATCTTGTAACATCTATATGACTCATGTCTATCTTTTGTGTTGGGTTTTTTCCGATGGGTTTAACTTGGTGTCTTCAAATTGAGAGTGAATCGATTTCTTTTAACCAAGTACGCTCGATCGTAGACCACATTGTCGCTTAACTTCAGGCGAGATTGTGGTTAAGTGTAACCTATAAAAGTAAAAAAAAACTTATCTTGTATTTTAAAAATATATTTTAACTATTTTTGGTATTCATCACAAACATTTTTTTTCTCGCTCTCTCGCTTTTTATGGTATAGAGTAAGAAAACGAGCAGAGCACGTGCCTGTAATAATAAGGCGTAAAAACATGCCTGCCCATAACACCATAGTGATACGCAGCTTTTGGAACATAAAGAGTCTAAATTACCTACCACTGCACTGCGCTTGTCACCCAGACATATGATATATATTATTTATATGCCCTGTAATTTCACTGGAAACATTGCCCTTTAAACCGCAACACAGTGATATATTTAAACTTTCTCCGAGTAAGGCTAAAAACTCCTGGAGCGATTTTCATTGACCGCCCACCGCGGTTACGGAACGACGGTTTTATTTCAAAACTCACGAGACCGCGCGCTGCGGGCGTTAAGCGCGCCGTGAGTTGTGCTTTCAATGCTTTCAAATTTACATACAAGTATATATCTGCATTCTACAGAAGGCCTGCAACTGCGACGGGCACGCCTGAAAATCGCTCCGTGAGTTCTTCTAATGACACCAATTTTACTCTCTCATCGAACTCGTTTAACATAGAAAACAGTACAGACAACACAACAGACTCACACTCACAGATATAACAACGAGCGCGTTCCCAGCCGCTCCTATGACGACCAGGATACCATAGAATGTGAGGAGTAGTGCTCTGGTGGGGTCGTCCACCTTCCGATTCTGGGAGAACTTCTGAAGGAGAATGTTGGGGTCTTTGATGTCTCGTGCCTCTTCTATCAGCCATCTTGCGGACGCGTTAAGAGACAAGCTTGAGTTGGGCTCAAGCCCCTGAAACAATGGAAATACAAATTTAAAATCATTTAATAGTCTCCGATGTTTCTAACTCTGTTACTTATTATTTACAAGTATCTGCCTCATGTTTTCAAAGTTTCCTTTGCGTAGTTTTAGAAATACACTATTGCTTACAGATTACTAGCAGCAAGACGCCGTTTTCACCGCCTAGTTTCCGATCCTGCTATTTTCCAGGAATAAAAATTCCTGAAGTACCTATGTGTCATTTCAGACCATATATGTAAGTAAACAAAACTGATTTCGATAAAATGTATGACTGACGATGACATCTAAAATATGGTGTACTAAACAAAAAAAGTAAGTAAATTGAAATTAAGTCAACAATAATAATTAAGGGAGCTATCGCGTAACATACATAAAAAGCATATTGCCGTATTGAAAACCTTACTCTTTTTCATTCCAAAAAAAAAAATACTTATAAGGGCGTACCCCGAGCAAATGACCTTGAGTATTTCTTACCTTATCGCACACCGCAAGAAAGAGCAAGAGAGAAACAGTAGGATTTGTCGTTTTTTTACGCTCAAATTTTAGAATAAACTCTTTATAAAATCAGATTTTGGTATTTTGAAAAAAATATTTCTACCAAAATGTTTGTAATGGAATTGTCTATCCGTTGGTATAAGTATAAAATCAAAATAATTGAGGATTTTTGAGGAGATGCATGATAACTACAATTATTTAATATTTTCATGGTTTTGTTGTGAGGTGATTGTTTAAACAATAAGTTCATTAACAAAAAAATAAAACTACTATTTTGAAGCCAAGAAGTTGTAGAAATTTAATATATTTTTACCAGTTGATTTATGTACCTACTAAACGTTCCTTAATTCCTTAAATTTCTACTATACTGTATTTATAGTACTAAGTAATCAGTTCAGCACTCTTTCTTGTGTTTTTGTTCACAAATGTTTTTTTTTGGTGCATAAATTTTTTTTTGTTTCATTTTCTTTTCAAAGACTACGTACGCAAATCATAAAATAAATAGTAAATAACATAGCCAAGTTTCCTATCAAAGTAATTCAATCTCTGCTTAAACTGCGTAAAAGCCAAACTGGCGCGCAGACGAAACATTGCGTGGTTAATATGCCCTCGGTGTCTTGTGTCGCGGCCCCCTTTCTTGAAGGGTCCCCGGCGCCTTTAAGTGAAACTAATAATGGCTACGGTTACTGCATACTTGAATTTTTCTTCTGTATTCGATTTCCTTTATACCTCTAGCTGTCGTATTAAAAATATTATTATCGCTAAGAGGTCGAAATTCGACCATAAAGCAATTATAAGTTATTCTCAATTTGACCACCACACTATAACTATAAACAAAAGCTGCAAATTGAATTCTAGCGTAATTCTAGCTTGGGAACGAAAATAAATTTGCGGGTGAAGTCGGAGCTATGGTAATTGGACATCTAGAAATGCATCACCATTTCTAGATGACCATGCTCATGGCCACGCCCTACGGTGTCACCCGTGTAGTTGCTAAAGTAAGGTGTCAAATTCTATAAGTATAAGGTATAAGTTTTCACTTCTATCGACAGTTCCTATGACTGCCAATATTTTTCAATTTTCATCCATTCTAATATTTTTGAATGGATGAAATCTTATAAGTTCTGGCCATAACATACGTAATATTAGTATTACTGTAGCTATAGGTATAGGTAACGTATTTTGCAATAGTAGTGCTGTTTCGCATACATTTTCTAAGTTATACCTAAGTTTTCACTTTTATCGGATGTATCTATTCCTGCCTATCTATCTATGACTGCCATTCATTTTGTATTTTTCATACACTTTATTCCCTTTTTTCTATCGGACTTCTCGTAGCTCGAAGAAGCGGCATCGTTTCATGGTTGATGTTCCAAAGACACGAACGAAGAGGTTTGACTCTACTTTTGTGATAAGAACGTCTAGACTGTAGAATGAGTTGCCTGAGTGGGTTTTTCCCGATGGTTATAATCTTGGTGTCTTCAAATCGAGAGTGAATCGGTTTCTTCTAGATATGCTCCATCGTAGACCGCATCGTCGCTTAACATCAGGCGAAATGGCGGTCAAGTGTAAACCTATAAATGTTAAAAAAAAACACTATTTTTGTTATTAGCAAGATATTTTCTGTGGTTGTGGAGAAGCGATACATGCTAAATATTTTGTAATAAATTCCTTTAAGTGGGTTAAATAAAACAAAAGAAATATAATTACACATTTCAAACAAATCCCAGTTACGTTTTCCCCTGTTAAATGAACGTGACAAGCCGTCTTAAACAATTTTGAAAGCTATAAAGGAGAATACTATGCCAAAATAAACTTTGAGTAAACACCCATTCAGCAATTTGTTCCAGTCTGGTGATTCGCACGACGAAAACCGAATCAAATCCCTTCAATAAAATAAATGCAACTTCTTCTGTTAAATAAACTAAATACAAAAAGTGGCCAAGTGCGAGTGGGACTCCCGAAAGTGGGACGGAAAGTGGGACGCACGAAGGGCTCCGTACCATTTGCAAATAAATGGCGAAAACTTCTGGATTTATTTGAACTCCGTATTCATAAACCACCGCAGTTTCCACACACGGGTTCTGAAGTTAAGTATTTCTAAAATATTGATTTATCCTTACGATTTTAACGACGAGGTCGAATGCGCGTTTTAGTGTACTAGTAGCGCCATCTAGTTTATTTGGAACGGACTAAAATGAAATATTTATTTTATGTTTAGTATTTGTTGTTATAGCGGCAACAGAAATACATCATCTGTGAAAATTTCAAATGTCTAGCTATCACCGTTCTTGAGATACAGCCTGGTGACAGACGGACGTACGCCAACCAGACCCGTATTGGCGTTCCGACGTGATTGAGCAACATACATTCAGACTTTGTAATTTTTATAATATTAGTAGTATTAATAAGTAGTTTCTTGGTAATAGCCATTTATGCATATGGTAGACTAGACCCGCTAGACTTGTTTTGCCTAATCTGAACCTGAAAACGGCAAAAATCAAAGCAACTATTTCTGTTAATTAGTGACCGCTTCGGCAAAGAAGTTGTCAATTTCACAAGAGTTGGGCCAAAACAAAATTCAGGAATTGCTTAATGTTTTGAAAACCTTTTCAATTTTTTACCAGAAGGTATCTAGAGACGTATATTTTATAAATAGTAGCTTAGCGGCCGTTTTGCCGGTTTATCCTGCCCAAAATCACGTAACAAACCGCGCCTCCGTACGTATCGTACGTAGTACTCACACAACCTATCTACTTGACCCCTATAAGCGCTAGAGCCGAGCTATGCTGTGGTTCTACTTATTTTGGGTGTTGACAGCGAAATAGTGATAGGTAAAAACCTAAAATCGTCAAGCGTTCAACGCTGCCTGCAACCGACCAGAACGGAAAAAGTGAGCTCACTCTTCCCAACGATGACATAATTTCGTGCGCTTGAAGTTTGGGAGGCCACATCGCATGATTTATATCGATGCCTCTTACCTGTATGCTATGTTACACTATGTTGTAAAACAACCCCGCTTCTAGCTTAGTGAGTACCTTCCTTTTTAAGTTTACGTTTTACTACCGATCCTAAAAATGTAATCTTTCCTAAAATGATGTAAATCTGAGTACACCGGGATCTCAGTTGTTTTAATAACTAGTATATTTTCAGTTGGAAAAACACTCAAAGTACGTACAGGTGAGCTTTGAACCTAGGACCTCATAATTGGGATATGTTTCCTGTGAAATTACAGGGCCTAATGATAAAACGTCTTATATCTGTGGGTGACGAGCGCATGCGTGTTACTTGCTGTGATTTTATAGGAAGGCGTGTGGCTTACCATCCGGCACGTGTCCTGGTC
Source organism: Ectropis crepuscularia (assembly GCA_963693475.1). NCBI lineage: Eukaryota > Metazoa > Arthropoda > Insecta > Lepidoptera > Geometridae > Ectropis > Ectropis crepuscularia. Next base: position 15,445,156 of record OY856361.1, on the reverse strand, counting down.
GTTTCGTCACTCCATACTATAGATAAACTTCCTCGGTCTTTGGAACTTCAACCATGAAACTGACTACAATCAGTCTGATAGTATAGAGTTCAAGGTGGTATTAGATTACGCGGATCAGTTGTACACTCTCCGAAATGTATCCTATAAAACTCCGATTAACTTGCAATTTCACTGCGATGTTGTGGGCGTTGTGGCTTGACTATTGCTCTTTTTACACTCTGATAAGAATACATAAATTATGGGAAAATGTTTATATACGCCAGTTGATATTTTATTAAAATATTATCTGAAATGTTTCACGTTCGCAATTCATTTCCAAATCCTGACAAATATACTGATTCATAAATTAAATCAGATAATCCGGCCGGATTGTAAATCAATCGGGTGAGATAAATTGTCTGTAATTTTCCCGGAATCTAGGTAAATAACGGCAGAGTAAATAAAGATGTGGTTTTACTTACTACATACATAAAAACGTCAGTTTGTTATGTTGTGCGGAAGGAGATTTCAGATCCGTGAGCGTTTGTTGGAAGTAAGGACGTTCGTACTAACGCAGCGAAAATTAACAAAAACAATAACAATTCAGCCAAAATAACACGTACATACGATTTTTTTTGTCAGTATCTAAAAATATACGTCCATTAAATCGTGGTATAATTAAATCCCTTTTAAACCTACGCCCGAGTCACAAGTCTTGGGGTCTATTCGAGATTTCTCTCTCTGCCACACGATGGACCCGGCACCCGCACGGTGAATCTATGGAATGCTAAGAAGTTCGTCTCTCTATCTTGCTGAACTGTTCTCGCCTCGGCACAAAGGTATCCAAAATGCATATGTCACACGATTGACAATTGACCTCGAGTAGCCTAACGTACTTCTGGTTATCGCCAAAGAAGCAGAGCCCTTCTAACATAATTTTACCTTACGCAACGAGTACAACATCTCAAACGACGACAACCGCAAGAGCACCTCAGCCGGTACAAACTGTTGGGTTGCCGCTGGTAGGGAAAGTCAAGGAACGACTTAACATCCCAGAATTCCCAGAAAGGGTTGGTCTACAGCCCTAACGGGAGGAATCAAGCACCTGCCGGCTTGTAGCTGGTAAATGGTACCAAAAATGCTGGTTAACTTGCTCCGTTGCTCTATCGATAGGCCATTCGTTTCACTTTTCTTTCTAAAGATCTTACGAAACGTAATAAGACGTTCGAGATGTGAACATACAGGCTTCTAATATCCATGTTTTGGGCTCAGAGGCTCGGCAACGAGTTATACCGCAGTTTGACCAGAAACTTTTTCAAATCGCTAAAATGCATAAAGTGTCATATCAAGGATATGTTCTTAGGCACAGATTACAGAAATAAAACACAGATGGAACCTTCGTGAACAACACTGTGAGGCCCGTAATTAGTCATGTTGACGTAAAATTGACAAATTAACGTTCCAAATTACTTGTATAATGTTGTCAGTCTTAAGAAAAAAGTCCCACTATTGTTGTCTTAGCATGGGAAATCTTCACGTATAATAAACACATCAATTGATATTATAAAATATTAATATTATTACACCGATTATGCAAGGATTTCTTGTTACTACTATTTCCATTCTATGAAGAAAATAATTTTGATTTTGCATGCAACTAGAAATTAACTTGAATCGCAAATAATATAATTTGTGTAATTTACTGGCTTAGATAGGTTAAACAAAAATTAAAACAACCATCTTTACCACCAAACTATTTGTGATAAAATGCATATAGGCTACCTGTATGTTAGTTTAGTAGTGGTAGGACTCTTAGCAGAGTCCGCATGGGGAAGTACCACACCTTTGCCAAATATTCTACCGCCAAGCAGTAATGTGCAAACATTACTGTGTTCCGGTTTGAAGGACAATGATTCCAAAGAAATTACAGGGCTTAGAGACATATATAATATCTTAGATCTCTGGGTGACGAGCGCAGTGCAGTGCTAGGTAATGATTTGGACTATCATGTTCCAATAGCTGCGTGTTACTGTGCTGTTATGTGGCAGGCATGTTGCTTACCATCAGGCACATGACCTGCCCGTCTCGTCACTCTATGCTATAAAAAAAAAATGTCATAGGTCGAAACAACAAACAAAAAAAAACTAACAAAATAATCATTTTAACAGTTCACTTAATTTTCACTTTTTTTTTTGACAAAACAAGACTTTAAAATCAAGTAACCGTATCCTATTAAAAAACTTTACAATTTAAAAATGTTTCATTTTACAAACAACGTTGTGCATAATATTAACTTCAAAAATATGTTCCTTCAACAAATGTTTTATTTTATAAACCATCATTTTATAACCAATTATATAGCCACCGTTTCACTTAGATAATATATCGAATGACATTACAATACAATACAAAACACTTTATTGGCACCATAAACAAAGTTAACAAGAAGTAACACACATAATAACAAAACAAAATGGGCACAAAAGGCGATCTTGTCGCTAAAAGCGATCTCTTCCATATAACCTTTTGATTCATGAGGAAACAAAATTTATAATATTGTGGGCAGTGGCGCAACTAACGAAATAAATACACAAACGAATTGTATGATGTATTCATGATTTTGTTTTTTGTAAATATTTATGTCATAAATTGCTCATTTTACAAATGTAACATTTACTAAAATTAAATTTGAAATTTAATTAAATTGAATAATACAATGCCTATCAATAATTTGGTCTACGAGTATCTAACAAAATATATAATCTATATTTTACCCTAAGTTCAGGGAAAATAATTTCCATTTAGTATCGCCACACTAACCTATTTTCGTTGAGGTGTTGTGTTCCATTCATCACCAAAATGAAATCGCCTAAATTATATAAATAACAGTAAAAATATTCAAATTTTCCTCTGAATTTATATTCCTCTTTCCTTTTTTTGTTTGTGGGAACATTGTTTGCAATGTTTGAAGACACAAGACGGCATATTTTAAAACAAAACTTAAAATCACACGGGACTCCCGTACAACACGGAAGTCCGTTTCATACTGACTGGAGTTTGTATTTGCTTCGGCGTTTGTATTTCCTTTGTCTGCTTCAGTAGCTCTGTTCTGCGCGCTCCATCTGGTTTTATTTCTGTAATCTGTGTTCTTAGGTATAACAGAAACGGGTTTTTTCACAGGGAAAGTTCTTTAGGAATTCTACAGGGGGTAGCAATGTAGAAAAGTAAGTGGCCAAATGGTAGCCTACCCATTAAAAACTCTGGTATGTTTCATACTCCACCCCAGATGAAAGAAACTACAACTACTGTAACTCATAGTGCTAGAAAAAGTAACTAAAGAAGAAAAGGATAACCAGTTGCCGAAGAAAGTGTTGGTTGCAAAACATCTGTTTGAGAATGGAAGAGGAGTAAAACTGCCCCAAAATTCTTTCGCCTTGAGAAACGAATGGCTGTAAGGCGTAAGGTAAGTCTTTTTAGAAGGAGAAGTAGTGTTGGGCAAAATTATTCTTGCTTTCATCTCCTGTATCAAAATCGGCAAATGTTTCCTCATGTTTGGTTAAATGAGAGATCGTATGAACGAATGTCTACTGCAATATATTATCGTGGTGCGTAACACTGTCCTTACTGTTTATTTACAAATATGAACGAAACCACATTTTGAATGGAAAAACGATGGAACCTTAGCATGTTCTGTTTGGAGGAAAACAGTCGCAAAAATATCCAAGAAATTCTGAAATCCCAAGAGGCGACATTCTCTATGATTTGTAAATATTTGCTTCCCGGATGTGTATCTGGCTCGTACAAGAGAATCATCTTTTAGGGTCGCGTCTACGTATTTTGTTGCGATCTTTGGGATTTTCTGTTTATTTTCTATATTTATGTGTGGGTATAATGGAATTCTCATAATATTGACCTAAACCTCAGGAGAGTTGTTTTGTTTTTTGGGTTCTATTTCATAGTGAGAGATCGTAAATAATATGATGGGTACGGTGGGCGATGAAATAAATGTATTATTTGCTATATATAGTTGTTATAGTATAGAGTTACGGGACGAGCAGAACATGCGTCTGATGGTAAGCAACATGCTTGCCCATAGTAATAGTTATTATTCCATATTATTATAATACTATTGAAACCAGGGTCGGATTTATAGGTGTGGAGGCCCGGGGCGGAACTTCGTTGGGGACGTTGAAACATCCCCCTAGGTTAAGATTTTTCAAGTAAAAACCCGGACTACAAAAATGTTTTTTTTTCGAAGTGTCTTCTGTTGTGGAGACCCCCCGCTTGTGGAGGCCAGTCACAAAAAACCGACACTATGAAGTTGGCTAGTCAACATTTCAGTGAAAAATGCAACTACTTTCAGATCAGTACTTCTTGCGTTGAAGATATTAGCTCTTCTACATCAATGGTAGAAGTTAGAATTCTTACTACGAGGAATAAAGTAAATAAATCAAACATTTTAAAATAAATAAGTTAAAAATTTTTGGTTTTACACTTGATCTCCATCTCGCCTGATGTTAAGCGACAATATGGTCTTCGATAGAGCGTGTTTTCACAGAAAAAACTGATTCATTCTCGATTTGAAGACAGCGAGATTGGAACTATCGAAAAAAAAACATTCAGGCATCGCATTCCACAATCTATACGTTCGTGTCGTAAATGTAGAGTCTAACCTCTACGTGAACAGTCTCATCAGCTGATAGTAAAAAAGGCTCAAGTGGTATGTCTGATCTGCATGGTCTACCATGCAGTCGCAGACTCTCCGGAGTGTATCCGATAAGTTAGCTTTGCGGCGGTGTTCAAGACTTTGAAGTTTTTGTACATCCACACTTTTTTAACTGTTACGTATAAGTTTACTCTTGAACTACGAATATTCATAGTAAAATAGCAGGCTATACTAATATTGAAAAGCTGAAGAGGTTTTTTGTTTGAACACTTGACGTGTTCAAATGGGTTTTAGGAAATAAGTACAGAATCGTTTTCTTTAACCGTTGAATAATATATTATGATCGTGATCCCTGAGCGCTATAGGCTATAGAGGTATATTATGTACTACGGGCGAAGCTGGGACGGACCATTAGTGACATTTACGTACCATATATATAAAATTTAACATAACGAAATGTAGCACTATCTTCAAAAAAATATGAATTCAATATTATTTTGTGTCCAATATAAACATATCAAAGAGAAGTCCCTTCAAAGGATACTCGGCGTTGAGATCGCTACTGCGCCACAGGGCTTCTGATAAGCTAATCACGATACACAGATGTTTTTTTTTCACAAAACCTCGGTTTCCATAAGGCCAAACTTAGTGAAGAACGACCTCAAGCCCTTACATTTCATAAGGTAAATTAACTTAGTGTGTAGACATTTCTCACACAACTCCGTTCAGCTTTTTTATAATATATAGATATATTAGATAGTTATAATATTATATATATGTAGATATAGATAGAGAGATTTATTTATTTATTTTAATCAATTAGTACCGGCTTAGTACCGAATTACACTAATGAGAATAACATTTCCAATATTAAAACTAAAGTAAATTTAAATGATGAGATGAATTTAAGAGATGAACAGGATATATTATTATGACTGATGGTAAGTAACACGCATGCCAATAACAGTACTGCGTCACGTAGCTATTGGAACATGAAGAGTCCAAATAATTACTTAGGACTGTACTGCGATTGTCGCCCAGAGATGTAAGATGTTTTATCTATATGCCTTGTAATTTCTTTGAAAACATTGCCCATCAAACCGGAACACAGTAACGTTTGCACATTACTGCTTGGCAGTAGAATAACTGGCAAAGGTGCAAAATCGTGTAGAAAAACCTGATCTATGAACTTATTTTTATATAAAGATTTTTTTTTAATTTAAATAAAGAGTGAAGAGACGAGCAGGACATGTGCCTGATGGTAAGCAACATGCCTGCCACATAACAGCACAAGTTAAGTTACGGCTGGTGTCGTGAGAATGGCGACTGCCGATCCGAAGCCCCGGGTTCAAATCCTACCTAGTGGAGCGTCCACTGTCTTTTCGAAGTCATCCGAAGACATGTGCGTAATGCTGCTAACTTAAAACGGTGTAGGAAGACATCGTGAAGAAACCGACATGTAGAAGACGCGCCCCACCAATTTTTTTCTCCACCAATCGCGTTTGCTCCGAGCGTCAGTCGCGAACCATTCACCAGTCATAGTAGTGTGCGTGTGCATTCATAGGTAATTAGTGTGTACCGATAACACTCAAACATTGACGGAAGCTTGCACACATATACTATAAACGGTTCGGAGGAATAGTGGGGCGCGTCTTCGTGGATTGCACTATCTGTATCTAGAATCTTTTGAGGTCATGTGTCACTAAGGCCAGAGTGGTAGATTATTATTGTGACCTTGACTCTCTCCTTACGCGAGAAGGCCCCGACTCCCAGCAGTGGGAACATTTAGTGAGTTGTTTATTACGTTGATAGTATATCGAATTAAAATGTGAGGCGCCTCTGGTATATTAAATTTTATCGAAAACAAAACCAAGAACCCTTCAGTTTCACTTTTTTGACAACTTTTCTATCCTTATAGATACTCATAAACAAACGCAATAAATCATTATTAATAAATAATTGTGGCCTCAAAAAGAAATTAAGAACATAAATCCAGGTTTTATTTAACTGGACTGACAATACAATACTGCCGAGCTTAAATGGAACGTAATCCCCTAAGGTGGTTTCAGACCGACAAATTTTCGCTATTACTTTGTATTTTGCGCAATATCAGACTCTGCCTTAGAAAAAAACATGAACAGCTAACATGTTGATTAAAATGCAACGGTTGAAAATAAATTTACTTTTTCATGTAGTGGGCTTACAAAAACATCAACATCAACATCATGATCAACAGCCCACTAAACGTTCCCACTGCTGGGACTCGGGGCCTTATCTCGCAAGGAGAGAGTTAAGGCCATAATCTACCACGCTGGCCCAGTGCGGGTTGGCGGATGACACATGACTTCGAAAGATTCTAGGCACATGTCGGTTTCCTCACGATGTTTTCCTTCACCGTTTTAAGTTAGCGGCATTACGCACATGACTTCGAAAAGACAGTGGTGCGTGTGGGGTTTGAACCCGGGGTCTCCGGATCGGCAGCCGCCGTTCTCCCGACTAGACCAGCCGTAACTTCAACAAAAACATCAACATTTTAAAATTACTTTATTTTTTTGGTAAATATCTAACTTCATTTTTGTAGCAGCTGTGCATTTTGGGGACATGTGCTACGGCTACTACAACGTGAGCCTTCAACGCTAACTCATTTGCTACGAAACGAGTCAAGAGAAAAACACTTTTTTTATTGACAATATTTTCGGTTCAAACTAATGATTTCTACATAGTAAAGTATTCGGTTTACTATGAAACGAGAGGACGGAAAAGCAGTTTTTTTGTTAACGGTAATGTGTACGTATCTACATGAATACTTGACTTTATTTATTGGGTAAAACGGGTAACAACCATGTTAATTTTAATACTAAAAAATACTTGAACTGTTTGTAGTGTTAGGACACATTGTAAGGTCTGCCTGAGAAAGTGCCACACTTATGCCAGTGATTCTACCGCCGAGCAGTATTATACAAACATTCATTTGTTTCGGTCTGAAAGGCTAAATTCTAGATAAATTACAAGGCAACAGATAATTAGTATAATACCTCTGGGCGAGCGCAGTGCAGTGCTAGGCAATGATTTGGATCTTCATTTTCATATAACAACTTTGAACTGTGCTGTTATAGGCAAGTGTATTACTTACTGTCAGGCGGATGTATATTTTATGCCGTTACTTTTAATTAATTAGACTTGATTGTAATAAGTATAAGGGTCCAAGGTGAATAATTTTAGAAAAAAATAACAATAAAATATTGTTTGAAAAATAAAAAAGTGAGTCATTGGGACTGTCAATATTGTGAAAGCATATAGCTTAGAATTTTAGCATCAAACAGCTCTAATGTTGCACAATACATCATCATCTGTAAAACTAGCAAGATATACCTACTGCTATTCCCTGTGTCAGTGAATCAAACTTACAAAATTGCAGTGTTTTTCGAACGAGGGTGTAGAAAACGATACCATGGGCTCTTTTGCACGTCTCTACACAAAATCTATAGAAATTTAAATAATTAAATACAAATTGGTGAACAATTCACAAACAACACCATTTAAATACACACTTATTATATTTACATAGAAAACACCCATGCACAGTAGAAATAGAAAAACCAGTAGTGTCTGAAATCACCTTAAGGACCTCACAATTTCCAATACTCTCAGCCCACCTGTTTCCCAGACAGAGCTTAAGACATGCCCTTATTACGATCTAATGTCCAATATTTCTTAGGAATTGACACTTATTAAAGTTTAACACAGTTTCTTACATTAAATCCTTTTGTAGGTCAAATGCGCGTAGTTTAACGTCTTTACAAACAGCTATCTATGCTTCGGGGTCTTTTCTATCACGTAAACTTATGTTTTTTTTTTAAACTAGCAAATAGCCCTGCGTTTTTTCCGCGTTATTTCTGTCGCCATTATTTTTCAGGGATAAAAGATAGTCTACGTATTATTCCAGATTAGAATCTGTGTACCAAATTTCAACCCAAATCGTTCAGCTATTCCAATGTGATTAATGATGATGATGATGTCTTCCAGCCGATTTCGGCTACGGGACTGCTTCTATATATATATATATATATATATAAATTGTATATTATATCTTATATATAAAATTCTCGTGTCACAGTGTTTGTTTCCTTACTCCTCCGAAACGGCTTTACTGATTTTAACCAAATTTTATATGCATATTCTGTAGGTATGAGAATCGGCTACTAGCTATTTTTCATACCCCTAAGTGACAAGGGTTGTTCACTAAGGCAAAACAACGTTTGCGGGGTCAGCTAGTATATTATATATATATATATATTATGTGATTAAGCAATCAACAACAAAACTTTGTCTTTATTCAATAAGTATTGTATTGTTAAGTATTTAATAAGTAGGACATTTTATTCAATTTGTATTGTGATTGCAGAGATAATTAAATAAATATTCCTGTACATTTATATAACTTGATATTAATAAAAAAATGTAATCATCTTTATTGATACCGTTCTATTACAATATTCGTTTTGTTCATGAATCATAATATTCAATTAATTAACTCAATATACAACAATAGCTCGAGATAGCCGAGATATTTTTCTTTATAGTATATAGCGACGAGACGAGCAGAACACGTGCCTGATGTTAAGCAACATATTTGCCACATAACGGCACAGTCACACGCAGCTATTAGAACATGAAGAGTCCCAATCATTACCTAGCACTGCAGCACCGCACTTGTCACCCAGAGATTTAAGATATTTTATCTCTATGGCTCGTATTTTAATAGGAAACTTTGCTCTTCAACCCGGAATACAGTAATGTTTGCGGATTACTGGTTGGCGGTAGAATAACTTTACTGTCATTGATGTGGTACTTCCCCAGCAGGACTCCGCAAAGAGTTCTACCACTAAAATTAATATCATTACCTAATATATCTTATATATAAAATTCTTGTGTCACAGTGTTTGTTTCCTTACTCCTCCGAAACGGCTTAACTGATTTTAACCAAATTTTATATGCATATTTTGTAGGTATGAGAATCGGCTACTAGCTATTTTTTATACCCCTAAGTGACAAGGGTTGTTTATCTCAATTTTTTTTTTTTTAATTTTCGGACAAATTTTTTTGTTTTTATATTTTTATAAAGTGGCGGTAAAAAATACATACAATCCTAAATTTTTACCCTTTTATCACCAACCCCTATTTTTTAATAGCCATTTTAGTAATTTAATAATTTTTCATCCCGCTCGATAACTGATCAATTATAGTCTTTTTAGGTTCCGTAAAACGTAAAAACGGAACTCTTATAGATTCGTCGTGTATGTCTGTTTGTCTGTCTGTCTATCCGTATGTCATAGCCGCTTTTTGCCAAAATTATGAGAACTACACTGTTAAACCTTGGTAAGTAGATGTATTCTGTGAAATGCATTAAGATTTGTTCAAAAAAAAAAAATAGGGGTGCCTCCTATACTTAGAACTGAAACTCAACATTTTTTTCATCAAACCTACACGTGTCGGATGTCTATCGATAGGTCTTCAAAAATGATGTTGAGGTTTCTAAAATAATTTTTGTCTACACTGAATAATTTGCGCGACAGACACTTCCAAAGTGGTAATATGTTTGGTTCCCCCCGCCCCCTTTCGAACTTCTAAAATAAGAGAATGATAAAACTAAACAAAATATATGATGTACATGCAAACTACCAACTAAAATTGGTTTGAACTCGATCTGATGAGTAGTTTTTTTTTAGTATGTCATAAATACTTGGCTGCTTTTATTTGTAGGTAAATGTTTTTCACTCTATTTCGATTAAAATTTCCCGGAGCTTATGGCAAATCTAAAATCTATAATATAAAAATGAATCGCAAAATGTGTTGGTAAGCACATCACTCAACAACGCTTGGACCAATTTGGACAATTCTTTTTTTTTAATATTCGTAGATGTCATAATTGCCGGGAAAACTCTAAAAACAGGCCTTCTCTTTTTCCCATACAAACGTTTTCTAACTAAAATGTTAAGGCAATTTGAGCTTTAGTGCTATGAAATATAGTTCATATTAAATAACAAGCACTCGCTTATGTCTAAGCAAAATATGTGTGTTCCTAACATCAAAGAGTCAATTTGGACTTTATTCCCGCTGCACAAAGTTCAAATTCCATCATATCTATTAAAACAGTTGGATGATAGGAGGATCTAATGTCACGTTCCAAAACCCACTCAGAATAAACTCAACAAAAGCGATAATATCGCGAACCAAATTAAATTGAATAATCACATAACATAAGACTCATTAGTACCTACTGATTTTCAATTTGGTCGGCTTCACTATATTATTTACTTTGATTTAGTTTCGACACGCGATATAAAATGCGTCAGTTTTCACGTCATTATATCAATCGAGTGTCAGTCAAACACAAACCGCGTTACCAAAAGTGTTTATTGACTAATCCACATAGAGCCATTAATTTAAAAAAAAAAGTGTTTTATTTTATTTTAATTATTGAATTAATATCCCTATCTATGCAAATTGATTTGAATACACACGTTTGTGCTATGGAGTGCAATATTTTTGGAGTAAAACTAACGGACAGAATACGAAACACCAAACTGCGTTCCAAAACCAGAATAGCCGATGTGACTTAAAAAGCAGCCAATTTGAAAATGGGATCGGGCTGGACATGTTTGCTGCATGTCGGATGATTTTTGGGACAAAATTACCACGCGGAGGAACCCAGATTGCAAACGACGACGCGATAGACCAAAGAAACGATGGCAAGACAACCTCCACAAATATCGGAAAGACTGGACTAATTCCCTTTCTATGGTTAATACATAGCCATAGAAAGGGAAAAGTGGAAGGAGGGTATAGAAGCCGTTGGCCAATATTGGGACAAGACAGCCACATGATAAATAAACATGAATATCTATTATGTAAATGAGATAGATGCTAATGAATTAAATTTCAAAATTCAAGAACAAATTACAGGCGAACTGAGGATTTATAAATCAGTTGATTCGATTCAAGATGATGTTGTCAACAACTACCTATCCACCGGAATTTTTTAACTCGCTGGATTTTCCAGGATTGCCACCTCATACCTAAGCTTCAAGTTCGATCGATAGTTAAAATGTTGTGAAATATGAACGAACCGCGTCTTTGCAACGGCACACGGTTAGCTATAAAAGAATATTATCAGCCTATTTAATATTCGTCCACTGTTGGACGTAGGCCTCTCCTAATGAACGCCACAAGGTGCTGTCTTCTGTATTCTGCATAAAGGGGTTACTTGCTTTTAAATGCTTCTATACGTTAAAGTAACATGTTATTAACTGTATCAAGTTTCAACAGTTTAGTTCTTACAGTTTCGAAAAAAATGGTTGTGACATACGGATGGACAGACAGACAGACATGACAAACCCATAAAGGTCCAGTTAGTACGTTTTACGGAACCGTAAAAATGGATCTTCGAAAGGTATGTATGCTCATAACTTTTGAATGACTGCACCAAATAGGATGATTCTTTGTTTGTCATTGTCGGGACAAGATTTGTACAACAAAAAGTCTAGAAAATGTAGACGAAAAAATAAATGGTGGTACGAAGTTCACCGGGTCAGCTAGTATATGTATATATTAATATGTAGATATTATAAAGTACAGAGTGACGGTACGATCACAACATATGCCTGATGATAAGCGACATGCCTGTCCATAACAGTGTCAAGCAGCTGTGGGACCATTATTTCATCTGACGTTCTCATTTACTATTATTGTTGTCAATATTTTCGTTGGAGTAGGCCTCTTGGCAGAATCTGCCTGGGGAAATATAACACATTTGCCAGGTTATTCTACTGGTAAACAGTATTATTAATTACTGCGTTCCGGTTCAACAGGCAATGTTTCCAGAGAAATCATAGGGCACATAGATAAACATATATATCTTAAATCTCTGGGCGACGGGTGCTAGATAATTTTTGAACTCTTCATATTCCAATAGCTGCGTAGCTCTGTGCTGTTATGCAGGCGTGTGGCTTACCATGAGGGACATGACTGTCTTGCTCGTCCTCTATAAAAAACAATTAACTGGTCATTGAAGTTGTCAAAATTTGGATACCCTTATAAAAAAAAATGTTGGTAAATGCAATATCTACGAGTTAATCGAAAATTGGGATACTGTCTAGTACACATTTTTAATTCATTCATAAACAGCCTACTATATATGTTCCCACAGCTGGGACTCGGGCCCTTCTGTCGCAAGGAGAGTCAAGGCCATAATCCACCACGCTAATTCAGTGCGTACATGCCCTTGAAAGATTCTATGTGCATGTCGGTTTGCTCACGATGTTTTCCTTCACCGTTTAAAGTTAACGGGTCTCGATTGGTTACCCACACGACTTCGAATATCAATATTATAATGGCAATGAAGACAAAATATCATTGAAAGTAAGTCTTTTTTGCAGCAATGAACATTAAGATAATATTTTGGGTTGATTCATGAATTTTCGCGGTAACTTCCTCTATTTGCATAAATATTCATTGTTCCGGGAAATCGAGGAAAAATAGAAAATCAGGCGTAATGAAGTTATGCGAAATGATGAAATCGCAGAAAAATGTTTTATATCGAGTTTGCAATAAAATCGAAAATTTGTGATTTACAAAATTATATTGACGACTTCAGGACAAATACTTCATTGACAATTTAGAGCATTGCAGCAAAGGTATTGTTTTGCGCTAATAGTATTTTTATTAAAAATTTTGGCCAGCGCAGACAGCATACGTTATTTTGTCAAAATTATTATTTTTAATCTCAGCGGCGCTTTAAAAACCCAATACGGATTATTTGGTCTACGTGAAGGGTATCCAGGGTTTACCCTTCACATAGGGTATGTTCTATGAGTAGTTGAGTAGTCTTACTCGAAAGCAGCATCTAGTGCATAGGTACCAACAGCTACTAGTACGTATGTATGTAGTAGAATTCTTAACAAAACCTAGTTTTTTCATGTAAGATGGGTTTCTGCCTTGCCAGCCTTGCTTAACTGATTTATACTCCGATTTTTTTAGTACCTATAGTGTGGTGAGAAAACCAGGACGTCTATTCTATTTCTACGAAAAAGTAATTTCGAAAAAAAACTCGCGACTTTCTGGCTCTCGTCCTACTTCGTTTCGTCGCATACAACACTGTTATTTGACGTTTAAATGTTCGAAACATAATCTAATTAGAGTAGACTTAGCATATTTAAACGGGAAAAACGACGGATCTAAGTAGCATCGGAGTTGGAAAGTCGCGAGTTTTCGTAGAAAGAGAGTAGACGTCTTGGATCTGCGCCTGATTGTGAGCAATACGCCTGTTCACAACAGCACAGTGTTACTCAGCTGTTAGAACATGAAGAGTCCAAATCATTGTCCAGCACTGTACTGCACTCGTGACCTAGATGTGTAAAATGATTTATCTCTGTGCCGTGGAAACTGTACAATGCCCTATAATTACTCTGGCAACATTGACCGTTCAAACCGGAACACAGTTTTATTTGCACACTTAAAGCCGGGTCACACAGAGGCGATCCGATAGCGATATCGATATCGATAGCGATAGTGATGGTGATAGCGATAGCGTAAGCGATCCGAGACGGGATTTTTTGTACTGTTCGAATTTGTATGCAACCTGACACACAGCAAGCGGGCGCGATCCCATACTCGGATACGATCCGGATCGCTGTCGGCTCGCTATCGCTATCGGATCGCCTCTGTGTGACCCGGCTTTTACATTTGCACTGCTTAGCGGTAGTCGGTATAGATATGTACCATAAAAGATACGTGGTATTAGTGTTTGAAGTATTAGTATAAAAGTAATATACATACAAACATTTGGATATTAATTCCTTGCCCAACCACGTTATAAAACAAAAGAGATTGGGCTACTACGTCAGATTAGTTTAAAATATTACGTAAACTACCGAATGTAGTGTCCTTAATGTGGGAAAAATGTGTTACTTGGAATATTTGTTATTTTCTACGGAACGAAAATGCAATATACAACGCATAAGGTGTAACACGTTTGCTGAGAAAATACGTATTCACTATTTATTAAAGATTCGCAAGGAAATTACATACTCTGACGTTCCGCGAACCCTATAAAAACATCAAGTATTTCTTAGCCTGTCTGGAGACCATTAAGTAACGGTAGGTGCTTATTTAAACGTCCTATTAGACCTTTGGGAGTGTCCTTGAGCTGAGGACAGTAGGATGTCTAATTATTCGAGATGAAACAGGAATACTAATTTAAAACGTAATTAGGAAGTCGAAGTTGAAACACGTGTTACTATGTATAAGAAGAGTAATTTTCGATCTTGAAAAAAAAGAATATAATATGTAGATAACGCTGCTGTCGAAAGCCTATTAAAATATAACCGAGTTTTTAACCCAAGGCCTAAGTTACGGCTGGTCTAGTAAGTTACGGCTGGTCTAGTAAGTTACGGCAGGTCTAGTCGAAGAACGGTGACCGCCGACTCGGAGCTCGCGGCTTCAAAAACCTAGGCGCAACACTGTCTTTTCTAAGTCATGTGCGTAATGCTGCTAACTTATAACGATGAAGGAAAACATCGTGAGAACACTGACCTGTACCCAGAATTTTTCGAGGTCATGTGTCATCCAGCCAGCATGGTGGATTATGGCCTTGGCCCTCTCCTTGCAAGAGAACGACCCGAATCCTAGCGGTGGGAACATTTATTGGCCCGTTAATGCCTGTGCTTAACCGCCAACCTCAGAAATTTCGACAACATAAAACTTAGTACTTACTTGACTGTGATTTTTAAAAAAGACTTCGCTCTTATCGATTATTAAATTACAATGCCTGATTATAGGGTACGTTGTTACAACTTAATTTTGTACCAATCTTTGTAAGCTTTTTGTATCTGTAACATAATGAAGTATTTAATTATTGAGTATTGAATATTTTAACTGTTGAATGTCGTATGAACGAATAGGAATGAAATTCGAACTACATTTCGATTTCATAGCCTAGAAGAACTTATAGGCTTTTTATCCCGAAAAAATGACGGAAACTGGAAATACGCGGGCAAAACCACGGGAAATTGTTAGTCATTTATATAACTCTCGTGTCATAGTGTTTGTATTCGTACATACTATATTAATGATTAGATTTTAAACTATTTTTGTCCTACCTCTATTCTACATATTTTCAACCATATCGTTTATTAACGTTTGACATTTACATGTAATGTCACGTCACTCTGAATTTTCATTCGCTTGATAAGCTATTATGATAGAATAACTTTTGCTGAGTCAGTTAGTTTTACTTAAAAATAAGTGATAATAGAAGTGTGAAGGATCGATCAAAAAACTATAGTTATTATTTTCTTATAATATCAATGATAATGAAAAAACAATTTAATAAGACGCCTTTACTGAAAGATCCATCAACGAATTTGACAAGTAAAAATGATGCTATGAAATTTATTAAAGTACTATATAAATAATTAGATAAAAATAATTTTGATGTGAATAATTGAATATTATATCGAATCAACGTTGATTAATTGAATTTGTGAAGAGCGGGGTTTACGGTCTAACGAGAATGGTCATGGCATTATTATAATATGTTTTTTTCTTTAATATGATCTAAAATATTTATTTTTGGGTTTTTTATATGTAGAGTGACGAGAAGAGCAGGACATATTCCTGATGGTAAGAAATATGCCTGCCGAATAGCATCACAATGACACGCATGTAACATGAAGAGTCCAAATCATTACCAATTACTAATCATTATTAACGACTAGCTGTATGTACCCTGCACGCGTTTTTACGCCACCTGTTGAAAATTGATCGTACCAAATCAGAAACCTTCTTTGGCTCATTCACAACGCACAACAGCTTTGCTGCAGATCATCACATGATCAAATGGATAGTTAACGATTCTAATAATGTATTTATGATTTTAATAAATTTTTACACGGCTGTACCAAACAGATGTAAAAAAATCGAAAAACTTGCTTATTAAGTACATTATACATAGATACAGAAAAAACAATTCTTACGTAGTTAGATTTCTTTTTTTTTGATTGATTGTTAGTTACTGAGTGTTAGTTAAATTTGTTGACCGGTGCCCATTAATCAGTAGCAAAATATTGTATGTTTATATTGTTTATTTACCGTATTCGCCTTTTGTCTATCTACCAGTTTGGGGCTCGCTGTTAAATCTGTATGCATCAAGGTAGGTACTAAGCTAACTTATTAATTTTCTTAATTAACTATAACTATTCATATTAATAACTCACTGTAGGCAATAATATTAAGTCACACATCCGATAGAAATAATTCTGTAGATAACCATTAGCATAGTTATTTTTATTTATAGGTATACAAATTAGTCAAAGTTCTGAATGATATCCGACCCAAACAAAGTTGGGTTAGCAAGCAAATAGAATGGAAAATTAAAATATTTCAGTCATGAAATCTAAGCTTTAACTGACAACTAAAATGATTTCTCTACACATACTCAAATATAATATAATTAGATTTTGTACCACGTGTGTGATGTTGCTATAATGAATTACCTATTAATGGTATATTTCAATACAAAAATTTTCAGGTTCACCAACATCTAGAAATATGAAATGGTAGCCATTATTCATACCGTCCATCTTGACCAAATAATTTATATGTAAATTTTATAAAATGGCGTTTGATAAATCTTCATTCGTTTGAGCACTTAATTTAACAGCAAAATTTATGGATAAAGATATTAAGTACCAATTGTGTTTTTAATAGTCGCGGTAGGCGGTTTTACTTTTCTTTTTCGAATATGACGGGACGATCAAGACATGCGCGTGATGGTATTTGCAGCTATTTGAGCCGAATACAAATATTTCGTACCTTCGATAAGACAATGGCACAATGTAATATCTTCATTTTGTTATTATTTTTCAGTGCAGACGTTGCATGCTTTCAGTAGGATAATATTAATATGATTTTCATCCTTAGTAAAATTAATGGTAGTTAATATTGTTTTTGCTGTGTGAAATATGCCTATGCTTTTTTAGATAAGATATGCTTTATAAAGGTAAATTAAGTAGAAAAGTTTTTGACAACTATCCCATTGTCTCACTAAAGATACGATTTGTTCTGTCCTTGGGTGTTTTAAGGGCGTACCCCGCACAAATGACCTTGAGTATTTCTTACCTTATCGCACACCGCAAGAAAGAGAAACAGTAGGATTTGTCAACGTTTTACGGTCAAATTTTAGAAAAAACTCTTTATAAAATCTGATTTTGGTATTTTGAAAAAAATTAAACTACCAAAATGTTTGTAATAGAATTGTCTACTATCCGTTAGTGTAAGTACAAAATCAAAATAATAGACGATTTTCGACGAGATGCATGATAACTACAATTATTTAATTTTTTCATGGTTTCGTTGTGAGGCGATTATTTAAACAATAAGTTCATTAACAAAAAAATAAAACTACCATTTTGAAGCCAATAAGTTGTAAAAATTTAATGTATTTTTTACTAGTTGATATTTGTTTTGGCTAATGAGTAGATAGCTCTTAAAACTGGATAAAAAAACTCGTTTTGCTGGGGGACGCACCTTAATATATTTTAAGTAATATGAATGTACAACTAGGTATTATCCTTATTACAAATGAAGCTAAGTTTGAGGCAAGATTGATTTGTGTACAAAATAACCAATACTGTACAGAGTATAAAATAATAGTCTAGAGCCCGAAAAAACATATAGGCTACTTTATAATACGAAATGATGAAAATTTGTACGAAAGCTTTGTAATTATTGAAGGTCTAAAACTTATATTTTTAAAGTTAGATTACAAATAAATTAAAATCTCATCTTGTAGTTTGCAAAATGTTTACTCTTAAAGTTATTGTTTTACTTGCTAACACCACTGAAATCAGTTAGTATATAAATAGATTTACTAAAATATTCGTGGGTTCGATTCCCACCCAATGCAAATATTTGTGTGATGAATACAAATATTTGTTCTATTCCTGGGTTTTTTATAAAATTATAGGCGATATGCATTTCATCATAAATCTGGCTCTTACAGTACCAACTTTTCTTAGTTTCGCTTGATAGTGCTGTGTGATACAAGATTATGTGTGTAGTGGCCGGCAAACAAGTTGACCTAAAATTGACGTGGAAGGGGAAAGTTCGCGCATGTACACTTCCACCAAAGAGACCTTAAAAATGCTTCTGCGCAGCCATGCGCAGCTAACTTCATTGGGTCAACTTGTTCCCCGGCACCTATACTATGAATGCGAGAGACGTCCCGCGTTACCGCCATAAGCGGTAGACATGGAACCTTGTGAAATTTAGTTGGTGGAGACAGCATGTCCATCCAAGATGTCGAGTGCAACATAAACCCAACCGTCTGCGCCAGACGTAAGCGTACGCGTAAATGGATTTTCTCCACGTACAAGAAATAAAAAATAAATGTGCACCACCAATATTTGTTACTAGCTGAATCGTGCGCGCGTTGCTACGCCATCTGTCGAAAATTGGTCTTACCAGTTTAAATCTAGAACAAATTTGGTTAACTTAAATTCTAATGACGCAACCTTTTTAAAGATAGAAAGATGCTGTCACGCAACGAAAGCTCTCAAAAAGCAATATTTTCCCCCGTTTTTGTTACATTTTTCATTCATACTCCGGTCCTGTTGATAGTAGCGTAATGTTAGATAAAAAATGTTAATGTTAAATAGCCTTTAGCCTTTCTCGATAAGTGGACTATTCAACAAAAAAATAATGTTTCGATTCGTACCAGTAGTTCCCGAGATCTTTGCGTTCAAACAAACAAGCAAACTCTTCAGCTATATAATAATAGTATAAATAGAAAAAACGTAATTCAATCAGTAGAAGACAGGAAAAAGTAACGAAATACTGAAAATACCCCGTATCCCACATCGTAGATATTAAATTAAGTCCTGCTACATTATGCAATGTCTGTGGCTTCTGAATGCGCGACACGTTTGCAACCGTTCCGGCAGACACGCTCGGTAAAAGATAGGGATCACATATTCACTCTTCACACGTGGTTTACGTGCTTACATTCAGAGAGAGATTTCCGGGAAACGAAACTTTGAATAACCTCTAAATGTAGAAGCGAGAGTTAAGATTTGTTTATTTTTATGGGCAGAGCCTTTATTAACCAAAGTAAACTATTAACTATTATAATTCAGATGTGATTCGTGTAACTACTTACACTAATGACATCTGAATTATCCATAAACCAATGAAGCTCTACAAATAATCAAGATGTTAAAGCCCACTACCTAACTACTAATGTTGGCAGCCCCGTGATCGAGGTGGAAAAGGCGCATAGACTGGCAACACCGTGCGCCGGAAACGAAGTTGAGGTGGTGGGGCCTAGCGGCGCGGACATCACTTTCGCTCCAGCTTGCAGCCACGCCAGACATACTGTATTTGCTTTCGTGTGTTCGTTACAAGTGGTTTACTAATTGATTATAATTATTGCAGTTACCCTTAAGGTTCCATTAAATGTTCTACTTATGTCTATATATATATTGTTTGCATCACTTTCCCAATCTTCTGATGTAGATTGCTTACACTAAGTACCTAGTCTACTGGTCGGTAGACTGGCAGCGTTGGCGGCATTATCACGATGAATGGGTTGGGCCAAATAAACGCCAGCATTTTGATCACGCGTCGCGTCGCGTGACGTGACTTGGTCGCGTCGCTCGGAAAGGCTTTTGAAGATGAGATGAGCTTCCGACCTCCACGGGTCCAATATCTCAACTCCATAGGGTTCAAATATGTGACCACTTCTTATCGTTATGTTTAAGATATTGTAAGTTTGATTTACGGTTATAAAATTAATTTATTGTAGCAAACTACCCGTCCCGTGGTTTTAAAAAAATCCTGTTATTAAAAAAACAGCCTATGTGTTATTCTTGACAAGTATCAAAATATGTACCAAACTTTATTGAGATGACGTCAGGCAGTTTTGCTAAAAAGTGTAAATACATGCAAACTTTCTCGTATATAATATTTAAGTAGTAGGAAATGGTAGGTATTCCAAACAAAAATATAGACAAAAAGAACTGAGTTATTGGCAAATAAAATACTTCCTTACTTGAATAAAATCAGTCGACGTGATATATCTAAACTCTACTTCATTTGCTTAATAAATACATAACATTTGAACCTGAGATACAAATTCATACATTCTACGCGATTCGCGAAGTCTAATATTTTTATGCAGTACATAAAACAATATTCCCGACCGGTAACCGTACCTTCCCATTTGTCGTGCGCATAAACTTTTTATTCCTATAGGTTATCATGATTTTTTTATGGTTCACGACATTCATGACTCTCGTATCGAAGATATACGGCATATTGTAGCTTGTAATATATTGTACTGGTTATGTGCTGCGATGTTTGTTGCTTTTCAATGTACGTTACATTGTACGCGTTGTCTATGGTTCGTTGATTTTTTATTATTCGTTAGTTATCAGCCATAACTCGTCTTATTTTGTATCCTAATTTAAGCTCTATTTTGTTTGATGTCGTAAGAATTAAAAGTGGACATATTGATTTGATATTTTACTCAACAATCTACCAACTTTCCTTGAAATTTAGTTTTGTAAATATTATTACATTAGTAGCCATCGTTCCGCGGTTTTATCTGCATAGTAGTATAAGCTGCATAGCTTCTTCGAAAAACGTAATTTCGGAATAAATTCGTGACTTTCCTACTCCGGTTCTACTTCGATCTGTCTTTTCGTCCGTTTAAATGTTCTGAATTAGATAGTACTCTAAATAGAGTAGGCTTGGAACAATGTCAAACAATGTTCGATCCGACGAAACGCAATAGAACCGGACTAGGAAAGTCGCGAGTTTATTAGTAAATTACGTTTTCGTAGAAAGCGAGTGAACGTCATGATTTGTGTTATTCCATACTTTAAGCTATGTTCCAAATTTAATACTAATGCGTTTAGACGTTCTGACGTGATTGAACAACAAACATCCAAACTTTATTCTTATATTAAGTAACAATCATAATATTAGTAAGATTTTTGCATCCAAGAATAAAATAAAAATCCCAAAATGTATTTCCCCTGTGAATATGAAACTCGCTAACGTGATAAAAATAACGGGATGTCACGATATTAAATCGTTATTTTCGGAGCAATTTGCAGGCTTCGACATAAAGGCCATGTTATAGGAGCCTACGCAACGTCGGAAAATGGGGAAATCTAATAAAAGCACACGTAACTTAAAAATATCATAGGTGAATACATAAACCTTAAATAATACCTTTCCGGCTATTATTATGGAGAGATTCGAAGCTTGGCAGGCAGGCAAACGGAGGATGGAGAGAAAATTTTAGATAGCGAAAGACGGGGTAAGGGTCTATGTGCCGTAAAGTATCAAATACATACAAATTATTGAAGGGTACTGTTTCCAGAGAAATTACAGGGCTTAGAGATATAACATCTTAGGTCTCTGGGTGACGAGCGCAGTGCAGTGCTAGGTAATGATTTGGACCATCATGTTCGAATAGCTGCGTGCCACTGTGCTGTTATGTGGCAGGCATGTTGCTTACCATCAGGCACATGTCCTGCTCGTCTCGTCATTCTTTCTTTAAAAAAAATATTTAAAAAATTAACAATCATACATCCTAATACTTAAAATACTTATATTACATTTTGTAGGTAGGTATATTATACTAATACATACACAACCATATTTAATCAACTGTTATTAGACCTAGAAGCATTGATCAATGCAAAATTTGGCTTTGGGTAAATCTGACAATCTATTTATACTTACATAAAAGTGAATGTTTACATGTATGTTTTTTATACTATGCATTTTATCATGTGATGATCTTTAGCAAAGAAAAAAATGATACTTCTTCAATGATATTTTATAATAAATATAATTTAAAATATGTTTTTTTTATAAGTGTGTGTCATATTATGTACTCATTATGTACCTCATGGTAAGCAACACTTAAACATAGTCCCACACATTAGAACTCCAAGTCCAAATCACTACCTGCACTGCCTCGTCACCCAGAGATATAAGATGGTTAATCCATTAGCCCTGTAATTTATTTGCCAACATTATAACTCTTCGAACCAGAACACAGTACACAGATTGTAAGCACAAAATTATACTAGGTATATGACGTTAGAATAACTGGCAAAGGCGTAACACTTCCCCAGGCAGATCCTATAAAGAGTCCTACCACTGCAACAGATGTTTGGACTACATAGTTCAATTATCCATTCATCAGAGCAACATAAGGCCTTGGTTAAATCCGTGAATGAGTTGTAAAGTATAACTGTAAACTAGGCACTCATAGATAAAACGATAAGTCTCAATAGTTCTCAGAACGAGATGAGGTTATCTGGACGATAAACGTAACACCCAATGGAAAACATGAACTACATATAATTTGTTATAAATAGCAGAACTACGTACGTGTTTCTTTTTCAAGTTTGAGAATACCATTTTTAGGGTTCCGTAAAAGGTAAAAACGGAACCCTTATAGATTCGTCATGTCTGTCTGTCTGTTTGTCTGTCTGTATGTCACAGCCATTTTTTGCCGAAACTATGAGAACTACACTATTGAAACTTGGTAAGTAGATGTATTCTGTAAACCGCATTCAGATTTTTACAAAAAAAAATAAAAAAAGAGAAAAATTAGGGTTGCCCTCCATACTTAGAACTGAAACTCAATTTTTTTTTTCATCAAACCTACACGTGTGGTATGTCTATCGATAGGTCTTCAAAAATGATGTTGAGGTTTCTAAAAATAGTTTTTGTCTACACTGAATAATTTGCGCGAGAGACACTTCCAAAGTGGTAAAATGCGTGTCCCCCCCCCCCTCTAACTTCTAAAGTAAGAGAATGAAAAAACTAAAAAAACTACATGATGTACATTACTATGCAAACCACCAACAACAATTGGTTTGAACTCGATCTGATGATTAGTTTTTTTTTAGTACGTCATAAATACACTATTATTAAAACTTCGATCAAAGTTACAACGAACTACAAGAACTATGTGTACTAATGTATATTATGTTACTTGCTGCAACGGAACCCTTCATGGGCGAGTCCAACTCGCACTTGACCACTTTATTTATTTAACTATAATATTACTTTATCTCTTCTGTTTTATCCGACTTACAAAAAAGTGAGGTTCTCAATGCGTTAGTATGTTTTGTTACGCGATTGCTCTGTCAATTATTGTGAATTGGTTTTGATTATTCTAATTTTTGTTTGGTAGTGGCAGTCTACTTTTTTTACGCTTTTTTGTAGCCCGCGTCGTCGCCTAACATCAGGAGATATGACAGTCAAGTGTAAACATATAACAGTAAAAAAAAAATAGTAGTCATAGGAACTGCCGATAGAAGTGAAAACTTATAACTCAGAATTTGATAGCTTACTTTGGAAACTACACGGGTGAAACCGGCTCTCCAATTTCGTGGCCGTGGTTCGTGGCCATGAGCATGGTCACGAACCACGGTCATGGGTCTCGAGTTTATCCGAAGATTTAGATCATTCCCGAGCGTGACGCTAGAATTCAATACACAGCTCACGAAAAATCTGTAAATGGTGCGCCAAATGAAGTTTTCACTTCAAAAATAGGAATGTAATATTGGTCTGTTTGTGTGGTAGAGAGCGTTTTTATCAGATAACTAAGGTCACCGACATACGACGCATTATGGAGCTAAAATACAGATGAGATAAAAGTAATACGTTGAAGTGGCAATGTCTGGCCATATCTGTCTAAGAACCAATAAACATTGGAATATATTTAATCTGGAGTATAGATCGTTTATGATTAACTGTAGTGTGACGAAACGAGCAGGACATATGCCTGATGGTAAGCAACATGCCTGCCACATTACAGCACAGTGACACCTATTGGAACCTGAAGAGTCCAAATCATTATCATCACTGCACTGCGCTCGTCACCCAGAGATTTAAGATGTTATATCTCTAAACCCTGTAATTTATCTGGTAGCATTGCCTTTCAAACCGGAATACAGTAATGTTTGCACATTACTGCTTGTCGGTAGGATAACTGGCATAGGTGTAGTAGGTACGTCCCCAGAAGGATTCTGCCAAGAGTCCTACCACTACAAAACTCACGAATATCGGACAAAACTTGACACTCGACTTGATAGACTGACGATATACATGTGATAGAAGGTAGTTGAAGTTAAACCCCGGAATGGCATTGAGTGTTGTATCATGGGATAAGTCTAAGACTAACATAGACTGACTAGCAGTCTCTTATTAGCGTAGATTATTACATTTATTCTCACTCCATCTACTCCAACATCTGGTTAATGATTTTGGTGGATTCTCTATGGTTTTGTGTTACCGGTGTTATGTTACTGGTGTTATGGTTTATTTAAGGGGCATTTTAGATAAAATGCTAAAAACTAAAGTAAACCTTTAGTAATTTTTTTTTAATTGTGCGGACGGAGGAGCGTGAATTTTCTCACACTTATATTTATATAGAGAAGGAATGAAGTATGTCATTATCTTTAATTATTCATAAATAATAATAAAAAAAACAATTAATCAATACAAAAAACATTACACACCCCATAAACTAACATGCTTAAATACTATTTTGTTTATTTAAATTATGTTCCAATTTTGATCAAAGGGAATCCTCAAAGTCAAAGGGCGACCACTTACAAAATTATTAATTACATGAATGATGACATTACTATTTGACCAAATAGTAAACCTCCTCAAATCTGTAAATTTCCAACATTTTGACGCAGTTTCATGCACCATGTTTACAGTTAAACTGACGACCAATTAAACCACGAAAAATGTCCAGTAATTTATAATACAAATTTAACGTACATATTATAATGACATGAAAATTGAATTTCAGATAATATCATTCATCTTACTTATTTTAAGTGGCCAGTTGGTACCTACTCAGAATTAATTCACTTTTAGTAATATCACTGATATTATGTGGGATAACATCCGGTATACGTAACTTATATGACCTGTGGATAACGTGCACTTAAAGATAACATTTTATTGTTAATAAACGCAAGTCTAGTTCGTTCCAGTATTTTATTTTCGAATCCAAATATGGTTTGGCTCGGATATCTACATAGACTTTTAAAGAAGGACCTGGCCAAAATGCGACAAAATGGCACAACCGCGTTGGGCCTAAAATTGCATTTTTAGGGCCATGCGACATGCGACTCATTTCACAGCGGTCAGTGCGCGGGAGGGGAGTGAACGAGTTTTTGCTGGCCATTAAAATGACAAAAAATGTTCAGTAAACCCCGTCCTTCCTTTGGAGTCAATGGATATCTATGGTTTCGGCTCTTGGGCACTTAGTAAAAATTGTGTTACTTGCAGCGCCCAGCGCTTTTACCTCCTTAATTTCAGGCTCTGTTATCGCAAACTTTAATCTGTGTTCCAAATTTCAACCCGTTCCGTGAAAGGAGTCCGTGTCTCCACAGTAAGAAGGATATTAGGAGTCAGTGCCTTTCCAAAACCACTCCTGTCGTAGAAGCGATATGCTATTTGAGAAATTTGCTATTGTGAAGCAGTTGAAATACTATGACTATGAGTATTACACAAGACCAAAAATAACTTTAAGTATTTTTATTTTTGAAAGGTTTGCGTCACTAGTCACTTTTACCCCACAAAAAATTAAATTTGTCACTTGATCACGCGGTTTCTATAGTAGCAAGTATGTAGGTAATAACAATCCTATTAAAATATTATAAACGCGAAAGTTTGGATAATTGGAAATTTGTTGCTCAATTACATTGAATCGCTTAAGCCGTCAGAACGGCTAGGTCGAAATTTTGAATTTAGCTAGGCACATATACTACTTTTTATCCGATAAAAATGACGGGCATAAATAGAGAGACGAACTTCTTAGCATTCCATGGATTCACCGTGCGGGTGCCGGATCCATCGTGTGGCAGAGAGAGAAATCCCGAGTAGATCCCGAGACTTGTGATACGGGTATAGGTTTAAGGGGCTCTTTCCTTAATTTAGTGTTCAATTACGTATATTGTTATTCATTTCAATCATTTCAAGTTATTCTTTGATGAACTTATCTTCAAAGATAATACCAATGTGAAGTTTAAATGTGCCTACATCGAACATCTACAATATCTAGTGTATAGCGTTCAATCTGGCCAGGTGGAATTTTGTTTACAAGAACACGAAACGTGCCTTTGGCCGGAATTCTTTGCCTTTAAATCTAAATATTTAGACTTACGCCGAATTTCGGCTGGGAATCATTTATGATAGCCCATCAAAAGAGAATTTATCTCCATCTAATTATAAATCGTTTTGAGATTAGGGAATTTAAAATTAACAACACAAAAATAGTTTGACTAGATTTCAAAATTTTAAACCGTGACAAAAAAACAAATAAAGGTATATTTCCTTTTATATCCGTAGTTTATAGACGTGAAAACGTAACAGACAGATGGATGGAGTGCTACTTTCGCATTTATAATATAAGTATGGATATCAAGTTAGTGTCTAGTTGCAAAATTTCATGGTTCTAGAAATAAATAACAACGGTGGACAATTCCGACACAACCCCACTATAATTTCTATATATTTTTTATCTTTCCACTATAATTTCGGTAGTAGATAAGTAGGGATAATACACCTAGACACGGCGCAATAATCCGTATTCATAACAAATATGAAATATTTAGCTAGAATGGCAACAGAACTCACGATAGACGGTTCTGTGGACATACTTGCCACCAATGCAGCCATAACGCCAGTCTATTTTCATCAATATTTGCATTCTACATGATACGGCTTTTATACAGAGAGAGTAAATGTAGCGAAGGGAGAACCATAAGTTTATCGTAGGTCTATGAATAAATGCTATATTTCAGACAGAGAGAGTAAATGTAGCAAAGGGATAACTATAAATTTACGGGATCGAGTGACATTTCTTGGCGTAGCGTAGTTCGACGATTTATATCTTAAATGAGAATGAACCTACGATCCACAACTTTGCAGGCAGTCTTACTACCAAATACCACTAGACCAGCCTAATAAAATAAATATTGGTGGGCAATTCACACACAACACCATCTGACCTCAAACTAAGCAAAGCTTGTAATACGGCGGCCAAATAACTGATATAATACTTATACAGTTGTATAACCATCTTATTAGACAGAAACACCCAGACACAGTACAAATATTTGAATTTGTCACACAAATATTTGCACCGGGTGGGGATCGAACCCACGACCCTCGGCTTCGCAGGCAGAGCTACTAACTACCCACTAAGCCACAAGGCCAGTAATGTTTGAAATGCGGCAGTAAAACCGACAAATAGCTTAGCGTAGCTATAAAATTGGAAGCTATTCAAAGTGCCTGTGCATGCCTCCGGAAAATGACTTCCTTTGACACCTTTCAATAATCTCAAAGTCTGTTGCACAAGCCGAACGCTACCAAAAAACCATTAGCGGCGGTGCCGGTGTCAAAATTATTTTACCCCTTATCAAAAAGTTTCGGGTTCTGTTCAATTTTAGAACTGAAATTAAAGTATCGTTTGAGGTTATAAGGGATACAATTTCCATTTTGAAAAATGATTGTTGGTTTTGGGTTTAAAGTTAGACAAATTAAATTGCAGTTTTGGTGTTGATGTTAATTGTTACGCAAATATATTTGTTAGCAAAGTGTAAAGTCATTATGTTAATAATAACAAAGACTCAACAGAGATGTAAAATATTCTACTTAATTAAGTACATAGAATTTTTAAAATACCATGCTTATCATTCATATAAGTGTGAAATATCCACCAATATTTATTTACTTTATTTATAGTCCTTTGTACCTCACTGCAGGGTATAAGCCTCTCTTTTATCAGGCCACCTGCTTCAATCCTATGTCAAAGGAATCCAGGTTGGACCCCCGATAAAGATAATATCGTCGACCGTATCCATAAATTACGCGGGACATTGTTTGTCCACGATGGATACAACTACGCTAAGTATTTCGCAAACATGATATTAAAGCCATTTGAAATTTTATTACTAATTCTCCAAAACTTGCTTTTCAAATAACAATAAAGCACTTTCACCGTTGCTTAACAAATAAAGCACTATTTTTTCTGTATCAACTCATTTTCGTTTGGTCTGGATTAGCGACCTAAGCTACCTTAGCTAAGTAATTTCACTCAATTCTATGACAAAACTTCCTTATAGCTTGCTCATAAAATACCTCATATCCTACTTATCAATATTCGCCATACAGGCAACCCTGTTTACTTCATCCGTACATCAAACTCATATCACATCCAAACAAACCCCGGACACAGATTATTTTATAGTTTCCACTTTAGTACCAGTCTACCGTCATCATAAGCGTAGACCTACAGTGCAAGTCAGTAAACTGTAGATTTAATTCCAAATGATAATTTAAAATATTGTTATTTTTTTTTAATAGGCACTTTTTCACATAAAACTATCTAAGAAAAACTTTACAGTGGGATCCAGAATGCTGATTTAACTAAATACCTCCTTAAGATTGTTCGACGAATATAGAAACTCATTGATTTGTAATCCTAAAACAATCCTAAAACAAAAAAAATAATCTTAAAGCTAGTAAAGAAAATGGTGAACTTACCAGACATTGAGGTGTTTTAAATGTTATTTTACATAATGTAGTTTCTCCGAAAAAACGAAAACCGACTTTGATTTAAAATTAAATTCAGACACTCAACCAATTTTCATCACAAAGTCATATTTATAGATGAAACTTAATTTTAGTTTTATGTTCATATTTCAAAAACTAACAAACCGATATGGATAAAATGTATACTTACTGTACCTCTGAACTTTGATCAACCAAAAAAAAAAACGTTAAAATCGATTCACAATTGACGGAGCTATCGCGTAACATACAAACAAAAAAAAACTTACAACCGAACTGAGAAACTTCTAAAAATCTAGTTTAGTCAATCGTTCTAAGAATAAAAAATAAAGTGGCCAAGTGCGAGTTGGACTCACCCATGAAGGGTTCCGTTGCAGCAAGTAACATAATATACATAGTTCTTGTAGTTCGTTGTAACTTTCATCGAAGTTTCAATAATAGTGTATTTATGACGTACTAAAAAAAACCTACTCATCAGATCGAGTTCAAACTAATTTTCGTTGGTAGTTTACATAATGTACATCATATATTTTTTTTAGATTTTTCATTCTCTTACTTTAGAAGTTAGAGGGGGGGGGGGGACGCACATTTTACCACTTTGGAAGTGTGTCTCGCGCAAACTATTCAGTGTATACGAGAATGATTTTAGAAACCTCAACATCATTTTTGAAGACCTATCGATAGACATCCCACACGTGTAGGTTTGATGAAAAAAATTTTTTTGAGTTTCAGTTCTCAGTATGGGGGGCAACCCTAATTTTTCTTTTTTTTAATTTTTTTGTTCAAACCTTAATGCGGTTCACAGAATACATCTACTTACCAAGTTTCAACAGTGTAGTTCTCATAGTTTCGGCAAAAAGTGGCTGTGACATACGGACGGACAGACAGACAGACAGACAGACAGACAGACATGACGAATCTATAAGGGTTCCGTTTTTACGTTTTACGGAACCCTAAAAACACTGTTATGGTGATTGTTATCTCGCTGTATCAAAAAATGATACTTACAATGTTTTTATTTCTATTAACGAAAGCAAACACTGGATGTGTTTAATTAAACATTGTTTAAATTTGACGCCTTCTGTTCTAAGTACAAGGTCAAAATCATAATAATCCACCTCGCAAATATCATAATATATTTTTCTCTTGGAAACTTTCAAGGATTTCTAGAGAAATTGTTGTTAATCCGGAGCTCTTTCAGCATTTTGTGATTTGTGGTCGTTCTAATTTCAATTTTCCTCGCCGGATTTCTTGAAGTCAAGGCTGGTAACACTTTCTACGTGGCGCACGACTCGCGTGGCTCTAAGCCGTCAGCACACAATGTCACTTATTTCCATAAGCCACACACACAATTTACGAGTACTCCCAGTATTTTTTGCTTAATGCTTAGTAAATGTGCCAGTAATACAGTTTTAGAGAAACAAATATGTTTTTTGTTACTGGTAAGCAATATTACAAACAATATGCTTAGTAAAAAAAATCTTTCCCGCCAAAAAAATCGTCGAATGAGTTTTGCTAACGTATTTTTCAGGAATTTTTGTAATGTACTCAGAGCCAACTAATGTAATTATACTCGTAGGTATTCGTCATTATGACCTACTTTAGTTACTAGACCAGATCTGAAATTGTGAAAAAAACTAACCGTTACTTTTTACCAAGTTCGGAAAAAGTCATTTTTGTATGGTACTTACATTTTAATGAAGATAAGCTTGCGCTAACATCATGTCTCCCGACGCAAAGCGAGGACGCGCATTAAGAAATTAAGATACAATACAATGAGCTAAAAGGAAACGATTCACTCAAAATTTTCAAACAATTACATTTTATTAAAAGCGGAACGCTCCCTCGGGGGATATTCCATTCCTTGGCTGTACGTATACAATTGAAAGGCTTTGTTTGAGTTTTCTTAAAGTCAACCATAATTATTATTCCAGGGTTGGTCGAAAAAAATTCATTTTGATATAGTAGATACATGTATATTACACAATCATGTAAGTGTAGTAGGTACGGTTATTCAGCGCGACTTGTTTTTATACAGTTATAGCAATTGCTAGCCGTTTATATTTGCCAGTACCAAGTTGTTATTTTGTTTTAAGTTAATTCACTGTTTTACACAGGCCCTTTTTCACGTAAACTCCTTATCAAGGGTCTGTTATACTTTATTTGGGTCTCTTGTGACCCAAAGAGATTTATGAAATGCGTGAAGAGTGAGAATTTAGATTAGATTTTTTACATTTTGTACAAGGTCTCAAAGAAAGGCTTTGGGCTTTGACTTTGGCAGTTAAAGTGGCACTTTGACCTCCGAAATATCATAAATAAACCTGCTGTAAGCTGTAGGCAATTTTATTCTCTACTAACGGCTCGCTCTGGCTTTGCTCGAATATAGTCATGTAAATACCATTAATCGAAATAAAAACGATCCTAGCTCTCAAGTTGCATCAAAATGCTAACTTTGGTGAATATCGGTTGAGTTGGTAATACCTTTTCTAGTCTATTATTCCGCAACGCCGTTCAAAAATCATGCGACAAAGAGAAATTATCAAGGATTGCCCCCCCCCCCCCTCCCCCCCCCCTCTTCAACTACTGCACTCAGTTGGACAGCTTACATGTGACAGCATGGTGCTGAATCTTATTACTTTATACCATTCTATCGTAATATATTTAGATATGCTTATATTCTATCTATATATGAATATATGTCGGATTACGTAGGTCTCCTAGTGATTCAGTTGACCCATACATTTTGTTCACGGGCCTGTAAGTACCTAGTCTAAAACATTGACACTTGATTTTTACACAGATATTATAACGTGGCGGCCTATACAACTTTCTGTTTTCATATTTTTAAATTTTGAATACGGTGCTTCTTCCACGAAGTCTCTTCTCCCAGTTAAAATTATAAATGCGAATGTAACCCTGTCTGTGTGTTACGCTTTCACGATTAAACTACCGTGCCGATTTCAATGAAATTAATTCAGAGTAAGATAATAAAAATTACTTTTAATACGAAAAGTGTTTGTAAAAAGTCGAAATGGAAGTTGAAAAATTGTGTAAAAGTTTCATCATTTTTGAGGTTAGAAGCTTGAAACTTATGTTTTTGGATTTTGATTAGCTAGGTTGGCTAGGTTAGCTCGTGAAAACTAGAATGATAAAACCAAGCAAGTAGCTACTAATATTGCACAATAAGTCACCTCTACAGCTCTACGGCTGTAAGTTACGGCTGGTCTAGTCGGGAGAACGGCGCCTGCCGATCCGGAGACCCCGGGTTCAAACCCCACACGCACCACTGTCTTTTCGAAGTCATGTGCGTAATGCCGCTAACTTAAAACGGTGAAGGAAAACATCGTGAGGAAACCAACATGTACCTAGAATGTCATGTGTCATCCACCAACCCGCACTGGGCCAGCGTGGTGGATTATGGCCTAAACTCTCTCCTTGCGAGAGAAGGCCCCGAGTCCCAGCAGTGGGAACGTTTAGTGGGCTGTTGATGATGATTGATGCCAGCTCTACGGACATATGGGCGTGCTACAAAATAATGCCACTTGGGTGACACTGTCAAGAAGGCGTGGGCATCGTGAAATCGGGTATCGGCAGCCCTGGTTGCCTTGACGACGGCGTTAGGTTCCATTTTGGCCACGTGTCATTGTTTCCATGTATGGTTATACTGCTGTACATACGTATGATAGTGATAATCTTACAAGATTTCACCCATATTAAAAGCATCTGACGTGTAAATCTGACGCGTACATAGACTGGGCTCGTGGTTTAATGGGTAGTAACTCTGCCTGCGAAGCCGAGAGTCGTTGGTTCGATTCCCACCCAGTGCAAATATTTGTGTGATGAATTCACATATTTGTACTTGGGTGCTTCAATGTATAATAAGTAGGTATGTATTTAAAACTATACAAGTATTATATATTATATCAGCTATCTGGCCGCTATAGTACAAGCTTTGCTTAGTTTGGGGTCAGATGGTGTTGTGTGTGAAATGTCCAGCAAAAATAAATCTAACAAAGGTACCACTGTCGCTGCGTTACCATGTCGGTGACGTCCGCTCATACAATTATCCCCTGTCAAAAAGTGAGCAAGGCTAGGAAAGTTTTAATTCCATTAAATTATTTTGATGGATTTAATCCATGTAGGATCTCTAAGCCACAAACTAATCAAAACTTTTCTTGTGGAAGCCCGAAAGCGGATATTTTTCTTGATTATGAAACAACCAGCTTGAAATAAATTCAATTCCAATTTACGAGTAAAATCACACTATTATTATACGAGCAAAAGTCTCTGTGTTTGTAAATACTAAGTATGTAATGTTATTGATTGGGTAAACGGGTAACTCACGTGTAATGAGGTCGGTCAATCCGACTCGAGTTTCGGCCGCGTCAGGCGGCCTTTTTCAAGGAGAGTGAGCGCCCGATGGCTTCCCGTTTAGCACTTCCATCCATCCATCCAGTTTGAAGCAATCGGGCGCGTACACTCTCCTTGAAAAAGGCCGCCGGACGCGGCCGAAACTCGAGTCGGATTGACCGACCTCATTACACGTGAGTTACCCGTTTACCTAATCAATATGTGTAACAACCACGTTAATTGTAATACTAAAATATGTAATATTATTCACACGTATCTTTGTAACAGCTGAAAAAACATGTGGTAAATTAAAATAATACATAAAAAGTAAATTTTACCTAAGCTGACATATTATACGAGTATGGTCCTTTTTATCCCACTAAATAGAATAGTAGCTAAACCAGGAATTACACATAGTATACAGCTAGTAAATAAATAACTGCACTAAGCTAAAAGTAAGTTAAACTTTTTGACCAATAACTTCACTAAAGATTGATTGAAAAGTAGGGTAATGTAACGTACTACCTACGGACATTTTTGACTACTACAACTTTGAACTTACCTATCTCTGTATATAATTAAGGTATTTAAGCGACAGAGACTTTATTTTTTAAGGCATATAATCTGGAACAACAGAGGCTATTAAGTGAAGCTTAAGTGTTGCTAGATGTTTTTTTTATAAAATAATTTCTAAAAGTGGTCATTTGTCCTAAGGTCCGTTACATGTTTGTACCTTGGTACACCTTTGTGTGTACCTTGGGTCATCAGCATCGTCTGTCAATATATTATCGTAAAATGTATAAATTCCTGTAGAGTTGAATCCGTTTATAATATTTGTTGGTGAAGATACAAGGTAGGTATAAGCATTGTTCATAGATATAAACATTGATGGTACCTTGGGACGCGTCCTGAGGTACAAACAAAATCATGTCCCAACATACAAAAACAGCAATATTGTAACAAAATAAAATAATCTTATTTTTTAGCATAGGAACTTGTTTCGCTATTTATCGTATTGTAGAAAGAAAACAACAAATTATATACATACATATATGTCATATCTTTCTGCCAATTATGTGCATGCATTACAAAGGTAACATACGTAAAAAAACTACAACAATCTTACTTTTGACTCCAAAAAACTTAACGATGTCCTCACAACTCGCTCGACGACAGAATGGTCACGTGACTCACAAGTGTTGTCAAATAATAAAAATGCTACCCATATGGTAGAATTTAGCGTTTAAAATGTGGCTAGTTTTTAAAATAAAATCAATGTCCCAAGGTAAAAGCGTCCTAAGGTACGTTACATAACCCTACTTCATTGAACACACCAAATAAAAATAATTCACGAGTTCACTAAATCACTGACCTTCAAACCGGAACACAGTATTTTTTCTCTACAAAGTCAATTAGATTGTTTATTATAAAGTCTGGGTAAAAATACCTGGATCTAAGAATATTTCGATATGAAAGCACTTGGGTTTATTTATTTTCATAGACGCAAGAAATCTTTAAAACTGCTTGCAAAAACAGATTAATCCGTTAATAAATTTCATGAACACCGGAGCTATTTCAGCGCATCCGTAGTCTATTCCAGATGAATGAACAAGCTTATATAATTTCGCCTTTTTTTGCTAATATATTTAGTACCCTTTTTTTTTAGTAGAGGTAGGACTCTTGGCAGAGTCCGCCTGGGGCCACACTTTTGCCAGTTATTCTAGCGCCAAGCAGTAATGTGCAAATATTACTGTGTTCCGGTTTGAAGTGCAATGTTTCCAGAGAAATTACAGGGCTTAGAGATTAAACAACTTAGATATCGGGGTGATGAGGGCAGTACAGTGCTAGGTAATGATTTGGACTCTTCAAGGTCCAATAGCTGCGTGTCACTGCGCTGTTATGTATAGCAGGCGTGTTGCTTACCATCAGGCACATGGCCTGCTCGTCTCGTCACTCTTTAATATAAAAAAAAACTCAGTCTGTTGTACTAGATGTGCTCGCAGAAACGTCACCGTAACAAAAATGAATATTTTTGATCAATTTCGGAATAAATAGAACAGAAACGCTCGCAAATAGTTGACAAAAATGTTTCGATAACAAAATGATTGATAGCTCAGTCGAGGCAGACATTGAAATAGAAAAAATTCCGGGGAGCAACTTTTTTTTTAAAACGTCGGGGAGGGTTGTTGGAAGTATAAATCTCGATTTTCTAACTAATCCCGGTAGAGGGATTGCCGCCATCTTGTTTTAAAGTTTTTGTGAAATAACTCGTTAATTTTCAACTTTAGAGCAAAAATGATCGTAACCAAAGTTGTTGGAAATTTAATTTCACAAGTTTGGTCGAAATAATTTTTACGCTAGGATCAAGTTTATCGAAAAAAATCGTTTTTTTTTACTTATTTTACTTTTAGTATTTGTTGTTATAGCGGCAATAGAAATACATCATCTGTGAAAATTTCAACTGTCTAGCTATCACCGTTCTTGAGATACAGCCTGGTGACAGACAGACGGACGGACGGACAGACGGACAATTTATGAGAAATTAAATTTTCAACAACTTTGGTTACGATCATTTTTGCTCTAAAGTTGAAAATTAACGAGGTATTTCACAAAAACTTTAAAACAAGATGGCGGCGAACCTTCTACCGGGATTAGTTAGAAAATTGAGATTTATACTTCCAACCACCTTCTTCGACGTTTAAAAAAAAGAAATCGCTCCCCGGATTTTTTTCTATTTCAGGCTAATTTTATGTCTGTCCCGACTGTACTATGAGAACGCAATAATAGTATTTATAACAGAACTATTTTATTTATTAGAATGTTTTTTAGTTTTCATTCGAACTGGAGCGACTTACGAAATCAAATATAAATATTTGTAAATTTACTTTTGAATTGCGGACTGAAGTAACTTTTTGCTGAATGTTTAGTGACTTTTTTTTAAATAAAAAGTGCCGTGACAACCAGGACATGTGCCTGATGGTAAGCAACATTTCTGCCACATAACAGCACAGTGACACGAAGCTATTGGAACATGAAGAGCCCAAATCATTACCTAGCACCGCACTGCGCTCGTCACCCAGAGATCTAAGTTGTTATATCTCTAAGCCCTGTAATTTCTCTGGAAACATTACCCTTCAAACCGGAACACAGTAATGTTTGCACATTACAGCTTGGCGGTAGAATAACTCGCAAAGGTGTAGTACTTCACCAGGCAGACTCTGCTAAGGGTCCTACCACTACAGACTGCACTAGACCTCTAGATGATGTATGTATGGAACTTTTGAAGATCATAGTGAAAAAGTACGTACCGTCGCGGTCTCAGCGCGAACTTGTGAACACCTTAGGGTGGCGGTCAAAAAATAGCAGTGCCCCTGACTTTGACTCTTTTATTTTCAATGTTTGTTCCGAATCACAGGAGTGAAAACATAGAAATGGCTGTTTTTTAACTTTTGTAGCAAAATTGGTCACCATCTCGCCTGATGCAAAACGACGATGTGGTCTACGATGGTGCGTGATTACCTAAAAAAACCGAATTAATAGCAATTTGAAGACACCAAAATTGTAATCATCGGGAAATACCCATTCAGGCAACGCATTTTTCAACCTCAATATTCTTATAATAATTGTAGAGTCAAACCTCTTCGTTCGTTTTTTTTGGAACATCAACCATGAAACGATGACGTTTATTTTAGAAATCCGATAGAAAAAAGGCGAAGTAGTATTAGATTATGCAAATCAATTAAACAGTCTCCGAAGTGTTTTCGATAAAAAAAACCGCTAGCAATTTTGGGACGATATTCAAGACATCATGCCAAATCTATACTTCTATACTAATATTATCAAGAAGTAAAGTTTGTGTATTTGTTAAATTGTAAGGGGTAATCTCGGGATCTACTGAACCGATTTTAAAAATTCTTTCACCAACAGAAAGCCACATTATTGCTGAGTGTCATAGGCTATATAAAAAACCGAAAAATAAAAAGGCTTTTACGTGGTAGTCCGTTTTGCAAAGTGAAGCGAATGAAAGCGTTTCTTACGAACACTGCCTTAACTATGAAAGATAAATTTTTGACGTCTAGAGAAAAGATGTGGAGCTTGAAAATGAGTACAAAAAAGTCAATGACAGCATATGTCTAACTTTTATATATAAGTTACAAAAAGTAAATAAAAAGTAAAACAATTTGGATGTTTGTTGCTCAACCACGCCGAAACGTATGAAGGGATCGGGCTGAAGTTTGGAATACAGTTAGATTATGGTCTGGAAGAACACATAGGCTACTTTTTATCCTGGGAAAATAACGGGAACGGGAACTACGCGGGTGAAACCGCGGGGCACTGCTAGTCTCTAATAATCTTTTAGCTTCAAAAGCCTACAACTAAGATAATTTAAAAATAGCTGTTGAAGTAGTTTTCCACATAATATTTTGATTAAAACGCTTCCATCCATTTATTTTAATGTATGATGTAAAACAGACGCGACTCGTGATCTTAACACTGAACAAAACATTAAGGCCTTGAACGCACTGCAATTTTAAAGTTTTATAATGACTAAAATTCCGTTAATTTTATGTATAGGGATAAATTACCATGTTTCTGGTTCATGATGGAACGTGTTAATCTGAAAGAAACCGATTCACTATAAACCTGAAAACATTCAAATTATGTCCATAATAAACCCATTCAAACAACGCATTCCAAATTTTAGGTGTTAAAATAGATTTTTTTTCTTTCATAGAAAGAAGAGTCAAATAAATCTCTTCAAAAAATTCTAATACAGGCTAAATTCTATTTTAATGATAAATATCAGCAAAACACGTTCAGTTTTTACGAAGTTAATCAACAAGATGCTTCCAAATATTATGTTTTATAATTATAAAAGGATATTGACATTAATTTTCGAAATACCAGTGTTTAATTTTCAGCTAGTACTGGCTATTTAATTAATGTTTAAAATTACGTGGTAAAAGAATCGCAGTGTGTTAAAGTCTTAACTCTAGTGTGGATTGAATACAAAAATAAGTGCTGATAACACATTGTAATGAGTGAAGAGAACCGTTCATTGAAAGATATGTACAATGTAATAACAATTAAGTACTATCAAGTGTTTTAATGTACTCGGCATTTACGAAAAATCACTAAATAAATCTGTGTTTCAATTATCACGGAAATAATTGAAACACAGGTTTATTTAGTGATTTTTAGGGTTCCGTAACAGGTAAAAACGGAGCCCTTATAAATTCGTCATGTCTGTCTGTCTGTCTGTCGGTCCGTATGTCACATCCACTTTTTGCCGAAACTATGTGAACTACACTGTTGAAGCTAGGTAAGTTGGTGTATTCTGTGTACCGCATTAAGATTTAAAAAAAAAAAAAAAAAAACAGAATAATTAGGGTTGCCCCCCATACTGAGAAGTCAAACTCAAAATTTTTTTTTCATCAAACCTACTCGTGTAGTGTGTCTATCGATAGGTCTTCAAAAATGATGTTGGGGTTTCTAATATAACTGTTATCTACACTGAATAATTTGCGCAAGAGACACTTCCAAAGTAGTAAAATGTGTGTCCTCCGCCCCCTCTAACTTCTAATTACACCCCTTAGGGGTGTAATTTTGGAAAATGCTGTAATACGGAACGCATTATTTTAGTCGTACTCAATTCGTACAACATTTCATGCAAATATGTGGACATATTAGCATGAAATTAGGAATAAAAGGTTTTGCACAATCGTTTATCCTTTATTTCACCCCCTTGGAGAAATTATAAGAAAAATAAGTGTTCAAAATTTTAAGTTTCTAGCTCTTACATTTTAGGCTGTTGATCCTCGATTTTCGATGTTTGACCTAGAAATACGTTACGGCTGGTCTAGTCGGGAAAACGGCAGCTGCCGATCCGGAGACCCCGGGTTCAAACCCCACACGCACCACTCTCTTTTCGAAGTCATGTGCGTAATGCCACTAATTTAAAACGGTGAAGAAAAACATCGTGAGGAAACCAATATAATAAGTTTGTATTTAAAACTTTATAAGTATTATATCAGCTATCTGGCCACCATAGTACAAGCTTTGCTTAGTTTGGG
Source organism: Ectropis crepuscularia (assembly GCA_963693475.1). Classification (NCBI taxonomy): domain Eukaryota; kingdom Metazoa; phylum Arthropoda; class Insecta; order Lepidoptera; family Geometridae; genus Ectropis; species Ectropis crepuscularia. The sequence continues at coordinate 15,405,403 of OY856361.1, read as the reverse complement.
GTCTATTTTTTAGTTTATTTATTTTGTGATAACCAGCGCTCTCTGTTATGAATAGAAATACCCAGTAAAAGATTTTTACACAGTTTTGTAAACCGATCTTCTAGCAATCCCCTCGAGTGATTTGAAGTGACACCGAAACACGTAAGATTCAGTTTCAAATACTGCTGACGGATCCTTGTGGAGCGGGTACCATTGACCGTCCCCTTTGAGTGGTTATCGACCTAGTTACATGAGTATGTCGTTGGCGTTCTAGTTCGATAATGATTTGCCTTTCGTGCTTCGCGTTTGGGATAATGGCGCGGTATCTCGTCCGATTTGTAGACGTGTTTCTTGTAAATAACAGGGGTGCCTACTGTGGTAATGGATAATTGACAAGTGACTTGTTTTGCGTGTTTTTGCGCCTGCTCTACAATATAACAGGTATAAGAACAAATAACATGATAAACATATTTTTGTAATACGATGGTAGAGACAAACAAAATATAAATTGCTAGCTAGCCAGCTTATCGGGTTTTTATGGAATATCGCAACTACATCGGTAGTTGCGATAGTAACCCCTGAAGCCCCTGGTTCGAAACTCACGCATGCTAACTTTTCGAAGTCATATATATGTGTATAGTATGTGCGTAATGCCACTATAGCTTAAAAAACGGGGAAGGAATCATCGTTAGGAAAACGATATGTACCTAGAATCTTTCCAGGTGTCTACAATGTCACAAATAACAAGCAGTCTACAACACGAACTGGGTCAGCGTGGTGGGTTATGGCCTTGACTCTCCCTTTGCGATAGAAAGCCTCGATATCCAGCAGTGGGAATATTTAGTGGCTTGCTTATATTTATGCTTGTATCTGGAAATTACTCTTGTAATTCAAACTTAAACAAGCATTTTTTTGTAAACTGGTAAAAGTATTATGATATTATGTGAACCGTCTCCGGACAAACTCTGTAAAGAACTACTTACCACTACTAACTCTACTAAACCATTTTATTACTACTTATTACCATGATTTTTTTTCTTTTCTATAATGTAGTGTAGAGTGACGAGATGAGCAAGACATATGCCTGATGGTAAGCATCTTGCCTGTCCAAAACAGCACAGTGAACGCAGTTATTAATAGAGAGCATACATAATCCAAATAAAAACCTAGCACTGCACTACGCTCGTCGCCCAGAGATAAAAGATATTTTATCCCTATGTCCTGTAATTTCTCTGGAATCATTGCCCTTCAACCCGGAACATGATGACGTTTTTACATTACTGCTTGGCGGTACAATAACTGGCAAAGGTGTGGTACTTCCCCTGGTGGGCTCAGCAACGATACCTACCACTACATAAAATGTAAAGCAAAAGGGTTTTTTACCTATAAGTACGAGTATTCTTATCAGGCATTGGAAATAAATAACATTTATGTAACGGCTGATGCCAAAATCTATACGAAAACATAAGTAAGAATGCGTTTCAAACATAGATCCCCAGATGTACATAAATTCAAATTTCAAAAACATTCCCCATCCGTAAATCGCCTATTATTCGGAACATGCTTGCGTGAGACGGCTATCTCCCCCATATTTCAATAAAATCTACATAAAGTAATTTTAATAATACCTTTGTTCCTCACAAAACCGCGGCTATGGCATTTTGATCGTTATTTATGGGTCAGCCTATTTTGAGCTAACTCTGATGACCGTTTAAGGTCATGGTTCATTGGTACAGAATCGCTCCTGAACTATTAACACTAAATATATACATATTTGTAAGAAATTGAACTATTTCAAATAATGTACATATATGTACGTTAATATTATTGAATGAAAAATATGTAGATATTGTTCCGATGCCACAAATTTTGTATCAGTATAATAAAAAATAATACATAACCACGTTATGTATGAAAAAGTAAAAAAAAACTTGTGGTCAGAACTATCACCAACAGTTTAAGATTTGATCAAGTTTTCATTAAAGCTATTATTATTTATTCCTATATTTATTATTTTTTCTTACTCTATAACGACGAGAAATGTAATAACCAGTAAAGCCGCTAAATTAAAAAAAAACACATTTTATTTTCATTAATTACATAATATGTTAGTGGACTGATAGTCTGGTGGCTAGAACGACTTTAGGATCGCCCTAAGGTCGTAGGTTCAAAACCCACCTACGTTCTCTGACGATTTTTGCAAGTGAATATTTATGTTCAAATTTGTCATCATCATTAGCTTGAACGGCAAAGGAAATCATCCTGAGAAAACATGCATGTTCCAAGGATACAATTATTTCCAGATCATACGTCATCCGCCAATCCCGCACTAGGCCAGCGTATCGGATTATGGCTTTGACTCTGTCCTTGAGGGAAGGTCCCGAGTCGCGGCAGTGGGAACATTTAGTGAGCTGTTTTTACTATTAAGCTATAGGAGTTGTGTGGCAATAGTGAACAACGACCTTAAGCCATATTTACGTGGTTCCGGATGTCCGTAAACTCTTCATAAGTCACTTCATGATATTATATAAACAATGTTCTCCAACAACAACAAAAGTGAGATAATACTCGTATTAGGAATATGAGAAATAGTCCGCGTTAGATACTGCTTGGTTCCGTTAAATAAAATGAGGAAATCAGGAAATAAGATACGCGAATAATTTAATGTATGATAATAAGTCTATTAAAATAAGTAACAGTTACGTTAGACTCAAAATATTTTTCTTTTGTTTTGAGATTTCTCATTGAATTTTTATATACCTATAGACAAGACATGTATGTCGATAGAAATACATAATAATAAGCTTGGTAGTATAACCATTTCAACTTTAAAAAAATACCGGACGAATTGAAAATCGTCCCGTTGAACTCGGTTAGAAATTATATTACAACATTGTTATATTTCTATAGATTTGTATTAATTGTTGAAAAAAAACCATTATTTCTTTTAGTTACTCTAAATGGTTTATGAAGATTTGATAATTTGAGACAAACACTTTTGCACCTACTACAGTTCACTGCTACAGTAGCCAAAACTAGTGGAATTGCACCAATGTCATTTATAATTCAAAATGTGACTTTAGTGAACGGGCACTTAACTCACACTTGACTTATTTCTAAAAACTTTGTTGAACTCAAAAATAAGTCTAATATATTATTACTGCTAGCAAGTTTCAACCTTATATGTTGTTATTTCTTTACAACAAATAGAACATTTCTCGAAAAAAAAATGTTGTATAGGTGACCGTAAAATTCTAAAAACCGTCAGATTATAATCGAACAACGTTACATTACAAACTATCCTAATTAGTAGGTTTATAATCTCAAATGTTAGAATTTAATCCAACGATGTTGACAATTTTTACCTAAACATACATATTTTATTTTATTTTTATTTTATTGGTACGATAACAATAAACAAATCAAAACTTTAAAAAAACTACTTACATTTGTTCATCTAAATGTCATACACGGCATTGACAACAATTACTACATTAAGACAACGCCAAGTTATACAAATAATTTCAAAGAAAAATTCAATGATTATGCGACGATTTCATTTTAGGGCATATCTAATAGGTATAATAAATAAATGTCCGAAGAGAACAGCAATGTTTTGAAGCGATTAAGTTATTTTGATAGATGAGGCGACAGTAAAGTCTTTAAGGGTACAATGTTTACAAACAAAAACTTAAGTCTTTGTCATCTTTGTCTTTCAAAACCGAATTTACAGAGAAGGTAATAAATTAAAATTCAAAGTAGACGTGGCTATTTTCGAGCCTTTACTTTTAAAATAAGCTCTTTTATGTTTCCGTTGTCATTATTTATTTTCTTCCCATAAGTCAAATATTCGCGAGGGAATCAAAGAATTATTTGCTCTGCAAAGACATTTTGAAATGGTTTTGGTTTCACGCTCCGTGGGATCTCAAAGACGCAGGGTCTTTTTTCTCGGAACGAATGTTCGGTGATAAACGAAGTCAGAATATTTGTCTCAGGTCGAAGGAGCTTGAAAAAGTTGTTTTTGTGATTTATTTTAACGGTATAGTTCACAAAAATAAGGACAAATATTTAAAATATCATACAAGAATGAATCAATCGCTACATAAATAATTCATAAATACATGGTCTCGAAAATACTACCTCTGTAATGCTGGTAGAACGTCTAAGTTATTATACGATAATTAAAATTACGACAAATTCTTGTGTAATATTTTTTAAATTAGTTCAAATCGCGTTAGTTTAAAAATACCAGCTGAGTGTAACAGTTAATTTCGTCATTTTTTTTTTGATAGTTTAATTTATTGCCGAAATGATTTTTTTTTAAACTACCGTCTATTTAAGTGTAGTGAGTACTTTTTAAATAAAACTAATATCTTTAAACTAGCAATATATGTTTAGAATGTTGGAAACAGACCCAATGATTTTCATGAAATTTAATGAGCAGAGGGTTGCCAGGGGCAATTAATTGACCTAGCTAGGTTTCATTTTTAGAAAAAGTAATTTTATCCTAGTTTATCGAGTCGAGCTCGGTCAGCCAAGTTCTTGTAATTAATCGAAGAACTGACAAAAATACTTATTTGCTCTCCTAATTATTTATATTTTATAGTAATTAATAAAGTATTCTGAAATTTAACAAAAAAATAAGTAAAAGTTATATTCTGCCAAGTTGTAGTGGTAGGACTCTTAACAGAGTCCGTCTGAGGAAGTACCACACCTTTTCCATTTATTCTACCGCCAAGCAGTAAAGTGCATACATTACTGTGTTCCGGTGTGTAGGGCAATGTTTCCTGTGAAATCACAAGGCGTAGAGATAAAACATCTTACATCTCTGGGTGACGAGCGCAGTGCAGTGCTAGGTAATGATTTGGTAAAAGTTGCTTTGGTAAGCAACATGCCTGCCACAAAACTTTTACACGCCACAGTTACACGCAGCTATTGAAACATCATCATCATCATCATCAGCCGCAAGACGTCCACTGCTGAACATAGGCCTCCCCCCTAGATTTCCACAACGAACGGTCCCGCGCAACCTGCAACCAGCAGTTTCCAGCGACCTTTGTTAGGTCATCTGTCCATCTAGTGGGAGGCCGTCCAACACTGCGTCTTCCGGTTCGTGGTCGCCACTCGAGAACCTTTCTTCCCCATCGGTTGTCAGTTCTGCGAGCGATGTGGCCTGCCCATTGCCACTTCAGCTTGCTTACTCTTTGAGCTATGTCGGCCACTTTCGTTCTTTTGCGAATATCCTCATTACGGATTCTGTCGCGCAAAGAGACTCCGAGCATAGCTCTCTCCATAGCTCGCTGTGTGACTTTGAGCTTTGTTATGAGGCCCACAGTTAAGGACCACGTCTCAGTTCCATAAGCCATCACTGGCAACACGCATTGGTTAAAGACTTTTGTCTTTAGGCATTGGGGTATTTTGGACTCAAAGATGTGCCGAAGTTTCCCGAACGCTGCCCATCCGAGTTGGATTCTTCGCTGGACCTCTTTGTCGAAGTTGGATCTACCTAATCGGATCTTTTGACCCAGGTAGACGTATTCGTCAACAACTTCGAGTGTGGTATTCCCAACATTAACCGGTACAGGTGAGACATGAACATTTGACATGACCTTCGTCTTGTCCATATTCATCCTCAAACCTACCTGCTGAGATACTCTACTGAGGTCCCTGAGCATAGCACCGAGGTCCTCCAGCGACTCCGCCACAATGACTATGTCGTCGGCAAATCGAAGGTGAGTGATGCATTCGCCGTTGATATTGATGCCGTATCCGTTCCAGTCCAGTAGCTTGAAAACATCTTCCAGCGCGGCAGTGAACAGTTTCGGAGATATAACATCTCCCTGTCTCACGCCTTTCTGTAGCTGGATGTGTTTTGTGCACTGGTCCTGTAATCGGACAGACATTGTGGCTTTGCTGTAGATACACTTCAACACTTCGATATAGCGATAGTCGATGCGGCATCGCTGAAGAGACTGAAGCACTGCCCAGGTCTCGATGGTCATGAAACATGAAGAGTCCAAATCATTACCTAGCACTGCACTGCGCTCGTCACCCAGAGATGTAAAATGTTTTATCTCTACGCCTTGTAATTTCACAGGAAACATTGCCCTACACACCGGAACACAGTAATGTATGCACGACATGCAGCAGGATACGCGCCTGATGGTTCAGGCGCATGTCCTGCTCGTCTCGTTACTACAAAAAAAATAGATCACACTAAGCCATTATTTATTCAGAACCCGTGTTTTCATGAAACTGGGTCAAGTAAGCTACCCACGGTATAAGTCGTTAGTGATAAGTCTCATCAAAACCTAAACCTATTTAAGATGACAGTAGCCTAATTTGAAACTTAGTTATTTGTGAAACCTAGACCAAGACTAGCATATCTCTGAACACATTAAGCGAAACGGCCAAGGACTATTATAAAGTTCTGCGAACTAAATATGACTTACTTGTGAGTTAGTTGTACAATGGCTGTCGTGGTCTCGAGTCGAGAACATCTAATTTCTCAAGCTTGAATCCCATCTACATCTTTGGGTAATTTACCAAGAGCAGATAGTTTGACGTTAACACTGCCCTTAATGGTAAAAGAAAAAAAAAAAATTGGCAGTCATAGGAACTGCCGATAGAAGTGAAAACTTATACCTCAGAATTTGATAGCTTACCTTGGAAACTACACGGGTGGAACCGGAGGGCGTGGCCTCGCCATATTGGCATGGCCATGTAGAAATGCGTCAGGATTTTCCATTGACTGATGCGTTTCTAGATGGCCATGCCATGATGGCCTGTCCACGCCTTTTCAGTATTTCCCATTGGCTGAGGTATTCCCGAGTCCCGTAGTCCCGAGCGTGACGAATGATATCAATTCACAGCCCACGAAAAAATGTCTAGGTGCGCCTAAAGAAGTTTTCACTTCAAAAAAATTGGCAGTCATAGGAACTGCCGATAAAAGTGAAAACTTATAACTCAGGATTTGATAGCTCACTTTGGAAACTACGTGGATGAAACCGGAGGGCGTGGCCATGGCCATTGGCTAGCTATCTAGAAAGCCTGAGTCTTAGGTTTTAAGTTTTAGGGTGCCGAGTTCACCCGAAAATGTCTTATCATTCCCGAGCGTGACGCTAGAATTCAATTCACAACCACGAAAAATGTCTGTGGTGCGCCAATAGAAGTTTTCACTTCAAAAATGCGCACCCAGGTAAGAAATCCTTCGAAAATATGTTTGTGTCAAATACTAATCCATATTTGGGCAACAGTAAAATTTAATTCTATTGATTGTGAAGAAATTGAAAAGTCCACTTTTTAGTTCAGAGAGCAATTTCAAACACGAGAGAAATTGCAAAAATAATCAGAAAGTAAAATGTTAAAAGTAGTAAAATGTTCACGAAATTATCTTAATAAATCTACCGCATCAAAATTCATTTAAACTGTTGCAGTTGTACCCCCGTATCAGATTTATTCCAAAATACCCACATAATGGCCAAATAAGCGCTTCATTACAAATTTAAATGTAGCCACATTTTCAATTTCAGAGCAATCTTTCGCATGAAAATTCTGGCCATTTGAAACGGGGGCAGGGCAGCTCATTTCGTGGCCCGCAATCATTTTAGGCTCGACCGCGGGCCGTGAATGCTCTGTTTTTAAAAGTTAGAGGCACATTTGGAGCCATTTGACCCACAAATGGGGGTGTCAATATTGACCGACTAAGTGCTCATTTATTTTCTTTACAGATTCATTTTATTTAGAAGACGTGATTCTGACCGGCGTGATTTAAGAAAATAACGTTTTAACATTTGCGGTGTTATGGTTTTCTGTTGGCAATTGTACGTACTTGTGTTAGGAAAGTTAGAATAATTTGTACCGTTCTACACTCAAGAAACTTTAACAACCCATTGTATGTACTCACAGTTGAAATTCGGAGCCTTCTCTCACAAGAAAAGGTTGATGGCCACACTCCACCACCCTTGCCAACTGTTGGTTGGCAAGAAAACATTTCCTTGAAAAACATATTCCTTGTTGGATCGCCTCGGTTTCCTCACAATGCTTTCCTTCACTGTTAAAGGTCTTGAAATATACTCAAGAGGAGCAGTTGAGTAATCTATCCACTGGGCCACCGTGCCCTTTTTCACTCTAAACTACATGTTCTATACAAGTATACACTCACTTTACAGAAAATGTGAAAATATAATTTTAAATTTGAACATCTGTAGATACATTCTGGATCTAGAGTGACAGTAAATAAATAAGCAACAAACATATTTCCCTTGCGCTGTTGCGTTGAAATTGAATCTTTTCTACAAAGTTACAAATTTAGGATCTATCTATTTCGTTCTAGATGTGTCGAAGGCATTGGAAACTTTACGAGTTATACATGGACGAGGCTAGCACAAGATCGGGAGAAGTGGCGTAGGTACATGTAGAGAGACGTATGTACGTACATGTAGGAACGGACAGTACCAGGTCGAAAACAAGTAAACAATATGTTTTATTAGGAATCACAAAAAAGCAAGTAAAATATCCATTACGTGTCTAAGATTCCTACTGCAGCTACTGTTAACATAACTGAACTAAGCTGATAAGTAAATTTAAACGTCTGAATTAGATAAACTGTATACTTTCGATTTCATTCACTTTTCAAACAATACTGCAGTGATATTTCGATTTTTCGTGTTCAAAAAACGGACATGCAATACTTTCGTTTTAGATCTACACTTGTGTTGGGGTATAAGAGGAAACATATATGTGACAAGTTTGCAGTTTGTCTCAAATACCTACCCAACATTTGGCGACAAGTTTAGGAATACAAGATTTTCCCGTACCTATCAAAAACATCGATATAAATCAAAAGATGTGTGTCTCTCTGTGTAGCTTGAGTGGTTTACAACTACCAATCTACTTGAGTCCTAGAAACGCTAGCGGCACCGTATGTTGCGGTACTACTTACCATTTTGGTTGTTGACAATGAATAGTCACCGCTTCCTACAACCGAGTAGAACGGAAAGGGTGAGCTCCCAACGATAACATAATTCCGTGCGCCTGATGTTTTCGGAACATCTGTAGTATAAATCTATGATCAAAAAGTACTGAACTGAAAAGCTTTCAATTTTAAATCTTATAATAAGTAGGTATTTGTACTAGTCCAGTTCGACAACTTTTAAAGAAATTATAAGCACCGTCTTTACAAGACGCCAGTTTTCATATCAATTTTTCAATACATTTCAATACCTTTAGAATATTCTGTTAGCATAGAGGTTGGAATCAATCATAGTGATGGATCAACGCTTGTCTATTGAAAATATTAGCTTGGACCTATTGTTAGTACATTTTCGTCTACGCTTATAGAAATTTTCCATTCTCTATTCGAAAGCTATATTAGAAATGTTTTACTTGTGTGTTAAGTTGGTAAGTAAGTTAGCCTGCGAAGGCGTAGCTCGTGTGTTTGACTCCCACTGTGTGAAATTATATGTGTGATCGCGATGTTTTTATGTGTAGTAAATACCTATGTATTTACAATAATTATACATTTATTTTATCAGCTATTATAATTTGTCTTACGGTACAAGTTTGCGTCGTTTGGGGCTGCAGGGTTTTGAGTGAGAAATGTCTATCAATTTTTTTTTAATAAACTGTTAAATAAGTTTTTAAGACATTTGTTAACTGGCCTTTGCTCTTTTTTGCTTTGTAACTTTTAATTAGGGTTCCGTAAAACGTAAAAACGGAACCCTTATAGATTCGTCATGTCTGTCTGTCTGTCTGTCTGTCTGTCTGTCTGTCTGTCTGTCTGTCCGTCCGTATGTCACAGCCACTTTTTGCCGAAACTATGAGAACTACACTGTTGAAACTTGGTAAGAAGATGTATTCTCTGAACCGCATTAGGATTTTTACAAAAGTTTTTTTAAAAAACAAAAATTAGGGGTGCCCCCCATACTGAGAACTGAAACTCAAAAATTTTTTTTTCGTCAAACCTACACGTGTGGGGTGTCTATCGATAGGTCTTCAAAAATGATGTTGAGGTTTCTAATATAATTTTTGTCTACACTGAATAATTTGCGCGAGAGACGCTTCCAAAGTGGTAAAATGTGTGTCCCCCCCCCTCTAACTTCTAAAGTAAGAAAATGAAAAATCTAAAAAAAATATATGATGTACATTACTATAAAAACTACCAACGAAAATTAGTTTGAAGTCGATCTGATGAGTAGTTTTTTTTTAGTACATCATAAATACACTATTATTAAAACTTCGATCAAAGTTACAACGAACTACAAGAACTATGTGTACTATGTATATTATGTTACTTGCTGCAACGGAACCCTTCATGGGCGAGTCCAACTCGCACTTGGCTACTTTATTTTTTTCTCGAAATAATAAACTTTTCAAAAATCAAAGGATTTCTCAAACTAGAAACGTTTGCACTGGACCCGCCATATCATTCGATTTTAGTGACGATGTGGTATATAATGGAGCGTCTAAATAAAATCAATCCTTATTATCATCGACTTAGTTAAATATTAAGGATGTTATTTAGAATCAAATCTATATGCACGTTGCTGCAGCAGAATAACTGGTAAAGGTATGGAAATTTCCCTGACGGATACAGTAAAGAGTCCTACCACCTCAAAAAATGCTGGATGATTTAGAAAACGCATATTAACTCTGAGTGTTCGAGTCATTTTTTTCTAATAAAATGGTTCTGTGTTATATTTTGCGTTTGACCATCATAAAGTATAATGTAAAGCAATATTGTGGATTCAAATTAGTTCTAGAACTACCTGTCGATAAACACAGACTCTGAATTTCAAGCTCTACGTCTAGCGGCTTACCGATGTAAATTACCTGTCAGTTAGTTAGTTTGTCACTCAAGTCAAAGCCTTTTACACAGGGTTACACAGACAGACAGACAGAGAGAAACACTTTATTATGCACACCAGTAAAGTTAAAAAAAAATTAAAAAAATTACAAAAACAGAACATACTGTACTAAGCTGACAAGAGTTTATTTTATACCGGGTTACACAGATCCACTATACTAAGCTTAGAAGAGTTTATCTATATATATAAAAGCGAAAGGTCACTCTTCAAGGAATCTCAGAAACTACAAATGCTAGGAATCTGAAACTTTAGATGAATGTCCCTTTTAGCACGTAGGCGCTCGCTAAGACGGGGTTTTGGGAAATTCAACCCCTAAGAGGGTGAAACAAGGGATGAACGGTTGTATGAAAATTCGTGATTTTCAAAGTTATCAAGTTTTGTATCTTGACACTTGAGACGAAGTAATGAAATGTTTGTTTAATCAATTTTGTAATAATTTCGAACTGTACGGGGTTAAATCGGGGTTAAAATATGTATTGTATTTGTTAAAATATTAAATATACGGGGATGAATGTCAATATGGAAGTTCCCAACCGTTGTAGATAAAAACCAAGACACTTTGTATATAGACACTTGACACGAAGCAAACGAATGTTGGTTCTAGCAATTTCGAACTGTACGGTTTAGTTTTTTATTATTGAAGAACTACTTTTCTCTAGCTACAACACCGGTCTAAAAAAATAAGTGTAATAAAAAAATTCAAACATGCATTCAATCAAATGATCAACTAAAATTTACTAATTTACAGACACTCAACTAAAAGTTTTCATGTAAACCAAATAATTTGGATAGGCCTAATATAGGCAGCAAAACGTCGCCGTTGAAAAGAAAAACCTATAGTAGATAACATCACGCAAGATGGCGGTCAAGTGTAAACCTAAGTTAAAAAAAAATTTATTAAGCAACGATTTTAAATCTGTGTAAACGAAAACATCGAAATATTTATGGAATCGTTAGATTTCTGTAAAACTTGCTCGATTGTGGACATGTTCATGATGGTAAGCAACACGCATACCTATAACAGCACCGTGTCAATAACTATATGTAGCTATTAAACATGGAAAGCACAAATCACACTCGTATATATCTTGTCAACTCGGTTTAAGTGTCTGTTAAAACCTTTTTTTCAAAGTTAATAAAAAAATCACCAATCAAACTGGTCGTTTCTTTGCAGAATTTATCTAAAGAAGTACCAATTCAATGTCAATGTTTCCACCGATAAGTAGTTCTGTGCAAACGTCAATAGGTATATTAAACTGTTCCCAATATCAAAGGATTGGCCGTTCAACCGTTCCAACGTGATTGAGCAACAGAAATCCAAACACTCACACTTTCGCATTTAAATGCGAAATACTAAAATTTCACAAATACTATAAAATAGTATTCATTTTGTGGAATTGTATCAGCTATCTAGCACTCTAATATAAGCTCTTTTTAGTGTGGTGATAGTGGTGATAGATAGTGTTGTGTGAAAAATACACAGCACGCGAGAGTTCAATTTGCAGATGGCCATCAAGGATAGAAATGCAGTCGTGGTGGAGGCGCTGAGCCGGGAGGAGGCGACTTAGAAAATAAAATAGTCCTAGAATTAGCAAGAAAATGTTCCCTACTCTCCCCTATTTCCTTTTCTTCTCCAATCCAAGATTCATGTAACAAAAAAAGAAAACGATTGACAAAGGTCACGGACCCCGGTGTCTGTGGAGCTGTAAAATTTAAATTAAAAAAAAAAAAAAAAAAAAAATACACAGCACGATGGTTAGATCTGTGCAGGTCTTATTGAATAATTCAATTTATAAAAGACTAACTTCGCCCCGCAATTTTTCTCGCGTAGTTCCTTTTATAATATATTTCGTTCTATTCCTGGGATTAAAAATAGTGTATGTGTTATTCCAGAGCATTATCTATCTATATACATAGGTACTAAATTACGTAGGTTTTGCGTGAACGAGTAACAAACATACTTTTATCCATATAAATACATGCTTCGAAACTTTAGCGTTTACAAAATAAGTAAAATTCGCTAAAACCTCACACCTGAAAACCAAAAAGATACATCAATAACGGAGTTTTCTTGAAAAGCAGATAGGTATATGATGTAACAAACGATCGTATATTATGCAAAAAACTTGAGTAATGCAATAAATAGCTGACAGAAAACTCTTTCTCACCTCAAAGCGGTAACGTGGTGTGCAGAATCAATCACGTGCCTATCAGCAGAAATAAGTAGGTTAGGAGGAAAGTTTACTGAAGCATATTTTCGTGAAGCTTTGGGAATAGCCAGAAAGGTGACAAACGTAAGGCAGTAGTATTAATTTGTAGAGGTAGGAGTACATTTGCAAACGTGAGCCGGAGTAGTATAAAGTCGTAGTGGTAAGACACTTTGCAGAGTCCGCCTGGGGAAGTAACACACCTTTGCCAGTTGTTCTACCGCCAAGCGGTAATTTGAAACATGACTGTGTTCCGAAATGCCAATGTTTCCTGTGAAATTACAGGGCCTAGAGTCAAAAGATCTTAGGTATGTCTCTGGCTGGCGAGTGCAGTGCAGTGCTGGGTAATGATTTGGACTTTTCCTGTACCAATAGCTGCGTGTCACGGTGCTGTTATAGGCAGCCCTGTTGCTTACCATCAGGCACATGCCTTGATTGTCCAGTTACTCAATACTGTTATGGCGCTTATATTTTTTTAACATAATTGAAGAATTGGGATGGCGACAGAGTTAAAAATATAGAATACTAGCGGCCCGCTCCGGCTTCGCTCGAATAATAACCTAGATATCAACTGCAGCGCCATCTGCCGGGCTGATTTGTGAATCTAAACCTTCCAGGGCCCTACCCAAACGTAACCAAAAAAAATATTCAAATCGGTCCAGCCGTTTAGGAGGAGTTCAATAACAACGAAAAGTGGGATTGATTTTTATATATATAGATAATAAAGTAGACAAATATACAATTTTAATTAGTCTGTTACGTAGATTATGGAAAAAAATTGGATGTACATTTTTTGTTTTATCAAATTTTCAAAAAAATACAAAGATATAGATCATCAAACTTCCGGAGCAAGGGGTTATGACGTCATACTATATTAAATATTGTATCACATCGTGGCGTAACTCAAAACTTCTAAGCACTGTATCTTCGTCGTTTTTTCTTTTGTGAAACATAAGAAAAAATACGTGTACACTATTTTAATTATCTAACTGACGGACTTAATTACTTTTGTTTAAGTCGTTTCGCTTCGTAACTTCCTTCATAACAATAATAGCGTTTCTGCGTATTCCTGATATTGGTAACAAGTTCTGAACGATGTTCTGTGTATCATTAACCTACAAAAGTTCCACAGTCGGTGCGCGGGCTTACCTTTATTAGGGTGAGTTGGTCATCATGGTTCATCAGTTCTTTTCTACGATATTAGGTTGCTTTAAGGAGTTTATCTTAAACTATTCAATCTTTTTCTAATAAGCAGATGTTCTCATAATGTTTCTTCTTATTACTACAAGACTATAACTGTAATAATACTGTATTTTTGTTTCCTGAGGTGCACAAAGTAATTGTTTTAAAGTATAGAGGGAAGGACGGGTACCTGATAGTAAGAAACATGCCTGCCCATAACAGTGACATAGTAGCTATTGGAACATGAAGAGTCCAAATCATAGTAACCATCTAGCTGTTTGTCCAACAGTGTGTTTGACATAAATATCCTACTGTATGTCAACAATGGTGATAATTAATGCTTTCTCTTACAAGAAGTGACTCAATGCCAAAATCCACCACGATAGCCCATTACGGGATGGGGGATAACATCATAATATTTAAATCCATCGATAATATTAAGTGATAATATCAAGGCCAATTGATGTGCCTTGAGCGCCATGTAATTAACAGCGTCTCTGTGTAGCGTAAGTGGTTTATAAACCACCAATCTACTTGAAACGCTAGCGCGATATATGCTGTGGTTCTACTTATTTTGGTTGTTGACAATGAATAGTGATCCGCTTCCTGCAACTGACTAAAACGGAAAGAGTGAGCTCACTCTTCCCAACGATGCCATAATTCCGTACGCCTGAAATTGAAGGTGATGAAGAAAAAGGGAGGGCACATCTAGTGGTTTACATCGATGAATATATCCTCAAAAGGTGTATTTTTGGAACACTATATGAGAAGGTGGATGACAAATATTCCCGTACTTAAATCTTTTTGACGTGATAACGTCTTATAATTCGATGAAGCCGGCTGCACGCCCACAAAACATGACGTCATGTACCGTTACCGTCGGTCGTTACCGTCGGTCGCTACCTCGCCGCATGTTTGTTACAGTTGTATTAATTATTTCGACCAGTAGTTCAAGCGGGGATGTAGCTCAGTGGTAGAGCGTTCGCTTTGCATGTGAAATGCCCCGGGTTCGATCCCCGGCATCTAAAATCTTTTTTGCATTGTTTTTTGCATTGCTTTGATTGAAAATGACTAAATTCTACTGATTACTTTTTACATACAAATCTATTAAACAAATGAAATTAAAATTTTCTTTTGAAAAATGCTACCATTCCATCAGTATTTTCTTAAGACGTTGTCACGTTCTATCGTCAGTAAAACGACTTTACAGACAAACATTTTTTTTAAATTAATTTGGTTTTTTCACGATGTTTTCCATTACCGGTAAAGTCAGTGGTGGTAATAAGCTCACCACTATCGCTGGTTTTACACGAAAAAAAACATTCAGTGATTGACGGGATTCTAATTTAAATTGCTCAGTCCACTACGTGAGTATTGATTTTTACAACAGTGTATTTACTTGTGTAAAGTTGAGTACTAATTAGGTAATTACGCTTACAAAGTCTAAAACAAAAAGCCTCTATAAACAGGCAGTGTAGTATAATGGAACAAGTTCAGTGTTTGGCAAGCCATTGAGCCTGTTAGCATTTACGACGGCTGCCAAATTTCGAGGGTAGTTCTAAAAGTTGGTAGATTCACTAATTGGTGTCAGGCAAGTTCTGACTGCTTAAATTTTTGATGTGTTCCTCCGTTACGTAGGTGTCTCAAGTTGTCTGAACTGTGGGATGGACTAATTGAGTATCTTAGCGGTATTCTGTATATATATAGTGTTAATTTAGTTTATAGAATTATGGAACCACCTTTAAGGCAATAATGTCGTTTCACTTTTCATTCTAAACAACCTGCTTTTAAACCCTAAATGGGTTTTAGAGAGTGATGGTACAGTTATCACAAAATGGTTTTGTTCATTCTCATAATTTTGTTGTAATGAATAAATTAATATGTATAGTTTGACACTTATCTGTACGGTTATTGTTATCGTACAGTGAAAGGTTAGTTTCAAACTTTGAAAATGAATACTATTTGATTTGTATGGTATTTCTTTTGTTTTTTTTTTCATTAATACTTGACACGTAAATTGTACATTTATGAATAATGACTTCGACTTTGGGGTATTTAAAGTGACAACTTGACATGACATCAGTTCATGGATAAATTCAATGCGCTAAGTGTAAGTATGCAGTGTAGTGAAAGTAGTGTAGTTTTAATTTGAAATTCATTGCTTGTTTAAAAAAAAAGCCAACCCAAGAACTATAGGTTGGTAAGCAAGGGTGGGTCCAGGGGGGGTGGGTCATGGGGGCTATGACTCCCCCCTCCGAGGTTAGGTCTAGAGCCTAGAAACCTGAATTGACCACTAATAAATACCTATGCACGTACCTGTTTCATGGTTTTGGGACTTTACCACGACTATGTGACCCCCCCCCCCCCCCTACAGCTCGATC
The DNA here is from genome assembly GCA_963693475.1 of Ectropis crepuscularia. Lineage (NCBI taxonomy): Eukaryota > Metazoa > Arthropoda > Insecta > Lepidoptera > Geometridae > Ectropis > Ectropis crepuscularia. The sequence goes on along the minus strand of OY856361.1, from coordinate 15,388,786 downwards.
CGCCCTTGTACGGAAGTACCTCTAACTATGAACAATAAAACTCATTGCACCACAGCCTAATTGTTCAAGTAGTCCAGCTTTGAACGTTTGCAATTGACCTACTTGGAACAACTGAAAAACGAACTAAAAGAACTGCCACTTTGTTAGTTCCTATGTTCAGTACTGTAGGAGATATTTGCTATGCTCTGTTTTTCTTACACTGTCCTATAGGACCCGTGAAAACTTATAATTGAATTGACGATACAGTTAAAGATCGGGAATTACTCGAGTGAAATGAAACTCGCGTAACACATTACTTAAACTTACGAGAACCGTTAAACCACATGACACAACTAGTACAGTACTAGTTAATAAAAAAATAATGAAATCTCTATTAAAAATAGTAGACAAAAAAAACGTTACGTCAATTCGGTATTCATATTTCTACCAAATATCTACACGTAGAACTTTCAAAAAGTTGGACTAGCCATTACGACGGAGTACGCACACAAACAATGTAACAAAAGGTTTTACGAGTATAAATATTATATTTATTAGATGTTAATAGAAAATGTTTGAAAGAAATTCGTTACAAAGGTCCAATAACCCTAAAAATCAATACAATACTAATAAATCAAATACAATGAAGTCGACACAATTTATTAGATGCACTAAATAAAGAGAATAGTAGAACTAGTACCAACAAATAAGCACTGTGACAGTATAAAATTAAATACATTATTTTGTACAACAGATTTGAGTGTTGTATGAAAATGCTATAGTGGAGCCATCGTGTCGATTGATAGGAGTAGTGGTACGAACTGTAGTTCGTTATCTTGAGATACAACGCACGATAGCAATGAAAACGTCCATTGTATTGACAGGGGATTAATTTAGCTGAGAGTACTTCATGTTACGTTGTAGGTACTGTGTTGTTTAAAGAAGATTTTCATTTTATTTATTCAAAAAGAATGGAATATTTATAAATACATTTTATCTATTGATATTTGTCTATGGTATTGTTTTCGAAAAAAATTTAATAAAGCCGTTTCGACATTAATTTGAGAACAATGTACTGAATGTACAAACAAAACTTATCGGAAGTAAATTAAAAAATAAAACAATCATTAATTACATAGATTGTTTTAAAAATACACAGTTACAAACTCCACAAAAAAAAATTGAAACTTTCACAGTATCAAATCCATCAAGACGTACCTACAGAAATACATAAACAACCAACGTTTAAATGCTTTATTCACCTCCATGTTGACACGTAGAGTGGAATATCGTGTTTTATATATTATAATCTGACACAAAAGGCGAACAGAAATTGCGTTAAAGCAAGGAATTAGAATTCTAGACAGTCTGACAGAGGAATGGACAGTGAAGGTTTAGTAGGGTTCCGGCTAGACATTTTAGGCGTGAAAGGTGATACCGAGGTCATGTTGTTTGAGTGATAAATAAAATAGTAAAAACAATGATTTTGGTAAAGAAAAAAGGGAAAGGTTTGAAATTCAAGAGATACATTTTTCAAACAATTTTTTGCACCACAACAAGGTGCATAACACGTAGCGACACAAGATGGTTTATCTCTTTGGCCTTTTTATTACTTTAAGGTGGTAGCATTAATACCTGGCTAAGTTGTGACACTTTTCCATTGGGCTTTGCTTCTACCACTACAAAAGTATTACTCTACTAAAGCTGTGTATCAAATTTCAAATCAATCGATAGGAAGATGGTTCAAATTTAATTAATAAGACCCTAACAATCACAAATCATGTTTTGGGTTTCTGCTTGTCTTTGTAAGATGCTTCTCTTAGTACATGCCAAACAATGTGACCCTTAAAAAAATGTTTAAAGAACCACTGCCAATGAAAAACTTGTTTGAAACAGCAAGGAAAAATACACAGCTGCAGGCAGTTTTAAACGATAGTTTCTGAAATCGTAATCACGAGCTATGTAAAATTAGATGATTGTAGGCTGCTTCTATGTTTTCTTCAAAATTACGTAATATCGCATGGCTGGGGTTAATTTCTTCATTGGGAGCGGTAAAATTGTGAAAATGACGGGCTGATATGCAATTGAGTTTGACCTTAACACGCAGAGCTACGATAAAAGAAAGACCACTAAAATTTAGTTGTTACGATTGTAGTTATGAGCATCGATAAACTAACTTACACGCTCGTAGTTTACGGTTTTATTTTATCAACTATTTTTTAAAGATTTAAAGGAATAAAAGGTTTATTTCAGTATAGTGTGACAAACAATGTGGAATTAACACGCCTGTCAATAGCAGCACAGCACTACTACACAGATGTATAGTACATGCACTGCACTCGTCGCGTCGCCTAGTTAGTTCAATTCTTTTTTTTAATAGCCCAGTTGAGTTAGCTCAATTAAAGGGGTAACCTGTAATTAATTACAGTTAGATTTTTTTGTATTAATACAGGGGGGATCATAAGTAGCTTAAATCCAAAAACTCGACCAAATTCGACCGGTGCGTTAGCCGCCATATAGGCTTGAAGGTAGATAGGCGTAAAAAAATCTGACTATAATTAATTCCAGGTTAAAGTCTAACTCGACTGGGCTATACAGACCATACACTTTTCCCAAAGATTGGACGACGCGGCCGAGCGTGTTAAAGGAGACGGCTCATTTCTGCCCCAAGTCGTTTCAAGTTTAGGTACTTAATTAGCCCCGGAGACCTAAACAAGTTATTTAATTAAAATAACATATAATTAAATAATTCAAACTGTACATTCAATACTAACCTGCCAAGCGGGGATTGCAAATTGGTGATTTAAAAGTACCTGAATGACTATGTATAAGTAATTTTGTATTAAGGTACTGTAGTTCCATAAAACCAAACTAGATGGCGTTGTACGGCGCTAAAACACGCTTGCGAAGTTTTTGTGAATTTAAATAAGCCTGTTAAGGTTTAGTTCGTAATTTGTCTTCGGGTAGTAGGTCCGTACCCAATTTGAACATTCGTATTATTTGTACCTATGTGTACAGATTATACAGTAAGAATTCGTTCGAAAATCGATTCGCTCGAAACTCACACAACACATGGAATTTCTTTAATTTTCCAAAGTTCGTATTTTTTTTGTGGTTTGGCTGAATCTCCGGTCCTTCTCTGTGTTGAGTCGACATTATTTTGAGCACAGTACCTATGTCCCAAAGTAATGAATTTACTACCTTCTTTTAGTAGTAAGTACATAATCACGTTCTTGATTACCTACTTGCGGCGTTATTTTTTTTCAATGTTTTAGTTGATATCTTTCAAACCCCGCTATGCAGGATAAAAACATAAACTGTTCCTCAATATATATTAAAAATCCTATACAATGATCCAATTTTGGTCAAGTCTCTTGCACTTTTTCTGTGGGGCAAATGCCCATGGAAAATGGGCCGTCTCCTTTTAAAATGAAATAATTAGAAACTATAAAGTACGATAATTGAAATCGATTTTCGATACTCATCGTCGCTTTCCCAATAAATTGACAAGGCTTATTCAAAACCCAACTTTTGAGTAAAGTTCAGATCAGTTCAGAAATCTTTAACCTTTGTGATAACAAACGTGGAAAACTTGGGAAAAATGGGGGAATAGACGACAAAAGAAAAAAGTTGAACTTGAGTCAAAATTTGTTAAACGATTCTTACAATACTATCTTTAGTTCTCTAATTAATTATTATTTGGGATCAGATGGTGTTGTGTGTGAATAGGCTTGTTTCCACTAAGAATGAATCGGATGGATTAGAGGTTCTTACTATTGATTAAAATATGGAGATTTCAAAAATAAATACGTAAAGATTAATAATATTTTTAGAAAAGAAAATCTTAAAAAATAGGCTTTGTGTCACGTGACAGTGAACGCCAATCAGAAAATGTGACGTCACGCCGTGCTACACATCACTTGACATCACTAATGTTGTTGACATTTACATAGATCAAATATTTTTTTTTTTATTCATTCTTCGCTATGGGTACTAGTTCTTCAGCCGCTTTACTGAACTAGTTTTTTATTGTTTTACCACTATTTTTGAAGAAAATTATCAGTTTTTTTTACATTTACTTTACTAAGATTATACTGTGTCAAATACTTTCATCAAAATGATCTTAACAAAAATATATTCTTGATTTAGTGGCCATCATTCCTCCTCGCAAGCGTTTGCCACTTTTTTCGCAATTGTGGATCGTTAGGAACATAGATGAATAATTTGTTTGGCGTATTTATACTTGTGCTTGTACACTGAGGCACTATGCAGTTCTTGTAATACGAGGGATTCATTTTAAAATAAAAACATTGACAATGTCCTTACACAAACACATATGTTTGCCACGACGTGACGTCATTCAAAACGCCATGACAGTCTGGAGCGTTTTTGTGCAGAAATTTGTTAGATTTTTTGAAATGCAAAATACATATTGTAAATGTAAGTTTTTTTCAAAAATATAGATGTTTCGGAATAATATAATCATTAAGCTAGATTATTAACCAGTTTTTAAAATTTAGTACACAAGCCTATTGTCCACCAATATAATGATTTATTTAACAACATGAATTTCCACAAATCAATGACCTCAGACAGGAAACCTATCAAAAGAGACAAAACCAATGACCTCACAAATTCCCCAAACTGTAGGTCTTTACCAATTAATAGCTCTTATTCAATTTACTGAGGCATTACTAACTGTCGAATCATTGTTTGATACTATGTAACTTTTGCTTATACCTGCGTAGTTCTAAATTTTAGCCGTAAGAATTGAGTGGTACTTAGCACAAACACTTCACCTTATTCATCATACTATAATCTAATTGTAGAAGTCCAATCCTTTGAATTAGAATAACTGTTTCCTTGCCCATTGTGGTATAGAGTAGGCTATTGTTCCATAGCTAACGAATCTATAAAAGGAATCCTATTAAGAATATGGATTCCTTGAATATAATTAAGTTATGATTTAGCTATTGATATTATTGTCACCATACACCAGGAATAATAAATGTGTCATCATAATCATGGAAGAAGGAAGGAGAAAAATACTTTATTATCTATCTCATTCAGTTCTCATCAAATTGCCTGGAAGAGATCGCTTTTAGCGTTAAGGTCGCCAAATGTTACTAAATTTTCTTTTTGAGGTTGATGTTTTTTTTGTTATATTTAGTGCAATATAGAGTTTATCTATCCATCTCATTCCTGCCAAATATCCTACTAAAATTACATATGCGAATGTTTGGATGTTTGTTACTCAATCACGTCTGAACGTTTAAGCAGATCGGGTTGAAATTTAAAACACAGATAGAATTGACTCTAGAATCACACATTGGCTACTTTTTATTTCAGAAAAGTAACGGTGGCGGAAACTAGACGACTAAACCCGCAAGACGCTGCTAGTATAAGATATAATTTAAGTGGAAAGTTTTTACGTGTAGGTATAAGAATCCTACTAATATTATAAATGTGAATGTATGGATGTTTGGATGTTTGTTGCTCAATCACGTCCTAACGTATGAACCGATCGGGCTAAAATTTGGAACACAGTTAGATTATAGTCTGGAAGAACACATAGGCTACTTTTTATCCCGGCAAAACAACGGGAACAACGGGAACGGGAACTTCGCGGGTAACACCGCGGGGCGCTGCTAGTGTAATATAAACATAACTCAATGCTTGTAATAGTCTTTCATTATTTTAAGCGAAAATAAAGACTGCTATATTAAATCTAAGATACTTTGAGTCAGGTACAAGACCCAAGAACTTTTCCAGTATGGCTTTAAAAGTAGGTATTTTCCAAGAACAGTAATAAAGATTTACTCTGTTTACATTATTTACCAATACGTCTACCGTTTCTACATCTGCTTTCTATCTCCCTTTTATTTATTGTTCCCCGTTATTGCGTTACTGTGGAAAAAGTTTCAGTAAGAAAACACAACTAAAAATAAACTCTTAATTATAAAAAAAAACTTCCAAGTAAACTTTAGACCAATAACATATAACAATAGATAATCGGAGACTGTGCCATTGGGCTACATGAATTTAATACTATGTATATTTGTGTTTTTTCCATCAAACTGTTCGTGGCTTGCAAAAGCGACATCGTTTCATGGTTGTTGTACCAAAGACACGGACGAAGTGATTTGACTCTACATTTGTGATAAGAACGTCTAGGCTATGGAATTCGTTGCCTGGGTGGGTTTGGTTGCAATTTTGGTGTCTTCAAATCGAGAGTGAATCGGTTTCTTCTAGGTAAGTATAAGTACACTCTATTCTAGACCGCATCATCGTTTAACATGGGCGAGACGGGAGTCAAGTGTAAACCATAAACCTACAATAATTAACAAAAAATATTTTTTTAAAATAGTATAGAGTGGTAGGACGATCAGGACCTACCCTGATGGTAAGCAACGCGCTTGCCCATAACAGCACAGGGTAACGCAGCTGTTTGAAGACGACAATTATTGATTTCCTCACAATAAATAACTGCACCGTTAAAGCTAGTGGTACTAGTAAACTTGTATATCTGTACTTATTTGAAAAATACTCAGAAGTGCATGCGAGATTCAAACAAACGACCTCAGACCTCACCTAACTACCAGGCTACCATGACTTTTATTGTCCCGATTCCTAGTTACTGCCATTGTTATTTTTTGTATGGAATTGAGCTTTATGTCTATTCTGTGAACGTCCTGTGTTATAGAACTATATTTTTAATTATTATAGTTTAGTTCAATAACATTGTATGTATCAGCTGTACCTATATTGTCTAAAAATACTTCACTTCTGATGTATGGTGCTTTCTTCGTGGTATTAAAGAGATTGAATGTCCATTTTACTCGTAAGGGTTACCATCTGTCTGTATTTTTTCGGATTTATCTTAGTTAAATTTAGATATAATATGGCACGATTGAGTAGTTGTCCAGGCATCTAGACATTTCAACTCGGGATGTAAGTGAAAGAGGTACAAAAAATGAATTTAAATTAAATTGTCAGCATTGCTTTTTATGCTTAATTATACCAGCAAACTGATCGACGCCGAACACTATAAAGTACACGATACTTTGTACAATAATCATTGAACTGGCAAACACCAACATCCAAAATACGATTTTGTTGAGCCGCTAGTAATGACCAAAACGCTCAAAGGCAAAGTATTCGTAACAATACGTTTTGAAAAAGACACAAAGTTTTTTATATGTAGACTTACGTATGCTTGTAGGATGTCATACTTCTTTAATTTTTGAGAAGTATGACAGCGTTTTGTCTTTTGACATTTTTTTATAGCAGGAAAATAGCTGGAACGCCAACTACGCGGGTAAAGTTGTGGAGCGCCACTAGTAGAGTTTGTATTATATTATTTGTATGTGCTAGGTAGTAGAAGATACTTGAGGTCAACTACCACAGGGTAGTTGATTCATCTTCTTCATTTTAAAAAAACGCGCATCTTACCTCAGTGTATCGAATTTAGGTGTAAATTTAAGACTGCAACTTAAAAATTCACTTCGAAGATACTAGACTACAGGCCCATGAACAAAATTGACGGGTCAAATGAACCACCAAGAAACCTATGTAGGGTGATAGAAGTGTATAAAGTAATAAGATTTAGCACTATGCTGTCATTTGTAAGGTGTCCAACTGAGTGCAGTAGAAGAGAGGGGGTTGCAACCCTCGATCATTTCTCCTTGCTCTGCCTGCGAAGCCGAGGATCGTGGGTTCGATACCAACCCAGTGCAAATATTTGTAATGAATTCAAATGTTTGCACTGTGTCTGGGTGTTTCTTTGTATAATAAGTATGTATTTAAAATTATATAAGTATTATATCAGCTATCTAGCCGCCATAGTACAAGCTTTGCTTAGTTTGGGGTCAGATGGTTTTGTGTGTGTCCACCAATACTTATTTATTTTATTAATTTATTTATGTTTCAAAGACCCGAACAAAGAGGTGTGTCTCTACTCTTGTGATAAGAATGTTTAGGTTATGGAATGCGTTGCCTGAGTGGGTTTTCCCGATGGTTACAATCTAGGTGTCTTCAAATCCAGAGTGAGTCGTTTTTTTTCTAGATAACGCACTCCATCGTAAACTGCTTCGTCGCTTAACATCAGGTGAGATGGGCGTCGAGACAAACCTAACCAATAGGTTTAATAGGTTTTTAAAAAAAGTTGCGACTAACAGCAGATCTAATATTGATATAACATTCAAGCTTCAGTCATGAGCCCAAATCGTTTGCTGTGTCTAGTATATCGCCATTTTGTAAAAAAAGAAATGCCTCGAACGATATACAAACAAACGATATGCCGTTACCGTAATGGCAAGCTGTGTCCGACCACCGATATACACCAATGGCCACCGGAATTCTGTGTGGGTTGTACCTTTTAGCGATAAAAAGAGTAAACAAATAGATACTCCACGTGTAAACTGAACTTTGAAGCCAAGTACAATTTATTGCGCGCGTTTTTCTTTTAGAAAAGTTCATTTTGATAAGATTGAGAGGGCAAAAAAGTCACAATTCTGAAGATAGCGTTGTATTTGCATTCGACTAATTGGAAAAGAAATCGATGGATGAAATGCGACCTGGATGGCTCTTGAAGAAGGGTGATATTCCTTTGATTTCTCCTTAGAAGGAAACAATTTATATGTTTTCAATTAAAAAATATTTTAATTGGTAAACGAACAAATATAATGAAAAAAAGAAATGTTTTAACAATTCATTTCTCCACATAAATCGTGAACTATATTTAAATTTTTCCCTATCTTGTTATTTTCCCGAAATAAAAATAGTTTATGTGTAAATCGAGAACATTATCTAACTGTGTTTCAAATTTCAACCAGATCTGTTCAGACGTTACGACGCGATTGAGCAACAAACATTCAAATATCCCAACATTGGCATACAATTTATAATATTAGTATAATTTATATCTAACCAGTGGAAAAACATGCGTTTGTACCATTTTTTTCGGCCTTTGTTTTAGTTTTTCTCTGGTTTCTCGAAAATAACCCGTAACCCAATATTTTACGCACCAACAACAACACTCACACAAACTCCCAGTAACATCGTTTCGGATTAAATGAGATGGGCACACATAACAGCTCAAATAGTACTTGTATAATCAGATAATGTTCGATACGGATTCGGCCAAATATTTACTCGTCTGAATTTGGAATTTTGAATACAATGAGTTACCGAATTGGGAAAACCGACGAGTTTTGTAGACGATTGCGTTGGTTGAGCTCGCCTACATAAATTTACAATTCATTGTAAGAATATTATCTTAAAACTGAAAATATTAAAACTTTATTTATACTTAGAATCCAAACAGATTCGGACTAAAGAGCGTTAGAACTAGGTTAAAAATATTTACTCCCCCGTATTGTTCTTTTTTTCTCCTTTTTATGTGGATAAAATGCATTTACTCATTACCTATAGCCTGGGGAGATGGTCGGGTTACGTCGGACATAACACCATGGACTTGGTGCCCCTACCTACTAAAACCGCGCGGGGCACCTCAACAAAACCGTCGTTATATTATATTCCCTTATATTCCACTAACTGAACAATGCGCGCGTTGCTACGCCTTCTATCGAAAATTGGTCGTACCAATTCAAATTTTGAACAAATTTGGTTACCTTAGATTGACGCAACCTTAAAAAGATAGGCACATGCTGTCACGCAACAAAAGCTCTCAAGAAGCAAGATTTTTTCCCATTTTTGTTACATTTTTCATTCATGCTCTGCTCCTGTTGATAGTAGCGTAATGTTAAATAGCCTATAGCCTTCCTCGATAAATAGACTTATCCATCAGATAAAGTTCCTGAACGTTCGTTCGGTTCAGAGAAAGTTCGGGAACTACGGACCAGTAGTTCCCGACATCCTTGCGTTCAAACAAACAATCTCTTCAGCTTTATAATATTAGTATAGAGATATAATCCAAGTAGGATCCTACTAATATGATACGTATTGAAATATGTGTATATATATATACTAGCTGACCCGGTGAACTTCGTACCACCTTGTATTTTTTCGTCTACATTTTCTAGACTTTCTGCTGTACAAATCTTGTCCCGACAATAACAAACAAAGAATCATCCTATTTGGTGCAGTCATTCAAAAGTTATGAGCGTACATACATTTCGAAGATCCATTTTTACGGTTTGATACTTATGAGATAATGTTTTCTATTAGACGGTCTTCTTGTCATAATAGGGGCTGATGGCACATCATCTCCGGCTAACTGAGCAGATCGCTTTAGTAAAACTTCAATTATTTGTTCCCTGAATTGAGTGATAGTAAGTTTCTTGAGATAATATTTGGTTGAATAATAAATGTGCATTCAAGAGAGAAACAGAGAAATAATATTACGAAATGTGTTTCTTTATTGATACACATGGCCTGGGGAATAGTTTATCTATATACCTTAAAGTATTTCCCAGGCCACGTTTATTAAAAAATATACACACTGGTAAAAAAAGGGATGACGGGGGAGGGGGTGTGATTATTTTCTATACTATTTTAATACCTCACAACTCACAACACTAAAAAAACAAAAATTAAAAGTTGTCAAAATTTGGTAGTATTTCCATATAGGGCTTGGCGCTGAGCGTGTTAAGGTTGCCCCTGGGACTTGTTTATGATCATAGCAAAAGCAAGCAGCTCTGCAAACTGTAGTCGTTTAAACTCAAATGGTGCATCAGTCGAAATCATTGGGATGCGTGGTATCAAAACGTCTTCTCCTTTCAGTATAGTTGCTTCTATCACGTTGTTCAGTATTTTTAATAGCTAACCGTGTGCCGTTGCAAAGATGCGGTTCGTTCATATTTCACAACATTTTAACTACCTATCCAACTTGAAGATTAGGTATGAGGTGGCAATCCTGGAAAATCCAGCGAGTTCAAAAATTTCGGTGGATAAGTAGTTGTTGACGACATCATCTTGAATCAAATCAACTGATTTATAAATCCTCAGTTCGCCTGTAATTTGTTCTTGAATTTTGAAATTTAATTCATTTGCATATATTTATATAATAGGTATTAATATTTATTTTGCCACGTGGCTGTCTTGTCCCAATATTGGGCAACGGCTTCCATAGCCTCCTTCCACTTTTCCCTTTCTATGGCTAATACAGTCCAGTCTTTCCGATATTTGTGGAGGTTGTCTTGCCATCGTTTCTTTGGTCTGCCGCGTCGTCGTTTGCAATCTGGCTTCCTCCGCGTGGTAATTTTGGCCCAATAATCATCCTACATGCAGCAAACATGTCCAGCCCGATCCCACTTTCAAATTGGCTGCTTTTTGAGTCACATCGTCTATTGCGGTTTTGGAACGCAGTATGGTGTTTCGTATTCTGTCCGTTAGTTTTACTCCAAACATATTGCACTCCACAGCACAATAAAACACTTTTGGTAACGCGGTTTGTGTTTGATTGACACTTGATTGATATAATGACGTGAAAACTGACGCATTTTATATCGCGTGCCGAAACTAAATCAAAATAAATAATATCGTGAAGCCGACCAAATTGAAAATCAGTACTAATGAGTCTTACGTTTTGTGATTATTCAATTTGATTCGGTTCGCGATATTATCGCTTTTGTTGAGTTTCCTCCTGTCATCCAACCAAACCAAACGGGCGGGGGGAACCAAACATATTACCACTTTGGAAGTTTCTGTCGCGCAAATTATTCAGTGTAGACAAAAATGATTTTACAAACCTCAACATCATTTTTGAAGACCTATCGATAGACACCCCACACGTGTAAGTTTGATGAAAAAAAATGTTGAGTTTCAGTTCTAAGTATAGGAGGCACCCCTATTTTTATTTTTTAGGGTTCCGTAAAACGTAAAGACGGTACCCTTATAGATTCGTCATGTATGTCTGTCTGTCTGTCTGTCTGTCCGTCCGTATGTCACAGCCACTTTTTGCCGAAACTATGAGAACTACACTGTTGAAACTTGGTAAGTAGATGTATTCTGTGAACCGCATTAAGATTTTTACAAAAAAATAAAAAAAAAGATAAATTAGGGTTGCTTCCCAATACTGAGAACTGAAACTCAAATTTTTTTTTCATCAAACCTACACGTGTCTATCGATAGGTCTTCAAAAATGATGTTGAGGTTTCTAATATAATTTTTGTCTACACTGAATAATTTGCGCGAGAGACACTTCCAAAGTGGTCAAATTTATCTCCCCCTCCCCTCTAACTTCTAAAATAAGATAATGAAAAAACTAAAAAAAATATATGATGTACATTACCATACAAACTACCAACGAAAATTGGTTTGAACTCGATCTGATGAGTAGTTTTTTTTAATACGTCATAAATACACTATAATTAAAACTTCGATCAAAGTTACAACGAACTATGTGTACTATGTATATTATGTTACTTGCTGCAACGGAACCCTTCATGGGCGAGTCCAACTCGCACTTGGACACTTTATTTTTTATTTTTGTACAAATCTTAATGCGGTTCACAGAATACATCTACTTACCAAGTTTTAACAGTTACGGACAGACAGACAAACAGAGAGACACGACGAATCTATAAGGGTTCCGTTTTTACGTTTTACGGAACCCTAAAAAGACTATAATTTATCAGTTATCGAGCGGGATGAAAAATGATTAAATTACTATAAATGGCTATTAAAAAATAGGGGTTGGTGATAAAAGGGTAAAAATTTAGGGTTGTATGTATTTTTTAACGCCACATTATAAAAAAATAAGAACAAAAAAATTTGTCCGAAAATTAAATAAAAGATTTTTGGGGTGAACAACCCTTGTCACTTAGGGGTATGAAAAATAGCTAGTAGCCGATTCTCAGACCTACTGAATATGCATATAAAATTTGGTTAGAATCAGTAAAGCCGTTTCGGAGGAGTAAGGAAACAAACACTGTGACACGAGAATTTTATATATAAGATAACGTACTATCTGAACGCGCGCGCGTTGCTACGCTATCTATCGAAAATTGGTCGTACCAATTCAAATTTTGTTCAAATTCGGTTACTTTAGGTTCTAATGACGCAACCTTTAACATATGACAAATTAATGCTGTCACACAACGAAAGCTCTCTAAAAGCAATATTTTTTCCCCGTTTTTGTTACATTTTTCATTCATGCTCGGCTCCTGTTGATAGTAGCGTAATGTTAAAAACCCTATAGCCTTCCTCGATAAATGTACTATCCTACAAAGAAAGAATCTTTAAATTCGGACCAGTAGTTCCAGAGATCCTTGCGTTCAAACAAACGTACAAACAAACACACAAACTCACAAACTCTTCAGCTTTATAATATTAGTATAGAAGTATAGATATCAGTTAGAATTTAGTCTAGAATAGTAGATACACCATCAACTATGGGGCGTTGCCAGTATTGTAACAAATCCAAACAAAATATGTGTCTTGGTGTTAAAAATAAAGACTAACATAATAAATCACTTTTTCCAAAAAAATAACTTTACACAACAACCTCAGACTGAGCTAATCAACCAAAAAGTCTCCATTCACCAGTTTCCTTTTGAGTTACGACTTTTTGCATCAACGTTCTCCGCAATTTCCCTTTTTTCGTCGTCTAGAGCTCGACAATGAGATATTAAAATCTGGCTTCAGTTCAGGCTTGCCCTGAAAATATTCTCCGTTCATTGCGCTTTATTGTGAACCTTTGAAGGTATGTTTTAAAATGAAAATAATACTTTTAAGGTGAAATTTTGATGAGCGAAATGAGGGATTTGTGTTGAATTTAGTACAAGTTTTCAGATATTGGTACACTCAAAAAGTGTACACTTCTTTAGGAGCGCCTTTTCGTGGGATGTAAATTGGATTCTACCGTCACGCTCGGGTATGATAAGAAATCTTCGGGTGAACTCGGGACCTTGGCAATTGGGCATCTAGAAATGCGTCAGCCAATGGGAAATGCTGAAAGGGCGTGGCCTCGCCATCATGGCATGGCTATCTAGAAATGCGTGAGCCAATGGGAAATGCTGACGCATTTCTAGATGGCCATGCCATGGCCTCGCCATGGCAACGCCCTCCGGTTCCACTCGTGTAGTTTCCAAGGTAAGCTATCAAATTCTGAGTTATAAGTTTTCACTTCTATCGGCAGTTTCTATGACTGCCAATTTTTTTATTAGTAAGTTTATTTATAAAACTTTAGTAAATTAGTAAGATCGTTTATTTCCAACCGTAAGATTGATTATGGAGTTTTCAATGGAATCATTTAAGGTCTTCTTACAAATACCCATTTTCGATAACAAAGACATTTATCAATAACTAAAGTTAAATGGATAAAAAGAAGAAAGAGAATTTATTTCTTAACTTGCTATGACTCACTTATCACATTGGTAATATAGCCTTCTATTGAACGGAGATATCAGATAAAAAATCTAGTACATGTTCTTCTCTCTCTCTGTTGTTCTTTTTTTTCATTTTTCTGTGCTATACCTATATATATTTTTTTATATTGATCAGGTGACGAGACAAACATGATACCTATATATGTATGCCTTATGGTAATCGCCACTCCTGTCCATAACAGCCACAGACTGATATTAGAAAATGAAAATAAAATTATGTTTATTTTATTCCAGCGGCTGAGTTACTCTTATCACCCAGATTTAGAAGATTAGGAATCATCTTTATATCGTTATTCCCTGTAATTTCTCTGGAAACACTGTCTTTCAAACTCGAACAAAGTGTTGCCAATAAATGCTAGGCGTTATAATTATTGGCAAAGGTGTGAACTTCCCCAGACAAGCAAAAGTCCTACCACCACATAAAATCAAATTTAATTTTTTTAACACTGATCAATTTTTACGTTAATTTTTTAATTACAATTTACAATTTTTTTCATTTAAAATATCAATTTTTTTTTAATAATTTATTAATTTAAATTTACCTGTACATTTTTACGGAAATGAAACTAAACAGGAAAAAAAACATTTGACATGTGTAAAACAAAACGTTTGCCTATAAAACAGTTCAGTAGGTACTACGAAGTGTTTTGAACAATATAAAAAACCTAGTAATATTAATAATTATATTATATAATTATTATAACTATTTTACTCGTTTGTTACCCTTCCACACAAAAACTACTAAATATATTTTGGTGAAACCTTACAATGAACGTTTTCAATTCCAGGGCAATTAACCTTAAACTCAACAAACCTGGTTATTAACTCTACTTACAAATTTTTCGTCATTGTTATAATTTTTTTTTAGTTCACGCTGTGTACACATATTTTAGGTATACGATTTAGAACTGTACCTGTTTTTTAATAATTTGGTTGTATACTGATTTGTGTACCTTAACAATAAATAAATATTGTGTTATTAACGTTTAAACTAAAAATATAATTATTAGTAGCGTTATAATAAGATATATTTATGGGTAACGGAATTTACAGAAAGAACCACAGTAAAACATTGTAAGTAGCATATACCTACGCATCAAAGACATAAAAAAACTGTTAGTAAAATCAGCCATTGGATGTTACCGTGTTACTTTGATATTTTCTTGTCAAATAACCGATGCTTTTATCACAGTAGGATTAGACTAACAGTATCATGCAGTGTATAAAATGCAACCCACAATATTTTTACTGTCTGCTACCGTTTTCATGAAAATTGACTCGAGTGAATTTAGACTGTTGGAAATAAAGCCGAATATTTTTTTCTATGGCTATTACAGTAGTACTAATAGCAAATTGAAACCGATTACAAACGTGTGCGGTAGATTCATAGGCAGATATTGTTTATCTCAAATGCCTTTGGCGGTCAACATAGCTCCCTATTAGAAAAAAAATAATGTCTGCAACAGCCATTATTAAAACGCATTTTGACAGGTTGACAGTCAATCAAACGAATAAACGAAACGAAACGAAAAATAAACTCTAGTTATTCTACCTTAGAGAAATAACAACTTAGATCTCTGGGTGACGAGCGCAGTGCGGTGCTAGGTAATGATTTGGGCTCTTCATGTTCCAATAGTTGTGTGTCACTGTGCTGTTATGTGGCAGGCATGTTGCTTACCGTCAGGCACATGTCCTGCTAGTCTCGTCACTCTTTATTTAAAAAAAAATACCTATTGCTATGGAAAAGGAACGTATAAGTCGATAGAGTGACGATATACGAAGGGCAGCCGGTGACAGTTGTAAGTCAAAAATTGACAACGGGCTGAGACGCAAATCAAGGGAGAGATCTACATCTCTCCCTTGATTTGCGTCTCAGCCCGTTGTCAATTTTTGACTTACAACTGTCACCGGCTGCCCTTCGTATATCGTCACTCTATCGACTTATACGTTCCTTTTCCATAGCAATAGGTATTTTTTTTTAAATAAAGAGTGACGAGACTAGCAGGACATGTGCCTGACGGTAAGCAACATGCCTGCCACATAACAGCACAGTGACACACAACTACCATCAGTAGACTGGTATAACAGTCTACCATCAGTAGACTGGTATAAGAAACCAATAATGATGATGATGACATGTGAGTATTATTACACACAATAAATAGAAGATAATCATTGATTGATATCAGAAGAAACTGGCGACTACTTCAGTCTTAATACTGAATGAAAACCATGCCTTCAAAATAGCGTCAAACATTAGTTTAACTCACAGAAATCTAAATAATTATTTAAAACATTATAGTAGGTGAAATTTTTGTCGCCATAAACGATTTCTCATGTAACAAATTCGAATGAAAAAGTAGTACATTTTAGTAACATCGACGGCGACAGTCAAGGAACTATAAAATTATATGTAGCTACAATAAAATGACATAATTTCATATCTGTAAGATAAAAAATGATAAACACAAGAGTAACTATTGTACCTAATTTTGTCTTCTTTTTCAACACCAGTGGATAATTCTATTCAGCCTATTCCTTTCATTCAATTAATTATTTTAATTTTTAACTCCCAATGTTTTTGTATTATAACTAAATAATTTCTACTTAGCTTAGAAAGCAATATCTAACCCTACCTATAAATAATATCTACACCACTATAAACTATGTTAAATAGTAAAAACCAGGAAAATGTTTTGTAACATTAATAAATAAACAATAGAATAGAAAAAACATTATATAAGTACTCTATAAAGTATTAAGTATTTGACGTATTTTGCTCAATTATAATTTTTTGAAATTCGTTCCTTAAGAATAGACACAATAAATTTGCTAGTTTTTAGAAAAAAAAACTATTCAACCCTTTGGGAGTATGTCACACAAAATACATACATTTTGTCAATAAGACAGTAGTAATGTAAAAATATATCGTTGAAATAGGTAATATTACGTACTTTGGTACTTAAAATAACTAATATTCGAATGTGCTGCATGAAAAAATTGTTATGAAATAACAAATGATAATAATTAAAAGTAAACTCACAATTTCATCATAAACAGGCATCAGGACAGAGAGTATCCGCTTGATTTGGAAGAAACATGCCGTCCAGTTCACCTCAAGACCACTGCACTGACGCTGAGATAAAAACGATCCATTATACTGAACATTATCCTCTAATCCACCTATTTTGACTAAATAACACTCGAGAAAACATCGAAAACTTCGTTTACACCGACTTTTTCAAAACAATATTTAATCTATCATAGAAAAATTTCACTTCAACTAAAAATAAAAAACAAACGCGTTCGAAATTCAAATTCATGCACCTTATTGTTTTTTTTAAAACACAGGCCACAAAGAAAATCGAACTACAAAGAAAATAGGTTTCCTAATTTTATGTGAGCACTGGCCGTTAACTAAAAAGGTGGATCCAAGAAGGTTTAAAAATTATTATCGTATACGAAACTTTGGGAACTGACTGATCGGGATGAGACGTGCGGCCCAGAGCACTGCTGAAACCAGACTGAAGCTGATATGGTTTCAGGGCTGAAAACAGCTATCAGAACGCACAAATTTTGAATCTATGTCGATTGCGCTTAACAGGACCGCTGAAATACAGCGCTTTTATGTTGCGTCAGGTAAATATTGAATTGCATCCCTTGCACTTTATTCTGTAACGTAAAATGTTTGACTGACGCGTCGATGCTAAAAGGCGTTTTATTCACGTTTGTAAACTTGTTTTTTTATATTTATCACAACTTTGTTTAAACAGCAGACTGTTACGCTTTTTGCGAGTTTTAGTTTTATTTTAACTATTTGTATACTGTACAAAAAATAAACGATTTGACTTTACAAACAATTTTATGCAATATTATTTACGTGTGTTCAGGAGAGTCCGTACAAAATGGCAAAAGTGAAATAAAGCTATTTATCAAATAACTATCCATCGTCCATTTATATTGGCGATCAAATACTTAGTACTAAGGATTTGGTATAATTATGTCTGATCATCTCCATCTGACAGACAGCTGTCTGACCGATTTTGGCCTGTACCTGACAAATCGTAGACGTTTTCATGGAATAATGCGTTGACTGATTGGCCTCGTGGCTTAGTGGGCAGTAACTCTGCCTGCGAAGCCGAGGGTCGTGGATTCGATTCCCACCCAATGCAAATATTTGTGTGATGAATTTGTAATAAATATATAATAATAATAAATATATAATATAATAAATATTTGTAATGTGTCTGAGTGTGTACTATGTATAATAAGTATGTATTTACAACTACGTATTATATCAGCTGTCTGATATAATACTTAGTATAATCTGAATAGTTTTTAAATACATACTTATTATACATATGAACACCCAGACACAGTGAATGTACAGTTTGCATAAAGTATTTAAATAACTTTTTAGGTCTCCGGGGCTAATTGAGTACATAAGCTTGAAACGTTTTAGGGCAGAAATGAGCCGTCTCCTTCCAGCCTGATCCGTTCATACGTTAGGACGTGATTGAGCAACAAACATCCAAACATCCATACATTGACATGTATAATATTAGTAGGAAGTAGGATAGTAGGATTATTAATAGTAGTAAAAGTAAAAACATTTTTTTTTAGTAAAATTTAGTTATAATATATCATCCCCATCCCGATGCTGTAATTTTCTTACAATGAAAAGTAGCCTATGCGCTATGACCTATGACAGACTATACTTCAAACTGTGCTCATAACTTAAATCCGATCCGTTCAGACGTTTCGACGTAATTGATCAGTAAACATCCAAACATCTAATCATTAAAACTTTCACATTTATTATATTAGCAAGATTACACATGTACCAGATTACACCGCTCCGAGATCGTTTAACGCGCTTGGCCCGGTCCGCCACCGCTCCGACACTGCGCCACTATGCCGCAACCGCCACCACCCAACATTAACAATTTTTTTTTTACAATAGCGAAACCATAAAGTTTTCCCAAAACAAAAAGAGCTCAAAAGTTAAATAAGTTTTACTACACTTCAAAAAATGTAATTGCATTGTACTGAAGTCGGAAGACAGGGGTAAAACCACAGAAATCTAAATAAGTACCTTATTATTTAGATATCTGTGGGTAAAACATTCTCTACACTAGCAGCACCACGCGGTTTTACTCGCGCAGTTCTCATTCCCGTAGTTTTCTCGTGTTAAAAGGTAAGAAGTGTTATTGCGGACATTTTTTTTAAATAACGAGTGTCAAGACGAGCAGGACATGTGCCTGATGGTAAGCAACATGCCTGCCACATAACAGCACAGTGACACGCAGCTATTGGAACGTGAATAGTCCAAATCATTACCTAGCACTGCACTGCGCTCGCCACCCAGAGATCTAAGGTGTTATATCTCTAAGCCCTGTAATTTCTCTGGAAACATTGCCCTTCAAACCGGAACACAGTAATGTTTGCACATTACTGCTTGGCGCTAGAATAACTGGCAAAGGCGTGGTCCTTCCCCAGGCGGACTCTGCCAAGAGTCCTACCACTACACCTCTATAACCTAAATGTTTTTTTACCTACACTTTGTCGAGACAGAGCAGTGTGAGATGGAATTATTGCTCACTTGTTTTTACCGAGTGAAAATAGAAAATGGATGTTGGCGCCGTAAGTAATATAATTAGTCGGTAAAGGCACGCATTTTAAATATTGAACTGAGTGAACGTAGTGACGTCAAGTCTAAACAAAAATCGAATATAGACGTGACGTCATTCGAAACTTCTGAGCACTATTATATATCTTCGTCATGTTTTGTTTTTGAAACAAAAGAAAAAATACTTACATATCCAATCTTTTTTTATGAATCTGTCTAATTAGTTGTTTTAGTCACCATGCCTTTTGTTGTGCTAAGAACCCTTACTGTAAGTGCGCAACTTACTATTGACCACTTTTTGTATGCCAAACATTTTATAGGAATTTCAGTTATAAGGTTAAGCTTGTACGTTATGTCGGGCAAGCCTCATTATAATGAAAATTTTAAAAATGTTTAAGAAAATATCTCGATGTAAATTTAGAATTCAGGTAAATGTACTTTCTCCATTTATTATTAAGGTTTTAAGTAATGCGAGTAATTGCTTTTTATAACTAATTAGAAGTGTCCCGCGGTTTCACTCGCTTAGGTCCCGTTCCCGTCTTACCCGTTATTTTTCCGAGATAAAAAGTAGCCTATGTGTACTTCCAGACTATAATCTAACTGTATTCCAAATTTCAGCCCGATCCGTTCATACGTTACGGCGTGATTGAGGAACAAACATCCAAATATCCAAACATTCATACTTTGACATTTATAATATTAGTGAGATTAGTGAGATTAGCAGTGTCTCGCTTAGTTCCCGTTGATTTGATCGATTGATTTGACTATGGCATGCGTTACCTGAGTGGGTTTTGTCGATGGTTACAATGTTGTTACCTTCAAATCGAGAGTGAATCAGTTTCTTCTGTGTAAACACGCTCCATTGTAGACCGTATCGTCGCTTAACATCAGACGAGCGAATGCTCATTCTATCCCCACCGTATCAAATTAATTTGGAGTAAACAAACGTAGAACATTATTTCGTTGTTTTGTTTGCGTTCGCAAAGATTCTATGGAATAAATAATAATTATGGAAAACGCTAAGAACGGTCTTTCGTTTACACTAAAAGGTCGAGAAAGAATGCTCTTGTTCCAGCTCTAGCTCTATGTTCGTTCAGTTTAAATCGGCCTTAAGGCACCTCGGGACTGTGATGTCGGTGATATGACTAAAGGTTGCAGGTGTGTAGTGTGAGTGCTTTCCAATTCAATATAGTAACTGTGTTTAGTTAATTCTCAAGCTAAAGTTAATTCACTAAACAAAAATAAATATGTGAACTTCAAGTTTCTTATTTTAGTATAGACATCTTTACTTCCGAACCCATGTTGATAGCTTCATTTATGCGTAAAAGTGCCGCATCTCAGCTCCTTTAACTTTATAGTGAGGGTATATTTATAATCATATAGGAATTCAGGTTTTATATACTTCTCCAAAACAAAGGTCAAGTCTTTATTCCACTTTGTCCTGTTTTGCAACAAGCGAGCATCTAAGCATCTGACGGTACACGCTAAACACTGATGTCCAGACAGTGTTTAGTAGATGGCACGCTGCAAGTGAGGGGGTAATACGACCGCACGGAACCTGGCTACTCGCAGATAAATAGAACACGCTTCAAATCACTTCACTACGCAAGTTACTATACACTCGAACTAATCAATTGGTGTCCACACGTGTTTGCTACTAATCACTTAACACGTAGATACACTAATCAACTGTTCTAACCAGTAATCAAAATGTAAACAGGCCTTAAGTCACCACGGTAGTTCTCTTTTTGATAATTCTATTTATTTGCCATACAGTGTCATGTAGACACTGTAGATATGGCAAATGTCAATGTCAAAAAATACCATAAAAGTGTATTTTAATTTTTTAATTCGTCATTGCCGAAATAACTTCTCAAGCAGTTATCGTTATCAATCACATCTAGAGTTGCGTTTTATATCGTTAAATCATAATTTCAACGTTATAAATGTGATTTAGTCACGAACACACCCCTGAATTCTCAATAAAGTATTATTGGCGTTTTCCTGTGGATTCGTTTACGTAGAATTGAGTGTATTTACAAATAGAATCTTCTAATATGTAATAATGGATTGCTGTTCGTTAGTCTCACTAAACCTCGAGAACGGCTAGACTGACTTTGATTTTGAATTAATCGTGGAAGCCCAGGGAAGGTTAAAAAGTGGAACGAAGTTTGCCGGGTCAGCTAGTAAAATATATAATATTGAACAGGACATGTGCCTGATGGAAAGCAGTACACCTGCCCAATCACATTGTACCATTGTACTGCACTTGTCACTCTAGGTAAGAGTAGATAGATAAACTCTTAATTGCACTTACATAACAAAGAAAAATACAGAAAATCTTATAATAAAGTAGCAATTGGCGACCTTATCGTTGAGAGCGATTTATTCCAGGCAACCGTAGGATGGTAAAAAAATAAAAAAATAAATAATGGAAGACGGGGAGTACAATTAGGAGTACTAACAATTTATGATAACTAACAATTCCTTTAAAATACAACAATATACTTAAATAAATATTACATATATCGATTTTACATCCTAATACACAAATAATTTCATAATAATATAGATAATTAATTAATAATAACATGTTCAACGAATTAAAATATTTAAAGATTATTAGATTACAATTTCATGACGATTTTAAGGACAATAATGATTTTAACTAGCTGATGACTGGAACAAGTAGAACTCTTTAACTTGGTTCTTAAAAACAGCAAGAGAAGGAGCTTGTCTAATGTTGACGGGCAAGGCATTCCACAACTGGACAGCTTGGAAAGCAAATGACTTGCCATAAAAAGTTTCGCTGCGCGCCGGCGGTGTTTCAAGGAAGAAATTAGTAGTTAGTACTTCTTATTAATTTTATGAACAGATTGGATTAAAATTGAAATTATTTTGATGCAGATAAAGTTCAGTATTTATTTTATAGACTGGCATTGTGGCTTAGGGGGTAGTAACACTGCCTGCGAAGCTGAGGGACGTGGGTTCGATTCCCAACCAGTGCAAATATTTGTGTGAAGAATCCAAATATTTTTACTGTCTGGTTGTTTCTATGTATATTAAGTATGTATTTCCAACTATATAAGTATTATATCAGCTATCTGGCTACCATAACACACGCTTTGCTTAGTTTGATGTCAGATGGTGTTGTGTGTGAATTGTCCAATATTTATTTATATTTATACATAATCTTATATATGAAATTCTCGTGTTTCCTTACTCCTCCGAAACGGCTTTACTGATTTTTACCAAATTTTAAATGCATATTTATTTAGTAGGTCTGAGAATCGGCTACTAGCTATTTTTCATACCCCTAAGTGATTAGGGATGTTCACCTCAATTTTTTTAAATTTTTTTTCGGACAAAAAAAAATATTTTTATTTTTTTATAATGTGGCGTTAAAAAATACATACAACCCTAAATTTTTACCCCTTTATCACCAACCCCTATTTTTTAATAGCCATTTTAGTAATTTAATCATTTGACAGTGAACTCCTCCTAAACGGCGGGCGGCGGGACCGATTTGAATGATTTTTTTTTGTGTATGTACAAGTAGATTCGAGCATGCTTTAGATTCACAAATTAGCCTGGCAGATGGCGCTGCAGACAGTGTCTAGGTTATGATCCGAGCGAAGCCGGAACGGGCCGCTAGTATATTTATATATAATATAGTAAGTATTATTAATGACGACACGTTGCTAGACGCGGTGATAACTGGTGGAGTAGAGCTATGACCGAGTGGTGACCGAGGCAAGGTAAGCAGAGTGTAGGACGTCCAGCTGCAAGATGGGTCGACGATATCGTTTCTATCGCGGATCGAACCTGGACTCGATTGACATAGGACCGAAAAAGATAACATGATAAGAGAGAGGCCTATACGCAGCAGTGGGATAAAGAAGGCTGTGGATGATGATGATGATTAATAATAAAAACTTTGTCTTTCTCTTTGCGAGAGAAAGCCTCCAGTCCCAACAGTGGGAACATTTTGTGTGCTGCGTATGCTCAAGTCATTAATGGCTTAGTGATCAGAGTAAGAAGATTTTAAGTTTTAGCGCCTTGTTGTTAATTCACACCTAAATACTTAACAGACGCAGCTAATTGTTTTTTCAACTCCTTAAGATTTCTGTACTCATAATCCTACTAATATTATACCTCTGAATGTCAGTGTGTGGATGTTTGGATCATGCGCGGTCCGAAGGGGGGGGGGTCACAGGGGACATGCCCCCCCTGGGAAATCGTATACCTACGTTACATTATATTGGGGCGCTACTAGTAGTCTTTTTTACTCGATTTATTGTATTTCTACTCGTGACCCCCCCCCCCCAAAATCGGAGGTTGTGTACTGGTGACCCCCTCCAAAATTCGAGGCTGAGACCGCGCCTGGTTTGGATGTTTGTTCCTCAATCACGCCGTAACGTCTCAACGGATCGGGCTGAAATTTTGAACACAGATAGATTATAGACTGGAAGAACACATAGTATTTTTATTACTTTTTATCCCGGAAAATAGCGGGAACAGGAACTCCGTGGGTAAAACACATGAATAAAACGCTGCTTATCCTGATAAAAAGCGAGAAGATTCAACAAGTTTCCTCACGATATTTGTCGTCACGGTATGCCTTCAAGTTTCAGTTTCAGTTAAATTTGCTCTTTATTAGCTTCTGTTATCGTACAGACAAGGTAAGTGTTTCTTTTATAACATGTAAGTAATTATGCAGGACACGTCTCTGATTGTAAGCAACATGCCAGTTCAGCGTCGTAAAACTATTTGAACACGAAGAGTCCAAATCTCTGCCCAGCACTATAATTTCTCTGGAAAAAAATCCCTTCAAACTAAAACACGTAATGTTGGCACGTTACTGTAAGCCGATAGAAAAACTTGATGAAAAGATTTTGGTGAATTCAAAAAGCTAAAATTCACTTTCACATATTTCGGTGAGTAGTAGTGTAGTAGTAGTGCTAGTAGTACGAGATCCGGCTGCAACATCTTTACGTTAATCCCGTAATTAATCAAATTCTTTAATTTGATATATAAATCATAAATGTACGTTATGAACGTATAAATACACCAAAATATTAGCTGTTTACACCTGGCTGCGAAGTAGTTGCGGCCGAGTGTGCAACGGCACCCATCGATTTTCGAATTCTTTACAGACATTGATATGATGTAGATGATATTTTATTTAAAAAACAAGTGAACGAAATTGTATTTCAAAAATTAGTTAACACTAATTTATATAAAATTACTTGCGGCCACTTATTGACTGGCAACCTATGATCAATGTATTCTCCTAATCATAAATGTATGTTCAAATGTGAATTTGAATAAATACGCTATGAACGTAGAGATGTTGCAGCCGGATCTTAAACTATAGTTTCTTATGAAATTTAGTCGAGTGCCTGAATTTAACTTTTAATTGAAGTCGGTTTTTATTTTCTTGAAGAAAATCCTACTAATATTATAAATGTCAATGTTTGTTGCTCAATGACGTCCTAACGTATGAACGGATCGGGCGCTGAACTTTGGAACACAGATAGATGATAGTCTGGAAGAACACATAGACTCTTTTTATCCCGGAAAAACAACGGGAACGGGAACTACCCGGGTAACACCTCGAGCGCTGCTAGTAGATTATATTTACCTTTCTACTTTGTGTTTAATAATAATAATAGTCTTCCCTATCGTATTCGTCAAAGGCAAAACCTATGTGCGGAAACACGTTTCGCAAATATAAAAATCTATTCAAACGAAGTTCCTTACCTCAGGCTTGAAGGAGATAAGGATTTAGTTGGGAGACCGATCTAAAACACAAAAATGTGAGACTAAACGTGTAAAAAAATATATTATGTCATGGAAGTAACGCGTTAAAACAGCACTTGACCAGTGTTGCCAACTTTATTTTTCTGATGATCGTTGTATAAATAATAAAATTAAGCATTTTTTTAGAAATAGTGTTGCTTTATATTTTCCAAAGTTTTTTTTTAATAAAGTGTGACGAGACAAGCAGAACATGTGCCTGATGGTAAGAAACATGCTTGACACATAACAGCACAGTGACACGCAGCTATTGGAACATGAAGAGTCCAAATCATTACCTAGCACTGCACGGCGCTCGTCACCCAGAGATCTAAGATGTTATATCTCTAAGCCCTGTAATTTCTCTGGAAACATTGCCCTTCAAACCGGAACACAGTAATGGTTTCTATATTATCCGAAGGAACTTCATTCTTACCTGGTGGCCCATGACTCCACATTTTTTTAAAACTATTGGTTCTTTTATTTCCCGGGATATAAAGTATAGCTTATCAGACCATATTCTAACTGTGCTTAAAATTTTAACCAGATCCATTCAAACGTTCTGACGTGATTGAGCAACAAACATTCAAAACTTTGGCGTTTATAACATAAGATAGCGGTCATAGACGTATAAAAATAGTCGGACGTAGTCTCGCTAAAACAAAAACTGTGTCACTAGAGTCGGCCACATTTGGACGTGTGCTTTATCAGGTTGACTGATAGGCTGACACGCACACATATACAAGTTAGCCCGTGTAATGACCCACTGATGTGTGTATGTGTGCGTATGTATGTGTTGACACACACGTGCATATTATGTGGCTGACTCTATGGACACAGTTTTTGTTTTAGAGAGACTACGTCCGGTTTTTTTTTATACATCCATAACAGCGGTGTATAATATCACTACTGTATCGCTTTAGGAAAGATGAAACAATGAAACAATTTTGTTGAAAACATAGATCCTCCAAAATGTTAGCCCTTTATTGCCTACGTCTATTCTACGTCTTCAAATTTGTACTTACCGAAACATCACAATTACTTATGAATACTCTGCAATTCATAAAGAATCTAGTTACAGAAATGATTCGAAAGCATGCCTAATTTTGTTCGACATTCACGCTTCGACGATAATTGTCCTGAGAATTGCCCTTGTAGTCCGAGAGCTATGGTATAGAGTCAGTAAGAATTATTGAAAGAAGACAGACAGACGATTATAGGAAAGGTTTTCGATTCATGAATACCTAATTTCTTTTCACAATAATTTGTTTTCAACATTGACACGAAGAATAAGAGCACCTTGATCAAAAGTTAGCTTACTGTACACGATATAGAGTTCTATTTGTTTCACTTAATCTTTTTTTGTTCAAGATCACTACTCGGGTTATGAAGTAAGCGGTAGTTTCTATTTTAAAAGGCGTTTACAGTCCGTCCAGTATGTACTCAGATTGGCATGTCAGTCATCTTATACATAAAATTATCGTGTTACAGAGTTTGCCCAATCAAACAACCCAACTGCTCCGAAAAGGCTTTGGTAGGTCTGAGAATAAGTTGCAAATTATTTTTTACGTGACAACGTCTAGTAAATCGATGTACGCCGTCTTCATAGACGAAAATGTGTCCCGTTATGTCCCGTTACGCTCATTGTACGCTTGCGCCGCATCTATCAATGTTTTGTTATGAGATTGTAACGTTAAACTATCGTCCGTAAACCAACCGACTTTACAGACAACCAATTTTTTGAAATGCCTTAACAATAAGTATAGCTTGGCCTATCTCGTTTTGTATTATTGGACAGTTTTTGTGTTTTATTTCACATTAAAAAAACAAAAATAAAATTGATAAGCGTTAACTTTCGCGATTTTATCAGAAACCACAATATTTTACTTATATGCCAAAAGAAAAAAAATCGTGTCAGTTTGTAGATTCATGTATTTGATTCATTCTTTGCATATTCCATTTTTACAATCAATGATGATATGAAAAGTCTACCATATACCTATGTAGGACAATAAAACCACTATAGACTAGTTTTTGGAACCTTTTACTGCAACATATTTAATTTTCTACAAAAACTCGGTGTCATCATTGCTTCTTGTAAATTGTTTGAGATGTAAAATAAATTAAACCACTTAAGAGTGCGCCTAAAGCCAGGAAAAAATCAGATTTCACCCGCGCGACGCGTTTCTTAATGTGATGTACATAAAGTCGAGAATAGCATGACACAGTTTGGAGGAAAAATCAATATTTAATCAGGCGTCCATTTTTGACCAAGTTTTATTTAATTACTCAATAACTAAACATAAATTTAAAAAAGTGTTCGGTTACTTTACTAGAACGTAAAAATAGGAATTTTATTACCAAAAAATAATGTGGGGTCATCGCTGATAATTTCGAGTACTCGAATTAAAACGGGGTTTTTCGGTGTCATTTTTATTTTTTTATTGTAAAAAACTCTGATCTATTTTTAAAATTCTATTCGGTTATTGTGCTTCTTCTTGATTGTACCCACACGTCAAAATTTTTTTTGTCATAGTTTTTAGTTTCTTAACTTCAGTGAGCGGCTTCGAAAATGTCCTTTTTTCGTTTTCTGGCTTTAGGCGCCCCCTTAACGTATTCATAAGTAGTAAGGCTTTTCTACCGCTTTCTCTATTCAATTTCAGGCGAAAATAGAGAAAGAAGAATATCAACGCAAAAAACATTTCAATGTATTTTTTGATGACAAAACATCTAACGCAAATATTTTCTCGCTCCCCGTCTACAATATTTTCCCAAGCTAGACATTTTCAAAGCCCAAAATTAGATATTAGACTGTTTTTTGAAATTATTGTGTTGTGATGCTGACAACTTTTCTTGAAATATTAATATCCTTGGTGATACCTAATTTTTATTATTTTCTTTTATTGGATTCCATCGAAATCAAAGTCTGTGCAATCTATTTATTAATAACCTAGCTGTATCTGTGACTTTATTAGAAAATAAAGATATTGTAATAGCAATATTTTTTTTTTCCGAAAATACAAAACCGACTTCAATTTAAAATTCAATTTTGACATATTTTACTAAATTTCATAATTTCTATGATAACGTCATCCAGATAAAAGTATATTTCAGTTTTTTGCTGATATTCCAAAAATCACATCACCGATTTCAATACAATTTATATATGGGACTACGTATGAACCATTATCTATCAAACAACAACATAATCATCAAAATAGATTCACAATTGGCGGAACTATCGCGTATACATACAAAAAAAGATGTGGTGTCGGGGACACCAGGGGTAGAAAGGAACCAGGTTGTTCCTTCGGGTAATATAGAAACGAAAGAATTAAAAAAAAAAACGTGAGAGGTGTCAATGGACACCGCGATGGAACGAAGTTCTTTCACTGCCTGAAAACCCCCATCAAACTACTTAGATACGAAATAAATGTTTTGATAAAGGGCTCCCAGCAATGATTTTTCTGAGAAAAAAGAAGTCATGAGACTATTAACGTCAAGACTCGAACAGTAGTAACTAAATTGAGTTGCGACTAAATTCAGTTGCGACTAAATCCATTAGCGACTAAATTCAGTATCGACTATGTTCAACAACAACAACAACATCAACAGCCCACTAAACGTTCCCACTGCTGAGACTCGGGGCCTTTTCTCAAAAGGAGAGAGTTAAGGCCATAATCCACCACGCTGGCCCAGTGCGGGTTGGCGGATGAGACTATGTTCAGTAGTGACAAAATTCAAAAAGTAGTGACTAAATTCAGTAGCGACTAAATTCAGTAGCAACTAAATTCAGTAGTGACTACATTCAGTAGCGACTAAATTCAGTAGCGACTAAATTCAGTAGCGACTAAGTTCAGTAGTGACTAAATTCAAAAAGTAGTGACTAAATTCAGTAGCGACTAAATTCAGTAGTGACTAAATTCAGTTGCGACTAAATTCAGTAGCAACTAAATTCAGTAGCGACTAAATTCAGTAGCGACTAAATTCAGTAGCGACTAAATTCAGTAGTGACTAAATTCAGTAGTGACTAAATTCAGTTGCGACTAAATTCAGTAGCAACTAAATTCAGTAGCGACTAAATTCAGTAGCGACTAAATTCAGTAGCGACTAAATAAAGTAGCGACTATTTAGTCATTACTTGCAGTGGCGATATTGGTTATCGTTTTCTACTTTACCAAACAGTGTCGTTACAACTTTTCGTGAGATTTTTTTCCGTCTAGCCTCCTTTCACAACGCGCGATAAGGAACTTCGTACCAAAAACTAATTTTTATTATTCATGGTACGATAACCTGAAAAATAAAGTCAACACTGGCCGCGGGCAATTTTTACGCGTCACGGTCGTAATAATATGTTTTTTTTACAGTTTTAGTATTTTTATTACTTTTATAGGTTTACACTTGACCGCCATCTCGCCTGATATTAAGTGACGATGCGGTCTACGATGGAGCTTGTTTACATAGAAGAAACCGATTCACTCTCGACTTGAAGACACAAAGATTTTAATCAACAGGGAAAACGCACTCAGGCAACGCATTCCACAGCCTAGACGTTTTTATCACAAAAGTACAGTCAAATCTTTTCGTTCGTGTCTATGGAACATCAACCAGGAAACGATGTCGCTTTTTCGAGCTACGAGCATTCCGATAGAAGAAAGGGCAAGTAAGCAAGAGTAGTAAGTAGAAGAACTAAGTAGTAGGGTTCCAAGGAACCCTTAATCTAACACGCGCATAACTTTTTACCCAAGGGAGACGGTCGGGTAATGTCGAACTCAACATCGTGATGGTGCCCTACCGACTAAAACCTTCCACCTTTGTCGCTAACAGTGGGAACGATTTGACTTCAAAGTTTAATCATATTCTAATTACATTTAAGAAACATCTATATGTCAAGAGGTGATTCGAACAGTATTGGATTTCAATACGAGGCGCAAGCGGTGGGCTGTCATCGCTTCGGCAGAGTCCGGATTATTACGTCGTGCGAGGCTGCTTGAAGACATTTCGGAAGGGAGTACATTCCTCCACCGATAGCCGTCGTGTGACCACGTACATAGTTCGGGAACTGTCTCACGTCTCGTTGATAAGAAATTTCCAATAAGAAAAATTGTATCACATGTTTGTCTCATCGAGTAGTGCTTTGTATTAAACTCATTTGTAAAGTTCCTACGCATTTGTTCTTGTTCGTGAACCACATCGAAGCCCACATATCATGTTTACTGAAAAGGACCAACACCAGTACCATCCTGACTACAACCACTTCTTCTGACTGACCACGCGACATATAAATGAATAATACTAATTTATAAGTCAACGATCCTCCTGAGAGGTTTCCGCGTAGACTAGGCATGGGGGGAGGGCTCAGTGGTAAAAATGAAATGGCGTACAAAATAGATAGAATGGTCCTCGGCGGTAGATTGATGATCTGCTGTTTATTGATATTATCTTTAGAGATAAAAATGTGTCAAATTTATTTAGCCGGCTGACTGAGGTGCTACTAACGTATTGATACGTTTCCGTAAATAATTTGTCCTCTTTTAATGTAATTCGCTTATTTTCTATATGTTATTTTAGGTAGGTACTACAAATTTTGCTTGACTTTTTGAAATATTTTATGTCGTCGATCATTCGTTTTTTAATTGTTTACATTACAAAGTACATACATTACAAGTACAAGAAAATGCCTAAAGCATAGATTGACTACAAGGCGCCATGTTGTTTTCAGGTAATCGAGTGATCTATGTTTCTTGGCATGGCACAATATTTTGTAATACTTAAGAAAATAAAATAAATAAAACAAAATTGGGCTTTTACTTCAAACTAACTTCATAATATTCAATATTTTTTACGATCGTAATAATTCACTCATCTTTAAAACTTACATCATTTGTAGATACTAATAATGTCACCTTGAATACCAACTGCACGATATTTGACATGTATATGTAGTTGTGTTGGTAACATAATTTTGCTTGCTATAAATATGAATAAGCGAATTGATATCTATGAATTGAACTATGCGTGATTCCTTTATTATTACCCCGTTACAACATCTTAGGGGACGTTCACATAATATGTCCGTTTTCACAGGATCCTTTTTAACGGATCTGTCGCTACTGGAGATAGTATTCACACAGCATTTACAGGGTCCGTTTTAACGGATCTATCGCTAATGGAGATAGTATTCACACAACATTTACAGGATCCTTTTTAACGGATCCGTCGCTACTGGAGATACGCTGCTGCACTTTCTTCAGTGTTCGCCCACTTTCAACGAGGATGGACGTTGTCGTGTTGTGTTGGTACTAATGGCGGCTGTGTGCACCCCACACCCCGCGCACCCCCGTGCCAAGCCTAGCGCGGTTTCGATCAAATAAACGGATCAGTATACTGGATCCGGAATACTGTATTATGGTCTGACCCGGCTCATACAACTACATACGCTTAAGCAGACCTGTAAAACGGATTGCTGCTTATTTTATCGGATCGATATTTTGACGTGACAACGTCTTATAATTCGATTAAGCCGGCTGCACGCACGAAAAAACATGACGTCATGCCCCGTTACCGCCGTTACCTCGCCGCATGACGTCATGCGCCGTTACCGCCGTTACCTCGCCGCATGACGTCATGCGGCGTTACCTCGCTCTAAGGCGTAGTTGAAGTTGTCACGTTCAACTATCGTCAGTAAACCGACTTTACAGACAACCATTTTTTTACTGGACCTGGAATACTGTGTTCTGTGTGAACTCGCTCATACAACTACATACGCTAATAACACATACCTACGTTTAAACGGACCTGTGAAACGGACGTTATATGTGAACGCCAGTAAGGGCACTGGCAATTTTAGTTCCACTCCTGACCACCCATTCAAATAAGTTTGCATACCAACCTGTATCATCATCTCGATTTGACATCAAACGACATCAATGACTATTTTAGAACACAGATTTATCAAAAAGTGACAATTCATTTCCTGTGGAAAATTGTCAATGAACGAATATAAAAAGATTAGTTGATAAGAAACCGTGTTGATCTATTTCTGGCATATCGATAGGTTTAAATTTGATGTGTCATCATTGCTATCGTTATTCCAAAAATATGTTTCGTTTATTATGCTTTTAAGATAAGGGCAATGATTAATTTATTTATTGTTGGGCAGCAAATTTTACTACGCTAAAGTTCGGATGTAGAGACCGATGGATAGAAATATGAATAGATGGATAGACGACGGGTGTAGGTATGTATGGATGGATGCAATTTTGATTTATTTTAATTACTTCAGAACGGTCGAACTATTCGGGATGAAATTTAGAACATAAATTATAGTCTATAATATTACACACTAGCAGCGCCCCGCGGTGTTACCCGCGTAGTTCCCGTTCCCGTTGTTTTTTCGGGATACAAAGTAGCCTATGTGTTCTTTCAGACTATATATTATCTGTGTTCCAAATTTCAGCCCGATCCGTTAATACGTTAGGAAGTGATTGAGCAACAAACATCCAAATATCCATACATTGACATTTATAATATTAATAGGATTGGTTTTTGCATATTTTTGGTATGCCATCAATATCCTGTCCATACACGGTTGCCTGGTAACGCTCTTAGCGATAAGCCCGCCAATTAAATTGTTCTGGTATTATTCTTTGTTTTATATTTTTGAAGTGAAAACTTTTTTTGGCGCGCCACAGACAGATTTTTCGTGGGCTGTGAATTGAATTCTAGCGTCACGCTCGGGAATGATAAGAAATCTTCGGGTAAACTCGGGACCGTGGCCATACTCATGGCCAAGCCCTCCGGTTTCACCCATACGCTTCCCTTTGGTAGTTTCCAAAGTAAGCTCTATCAAATTCTGAGTTATATTTTTTCACTTGTATCGGCAATTCCTATGACTGCCAAATTAAAAAAAAAAAATGGTTGTCTGTAAAGTCGGGTTACTGAAGTTAGTTGACCGTGACAACTTCAACTACGCCTTAGAGCAAGGTAACGATGGCGGCGAGGTAACGGCGGTAACGTTACATGACGTCATGTTTTGTGGGCGTGCAGCCGGCTTCATCGAATTATAAGACGTTGTCACGTCAATAATGTTGTTTGTGTTTTGTGGCTAAGAAATTAAGAGTTCTTGTATTGGTTACTTTTTATCGTGATCAAATAATAAAATCGGTAACAAACTACAAGGTATTGTAACACAATCGATAACAGGTTACAGAAATATTTTTACGTTTTTTTACATGTTAGTAGTCTAGTAAGATACCTACGGATTATCACTACTTAAGTTTATGTACTAGGAGGTCAAACCAAAGAGCGAAAAAGTCAGGTCTTCCGTGTATTCTATTGGAACCACGAGCAATGTTACAAAACAACGCTTTTTATAAGTGAAAACTTTTTAAGGCGCTATAGAAAGATTTTCGTTGAATTCTAGTGTCACGCTCAGGAATTATATAAACTCGGGATCACGGTCATTGGCCATCTAGAAATGTTGACGCATTTCTAGATGGCCACAAACTCCGGTTTCACCCGCGTAATTTCCAAAGTAAGCTATCAAATTCTGAGTTTTAAATTTTCACTTCTATCGGCAGTCCCTATGACTGCGCATTTTTTTCAATTTTGCTTCCGGACTTAATATGGTTGCACTTGACTCCCATCTCGCTTTACGTAATGGGATCAAACGTGCTCACCGAGAATTATCCGATTCATCTCGATTTCTACACACCAAGACTACCGGGAAACCCATTTAGGAAACGCATTCCACGGCCTAGATATATTTATTGTTAAATCACACTTGTAAGGCCTCTGGGCTTAAAATAGTGAGCATCCAAAAGCGTGGATATCTATATATTATCTATATCATCTATACTAATATTATAAAGAGGAAAGATTTGTTTGTTTGTTTGTTTGTAATGAATAGGCTCCGAAACTACTGGACCGATTTCAAAAATTCTTTCACCTTTGGAAAGCTACATTATTCCCGAGTAACATAGGCTACGGCAGATGGCGCTGCAGTTGATATCTAGGTTATTATTCGAGCGAAGCCGGAGCGGGCCGCTAGTCTTATATATAAAATTCTCGTGTCACAGTGTTTGTTTCCTTACTCCTCCGAAACGGCTTTACTGATTTTTACCAAATTTTATATGCATATTCAGTAGGTCTGAGAATCGGCTACTAGCTATTTTTCATACCCCTAAGTGTTAGGGGTTGTTCACCCCAAACATTTTTTTTTTTAATTTTTGATCAAACTTTTTTGTTTTTATTTTTTTATAGTGTGGCGTTAAAAATACATACAACCCTAAACTTTTACTCTTTTATCACCAACCCCTGTTTTTTTATAGCCATTTTAGTAATTTAATCATTTGACAGTGAACTCCTAAACGACGGGACCGATTTGAATGTTTTTTTTGTGTGTGTATTCGAAGATGGTTTAAATTCACAAATAAGCCCGGCAGATGGCGCTGCAGTCAGTGTCTAGGTTATGTCCGAGCGAAGCCGGAACGGGCCGCTAGTTATATATAAAACCGAAAGGTCACTCATCACGAAATCTCAGAAACTACAAATGTTATTCTGAAATTTTGTATGAAGGTGTATTTTACGCATTTTTGCACGTAAGCGCTCTCTAAGACGGGATTTTGCGAAATTCAACCGCTAAGAGGGTGAAACAAGGGATGGACTGTTGTATGAAAATGGATTTGAAATTTTTCATAATGCATAGTATTTTAATTAGTTTAGTATAACACGCTTCTCAAAATAATATATTATTTTAAAATAAATATGTTTATTTTTAAATAATAAAATTTTTTTAGGAGCTGCTTCAGGTTTCGGCAGCTTCAAAAACAGATTAAAGTGCTGGCTTATCGATCAAACTTTTTATAGCTACACCGAATTTTTAGAGAGTGATGGCAAAGTCCTATAAAAATGTATAGAAACATTTGACATGGAACATATTATACTCGTATAATGACTCTATACTCTTGACAGTTTTCTGTACAATAATTATTATAAAATAGTAAAGTAGTCATTTCAAACTTTGAAAATGTATACAATTTTTATGATCTTTCTTTTGTTTTTATTTTTTTAATAATTGACGTGTAAATTGTACATTTATTAATAAAAGACTTTGACTTTGACTTTTACTAGTCAAGACCTTTCATTTATTACCCATATTGAGGTAGTAGTAAAAAAAAAACACGTAATTCTCCATTTTGTGGTAGCGGCCATCTTTGATTTTAAATTTGGTATAGTGTTTAGTATTTTACTAATCAAGCTATTTCATTTGATACCCATATTGAGGTAGGTTGTAAAAAAATATTTTGTCTGCCATTTTGTGGAGGCGGCCATCTTGAATCGATAGCTAAGAACATCCGCACGGATATTATCCTTCAAATAAAAAACCGCATTGAAATCGGCCCATCCGTTTGAGCTCTACGGTGCCACAGACAGACAGGTAGACAAACAGACAGACAGACATTTACGCCAAACTTATAACACCCTTTCCTTGGTCGGGGGTTAAAAAAAAACAGCAAAATCGATTCACAATCGGTTGAGCATACAGACAAAAAAAAAGTACAACATACTTTTTGTCTAATTTCCTCAAATATTTTGAAGTTGGTTATACAGAATACAGAAGGTTACTGGTATGGTGTAGCGAAGAATGGCATTGAATATGAGACATCACTAAACAAAACGATAACATTAGAAAAGCTGAATAAACTATGTGAGATATATAGCCAGAAAAGGCAAAACAAGAGCCTGTGTTGTACTTGTTTAAGAGTTATAGTTATCATCATCATCATCATCAGCCCAGTAAACGTTCCCACTGCTGGGACTCGGGGCCTTCTCTCGCAAGGAGAGAGTTAAGGCCATAATCCACCACGCTGGCCCAGTGCGGGTTGGTGGATGACACATGACTTCGAAAGATTCTAGGTACCTACATGTCGGTTTCCTCACGATATTTTCCTTCACCGTTTTAAGTTAGCGGCATTACGCACGTGACTTCGAAAAGACAGTGGTGCGTGTGGGGTTTGAACCCGGGGTCTCCGGATCGGCAGTCGCCGTTCTCCCGACTAGACCAGCCGTAACTTATAGTTATAATACTTATATATTTGCATTTGCAGGATTTTACGTCAATACGTAAATACTCTTCAGGGTTCAAATAAAATACCTTATTAGTAACACGTGTAGTAGTTATTAATACCTAATATTAAAATGCATCAGTTCCACTTTAGTTTAGCAACACAGTTTAAAGTGTTTGTAGTTTGTATCTTATAGCGTTTTGTGACATTTTAAGCCAGAATGTATGGATGTTTGGATGTTTGTTGCTCAATCACGTCCTAACGTATGAACCGACCGGGCTTAAATTTGGAACACAGATAGATTATAGTCTACTTTTTATCCCGAAAAAATAACATGAATGACGGGAACGAGAATTACGGGGGTAAAACCGCGGGGGACTGCAACTGGAAACAATAAGGATGCCAACAACTTTTGAAGTTGCTTTTATTTTGATGATTGACGCTTGTTTACTTAAAAAAATATTTTACTTAATTATATTAGTATTTTTGGTAAGTAAATTTAAATTTTCCCGCTAAAACACAAATGACTGACATGACGTCAATAACCGTCAAACGTTGGTCGCGATTCATGACTGAATGTCTAGTTTACGTGTTTTTTCATGTTTTTATTCGAACACAAACAGTCAAAATCATTGTCGCTAAGCTCGCTAACTACCTCTATAATAAATATGCAGAGAAGTAAACAGTCTAGTTAGTCTTCGACTAGACTTGTTTTGCGGTTAGTGATGTAATAAGCCATGTGTTGGTGTTTGCAGTCACGTGACAACAGATTAAAAATATAGCATTCAAAATCCTTTACAATAAATTTACTATGTCATATAAAATTTTATAAATGTGATATTCGATATTCTTTTCATACAAACTATCATATAAACATTAATTTGTGATTAGTGTTAACATCCCTATTAAAGACGATGAGATGAGACGAGACTATCTTACAGTCGATAACGGAAATGCAAATTTTTTTTCTCATCTCAAAAATGCTCAATGAGCATTAAAAAAGTTTTCATAAAACTGACAGCTCATTGGCACAAGTATTTAAAATTTATTCTTGATTGGATGTAGAGTTGTGGATATTCCCGAAAAAGCGAAGTTGCAAAATCAGTAATCGCCGCTGCTAAAAGTGGCGCGTGTGCAACGGCCTTAATATGAATGAAGTGTTAAGCTTTAATAAACATTGTGTGAATAAAATTTCGTGAAGTATAAATTGTGGATTCAAACAACAAACACGTATTTTTGGGAAACATAATTATCTTTTCACAATAAATTGTGTTGTGATTCGTGAAACGTTGGGGTTTGTAATTAATTAAGTTATTTATTTATTGAGCTTAAAAAACTATGGCTTCGCGTGTGTCTTCTAAATTTATTTTTGAAGTGAAAACATGTTTTGGCGTACCATATACAGATTTACCGTTAGCTGTGAATTGAACTCAAGCGTCACGTTCGTAAATGAAATGAAAGAAATCTTCGGGTAGAAGGTTTCTTTCATTACGAGGGGAAGTACCACACCTTTGCCAGTTATTCTACCGCCAAGCAGTCATTACTGCAAAAATGACTGTGTTCCGGTTTGAAGGGCAATGTTTCTAAAAAAAAAACGTCACTCAAAACTTCTAAGCATTGTATCTTCGTACAGTTTTGTTTGTGAAACAAAAGAAAAACTAAGTGTTATTTTTTTTTATTAATCTAACTGACGGACTAATGACTTATAATTTTAGTTATCATCTCAATTATTCATACCAGCTAAATGCTGGCGGCACATGACGCATGATCTGGAAACATTACAACAGAACTGGTTTCGAGGAAAGGCTCGAGAAAGGAGGAAAGGATGTAGACAAAAGAAAGGTCATGCGTTTTCTGGTAACCAGTACTAGGTCAGGATGCATAATTAATGCCTTGACTGGCCAAAGTCAAAGTTAAGCCAAAGCGAACGACGACGACAAATTTGTACATAGACTTGGAAAAATATTACTGAATACATTAATATAAATATAATTATTATGAACCTCACGACCTACCCACTAGGCCACTACGATTTTATATACCGATTTAGCAGTAGTCACTAAATATCACAGGTCTCCTATAGATCTGCACATTTTTTTTTGTAAATAAAGAGTGACGAGACGAGCAGTACATGTGCCTGATGGTAAGCAACATGCCTGCCACATAACACCACAGTGACACCCAGCTATTGGAACATGAAGAGTGCAAATCATTACCTAGCACTGCTTTGCGCTCGTCACCCAGAGATCTAAGTTGTTATATCTCTAAGCCCTCTAATTTCTCTGGAAACGTTGCCCTTCAAACCGGAACACAGTAATGTTTGCACATAACTGCTTGGCGACAGAATAACTGGCAAAGGTGTGATACTTCCCCAGGTGGACTCTGCCAAGAGTCCTACCACTACAGAAACTACACTACACTTCTTCAGTGTCAGATTGTGTAATGTGTGAATAGTCCACCAATATTTATTTATTTATTTACTACACCGACGATATCGAGGATGACACGATTTATTTTGTCGTCTTGTGTTGCGAACGTCGACCCAAATATCGAAATGCGGCGGTAATGGAGGCTCTGGGCTGGGGTGAAGCTTTTATTACAGCAGGTGCGTTTTAGCAAAACGAGTTTTTTGTCCAGTTTTCAGAGCTATCTACTCATTAGCCAAAACAAATATCAGCTGGTAAAAAGTACATTAAATTTCTACAACTTCTTGCCTTCAAAATGGTAGTTTTATTTTTTTGATAATGAACTTATTGTTTAAATAATCGCCTCACAACGAAACCATGAAAAAATTAAATAATTGTAGTTATCATGCATCTCCTCGAAAATCGTCCATTATTTTGATTTTGTACTTACACTAACGGATAGACAATTCTATTACGTACATTTTGGTAGTTTTATTTTTTTCAAAAGACCAAAATCTGATTTTATAAAGAGTTTATTCTAAAATTTGAGCGTAAAGCAGCGAGAAATCCTACTGTTTCTCTCTTGCTCTTTCTTGCGGTGTGCGATAAGGTAAGAAATACTCAAGGTAATTTGCTCGGTGTACGCCCTTAAAATATGTTTATACAGATCAAACGCACGACAATGCACCAACTAGACTTCCGTAGTAACAATTTTAATAAAATTATGACAAAGTTTTCTGAGTAGGTACTTCTTCTGTCTGAGTTTTTTAAGCCATAATAAGTTTTGCTCTCCCGTTACAATTATTACAAAATTTAACATAGATTAAATATCTATGGTTATAAATATTAACCCGAAGAGTTACTCAAGAGTTAAGAGTTAGCTCACTGTTTTTGTCTATTTTTAAAACAATGGATCATCTACTATGGTGTATTTAAAACATAATACCTATGATGCTTGTGAATATTAAATTGTAAACCAAGTTCAAAGTAACAAAAATGTTTCACACTTCTGAGTGAATCGTTTTTTTCTAGATTCCGTCAAAAGACGCATTATCGCTAAACATGAGACGTGATATTAGACTACAATTAAGTGCAAACGTACTAAATTATTTAAAAAGAAAAAGAAATTGGGAATCCGCTGCTCAGTTGCCGCTCCAATGCTACGCCGTCACCGCCTATATTGGCGGTGACGTGAACCCGTAAAATGTTCCTTTTCGAAAAATAAATAAATATAGCTGGACCATTCACACACAACACCATCTGACCCCAAATTAAGCAAAGTTTGTACTATGGCGGCCAGATAACTGATATAATACTTATATAGTTTTCAATACATACCTACTTATTATATTTAGGAACACCCAGACACAGTACAAATGTTTGAATTCATCACACAAATATTTGCACTGGGTGGGAATCGAACCCACGACCCTCGGCTTCCCAGGCAGTGTTACTACCCACTAAGCCACGAGGCCAGTCAACAGTTCAAAGCGCCTAAAAAAGGTTTCCACTTTTAAAATATGTAAATGTAAACTTCAATGCGTAATATTTACGAAACATATTCCTTAAATCAGATAATGATTTTCGCACATTCAATATTTATTATGACTTGGTTAGA
This sequence comes from Ectropis crepuscularia, assembly GCA_963693475.1. Taxonomy (NCBI): domain Eukaryota; kingdom Metazoa; phylum Arthropoda; class Insecta; order Lepidoptera; family Geometridae; genus Ectropis; species Ectropis crepuscularia. Next base: position 15,347,936 of record OY856361.1, on the reverse strand, counting down.
CTGCCCTCTCATTGTGTAATTATTTTGAACATAAAATGTCGGATTCCTTGTTACCTCAGAGCTCAGAAACAAGAATACACCTCAGAGTTACAAGATCATAAAAGAAAAAATCTTGCAATACTTTTATACATATTTTTTTCTAGATTTTGGTGAAACGAGATGTTTTTACAATGCTTATATATACTATGCTATGTTTACATCGTATGGTGGTGGCAGAAAAAAAACAAAAATAACATACCACAGCCTCCGAAATTTTCGGGATATTTTCCCATTATTGGGCACATGTGGAAGTTTAAAGGAGATCGCAGACGTAAGTAACAGATACACGTACGTATGTATGTATATGTTTATACAGTGCTACAAAGCTACACTTCCGAGGTGTGGTATCACATATCTGTTGCAATTCTGCAAAAATGCATCTCAGCTACTGAGATGAATTTTTCCTCAAATTTAGGAAAAAAAACGTAAACATTTTGGGGAATTTGGAAATCAGGCATCAGCAGCCCTGGGTGGGTTGACGGCAGCTTTGGTTCTCATTTTGGTCACTTTACGTTAGATCCTTGTAACACTGTAAGCAATACGAATAGGACCTTCTGCCTAGGCCTAAACTCAGCTCTCAGGCCTAAAGTTAATAAAAACCACTGCCACAAGAAGTTACAAAGTCAAAATACTGTGAAGTAATTATTTTGTGTGTGAACTTAATTATTTTTGTGTGTAAAGTATTAATAACCTTTGATATCCTATTAATATTATAAATGTCAATGTATGGATGTTTGATGCACAATCACGTTATACCGTGTGCACGAATCGGGCTGCAATTTAGAATACAGGTACCAAGACTATATCTTGGAAAACACAGGTTACTTTTTATCCCGAAAATATAACAGGAACGGGAACTACGCGGGTAACGCCACTGAGCGCTATTATTAGAATCTTAATATAAGCGATAACGATGATGATCATCAGATGATCATTTATTAACACTTCCTGAATGGTATACCCACATTTATACATAGATTCATCCTTAAATCCACTCACTGGAAGCCGAATCCCCGTCAGTTTGACGGTTAAAGGGGTCATTCGGTAACCGACTTTTTATTTTCGAAGTAATGACGGGGTGTTATAAATTAAGTGTATCTGTGGGTGTGTGTGTGGGATGAACAGATTTACATTTCGATTTTTTTAGTTGTAAAGGTAAACTGGTCAAGAGTATTCTTAGCTTTGTTTCATAAAATCACATTAAGATGGCTGCCGTTACAAAATAGTACGTTACGTATTTTTGCGCCGACCCAACTCCAAGAAAGGTTATGTTTTTATTTTTAGTTACTAATGTAAATTATTTAAATTGTGTATTTACCATGATCAGTCTCTGCAAGCACCACCTGTTTACTAGTATGAGGTATTTGCTAAGCATCTCTTTCCTTCACTGTTTCAATTTCACTTAAAAAAGCCCAACTAGACTCACATCTCCAGCAAAAAAGGGGTATTTCAGCAAACCTGAATGCTCAACGCATACAGGCATACACGCACTCTTTACAGATCTTTAAAGTTAATGTATTTTCAAATTTCGTTTTTAGAGGCATTCAAAGTAATCCAATTAATGTCAAAAGAAACTCTGGAAAAAGGAGGCGTTTTGACGGTAAACATTGGACCACGCATTTTATATAGTAAGTATTCATAATTGTTGCAAAATTTTTTTTTAATTGTTTTTTATTTTGATGGGTCCGCAGTAAAAATGTAATCTCTTGTCATCAGGCGGATTGTCTGCTTTTACTACTATTATCTTTTATACAAAATTCTCGTGTCACAATGTTAGAGTTACTTTACTCCTCCGAAACGGCTTTACTGATTTTTTACCAAATTTTATATGCATATTCAGTAGGTCTGAGAATCGACTACTATCGATTTTTCATACCCCTAAGTGATTTTTGTTGTATGTATTTTTTATTGTGGCATTAAAAAATACATACAACCCTAAATTTTTACCCTTTTATCAACAACCCCAATTTTTTAATAGCCATTTTAGTCATTTAATCATTTTTAATCCCGCTCGATAACCGATCAATTATCGTCTTTTTGTAAATGTTTTTCACTCTATTTCGATTAAAATTTCCCGGAGCTTATGGCAAATCTAACATTGTTTTATGAAAATAAACATTTATTTTTATTATTAAAGTTTAGGGTTACCATGGATGGTTTAGATTCACAAACCAGCCCGGCAGATGGCGTTGCAGTTGGTATCTAGGTTATTATCCGAGCCAAGCCGAAATGTAATTGTCAAATGCAATGCCAAAGGAAATGTAATTTCCATTTAATCGTTGAATTGTAGTATCTGAGTGACCGAGTTTTGTGCATATTAAACACTGAGTTTAATTAGAATAAAGAAAGGGCTTTCCAGTAATAGGTAGATTTCCTCGAAAAAACTAAAACTTGAAAAAAAAAAGGAGCCGTCTGGATTCAAAACCGGATCTATTATTTCGTAACCGCCCAATTTCCCACCTGAGTTATTATACTGTCACGCAACGTTGCGAAATTTAGTTTTTGATTGTCTAAAAACGCTTTCCGAGATTCAGATTCTAAATATATAAATATACAAGAATTGCTTGTTTAAAGGTATTAGATAAAATATGATCTATAACAGTATTAATTTACATAAATTAATTTTTATTTTTAGCAATATCAGATCCAGATGACTGCTTGCAAGTGGTTAATGAATGCTTGGACAAGGATTATTACTACGATTTTGCGAAGCCGTATCTCGGTAATGGTCTGACTACAGCTGAAGGTACGATACAAAATAATGGAAAATAATCTTATTTTATGCTCGCAAGACTAATTCCATTTAAAATTTGGATATCTAATAATGATCTAATCCCAATTTCATTCAGATTGAATGAGTAGTGCGTTGTGTAGCATATAAATAGACAGTGAGACATGAAAGAAAGAAGCCAGTTTTAGCATTAACAAAAACAAAAAAAAATCTTTGATTAAAAACCGGTTACAGTTAAAATAATAGGTAAAATAGCTCAACTACCTTCTTTCTGGTCAATTTTGGCTGCAGCGACTATTACCTGCTTTAAAGTCAAAATACTACTCAAAAATGCCTGTTGGGCTGTGAATTCCTATTCTGACTATTTTTTTAAAATCTATTTATTTATGCAATATAGCGAGCTATGCTTGGAGTTTCACTGCGTCATAAAATCCAGAACTTCGGAAATCTGCAGAAGAACCAAGGTCATCGAAATACCTCTCAAAATTAGTAAGCCGAAGTGGCCATGGGCAGGCCATTATACCTCGCCGCAGAAGTAAAGAAGGTTCTCGAATGGCGACCACGAACCGAACAGTCGTAGGACACACACATGATCGAACGATGATATTGTTCCGGCCGCGGGAAGTCGGCGGATGGAGGCGGCACAAGATCGGTCATTGTGAAATTATATGGAGGGGCCTATGTTAGCATGGACGTCTGCAGAGTGCAGATGATGATGATGATAATTTATTAATTTATAATGATATTTTAAATACACTACCAAATTAACCCTCATGATATTCCAGTGCCGTTGTGGAAACAGCATCGAAAACTAATGAACGTAGTATTTCGACCGCAGATCCTAAATGGATTTCTTGGAGTCTTCAATCACCAATCAAGGCAATTGGTAGAGCAGTTCAAAGCAGAATTGGGCAATGAATATTTTAACCATGAAGAATACATTCGGTTAAATCATCTGGAATCAATTTGCTGTAAGTAATTTTAAGCGAATTCAAAACAGGACAAGGTACTCAATTTGGCTGTATGTTTTTTTATGTACATAAATATATTATGCAGTATCTGTGCCATTGATAATGAATCGATTATGATATATTTTTTTCCTTGTCTGGTGGATCATACATAGTCTATAATCATTTTATAGTTTTTGAAATATTTACGTTAAACTAAGATTTACTTATATTTAGAGTGATAACTTCTAATGAAATTTGGTCGAGTTTGCGAATTTAATGACTGGTCGTGGGTTCGATTCCCACCCAGTGCAAATATTTCTGTGATGAATTCAAATGCTTGCACTGTGTCTGCACGGTGCAATGTTTGCACGGTGTTTCCATGTATAATAAGTATGTATTTAAAATATTAGCTATCTGGCCGCTATCATACAAGTTTTGCTTAATTTGGGTTTAGATGGTGTTGTGTGTGAATTGTCCACCAAAATTTATTTACTTATATTTATTTAATTTAATTGAAGTCAATTGAAAATTTGTATATTTTTCTGAAAAAATAACTTATTTAATGTTGTTAAATAGTGGAGCAAGTCTCCTATATCTGCAGTTTCTCAATTTTTTGGATCGATTGCTTCTATTAGTCATATTTGAACGTAATTCTCTACAAAAGAACATTTCAATGCTTTTGAAATTTACAACACAATTTTAAGACACGTTTTTTAAGGAGGTTTTTTGTAGAGGTCATCTGGGGCCAATTACCAAAGGACCTTTTAAAAATATAAACACAATCACATAACTGGTTTCCACCGTACAAGCTTGGTAGGGTACATGGCTTACCTTGACTGTTTTAATAATGCGTCATTTGTAATGAACTGGCAATACCATGCTGTTCCGATCCCGTTATTTTGCCGAGAAACAAATAGTGTTATCAAAGACTACCTTATTAACCCATTAGGTCCGTTACACTAGCCGGAGGGAGGTGGCGTAGAAAATAGCAAATGACGATGTCGAGTCGATTACTAGCAGACCCCCAATTGGTTGTGATCGGCTCAACAGACGAAATCGGACTAAAATTAGAAATAGGTTTAAAATGCTCCCAACTCCCCTATTTTCCTCTCATTCTATTATTTCAAAAATATACCTATTTAAAAAATGAGTACCCTAAAGACAAAGGTCACAGACCTCGGAGTCTGTAGAGGGTTTAAATTAAGTTTAAAAAAACAACATAATAACAATAAGCCATAGTCCAACATGCCATCGCCACAAATTGGGAGTTGACAGACTTCAGTTGCCTTTAAACAGCTAAATAAAGAGTTAAGTCTTGTTCAATGAGTTGTTTTCCTCACGATATAAAATTTTCTTCAACCGCAAAAGAAAAATCGGTTCATTAAATGGACCGTAAATTGTAAACGGTACGTTTCACAGAAAAGTTTTTCAGCTACAAAAGATGCAAATTTAATTTTCTACAATAACAATTGTTTTGTTTTTGCCTTAAAGTGCATAGGTAGTTTTCGAGATATCGGTCAAAAACTTTCATTCAAGATTGCGCTTGATGCTCATCCTGAATCTGTCAGCATTTTGTGATTTTGTGATCAGTAAGTGATTTTAAACCTCATTAAAAATGAAATTTGGATCGGAAATTTATTGCAAAGTTAAATTCTATAATTATATACTGGCCTAGTAGTAGTAGTAGTCCAGCAGTTTTTGTATAAAACAGTAACAAACATCTATATTATTTACCCTGCGTTGTATTTCGGCATTTATAATATTAGTAAGATTTCAAGGCTGATGGATAAATAATCTATTCCAGTGACAGCATTTGGAGCTGACATCTCAGAGCTAGGTGGAATTCATCAGCAGTTTCTGGAGGCAGTCGAAGAATCCACAGATATAGTTACAGAGAGATTCCAAAAAGTATGGCTGCATAGTGACTTTCTCTATAAATGGTCCAACTTAAAAAAGCGACTGGACATTGTTGTTGAAAAGTTTGAAAAATTTACAAGCAACGTAAGTATAGTACTATACTTTGTTACTTACACATGGTTTTGTACAGTATAGAGTGACAATAAATCTCTGTATCTAATATTTCAAGAAAAATCGGCCGCGATAGAAAAACCAGTTCATGAAATGGGCCATAAAACGGAAACGGTAACTTTTACAATATGTTTACAGCCAATAATAGATGCAAAATTTTATTTTGTATAATAATGGTATCCATAACTTTTACCTTAAAATGCATAGTTTCTGAGATATCGCCCAAAACTTTAATTCAAGATGGCACTTGAAGCTCTGCCTGGATCTGTCAGCATTTTGTGATTTTATGCTCAGTTAAGTGATCTGAGCGACACACACGGTATATATATATAACACGTGCGACATAGCTCAACGCATTAGCAAACTAAAGTGGCAATGGGCCAGTCATATCTGTGGTAGAACCGAAAACCGTTGGAGTAGACGTTTTCTTGAGTGGATACCACGAATCGGAAACATAGTGTAGGACACCCTAAGACTAGATGGAGTGACGATATACGGAAGACAGCAGGCAGTGGATGGAGACGTATAGCCGAGGATAGGGCTACCTATGTCCAGCAGTGGACTAAAATATGTTGATTGCTTTTTGATGATGATGAAGTGATCCAAACCTTATATAAAAAAATTGGATCGGAAATTTAGTGCAAAGTTGACCAAAAATGTCCATTTTAGTGGCCTATTTGTTAAATAGAAAAATATATGGTGTAATTTTAGTAATTGCTGATTTAACCTCTTAACTGGTTTATAATTGCTGTAGTAGTTTTTGGCAACATGTGAATTACCTATGGAGTTCGAGTAGTGTATTGAATTGTTAATAACTAAATATGAATGCTGTTGTAGATACTCGCTAAACGAAAACTGGAAATGTATGATGTTAAAACATCTTTCAATGAAGCAGGTATGTAGTATATCATCATATTTCTGGCTTTTATGATATAAGCAATACTTGGTTTGAGACTATAATAAAATTGTTAAAATAATTTAATGATTCGGTTTAATAATTAAATTGGTAATTAACGAAATTCTTTATTATATTTTACCTCTCAAAGTTAATTTTATTCATAAAATGTTGACCACACTTTTCTGACATAAAAACTCTTTTCTAAGATTTAATAAAGTAGCCAAGTGCGAGTTGGACTCGCCCATGAAGGGTTCCGTTCCAGCAAGTAACATAATATACATAGTACACATAGTTCTAGTAGTTCGTTGTAACTTTGATCGAAGTTTTAATAATAGTGTATTTATGACGTACTAAAAAAAAACTACTCATCAGATCGAGTTCAAACTAATTTTCGTTGGTAGTTTTCATGGTAATGTACATCATATATTTTTTTTAGTTTTTTCATTCTCTTACTTTAGAAGTTAGAGGGGGGGGGGACACACATTTTACCACTTTGGAAGCGTCTCTCGCGCAAGTTATTCAGTGTAGACAAAAATTATTTTAGAAACCTCAACATCATTTTTTAAGACCTATCGATAGATACCACACACGTGTAGGATTGATGAAAAAAAAATTTTTGAGCTTCAGTTCTCAGTATGGGGGGCACCCCTAATTTTTGTTTTTTTAAAAAACTTTTGTAAAAATCTTAATGCGGTTCACAGAATACATCTACTTACCAAGTTTCAACAGTGTAGTTCTCATAGTTTCGGCAAAAAGTGTCTGTGACATACGGACGGACAGACAGACAGACAGACAGACAGACAGACAGACAGACAGACAGACATGACGAATCTATAAGGGTTCCGTTTTTACGTTTTACGGAACCCTAAAAAGGTACCGTTCGTTTTATACGGAGCATATCTCTCTACCTAGTCTGTGGACGGAGCATTTTGAAACCGTGCGTTTTACATTACACATTACAGCACTAGTGCGTAATAAGATACATTACGATACAGAAATTGGTCCAATAAGAGACCCTTTACGAGCAAATATGTTATAAAAAAGATTACATGTCTAATATGACTTTACATGGTAAATAAGAAAACATTGAATGTAACAAAAACTTGATAACCTTAACTTATGATCTACAAATTGCAAGCTGAAACAATGGTGATCAATTTAAGGAAAAAATATAAAAATTACAACAATGTAACTTTACTCGTATGTTACAAATGGATTATTGGCTCACAATGGTTCTCAGTAGGGTCTAAAACTTCTAAGTCTCTGGTTGACCAGCGCAGTGCAGTGCTAGGTAATAATTTAGACTCTTCATGTTCCAATACCTGCGTGTAAAGGCCGATTTACATCAGACGAGCGAATGCTCATTCTATCCCCACTGTATCAAATTAATTTGGTGTAAACAAACGTCGAACATTCTTTCGTTGTTTTGTTTGCGTTCGCAAAGATTCTATGGAATATTTAGTATGGAAAACGCTAAGAACGATCTTTCGTTTACACTAAAAGATCGAGAAAGAATGCTCTTGTTCTAGCTCTAGCTCTATGTTCGTTCAGTTTAAATCGGCCTTTACTGAGCTGCTATTAAAGGCAGGCATGTTGTTCATAAACAGGCGCATATCTAACTCGTCTCGTCACTGTATGTACTATTGTAATAAAAACTTAAATGATTAATTTATTAATTTATTTTCAGAAAATTACACTCCATTCGTAAATCATCTTCTAGAATTGTCTGAAAAGTCAGATTGTTATTCTGAAAAAGATATAATGTACGAGACTACAACCATAGTATCAGCTGGCTATGAGACTTCCGCATGCACAACTACCTTAGCTTTGATGCTCCTAGGTACACACACAGAAGTACAAGAGAAAGCATACCAAGAGTGAGTATTTTAAAAGTTATTTTGGAACAAACCAAACCAACTATGTACAATGATTACAAATACTTATACCTACCTAGTTTAAATATACCTATTACACAACGAACAATAATTTCAAACACATAATCCACCCCTAACAGTACCCGGCACAAAGGTGCTTATTACACTGGCAACATGACACCGCTGAATAGCGATGGACAATCTTTGTGCCAGGTACAAGCCGGAGCAGGACCATCACCGCCATTTTCTCTTATGCGATGTTCTTACTCTCTAACCAGCTCCCGCGCTTTTTGGAACTGGATCTAGAGGTATATTTTGATATAAGGTGTCCATCACATGCTGATAGAGTGTGCTAGTAACGAACCTCAATGAAGGGATTGGACACAGAACAATATTTTGCTTGTTTGAGTACCTATTTGCAGCATATTGTTTTTGCCATTTTTCAATTAATCCAAAGTTGTAATGTTTATATCTTATAAAAAAATTATGTAAAGATACCGAAAAATTGGTATTTGCAATTTCAATGCCGGTTTTCAAACATGCTTGAAATAATCTGTTATTACCGGTTTTCGGTAATTCCGAAAACTGGTATCCATGCCCTAACGGCTAGTTATTAATACATCGATCTAGTCAAAGATCTACATAACAAAAGATGGACAAAAATTAGAAGGCACAAAGAAGCATATAATATCCCAAACGTTTTGCGTATATTTTCCGGGAAAAAAGAATACGGTGCCAAATGTAGACGCAGCATGATAAGTCATTATTGGTTTTTAGAAGATACTTATAGTTACATAAATATTATGACGACTCTGTGGAATTATCCCAATATCCTCTCTACAATGGCAGATATTTGCCAGATAATGACCCCTCTATGATGGTGCATCTAGCTAGTACCACGTAAAATCAGTGAATGTGGTAAAAATGATTTCTCTGTTGCATTCAACTAGCTTAATCAGCCATTCAATCATCAGCCTTTCTTCTTGTGCCGTTTACCTAGCGGCCTGGATGATATTTAGCCTTTTGATCAAACAGCCAGGCTTGGGTTGGCTTGGGTTAATATTTGCTTCCCTAGTCTATTCAGGTAGTCATGTTTATTGTCTTCAAATCGAGAGTGAATCGGTTTCTTCTAGGTAAGCACGCTTGATCGTAGATCGCATCGTCGCTTAACATAAGGCGAGATGGTGGTCAAGTGCAAACCTATAACAGCTAAAAAAATATGTTAATTTCTGGAACTCTTTTCCCAATTACTCCACGCACTGAGGAAGCACGAGTAGAAATTCCCAGCCACGGTTGGGATTCGCCATTACACAACAAGAAGCAAACCTCGGTGGCAAGGCAAGTAGTGTGATGTTCAGAATTCACCACGTGGAGGTTCTAAGGCCATGCACTCCATAAAGAAACTGTATTTTTTTGTGTGGGGCAAAACGTTTACGTATGACCACCATGCAGGAACAGGGTGGGATAAGTCGGGTTCGGCACCATAGGAGCGGACGTGGTGCCCCTACCGATTGTATGTTGTTATTGTGCTCTGATTAAAACTTGAGCGGATGTTCTGAGAATGTACGCGTGTGTTTCTGTCACAAAATACCCAAAAAACATACGAAGCGAAGCTAGGGTGAGTCTCTAGTATACTCATATGATCTAACTTGTGACTATCTACTACAGAATTGTGCACATCAAATGTTTCGCGATCTATTGACATTGCTGCAGTCAATGCATGCTGCAGTTGGTGTGTCAATGTGCTGTTTTGGGAAGGCATGTTGTGTATCATCAGGCACATGATGTCCTGCTCGTCTCGTCACTCTCAACTATATGAACAACGTGCAGCAAGGTCCTCCTATTTCCCTAAATCTATGTCGCATGTGTCGACGCCTAGACATCGTAAGTATGTACTCGTATGACAATGATGATGATTTTGAATGTACAAGATAACTAAATAAATAACTCATCATCTGGCTGATTATGAACTATGGAGAGAGCAATGCTCGGAGTCACATTGCGTGACAGAATCCGTAATGAGGATATTCTCAAAAGAACGAAAGTAGCCGACATAGCTCGAAGAGTAAGGACGCTGAAGTAGCAATGGGCAGGCCACATCTCTTGCAGAACTGGCAACCGATGGGGAAGAAAGGTTCTCGAATGGCCACCACGAACCAGAAGACACAGTGGACGGCTTCCCACTAGATGGACAGATGACTTTAGAAAGTTCGCTGGAAACCGCTGGTTGCAGGTTGCAGGACCGTTCCTTGTGGAAATCTAGGGAGGAGGCATATGTTTATCAGTTGATGTCTTGCGGCTGATAATGATGAGTTATTTATCTTGTACATTCAAAATCATCATCATTGTCATACGAGCACATACAATATCTAGGCGTCATGCGACATAGATTAAGAGAAAGAGGAGGACTTTGCTGCACGTTTTTCATATATTATGACGATTACAAAAAACTGCTTCCTAGATCTTGTTCAGACCAGTTTTCGGTGGAAGTTTGCATGGTAATGTACATCATACTTTTTGTTTAGTTTTGTCATTCTCTTATTTTAGAAGTTACAGGGGGAAAGACAGAAGACACACATTTTACCACTTTGGAAGATTCAATCGCGCAAACTATTTAATTTAGAAAAAAAAAATACAAACCGCAATATCATTTTAAAGACCTAACCATAGATAAAGAAATCTAATTTTTCAAAAAAAAATCTTGATTTGTATGGATCTCTAACCATTCCAAAGTTGTATTCAAACATAATTTTGTCGTTTGGTGTTCATATATCATAACTAAGGTTAAATAATAGCTTTATCAATTTAGTTAACTAAATATTTAAAATACGACGAAATTTCTAATTATATTTCTCATTGTTTGAGCAAACTGACGTGGTTGATTCTAAGTTAGCCCAGCTGGTTTCAACCATAGCCACTAGACAAACACCGCCTATACTGCGAACGAAATACAAATTCGGCACTTGAACTAGCCTAGAAAAGTACCACGCTTTTGCCGTTATCCTATCTCCAAGCAGTAATGTGTAAACATCGATGTGTTCCGGTTTGCAGCTTCAACAGCAAAATATTATGCTAATTGCTGCTATGGAACCTTTGATGGGCGTGTCCAACTCGCACTTGATCACTTTTATTTATATTTATTGTGGATCACCGCCGATTGTAGATCGATTTTGGTGGTTATTTTTCATTTTTGTAGATGATAGTTCAGAGATAGAATATCTATCTATATGTATAAAAGCGAAGGGTATGTAATGAATCACGAAATCTCAGAAACTACAAATGCTAGGAGTCTGAAATTTTGCATGTAGGTGCCGTTTAGCACGTAGGCGCTCGCTAAGACGGGATTTTGCAAAATTCAACCCCTAAGAGGGTGGAATAAGGGGGTGAAAGTTGTACATAAATGCTTAGAACCAACCCTTAGTGCTAGAAACTTAAAATTTCACATACATATTCCTCCTATGATGGAGAGAACTAGGAAAGGATTTATGAAAATTTCATCCCCAAAGTGGATGAAATAGGATAAAAAAACTTGTACATATTTATAGGGGATGAACATTTTACATAAAAGCTTAGGTTTTACGCCAACGACTTACAAAACGCGAGCGAAGCCGCGGGGAAAAGCTAGTTACATATAAAGTTTTTATCGAAATCGGTGTGGCGGTTTCTTAAATATGAACAAAACACTAAAACTAGCTGTCTTGTATTTTAAGGCCAATTATTATCCACGTAGCTGCACGACATCCGCACGATTTCGACAATTGTCGGATACAAGACGAATGTTTGCATCTTGCGTACAAATAATGAAGTCTGTGTCCACGAAACGTCAACGACACGACAGCCGCACGTCTTGCGTTTGTTCGTAGGATGTTGGTAGGATGCATGCATTCGACAAAAGACGCGTGCGTGGACAGTAGGCCTAACTCAGACGTAGCGATAGACTGTTATGAAATTTTGGCGTGTCTGAGTTTAATTTTAAATTGAAGTCAATTTTGTTTTTTCGCAAAAAAATAATATTTTTACTAAGATCGGTTCGGTTTGCCAGAGAAAGCTCAAAATATTATTTTTTTCAGGATACGTGAGGTGTTTGGTGATTCAGAAAGAGATGTAACGAAAGAAGATTTACATCAATTAGTATATCTTGATGCGGTTTTCAAAGAAATCACGAGGCTATATCCTATCGGTCCTATTATTGCTAGATATATGGTAAAGGATGTGCGACTTAGTAAGTATCTAAATATAATAAAAAACTTTTATAGCATACATAGTAGGGCCAGTGCAGCCGGCCAACTGGTAGTGGGCTTTAAAGTCTTGATTATCTGTAGATCTTTATTGGTCTATGGTTTATGAATAATTTAGATATACTTAGTGTAGTTAGGTATGTAGTACTCATTGTACATAAATTATTTTAGTTTTGTTAATAAAAGCGCTAGTCGCTTTTAAAAAAAATTACAAATTTAGGTAATTTCTTGCTTAACATTACATACACTACCGCGTAATTGACTTTTAAGCATTTATACGATTTTGTTTAAAGTTAAATTTAAAAAAAAATTAGGTATATCTACACTAATATTATAAAGAGGAAAGATTTGTACCTATTTTTGTATGTTTGTATGTTTGTAATGAATAGGCTTAAAAAGTACTGGGTCGATTTAAAAAAAAAATTAACCAATAGAATGCTACATTCTTCCAATTTGACATAGGCTACATTTCATTTTGAAAAAAATTGGGGATCCTTGTTAAAATTTGAACAATGTAACCGAAGGTGTAGAAAAATGAGTCTTAAAATGTCTTTCGTCGAATGCGCTGCCGAAACTATTAGCGATAGAACAAAATAATGTACAAAAATATTGAAGAACATTATAATGTCTACAAAAAACTCCGCGGTAGCATATGTCCAACTATTGTAGTTATGTCACTACAACAACTTTTTTCATCTTAAACATTAATGAAAATGCTAACCAAATTCAAACCATGCTATTTATGTGTTTATATTAATCCTTATTCAAATAAATAATTTTATGGTCAAGATCATTTAACTACCTATAATAGTACATTATGATATAAGTGCGGTAAGTTGATAATTACAGCCGAGGCTTTATTGCTAGCTCGAGCCGAAGGCGAGAGCTATAATTAGCAGAGGCTGTAATTATCAAAGCGCACGTATGTCATACGACGTTTTATAACATATTTGCGAGGAAATAAACAAAACTCTGACGACATTTTCAAATAAAAACAATACAGCGAACAAAACGCGCGGAATAATATTTACTTGATCACAGATCACAGCACAGAGTAAGTAATCACTATGGATCACAGATTAGCAATGCGCGCGCATCGGCGCCTTTTTTTTAAGCAACGGCACAGAACCAGCCGGTATGCCATTAATAATAAAGTAAATTAAAATGTTTGTGTTTTGTAACAGAAAAATTAAAGTAATTTATGGTCTAAATTAATTAAGTTAACGAATTTAATCATTCTTTATTATATTTTACCTCTAAAAGTTAATTTTATTCACAAAATGTTGACCACACTTTTCTGACATAAAAACTCTTTACTAATATTTAAAAAGGTACCGTTCGTTTTAGACGGAGCATATCTCTCTACCTAGTCTGTGGACGGAGCATTTTGAAACCGTGCGTTTTACATTACACATTACAGCACTAGTGCGTAATAAGATATATTACAATACAGAAATTGGTCCAATAAGAGACCCTTTACGAGCAAATATGTTATAAAATAGTTTTTAAATTATTTCATTTGACTTTCCATTCAAAATATATTACGAATTAAAAAAAATCCAAAAATAAATAATTGTCTACCCCGTGCGAAGCCGGGACGGGCTGCTAGTGAATATATATTTATTTATTTTTTACTTTTATAGGCTTACACTTGATCGCCATCTCGCCTGATGTTAAGCGACGATGCGGTCTACGATGGAGCGTGTTTACCTAGAAGAAACCGATTCACTCTCGATTATAACTTTCAGAAAACTATACGTTGAAGGCTGGAAACGGTATTGGCATTCTCATTTGGGCCTTACACCGGCATCCTATGTGGGGTCCTGATGCTGAGCTGTTTCGCCCTGAGCGGTGGTTAGATGGGTCAGCTCCCAGTAACACACGCGCCTACGGAGCCTTTAGCCTTGGAAAGAGGTCTTGTATAGGTGAGAAGACTACTGTTTTTTTAGTGAAAAAAAAGCTAAGAAATACCCTGTGAATAAGCAATAGCCCTGCTCTTAGAGACACAAGCAAAGGTAAACTTAATTGTTGATAACTATTGCATTTATTGTGAGCGGGTTTATATAGAGCTTATACAGGGTTACTGGTAATCAGCCTCCATCTGTTTAAGGGCATGTTCTGTATATTTTACAAACAACTTTTGTTCTACAACTTTCGTTAAAACTCAATAGATAATCCAAACAAAATGTGTTTGTTGCCCTCTCTAGTACTGTTTAGTGACTTTTTAGTGGTTATTCACTTCGGCACATCATTTATCGAGCGTTAAAAACGTATGCGCTCTTGTTACGAATTGTTACGAAGAGTCCGACGCTTTTAGACCGTGCAACCACACTTGTTATTTATGTTGTATTAAAAAAAACACACATTTTTTTTTTAAACTGTAACACAAAAGTTAACGTATTGAATGTACCTAACACCCCCGTAAAAGGATGCAGATTGATTAACCAGCCAGATTAGCCCAGTAACCTTGTATATAGAGATGCCATTCCGAATCGAATGGGGCTTTAGAGATACCATTTCGCATTTTATTACACTTCAATCACAATGTTAGGAAAATCGGAAAAAAAAATTGACCTAAACAGCACTTGTTGACTAAATTAAGGAGAGAGCCAAAGCAATGGTGATAATAAATGCAAATACCTGTCATATCAGACTTCAAGGCCTGTTTCCATTTTAATAAGTGCAAGTGCGAGTGATTGGTGCAGGTGTTTAGTGATAAAAATATTCACTACGACTACAAATCTTTTGGCAATTAGATTTTGTTTGTAAAAACACTACTACAACTTGGTTTGGGCTCAACCAGGCTCAACAACTAATCTACATAATATTAAGTATGGCCTTTTGAGGCGCCATGTGTTTGAAACTTATTAAACTTTTGATTATTAACAGAATGAACATAAGTCATAAGTAACCAGTTCATTGTTCGTTATAAATTATTATTGATACTAGCAGCGCCCCGCGGTGTTACCCGCGAAGTTTCCGTTCCCCGTTGTTTTACCGGGATAAAAAGTAGCCTATGTGTTCTTCCAGACTATAATCTCTCACTGTTCCAAATTTCAGCCCGATCCGTTCATACGTTAGGACGTGATTGAGCAACAAACATCCAAATTTCCAAACATCCAAATATCCAAACATCCATACATTGACATTTATAATATTAGTAGGATTAATCCAAAATAAAAATATCTTAAGTTGGATTTAATTACACACAAACATTAAAATATAATGAATATCGTGACATTTTTTATCTATTAAAATTAACCAAGTGGGCTGTTTGTACATTCTTTGTTTGTACGATATTGACGCTTGAAAAATACTTAGAATAGTGAAGAAGGAAGTGACAACAGTCAGAAGAGGACAGTTGTATTTTTTACTTTTATAGGTTTACACTTGACCTAACTCTAACTCGACTGATGTTAAGTGATGATGCGGTGGACAATGGAGCATGCTTATCGACTGCGAAACCAAAACCGATTTACTATAGATTTAAAGACACCAAGATTATAACCATCGGCAAAAACCCACTCAGACAACGCAGTCCACAGCCTCGACGTTCTTATCATAAAAGTACAGTCAAACCTCTCCGTTTGTGTTTTTGGAGCACCAGCCATGAAACGATGTCGCTTTTTCGAGCTATGAGAAGTCCAATAGAAAATAGCCTGGTGGTATTTGATGATGCAGATCAATTGCACACTTTCCGATATGTAACCGATAAAACAACCGATAGGCTAGTAAATTTGCCGCAAAAACATCCAATTAATATTGATTATTAATTTCTTTTTCAGGTAAAACTTACGCTACTATGTCTATCAAAATAGGCCTCGTGCATGTACTTAGAAATTATAAAATATATTCTGATATGACCAAAGTGGAATTGGAAATCGATGCCACGTTGAGAGTGTCTTCGGGACAAAACATTAGAATAGAAAAACGAAATCATGTAGTTTAGTTAAATAAATTATTGTCAAAACATTATGTATTTTATTCGCCATACGAAACCTGACTTATCTTTGTTTTGGCGAACTATACTTAGGACTAAATCATAGAATAATAACGCTTAGAAACCAGGTTCGCGTAAGAAAAGTGAGGGAAATCATAGTGAGCCATATTGGCTGAGTCCGTTTGAAACTACCATCAGTTGGTAAGGTGGTGGATAAATAGTGGTGGTGGACAATTCACACACAACACCATCTGACCCCAAACTAAGCAAAGCTTGTACGATGGCGGCCAGATAGCTGATATAATACTTATATAGTTTTAAATACATACTTATTATACATTTAAACACCCAGACACAGTGCAAACATCTGAATTCATCACACAAATATTTGCCGTGAGTGGGGATCGAACCCACGACCCTCGCTCGGTCAAGCGCTAGTGCATACGCCTCCGACAATTGTAAAAATATTATGATGGTTTGTGTGGTCTTTCACTGTACATACTTCACGACATTAAAGTTTTGTTTCGCGAACTTCTGCACATAATGCTTACTGCATTAATGCTTACGTCACAGTAAATACATAACATTAGGTTATCTAAGGCCGCCCGCCGAGTTTTTAGCCTACTCTTGCGTTCATCCCCAGGGTTGTCACTTTTACTTTTAGTTAATATTTTCGAACAAGCAGCACT
This sequence comes from Ectropis crepuscularia, assembly GCA_963693475.1. NCBI lineage: Eukaryota > Metazoa > Arthropoda > Insecta > Lepidoptera > Geometridae > Ectropis > Ectropis crepuscularia. The sequence goes on along the minus strand of OY856361.1, from coordinate 15,330,549 downwards.
TGATCTAAATGTATGCAACAAAAAGCATATTATGATTGAATATTTTACCAATTTATACATTTAGTAAAAATAAAAAGCCTTTATTCACGTAACATTTATTAGAGAGACGAACTTCTTAGCATTCCATGGATTCACCGTGCGGGTGCCGGGTCAGAATCAGAATCAGATACAAAACTCACCTATGGTCACTCACTTTGCATTTCTAAATTCATGGCGTGCACTTTGTAACTATCATTTTCGTCTTGTTGTAGAAAGGTTTTTACCATGTCTGAGAAAATAGTGTGTGAGAAAATAGTTTCTACTATTATTGGTCGCGTGACTCGCTTGAAAATTCAAAAAAGATTCGGAATCCTTTGTAAAATCATCGTCAAATGAACTAAACAAAAAGTAAAATAGACCTTATTGCACAGTATCTAAAGTATGTTTGTGAATGATATTGGCGATGCCGAAAGGCGAAACTAATGTTCGGCTTTTTCTTTGTTCAAAGCCGCCTTTGCATTTGCAATTTTTAGGAAAAGCAACCTAATTGTTCAAAGCATAAAGTACATTGCTAATGCTGCCATACATGTGACGATCCATCTTTTGGTCAGAGCCGCTTTGCGTTTGTTTAATATTTCCATCTATAGGTACTCTATTCAAATAAATAAGTAACTTAATCATTTTTGTAGTGGCAGGACTCTTGGCAGAGTCTACCTGGGGAAGTACCACACCTATGCCAGTTATTCTACCGCCAAGCAGTAATGTACAGACATTACTGTGTTCCGGATTGAAGGGCAATGATTCCAGAGAAATTACGGGGCTTAGAGATACAAAATCTTAGATTTTCGTCCATGTGTACAGATATTACTGTGTTCCGGTTTGAAGGGGAATGTTTCCAGAAAAATCGCAGGGCTTAGAGATTTAACATCTTAGATCTCTGGGTGACGACCGCAGTGCAGTGCTAGGTAATGATTTGGACTCTTCATGTTCCAATAGCTGCGTGTCACTGTGCTGCTATGTGGCAGGCATGTTGCTTAACATCAGGCACATGCCCTGCTCGTTGACTCGGCTACGCTATTAATAAAGCAAATAAACTGAGAAATAAACAATAATACAATACCTACCACATTTTCTAATAAGATTTAAGTATAAGTAGGTACTTACATTTCTGTTTCAGTAGGAACCATGAAGAATGATAAATCCGGGTTTGCGAAATCGTTATTGAGGCACCCGAAAACACCACAATATCTTTTTCCCCTTTTTGAAGTCATGATACTCGTTATAATTATTAATATTATGGTAAGTGGCCGGCGAGAGTTGACGAACGCGAGCGGTCATGTAACTTACGGACGTGCTCACAGTCGCGCTGCACGGCCCCTACTGTCGCCGCCATAGCGCGCCATATATTATGCTAGCGTGTGCGTGAAATCGCGTGCCGACACGGCGCGCGGAGCGCACGCACACATTCAAGCCGAGAGCGGCACGTTTGTATGAAGATGTTTTACTGTTCTTTACTGTGCTTACGTCGACATCAATCTGCGTTTTGCCTCTCTTAAGGTGCGTACCCCAGCAAAACAAGTTTTTTGTCCAGTTTTCAGAGCTCTCTACTCATTAGCCAAAACAAATGTCAACTGGTAAAACATGATGATGATGTATTCCAGGCCGATTTCGGCCACGGCGACTGCTTTGCGTAAATTATGTTACTTGATGCGTCCTCACATGACTTATATATCCAATTTTTGCAGTAAATGTTCGATGACAGCTGCTACATGTAAGGACCCCATTCTCATAGTTGTATACTATATTAGCGGGTGGTTTGCTTTTAATGTGATCTCTCTTAGCATCGAGCTTAGCCCTTCTTTGGTCTTCAAAAGTATATACTTTTTGTTGTACTGAATTCCTCCATTCAGTGCGATAACTAGCACGGTAAAACATACATTTTTAGTAGTGGTAGGACTCTTGGCAGAGTCCGCCTGGGGAAGTACCATACCTTTGCCAATTATTCTACCGCCAAGCAGTAATGTGCAAACATTACTGGGTTCCGGTTTGAAGGGCAATGTTTCCAGAGAAATTACAGGGCTTAGAGATATAACAAATTAGATCTCTAGGTGACAGCGCAGTGCAGTGCTAGGTAATGATTTGGACTCTTCATGTTCCAATAGCTGCGTGTTACTGTGCTGTTATGTGGCAGGCATCTTGCTTACCATCAGGCACATGACCTGCTCGTCTCGTCATTCTTTATTAAAAAAAAAAAACATTACATATCTACAATTTTTTGGCTTCAAAATATTAGTTTCTTTTTATTTTGTTAATGAAATTATTGTTTAAATAATCTCCTCACAACGAAACCATAAAAATGTTTGGATTTTGTATTTACATTAACAGATAGCCAATTCTATTGCAAACATTTTGGTAGAAGGATTTTTTTCAAAACACCAAAATCTGATTTTATAAAGAGTTTATTCTAAAATTTGAGCGTAAAACAGCGACAAATCCCACTGGTTCTCTCTTGCTCTTTCTTGCGGTGTGCGATGAGGTAAGAAATACTCAAGGTCATTTGCTCGGGGTACGGCCTTAAGATGAAGCGTTTGTTTGAAAATTATAAATCTAGGCGTTATTAATCTATAGACTAAATGTAGTCTGTCTGAGTTCGTAATACATAACACTAGCTGCTCGTCATCTGTAAATTCCTGTAAGTATCCAGATTTTTTTACGTAAATAATTAAACATTACATTTAATAATCTTAGTGTCTTATGTCCAAACAACCGTTATACTAAAATGTTTTTGTAATGGTACGACTCTTGGCAGTGTCCGCCTGGGGAAGGTTTTTTTATTTTTTTTAAGTAAAGAGTGACGAGACGAGCAGGACATTTGCCTGATGGTAAGCAACATGCCTGCCACATAGCAGCACTGTGACACGCAGTTATTAGAACACTAGCGGCCCGCTCCGGCTTCGCTCGAATAATAACCTAGATATCAACTGCAGCGCCATCTGCCGTAGCCTATGTTACTCGGGAATAATGTAGCTATCCAAAGGTGAAAGAATTTTTGAAATCGGTCCATTAGTTTCGGAGCCTATTCATTACAAACAAACAAACAAACAAATATTTCCTCTTTATAATATTAGTATAGATGAAGAAACCAAATCATTACCTAGCACTGCACTGCGCTCGTCACCTAGATATCTAAGATGTTATATCTCTAAGCCCTGTAACTTCACTGGAAACTTGGCCCTTCAAACCGGAACACAGTAATGTTCGCACATTACTGCTTGGCGGTAGAATAACTGCCAAAGGTGTGGTACTTCCCCAGGCGGACTCTGCTAAGAGTCCTACCACTACAAAAGTACCACACCTTTGCCAGTTATTCTACCGCCAAGCAGTAATGTGCAAACATTACTGTGTTCCGGTTTGAAGGGCAATGTTGCCAGAGAAATGACAGGGCTTAGAGTACAGGCAAACAAATACAGGTGACAATAACAGTTATGCCTACATTATAGTGAATAAGTTTTACTTTGACAGTAGTACATTATGATATAAGTGCGCTAAGTTGATAATTACAGCTGAGGCGTTATTGCTAGCTCGAGCCAAAGGCGAGAGCTGTAATTAGCAGAGGCTGTAATTATCAAAGCGCACGTATGTCATACGACGTTTATATAACATATTTGTATGCCATATAACATATTTGCGAGAAAATAAACAAAACTCCCACGAAATTTTCAAACAAAAACAATACAGCGAAAAAAAAGGCGCGGAATAATATTTATAACATATTTGCTCGTAAAGGGTCTCTTATTGGACCAATTTCTGTATCGTAATGTATCTTATTACGCACTAGTGCTGTAATGTGTAATGTAAAACGCACGGTTTCAAAATGCTCCGTCCACAGACTAGGTAGAGAGATATGCTCCGTCTAAAACGAACGGTACCTTTTTAAATCTTAGTAAAGAGTTTTTATGTCAGAAAAGTGTGGTCAACATTTATTTTCAACATTAACATTTATGAATAAAATTAACTTTGAGAGGTAAAATATAATAAAGAATTATTAAATTCGTTAATTTAATTAATTTAGACCATAAATTACTTTAATTTTTCTGTAACAAAAAACAAAAATATTAATTTACTTTATTACTAATGGCATACAGGCTGGTTCTGTGCCGTTGCTTTAAAAAAGGCGCCGATGCGCGCGCATTGCTAATCTGTGATCAGTGATCAAGTAAATATTATTCCGCGCCTTTTTTTTCGCTGTATTGTTTTTATTTGAAAATGTCCTCAGAGTTTTATTTATTTCCTCGCAAATATGTTATAAAACGTCGTATGACATACGTGCGCTTTGATAATTACAGCCTCTGCTAATTATAGCTCTCGCCTTCGGCTCGAGCTAGCAATAAAGCCTCGGCTGTAATTATCAACTTACCGCACTTATATCATAATGTACTATTACTATCTCTCTACTTAGTCTGTGTATTTACTTGATCACAGAGCACAGCACAGAGTAAGTAATCACTATGGATCACAGATTAGCAATGCGCGCGCATCGGCGCCTTTTTTTTTAAGCAACGGCACAGAACCAGCCGGTATACCATTAGTAATAAAGTAAATTAATATTTTTGTGTATTGTTACAGAAAAATTAAACTAATTTATGGTCAAAATTAATTAAATTAACGAATTAAATAATTCTTCATTATATTTTACCTCTCAAAGTTAATTTTATTCATAAAATGTTGACCACACTTTTCTGACACAAAAACTCTTTACTAAGATTTAAAAAGGTACCGTTCGTTTTAGACGGAACATATCTCTCTACCTAGTCTGTGGACGGAACATTTTGAAACCGTGCGTTTTACATTACACATTACAGCACAAGTACGTAATAAGATTCTAGGTAAACACGTTCCATCGTAGACCGCATTGTCGCTTAACATCAGGCGAGATGGCGGTCAAGTGTAAACCTATAGAATTAAAAAAAAAAAAAAAAGATACATTACGATACAGAAATTGGTCCAATAAGAGACCCTTTGCGAGCAAATATGTTATAAAAAATATAACAGTTCCATACAAACCTGACCTCTGACCAACAAATCTAGCTCCCCCAAGTACTGACCTCAAGATCAATTCACACAAAGTGATTTTGTCGGTAAAAATTGCTACACACTCAACCGACACAATTTGTACAAAAACCTTTTTCTGGTCAATAAACTGTGTTTGACACAATCGCGTCATATTTACGCTCTCGCGTTAGAGTTCACAATAGCACAAAGAAAGTGAAGAGAGCTAGTGGTTATTTTAACAAGATCTTTATGTAATTTTTTTTATAACATATTTGCTCGTAAAGGGTCTCTTATTGGACCAATTTCTGTATCGTAATGTATCTTATTACGCACTAGTGCTGTAATGTGTAATGTAAAACGCACGGTTTCAAAATGCTCCGTCCACAGACTAGGTAGAGAGATATGCTCCGTCTAAAACGAACGGTACCTTTTTAAATCTTAGTAAAGAGTTTTTATGTCAGAAAAGTGTGGTCAACATTTTATGAATAGAATTTGAGAGGTAAATATAATAAAGAATGATTAAATTCGTTAATTTAATTATTTTAGACCATAAATTACTATAATTTTTCTGTAACAAAACACAAAAATATTAATTTACTTTATTATTAATGGCATACCGGCTGGTACTGTGCCGTTGCTTTAAAAAAAAAGGCGCCGATGCGCGCGCATTGCTAATCTGTGATCCATAGTGATTACTTACTCTGTGCTGTGATCTGTGATCACGTAAATATTATTGCGCGCGTTTTTTTTCGCTGTATTGTTTTTATTTGAAAATGTCGTCAGAGTTTTGTTTATTTCCTCGCAAATATGTTATAAAACGTCGTATGACATACGTGCGCTTTGATAATTACAGCCTCTGCTAATTATAGCTCTCGCCTTCGGCTCGAGCTAGCAATAAAGCCTCGGCTGTAATTATCAACTTACCGCACTTATATCATAATGTACTATTTTTGTAAAAAAAATCTTGAACTCTGCGCATTTTTTGGAAGGGGATAATTGTATGGATTCGCTTCTCCAGTATGCTAATATCATCAATCATCATCAACAGCCCACTAAATGTTCCCACTGCTGGGACTCGGGGCCTTCTCTCGCAAGGAGAGAGTTAAGGCCATAATCCACCACGCTGGCTCAGTGCGGGTTCGTGGATGACACATGACTTCGAAAGATTCTAGATAAATGTCGGTTCTCTCACGATGTTTTCCTTCGCCGTTTTAAGTTAACGGCATTACGCCCATAGCTTCGAAAAGACAGTGGTGCGTGTGGGGTTTGAACCCGGGGTCTCCGGATCGGCAGGCGCTGTTCTCTCGACTAGACCAGCCGTAACTTATGCTAATATGGTATCGTAATATTGGAGCAACGAAGCGGAGGGTCTACCGCCGGGTCATCTAATCTATATATATATATATAAAACTAGCTGACCCCGCAAACGTTGTTTTGCCATATAAATTATTAATACAAATTTTAAAAATCTAACATTAGTAACCCTAAACTTTAATATTAAAAATAAATGTTTATTTTTATTAAACAATTTTAGATTGCCTTAAGCTGCGGGAAATTTTAATCGAAATAGAGTCAAAATCATTCACAAAAATGACGATAATTGATCAGTTATCGAGCGGGATGAAAAATGATTACATTACTAAAATGGCTTTTAAAAATAGGGGTTGGTGATAAAAGGGTAAAAATGTAGGGTTGTATGTATTTTAACGCCACATTATAAAAAAATAAAAACAATAAATTTTGTTTGACAATTTAAAAAAATAATTGGGGTGAACAACCCTTACTCCTCACTTACCTCATTTAGGTGTATGAAAAATAGCTAGTAGCCGATTCTCAGACCTACTGAATATGCAATTATGCATATAAAATTTGGTAAAAATCAGTAAAGCCGTTTCGGAGGAGTAAGGTAACTAACACTGTGACACGAGAATTTTAAATATTAGATGAATGTTTGTCTGTATGTCATTTGTTGAATCGTAAACTATGGATAAATATGATCATGTGATGTTATTTGGCAAAGCTGTTGAGAGCCAAAAAATGTCTGAGTTGGTACGACTAATTTTCGGCAGGTGGCGTGGCAACGCATTCAGAGTACAGCTGGTATAGAATATCCTACTATTATTATTAATGTCAATGTTTGCATGTTTGTTGGTACTACGCAACGCTAGTTTTGTCTACACGAAGCTAGAAGTACTGGCTTGCTAGCTTATTGACGCCAGCTTGCTATCCTAACTTGAAAAACTAGCCTGGAGTAGCTTGGACATAATAGCTGCGTGACACTGTGCGGTTGCTTATCATAATAATATTAGTAGGAGATCCCGCTATACAACGACCTTCACCGAGATGTTTATTTGATGAAACGTATTTTATATGTAATTTAATAGGTCAATCAATATATTGCATTTGGGTTGCCTAACAAATTTTAGTCCATAGTATGATTAATTAATAAATGTAAATTTTTTGCATCGAAACTGCATTTTGCAACGGTCTGATTATTGAATTGAAATTAAATAAAATGAAAGATTATATTATCATGAACACGGTGGTATAGGGTTGCCTGCGAAAAATCAGTCCGGAAGTCCGGTTGCCTAATTTTAAAAAGTAAAATGTTGTTGCAACCTTGGCCAATATCTCGGAAACTGTAAACTTTAGGGCAAACATTATTTAAGGTCGTTATTGTAGAAAATACAATTATGCATCTTTTGTGGCATGAACACTTTTCTGTGACATGTACCGTTTACGATTTAGTAAAAAAAAATTTTTTATTTATTAATTAACCATAATCTGGACTAAAATTTGTTAGGCAACCCATATGCAAAATATTTATTGACCTATTAAATTGCATATAAAATACGTTTCATCAAATAAACATCTCGGTGAAGGTCATTGTATAGCGGGATCTTAGACCATAAATATGGCAAATGTCCTGCTTGTCCCATCGCTTTCTACCCACTAAAAATACTTAATCGGGTTTCTTACAAAATACTGCGTTGGTCAGCTCCTGAAACAAAGGCAAACGCACAAAGGTAAGTACACCGAATGGCGGAGAGGTCGGCCAAGTCGACGCTCGTTATGGACCCGATGATCTATAATTCTATAAATAAGCTCCTAAAGAGCGTCACCTTACCCACTTGGGGAATATTTAAGAAACAAAAGAAAGCTTGACGTAGGTAGAGCTTTATTATTCCATGTATAATTTAGATGTGCATAGTGTAAGTAGTTTTTTTTTTAATATAGTCACTCCAAAGACTCCGTGGTCCGTGACCTTTGTCATTTCAGTTCACTTATTTTACATATATCTTGGATTAGGAGAAGAGGATGAAAATAGGTAGGAGTTGGGAACATTGTATACCTACCCAATTTTAGTGCTCGTCTGTTGAACCGATCACTACCGGTTGGGATTTTGCTAGTAGGTACTTAATGGACTCGACATCGTTACATTGCCTAAGCCGCCTCCTCCCGGCCGGCTCAGAGCCTACACTACGGCTGCATTTCTGTCCCGGATGGCCATCTGTAGGTTGAAGTCTCGTATGGTCTTCACCGAAGACTCTTCGGTGATGCAGCCAACGCTCGCCATACAAACCGACCGATGGCATTACAGTATTATTCGTACTATTGTGTAAGTAGTTAATTAGGTATGTAGCGTAGTGAAGTACTCATTATACTTTAGTTTTGTTAATAAAGGCTCGGCCCGTTCAATGTAAACAAAGAATCTCTTATCAAACACACGTGTTATTTATAGATTTACTATAAAACACAAAGGTATAAACAAATTCATAATTTAATTTTTAGTGAATTTGAAAGGCTCATTTATCGGCAATAAAACATCACAAATGAAAAAAAAAATGGCAGTCAGAGAAACTGCCAATAGAAGTGAAAACTTATAACTCAGAATTTGATAACTTACTTTGGAAACTACGCGGGTGTAACCAGAAGATATGGCCTGGTCATCATGGTATGACCATCTAGAAATGCGTCAGTATTTCCCATTGGCTGACGCATTTCTAGATGGCCATGCCGTGATGGCCAGGCCACGCCCTTTCAGCATTTCCCATTGGCTTTCGAATTTCTAGATGGCCAATATTTTTATGGTTCCGAGTTTACCCGAAGATTTCACTCCAAAATATTTATAACAATGTTTATTCATATCTAACAGGCACCTACATAATTATATATTTTTGTTAGTCGCGACGCGTGACTAAAATGCTGGCGTTTATTTGGCCCAACTAATATAGCATTGCTTCAGCGCGGTAATACAGCCAGCATGCGAGGCACGCTTCCGAGTGGTAGTCGACTTAAACTTGCACTATAGGTTAATTTGTGTGTATAAAAGCCCCAAATTAAGCAAAGCTTGTACTTTAGGATCCAGATAACTAATTTAATACGCTTAGGTATTATTTTAAATACATAGTTAACACCCAGGCACAGTACAAACATTTGAATCCATCACACAAATATTTGCATTGGGTGGGAATCAAACCCACGACCCACGGCTTTGCAGGCAGACTTACTACCAACTAAGCCACCAGGCCAATGTGACGATTATCCTAGCTCCTATTTATGGCACTAGATATTATTTTTATTTATATTAAAGGAAATAAATGAGTATCTATCTATCTATTTATTTAAAACATGCAGTCGCATCTTAATGAGTAGGTAAGTATAATACTTAAAATACACATAAGACCCTGTGCATAGAGTGTTGCGAATAGTATAACGTAGAAAGTATACATATTATGTAAGTAGTATTTTACAACTATTTATAGTTATTTTACAACAACGAGACTTTAAAACGTTTTGTCCTTCAAGTAGTCATTCATTTACGTTGTAATAGCATTTTTCATTTAAAGTTTTTAAAATAGTTTTAAACTTTTTAAGATTGGTCTCCTCACGTAATAAGTTATTGTTTGTAGTGTTAAATTGTTTGTAGGTATTTTTTCTGGTGTCCTTATTAAAGTGTTTGTCCACATGAGTCAAGTGATTAGAACGAACCAAAAGACCGAAGACAAAAACGTTTTATCTTGTTTACGAATTCAGTTTCTCACGGTTAAGCCCTTTATTGTTTTTAGAAACACGTGATGAGCAAAAAACAAATTAACTCAGACATTATTTTAGGGTAACATCGCATTGAGAAAAAAATATGGGGTTTGTTTGTAAATTGTTTGTTTGAAAAAACATGTCATTTACATAATATATTATGCGCTAATTTTTCCACGCAGTAATGTAATTACTAAAAACTTTATAGTCTGGGAATTCAATCATCAATGATCAGTTTTTTAAACGACTACAAAAAAGGAAAAGGTTATCAACATCACGACATCTGCTGGTAATTTTACATAGGTAATATTTAAAAGTCCGCGAATGGCGATTCAAACATTCTAGGTTCACAGTCTATCTGTTTATAAAAAAAAATAAAAAAATATCGCCAGTGTCGTTTCATCATTAAGATAGTCTTCGGAACTTTTCTTCACTGAAGAGGTAGGAGTCTTGCTTCAGATGATCGGTTCACTTCAGGTAGTCTTGAGTTTGATGACAGACTTCTGGTATATTATGTTCGGTGAAGAGGCAAGATTATTGATTCAAATGATCGGTAGAATGTAGATACTTTTGTCAGTGGTAACTTCTATTATGTATTTTATATAACTGTAATGGACAAACACAAACATGACATCACAAAATAGACATAAAAGGTATTATGCCTTATAAAATAGATAAAACATGTATGTAGGTACCCATCGCAGATGATGAATCTCAGACAATGACATTGACATCTTTGACAGCAAGTTGAATCTTTCAAACAACGAGGCGAACCAGAGCGCAAACGATTGCTCATAGGGGAGCATTTACTCCAAACGCACATGATAGGACAATCATTTATTTTATTTAATTAAATTAAATTTCTCCACTGAAAATAAAAACCGATTTCAATTTAAAATTAAATTCAAACCCTCGACCCATTGCAGAAGAAGCCACCGCTAAGTTATCTAGTAAAATAAATGAAAGTAAATTTTAGTTATTTCTTCATAATATTTTAAAAACCGTTATACCGATTTCGACATAATTTATATAGGAACATGACTGAACTATGATCATTATAACAAAAAAATAACCATCAAAATTGATGGTGACGCATTTCTAGATGGCCAATGGCCATGGTCCCGAGTTTACCTGAAGGCTTCTTTAATTCCCGAGCGTGATGCTTGACGTCAATTCACAGGCCACGGAAAATATTTATGTGGTGCGCTATAAGCAGTTTTCATTTCAAAAAGCATACAACCAAATAGGGTATCGGTCTAGATCAAAAATACACCATTCTAATTTGCAAAATATGGGACACGAATTGTTTATTTTTTAAAAATACTAAAAATCGACAAAGATACAGAACATCAAACTTCAAGAGTGGGGGGTTGCGACGTCACTCGTCGGTAAAAATTGTACCCACGAGTGACGTCACGCGAAACTTCGAAGCACTATATCTTCGTATTTTTTTGTTTGTGAAACAAAAGAAAAAATATGTTGTGTACAATATTTTTTAGCAATCTAACTGTTACACTAATTAGTTATTTTGAGGATTGTACACTATTGAGAACCTATTCCTTTTTTTAAATCGGCTAAAAATATTGCTAGCCAGTGCCACTCCGGCGCCTCTACCGCCTAACTAAATCGGCTATCGCTTTGCTAATGCTGTCTCTATCATTTCAAGCGAAAAGAAAAGAGAGAGAAACATCAAAACGATGACATTTTTCATTCGGCGGTAGACCCCCCGGTACTTGCCGCTATCATTACAGTACTGCTCTGCGGTCAAAAAGCCGCCCCGCCCCGCCTCTTCCAATGCGCCTTGTGGGATACCTTAGATTTAAATTAACGCCCTACTCGAATGAAAATAAATTACAAGATTTCCTTAGTTACTTAAAATTTATCAAATTCTCTTAATAGTACATTATGATATAAGTGCGGTAAGTTGATAATTACAGCCGAGGCTTTATTGCTAGCTCGAGCCGAAGGCGAGAGCTATAATTAGCAGAGGCTGTAATTATCAAAGCGCACGTATGTCATACGACGTTTTATAACATATTTCCGAGGAAATAAACAAAACTCTGACGACATTTTCAAATAAAAACAATACAGCGAAAAAAAACGCGCGTAATAATATTTATAACATATTTGCTCGTAAAGGGTCTCTTATTGGACCAATTTCTGTATCGTAATGTATCTTATTACGCACTAGTGCTGTAATGTGTAATGTAAAACGCACGGTTTCAAAATGCTCCGTCCACAGACTAGGTAGAGAAATATGCTCCGTCTAAAACGAACGGTACCTTTTTAAATCTTGGTAAAGAGTTTTTATGTCAGAAAAGTGTGGTCAACATTTTATGAATAAAATTAACTTTGAGAGGTAAAATATAATAAATAATTATTTAATTCGTTAATTTAATTAATTTAGACCATAAATTACTTTATTTTTTCTGTAACAAAACACAAAAATATTAATTTACTTTATTATTAATGGCATACCGGCTGGTTCTGTGCCGTTGCTTAAAAAAAAAGGCGCCGATGCGTGCGCATTGCTAATCTGTGATCCATAGTGCCTGCCCATAACAGTACATTGTAACGCTGCTATTGGAACACGAAGAGTCCAAATTATTACCTAGCGCTGTACTGCGGTCGTCACCCAGAGATATATGTAAAACATATCTCTATGTTCTGTTATTTCACTAGAAACATTGCCTTTCAAACCGGAACACAGTCATGTTTGCACATTACGGCTTGGCGGTAGAAAAACAAAGGTGTGGTACTTCCTCAGATAGACTCTGCAAAGAGTACTTAACTAATACTTAATTTATAAACTTACTAGCTGTTACCCGCGACTTCGTCCGCGCGAAATAAATACTAAGGTAACTCAGGCAGTACCTATTTTTATAGCCATATACATTTACGGTTACTAAAAACAGCTTATAATAAAACAATTTCATCAAAATTGGTTCATTTGTTTAGGTGTGACGTAAGAGATATTCATCCCCCATTTCAACTCCAATTTCATCCCCATACAGTTCGAAATTACAAAATTACTAGAACAAACATTTATTTGTGTGTCAAGTGCCTATATACAGAGTTTCATGGTTTTATCTACAACGGATTGAAAGCTTCCATGTTGACATTCATCCCCCATTTCAACCGCAATTTCACCCCCGTACAGTACGAAATTAAAAATTGATAGAACAAACACTCGTTTGCGTCGTGTCCAGTGTCTATGTACAGAATTTCATAGTTTTATCTTCAACGATTTGGAACTTTCATATTCAAATTCATCCCCCCATTTCAACCCCAATTGCACCCCCGTGCAGTTCGAAATTACAAAATTGATAGAACAAACATTTAATTTTTTCGTGTCAAGTGTCTAGATACAAAATTTGATAACTTTAAAAATCACGAATTTTCATACAACCGTTCATCCTTTGTTTCACCCTCTTAGGGGTTGAATTTCGCAAAACCCCGTCTTAGCGAGTGCCTACGTGCTAAAAGAAACCTCCATGCAACATTTCAGATTTCTAGCATTTCTAGTTTCTGAGATTCCTTGATGAGTGACCTTTCGCTTTTATATACATATATAGACTACCACGAACTAAAATTTTGAACAATTTGTTCATGACAGTAAATGTAATAGTGACCAAAATAAAGAAATACAGCGATACAAACAGCAGTAGTAGACAACCGCACTATCACTTACGATATACTGGTGATGACAGATTTACACTGTGACAAATAAAAAATCTGATACATTGTTCTTACAGATGTGTAGAGACTCCGAGTGTCTTACAAAGGCCGGAAAAGCATTCCACAATAGAACAGATTTACAGTCTTGATAGAAAGAAGAATTTTCGTAGAAACATGTTTTAATGTGAAATGGAGTGACAAGATTGAGCGCAACTAAGGTGCAAGTTCGCTCTGAGACCGCGACACGAGACCGTGACTGGAGACCGAGACCGGAGACCGCGACATGCACTTGAAACTATAGAACTGTATGAACGCCACTTCGCACCGAGACCGCGACAGCAGACAGAGACACGTGTCGCGAGACATGTGTAGCGGTCTCCTCTCGCGGTCTTGTGTCGCGGTCTCAGCGCGAACTTGCCCCTTTAGGCTACGCTACTGTTTTTTGGGCTACTCATGGATATGAAATGTATGTGTATGTAATGTGGATATGCATGGATATAGTAGAAATACGTGACAAATAAGATTAAACCAGTACACCGAAGTAATTTAATGAAGCGGCAACCCTTTCATGCAACGATTAATAGAATTAATTAATACCTGGAGTATGTCGAATTTCATTGAAACTGAATTTCGACGTTTATTTTGATGTTTGAAAATGATTCATCTTTAGCTTTTATCGGAGCGTTTCTCTGAAAGCTGATTTTGTTTTTGACTTTACACAAATTATTTCCGTAGTCTAAAACAATAATTAAGCATTTTGCTTTTTGAATTATTTTTACGTTGCAAATTTCTAAATAAATAAATAATTTATACATGTTTGTGAACATTTCTCTCACAACATTTCTTTCGTTGTTATTTATTTAGTTGCCGAACATTCAGATTTACCTACACTGCAAAACACGAAAAAGTGTCGAAAAAAAAATATAATATAAATATAGACTACAGGCCCGTGAACAAAATTTACGGGTCAAATGAACCACAAGGAGACCTATGTAGGATGATAGAAGGGTATAAAGTAATAAGATTCAGCACTATGCCGTCACTTGTAAGCTGTCCAACTGAGTGCAATTGAAGAGGGGGGGTTGCAATCCTCGATCATTTCTCCTTGTCGCATTATTTTTGTAGGGCGTTGCGGAATAATAGATTAAAAGAGGTATTGAAACTATAAATATTATAAATTTTAACTTTTTAATTATTAGTTTGCCGGAAAAATTTACAGAGTACGAGTATTTTACAGAGCAAATTTGGTCATTTGATTAAGTACGGCATTGGTTCCATACAGTTTCAATATCTCTTCTAATCCATTATTTCGCAATGCCGTTCAAAAATCATGCGACAAGGAGAAATGGTAGAGGGTTGCAACCCCCCCCCCCCCCCCACCCTCTTCAATCACACTCAGTTGGACAGCTTACAAGTGACGGCATAGTGCTGAATCTTAATACTTTACACCCTTCTATCATCCTACATAGGTCTCCTGGTGGTTCATTTGACCCGTAAATTTTGTTCACGGGCCTTTAGTCTAATACGGTCGAATTGAGAAACCTACTTTTTTTTAAAGTCGGTTAAAAATGTCTTAGTAATATTCTACTGGTATCTAGCTTCTATCCGTTGAGAGTATGAAGATGAAGAAGAGCTCTAAGAAATTTCGATCCAAATCCTAGTACATACTTAATATTATGAATGCGGAAGAAGTTTGAATGTATAGATGTTTGTTGCTCAATTACGTCAGAACGTTTGACCAGATTGAGCTGAAATTTGGAACACTAAAACAATATACCTACTCGTAGGCAAGAATAGAATATAGGTAACTTAAGGCCGATTTACATCAGACGAGCGAATGCTCATTCTATCCCCACTGTATCAAATTCATTTGGTGTAAACAAACGTAGAGCATTCTTTCGTTGTTTTGTTTGCGTTCGCAAAGATTCTATGGAATATATAACATGGAAAACGCTAAAAACGATCTTTCGTTTACACTAAAAGATCGAGAAAGAACGCTCTTGTTCCAGCTCTAGCTCTATGTTCGTTCAGTTTAAATCGGCCTTTGGAGGAATGGGAACTGCGCTGGTAAAACCGGGCTATTGTTAAGTAGGTACAAATGTTTAGTTAAACTATTTTCTAATGATTTATAACATTTTCTCTTCCTGTTATTCCAGAGTTTCTAAACCATCATCCACAAATGTTTGCAACTTATACTTTGATCAAAACATTCAAATAAGTATTCGTGGCTTTTTGTAGCCACGATCCAGAAAAAGTTTGGACGAAAAGAATGTTTCAGTGGGAGATGAAACGAGGTTCTGAAATAATTACGTGGCTTTTTATGTGATGGGAAACCGTGGTGGCTTAAGGTACAAGTTCGCGCGGAGACCGCGACACGAGACCGCGACAGGAGACCGAGACCGGAGACCGCGACAGGCAATTGACACTATGGAATTGTATGGGCGCAAGTTCGCGCCGCGACCGCGACCTGTCTCGGTCTCCTGTCGCGGTCTCAGCGCGAACTGGCGTCCATACATTTCCATAGTGTCAAGTGCCTGTCTTGATCTCCGGTCGCGGTCTCGCGTCGCGGTCGCGGCGCGAACTTGTACCTTTAGTGGTTATAACGTGTGTTTTATGGTCATGTGGTCATACGTCCGAATCATGAATCATTTATTCTCCTTAAGTATAAGCCTAGTTTGTAAAGTTCTTATTACAGTTTGATTGAAACACCTAGTGCTAGGTGTTGCTGAATTGCATAAAAGGGCTTCAATTGGCAAGGTTGGAATAAAATTGTCCAAAATTTTATATTAATAACATTTAAAACAATAATAATTAGTAGCCAATGTCATATCAGTGACCAGTCAAAAAATTAACGATAATATAAAGTAGAAGTTAATAAAATTACAATTGTTAAAATATCAATTAAAATATCCAACTGACATAGGTAGCATCATGCGACTCATATTCCAATTTGTTGTCAACTTGTTTAGTGCATGTCAATATGGTTGGTTACTATGGTTACGCCAGATTATGATTAATTGGTGAAATTTTTTGAAAATTACACGGTGCTTTCCCATTCTCCTTTCATCTACCTTCAAGCAGCACTATGTGATTATGGCTTTGCCAAATCTACCCACATCGATCGATAAAACGTGGGTAATGTCGGTCGTGACGCAGTCACTGTGAATGTGGAATTGTGGACGCCTTGGGCTATACCTGCTAAGCTGAGGTGTATTCCCGTCACGCTCAAAAAATACAGATTGAACAATAAGTTATGAAGTACCTATGTGTAAACGTAAAATTAATTTGTGTGTTGAGATAATTTTGTGCAATAGTGCAAAAAAAAATTTGTTGCGAGCGAGAAGTCCGCACGCCTCTCTTCACCATCCCAGGCCTGTAAAATAATGAGCAGAACAAGTCGCGAAGGTTAGTGCTGCTCTTTGTTTTTATCCTTGTAGCATTCTTGTTCCGTTCCGGTCGTGTTCCGGTTTGAAGGCAATGTTTTCAGAGAAATTACAGACCATAGATCTCTGGGTAACGAGCGCTGTGCAATGTTAGGTAATGATTTTCTTCATGTTCTAATAGCTGCGTGTCACTATGCTGTTACGTGCAGGCATGTTGCTTACTATCAGGCGCATGTCCTGCTCGTTTTGTCACTATATAACATATATTTGTACTTAGTGTACGGAAATCGTTTTCATAACTTGTGATGTGAAAAATAAACAGCGAAATGGTTTTCTGTCAGCTCTTTGAGAGACCAGAGCTGACGAAGTCGGGGAAAGGTCAAGTAGTTATCGATTTATTATTCCACTCAACAGAGTATAATAGCGCTGAGACTCAGATAATTCATAAAC
This sequence comes from Ectropis crepuscularia, assembly GCA_963693475.1. Classification (NCBI taxonomy): domain Eukaryota; kingdom Metazoa; phylum Arthropoda; class Insecta; order Lepidoptera; family Geometridae; genus Ectropis; species Ectropis crepuscularia. Next base: position 15,312,970 of record OY856361.1, on the reverse strand, counting down.
ATTGTTTTCAGCTTTCACGGTTGCTCACTATCCTAGTATTATCAATTTATAGACATTCACATAGATATTTGTTGTTAAATGATAGAGCGAGCCCCGTTATTTTGATGCAGTAGCATACGTCATGTTTACGGCTAGGCAGGTAACGAATGGCGGGCCACAAAATTCGACCTAAAATTTTTTAATCACAGGGAGAAATATCTAACTACCCTCTTTTTCAGTGTTTTATGACGATTACTACTAGTTCGAATAGCGCCCTCAAAATTTCAGCGCTTTTTACTTTAAATGGACTTAATTAAGTTGTGTCTAAGTAGTATTGTTTTGTAACACAGAAGTAATAGGCTGTTTTAGGGAACAAGCTAAAGCAACTGTCTGTTCACTTTACCAATATCCAAAATAGCTCTGTAGCTATACAGATGATTTAGTGTGCAACATTAGTTCAATTCTAAGTTTTACATTTACATTTCTACCGGTACGGTCTTAGGGACATGACTACATTTTTTTTCTCTCTATGTTTTGTTCAACGTTAAGAGTGCGCCTAAAGCCAGGAAAAAAACAGATTTCACCCGCGCGACGCGTTTCTTAATGTGATGTACATGAAGTCGAGAATAGCATGACACAGTTTGGAGGAAAAATCAATATTTAATCAGGAGTCCATTTTTGACCAAGTTTTATTTAATTACTCAATAACTAAACATAAATTTAAAAAAGTGTTCGGTTACTTTAATAGAACGTACAAATAGGAATTTTATTACCAAAAAATAATGTGGGGTCATCGCTGATAATTTCGAGTACTCGAAATAAAACGGGGTTTTTCGGTGTCATTTTTATTTTTTTATTGTAAAAAACTCTGATCTATTTTTAAAATTCTATTCGGTTATTGTGCTTCTTCTTGATTGTACCCACACGTCAATATTTTTTTTCTCATAGTTTTTAGTTTTTTAACTTCAGTGAGTGAAATATCCTTTTTTCGTTTTCTGGCTTTAGGCGCCCCCTTAAAGCATGTGACAAAGAAAAACTTTTCTTTTTCGCTTAAAAAATATTTTAAGGTCGAGCCGAGGTCCAAATTTACGACCTAAAGTTTGAAAGTAAGACTTTTGTGTGAATATGAAGAGAACAATATGAGCTTCTCGTATTAATTATTCAAAGAACAAGTCAAACTCCTTTTGATATGAAATATCCTTGACCTGAGATCAGATGTGAGCCCGCAGAAAGTAAATTAATTTTCTGTTTGTTCTTTTGTGGAACTAAGAGGGAAAAGGGGCTCTTGCCCCTGATCTTAGATGTCGGATAATTTATTTGAAAATTTATGTTTTTGTCAACACTTCGTCATTATTTTTCTCTAATTCACTAAATTTGTTCTCGCAATTAATATTTCTTGTAATTTTTGAATGGTTCTGGGTATGGTAATGACTAAAAATATAAACACTTTTTAACTCTAATTCTTTTATTTTATTTTAACAGCTCTGTTAGATAATAGTTCAATTAAATATCAATTTTTTTTGTATTTTATTTCAGTAAAAACTGTAAACTACTTGTAACATGTAAATTCTTAACTAAAAACGACTCCCCAAATAACCCACCCCGAACCGTTCCCGGCGCAAAGGTGCCCATGATGCTGGCTGCGTTCCCGCGTTGGATGGCAATGGCCAACCTTTGCTCCAGCAACAAGCCGGAGCGGGAGTCACCCGTATAATATCTAATTATCATTTTTGATGTACCTTAACCTAAAAAAATATATTGAAGATGGTTTTCAATTCAATTCAATTCAATTCATTTATTTCGAACCTTAGGCATCTATGATACACTTGGTAACGTTAATAATTTTACAAAATATCAAATATATACAATTACTTTTAAAATAAATTATATCAAATCACATTTAAGCGGCTGTAAAAAGGCCTTGTCAGTAAATAAATAGCGGCTGTAAAGGGGCTTTGTCACATAGCATATAAAATAATTAGTAAAACTGTCATGAAAATGAATTAAAAATGTCAAGTCTGCAAGGTTATGGTCACGTTGTATTATAAATGTGATAATTGTTTTTGCCAATTTTTGCTGTCATCAAGAAATAATTTGTCAGTATAATAAGCCTTACTGACTAGATATCTTTTTATTTCATTTTTAAATTTCCTTTCATTAAGATTCAATACCTGCTCAGGAACGGCATTATAATATCGTACACTGTTTCTGATGAATGAGACATCTGTTTTATGAAGCCTGCATTTGGGGTAGTTCAGTTTGTGTTTGTAATGTGAGGACTCCGATTTCCTTAAATCGCTGCGTAGATTTTTTCTAGCGTACATTATACACTCATAGATGTATAGCGATGGAGTGGTTAAAATCTTTATGCTTTTAAAAAGCTCCCTTAATGATTTTTGTGGGCCTAACATATATATAGAGCGAATAGCCCTTTTCTGCAGCACAAAGATGGTATTTCTGTCTGCTGCTGATCCCCACAGTATAATGCCATATGACATTACACTGTGAAAATATCCATAATATACCAACCTAGCAGTCGCCACATCTGATATCTTTCTAATCTGTCGAATTGCATGAGCCGCCGAGCTAAGCTTATCAGCTAGCTTATGAATATGCTGCCCCCACTGTAGCTTAGAATCCACAGTGATACTCAGAAACACTGTTGATTCGACTGTCTCAATGTATTCTTCTTTCAATCTCAACTTTATTTTAATATTATTTTGGACGTTTGGAAGAGCAAACCTAATACACTTTGTTTTACTAGGATTCAAAACCAAGTTGTTAACATCAAACCAGTTAGAAATGTTAGTGCATGCGAGTGTGACCCTGACCAACCCGAAACGGTCTGGCATGTGCTGGTCGATTGTCCCAGATTCATGGCCGCAAGACATGAGCTCGAATCTATAATCGACGGGAGGCTGGTTGTTTCGGATCTCCAAAATATCTTAGCAGATCCAGATAACAGACCACGGCTCCTGTCCTTCATGGAAAGCTCATTCTGCATAGCGACCAATAGGAATTCCACACTCTCAAATACACGCCCCCCTTCACCACCACATTCTACACGCCCCCCTTCGCCACCACATTCTACACGCCCCCCTTCGCCACCACATTCTACCGCGCTGTCCGTGGAAGCCGCGCGGAATGCAGTCCCCGCCCAAGATAACCCCTCAAAAAGCATCTCCGTCCAACAGCTACTGGAGAATGCAGACCGAGGAGAGGCAGGGATTCGTATCCGCGGAGTGGCTCTCTTCATGGACAGCAACAAAGAAAGATTCGGAGTAAGCTTTTGCTTCGCCTGGGAACGGAAACGCGCCCGTTTGTCACCTGGATTGTCGTGCCTGCTCAATGGGAGTACCGCTAAAGTCACAATGAAGCGGAAAACCTACGATGCTATGCCAGTGTGCGAGGTAGACGGCCACCGATTTCGGTTGGTGCGATCGAAAAACAAAACGATTGCACTAATAGAGTACTCGGAAGGTCGGACGCCTTTCACACAGGCAAGTGCGCTGCTCGCACATCTGAGCAGAAATGCGGGTGACACACCCCGGGTGATAAGCGTGGATGCGATGGCGATTGAATACTCAAGAGCGAGGGTCGCAGACCGGCTGGGTTGCATTGAGGCCTCTAAACATCACGAGGTTGTCGTATACGAAGATAGAGGAGAAAATCTGAGCTTCCTCAGAGTCCCTTCGCACGACCTAACTAATGCAACTGACAGCTGGGGACATCCTGTTCCAAGTTCGACCGCCCAAACCGGCTCCGAAAGAGCAAAGCAGAGGGCGGCGGCGGAAAAAGCCGCAGCCAATCAAAGCAGCAGCCGAGGAACCAACACGACTTTCGTGGCGGCCTTTAACGCAGCAGCAAGGAGCGTACTCCGAATCTTATCCCCTTCATCATCATCAAACCCCTTGACGTCAAAGACCCTCAAAGCAGCTTCACAGCAACTAATTAGCCGAACCAGAGCCGACATGGGACTGGTGGAACCGCCCCGTTATGTCACGGCCTCGGAGCCGCGGAGTCATGCACGTAACGCCTTTATCGAATTCACAGCCACACTGAGAGCGACAAGACAAGTCAACCTCAAGACCTGCGAAAACATCATGCAGTTCTATAGGCTGGGAAGTGAAAGCCTATTAAAGGCGAAACTCGAGGAGGCCGAAGCAGCCATTTACAACAATGTTACTTCCCGGGTCATCAAGGGAACCATGACAGGACAGTATATGGCAGCCTACAGTGCAGAAAATGGCTTCGTGACACTGAACGAGAAAGAGACAGAGCGCGCGGGAATGCCTGTATATGCGACACCTCCAAACGACCCTATTGTAGTTACCGCCCGATGCACCAAAATTATGTTGGACGACAAGATCCTAGAGATGGCCAAAATTATCGAAGGGAACTCAAGTGTCACAGCGGCTTGGGCAAATTGGGAGGTACCAAGAATACAATGGGTCAATGGTGTTCCGGGATGTGGAAAGACAACATGGGTTATTAGACACTTCGACGTGGACAAGGACGCTATCATCACCACAACAACTGAGGCAGCAAAAGATCTAAGAGAAAAGCTATCGCACCGCATTGGAAACCTGGTCAAAACCAGGGTGCGAACTATGGCTTCTACTCTCGTAAATGGATTCGGAAAAGAGAGCTTCAGTCGCCTCATGGTGGATGAAGCCCTCATGAACCATTTCGGAGCCATTGTAATGGTCTCGCGCCTGTCTGGTGCTGGCGAAATTGTCCTCATCGGAGATGTCAATCAACTGCCTTATATCGATAGGGAAAATCTCTTCGAAATGAGGTATCACCGCCCGAACCTGGTAACAAAGATCAGCCAGGAGTTGCTCTGCACACATCGAAACCCAATGGACGTCGCATATGCGCTGAGGGAAATATACTCGGGTATGTATTCCTCGGCGCCTCGCATAAAGTCCCTAGAGCAGAGAAGGTATAAGGGAGCGCAAATACCCAACACCCAACCAAACACCCTCTTTTTAGTTCACACTCAAGAGGAGAAGGAGACCCTGACAAACCAGGATTATGGTTCAGGCACCGGGTCACGCATCCTTACCATCCATGAAGCTCAGGGACTAACATACGAGTCGGTAATCGCAAGAAAAACTAAGGCAAACACGAAGCTGCACGAGAGCGTGCCTCATGCGGTCGTCGCAATCTCACGGCACACGGGGACCTTCACATATTACGCTGACGACACCGACGACGCCATTGGTCGGTTCGTGCGGCGAGCGTTGTCTGCAACACCGAAGACCATCCGAGAGTTCAATTTGCAGATGGCCATCAAGGATAGAAATGCAGTCGTGGTGGAGGCGCTGAGCCGGGAGGAGGCGACTTAGAAAATAAAATAGTCCTAGAATTAGCAAGAAAATGTTCCCTACTCTCCCCTATTTCCTTTTCTTCTCCAATCCAAGATTCATGTAACAAAAAAAGAAAACGATTAACAAAGGTCACGGACCCCGGAGTCTGTGGAGCTGTAAAATTTAAATTAAAAAAAAAAAAAAAAAAAAAAACCAGTTAGAAAGAATTTTTAATATTTTGTTTATTTCTAAAACGTCAGAGACACCCCTCTGTATTTTGAACATAATAGAAGTGTCATCAGCAAACAAAACAGTTTTGGCGTTTGATTGTTTCATAATAGTTCTTGGGAGATCATTTATGTAGACCAAGAATAGAAAAGGGCCAAGAATGGATCCTTGGGGCACTCCGATGGATAGTGGAGCTCCTTTAGATCTAGTTCCATCTACATCTACTACCTGCATGCGCTCTGTTAAGTAGGAACCAATAAGTTTCAAGGCAGTGCCCTGAACTCCATAAAAAGACAATTTGTTCAGGAGAGTCTTATGACGGACACAGTCAAAGGCCTTAGACAAATCACAAAACACGCCAATTGCGTCGTGACGATCTTCCCATGCTTCCAAAATATATTTAGTCAGTAAAAGTCCTGCATCAGTAGTGGACCTGCCTTTGATAAAACCGAACTGATGATTGTCTAATAATTTATGCCTGTGGAAAAATGAAGAAAGTTGGCTTAACATGATTTTTTCAAATATTTTACTGATACAGGGTAGTATCGAGACAGGCCTATAATTGCCTGGTTCAGTTTTAGCACCAGCCTTAAAAAGTGGTACTACCCTACTATGTTTCATAAAATTTGGAAAAATACCCTTCCTAATGCAAGAATTAAACAACGTAGCAAGGTAAGGGGCTAATTTGCCAATAACAGTTCGAATAACTTTAACTGATAGTCCCCATAAGTCTTCCGTTTTTTTGTCTTTAACTTCTTTGAAAGCATTCAAAATAGTATGTGACGTAATATCATTAAATAAAAACGTAGCGGTAGGAACGTCAACATTTTTTTTTAATAAATCTTCCGCTAATGATGGTGTACATGTCAAATGTTTGGTTGTCGCAATTGGTATGTCAGCAAAGTATGTCTCAAAAGTGTCAGAAATTTGTGTTTTGTCTATTATTACTTTATCGCATACTTTCAGTTTAGTACATTTTTCCTGTTTTTGAGATCTACCTGACTCTGTGTTAATAATGTTCCAAGTAGATTTGACAATATTTTCGGAATTTCTTAGCTTATCTCTGATAAATATGGATTTGGCATGAGCACATGCCTTTTTAAAGATGTTCGAATACCGCTGTATATAGTTTTTAGTAGCTATGTCAAAACAAAATGTCTTTAGCTCGTACAGGCTGTATAAGACATTACGACTAATAAACAGTCCAGGAGTAGCCCAATCGGCGAATTTGGGTTTACTGTTAACATTAATTACTTTAGTTTTAAATATAGTATTATATTCATTTTGCAGCATATTAAAGAAATCATTATAACTATAATCAGGATTATTAAATATTATGTCAGAATTAAAATTGAGAAAATATTTGTCAATTGAGATTTTAAGCGATTCTATGCGATCCCGTGTGATAGGTCTTGTCATTATCTTTACCTCATCTTTTTGTGTGTTAGTAGGTAAGGTGATACTTAATCCTCTATGGTCCGATCTTATGCGATCTAGGATTTTACTGTCTGTGTGTTTACAGTTAACGTAGTTATGTGCCTTTACCAAGTGATGAAGTATCCTAAGGTTCGAAGTAATGAATTGAATTATTATCTAACGCAAAACAAATGCCTAGCAGAGATGTTAAAATAAAATTAAAGAATTAGAGTTAAAAAATGTTATATTTTTAGTCATTATTATAACGATCGCAAACCTTTCTCGAACTTATCTATACAATCGAATATTTGAAGTTACTGTTTAAGTTAAACTCATAGTTAAAAAACAAAGTTTGTTTTGTGGACGGTATCTTGTAGAACTACATTTTTATAAAAAAAAACTCGGAGACAGAATATACATCCATTTCACATAAATATTATTTGTATTGGGTGGAAATTGAGCCTATGTTCCACAGCTCAGTGAGTAGAGGATGCTTACTTCTGAGTTAGTTATCAGACCACTCGAACATTTTTATGGCAGCTATTTTGACGTGACAACGTCTTATAATTCGATGAAGCCGGCTGCACGCCCGCATAACATGACGTCATGAAACGTTACCGCCGTTATCTCGCCGCCGGCGTTACCTCGCTCTAAGGCGTAGTTGAAGTTGTCACGTTCAACTAACGTCAGTAACCCGACTTTACAGACAACCATTTTTTACTATTACATGGTGAGGACTATTGTTTAACCCAATTTAACTATGATTTGAAGGCGATTTTTTAATTACATTTGTTCTTAGTAAAACAACTTACGGCTTATTTTAAAAGTAAATATACATACATAAATATGTATGTAGCTAAGAACTTCTCAGTCCTACTAATAATATAAATCCGAAAATGTGTTAGAATATATTAAGTATGTGTGTTCCTTCCTCTTTCAAATAAAACAAACTACTAAACGGCTCGGATTGAAATTTGGAGTGCAGTTTAATCATAGTATAGAGCACATTGTGGCTACTTTTATCTCGGGAAATAATGAAAACGGGTACTGCGCTGATAAAACTGCGAAGTACTGCTTATGATATAGGTATCATAGAACCTTAGACATGTTAATGTTTTCGGCATGTAGCTATAATAGAACCTTAGATATATTAATATTTTCGTCATGTAGCTATAATAGTACCTTAGACATATTAATGTTTTCGTCATGTAGCTGTAATAGAATCTTAGACATATTTATGTTTTCGTCGGGTTTCATCCCCCTACCTAAGTTCGACTCTGCTCTAAACCCGTATTCTGTTCCCATATGAATTTTCGGGATTATTCATTGTTGTTTGGTTTCTCATTTTTTGCTTGAAGAATCGGCAATAGGAAGGCGGAAGTTTGCGTTCGTTATTCGTTGACAGCTTAAAATAGATCCGATTTAGGGCTCCCACACAAAACTGCAATGCGATGCGATGCGACGCTGCATCGGAGTAAGGGCCCCCACACAAAACTGCTACGCAATGCGAGGGAGCAATTCGCCATCGGAAGTTCCTCCGATGCGGCGTTTTGTGTGGGAGCCCGAACTTGCGATGCAACTGTTGCATCGCATCGCGTCGCATCGCAGTTTTGTGTGGCTCCTACACAAAACTGCGATGCGACGCGATGCGACTTAGTAAATTAAATTTATTGAATTGTGCTTTTCTTCATTTTTTACCATAAATAAACTTGCGCTTGACTGTCATATCTTCTGATATAAAACAATAATGTGCGCTTATCTAAAAGAAACCGATTTTTTATCGATTTTTTTGAAAAAACAAAGCCTACTTTGCTCAAATTAAAGTTTTTCGTTAATGTTTATAAAATTGACTTACTGATGTCGATAAAACTTATATGGGACCACTTCTGAAGTATTTTCTACCAAACAAACAAAATAAACTCGCGATTATATTATTGCTTAAAATAGATACAAAAAAAACATCCAACTGATTTGGGAACCCCCTCCTTTTTTGACGTCGTTTAACAATACAATAAAATACAAAAACAATTTATTATATCACAAAACAAAAAATAAACAGTGTAAAAACTTAAGATTAAACATTTTGGGTACAAAAGGCGATCTTATCGCTAATAACGATCTCTTCCAGATAACCTTTTGGTTATTAGGAAAAGGTATCAGATAAGGGTAGTGGTGTGGCATCCTAACCTTAACAAGTGGGTTAATAAGTACCGTCAACATGGTAGGTTCGTTTGCGACTAGTTGGCAGGGCTTGAGCATCTGGATTGTCTATATTTCATCGCTCTATAGATAATTGAGATGTGCTTGTTATAGATAGTAAATCACTTTAGTTTAAGTGCAGTTGCACTATAGTTAGCGCAGAGCTTAGCTTTCACTGCAATTTAGTTTAGCTGATAAAGACGCTTTGGCCCTATATTACAACAGTACTCTAACAGAGTATTTGTAAGTACAGTTACTAACTATATACAGAAGGTTCATGTGTATTGTGTACCTTATAATAAATAAATTAATGAACATGATATCAATATTATCAAGAAGGTGCTATGTAATGGTTTGGACTCAAAATGTTCCAATAGCTGCGTCTCACTGTGCTGTTATGGTTCATAGGGTGAGACCCTATGTTGCACACACAGACTAACTATTCTCAGGGGACGAGCCTAGTTCTAAAATACCCCTTTCGTGCCCTTATGAATGTCAAAATGAGTTTTATTGTCAAAAATGGTCTAGCGCAAGTCAACCGCGTTTCGTAGATATGTGCATGGTTTCGGTGTGTAGCATTTGTCTTAGTACAAACAGAGGTTTGTTGCTCTTGTGTGAGTTCAAGTTACGGCTGGCCTAGTCGAGAGAACGTCGACTGCCGATCCAGAGACCCCGGGTTCAAACCCCACACGTACCACTGTTTTTTCGAAGTCATGTGCGTAATGCGGCTAACTTACATGTACCTAGAATCTTTCGAAGTCATGTGTCATCCACCAACCCGCACTGGGCCAGCGAGGTGGATTATGGCCTTAACTCTCTCCTTGTGAGAGAAGGCCCCGAGTCCCAGCATTGGGAACATTAAATTTACTGGGCTGTTGATAATGATGATGAGTTCAAGTTTACCAATGTGTTAAATATACGTTCTCCCCGCGCCCCGCAAATAATATGAAAAAGCTTGTTAGCTAGCCAAATGTCTTGCGTCCGTAAATACTTAAAGGTTGCATATCATCAGGCACGTGTTTATCCTGCTCGTCTGGTCACTCTATACTATAAAAAAACTGCAATAATAGATTCATACCTCTTTGGATAAAACGGTTTTGTTTGGGTCTTTACACGTAGTGTCTAATTGTTGAGTTTAATGTGTGTAATAAATGTGTCACACTCTCCAATAAATACCTAAATGGATTAAATACATAGTAGAAACGGGCGAAATTATTTAACACTTTTTTATAATAAATAATTTCTACTCGTATGTAGTAGGTAGTTCTACCCTGGTAAAGCAATGTATCTACGGTACCTAACATGAAACTTAGGAAAAAGCTATAAGAATGTACGTAGTGCAAGGGCACCTCAGATGGTACGACCTCGGATTGGGCTGTGGCGATGGTAGGGAAGATCAAAGTACAACCTGGTATCCCAATAGGGGGTGCCCTACGGCCAAGCTGCCAAGATATGATGTTTTAAGTATAGACTGGCAGACGCAGTGTAGGACGGTCCCCCACGCTGAACCGATGATATTATCTCGGTCGCGGGAAGTCGATGGATTGAGGCGGCATAAGACCGGCCATTGAGGAAATCATTGGGGAAGCCTATGCTCACCAGTGGACGTGTCTGAATGGATCAAGCTGAAACTCATAGTCTGAAAGTCTTGAAGTACACATAAGTTATTTACTCCGTTAAAATACTTACCGGGAATGACGGGAACGAATTTGAGAACCATTTGGTGTTTTAAAGCCAAGAGTGAAGCAGTTTCCTCCAGGTAAGTTCGAAGCTAGCACCATCGTAGACCGCATTGTGTCATTCGAGATGGTGGTCAAGTGAAAACCTAACATTGCTCATAAAGAATGTAAATGAGCAATAGCTTGGTGAAAAAATCTTTAAAAATAGTTAAAGCCATTAATAAATAGGTACACAACATTAAACGTTCTACAAATAGGTTAGAAAATAAATCAAATTACGAAAATGTTTCATCGTGATCGTAAAACACTTTTTAATTAAATAACCCGACCGGGTTAAGCCTTTAATAAAATCGGACAATTAGTGAGGCCTGTCGTAAAAAGCTAATCGCTCACTAAAATGGGTGATGTCTCATGTGAGAACCGTTTTTGAACGTAATGTTAGTTCTTAGAACTCCTGTTCTGAATTTGGATTCGACTGAGAGATATGTCAAAAAGCTAATAAAATTACTTTCGTTCGAAAATGATTTAATTTTTATTAACCCAAAATGTTTTAATGTTATGTTTAATCACTGCTTTTTCTAATGTTTTTGTAGTACCGTATAATAAAGTATTTTTGCATTGTATTGCATATTGGTCCATTTTTTCCTACTGCAGGTGACATCGCTACGGGGTTACTATGTAGTCCCAGCACGGCATTAAAAAATAAATGCAAAATAGAATGGGAAGTGAAAACATGGGACCTTAATTTATCCAATAGAGTCTTTTTTATTTATCCATTTTTTGTTAAATAAAGAGTGCCGAGACGAGCAGTAACATGTGCCTGATGGTAAGCAACAGGCCTGCCACGTAACAGCACAGTGACACGCACCTATTGGAACATGAAGAGTCCAAATCATGACCTAACACTGCATTGCGCTCGTCACCCAGAGATATAAGTTGTTATATCTCTAAGCCCTGTAATTTCTCTGGCAACATTGCCCTTCAAACCGGAACTCAGTAATGTTGGCATATTACTGCTTGGCGGTAGAATAACTGGCAAAGGTGTGGTCCTTCCCCAGGCGGACTCTGCCAAAAGTCCTACCGTGGTCCTACAACTACGAAACTGTACTGTTCCGCAATATATTCCAAACATCCTATAATACGTTATTCATATAAATAAGCTATTGCTGTCCCACTGCAGGGCAAAGCCGTCCTACACTCCCTATTTAATTATAACTTGAGATGTTGTCATCCAATCTTTTTGGCGCGCATCTATGTCGTCGCGAATTTTTTTACGTGCCCCCCGGGAGTCGTGTGCACTGTGGAACCCAGAGACAACTCTATAAAGAACTTCATAAAATATGAATTACCATAGCAATTTCATATGGGTTTCCTCTGCACAGTGGTCCTGGATATTTTGGTTTGGTCAGAAAAGAAAGAAAAAGAAAAATAAAATTTATTTATAACATATTTGCTCGTAAAGGGTCTCTTATTGGACCAATTTCTGTATCGTAATGTATCTAATTACGCACTAGTGCTGTAATGTGTAATGTAAAACGCACGGTTTCAAAATGCTCCGTCCACAGACTTTTTTTTTTTTTTTTTTATAGCATAGAGTAACGAGACGAGCGGGTCATGTGCCTGATGGTAAGCAACATGCCTGCCACATAACAGCACAGCAACACGCAGCTATTGGAACATGATAGTCCAAATCATAACCTAGCACTGCACTGCGCTCGTCACCCAGAGATCTAAGATATTATGTCTCTAAGCCCTGTAATTTCTCTGGAATCATTGCCCTTCAAACCGGAACACAGTAATGTATCACTAGGTAGAGAGATATGCTCCGTCTAAAACGAACGGTACCTTTTTAAATCTTAGTAAAGAGTTTTTATGTCAGAAAAGTGTGGTCAACATTTTATGCATAAAATTAACTTTGAGAGGTAAAATATAATAAAGAATTATTGAATTCGTTACATAATTTAATTAATTTAGACCATAAATTACTTTAATTTTTCTGTAACAAAACAAAAAAATAATAATTTACTTTATTGTTAATGGCATACCGGCTGGTTCTGTGCCGTTGCTTAAAAAAAAAAGGCGCCGATGCGCGCGCATTGCTAATCTGTGGATCCATAGTGATTTACTTACTCTGTGCTGTGATCTGTGAGCAAGTAAATATTATTCCGCGCGTTTTTTTTTCGCTGTATTGTTTTTATTTGAAAATGTCGTCAGAGTTTTGTTTATTTCCTCGCAAATATGTTATAAAACGTCGTATGACATACGTGCGCTTTGATAATTACAGCCTCTGCTAATTATAGCTCTCGCCTTCGGCTCGAGCTAGCAATAAAGCCTCGGCTGTAATTATCAACTTACCGCACTTATATCATAATGTACTATTACCAAAAAAACACATACATTAAAATGGTTAATTATGGCTTCCGCACTAGGCTTGGCCTGTATCGCGGAATTCGCGGAAGCCGATACGATTATCCTATATGGATTGAATGCCTCTAAAAATTAAATAATGCGTGTCCTGCCCCAATCGCATTACCGCACAAGTACGTAATAAGATACATTACGATACAGAAATTGGTGCAATAGGAGACCCGTTACGAGCAAATGTGTTATAAATATTATTACATATTACGCAGATGACAAAGTAGGAAGAAACGAACGTGGCATGCAAAATAAGTTTCATATCACGTTGATAGTGATTTGCGACGAATATTTTATCAACAGTTTCAGCCTAGATTTTGTGAGATTTCGTAAGTTGCCATTTCAACGGGCGGAGTGATAATTAATTGATGTAATACACTTGACTGCTTCCTTGTTATTTATTCCCTTGTCTAGAAACAAATAAAAGTAAAATTACATACTTATACTGAGCTTTACAATGTCAAATAATAGGTACACAACCAAACACAAGCTTGCAAAATATAATATTCGTGGGTTAAAAAAGTTGCTACTAGTATCATTATATTTTACGACAAAAGGAACCTAAGACTTTTATTGTTCGGGACCTTTTAATACAACCTTTTGAATATACATGGTGTCAATTGGTTTAACTTTTTAACCACAAAAAAGTGAGGTCTTATTTATTTATTCAGTCCACCAACATATTAAAAGAGTAACTACATTAAATAAATACAGGGCTAAGTGCCACAATAATTATAGGTGAAGACATCATGCAATTTGAGCCGAGAAACTGAATTAGATAAAATAATTGGGTCAATTATAAAATTAATATTAGATAAATGTCATTTAAGGTGTAAAAAATTCAATACATAAAATATAGTGATTTGAAATATTATTAGAAAGTCAGAGATCTAAGGTATACCTTAAAGTTATTCAAATTGCTGCCAAAAATATCGATGGCGTTTGTCCGAGACGCAGCGTTGTAGGTATGTGCCATTCTAGCCAAAGGCGCATTCAACCCAAGGTTAGACCTAGAACATGGTGTGGAAAGTAGACGATAACGTGACGATCTGGGTAAAGCACGAGGACCAGATATGGATAACTCAGACAGTAATTCCGGAGTGTCCAAATCGCCGTTTGCAAGCTTGTAAAGATACAACATGTCCAGAAAGTGTCGTCGGTGAGTAAGCGAGTCCATGTTAAAATGCTTGGGTCGAGCGTCATAACTCTTGAGATCTCTCCCAAGATGGCAGGAGTAAGTCAAATGCCACAAGAACCTCTTTTGTTCACTCTCCAATTTCTTTCTGTGAACATCATAGATTTCCATAGAGGTTCCATACCACGCTACAGTATTCCAGACCGCTGCGCACTTTACAATTGTAAAGCAGAATTTTGGTGTAAGGTGATTTAAAGTGCTTACAATTATGCAACACAAAGCCGAGATTCTGAAAACCTCTGGAAGCTATTTTGTTAATGTGAACATGTACGTAGTTTATTATCAATCGTGACGCCCAGCAGGTCTACTACGAAGTCCGATAAACGATAATATACCGACCGAACTTATGGACGTTTCCTACCTCGATAGACAATTGGTCGGTTGATCGAATCGGCCGTTTCGTTCGATCCGACCCTCATCCGACCTAAGTCTATAACTTCCGACCGAGATGTATCAATCCGAGTGTTTTTCGTGGTAGGCTACAGATCCGATTCAGCTGTCGGTCGGATCCAATCACTCGGAGTTTGTTTTCGTAGTAGACCTGCTGATCTCTTATCTGCTCAACATTAGAAATGGTGCAGTGTTTAATCGAAAATATGGGAATCTATGTGGATTGTACTTTCCTAGTCAAGTACATAACAAAATACTTGGATGCATTAAGGTTCATATCATTATTGTCACACCAAACATCTAGCCTCTCGAGATCCTCCTGCAACAACCCAGTGTCTTCACCAGAATCCAGCGTTTGGAAGAACTTTAAATCGTCGACAAATAGAAAGAATTTTGAATGCTTGAAACAATTGCCGATGTCATTGATAATTATTAAATAAATAAGCCTTTTATTTCTTGCTTTAAGTTACAAAGTTTAAGTAGGTACATACATTGTGGAAATATCTGTACATAACTTGAACTGTTTATCGAATAATTTATGTATTTACATGTGTGTAATGGTTATGTATATTTTTATAGAAATTAAATTCAATAGTAAGTTTTTCAAATAGACTTAGTTTGCAAGAACCCCTGCTTGGGTAAAGGCCTCCTCCAAATTTGTCCATGCCTCTCTATCTTGTGCTTTGTCTCTCCAGTTTGGTCTTGCTGTCCATCTGAGGTCATCTTCCTATCTGGTTAATGGTCTCCCTCTGCTTCTCTTGCCTGTTGGGCCGCTCCGAGATGTTGCTGTCGCAGTCCATCTATTCTCTGGTCTGTACATCTTGCGACATGGCCAGCCCATCTCCATTTTAGTTTTAGTGCATATGCTAGAGCGTCTGTTGCTTTGGTGGTTTTTCTTATCTTAGAGTCTCTAACTTTGTCAATTTTCCTTATGTTGAGCATACTTTGCTCTAGCCCCCTCTGGCATGTTCTAATTTTAACTGCCGCTTTTGAGGAGAACTTCCACGTCTGGCACCCATACGTCAAACATGGTAAGATACTCGAATTCATTACTTTTGTTTTGATGTCTGTCGGTGTTCATACTAGTTTAATACTTTGTAGACGACATAGATGGCGCTAGTTGCATTCTAAAATACGCTAACGATGTTACACCTATAATTTGGATGACCAAACTTTGAGATATATAAACTACTGGATTTACATAATATAGTGTTGCCTTTTAAATCATAACTTGTTTTATTTGCACACTTCGAAGTTTTTGGGATTTGAACATGGTCCTTCGTATGCCGGTAAGGCATTGAAGTAGACCTGCGTCCGCCCTACACAAGTCGGGCAGTGGTACGCTATCGCTGTTCAGTGCCCTGGTGAAGAGGCACCTACGGGTTGGGAGTATCGCGCGTCTGCTGCAGCCTCAGCTTGGCAGCGGGGGGAGCACCCCCTGGGACATCCATTCATCGTGAACCAAGCAACCGTGGTAACAAGAGGAGCATCCTATTCAACGTTGTAGCGAAAGTTCTTGTGAGTCTATAGTGCCGTATCTTGAGGACAAAACTGTGAGTACAAAATTGAACCTTATCTATTACCAGTCTCAAACATAGAAAAAATAGTGAGTGATCATTGACTTAGAAAAATTCGAAAAGTAATGCATGGACTTAGAATAATTTTAAGAAAAGTGAAGTGACGGGGAATCCATGCCTGTTTTCGGATAGAAGTTAAAACTTAGTTAAACACTTAGAAAAATTTGAGAAACTGTTTATTGGACTTGTGATTTTTGATTGTGTTCTACTTTTGTGTACATTCTTCGACTTCTTCAAGAAACTTTGTGTGCAACGGATACTCTAAAATTATCTGTATTTTACATTTTTACGTTTATTTAAGTTTGTTGTTTTTTTTTTTTTTTCGTGTTTTCATTATGGCTGATAAATATTTAAAACTTCAAGAAGACATAAAGAAAAAAAAATACTAAAATTAACTTCAAAAAGACACCTAAAGAACGTATTACGTTGGGTTATATTGAGACTCGTTTGGAGGCTATAGATCACCATTGGTCTACGTTTGAAAGTAATCATCAAAAACTTGTGTCTGCTTTAGATGCCAAGAAATTGGAGCAAACTGAATACTTTGCAAATAATACTTATTCTGCAGTAGAAGAAACATACATTGGTTACAAGGCTTTATTACGGGATGGTCTTTTCAAGGTTAAGCAATCGGTTCAGCCACCTCCTTGAGCTATCAGTCATACTGAAAAAGAACCATTGAGCAGTAACAATGTAAAGCTACCAAAGATAACCATATCGAAGTTTTCCGGTAATTACTCTGAGTTGCTCCACTTTTTCGTGATTTGTTTATGTCTTTAATTCACAATAACTCAAGTATTGAAAACGTTCAGAAATTACACTATCTCAAGGGTTCTCTTACAGGTGAAGCAGAAATGTTGCTAAGAAATTTTCCATGTACTTCTGATAACTACTATGTATGTTGGAGTCAGTTAGAAGGCAGGTACAATAGCAAAAAGTATCTTGCAAATTGTATTTTAAGACGTTTAATAGGCCAAAAGAACTTGACATCGGAGTCCTCCAATGCTATTAAACAGTTGCTAGACACAACTAAAGAATGTATGTTAGCATTAGAAAATTACGGTTTAGACGTAAACTCATTTGATGTAATTGTGATTTTCCTTATTGGTCAGAAACTAGATATGGAAAGTCGGAAACAGTGGGAACAGAAAGTCTGTGAATCTAGTAGAGAGTTACCAAGTTTAGAGGATTTTGAAGAATTTTTACAAATTAGATTTCGTTCGCTAGAGTTTCTTAAAACAAAGATTCCAAAGGAAGAGTAAGTCTCTTCCAATTATGTTGCTACTACTGTTTCTTGCCTATTTTGTACAGAAAATCACAAACTGTTCAATTGTAGGAAATTTGCCAAGGATGATGTTACCACACGTCGTAGTTTTGTCCAAACTCACCATTTATGTTTTAATTGTATGTCTCCCGACCACTCAGTTTATTCGTGCAATTCGTCTACTCGATGCCGTTTTTGTAAGAAAATACACCACACTTAACTTCATTTAAAAACTTTTAAATCGGTTGTTGGCGGAGCCACAACTGATCAGCCTCCAGAGAGTCATGTTGTAGCTACGGTAACTGAAACAACATCGTCATCTTCTGAGGCCGAGAGTGTAGATCCAGATTCAGAATCACATATCGACGGTTAAAAGGAAATACGGTATAAGCGCCAAAAAGTGAAATGTTCAGGAGAGCCGTTCAAAGTTTTGAATTTTAGAAAAACTGACGTATCTCTGTTATTTATTAGCACTTTGTGAAAATTGAAACAGTTATGAAATGAGAAAAAAATGGGGCAGTTACCGGTATTGTCAGTTTCAATGATTTGTTGCTATTTAACGTGGTTTATGTCGCTTATAGCAATAGCTTTTAATTTTCCAATGAGGTAATATGGCGTAAGCGACAAATGACAAAATAAAACATTAATGGATAAGAAGCTTAAACAACATACCAATATCTCACGTCGCGAGGGAAAAGGGGTATAAGAGACTAGACAGTTCAATAAGTGTTATGGGAAAAGAAGGATAAGGTACTTTTCACAGTGGTTGTATACCAGATAATAGAACACAAGTAACAGTCGACTTTCACAAAAAACAGAATCATAAGACATTAGTGACACACAATGTAGCTTGAAAGTAAAGGAAAAGAAGGATAACTAACATCTGGCATTGCGTGAGTCTAAGGAAATATAGATGAAAAGACATTTCCTAAATAATGAAGTAGCACAACCAACACGATCTCGTTTAAGTAATTCTAATTTACGCTAAATTAAGGTAGATTTAAAAGGTGATTGTTCGTTTTTTTGCATTATTTTCATGTCACCTTTTCACTTACAATCAGATAGTACGATGTTTTAAATAAAAACAAAACAACATTTCTGTTATTATTTTTAATTACGAAAAATCAAGGCTAGAGTTGGTAGGTATCAACCTACTAATTTTCGGAAAAATAATACTTAAGCTAGTAGGTAGGCACATAACTAAGAAATAAATTTAGGAGGCTTGGTATACCAAAAAAATAACAAACAGTACCTATAGAAAATACTCTCAAACATTTGCCGGGGCGTACGATAACAGTCTGGTAAATCAAGATATTTTGTTTTTGATACGACTTCAATACGATGTTCGGGTGCCTCCGAGTCCATCGAGTATTTGACAGTTGATGATGTGGAGTTCATTTTAAAAGTAGCCGACATGATTACCCACGAAGAATTTGTCAGCGAGAAGGTCCCATCTTTTAAAGTCTGTGTGATTAACTTCTCCAAATTAAAAGGCTTTGGATGTTGCCGTCTGAAACATTGTGTATTATTGCGATGGAGCCCGGATAGTGGTCACGAAATCACGAAGGCCGTGATGGTGCTACGGCTGTCGCTATGATTGGCTGCGGTTTTTTCCTATGCTGTGCTCTTTCGGAACCGGTTTGGTTGGTCAAACTAGGAACGGGGTATCCCCAGCTATCTGTTGCATTTATCAGGTCGTGCGAAGGGGCTCTGAGGAAGCTCAGATTTTCTCCCCTATCTTCGTACACGACAACCTCGTGATATTTAGAGGCCTCAATGCAACCCAGCCGGTATGCGACTTTCGCTCTTGAGTATTTGATTGTCGTCGCATCCACGCTTATCACCCGGGGTGTTTCACCCGCATTTCTGCTAAGATGTAAAAGCAGCGCACTTGCCTTTATGAAAGGCGTCCGACCTTCTCAGTACTCTATTATTGCAATCGTTTTGTTTCTCGATCGCACCAATCGAAATCGGTGGCCGTCTACCTCAAGGGTTGGATTTCCATCCGGAGAGCTTACCATTGGAATGGTATGTCCGCAGGCTTCATGTAAACTAGCTGTGTAGTTCGGAACCATCGACTCGAGTTCCAATGGAAATTCACATTTCTCCACTGACTCCGGCGAGAGCTTTCCTTCTTGCAGGGAGGATTTTAACTGTGTTTTAACTGATTTTAACATAAAGTTTGACCACTGTGTCTACTTGGTTTAGTATTTGCATGTTGTTATTATTGGTATCTGTGGTTTGAAAGGTTTAACTAGGTGCAAAACGAAAGTGATTGCGTTGTGGTCTGATGTCGTAATACTTTTGTCAACCTTCCATCCCTCGATTTTCCTAAGAGAGACCCGCTGCACATTGTTACATCTACTATGCTTGTGCAGAGTTTGCCTTCCCTAACGATCTCGAAGGTTGGTGTATCGCCGTAGTTATAAATAAGTCCATTTCGTTGAACAATGAGGCTTCTTCTCTCTCATTTTGGGATGTGCTTCCTCACCAGTGGGACTACGCATTCACGTCACCAGCAACAATAAGGTCATTTGTCGCTAGTTTTTTGCTGAATACCATAATCCTGCTGAGGAAGGGTTCGACTTTTTGGTTCCATCTAAGTAGACAGAAATTACTCCCAGTTTTAGGACTGTGCCGGCCAACAGAACAGCCACTCCCGTTTCGGTAACAAATTGGGGGTCATGGATTACCACCAGCCTGGCACCGAAAACTATTATGGCTGCCTTAATTGGTTTTGTCTGTTTAAACTGCACTGGATAACGCGAGTTCCAGGATATCGTTTCATTACGCCTTTGTTTCCCACATAGGGATCTTGAACAAGGGCAACTAAAACTCCCCTTTCTCTTGCTACCTTCAGGAGTTCTGCCGTTGCGAGCACTGCAAGTTGGCTTGGATGAATCGTATACTGGAGACTGAGCCACTTTCCTCATGCACTCATGAGGAAAGTGGCTCAGTAATAAGCATCCCTTAGCAATAAGATATTCTAGAACGCGCTAAATCATCCCATTTTATCCTTTCAGGGCAATCGCTACTAAAGGCGTTGTGAGCGAGTTCTCTGTTGGGGCTGTTGGGATGAGCAACCGTGCAGTTCTTGCATTTGGGTGGCAGGTCTTCTTTTCTTGCCTTGCATTGTGCCCAGGAGTGGTTTTTTTTTGCAGTATCTGCAGGACTCATCCCTTTCTCGGGAGATCGCCTTTGTATGGCCGAAACCTAGGCACTGCACCAAGGGCATTGGTCTGCTACTGGTCTGGAGTCTTTGTTTGTTTGGAGAGACAGATTCTATGTAGACCTTTTCGGCGTCCAAAAACGCTCTGTGAATGCGAGGTGAGACCTCGATCAGTGGATGACACCCATGTGAATTACGCCTTTTTTTCCTGTGTAGCACTCTGATCGCGCTCTCTTGCAAATCAACCCTTTCTAGCAGATGTTTATTGTTTTCCACTATTTCGTTATCTTTGTGATAAGACAAGACGTATCGAATGATGATCTGTGGATTACCCGCTTTCACGGTTTTCACGTTTAGAAACTTAAGTTGCTGCACACGATTTTTGACCAGGACAAAGTCTTCCTCTGTGCTACAATTCAGGATGACTTTTCTGTTTCGACCTTTTCGCACTTTGTTAACTCTTGCTCCAGTTTTTTTCGTGTGTACTTTAGTGATATCAAATGTCATAAGCACGAATTTGGAATGAAATCCTCATTGTGTATCACAGTTTAAATGACGTATTACTTCGATCGTTGATCGTGGAAGTAGGTTGCAATGGACACCATGGTATGTCGTTCAATTAAAGTAATAAGGGATTAGCAACAAAAATGTGTGTATATTCTTAACGGAAGTGAGGAATAACCAACACCGTGATATTAACATTAAATTAGGTAATAGGGTATAACCGACAGAGTAAAATAAAAATGAATTTTGGAAAAAGGGTACAAGCGTCAAAGCTATGTTCAATGATTAAATGGAAATAGGCTATAAACAACGTTTGTATTTTTTGAGGAAATAGCTTAGAATATTTAAAATATTGGTGGACAATTAAATATTGGTGGACAATTCACACACAACATAAACAACCGAAAACTGGAGACCCCTATGAAGTAAAAAAGCATTACCGCCAACAAATCGAGAATAAATATTTTTTGCAGGGGTACAAGCACCTTTATTGACAAAATGACCTGAATTTACGTCGGTTACGAATAGTATAACTAGGGAAATGTTGTTTTTTGCTCGGGCATAAGCGCCAAAAAAGTCATCGTAGAGCTATGGGAGTCAGCTCATTCGAAAGAGCGGAAAATTTTAAGTAAAATGGCATTTAAAACTGATTTTTGACCAAAATGTCGCTTATGCCCAACTTCCTTTTAACCGTCGATATTGTTTCGTGCTTCTTAAATACAAGCAGTCAAGTACTGTTACCAACAGCAATTGTGAAGGTACCTACAAATAAAACTAAAACTGTTCATGTGTTTAGATCTTTGTTAGATTGCTTTGTTAGTTAGATTTTTGAGAGAAGGTTCTTAAGCTTCCTTTATCACCGAAGCTGCAGTTCAGCGCCTTGGTCTTAAGAAAATACCAGGAACAAGCTTAGTCACAGGTTTAAGCGGCGACCAAGGTTCAACATTATCGTCGAATAGTTCAGTATTGGTACAAGTTCAATCTTGTCTAGACCCCAGTTTTACGTTAACCGTTAAAGCTCATGTTTTAAAGTAAGCTCACCAGTTTTCTTCCAAGTAAGAAAGTCATGGCTCACGTTTTTCCGGCTCTATCGTCTACGGAATTAGAAGATCCATCATTTGACATACCCAACAAAATGGATCTACTCCTGGGTGCTGAGGTGTACAGCCAAATATGATTAGATGGTTTGGCTAGGGACTCGCCGGGATCGGTGATTGCTCAAAACACTCGACTCGGTTGGATCCTCTCTGGCAAAATACAGGATCAGCCTAACAAACAACATGATAGATGCCATAACGTCATAGTAAGCATGCATTCAATGCGCCTACATAAGTGACAGTGATGTGTATATTAAAGAGATTCCGGTACGTTGAAGCAAGGTCTCACCTTAGCAGCAAACATTTAACACACGAGGAAGCAAAGTGTGAAGAATTGTTTGCCCAAACAACTACCAGAAATAAATAAATAAATAAATATTGGTGGACAATTTACACACAACACCATCTGACCCCAAACTAAGCAAAGCTTGTGTGATGGCGGCCAAATAGCTGAAATAATACTTATATAGTTTTAAATACATACTTATTATACATAGAAACACCCAGACACAGTGCAAACATTTGAATTCATCACACAAATATTTGCACTGGGTGGGAATTGAACCCACGACCCTCAGCTTCGCAGGCAGAGCTACTACCAACTAAGCCACGAGGCCAGTCAAGTCAATAAGTTCGGTCGTTTTATCGTTAGACTACCACAGTACTACAGTATAAAGATGTATTTAATTTTATGATTATGTAGAGGTATGAAT
Source organism: Ectropis crepuscularia (assembly GCA_963693475.1). Lineage (NCBI taxonomy): Eukaryota > Metazoa > Arthropoda > Insecta > Lepidoptera > Geometridae > Ectropis > Ectropis crepuscularia. The sequence goes on along the minus strand of OY856361.1, from coordinate 15,289,830 downwards.
GAATATTTTTCTAAAAGTCATGCGCAAAGGGTAGAGATGCCTGAAAAGAACGGTTCTCCCGCGGTTTGTTTGCGACATCACGATGTAGTACGTCAAGATAGGACTGCTTCTAAGCTTTACGTGGGTTTTTGAAGAATCTTGCTCAAGCACAAACGGAGTGTCATTAAACAATGATTCAATGGTAGGCCCCATTCTCCAGCTCGAACTCAGGCACACAGTAATGTACTAGCATTGCTATCCAATGACACTTAACGCTAACATTGTTAAGATGTACAGGTAAGTTAAAGTTGCAGAGGAGGACGCAGACTATTCGCGCATTCTATGGCGTAATAGTCCAGATGCTGAGTTACAGCTTCTCCGACTCTTAAGAGTCACATTTGGAACCTTCTCAGCTCCATATTAAGCCGTTCGAGCTCTGCAGGAATTGGCACACATTGAAAGTGCTCAGTTTCCCTTGGCCTCTACCAGAATGCTTAATGATATCTACATAAATGAGTTCATGTCAGGATGTCACTCGATTGCTGAAGGTGTCAAAATTTATTTATAAGTTGAGTGTTGGTTGTCTGAACAAACACTTGAACCGAACTAGCTATTTGGAGTAATTATCACTAAACATTCCAGTCTGGACAACCTTACCCGTGTAGTAACACTTAAATCTAAGAACAGTGTAATTAGGACAGATGTCAAGGCTTGTTATTTTGTCGGTAACTGATGCTAGATATTTAATACAGTTTTTAGATAAGCGTTTTTCCTATTTAATTTACCTGTTATATTCGTTTTATTTTTGTTTAATGGACATGGTCCATGGCGGCCGGTATGTTCATACTAGTTTAATACTTTGTAGATGACATAGATGGCGCTAGTTGCATTCTAAAACACGCTAACGATGTTACACCTATAATTTGGATGACCAAACTGTGAGATGTATAAACTACTGGATTTACATAATAATAGTCTCTTGAGTACGTGCCCTCTCGTTTCGACAGGCGCTGGTAGACTCGTCCCTGGGTTCACTTTGCGACCGCTGTGGGACAATCCTCGAACTCGTCCTGGATGTGAACTTGACTTGACTTGACCCCCGGCGTGACACTCGGCGTGACTCCTGGCGTGACTCCTGGCGTGACACTCGGCGTGGCTCCCGGCGTAACCCTCGGCGTGACACTCGGCGTGACTCCTGGCGTAACACTCGGCGTGACACTCGACGTGACGCGCAGCGTGACACTCGACGTGGCACTCGGCGTGACACTCGACGTGACACTCGACGTGACACTCAGCGTGACGCTCGACGTGACACCCGACGTGCCCTTGGCGATGACTCTGCGCTGACACGACGTGACACGTCGGCGTGACCCTGACGAGCCCTCGTTGTAACCGGCGAAGTACTCTCGGCGATGACTCGGTGCGGACACGATGACAACTCGACGAGATCCTTTTGGCCGGACCTTGTAGGGGAGCAGGGAGCGGGGTAGTGAAACGCTGGTGTTGCTTGAGTCTTCCTTTTATTTTTCTTCGTTTTCTTTCTTGTACTGGAGCCGCTGAGAAGAGCATGCTCCGAACAAAATCGAGATCGCTAAGGTACCCCCTTACCTTTACCTCAAAGAGAGCCCCGTATTCTGAGCCCTCTTTTCGGTTCATTTTCACTATGGAATATACACTGTTTAAACCATAACTTTTCTGGTCGTAGGATAACAAATGACCACTCGAAATGTAGCCCACGACCAGGTCTATAAACGAACATAACTTCCTAGGGGGTACCTTAACTTACAATAGTTTTATTTACCAAAAACTGCCATATTTTCCAAGTTTTGCTTAAAGTTAGGTAAATAAATGGACACCCTACCTAATTATCCGAATAAAACTGACCAAACTTATATTTATTAGGTGTGCCCTACCTATTTCTACCTAAATAAACTGAATTTACCTAACAGTTACACATATTTTTATGATTATTACAATTTTACCAAAGTCTTATAAAAACTACAAAATCTAGCCGTATATACAAGTATGTGTTGATCGCCAACAACAACCACAGATGAACGGTTCTGCAGATATTATTCACACCAGGTGAGTAAAGGGCGCAGCAATATCATACATAGCAAGCTTATGAATAAGAATTTTATGGTTGACCCTATCGAACACTTTACTAAAGTCAGTGTAAATAACACCCACTGATGAACGACGGTCGAGAACATGAGACACGTCGTCTATGAACGAGACAAGATTCATTGCCGTTGACCTCGACCTAGTAAATCCATGTTGCTGAGTAATTATCATACCATTGAAGTGAGAAGAAAGAATTGGAAGTAGCAACTTCTCAAATACCTTTGCGAAGACCGGGAATATTGAGATGGGCCTATAATTGCCGATGTCGTTCTTTTCCCCACTCTTATGCAGAGGCACAACCAAAGCCTTTTTCCATGCCGACGGAAAAGTACCAGAAGTCAGTGACTTATTGAAAATTAGTCTTAAGGGATGAACCAAAGCGGACTCACAACTGACAGCAAATCTAGTAGGCAAACCGTCTGATCTGGCTCCCTAAAAGGATCAAGTCTCTGTAAATTTTTTAAGACCTGGTCATCGTTGAACTCAACTGTAGTTAAAAAGTTACTTATTACTCCAGATGGGATGCTCGTAAAAGCAGAAACACTGGTACCCGAACTAAAGACCGAAGCAAAGTTTTCAGCAAAAAGATTGCAAACCTCCTTACAAGAAGAAGCTGATTCATTCCCCAACGTCATTTGAGCTCGGTAATGGCTGCCGTTATTACTAACCATCTTTTGATATATCCTACATATATGACATGATATTAATAAAAATAATATATTTTCTCGAAAAAACAAACATCAATTTCAATTTAAAATTATCATCAAGCATACAACCAAATTCAATAGGAAGCAATCACTAAGTCATCGAGGTAACGAAAGTAAATTTTAGTTGTTTTTTGTTCATATGTCCAAAAACGCTAAACTGGTTTCGATTAAAGTTATACCTCTGAATTAAAATCTACCGAACAAAAAAAAAACATGAAAATCGATTCGCAATTGGCGGTGCAATCGCGTATGTAAAGCGATTGCGCCGCCAATTGTGCCAAATTAAAAAATAAACAATCGAATTGAAAATCTTTTCTTTTTTTGGAAGTTCGGTAAAAATACTGAATAAAATTAATCATCATCATCATCGTCAGCCCGTGATCGACCACTGCTGGACATAAGCCTTTCCAATATTGCGCCATCAAATCCGATCCTCGGCTCTCCGCATCCATTCGCTTCCCACCACTCTCTTCAGGTCGTCGTCGGTACACCGAGCGGGAGAAGGTCTTGAAAAAATAAATATGGGTTGATAAATCTCAAATAACAGCATCTAACCCTAAGCTAAACAACGATCAGAAAATAGTTATAAGGCTGACACTGAAACGGGTGTACTCGCAGAGTTTATGCAGTTCCTATTATGTAAGATAAATTACGAAAATCAGAATTTTCGTCATGTAGGTATGTTGTTTTTTTTTGTACTTGTAAATAAAAAGCATGGACTTATATTACATACATATACTCGTGTATAGTTGCATTCTCAAAGCTAATCGTTGTAATAAATTGATAAAATTATCTGGACTTCGAAACATTTTTTTTTAACTTTCCGATTTTTCTATTATAACGATTTTTAATTTAGGTCAAATGTAATTTTTATCTAATTAAAGACCGATTCAAGAGTTAAAAAAACATTAACCAAATTTAAAAATTTGCCCCAAAAAATACGAAAAGTTAGTTTAATTAATCTTTGATGGTTGAATTTTTGGTCCCAGTGGTCACCAAAGTGATTTAAGCGGTAAATAAACACAGATTTTATAATAACTTTTGGAGGAATCAGAAGTTCTGGCCACCAAGGCTTTAACCCTTATCAAAAAACATGTCATATTAATTACAGGTCACCCTGTAAGTCGCACGAATTCAGTTGAAACAATATACTCGTAGAAATAAAAATAACTTTCACCAAAATTAACCACAAAACTATGAAATAACAAAAAAAATTGCTATTTTCTTACCCTAACTATCGTTACGTGACGCTGCGTTGGTTTTATAGTGCCACAGATGGCCGTTCTCTTTTATATTCCTTTTTATGATGGCTCCTTTATAACTAGAATGAAGTGGTATATTCTCACATTGTTACTGTTTCTCCTAATGGATGGAAGTTATTAGTTACTGTAATTCTGCGGGAGTGTAAAATAATTCAATTATGCTAAAGGAACGGAGAGAATGAAATGAAAACAGCGTTTCTACATATTATGCTAATAATTATAAAGTAGAAATTGTGTTAGCGTGGGCGAGAGTCAGCGTGTAAGGGTAAGAATAAAACGTATGTTTGAATACGTGAAGGTTTCTTAACTACAATAATATAAAATGAGCAAATTTTGGTCTTTGATAAAAATAACTATGCCGGTACCTACATTTAGTTGTCAAAAAATGAAAAGGTCTGGTTTGAGGATTAGAACATTTTTTGAAAATTACCAGAATGTAGCTTGAACCTAAGCTGAAAGAAATAATGATAATCACAAAACATATCAATACATAAATAATTAATAATAAAACATATCACGCACTCTCCCGAACACCCTCTTCTTGGTTCACACCCAGAAAGAGAAGGAGACCCTCATTAGCCAGGGCTATGGGGAAAGCGCGGGGTCCTGCGCACTGACAATCTACGAAGCTCAAGGACTAACATATGAGTAAGTAGTCGCCATTAAGTCCAAGGCCAAGCTGAAGATACACGAGAGTGTTCCGCACTCAGTTGTGGCTTTGTCTCGGCACACAAAGACAAAGGTCCCAACCTGTGTCTACTACACCGACGACGTCGTGAATGATGCGATTTGTCGTCTTGTGTTGCGAACGTCGACCGCACCACCGAGTGCCATCAGAGACTATAACTTTCAGATGGCCATTAAAGATCGAAATGCAGCGGTGATGGAGGCTCTGGGTTGGGGTGAAGCTTTAATCCTACTAATATTATAATGTCAATGTATGGATGTTTGGATATTTGGATGTTTGTTGCTCAATCACGTCCTAACGTATGAATGGATCTGGCTGAAATTTGGAACACAGATAGATTATAGTCTGGAAGAACACATAGGCTACTTTTTATCACGAAAAACAACGGGAACCACGGGAACGGGAACTCGCGGGTAACACCGCCGGGCGCTGCTAGTTGCAAAATATGTTTAAATAGTTTAGGTAGTTTTTAGAAGTCTGGTCTAATATTTAAGTCTTCCTGCATTTGACAAAGGAAAATAACAAAAACAAAATAATGTATAATATTTACTTTAAAAAAAGCATGCACCAAAAAGTCTGTGAATAGCAATTTTTAAATAATAAAAAAAAATACTAATAATAATTAATAACAGAGTGTTTTCAAAAGAAATGTTAATTTTTTCGCGCGTTAAATAATATAATTACATTAATATTTTAAACGCGAAACTTTATGAATGTGGATGTTTGTTACTTCTTGAAGTTTAAACGGCTGAAGCGGTTTTATTAAATTTTGGTATGGAGGCCCTGGATTAATCATCCCGGGAAAGAAACGGGAACTGCACGGGTTTTTTAAGACTATAACAATACGGCACCAGCAGCTATTTGAACAGTAAGATCCCAAATAACTTTCTAGAGGAAGAGTCCGCCTGGGGAAGTACCACACCTTTGCCAGTTATTCTACCGCCAAGCAGTTATGTGCAAACATTACTGTGTTCCGGTTTGCAGGGCAATGTTTCCAGAGAAATTACAGGGCTAAGAGGTATAACATCTTAGATCTCTGGGTGACGAGCGCAGTGCGGTGCTAGGTAATGATTTGGGCTCTTCATGTTCCAATAGCTGCGTGTCACTGTGCTGTTATGTGGCAGGTATGTTGCTTACCATCAGGCACATGTCCTGTTCGTCTCGTCACTCATTACCTATACATAAAGAAAAAAACGCACACTGCGCTTGCCATCCGGAAACGACCACTCGCTGCACTGGCGCCTGCGCATTTAAACAAAATTGGCGGGAAAACGGGTTACGTATGTGCAATGTTTAGGCTTCGGCTTAAGAGGTGTCTCCTTACTTGTACTTATTTGAAACTGCTACTCTTAAGGGCATTGAACTCTTAAAACACTAAGAAGCGGCACACGCTCTTCTACGATGGCAATGCAAAATCAGGCGACGTCTCCTGATTGAGTCTCAGTTGAGCCACAAGTTGAGTGGAAGTTCGCTAACAATTCAAAAAAATCCGATATAAACCGTAATAACGTCTTATAGTGCTTTTACAAGGTGCACAAACAGTTCATAGACCAAGAACAAGTTCCATGGTATCACTTTTCATGCGTAAGTAAACAAAATCTTTAATTATTTCCATAACAGTTCAATAATTATTTCATCTAAAATTAGTTTTACAATTTGCCATTTCTAAAAAGAGACAGTTATACTCGTACATGCAGCGTAAGAGTGCAACACGACCGGCGATATGTTAGTTCTGGCTATTTTGTCACTTTCACGCCAGTGCATTCGTATGTCTTTCTATTCTTGTCGAAAAAAATATCTAAACAAAAATGATGTATAGCTATCTCATTTGCACCTACTGCCTACTTGTCATGATGTCTTTGTCATTCATTCAAACGTGTCTCACGATGGAAGTGAAGCTGTCTACACATTGCGTATGTTTGTGTGAAATTTTCGCCACATTATGCTGTCTTTATATTAGAGCGTACCTCATCTTCCTTTACTTAGTTATATCAATGCGTTCTGAGCCGATTCTAACGGTATCGTGTGTTTGTAATCATTATTTTCCTTGAAATATAAACTAACAGATTTGACACTTGAACTTAGGTGTCCTCGAGATTTTAAGTGGCTTAGAAGCTACTACGTAATAATTAATAAAGAAGACATTGCGATTTTATGTTTTAAATTAGTCTTAAACAACCACGTAACAACCAAAAAACTGCAATTGATAGATTTTTTTTTTAATGTTTTAACGGTCATAATTTTAATTTATTTTTCATTTTTAGTAAAATAAATAAAAAACAAAACAATTACATTTCAAGAACAATAATGATTACAAACAAACGATACCTTTACAATCGTTTTGAAACACCCTTGCCCAATTAAAAAAAAAAACCCTAAAACCAGAACGCAAAGTTAATTACTTATGTCGGTTTTCTTAATTTGGTCGTCATTACACACGGTGTATCATATACAGCGGATAACTAAAAGGATTTGTCTTATTTTACTTTAATTCAGAACACAGTAATGTTTGCACATTACTGCTTGGTGGTGGAATAACTGGAGATGGTAAAATACTTATCTAGGTAGACTACAGCTAATCCTACAAAAACATTCTACAAAAAATACGCCCTGAAACTACATAGATAGAGTGAGGATATACGTAAGGCAGTGGCTGGAGAAGAAACGCAAAGCGTAGAGTTGAGTGACGCATTATGTTAGATGCCAAGTGATCTAGGGTGAGCTGATGATGATAATGTATTAGACAAATATATTTTTAAACTATATTAGGTACGCACTTGACCACCATCTCGCCTGATGTTAAGCGACGACGCGATCTACGATGAAGCGTGCTTACCTAGAAGAAACCGATTTACTCTCGACTTGAAAACACCAAGATTATAACTATCGGGAAAACCCGCTCAGGCAACGAGTTCCACAACCTAGACGTTCTTATCACAAACGGAGTCAGTCTCTTCGTTTGTGTTTACTGACTGATTATTTTATTGTAAGTAATTTAGTGTTTTGTTTCACTAGTTGCGTCCCGTGGAGTAGACCGCGGCTTCATAACCACTAAATTTAAGTGGATAAAAAGGAGCCCACATTTTAATCCACGTAATGTATAGTTTGATTGGCACAGGACCGAGGAATAAGGCATGGGAAAAGAGAGACCTATACCGAGCAGTGGGATAGAGAAGGCTGTGAATAATGATGATGAATATATCGTTCAGCTGTTACATAGATACGTGGCAAAATATACAAACTTTTTCCATTATTATAAGTTCTAGTGTGATTTTAATAATTAGTTTTACCAATCCTTTTTATTCCGAAAGTAACACACACATTATAAACAAACTTAGTTGTTTAATCACAGGAATTTTAACATTTTCTTTCTGCTATTTAAAAAAAAACTTCAATACACACAGATTTAGTTGATCATTTACATAAATTTGAAAATTTTCCTATTGCTTATTTTCTCTCCAAAAAGATAATTTAAAAAGTATTCCAATAAAAAGTTAAGTCCAATATGATCACAAAACCGCACAGTATATAACTGTCTCCCGACCATTAATATCCCGGGTGTCCAACTGTCTCAAGTTTCTAGGACATTGATAAAGTGATAAGGGTTTTATGTATCCAGTACCTACGTTACCTTGAACTTGGTATATAAATGTGAGATTAACTGCCGTGTGGTAAGTTCTAGTCAATGTCCCATAAATTTTACCTGACCCAGATGATATATGAAGATTGGCGATATGGTTTTACCATCTTTCAGGAAACTTTTTTTTATGTAAAGGAAATGCATTTACGCATACCTTTTCGCTGAGGCCGGGGAGGACTTCCGATTATGTCGGAGTCGACACCACTCTCTCAAAAATGTAAAAAGTGGGCGAGGCACACCAATTTTTTAGACACAATTAACATCTCTTTGCACTGTAATTTTTTCGGAAACGTTGCTGTTCAAACAGTTACCTTTGTCAAGTTGGGGACAAAAAATGGTGTTGCCCATAGCTAACTTTCACAAAGATTTTAATCACTACAAAACGACGAAATGATTTTGCAGTGCAGTGTAAAGTCATAGAATAGATAATAGTAGCAGTTTGGACTCTTGTCCAATAGATCCGTGGTTATGCTATGGTATGGTATGGGCAGGCGTATTGTTAACATTTATTAGGCATAGAAGTACTATTCCTCCGCCCACTGCCTGTTTAAAAAAGGGAAGCATAATATTTAAACAATACTTTTGAATCTTATAGGACTTTTATTTATTTATTTCAATGATGAGTTCGTAAACTATATTAACATCTTTCACGTTTGAATACTCTCCAATCTGCAATAAAAATAAAATTATTGTTACTAAATTATTATCAATTTTAGTACAAGTTTTTTCAACTTGTAAACATAACCTTGTATAATTATGCCGCCGTAAAATTGTAATAACCATCAGACTTTTTTTTTATCGCGTATAGATCCGCGTTTGACCACCGACTCGCCTGATGGTAAGCGACGGTGTGGTCGAAGATGACGCACGTTGACCTAGAAAGTACCTATTCACTCTGACCTTGAAAAATTCTAGATTGTATCTCTCAGGGAACAAGGAGGCCGGCAACTTATTCCACTCTAAAGCTGTACGTACGAGAAAAGTGGATTCAAACCGTTTTGTACTGATTTTGGGAATATCCACATTATATGGGTGGTAGTAGGCCGACTTACGACTTGTCCTGTAGTAGAAAGGGTAAGGCAATATTAGTCTACAAACTATAGTTTAATGACATCAGATTACAAACTAACCTAACTTACTGTGAGATTAATAGATAATCTCACGTGTTACATTTTAATCTGACGGTTTTAACAATTCTGTTTTGACATAATATATACTTCTAGGCTACATTGAAACACCTAATTTGAGCTAAAGGAGATATTTATCTTGAACACTCTAATTTAATAGTTTTTTTTTTTCTGTAAAAACAAAAAAAAATACAATACCACTAATGCAAGTTAGCGGCGTATTGCAAACCTTGACTTAAACTCAATTTACTCGCTTTGACCTCTTCACTTAAATATTTTATAAGTAGTTTATGTAACGTAGATACTAAAAAATATGGCAAATCTCTAGTACAGAGTTTTGTGTAGTAATTTTGAAATTGAGTTAACTTGAGTAGTTTTTTGAAATACAGAGAGTGAAGGTAGCTCTAAAAAGTTGGAAATCTTACACAAAACAAAGACCATGGTTATTGGGTAATATTTAAAATTTAAAAATAGAAAAATGTTTTTCGTTTAAAAACATTTCCTTCTTTAATCTCGTTCTCATAAATAAACAGGGTGAAATAGCAAAGTTTCCAAGTTTTATAAATAAAGCTCCGTTTACAGACGAGTCTCTGTTCAGACAAAAAAGTATCAAATTACTTCTAAACAAGAAAAAGAAAGTTTGAATAATTACTGAAGTAGAATGTTTGAAGTGTTACATTGAGAGGAGGGTGACAAAGAGTTTTAAACTTAGGTGTATATGACCTAAACCATTTAAATAAATAAACTAAAATTAACTAAATAAATAAATAAAAAATCCGACTCAAGTTTCGATCGCGTCCGGCGATCTTTTTCAAGGAGAGTTTCAAACTTGAGTTGGACTGAACTGACTATTTGAATAGTGAGTTACCCGTGTATTTATTTCAAATGTGTAGTAACCACGTTAGTTTTTACACTAAACAGGACCTAAACAGGTTTTGTAGTGGTAGGACTCTTGGCAGAGTCCGCCTGGGGAAGTGCCACACCTTTGCCAGTTATTCTACCGCCAAGCAGTAATGTGCAAACATTACTGTGTTCCGGTTTGAAGGGCAATGTTTCCAGAGAAATTACTGGGCTTAGAGATATAACATCTTAGATCTCTGGGTGACGAGTGCAGTGCAGTACTAAATTATCTGGACTCTTCATGTTCCAATAGCTACGTGTCACTGTGCTGTTATGTGGCAGGCATGTTGCTTACCATCAGGCACATGACTAGCACGTCTCGTCAACCTTTATTTAAAAAAAACACAGTTGTTGAGTAAGAGCCCGTGAACCTCAAACCTTTGTTATTTTATCAAAGCTGAAAGTTTGGATTCATCATTTTTACCTACTATATTGGAGCATGCTTCCAATATAGTAGGTAAAAATGATGGACCATTAAAACTATGGGGTATCCGCTGTGTTGGGTGCATGCACTGACAAACTTTCAGCATTGTTAAAATAACGAAGGTCCGAGGGTTCGAGAGATCATAGTCAATTATTTTTGTTGTAAAATAAAATCAATTTCTACAAAAAAATGTTTGTCTTTGGGATTGAAAACTTATAACTTGGAATTTTTGTACAAAAGAGCACAAATTTTACATAATTTGTCAGCTTTATATTGACTGCAAATATTTGTGTGATGAATACAAATATTAGAAATGTACATGGGTGTTATCTATGTTTAACTAGTATGTATTTTAAAATATATAAGTGAAATGTCCACCAATATATTTATTTTATTCGAAAAGCATCTAAAACTGGCATAGATTCAACAGGAGCAGTGACACTGCTCCTGCTGAATCTATGCCAGTATTCGATTTTAGCCAACCACCGCTACTTGATATTAGCATGTCGGTAATTTGAACCCATGTTTTCCCAAAAAATGCTCAACTTGACTAAAGAAGGTTTCACTTCAAAAATCAATCAATAAATTTCTGATTATTACACTTGGATAAATTTAGTCAACTGAATTTAGTTGCTACTGAATTCAGTGAAGTGTAAATAGCATTCAGTAAGCTAGCATACAAATTCAGGAGCGAGGACTGCTCACTTCTGAATTCAGACGATTAGTCGTCTTGCTTCTAAGATTGCTTCTGAATTCAGTCATTAAATTTAGCTAAGTTTAATGCAATAAGTCTTTAAGATTTATCAAATACCACCGAGCTTATTGCTGAAGGAATCTTGAAGGTATGTACTATGAAAAGACGACAAAACGTGGCACCTGATGGCTTGGTACCCGTCTTTTATCAGAATCTCAAAACTAGGTACATCAAGTGACGAAGGGAAGTTGGTGTGGTAGGATTTCCTAGAGTCTACATGGGGTAGTACCACACCCTTATCAGTAACTACCGGTCTGATCCAGTTTCATCCATGTTACATACATATATAGCCTATAGCACTCAGGGATTATGAACATACTTAATAATAATATACATATATACAACGAAGAAAGAATTTTAGAAATCAGTCCAGTAGTTTCTGTTTCAAAACATCTTCAGCTTTATAATATTAGTAGATATAGATTCTACCGTCAAGCGGTAATATAACAATGTTCCGGCTTGAAGGGCAATGTTTTCATTTGTTTTCAATGTTTAATTTTCTATATTAAAAAAAGTCAAATGACACTGTGGTATTATGACAGTGTGTCTTACCATTAGACGCTAGTTTTGCTCGTCCTGATATACTAAAAAAGTTAAACTGTTTATGGAACGAATTTCCATAAATTCAGTTTGACTCTTCACTATTGCTCGGTGCTTCAAAGTAAATTCTCCATCGCAGGCAGGATATTGAAATGTCATTCAAAGATATCATCAAAATTGTGGTAAGGCACTCGTTTCTGTCGTTTGTAAGTTATGCCTTAGTATGTTATTATTTATTTTCAGTGGTATTACACGCGTTATTGTGTTTCCTGTAATTCTCTTATAATAAAAAAGGAGTCAGGGAGCAAAGGAACACGCCCAGTTGCAAGATGGCTCGATATTATTATTATCGCCAGTAATTTTAGAGAATTGTTGACCTTTAAAAAACCGCTAATCGAATTTGATAAAATATACGAGTATATAGGGCCACTTTTGAAGTATGATCTACCAAACAAAAAAAAAAACATCTAAATTTTTGTATTAAAATTAACGTGGTTGTTACACATATTGATTGGGTAAACGGGTAACTCACGTGTAATGAGGTCGGTCAATCCGACTCGAGTTTCGGCCGCGTCCGGCGGCCTTTTTCAAGGAGAGATGGCTTCCCGTTTGGCACCGTCAACTTAGGCCGCCGGACGCGGCCGAAACTCGAGTCGGATTGAGAGACCTCATTACACGTGAGTTACCCGTTTACCCAAACAATAAACATCTAAATTGATTCACAGTTTACGTAATTATCTCGTAACATAATCAAGTGCCTGTTGCGGTCTCGTGTCACGGTCTCAGCGCGAACTGGCACCTTAATATGTACAATCAAAACATACAGCGAAATTGAGATCCTTTTCCACTTTTGAAGTCTCTTTATAAATGATTCAAAGAATAATCTAATTAAAGCATTAAGCATAAGCAGTCCACTAAATGTTTCCACAGGTGAGACCACAGGTGAGACTTGTGGCCTATTCCCGCAAGGAGAGAACCAATGCCATAATCCACCACGCTGGCCCCGTGTAGGTTGGTGACCTCGTAATATTCTAGGTACATGTCGTTTTCCTTACGATGTTTTCTTTTACCGTGTTTAAGTTAGTGGTATTACGCATACGACTTCGAAAAGACAGTGGTGCGTATATAGCGTATGCGGATTTGAACCCGGGCTCCAGATCGGGAGTCGCAGTTCTTCCAATTAGACCAGCAGTAAATTACTAGACCAGCCGTAACTTTGACTTAATCTAATTGCCTTAGTACCAAAGGTTTGTTGTGCAACACTGAAGAACTGATTTAATTTCCGATATTTAAATATTGTAAGCGTTAATATTTTTTTTTTTAATAAAGAATGACGAGCCTTGCAGGACATATGCCTGATGGTAAGCAACATGCCTGCCACATAACAGCACAGTGACACGCAGCTATTGGAACATGAAGAGCCCAAATTATTACCTAGCACCGCACTGCGCTCGTCACCCAGAGATCTAAGTTGTTATATCTCTAAGCCCTGTAATTTCTCTGCAAACATTGCCCTTCAGACCGAAACACAGTAATGTTTGCACATTACTACTTGGCGGTAGAATAATTGACAAAGGTATGCTACTTCCTACCCCAGGCGGACTCTGCTAAGAGTCCTACCACTACAGAATGAAGCTAAGGAAGACGGATTGTGAACTAATGACGTACTTAAATTGTGAGTTACCAGAAGCAGTCTTAGTAATTGGAAGGATTTGCTAATTTGGGGCCCCTCAGGTCCCGATACTTTGGGAATTCGGAAACGTAAAGGTGAGGATAAGGCTGAGTAGCGAGCTATGTGAAAAGCTTTTCGTCACATACTAGATTAGGCTAATAAATAATCCTAATAATCTATATATAATAAATAATAATCTAGCCCCAAACTAAGGGTAGATTGTATTAATGGAACGAGATATTATAGTAAAACAAATAAAAAAGTAAACAAAAAAGTTAAAACAAATAAACTCAATTTTTATTAAAAATGTGTGCCGAGTGTTTCGACTTTCGATTTTGCGGGCAGACTTTTACCAAGCAAGTCGTGAGGCTAGTCAAATAAAAATAATGGTGATAAAAAAATCTGAATTTTGTATTATGTAGTACCTAGATACAAAGTTTTATTATGGGTTGTATTAGTAAGATAAATGAAAAACATATCAGATTTTTTTCAATTCTATACACACAGCGACAGGAAGCACAGCTGAAGCAGAAGCTGAAGAAGAGCAACTGCTCTTCACTGCTGTGTCACTGTGTTCTGTATCTTTCTTGCTCGGACACATTAGGCGGTCCCGAGTTCCTCCGATTGAGCCTTTCACTTCACAGCGTGATTGATCAGCCTCTTTTACGGAAAACCGGTGCATGCAGTATGTGTGCGGTGCACAAAAATAAGTTTTCATTTCACAAATATGCCACCAGCGCTAGTCAGGATTATAGCCCGCGGTAGAAGTCCTTAAACAAGGCCCCGGTAGCTTTCCGCTAGTAGCAGTCCCTAACTCCGCCCCTGGCACTCATTACCAAGATCTAGAAGTTTCTAAAACATTTTATGCGTGAGTTAGTTTGTTTGCGGAGTAAGAAACCCTTTGTCGAAACAGGATGAAAGAGTCAGCGAGTAAACAAATAAAGATGAATCAAGCGCTGTAGACAGTCATGTTTCGGCGGAAGAGCGGTTTTGCGTTCGCAGTAATTCAGATTTTACGGCACTGATTTAGAGTTTCCGCGCATAGACTTCAAAAAAATCGTCTTAATTTTTTTTCGTACAACGGATTGCAATAAGCAGACGGCTTATTCAATGTTAAGTGGTAACTGTCGTAAAATATGCAACAATAGGTCAACTCGCAGATGATTTTTGAAGTGACTTCCTTTGTTTGCCCTGAGTTTCCAAAATCCAAAATCCAAACTTTTTAATATTAAAATAAAAGTATATGTTTACTAGCAGTGCTTCGCGGTACTAACCGCGTAATCTTCGTTTCCGTTACTTTTTCGGGATAAAAAGTAGCCTATAGTAGTTCTCTAAGACTATAATTTCAGCCCAATCCGTTCATACATTACGAAATGATTGATCACCAAACATTCAAACATTGACATGTCTAATAGGTTTATAGGAAATTACGACATTATTATTTTAAGTCAACTTCTGGATGCCTCCGTAATTACAGTAGTAAAAATCTATAAATACCTAAAACTGAAAAAAAACTGTTTATATGAAATGATAAACAGTTAAAGAGTTCTGTAGTGGTAGGATACTTTGCGGAGTCCGACAGGGAAAGCATCTAGCCTTTGCCAGTTATTGTACCACCAAGCAGTTTTAAGGGAATAGTTTCTAAAGGGATCATATGGCAATGCGATAAATCATCTTATTTATATAGTAGCGAGCGTAGAATAGGTAGACACGAGTTTCTATAACTTTCTTCAATAACTTTCTGGTTAGAAGTTAGTTAATCATGTCTTTAGTGTCACTCGCCAGATTAAGAGGAATCGATTGACGTGTGAATCATAAAAATCGGCCCAGGCGTTTGGTCTGTATAGTGCCTCAAAGGAACATACATACATACATACATAGACTGTTAAACACATTACCACTCCTTTGCGTCGCGCAGTCGGGTAAAAAATCGTATGAGGTCAGAAAGTTAAGAGCAGTTGCTTCGTATTCTCCTGTCATATCTCGTAAATTACGATACTTTAGTCGTCTAGACTTCGTCGTTATATTTTATCGTTATTTGACAACGTTGTATGCACTTTATATAGATGGCTGTACTTATATATAGTAATACTAGTGGTCCGTTCCGGCTTCGCTCGGATAATTACCTAGATACCAACTGCAGCGCCATCTGCCGGGCTGATTTGTGCATCTAAACCATCCATGGCAACCATAAACTTTAATAATATAAAACAATTTTAGATTACTGAAATTTTAATCGAAATAGAGTGAAATACATTTACAACAAATAACGATAATTGATCAGTTATCGAGCGGGATGAAAAATGATTAAATTACTAAAATGGCTATTAAAAAATAGAGGTTGGTGATAAAAGGGTACAAATTTAGGGTTGTATGTATTTTTAATGCCACATTATTAAAAAAGAAAAACAAAAAAAATTGGCCAAAACTTAAAAAAAAAAGTTTTTGGGATGAACAACCCTTACTTAGGGGTATGAAAAATACATAGTAACCAATTCTCAGACCTACTGAATATGCATTTAAAATTTGGTAAAAATCAGTAAAGCCGTTTCGGAGGAGTAAAGGTACAAGTTGGCGCTGAGACCGCGACGCGAGACCGCGACAGGCACTTGACACTATGGAATTGTATGGGCTCCTGTCGCGGTCTCCTGTCGCGGTCTCGTGTCGCGGTCTCCGCGCGAACTTGTACCTCTAACACTGTGACACGAGAATTTTATAGTATATAAGACGAGATTTTTTTATATAAGATTATAAAGTGAAGAGATTGTTTGTTTAGTTATTTTTTTCAGTGTTTGAAATCTACGTAATCCTTGAGTGTCATAGGCTATATACGTACCGTACCACAGACAACAATATATATAAAAAACAGTTAGTTATTCTCAAAAATAGTAAAAATAAGGATACCGTTCTTAGGAGTTTTTAGTGAAAACCACTTCAGCTACGTTGAGCACTTCTTCATAAGAGAAAATATTATGTACTGGCGTTACCGACATACTAGTGTAACGAATGGCTTAATGTGAGACACTTTCCGGGTGGATATTATTTTGTTAGTTTGCGTCACTGACATTTTTGAAGTGAAAACTTCTTTAGGCGCGCCTACACAAATTTTTCGTGGGGTGTAAATTGGATTCTACCGTCACGCTCGGGTATGATAAGAAATCTTCGGGTAAACTCGGGACCTTGGCGATTGGGCATCTAGAAATGCGTCAGCCAATGGGAAATGCTGAAAAGGCGTGGCCTCGCCATTATTGCATGGCCATCTAGAAATGCGGAAGCCAATGGGAAATGCTAACGCTTTTCTAGATGGCCATGCCATGAAAGCGTGGCCACGCCCTCCGGTTACATCCGTGTAGTTTCCAAGATTAGCTATTAAATTCTGAGTTGTAAGTTTTGACTTCTATCGGCAGTTCCTATGACTGCCAATTTTTTTTTTAATATAGAGTGACGAGACGAGCCGGACATATGCCTGATGGTAAGCAACATGCCTGCCACATAACAGCACAGTGACACGCAGTTATTGGAACATGAAGAGTCCAAATCATTACCCAGCACTGCACTGCGCTCGTCACCCAGAGATCTAAGTTGTTATATCTCTAAGCCCTGTATTTTCTTTGGAAACATGCGTAATAGCAGTATTTTTTTTACTATAATAGGTTCGCTCTTGACCACCATTTCGCGACGATGTTAAGCGACGATGCAATCTACGATGGAGCGGGCTTATCTAGACGAAAACGATTCACTCTCAATTTGAAGACACCAAGATGTTTGATTTCAACTATCGGGGAAAACCCACTCAGGCAACGCATTTCCCAACCTAGACGTTCTTATCACAAACGTATATAGCTACCTATACAAGTAAAGTCTAACAACGGTTCTGTTAGTTCTGTTTAAAACTAAAATTCTAAATTTGCATTTCTATCGACGTTGTCTATGCCTGCCATTTTTTTATTTGATAGCTGGAATTAAAATTGTTTCAGCTTAAATTTGTGTGAAATAAAAATAAAGGAGACTTACTGCGCCATGTGTTACAATTTTCATATTGCATATAACAGTAGTTGTCGAACATCTTGTAGTCTCCGTCGTAGTTAATAGCGCAAATCACTTGAGCTCTAGAAAAAAAAATGTGTATATATGTATACTTACGTATATATAGCCTGATTAGCCCTTAGGTTAATTAGGCAGCCTAGGGTGCGAGGATTGGTGGGGCGCTAAAGTCGTGTCGTATGTACTATTAACCTTTTGACCAGCAGTATCACTTATACATGACAAGCGCTAGCGAGCACTGTGCGCCAACGACGTCTATAGTTGACTAAAAATAAAAAACGCACTATCCCATAATATTTATTAAAAATGTATAAGTACTGGTATTTTTTTTACTTAACTTGTCCTTAAATAGAAAATCCCAGCAAAACAACGTGTAAGTGTATGAAACTTGTCGCTTAAAATCATAGGTGCTGATTTTTTTTTTAATTTTGTGCTATGGCTTGGCGTACAGGGCACTGAAATACAATTTTGTCCTGGCGGTCAAACGGTTAATCTAGCATCATTGCATCTACCTTATACATCTAAGTATCAGCTGGAAGCTCTGGAATCGATCGAGAGACGTGCCAAAAGGCTCATAGGCAATGCTACTCTTGTGCGAAAAAGACTTCAAAGTCTTGAACATCGCCGTAAAATTGCTAGTCTATCGGTTTTTTATCGGATACACTTCGGAGAGTGTGCGACTGATTTACATGATCTAATACCACCTTGTCCTTTTTTCTATCGGAATGCTCGTAGCTCGAAAAAGCGACATCGTTTCATGGTTGATGTTCCAAAGACACGAACGAAGAGATTTGACTCTACTTTTGTGATAAGAACGTCTAGGCTGTGGAATACGTTGCCTGAGTGGGTTTTCCCCGATGGTTACAATCTTTGTGTCTTCAAATCGAGAGTGAATCGGTTTTTTCTAGGTAAACACGCTTCATCGTAGACCGCATCGTCGCTTTACATCAGGCGAGATGGCGGTCAAGTGTAAACCTATAAAAGGTAAAAAAAAAAAAAAAAAAAAAAAAACATTTCAACTAGACGAAAAAAAAACACTTATAGTAAATGCTTTGTAAACTGAAAAAACTTGGGAGGCCCTGATTTTAACAGGCCATCTGGCAGTGGCGAGTCCTCACAATTAGCATAGGGCTGTCAACACTTTTGATCAGTCGCTGGTTATGTACACATGCAAAAGGTTATATTTCTTTAATTCATAATCGTTCAAAATGCACACTAATATTTTTTTCAAGTGTGCTTAAAAATATAAATTGACCAAACAATAAAAAAAATAGAATGCTCGCACAGTTTAGGTGTTCTGAAACTTACAACTCAGGTTATTTATTGAATGTCAGTCCAATGTTCATACAAAAGTATGAGGATGGCAATAAAAATGTATATTTGATTGTCTATGGCTATGCATGTGTCTATGCCACAGACTAAGTAGAGAGATGCGTCTACGCTAACGCTATCATCTATGCCCACTTCCGTTTGTCTACTGTTATGTTGTTATATATTTGAAAGCAGTTTTGTTACTTGTAATAAGTTTCTCTAAAATATATTACAAATTGATTGGAAAAACTCGGCATTTCACTAAAACAGTGTTATTATTAGAATAATATTATATAGCTATTAGGCGTGTTCTATCTTAGACCATATTTATCATCACTTTATTTTACTCAGTTGTGGCCAACTGCTTGTCCATTTCGTTATACCTATAGAAGTGTATTATATTAAATTTATTATGGTTAAAGTATTGGTGCACTCGACCGCAGTGCGGTGCTAGGTAATGATTTATGCTCGTCATGTTCCAATAGCTGCAGATGGGCAGGTTATGGGCAGATATGTTGCTAACGATCAAGGCCATTTTCTACTCGTCTCGTCACTTTATACTAAATAAAATTAAAAAAAAATAGGTAGCCAGCCAGCGTGTTACCAAAATCAGGCTTATTTACACACGCTTAAAAAAATATCAAAAAAAGTGTTACTCACTTATAAGACTTCGGACATTTGCTTATAAAAGTATTGCAGCCAGTCGTAAAGAAATCTGTGGCCCACCAAAGAGTATCTTTAGGATATTTGACTAATGGTTTTCTGTAACGGAACCTCTTGCTCTCCGCTAAAGTCACCAGAATTGATAAAATAACTGGAAAATAAAAATGATATCAACAGTTTTATTTTATATATAACTAGCGGCCCGCTCCGGCTTCGCTCGAATAATAACCTAGATATCAACTGCAGCGCCATCTGCCGGGCTGATTTGTGAATCTAAACCTTCTACCAAAACGTATACAAAAAAAATCATTCAAATCGGTCCAGCCGTTTAGGAGGAGTTCAATAACAACGAAAAGTGGCATTGATTTTTATATATACAACGTGGTGGATTTACCCCCAACAATATTTTAACACTCCATTCTAACACTGATGTACACTTCATCACCCAAGGTCTCTTTCCCCTCAGCACGGTAGATCACGAGATAATTCGAGTCAAAGTTTGACGTAAAATTCCCACCAAATCACCAGCTTCAACCCTAAAGCATGTACAGCAGACAAACGACCTTGCCGCCGACGCCGTGACATCGTACAAAAATCCGTGCGGAGATCTGGCCATTAGGGGTACGTCAAATAAAATAACAACCGAAAAAAATATTTTTTTTATGGAAAAAATTTTTTGATCTTTCATGCCTAATTTTCACATACATGATTCAAAACTTAATGTAGATGAACTACCATAAATATTGTTGCACCTTTCTGCAACACCTTTATAGAAGAGTGACGCGACGAGCAGAACATGTGCCTGATGGTAAGCAACATGCCTGCCACATAAACAGCACAGTGACACGCAGCTATTGGAACATGAAGAGTCCAAATCATTACCTAGCGCTGCACTGCGCTCGTCACTCAGATATCTAAGTTGTTATATCTCTAAGCCCCGTAATTTCTCTGGAAACATTGCCCTTCAAACCGGAACACATTGTTTGCACATTACTGCTTGGCGGTAGAATAACTGGCAAAGGTGTGGTCCTTCCCCAGGCGGACTCTGCCAAGAGTACTACCACTATAACTGTTGTGACAGATAACGTTTGAGGCGTAAATGAAGCACCATTTTACTGATGTGAAAAAGTTGCCAAAGTGTACCATCATATGACTATGCCTGAAAAAGTGCCCAAAGAAATAACTTCCCCAACCACTTTAAAAAGTTTCAAATCAAGGTTTAAACGTTAGGTTATTGAGTGTCAGCTCAATAAGTTCTGAATTTGCATAACAATGCATACACAGTTTACTAAACGTTCCTATTGCGACTCGACTCTTATGTCCCAAAGAGGGGAGTCTAAGCCATAATCTACCACGCTGGCCACGCTGAAGTGGTTCACATGACTTCGAAAGATTCTTGGAACATGTCAGTTTCCTTACGATGTTTTCTTTCACCGTTTTAAAGTTAAAAGACAGTAGTGAGGAATTTGAACTATCCGGAGCCCCGAATCGGCAGTTACCGTTCACTGTTCATCAGATGGAGTTTATTAGAGATGTGTAGAAAATAATAGCTGAGGCGAGGTTAATGGAGCATCGTATATCCACAAGCAAAATGGGCAGAGGATGTTGTAACTATCTGGGGTCGACTCTGGACCCGGATAGCACAGTATCTATCCAATGTCAGAATGAAATATATGTCTATACCTAGCAGTGAGATAAAAACCGTGAATGATTTTGAAGCCAAAACACACAACTATTTCTACAAAACCATAAATTAATTCTCAATTTTATTAAAGTCTGAAGTTATTACAATTTCCATACTCATTACACACGATACCTATTTTATAACGGCATTAAATCTTGAAAGGAAAATAAACAGATTCTTTCCGTTTCGATATAGAACGGATGTTTGAGAATCTTTTACGGCATTGGATCAGTAATTCACGCGATTTTCATCATATTAAGGTTTGCTTTCGAGTTAAACGATGGAAAAAAGGAGGATATTATCAATTCAGATATTTTTTTTTTGTGTAGTAGTAGGTAGGCGACAGCTCTACCAGTCGTGAATCATATCAATAAATCGAATCGTGTATTGTGGTCAATACGAGTTTGACCGAAATCAGTGTAGCAATTTTTGATATATCAAAAAAATCTTAAATTTGCAGTTCACTCCATTTTTTATTTACAATAACAAGTTTCTTATCTTACCGCCATTATTATTACAAACAATTTTGCCATTCATTCAAATAAACAGATTCAGATATCCAATGCTCATTGGTAATAGATAATACCTAATAATATATATATTTTTTTTTAATTAAGAGTGACGAGACGGAACCGCGGCTATCCCTAGCCGCGGTGGTGAGGGCGGACCTCTCGCTGCCGACCATTTCGCCGTGGTGCTCGACAGTGAGAGGTCGTATGAGTTGGAGGAGTGAGAGTTGGGAGCCTCTTGCTCCCTAACTGAGGCGGACTGAGTGGACACCGTGGCTAGCCTAGAGAATAGCCAACTCTGGGTTCGCACCCCGTCTCCACAAGAAGGCCGTTGCGGGGCGTTGGATGTTTAGGGCCGTCCGACGCCCCACCTAGGGATAGGCCTTCGAGGAAGTGACGAGCCGCTGATTTCCGGTGCGTCACCAGAGCCAAATGCGGAGGTACTAACGCCCCCCGCGAGGCGGGTCCGCAAGGACAGCGGCAGGTAGGTCGGCGTCGTCGTAGGAGTGCGAAAAATGACCCCGCGGCCCTGACCCCTGGCCATAAAGGAGAAATCTGTGAGGGTTTTAGTCGGTAGGGACACCATGACGTATCCCATGATGTCGAGCCCGACATACCCCACCATGTCCCTACATGGTGGGCATACCTAAATGTATTTCTGAATAACTGGCAAAGGTGTGGTACTTCCCCAGGCGGACTCTGAGTCTTACCACTATAAAGCCCTATATCAAGTTTAGTGTCAATTTAAGATTACATTTAACAGCACATCGACAACATTTCACAATAAAAAAATAACTGTGTTATAAACATTAACGTTTAATAAATATTTGAATAAAATTAATTCGATGTTAAACTTTTACATTCTTTGCAATGTTAAATGAACTCAAAAAAACAGAAGTTCAAATTTTGAAATTCGCAATAAAACAAAGTAGATTCTACCCCCATGAATTAAGAATATACAGCAATTAGCGAATATTTTTAACGGCTTTCAAAAATACTCAAGAAAAACGGTAAAGGAAAAACAAAACAAATCCTTTTAAAAATATAACAATAAACATAGAACAAAACAAAAAATACTTTACCTACCCAACGCCTACCCATGTTGCGCAATCCAAATCACTCTGTATACACCACAGTACCGTAAAATACGGAGTAACGTTTGAAGGGAGCGATAACGAATTTATGCGTTCCAATGTTTAAGAGAGCCGTAAGGATTGAGACACAGTATGTTCGGATATTTTGTTATGGTTTCCGGAGAGTAATGTTTCCTGATACGCTATTTGTTCTATATTTCGCATCATTCTTTTTGACCGCCTTCAAAACAAAAAATTAGAAGGTTCAGAATTCGATTGTGTGTTATTTGTATGTATGTTACGCGATAGCTCCGTGAATTTTGAATTGTTTTTTAATAAAGAGTGACGGGACGAGCAGGACATGTGCCTGATGGTAAGCATCATGCCTGCTACATAACAGCACAGTGACACGCAGCTATTGGAACATGAAGAGTCCAAATCATTACCTAACACTGCACTGCGCTCTTTGATTTAAATCTTACAAAAAACAATAAATTCATTTCGTATAAACGTAATTTCTAGACGCTACCATAAAGCTAACTATTATTTTGCCATTGTTCTTTAGTCGGGCGTCCTTAAATTAATTTAAAATTAAAGTTGGTAGGTGTTTGTTTGTTTAAAAAAATCTTGTCAATTTCAATAACTGCACAGAAGATCAATTGCAAACATCCTACTGATATTATACATGCGAAAGTTTTTTATACCTATGTTTGTTTATCTTAAAAAGCAAAAACTATTGAAGGTATATGAAATTTGGGACATAGACAATAAATAGTCTAGAATACCACATGAGCTTATTTTAATCCCAGTAAAATAACGCGTTCGGGAACTAAGCGGGGAAAAACCGCGGGATGATACAAGTACTATAATTTGAGAACGACATGAATAAAGTGACGGGACGATCAGGACATGTGCATGATTGTAAGCAACACGCCTACCTACTCATAACGAAACATTTCCCTTTGAGCCGAAACACAGTGTGTCTTGCAATTACTGCTGCTCGGCAGTAGTGTTGTCACCTGTATCGTTTGTAGTATATTTCGCGTACAGTATTATATTTAATACTGGGATTTGAATCTAAATATGTGTTATATAAAAGAATAAGTATCTGATTTTTTAAAGAATGGATATGACTAGTAAAATTTAGTATAGAGGGCGCCGTTGTGGAACCATCTGCTTCTACCCGCCGTCTCAAAAAGAGTTTTGGAGGCGTTGGGGCTATAAGTAGATGGAGCTAAGCCGGTGACTGGAATTCCTATTTGAAATTTTATATGAGAAAAATCGAACTGTTGTCAATATTGTTGGCAACCCCGTTTTAAGGCGCAAGGAGTGGCAACACCGTGCGACTAAAACGGGCTTGAGGTGGTGGGGCCTGGCGACGGACAGGGCACTTTTGCTCCAGACAGCGGCCACGGCGCACATACAGTGCTTGCTTTCGTGTCTTTGTCTGACTAAATGATTATTGCTGTTATTAAGGTGATATTAAATGTGGTAACGGTTATGTAAATATCGTTTGCTTCACTCTCCCAATCTTCTGATGTAGATTGCTTACAATATAAATTCTTACATTCATTTAATTGGTTTACATTTACTCTTAAAGAATTTCAGTAGTATAAATGGCAAAGGTGTGGTACTCAACTACTCATCCCACTATCCCGCCATCATACAAGCTTTGCTTAGTTTGGGGTCAGATGGTGTTGTGTGTGAATTGTCCACCAATATTTATTTATTTATTTATAAATGTTATAAATATCAAAGCATGGATGTTTGGATATTTGGATGCTTGGATGTTTGTTGCTCAATCACGCCGTAACCTATGAACGGATCAGGCTGAAATTTGGAATACAGTTGATTATAGTCTGGAAGAACACAGACTTTTTATCCCGGGAAAATAACGGGAACGGGGACTATATATTAAAGTACGTAGTGTATCTAACGGTGATCCATCTAGAACAATGGGAGGATGACCTAGAAAATGGGAGGAATGGGAGATATGAGGAATTTGTGTTATGTAGCTTTTTTTTTAATTACGAGTGACGAGACGAGCGGGACATGTGCCTGATGGTAAGCAACATGCCTGCCACATAACAGCACAGTGACACGCAGTTATTGGCACATGAAGAGTCCAAATCATTACCTAGCACTGCACTGCGCTCGTCACCCAGAGATCTAAGATGTTATGTCTCTAAGCCCTGTAATTTATCTGGCAACCGTTTCCGTGGTTCCGGACACAGTAATGTTTGCACATTACTGCTTGGCGGTAGAATAAATGGCAAAGGTGTGGTACTTTTCCAGGCGGACTCTGCTAAGAGTCCTATCACTACTAAAAAACTAACTTTAGTAAAAAAAAATAACTCTTTCATTACTTTTGGCGTTGAAAACGAAACTCAACAAGAAAAAGTTACAACTAAAAAACAATACCTTTCTGAAGAAAAACAGAGTTAAAATATTGAACCACTTCATTAATTCAAGAACAACATTTTTTACACAACAAGAACAACACGTTTTCATTATGAAAGCAATTTTATTTTCGACTTTTATTACATAAAATTGGAAAGAGAAAATTTTACTTTCTGATTTTGCCAGCTGACAAAGCAATACGACCAATATTACTAAACTTTACCTACCTGCAAATTTCAAATAGTCGTAAATTATGCATCTTACTAATTTTCTGATAGTTTAGAAATTGCTCTTATTTCTTAAATTTAAATATAAATCATCACCCTCAAAGGCCCACGATCGTTGACTGTTGAGTAAATATAAAATTAAAACGAACTTTAAGGACTTGTTTGGTGTAAAAAAATGCTTAATTGCTTAATATCTGTAGTTCTGTATAGTCTCTGTAGTGGTAGGACTCTTGGCAGAGTCCGTTTGGGGAAGGACCACACCTTTGTCAGTTATTCTACCGCCAAGCAGTAACGTGCAAACATTACTTTGTTCCGGTTTGAAGGGCAATGTTTCCAGAGAAATTACAGGGCTTGGAGATATAACAACTTAGATCTCTGGGTGACGAGCGCAGTCCAGTGCTAGGTAATGATTTGGACTCTTCATGTTCCAATAGCTGCGTCTCACTGTGCTGTTATGTGGCAGGCATGTTGCTTACCATCAGGCACATGTCCTGCTCGTCTCGTTAAAAAAAAACTAGGCTAAGGCTTTTTAAATAATAGTCCCAGAACCATATTTATTATTTACTAAAAATAATTAAAACAGATAACAACACGTTATTGACGTATTTTTGATAACCTTACTAAGCTGTACGTATTTATTTTTTTCGGCTTTTTTCGCCGCCATATTGGAGCAAATCTATCATTTTTACCTTCCTTCTTTTCTGAAGTTAGTTATGTATATTTCAGTGCAGCTAAAACCTAAAGCCACTACAACGTTATTTATTTAAAACATAAACAGCGTAATTCAAATTTCCCAAGTGGAAGGTAATAAAACAGTTTCAAAGCAGGCTAGTCAGAATCTAGCAACTCTAGTGTTTAGACTGAACATACTGAGAAACCATCCAAATCATTATTAATATTATCTGACTGGCCTCGTGGCTTAGTTCGTAGTAAGTCTGCTTGTGAAGCCCAGGGCCGTGGGTTCGATTCCCACCCAGTGGAAATATTTGTGTATAGAAAACAAATATTTGTTGCGTGTCTAGGTGTTTCTGTGTATAATACATACCTAATTATGCATTTGTAACTATATAAATATTTTATCGGCTATCTGGGTATATAATTATAATAATATGCAATATCATAAATATAATAATAGCTCCCATAGGTAGGTAGTAGGTACAAGTTAGTGTTGTTCAGTTTGGGACCAGGAGGTCTACCGCCGAACGAAAAATGTCATAGCTTTGATGTTTCCCGCTCTTTTCTTTTCGCTTGAAATGATAGAGACAGCATTAGCAAAGCGATAGCCGATTTAGTTAGGCGGTAGAAACGCAGATGCTATTCTGTGACAATTATCCAGCAGTATGTATTTGTAATTATTTATTTACTGTAACAAAAAAAAATTGAGAATCCGTCAAATTGGGAGAAGTTTCCACTTGCATAGGGACCGTCAATGGGGTTATAGGGGCTAAGAGCACGTACTTATGTGGTAAGATTTAGTATATAAGCAGATGACAGCGGTAGAGCGATCAGTCTCTCGCCTCGCGTCACTTGTGTATAATTAAGATCAATATAATAGTCAGCAGTTTATACAGTGACGTGGTTTCATTTCCTCTCCAGTACCAGTAACACCTAAAGTGGTGACCCCGACGTGATCTAGCCCGACGTGATCCAGCCCGACGTTTGATCAGTGAGTCAAAGAGAAGATTCAGAAGATTTTGTTTGGTGTTACTGCGTTAGTAAATTGTTTTGAACAATGTTTCCGCACGCTGCACCAGTAAGTGGGCAAGTAGGTCAGCAGGGCATGAAAGACGAGCGAACGAATTCCGCTGATTATGCCCTGGCCGCTATAGGTGTGTCAACTAGACGGATTTTTGGGTTGACATGCCGCGGTTATGGTTGGCCCAGTTTGAAGCAGTGATGGCATCGCAGAAACAAGGGGATGGAGGAAAGTTCAACATGGTTATATCAAAATTGGGGAGAGACTCATTCCAGACGCCGGTGAACAACAAGTATACGGCGCTGAAGGACCGACTGCTGCAGGTCTATGAGCATAGTGCTGAGCGACAAGAACTTAGCAACAAGAACAAAATTATAGAGAACACCACACGCTACGACGTCGCTGCTGTGTCCGGGAGTAACGAACAGGTATCCCATTTACCTCTCACGGAGCTATTCAAGCAGATCAGGAAGCTGGAGTTAGAAGTAGCTTCACTACGCAGTAAGGTTCAAGGCCAAGAACGCGGAAGAAGCCGAAGCAGCCAAAAATGGAGCGAAAATAGGGCTGGTTCGCGGAAGAAAAGGGCACCAGGTGATCCAGAGTGGCTGTGCAGATCCCATTTCTGGTTTAAGAAAATTGCTATGCGATGTTAAACAGCCGATAATTGGAGCTGATTGTTCAAGGAATTTTAAGCTGACGGTAGAAAATTAGTACAGAAGATATAGAAAAATAGCAATTATTACGCGTTTGGTATTTTCGATTACGAGATTGACCTTTGGGTTAACGGGCGTAGAACAAATAAATATTGGTGTCAATGACAGCGGTACTAGTAGTAATAATGCTGAGCAATCAGTTTTGTTTGGTTACTTAGATGACATAACAAATTGGCTCGAAAAATGCAACCTGGCATAAAGAGCATTTGCGTAGGTTATTTGAACGTTTACAGATATATTACATGGAAGTTGAAATAGGTAAATGTATGTTGAGAAAAGTAAAATAGATTTTTTATGTTACGAAGTCTCGGAAAATGGAATAAGTCCTTTGCCTGACAAAGTCAAGGTTATTCAGGACTATCTCAAACCGGAGACAGTAGAGTAGTTACGCAGGTTTTTTGGGAATGTAAAATGTTTATAGAGCATACATACCAAACGCTGCAAGAGTATAGAGAATTTTTGATAGATATTGACAGACAATGTGCAAAGAAAAGGGACAATATGGGCTAAAGAGGCAATTAGAGCGTTGGAAAAATGCTGCCAAGTTATAGGACCCGAGTCCAGGGGCAAGGTTAACCCTTATGACAGACGGGTCAGACATTAGTATAGGCGCGGTATTGCACAGAAGGAAAAGAGTCTTTGGAGAACCCTCGATTATTTTTGCAAAGAATCCCTCGGAATCCCAGGAAAACTACTGTGTATACGACAAGGAACTTCTGGCGATTTATTCGGGTATTGTGTATTTTACAGATTGGATTGCAAGTGATATGCGTCATGTAATAGGAAATATAAGTCAATAGTCAATAGTGCAAACTAGAACGCTGAGTGAGCAAAGCAGTTCGATGTCAATAGGCCAAGGTTAGCACGGAAGGAAAAATGTGCTAGCTAAACAAGTGGAAGAAACATGTGACGAGTTGATCGTAATTTTATAATGTAAACAATTTGTGATATAAGTATTTTTTTTGGGTTGTTATCTTATGTTATTAACTTATGTTTTTCTCCTTTTTTAAGAAAGGGGTGTATATAGGGGCTAAAAGCACGTACTTATGTGGTAAGATTTAGTATATAAGCAGATAACAGCGGTAGAGCGATCAGTCTCTCGCCCCGCGTCACTTGTGTATAATTAAGATCAATATAGTCAGCAGTTTATACAGTGACGTGGTTTCATTTCCTCTCCAGTACCAGTAACACCTAAAGGGTTGAAAATGTATAACTATGAATTTTAGTATAAAACAGCACGAAAAGGCTTATTAGCACACTTATGTAACACTCTTACACTTGGCTAAATTTAATCGACTGAATTTAGTCGATACTGAATTTTAAGTTGTTTTCTTTTATTTTATTTATCTTATTTGGCTTTGTATTGACAAATTACAATTATTCATTGATCCATAAATTATATTTTCTTATTCTTTTATTGTTAGGTGTATTTTTTATCTTTGAAACAAAGCACAGCATCCAATTGACATTTCAATATTTTGTTTGACTATGTGTAGGGGTGTTATTAATTATTGATTATAATAGAATTGAAAGCGAGATTATTATAAGAATTGATTAGCGACGCACAGTACTTTCAATTATAATTTTATTTTATTGAACTTAACTTTGAATTTAATGAGAATGTCACCAAATATGTCTATTTCCGAACATTTCTGAAACTCGTTCAAGTCTAGTCAACCTAGGTACAGGTGAGCTTACACCAAGTACTGTTGTCCTAAATATAGATGCGAACGGATTAATTGGCACTCTTGTATATCTAAATGAAATTCTAAATTTGAATTTAGAAAGGAGTTCAGGACAGTCTGTTTTACTACTCAACAGCTTATGAAGAAACGTTAAATCAATGTTAAGTCTGCAATCAGACAATGATGGCAAAAACATTAAAAGTTTGAGGGTAAAATAAACATTCAGTGTAAAAGCATTCAGTAAGCTAGTATACTAAATTCAGAACCGAGGATTGCTTGCTTCTAACTTACATATAAACTTGCTTTTTAATAAAGTCACAAAATTTAACCAAATGGTAAAAGCCTTTAATTCTGCACAATAAGTCATACAGGTAATTTAGAATTCCAGGCAGAGGTATTTTTATTTTGTAATGCTATTAAGTACGCATGCCACTGATACGATCTTATAAAACTTCACCCACCCAAAAAGCGTCTAGCGTACAGTCCTAGCGTCGCTGCTCCAGCGCCTCTCCGACACTACGTGACCATATTAATTAACATGTCGGTGATGCAAATACATGCTGTACATATGTAAAATTTTCTTGAACCAAAGGATTTATTTATTTTTCCTTTTTCTTTTCTTCTAACATACTGATGTACACGAACAAAGAAGTTTGACTCTCTTTTTGTGATAAGAACGCCTAAGCTGTGGAATGCGTTGCCTGAGTGGGTTTTCCCGATCCTTACAATCTTGGTATCTTCAAATCGAGAGTGCATCGGTTTCTTCTAGGTAAGCACGCTCCATCGTAGACCGCATCGTTGCTTAACATTAGGCGAGATGGCGGTCAAAGGTAAACATATAAAAGTAAAAAAAAACTGAATAACGGGGCTAAAAAGATAAATAAATAGATACACTTTATTGAATACACCAAAATAACGATAATTCACAAATTGAAACAGGTTAAACATTTAAAAGATTTCGCTTAAAAAATATCCTTTGCCACCCAGTAGGTATACAAAGAAAAAGTCGCAGGACATTAACTTGTACTGAATAAGCGTAAAAATTACTAATCATAAAAGATTAATTACGGTCCACGTTTAATTTTTGCTCCCCGGGGGTGATAATATTTGACATTACTTAACCCTTCTCAGTCGTGAAAACGGTTGGAGAGTTGTTCGTTAAACATTGTTAATCTCTTTAAATCTCATTTGGATCCCGCACCAATTAGAAAATTAAATAAGTTTGAGAGAAAGTTCGGGAAAAAGTCTACATATGGAAAGGACTATTTACATCCGGGCTCCGTCCGAGACGTGAAAATACGGTATCAATTCCAGTGACATTTAAAAGAAATAAAATAATGTCTGTGTGTGAATATGATTTCTTTGTTTAAATAATGGCGCGCTTTTCAAATGTATGCTCATTTGTTTAACTGAGTACAGGTGGCGCCAGCTATAGGATAATGGTGGGAAAGGTAAAACAGCATAATTTTTTTGGACATAATGGCTGGAAGTATTGACATTAAAATAATTAATAATTTATGTGAAATACCAAAGATCGACAAAAATCGTATGCCGTTTCTATATTTTCACAGGTCGTTAGTATTTCTAACACATTTCTAATTTGAGTAATGGTTTTAATTACATATTAGTGTTTAATTTGTAAAGATAAAAAAAAATGTTTTTTCTCTGAGCAACTCATCTTATGTTTTACATATATTTAGTCCAAATTCACCACTGTGTTTTATAAACTAGTTTAAGCGTTATGCTAGCCAAATTGGCCAATATTTACCCAAGTCGGGGTAGAATTAAAAGATTAATAGAAGCTAAATATCCTGTATAAGTGTTTTTTGTTTGTTTATGGTGTGTACAATAAAGAGTATCTATCTATCTAAATAGTTAATCAGTGCCTATCAATATATTAGTTTCCGTCCCTGTCCCGCTCGGCCCGGCCCGGATATATGTGGATAGACTTTAACGCTTATCTAGATATGTTGTGACATCCCTAATTAAATTTACTTCAAAAACTTTCTGCTTTGTTAAAATTACAGAAATTTCTCAGAGAATGACAAGCGGGCTTTGTAAGGAAATCGAATTTCTAAGCTCTCGTTTCGAAAGCAAGCGTTCTTCCGCTTAGCCATCACATACATAAACAGCCCCACTAAATGTCCCCACTGCTGGGACTCGGGGCCTTCTCTCGCAAGGAGAGAGTCAAGGCCATAATCCACCACGCTGGCTCAGTGCGGATTGGTGGATGACATTTGACGAAAGAATCTAGTACATATCGGTTTCCTTACGATGTTTCCTCACCGGGGTTAAGTTAGCGGTACTACGCATTTGACTTCCAAAAAACGATGGTACGCGTGGGATTCGGGGACCCGGGACCCGGGGCCGGGACCCGGGGGCTCCGGATCGGTAGTCGCCGTTCTCCCGACTAGACTAGCCGCAACCTTAACCTTGTAGTTCTCTTAGCCATAACAATACAGATTAAATATGAAGGTTTTCACATTAAAAATACTATTATTTCAATCGATATTCACCGGTAAATAAACCGATCAAGTGCAAACAACGCATGTACTTACACTTTCATAGTCAGAATAAAGTAGCGGGACGAGCAAAAAATATGCCTAATGGTTAGCAACACGCCAGCAACTTTTTTTTTTTTTTACCTTTTATAGGTTTACACTTGACCGCCATCTCGCCTGATGTAAAGCGACGATGCGGTCTACGATGAAGCGTGTTTACCTAGAAAAAACCGATTCACTCTCAATTTGAAGACACAAAGATTGTAACCATCGGGGAAAACCCACTCAGGCAACGTATTCCACAGCCTAGACGTTCTTATCACAAAAGTAGAGTCAAATCTCTTCGTTCGTGTCTTTGGAACATCAACCATGAAACGATGTCGCTTTTTCGAGCTACGAGCATTCCGATAGAAAAAGGACAAGGTGGTATTAGATCATGTAAATCAGTCGCACACTCTCCGAAGTGTATCCGATAAAAAACCGATAGACTAGCAATTTTACGGCGATGTTCAAGACTTTGAAGTCTTTTTCGCACAAGAGTAACATTGCCTATGAGCCTTTTGGCACGTCTCTCGATCGATTCCATATTTTATTTAAATAAAGAGTGACGAGACAAATAGGTCATGTGCCTGATGGTAAGCAACATGCATGCCACATAACAGCACAATGACACGCAGCTATTGGAACATGAAGAATCCAAATCATTACCTAGCACTGCACTGCGCTCGGCACCCAGATATCTAAGATGTTATATCTCTAAGCCCTGTCATTTCTCTGGAAACATTGCCCTTCAAACCGGAACACAGTAATGTTTGCACATTACTGCTTGGCAGTAGAATAACTGGCAAAGGTGTGGTACTTCCCCAGGCGGACTCTGCCAAGAGTCCTACCACTACAAAATTAATATTGGGGTACGAAGATTTCTACTAATACCTATCAATGCGTTGCGCTCGTCACCCACAGATATAAGATGATTTTTCCCCCTTGTTATTTCTCTGGAAACATTGTCACTCGTAAAAGAACACAGTGATGTTTGCACATTTCTGAATGGCAGTAGAATAATAACCAAAGATGTGGTACATCACTACCTATAAAATAAATCTGAGGGTTCCGTAGTTAAAAAAATATGGTTAATGGAAATTCTACTCAAATTGTACTATATACCGTGCGCGTAATCGCAAATTTCATATAATTGAAGCTGTATTTTAACTAATAGCAATAAAGACTAGCAAAAGCAAATTTGATATAATTCAAGCTATACTTATTTTAACTAATAGGTACGAGTATAAACTAATATTATTATAAAGCTGAAGAGTTTATTTGCTTGCTAGTCTCAGGAACTACAGGACCGATTTAAAAAATCCATGTTTCAAAAATTCATTCACCTTTGGATATGTACCTACGTGATCTCCGAGTGCTGAGGCTATATACATATATTTACCACAGGCAAAGCCGGAGCGAACCGTTAGTTCTGCTATAAAGTGAAAATAATACAACTAGATTTATTAGAGTAGATTAAATTAGAGTTCTGTGAATATAAAATCTTATTTTGAAATGTAAAAGTTATTGCTTTAAAATATTTTTTTTACTTTTCCCAGTTTTAGAATTTCTATTACAATCCTTTTTCCTTATCATTGAGAAAAAAGCCCAAGTCCCAAAGGAGATATCATAAAATTGTATCCAAAATGTATGTTAAATAAAAGAGCTCAAGTGCGAGTTGGACTCGACTGTGAAGGGTTCCATAGCAGCAAGTAACATAATAAATAAACATTCTTATAGTTCGTTGTAACTTTGATCGATGTTTTAATAATAGGTATTGTATATTATATAACGACTTACTAGATCTTTTTCAGACCAATTTTCTGTGGAAGTTTTCATGGTAATGTTCATTAATAAAAAAAAATAGTTTTGTCTAATTATTAATTTTAGCAAAAAAAATTACAAATCTCGATATCATTTATAAAGACCTATCCATAGATACCCCAGACGTAAGGTTTTGAAGAAAAAATATTTTTGAGTTTCAGTTCTAAGTATGGGGCAAGCCCAATATTTTTTTTTTCTATTTTGTGTGAAACTCTTAATGTGATCACAAAATACATCTACTTACCAGGTTTCAACAGTATAGTTCTTATAGTTTCGGAAAAAAGTGGCTGTGACATAAGGACGGACAGATAGACGGACAGACGGACAGACATGGCGAATCTATTAGGGTTTTTGCCATTTGGCTACGGAACCTTAAAAAAAGAAGAAACAAACAAGAATCACGGACCTCGGTATCAGTGGAGTGGCTTAAAAAAGTGGAGTAAAAAAAGTAATAATAGTTTAGTTTTTTTATGCACGGAACGCTAAAAACTGTTTCATCCAATCTAACTTTCCTCCCGCAGTTCTCGGCATAGGTGTTCGTGCATATCGCATTTTCCACAAGATTGGCCACGTTTACGCACAATCTTATAAAATAAGTGGTTTCCAGTCGTTTTCATACAGAAATCTCTTGAGAAAGTATTTGATAGTGAAATTTAAATATCGGTATGTAACGGAATTCGAATGAGAAGAATTTGTAATTTGTGTATTTATGGAACATTTATTTTATAGTCGAGGTGGCTTAGAAAGTTGCGATGGCCCAATGGTGAAAACATTATATTGACGAGAGACTTATAGGTTCAAATCCTGTCAGCACCTTTGAGTACTTTTCCAAGTTTTTTTTTATAGCATAATAGAGCAACATGCCTGCCACATAACAGCACAGTAACACACAGCTATTGGAACATGATAGTCCAAATCATTACCTAGCACTGCACTGTACTGTCACCCAGAGATCTAAGATATTATGTCTCTTAGCCCTGTAATTTCTCTGGAATCATTGCCCTCCAAATCGGAACACAGTAATGTTTGCACATTACTGCTTGGCGATATAATATTTGGCAAAGGTGTGGTACTTCCCCAGGCGGACTCTGCTAAGAGTCCTACCACTACTAAAAGTGCATCTGCACATTTTTTTTATATTAGTGAACATCTCTCACATTGTACCATATAGCCCCATAAAAGCAAATATTAAACTATAAGTAGGAGTCATATAGCTGAAGTCTCGTCACTAAAGGTATATTCCAAGAAAAATTTTTTTTTCGGGCATGGGTCATCCTTTACGCACACTTAGCCAGCGTGTAGCCTTGACTTATTCATGGTGAGGAAGGCTCCGGGTCGCAGCAATGGAAACATATTTATACTCGTAATTCTTGTAATATGGAACACAAACGCTTTATTTTGTAATGTTCAATTTTAATAAAATAATAATGAAGTACTCTCTCTATATTCCTGTCTAAATAATAATACCTCTCATTATTGTGGTGGGGTCAGCCTTCCTACTATCGGCTCTATCTACGGCATTATCATAGTTAGGATAGCTCGCATGTCTTTCTGCACTACAGTTCTTCATCTAGTATTGGGTCGGCTTCTGGATATATATTTACAATTATTGATTTATTGGCATGTACGGATTGCATGTAATAAACGTATACGAGTATGAATATGAGTAGGCATTGAGTGCTAACTTGTCCCATTTGTTTCATATAAACCAAATCAATGTTCTAAAAACAAATAGAATCTAAGTGTGGCACAAAACGCTGTAGTATAATACCAAAGTCACAAATAACCTTTTATTATGAACCAAAAACACCTTAAAGCTGGCCAATTAAAATGGAATCAAGCAAGTCATGTTTGCGAAATTCCAGAACACAAATGGGCAAAAAGTCACTACAGATTGGGGTCCAACAACTAAACGCCCTCCGGGTCGGACCAGAGGATGGTGCTGTGACAAACTGCAATGGCACGATAAAAACTAGTTCACCAAAAACACAGATTGGGTTATCTGGAAGGAAGAAATACATTTTCCCTGCTGTACAACAATTTGGGATAATAATACTCGTAATAATAGTTTCCAACACCGATCTTATGACGCATTTTATTGTAAAAAAAACAAAAAAGTGTCACATTTATATATTACAGATTATGTAAAGATTTTATACCCTTACTAAATCAAAGCCTTTTTTAAGTAACAAGATGAAAAAGAGAGCCTGATGGTAGGAAGCACGTTTTTTTTTATATTAAGACTGACGTGACAGGCATGTGCCTGATGATAAGCAACATGCCTGCCACATAACAACACAGTGACACGCAGCTATTGGAACATGAAGAGTCCAAATCATTACCTAGCATTGCACCCTTCAAACCGGAACACAGTAATGTTTGCACATTACTGCTTGGCGGTAATAATCTTTATAACAATACTATTCAACGCAGATAATTTATTGAACATAAAAAGTCTAGATCAGCATAGATAGCTCTACACTGGGCTCATCACCTGGATATATAAGAAGAGACACGCTGTTATTTAAATAACTACAAAGAGTTCTAATCTTCTTAGTACTGCACTTTTCACCCGGTTCTTTAAGTTAATTTACGTCTATGCTCTTAACATAATATGTACTGTTTAAAATAACTGCATAGCGGTAGAAAAACAGGCAAAGATGTGATCCGTCCCCAGACTGTCTTTGAAAAGAGTTTTATCAGTATTCGTTGATTTATTCTTATAATTGATAGTGAGTAATTAATTGCTGCGATTGAGATACCAAAAAAGTAACATTTTCGTGTATTCTTTTTAAAATTTCTCTTTTTTGCAACGTAAAAATGCAAATTAACGATGAAATGTTTGCTCACGTATAAACTGGCAATTTTTGTTTGTGATCTCACTTAAATATATTGCTTTTGACATAATTTTATTATACTCAATTAAATTAACTTAAGTTCACATATTTATTTTATAAATCCGTTACTCAGAGGGATTTTCTGGTAAATTCCACTCATTTTTCAAACGGAAAATAGAATAGATTATTCAAATTTCATCCTTGGACTTATGGGTCCTTTCCACAGATCGCCATTTATAGTATTGCTAGCGCGGTGTTGTAAAAAGTTACCATTATAGAATACAAAAGTCACAAGTTTCCTTCAAAATATTAACACGCACCTAATATTAAACAACAAATCTGCCTTAATAGAATTGCCTAAATGTTAAAATATGTCTAAATCACTGGCTAGCTTTTTTTTTTTTTTTTTTTTTTTAATCTTTATTTAATGACTTTATCACAACATGATAATGTCGTCCTATGAGAAAACAATTAAGTACTTAAAAATATACTATAGTAAAAGAAAATATATAAAGTTAAGCTAATAAATGTTAACACTTTTGTATATCAAAAAAAGAGTGAACCCGAGTGCGATTCCTCCACCCAGTAATAACTACGTAGATGAATCACACCCGTCCAAGCTGGTATAGTATCCTGGCTTTGTCCGATAGTGGGCACGCTAGCACACTGTTACATTCACCCACTTTCCATCGGTTAAAGTTAACGCTTTGCCGTATACCCTCGCCCCGCACGCACTCCATCAAAATGTGGTAAGTGTCCTCTATGACTCCGCAGTCAGGACAGTTGGGAGAGGGAATCTTGCGCATTAAAAAGGCAAATCTTTTTGATGGGGTATGCCCGGAGCGAAACCTGAGGGCGTTAACCGTGTCATATCTGTTCAACACATTATTGTCTATCCAAGGTTTTCTCAGCGGGTGAGGTTCAATTGTTTTATACCAGATTCCCTTCTCCGTGGAGCGTCGGTCGAAGTACTCACTCCACATCTCATAGCATTGTTGTTTCACTAAGTATAGGCAATCTGAGTAAAACGGGAGAATATCTAGTGGAACACCGTCTGTACAACTTTGCTTAGCTAGAATATCGACCTTGTCGTTTTCGCCGACGTTGCAATGAGAAGGGATCCACTGGAATTTTACAGACTTGGAAATTTGATTCAATTCCATTATTAGTTTAAGAACAGAGTAGGCTAGCGGTGTGCCTCGGCTCCCCGAGGTACATCGAGCCAGATGTTGAAGGGAGCTTCGCGAATCGGTTAATATTACAAATTTATTGTAGTCAATTGTTTTTATATATGCCAAAGCTTCACAAATAGCTATAAGTTCTGCGTTCATTATGCAAATATTACCATTAATTTTGAATTTCATACATAAATCTGTTTCAGAATCTAAAAAGGCAGCTCCAATCAGTTCTCCGTCCTTAGAACCGTCTGTATATATTCTGTAATATTGACTATACTTTTGTGTTATGTATTCATCGCTTAATTTTTTTATGTTTGACGGATTGTAACATCGCTTGGCAGAAGTAATACTTTCGATCTTGGTTTTTAAAATGGGTTCTAAATTTATGCTATATATCCAAGTATATAATTCAAACAGTTCAACTTTCTGGCTAGAATGAATGTTAACATCACGGAAACGTTCATGTACATTGAGCAATAGTGGTATTCCTTTACCGCGCCAGTACCTATTATTTCTATTTTTACATAAACACTCTAAAATATTGACAGTTACATTATTTTTAACCGATTTACATTTCATCCAAAATTTCCCACATAAGTACAATCTCCGAACCCGTAGTGGAGGGAGGCAAAGCTCATTCTCCATCACGTGAATTGAACTGGCTAGCTTTGCACTTTGCTCATCACCCGGAGATGTCGTAATATTTATCTCTTCGCCCTGTGATTTCTCTGTTAACCTCTTATCGATAAGGTTACTATTTGTTACATTAATGTTATTTTTTTACGTTTATTTTCGTTATTGTGTTCACAGTTGTAGCAGTTAACAAAAAATCATGATGTCGTTTTTCCACACTTTAATTCTGAAAATCCGCAAGGTTATAAATATAATATGCAGAATAAAAGAAATGAACTGCAACCCTGCCTAATGTCGATGTAACTCATCAGAAGTTCTAAATGATAAATGAATAATATAAAACATTCAAAAGTCGTACGCCAACCTCACGTCTTCAAAAAGTACCAAAAATGTAACAGACATGAGTTATGGCAACACTTACCATAACATTAAATTCAAATGCATTCGTGACACTGAAATATCTGTTTACCTGAAAATATTGGACCTATTCATTTCCTCAAAACATCTTTGAAGATTTACCATATTTAGTCTGAGCAAAACATATTTGAAATTCAATGCATCAGAAAATCGTAAGGAGTAGAGCGATGAAATATTTCGTATTCGTATTAGTCGTATTACTGAATCGATTATTTGATTATATCTATCTATTTTGATGTAGCTTTTATTCGTTCGTATTGTCGCTCTTTAAAATATTTGATGTTTCTGAGTTTAGGTGTTGTGATGAATTCCTGCTATGAATATGGTATGGTATGGCTGAATACGGTGCTGAGGCTTGGACGCTGACTAAAGTCATGAGCGACAAAGTGGAAGCATTTGAAATGTGGGTGTATCGGGGAATGCTGAAGATTTCGTGGACACAGCGGGTCTGTAACGATAACGATACGGTGTTGCAGAGAGTGTTGGGGAAAGACGCAGAGATTCTAACCACAATAAAAAGTAGAAAGCTCCAATATCTCGGACACATACTGAGAAATTACAAGTATGGCTTTCTCCAACTAATCATACAAGATCTCGGGTAGGAGAAGGCCTGGTAGAAGAAGAATATCTTGGATGCGAAATCTACGTGATTGGTACAACAAAAGTACCAGATCGGTCTTCCGTGCGGCGGTGTCCAGAGTGCAAATAGCCGCAATGATTGCCAACCTTCGAAAGGAGACGGCACCATAAGAAGAAGAAGATAAATTCCTGTCATCATCATAATATACGACAACAGCAAGTAAAAAATCAGTTTAGTTGGTATGTCAAACGTATTAAAACTAATTTGTACAGGAAATGTACGAGTATATTTAACTAACACACGTAAGGCTCTGCTTTTATGTCGGTAGAGGTATTTAGAAAGGCTTTTACTCGTGTTAGTTTTGATTTATAAAAAATAAAATAACACATTGAATATTTGTAAATACGTTACAATTATTAGTAGGCGGAAGACTCTTTGCAGAGTTTGCCTGAAGAAGTACCACACCTTTGCCAGGTGTTCTACCGTCAAGCAGTAATTCGTTTACGGCTTTGAAGAACACTGTTTCCATAAACATTATAAATATAAATCATCTTATATTGCTGGGTGACGATCGCAGTGCTTTGAATATTTCACGTTAGATAGCTGCGTGGGACTGTGTCGCTATGGGCAGGTTGTGTCGCTGATAGTTATAAAGTGCATGGAGAGAGGGGAGGAGGCGGTTTAGGCAAAATACGATGTCGAGTCGATTACTATCGGAATCCCAACCGGTAGTGATCGGCTCAACAGACGAAATCGGACTAACTAGCACTATAATTACGTTTAAAATGTTCACCACCCCCCTACTACCCCCCCTTATTGTCCTCTTCTTCTCCTAATCCAAGAACTATGTAAATAAAAAAAGATTATTGTAATGACAAAAGTCACGGACCCCGGAGTCTGTGGAGTGTTTAAATTATATATTAAAAAAAAAAATAAGTGCATGGAGAAATGATCGAAATTTGATCGTCCTAACTCAGAAACTTTCTTCGGCTCATGCACAACAACTTTACTACAGACTATCACATGATCAACAGCATAGTGTACAATTGTATAAAAGACATACCTACAGACAATCATTTATTCATATCAATAGTGTATCGTTCGTTTTATTATTATGGCAAAACATGAGGGTAGTTCTAAGACACAGCTCTAAACAGTTGTCAAGCATCGCGCACTTGTAATAGGGTACCGGACTGGGTCAAAAATACACCATCCTGATTAGTCCGTCAGCTAGATCATGGAAAAATATTGGACACGTATTTTTTGTTTTTTCATAATATTAAAAATCGTCAAAGATATAGACCATCAAACTTCGAGAGTGGGGGGTCGCGACGTCACTCGTGAGTAAAAATCGTACTCACAAGTGACGTCACACGAAACTTCGAAGCGCTGTATCTTTATCATTATTTGTTTGTGAAACAAAAAAAGAAAAAATACGTGTACAATATTTTTTGGCAACCTAACTAACGGGCTACTTAGTTTTTTTGAGGATTGTACCCTATTTGGGAGTTCAACTCGGTGGAAGTAGGCAGAAGCTATCCTCATAAATCATATTCGTCGACGCCTTTTCATCAATGTGATAATTCGTGTCAACTACATCAAGAAAAACGATAAAATAAAACGTATATATCGAATGTAAGGATGTGCCCTGAGCACCTTGAAATTGGTGTGCATCGTAAGTGGTTACAAACAACCAATCTACTTGACCCCTAGAATCGCTAGCGGCGAGATATGTTGTAGTTCTACTATTTTGGTTGTTGACAACGAATAGTGATAGGTAAAATCGTCCAGCGTCCACCGCTTCCTAAAAGCCTGCAACCGACTAGAACGAAACGAGTGAGGTCACTCTTCTCAATGATAACATGATTCCGTCCGCTATGAAGTTTGGGAGGGGACATCTTGTATTATATTGAGATCGTTGGAATGTACGATCTGGAAGTGAGCGTAGCACAACGATTCGAGGAAACAGGATCAGAGAGAAGAGTAGTCCCAGGTGCGTGGTGCTTGATATTCGCTCTCTCTTGATCAAGGACATCATAACTTTAATTTAACGCATTACCTCGAGTGTGTTCAGAAAACCACCTATTGGTGTAACTGTACAAATGGAGGTAAATTAAATACCTGATGTTTCCATGAAAAGAAGACCCAAACTCCGCAGTGGGACCTACATATTTATAAAAATCTAGATTCTCGTTTGCCTAAAAAGATTTAAGGGTACATAAATTAATCTGAATCGTTGGATAGGCCGAACAGTGACACTGAATCAGAAAGAGAGCGTATTGCGATGTAGTGAAGATTAAACTACGCTGCGTATAAGCTACAAGATACAGCGATTTAATTAAATTTATTGCGTAACGTTACCAATACAAGGCTCAAGTTGCAGTAGGTTTGTCACTTCTATTGTAGAACAGACAAAAGAACCTCTACTGGAATAGAAGTGTCTTACATTGCAGCTACCAGCTAACGTAACTTGCCTGGATACTCGATGGAGTAACGATTTACTCAAGGCAGCAGACAGTAGCTGGAGAAGAAAAGCCGACAATAGTTGGCCGAGTTGCGCAACTCTACGCTCAGCAGTGGACAAGACTATAGGTAATTATGGCTAGTAATAATAAATTTATGGAAGTATCCTCCGTATTACAATCCTTGCTACTAAAACTCATGCAACTATACAAAACTGTCCATTCAGATCAAATCGTCTTGATTTGATCTTCCTTAACATCTATATCTAAACAGAATATTAAAATTAAAGCATCTGTTTGGAATACTAATTTTGTCACTAAATTGACTTCACATTATACCTAATATGGTACTTACAAAACAATCAACCAATTTTAAAAATCAATATCTGTTTGTTCCGATTTATTTTTGAAACGGCTGGACTGATGCCAGGACTTTCACTAGCAGATAGCCGATGCTTTATGGAGTATTTTAAGCCACTTACATTTTTTTTTAATGTTAAGGTATTTCTTAATTAGCTATAACACTGAGTTACAGCTAATAAAAAAATGAAACGATAAGTTTGCTGGCACGATTAACAATTCGGCGGTATAATCATCGTTGGTAAAATGATCGCTAACCCTATCAATTACTAAAAAATCGGTTAAAATTGTCTTAGAAAGTAAGTTTATTGAAACGCTAAAATCTCAAAAATTCTACCAAACAATTAATCATTTGGTTACGGCCTTATTTCCAAAGGGCAAGTGTCGTTTAGATAAGTAAAAAACCCAGTGTAGCATTCACGAAAATTATTTATTCCCGAAATGTTGCCATGAGCATATTTTTATCGTTTCGCTAAAAGTTATGGAGAAACTTGAGTTATCTTCGTAGTAAAGTTCCAAAGTGTAACGAAAATAAGATTTTCTGATAAGTTTCGTGTTGATAATGTTTTTTTCACGTGTTTCCTGTTAAGTTGATCTTGGAAATAATGTTTTATCTTCTTTTTATGGATAATTTGCACGTGTACATTTTATTAAAATCACTCATTTCGCGACGAGAAAGTCGTAAAGAATTTTGTAGTATGTTTTTTGAAGTGCTGTCTTTTGAAGCCGTGTTGAGCATTTTGTGGTAGAAAAATTTTGTAGGTACGCGTCACTGACACACGGGAGTAGCAGCGTAGCATCACTATATTTAAAAAGCTTAATCAAAATATTCTTATTATAATAATAGTCAAAATTTAAAACTACGGACAAACATACTAAACAAGAGAAATAAAACGGTACCATAGCGCAAAATCATAAATATACATAGTACACACGTAGTATGCTAAAGGGGTACATATTGTCGTCAGAATTTTGAACAAAATTGAAGTTTTTCGGGTTCCATAAACGTAAA
Source organism: Ectropis crepuscularia (assembly GCA_963693475.1). Taxonomy (NCBI): domain Eukaryota; kingdom Metazoa; phylum Arthropoda; class Insecta; order Lepidoptera; family Geometridae; genus Ectropis; species Ectropis crepuscularia. Next base: position 15,246,165 of record OY856361.1, on the reverse strand, counting down.
AACGGAACCCTTATGGATTCGTCATGTCTGTCTATTTGTCCGTATATCACAGCTACTTTTTTCCGAAACTATAAAAATCTATACTGTTGAAACTTGGTAAGTGTGTCTGTCTTCTGTGAAATTCAAAAATAGACATAAAAATGGCAGTGATAGAAACTGCCGATAGAAGTGAAAGCTTATAACTCAGAATTTGATAGCTTACTTTGGAAACTACACGAATGTAACTGGAGGGCGTGGCTTGGCCATCATGGCATGGCCATCTAGATATGCGTCAGCATTTCCCATTGGCCCACGCATTTCTAGATGGCCATGCCATGATGGGCAGGCCTCGCCTTTTCAGCATTTCCCATTGGCTGACGCATTTATACATAGCCAATGTCCATGGTCCCGAGTTTACCCGAAGATTTCTTATCATATCCGAGCGTGACGCTAGAATTCAATTCATACCCCACGAAAAATCTGTCTAGGCGCGGCAAAAGAAGTTTTCACTTAAAACAATAATTTGCGACTGCCCCATAATTAGAAATGAAACTCTATAATTTTTTTTCATCAAACCCATACGTGTCTATGGATAGGTCGTCAAAGATGATGTTAAGTTTTCTACTATATTTTTTTCTTTACAGAATAATTTGCACGAGAGACACTTCCAAAGTGACAAAATGTGCCCCTCCCCTCCCCCTGTAACTTCTATTAAGAGAATGATACAACTGAAAAAATATTTTTTGCAGGGTAATGTACCTACATCAAATTACAATGCAAACTTTCACCGAAAATTGGTTTGAACTCGAGTAGTTTTTCTTAGTATGTCATAAATACACTACTATTAAAACATTGATCAAAGTTACAACGTATTACAAAAACTTATGTATTACTAGCAGTGCCCCGCGGTGTTACCCGAAAAGTTCCCGTTCCCGTTGTTCCCATTGTTTTTCCAGGATTAAAAGTAGCCTATGTGTTCTTCCAGGCTATAAACTATCTGTGTTTAAAATTTCAGCCCGATCTGTTCATACGTTAGGATGTAATTGAGCAACAAATATCCAAACATCCAAAAATCAATACATTGTCATTTTTAATATTAGTGGGATTAGTGGGATGTTACTTGCTGCTAAGGAACCCTTCATGGCCGACTCCGACTCGCACTTGGCCGCTTTTATTTTTAATAAATATCAATCCTAAAATAACAAAACATAATCTATTCCATCCCAGCTTTACGCCACTACACGAGTTGACTAATTTAAAAAATGAACCTTCATCCACCAGGGATTCAGAACTTTGCCCGACTTTGTTTCAAACCCGAAACAATTTCGGCTTGCTGCGTGTTTTAATTTCACCCCGTGTGGTAGGTATTATGGAAATCGCGTGGCTTTGAGCTTTGTTAGTCGACTTTGTGTTCGACGGCAGATGTTTTATGTAAAAGTTATTGGCTCTTGTAACTTGGGTTTGAGGTATTGTTTTTGTTTTTCACTAGATTTAATAAACTTATCATTGTTTTTTGAAGTGAAATCTTCGTACCACAAACAGATTTTTCGTGGGCTGTGAATTGAATTCTACCGTCACGCTCGGGAATGGTAAGAAATGTTCGGTAACTAGGAACCATGGCCATTTCCCATCTAGAAATGCGTCAACATTACCATTATATATGGCCATGGTCATGGCCAAGCCCTCCGGTTTCACCCGCGTAGTTTCCAAAGTGAGCTATCAAATTCTGAGTTATAAGTTTTTATTCTTTCTTATAGGCAGTTCTTATGAACTGCCAATTTTTTTTAAATATTCTCTGACTATATATAACTAGCTGCGAATAATTCGGAACAAAAAGTTGCTAATGTGATAATATCTTAGATTGGGATGATGAGTGGTTCAAAAATATACCGTTCTAACTAGTTTATCAGGTAGATTATGGAAAAATATGATAATGTTTTTTTTAATATATCGAATAATTTAAAAAAATACAAAGCATCAAACTTCTGGAGTGGAAGTTGTGACGTCACGTCTTCATAAAAATCGCACAAGTACAGACATGACGTCACTTGAAACTTTGAAGCACCAAAATTATTTTAGTTTTTTTTTTAAACAAAAGAAGAAATACGATGCATTTAATACTTTTAAATATACATACATACTATTTCGTAGCAGCTGTTACAACCGTTAGATGATGATGAGAATGATCTCATTGGTTAAAAAATTCATACGTGCTGAACGTGCAGGTAATTTGGAATTTTATTTAAAATGCGTGGAAAGAATGCTTACTTATTTTCATGCAAGTGGGCACTTTCTGTACGCAAACTCTGCTCATCTTTATCTCCAAGATATGCGTAAGCTTAAAGACACAATAAATAAATAAAATAAATAAATAAATATTGGTGGACAATTCACACACAACACCATCTGACCCCAAACTAAGCAAAGCTTGTATGATGGCGGCCAGATAGCTGATATAATACTTATATAGTTTTAAATACATACTTATTATACATAGAAACACCCAGACACAGTGCAAACATTTGAATTCATCACACAAATATTTGCACTGGGTGGGAATCGAACCCACGACCCTCGGCTTCGCAGGCAGAGCTACTACCAACTAAGCCACAATAAATGATGATTATGAATTTACGCGATTCACCGAAGGATTCTTTACAATTAGACGTACTGACAAGTTTTGGTCGGGAGTTTGGTCAGATATGACGATCGAGCAAGTTTTGATGAGATCTATGAAAACTCAGGGTGAACTTCCACATGGTCGTGGTTTGTCTGAAAGTGTTTTAACAAAATTCGTATTAACAATGATCATACTTTAAGCTAACGCTTATCTTGGAGATAAAGATGAGCAGATTTTGCGTATAGAAAGTGCCCACTTGCATGAAAATAAGGAAGCATTCTTTCCTCGCATTTTAAACAAAATTCCCAATTACCTGCACGTTCAGCCCGTATGAAATCTTTAACTAATGAGATCATTCTCATCATCATCTAACGGTTGTAACAGCTGCTACGAAATAGTAGGTATGTATGTAGTAAGACCCAGACCCGCCTAGCCCCTTCCCCACTTGAAAATACCTTTTGATGGGCTACTATTTTTCATAGGTCACTCAGGACGTCTACTCTAATTCAACGAAAACGTAATTTTGTAATAAACTCGCCATTTTCCAACTCCGATTCTACTTCGATCCGTCGTTTTGTCCGTTTGAATGTTCTAAGTCTACTTTAATTAGAGTATGCTTAGAACATTTAAACTTCAAACAATGTTGTATCGGACGAAACGAAGTAGGACGAGAGTAGGAAAGTCGCTAGTTTTTTTTTCGAAATTTCGTTTTCGTAGAAACAGAGTAGACGTCCAGGTATATAATTTATCTTAAAATAGTAATAAATAGACATCTACGCATATAATTTAAAGAAAATTCGACAACTTTCTCCAAATATTGTAGATGTCTTATTAAATATTAATTGTATTAACTTATTTGTTTGTTAATTATAGTAGTATATTTTTATTTGCAACTTTCTTTTTTTATCAATGTAACATGTAATCTAACGTTTTTCGAGTAATTAAAGTGTTAATTTAAATAAATAGCTCAATTTTTTTTATAATAATGAAAAAAATAATCAAATTCGAGTTTTTTTCGATTTTTTGCTTTTTCTAAGAAGATTTACTATGGTAACATTTTTATTTTTTTTTCACCATCGGAAAGTAGAGATTTCAACGAACAGAAAACATACCAAATTTTTGAAAAAAGCTGATATTTTGACGGGTGACTTTTCGATTGAAAGTTAGGGTGTTTTTTTCGATATTCATTCAAAATAATGTGAAAAAATTAATATTTTTGATCAAATAAATTACAGCGTATTTGGGACATGAAAAGATAAGTTTTCACCAAATTTCGTTAAAAAAAAAATATTTTTGTAAAAGATAAAAATAAAAAACCAAAAACTTGGTTTTTTGAATTTTTCACATAAATTTTGAGGTTATGTGAAAAAAGTGTGTATGCAAAAGTTTTAGATCTTTTTATTACCTACAACTTTGCCATGTAACTTTTTTCAATAGGACTTTTAGTTTTGCCGGAAATCGAGAATAACCGTTTTTTACCCTTAAAAACTCACCCCCATCCCCTTCCCGAGCTCAGATCGCCCGTAATTTATTTTTCCTTTAATTTTTATAATACTTCCCTCCTTTTCCAATGGGTTTCATCCTACTACTATTTTTTTTCACTTTTTATTATTTTTAAAGGCTTCTACCCTGGTCTAAAACGGCTCAACCAATTTTTATGAATTTTGTAAATGTATTTGGCAGATTTGAGAACAAGTTATAATGTATTTTTGACCCTCCTGTCCCCACCTTTATTTAATTTTGAATGGATTTATTCACAAAATAATATTAAAAATAACATAAGATTAAAAAGTATCAATTATATATACAAATATATTTATTTACAAAATGTACACGAACTTAATCTAGAAGACCAGTGCCAGTGGGAATCGTGCCCAAAATGCTGGCCCCGTTGCCACGTTGAATGGCGATACTTATTCGCTGAGCGAAATAAAGGCCTGCATTTTGGTCACGAGTTGCATCACAAAGACTTTTGGATAAGTCTTTGTAAATTTTCTTGGCACTCGGTCCCCACGGTCCCAAAGTTTCGACCCCAAAAGGCTCAAACATGTATCCGCTATCAATACAGCTATATTTGCGCCTTTTGAGGTCTTCAGCTTGTTCAGCTGCCGCGCCAGCTCTAATTTGTGTCCGAGAAAGATGAGACGGCGCCAAAGTATCGACGCAGGTTGCATCCCAAACCAAGGGCCGTCCCATTTTCCACGGAATTAAAGTCATTCCATCAGGCCTTTTACCATCGCTTCGAACTAAGCCGTTCGGCTCTAAAACAGCTGCACAGTTAGCAGTAGTAAAAGCCCGACGGATGATATCGTTTAAGCTAGCGTGGCGAGGTATACGTCCAGCACTCCTGGTGCAAGATAGACCGTGGTGACCGAGCCGGTCGACTGTTGCACCGCACTGGCAAAGGTGTGGTGCACAACACGATGCGCCTAAACGGAGGGAAGTGGCAACACGAAAACTAGAAGAATCCATGAGCGTTCCGGTATGAGGCGATGGAAGAGCCTGTAGCCACAAACCCGACTCCCACTCAGCGACAGCCAGGAGACGAGCACGATCTGTAGAACTTAAGCACGTATTGAGTAATTGTTTCCGCACTTGTAAACAGATCGGTCCGTCCCATGATCGCTGCGAAGATGGAGTTATAGGGAAATCAGTATTTGGGCACGATGCTCTCCAAGCATTCTTGGCTTCGGTCAACAAAGATATTTCTGATATGTTAGGAATTTCCGAAAGTACGTTAAAAATTAAATTTTGATTGCTATGAACCGAAGATAGAAAAGCAGGAAGAGCCACACCAGACACTGAGCGGACCCCTAGGCCACCAAAACGTACTGGTAAGGAACCCTGTAACCACTCTCGATCAGATAAATTAATGTTTAAAATTGATTCCAAAGTGTTTCTTATTAGGTTATCTAAACGATGCATTAGATCTGCATGCTGCCAGATTTGACAACATCTAATAAAGTATGTGAATTTTGGAACAAAAAGGCAAAAACGAATAATAGTAAAAGCCATGTGTGAATTAATTTTTGTTAAACGGTCCGATACTTCAAGAAAATTTTGAATTTTTGAGTCGATAAAAGAAGAAAATGCCTCATTCATGACAGGTGCTCCCAATAAACATAGCTCACTTTGACCAACAATTTTGATATTAGGTGCCAAAGTATTAAATTTTTGGATGACTAAGTCTTTGTTTGAATAAGAATCGGAAATAAATAGCTCACACTTTGAGAAATTTAATTCCAACCCTATTGATTTGAATTCTGAAATAAGAAGAGTTAGATCATCAAATAATGTATCAGCGTCGCCACCAAAAGTTCCATCATCGAGATACCAAACGTTGAGCTTGGACTTTAGACGCTGAATAATAGGTTGAATGGCGAGACTGAAAGCAGCTGGGCTGAGAGGGTCACCTTGCTGGCATCCAACGGCAGAAATGATATCATTTCCGTGATAAGTCAATTTAGAAGGTGACCCGTAACATTGCCAAAAAAAATTGTACAAATTTGGAATTTTATCCTTAACTTCCCGGAGTAGAGCTCCCCTGTCGACTGAATTGAAAGCATTTTTAACATCCACTTTAAGCAGCAGATCGCCACAATTTCGATTTAAAAACTTTCTTACAGAATGTACCGCTGCTTCACAACCACCTTGCGAACCAAAACCAAGCTGTAAAGGCTGGAAAAGGTTCACCAAATTGGGCATTATTTTGCGACAGCAAATTTTGGCGGCAAGGCGGCGGTAAGTCATACCGACGGCTATTGGTCGAATGCCACCGTCTTTCTTTTTTAACGCACAGAAATTGGCACCATATAGAATATTTATGACGTCACTGTTCACTTTACCTGATAACATTAAATTAATGAGCGCAGTCAAATTCCTCAGAAGCACTTCTCCTGCTTCACCGGTCACCCCACTTGTAAGATCTTTAAGATGTTGTGGTGTTAAGGAATCAAGACCTCCAGCAGAGCCACTCTGAAAACAGGAGACAGCGGCAGAAACATCTAAACCCGTTATTTCCAAGACGTTATCGCCGTCTAAAGGTGCTTCTGGGAATTCTAGATCTGCAGCCGAAAGTGGATGTTTTTCTTTAAGAATAGAGAGAGTTTCAGGGTTCGAGACCGCGATTGTGTCGTTTGAAAAGAGAATACGTGCCGCCCTTTATTTTGTATTATATAAAATATTATGTAAATCGGATTATTATTATTTTGTTATATTATCCTAGTTACGTAGCCTAATTAGTTATTAACCGACATTCATTGACCTTATGTCATTTAAGTGTCACGTTACTTTGACATTTCATTCCGTAGGTACTTAATTAACGAATTTAAATTACAGAATATAATATGTAGTTTCCGAAGTCAGTTTTGGATTAGTTAAGATGTTTGTAACCTTTATCGGTTTCTAACAAATTGTTGGCAGCTTCTTAGAGTACCGTATAAATGAAACACACTTTCGAAGTAAAAACGAGAGCGGACTTAGTCTATGATTATGGTCAGAATTATGGTGTTTTAGTAAAAGCAGTGGTAGGCTAAGCATCCGTCAATTAAATAACGGCTAGTAACGTTTCTTCACTTTTCCACGCGAGATTATGGCTTTAAGTCTACTAGACGCAGTACGGGTAGGTAGGTACTACTACTACGGTAACGTGAACAAATGTCTAAGTTATTACCGTCCAAAATATCAATAATCAAGTTTTTGTTCGAAAAATGTCTTTTTGTACTTACACGATGTTCTCCTTCACAGATAAAATCAGTGATGTGGCGATGACAAATTTGCACATCTGCGTCCGAAAAATTTGGTACTCAGAGGCATCGATATAAATCAACGGATGTGCTCTCGCAAACTTCAGGGGCACGAAATTATGTTATTGTTGGGAAGATTGAGCTCACTCCTTCCGTTTTAGTCGGTTGTAGGAAGCGGTGAACGTCGGACGTTTATACTTATCACTATTCGTTGTCAACAACCGAAATAAGTAGAACCGCAACATATCTTGCTGCTAGCGATTCTAGGGGTCAAGTAAGATAAAATAAGAAAACTCTTTATATAAGCCACATAAAAATTACATCAGGAACTTATTAACAAACAACAACAACTAGAATTAATTAATAATATTAATAGAATAGAAAGTAGATTGGTATTTATAAACCACTCATGCTATACACAGAGACGCAGTTTGTTTACAATTTCAAGGTGCTCAGGGCACATCTTTTGATTTATGTCGATGGTCAGAGGTACACGCACCGTTGAAACTTAAGACTTTACAATTGTAATTCGAACATTTTCTACCATTAAGTTTCAACGGCTTTTAAGAAGCTATCGCTACGTCGCGTCGTCCGGAGAAATTAAAAAACAAATTTATTTTAATTTTATGCGTTTTATGTAAAAAAAACCGTACATAAAATTTACATGGGACAACCTCTGAACCAAAGAGTTTTTACTTATATCGACAATAGGGTACCGGACTGGGTCAAAAATACACTTTTCTAATTAGTCTGTCAGCTAGATCAGGGAAAAATATGGGACACGTATTTTTTGTTTTTTTAAAATATTAAAAATCGACAAAGATATAGAACATCAAACTTCGAGAGTGGGGGGTCGCGACGTCACTCGTGAGTAAAAATCGTAGGCACAAGTGACGTCACGCGAAACTTCTAAGCGCTGTATCTTCGTAACTTTTTGTTTGTGAAACAAAAGAAAAAAAACGTGTACAATATTTTTTAGCAATCTAAGGCCCTTCGTACACTATGCTACGCAAATCTTGGATACTCGACGATTTTAGTCTCCAAGCGACTACCGCCATACAAATTCATTGAGGCTCGTACACTAGTTGCGTCGCCGACATTCGTCCCGCGACTTGCGTCGCGCCAGTCGTGCGCTACCTGCCTGCTGAGATCGTCGCTACATAAGTCGCAGCGATTTTCAAGATGACGGAGCAGTTATTGAATATTAAATTTGTTTCTGAGGTGGAGAATGTCATGTCGCTAGGTCAGTAGTGGCTGAATAGGCAATTCACGTCTTGCGATTCAATGCCGTGTGTACGGACCGTGCGCTACTCGATACTCGCGACACGATACTAATGTAGTATACAACATTAGTATCCAAGATTTCCGTAGCATAATGTACGAAGGGCCTAACTGACGGACTAATTAGTTTTTTTGAGGATTGTACCCTATTGGCGGATCTATCGCGTAGCATACATACAGAACAACAACCGAATTGAAAACATCCACCTAGCTTGCAGTCGGTTAAAATTTTTCTACATCACTTATTTTCATTTTTTGGTGAGCTTCTGTCGTGTTAACAGGTCAACTCGAGCTCTCGGACGCCTTCTTATCATTTACGCTCTACTTTGAGTTTTTTAATGAGTTCAAGACTAAATTCATCATCATCATCAACAGCTCACTAAACGTTTCCACTGCTGGGACTCGGGGCCTTCTCTCGCAAGGAGAAAGTTAAGGCCATAATCCACCACGCTGGCCCAGTGCGGGTTGGCGGATGACACATGACTTCGAAAGATTCTAGGTACATGTCGGTTTCCTCACGATGTTTTCCTTCACCGTTTTAAGTTAGCGGCATTACGCACATGACTTCGAAAAGACAGTGGTGCGTGTGGGGTTTGATCCCGGGGTCTCCGGATCGGCAGCCGCCGTTCTCCCGACTAGACCACCGTAACTTCCAGGGCTAAATCACCTGCATGTAATTCACCTGCACATAGATAATAATATGATCACTAGCGGCTCCTCGCGGTATTATCCGCGTAATTCCTGATCCCGTTACTTTTTCGGCATTAAAATTAGCTAGACATTATTTTAAACTTTGTACGAAATAAATTTATTTATGTACCAAATTTCATCCAGATCCCTTCAATAATTTGAGCAGGAAAGAGTGACAAATAACCACTGTGTCTGGATGTTTCTATGTAAAATAAGTATGTAAACTATATAAGTATTATATCAGCTATCTGGCCGCCATCATACAAGCTTTGCTTAGTTTCAGATGTCAGATGGTGTTGTGTGTGAATTGTCCACCAATATTTATTATTTATTATTTATATGCCATAAAATGTTTACGTTTATAATATCAGGAAGTACTACACATAACACTGTTTCTTTGTATAATAAGTATGTATTTAAAACTATATAATTATTATATCAGCTATCTGGCCGCCATCACACAAGCTTTGCTAAGTTTGGGGTCAGATGGTGTTGTGTGTGAATAGCCCAACAATATTTATTATTATGTATTCTTTAAAATTTTATCTAAGTACCTATTTGAAGTTGAAGTCACTTAAAAACTGCATTAAAATCCGTTGCTTTGTTTAAAAGATCAACGCGTACTTTGAGAGAATCTTTATTTTATAATACGCAAAGAACTTTTGTTTTGCATATACCTATAATGTTTTAAATTATTTAATCCCTTGTCTGATTATACTCGTATCAAGACAAACCCATGGTTTTTTTATAGTAGCAGGGGTCACCAATTAGTGTCGCTCGGGGTTCATTTTAATATTCGCGGTCCACACATTTTATAAAAAAACTAGCGGCCCGCTCCGGCTTCGCTCGAATAATAACCTAGATATCAACTGCAGCGCCATCTTCCGGGCTGATTTGTGAATCTAAACCTTCCAGGGCCCTACCCAAACGTATACAAAAAAAATCATTCAAATCGGTCCAGCCGTTTAGGAGGAGTTCAATAACAACGAAAAGTGGCATTGATTTTTATATTTAAAGATAATTAAACAAAGGTAATTACGAAAATTTCTTTACTTATTAATGAGAAAAGTGTTATTTTTTGTTGCTGATTACCACTGATTATCTGTCCCTTGTTTGTTTGTAGTGAAATTGATGCGAGCTATTGACATTATGTCGACAAAAATACTGCGGGGATGTATTTTTTCGGTCCGCACCAAGTCTGCATACAATGGACCGGCGCCGGCGTGGCGGTCCGGGGCCTATACCGCCTAACGAAAAACGCTTTGACGCTTTGACGTTGCTGTCTCTTTTCTTCTCGCTTGAAATGAAAGAGACGGCAATGCCAAAGCATCAAAGCGTCAAAGCGTTTTTCGTTAGGCGGTAGAGGCCCCGATGAGGACAGCGGTCCGGCATTTGGTGACCCCTGGTATAGAGTGAAGAGACGAGCAGGACATTTATTTATTTTCGCTGGAAACATTGTCCCTCAAACCGGAACACAGTAATGTTTGTACATTACTTCTTGGCGGTAGAATAGCTGGCAATGGTGTATTTTATTGTGTAGCTAGCAGTGGTCCAGAGCTTTAAACGCATAGTTCCCGTTCCTATTGTTTTCCAGAAAAAAAATAGGCTTTGTACGTAGTTTTTCTAAATTTTAACCCGGTCCGGCCGTTCGGCCGTGCCAACGTACTTTTTATGACATGAAAAAAAAAACTTTTTTTTTTTTTTTCTTCCGGCCACCTTGTATATGAAATATGTACAATTCTACCTACTAGTCCAGCCCTTTAATTTGATAGGCATATTGAGAGAGTAGTGAAAAAAAAAGTTAATTCGCCGTTTTGTGGAGCCATCTTTGATTTGAAAATTGTCATAGTGATTAGTATTTTAGTAGTCAAGTCCTTTCATTTCAGCCTCTATTTTGTCGGGGGCTTAATATAACATGAATGGAAACTATGCAGGGCACTGCTGGTACATCGTAAGAATTTAAGGTCGCAATTTAAAGTTTTAGTGAGTTTTATCGTCAGAAGGTACCTACGTGTGTTTTAGCGGAACTGTCTACTGTGGAATAAACATTTCATTGCTTTGAAAACAATAAAAGTAGGTAGTAGAATAATAGTAAGTGTTTACTTTTCCAATGAGGTTTTTTACGGCAGGCTTGGATTTTGCAGGGATTTGGCAGGGATTTTGCATCGCGACCGAACTGAAAAAAACTTTCGGAACTGACTGATTCGTAACCAGCTACGTAAAAACAATTTATATCACTACTAGCAGCCCCCCGCGGTGTTACCCGCGAAGTTCCCGTTCCCGTTGTTCCCGTCGTTTTCCGGGATAGCTTATGTGTTCTTCCAGACTATAATCTATCTGTGTTCCAAATTTCAGCCCGATCCGTTCATACGTTAGGACGTGATTGAGCAACAAATATCCATACATCCATACATTCACATTTATAATATTAGTAGGATTTTGTAACCAGTTACCAATAAACACTTATTTTCAGTTTTCTCATAACCAGTTATGAAAAAATACTATGAAGTATTTTTCAAACAAAGGAGTCATTTTAATAACCCTTTTATCACGTTTCTCGAAAAAATCCCTGGTACTTAGCTAACTCATCCCACCATCCCAAAGATGTGAAAAGTTTATAATAGCTTTGTACATCCTTTCTGGCTTAGTATTAAGTTAAATTGAGATCAATATTTCCATTTAGTATATTCAAATCATCAGTTCCCAAATCCCAAAACAATTCACCTCACTAACTTCACAGAACTTACCAATTTCAACTCGGGGTTATTGACCGCTGACCCTTTCAGCTCAAGTCATGTGTAACTTGAAAACGTAAGTGAAATCTCATACTGAGGGAAACCTCGCTATAATATTACTAGGAAACACTTCACTTTGAGCTCAGAAACTGTTGATGTGGTTGAATATTAGTTAAAATTATGTATTGAACTTTTGAAGTTTACGGAGTTTTGGTGTACATTTCACATGCAACATCATCTAACCCAAAACTAAGCAAAACTTGTTCTATAAGACCCAGATAGATAGACAGACAGACAGGAACACTTTATTAGGCACACCAGAAAAAAAAATACAGAACGTGAAATACTTATGTATAACTAGTGCCATAAATGGCAGCCTTATTGCTAATAGCGATTTCTTCCAGGCAACCATTAGTGGTAGGAATCAAACAAAGAAATAGTAGAGTGAAGATAGGGTGTGAAGAAAACAACAGTATGACAATATTCAAAAAGTTGTCACTTAAGCTAGCTGATAAATATAATACTTTTATAGTTGTTAATATACACTTGTTATACAAAGAAACAATCAGATTAATAACAAATATTTGTATTTATCTCACAAAACATTTGCACTGAATGGGAATCTAACCCACGACCCATGGCTTCTCAGACCGACTTACTACCAGCTAAGCCACAAGGCCAGTTTAGAAGCAGGACTCTTAGTAGAGTTAGCCTGGAATATTAATAAAATAAATTTTGCTTGTGGTACATAATATAAATAGCCTACATCACTCAGAAATTACGTAACTGTCCTACAATGAAAGATTTTTAAATCGATGGATCGATTGTCGTTTCTGAGATTAGCGCGTTCAAACAAAAATCTTTTCAGCTTTATAATCTTTATAGTAGGTACTAGGTATATATTATAATTATTCTGTACATGTGTAACTCCTTCTAAGCGGCTGAACCGATTTGAATGATTTTTTTGTATGCGTTTGGGTAGGGCCCTGGATGGTAAAGATCCTCAAATTAGCCCGGCAGCTGGCGCTGCAGTTCGTGTCTAGGTTATTATCCGAGAAAAGCCGGAACGGGCAGCTACTATTAGTATAGATCAAGAAGTAACGTCAAAACATTCCTGTGCTATGGTTTGAAGGGTAATATATCTAGAGACTGGACAAAGAGATTTGGATTCTCCATATTCAAATTGCTGGGTAGCACTGTGTTGATGTTCTGAATAGGCATGTTTCTAACCATCACTTACAAATATCTAAGATGCAGAAAGATGAGCTATTCTACTACTTTATAAAAAAATGTAATTCTTTTACTCCAAATCAGAATTTTTTTTTGTTTCAAAAACAGTCCGGTGAAAGAAAATTTAATGACTAAGTAGGTATTTAAATATGCAGGTTGTAGATACGTTCCAAAATCTTGAAACGGTTTTTCACGAGATTTATTCCAGTTAGCTTCAGATGTGTTCCACTGCTAATCTAGTAAAACTATATTTATCCTCAACAGAAATATCGAAATAATTAAACATAGATACAACAAATACAACACATTATACAAAAAAAAATGGGTAGCTCGAGAGATACAATGTACGATCATGGTCAACTATTAAACTCAAACTCTTATAATATTTAAATTATACAATCACATGCAGTGCTCCGCGGTTTTGCTCGTATTTGCGTATTCACGTACTCGCGTATTTTGCTTTCCCGTAATTTTGCAGGAATAACAATTCTAATGTGTTATTCCAGGCTTTAATCTATCTGTATTCTAAATTTTATCCCTATTCATTCAGATGTGCCTATGTCATTGAGCAACAAACATCCAAACAACCAAACTTTGATATTTAAAATTTTTTTAGGATAATGTTGGTTCATTTTTTTGTCCCCAGGCAACCGTTTTTATTAGAATTAGAAATTGGAATTATCTGGTGGATTCGTCCCAAGATATATGTATTGCTACTATTTTCAAGAAGAGGTTAAAAACGTGCACAGCTAGAAAGTTAATCAACAAAAGTCGAAATAGATGGAACAACAGTACCAAATTCACGCACACAAACTTTCACAACTAAATTATTTATGTGATCAACCATAATCTTTTGAAATTGGAAGCAAATCCACAATCAAAAGTCAAGTTCCAATTTCAAATGATCCGTAACGTAGTTCCGTGGCGCCGGCGTTAGTAGATCATTTAAATGGCGAATCAGGAGCGCGGTCTTGACATTGATCTGTTTGCAACCGACGCATGCGCAGGGTTAAGATTTGCATTTGATTTAAAAAAAAAGTAATAAAAAGTTGAATAGTGATTTTGTGTTGTGTGTTGAACGGAATTTGATTTTCAGTTGCATTTATTGGTAAGTTTTTTTTATTATACGTTTTTTTTAAACTAAGAGGAGCACTCAAAACAATGTCTTTCTGACTGGTAGGTACTTTTTGATATTTCTCAAATTAATAATAATGAATAATTATTTCCGAAATTAAAAAAATAACATTACAATTATTTTAACAACTAGTAACAACCAGTTACCTACTTAAGGTGATATTTCAGAGAAACTAATTATTTATAACTTATGAAATCTACATAATATAATATCTATAGTTAGTTGTCTAGGTACAGATGATTAGATTTTAAAGCAGTTTTGGTTTTGTTTAAGATACATTTACTTTTTTTGAGTAAAAAAAACTAATTGTTTTATTTATATGAATTGTTTCAACATCTTATAAAACTAATAAATATCTAATATGTCAAATATTCTAACTCTAATATTTACATGAAAATAAAGAAAAATCCAATAGGTATAAAAAGCGTAAAAAGTAAAAACCAACAGAAGTTGACTTTTTAACTTTAACTTATTTTAAACGAAGAGATTAAAGTTTTACTTTTTTGAATTGAATTTTATTTTAAATTGAAATAATTAAAAATATATTATATATACGTAAATTAGATGAATAATTCTTTATTATCATGCATGCAGAACACGCACTAATTACTTTTAATTTCGAGAGCTTTTAAAATCTCAAAATGTCTGCACAAAGATGATACAACATATGAATTGAGTTAGGTACATAAAAATACAAGCCATTTCAGGACCCATTTTTATGTATATAATAAGGAAGTGAAAATGTAAAAAAGGAAATGTAATAAAACGAAAATGTCCATCACGTTATTGTCCAACAAAAAGTCGTATGCTCCTTTCCCCACTGAATATCTGCAAGTTGATGTGGGAATTTAATTTAACCGTGTAAGGTTGCGGATATTGCGTCGCATGTCGAAATTTCGACGTGTCACAGGCAAAACTCCCCAACTCAATGTAACAAGTTATGCAAAAAAATACGTACGTTAAATTGTTGTTTGTAACTTTTTTTTTTAAATTGCTCGTCCTTGAGCAAGACATGCTCCTGATGTGCGCAAGCATTTAATATATATATACCATACGAATAATCCAAAACACTACAAAACTTACTAGTATGTTTATATCTAAATTTTATACGCTCACTTTAGATACCTACTTTTTTATGCAAAAAACATTGAATAACTAAGATCGGGTGGTACCTTTTTTTGATACCAACATTAACAAATATGATGTTTAATGGTTTGCGTAAGTCACGTGTTACAAAGCACGATGAAAATAGTATTGTGCATAGCCTACCTTAAGTAATACGTATTAGACTTTATGATATTGAAAATTTACGCAATTTCAGACTTAAAACCTTTGCTCTTAAAATCTTTCGAACAATGAGCTTATTTGTTTTTAATAAAAAGTAACGAGACGAGCAGGTCGTTTGCCTGATGGTAAGCAACATGCCTGCCACATAACAACAGCACAGTAACACGCAGTTATTGGAACATGAATAGTCCAAATCATTACCTAGCACTGAACTGCGCTCGTCACCCATATTTATGAGCTGCAAATTCCGCTCGACACTTTCAGGTACTATAACGTCATAGAGTAACGTATTTACAAATATCTAAACTTTTTTATCACTAACTTTTTTTTTATATCTCTGATATTTTATAGCACTACCAATGATTGAGGCCCAACTTTTTTCTTTCCAAATCTTTTCGTTTTTTTTTAACTTTTATTGGTTTACACTTGACCGCCATCTCGCCTGATGTTAAGCGACGATGCGGTCTACGATGGAGCGTGTTTACCTAGAAATAAAAACGATTCACTCTCGATTTGAAGACACAAAGATTGTAACCATCGGGGAAAACCCACTCAGGCAACGTATTCCACAATCTAGACGTTCTTTTCACAAAAGTAGAGTCAAATCTCTTCGTTCGCGTCTTTGGAACATCAACCATGAAACGATGTCGCTTTTTCGAGCTTCGAGCATTCCGATAGAAAAAAGGACAAGGTGGTATTAGATCATGTAAATCAGCCGCACACTCTCCGAAGTGTATCCGATAAAAAACCGATGTACTAGCAATTTTACGGCGATGTTCAAGACTTTGAAGTCTTTTTCGCACAAGAGTGTCGTTGCCTATGAGCCTTTTGGCACGTCTCTCGATCGATTCCAGAGCTTCCAGCTGATACTTAGCCAAACCATCCCAAAGGTGCGAACAGTACCTACGCCATACAGGAGCGAATCTGTGCTTGATATAATGTAACCAACTGTCCAGACTTGAAGTACCTTCGCACCTTTGAGAGAACACTTAGTTTTTTAGCAGTCGTTTTCATCGGTCATCTTTTTATATCTCTTTTTTATATCTTTTGTGGTCATAGATTGTTGCTGTTTGACTTATGGAGACCTAGTCAGGGCCTATAGCCATCAACAGAGACCAGTCGAAGAAAAGACGTTTTTTTCAATATTTGGACACCACAGGATGGAATGAAAAGATGTCGTAGAGTACAGAAGAAACAAACACATTGCAACTTCTTGTGTTCTTATATTTTTAAAATTTACCCAAACTGTAATTGTAAAAAAAAGAATAGATTTTCAATAATATTTATTAATTAATATTTATAACTGATATATGAAAAAAAAACAAATTTTGGTATTTTCTGACGAAATACATGAAATTTATATCCACAAAGTTGATAAATATTTAAAAAACAAACTCACTTCCTATAGTCCATATTAATTTCACAACTTTTGAAAAAATTACATATGAGGTTTTGGTAACAAGTGCCGCTTAAAGGGTTGAAACGACGAAAATGTGAGTTAAGGAAATTTTCCATAACAAAACTGAAAGGTAAGGAATAATATGTTCAACTATTGCTGCCATTTTCGTGGAATATCTTGGAGATATATTTTTGAAATAATAATACTTATTCGGCTGTCTCCAACAGGGTCTTTGTATTTTACCAATAGTCATCGTCACCCGCAGATGATCCACTCTATTCTACTGATGAGTATAGGTTAGGTGCTTTTAGTACTCTTACTTTGCCATTTGACTCAGTCCTGTGCTAATCGAGTGCAGGTTCAGCATTATCATAAACACGATCAGTCCACTAGATATTTTCATCGCTGGGACTTGGGGTCTTCTCTGGCAAGGAAAGAGTCAACGCCATAACCCAGTACGCTGGCTCAGTGCGGGTTGGTAGACGACACACGACTTCGACAGATTGTAGGTGCATGTCAGTTTCCTCACTATGTTTTCCTTCACAATGTTTAAGTTAGCGGCATTACACACATGACTTCGAAAAGATAGTGGTACGTGTGGGATTTGAACCCGGGGTTCTCCCGACTTGACCAACCGTAACTTTCCAGTTTATATAGTTCCTGGGCATCGGGCCCAGGTTTGATCCGCGATAAATTCAATGTCGTTCACCCATTTTGGTGGATGTCCATCGCTCCGTTAAAGCTTGGCCCCTTCTGACGCATAATGACCAATATAATCTGTTTTTTACGCATAACGACGCATTTGTACAAAGATACATCAGCATATTGACCAATTTTATCAACCTATACAGCATTTTACAAATCCGTCCCGCTGTTTCACTCACATAGTTCACGATCCCGTTAATTTTCAGGAATAACAAATAATGTATGTGTTATTCCAGACTATTATCTGTCTACGTACCAAATTTCATCCAACTCTTTTTAGTAGTTTTTGCGTGAAGGAGTACCAAACATTTATCCGTAAATTCTTACAAAGTTTGTAATATTGGTAGGATAGTAGGATTAACAAATGACAGGTAGCTCTTCGAACATTAAGAGTATAAATCATTGTACTGAACCTTACTACCTGTATATATGTATATCAGGATTTATCTTTTCACTCTTAAAGTCTGCAGAAAACATTGCCTTTCTAACCAGAATACAGTAATGTTGGCACTTTACTGCTTCGATAGAATAGTTGACAAAGATGTGGTACTTCCTTCCTTTTGTTTTAAAGTATTAAATTCATCAAAATATTAAAAGTATCAGAAAGTGCTTAGACTGTTTCTGTCACTAAAAGTGTTATGTTAATCGTTTTCCTTAGCAACAAAGGGCTCCGTAAATGTCCAATTTCCTGAGCTAATCTACGTCTACGTCTAATCTACGTACCATATTAATTAAGATAAAAGGTTATAATAGTAATGAAATTGAAGCTTATTAGAATCGTCATAAAACTTATAAAAAACTATAAATTTAAACTAAATAAAACCTTAGTAGAAATCAAAAAATAAGTAGAATAATTAGAATAGATACGTGCGATTTCATAGACAACTAACCAAGATTTTGGTTTCCAAACCAAAATTACACTTTTTTTTAGTTAAATCATGACTCATCTACGAGTGATATGGCCGGTCCAGCCAGACTTAGGCTCCTAGCACACGGCGTATTTTAAACGCGCAGATGTCACGCGTATACGCGCTTTAAAGTTTGTAGTGGTAGGACTCTTAGCAGAGTCCGCCTGGGGAAGTACCACACCTTTGCCAATTATTCTACCGCCAAGCAGTAATGTGCAAACATTACTGTGTTCCAGTTTGAAGGGCAATGTTTCCAGAGAAATTACAGGGCGTAGAGATATAACAACTTAGATCTCTGGGTGACAAGCGCAGTGCAGTGCTAGGTAATGATTTGGACTCTTCATGTTCCAATAGCTGTGTGTCACTGTGCTGTTATGTGGCAGGCATGTTGCTTACCATCAGGCACATGTCCTGCTCGTCTCGTCACTCTTTATTAAAAAAATAAAAAATAAAAAAAACGAGATTCAAACGGAACCTTGTAACCTATGCACATAGAGCGATCGTGAACCGCGCGTCTACTGCGCGTATACTCGCAGACAACGAAACAGAGGCGTTGTAGTCGCTTGTAGCTTCCGCGTTCTGATCAAATACTCGTCAATTGTATAATGACACCTTTCCTCTGCCCTTTCTCCGCCCCTTTGTACGCGTTTCAAACGAACTTCGAACGCGCTTCACGCACGCGTTTGTATCGTGCGCTTACGTGCTTTTGAATTTTTACAAACGTAAACGATGCGCATTTCTAAAACCCGTATTTACTGCGCGTTTAAAATACGCCGTGTGCTAGGGCCATTAAGTTTCAGCCACATCTGATGCTCGTTTCGCACAGTTTGGTTTGGTTAATAAAAACCGTGTGGCTTACCATTAGGCACACGTCCTGGTCGTCCTGTCACTTATATTATACTAGCAATGACCTGCGATTTTATTCGCGTTGTTCCCGTCGTTCCCGACGACGTGATAGAGCAACAAGTACCCAAATGTCCAAACGTCCATCTTGTGTGTCTTTAGAATCAGCTGTCGTTTCATATCTGCGACAGCTCTCCGCGTTCCATTTTCCATTGTATCCGAAGGCAAAATCAAAATTGTTAATTCCAGTAATGGTCTCCGCCGTCGCCGTTGAGTTAATATTAATTAGGAAGATAATTTGATATTTCTAAAGGCTTTTACTCGAAAGTACACGTCAATCTGATTATTAAAGAATAACATTTTAATCGATTCATAGATGATGACTGATTCGATGCTAAGTATCTATTTGTGCGCGATTTCATCCGATTATAACTTAAAAAGGTTGTTCTCAGAAAAATCTCACAGAAACGTAAGTATACTCCGAGAAATATCCAGTTCTAGGATAAACGTAGTTCTATTTAGATTGTATAATAATATATTCTATCTGAGCTCCATTTATCAGTTTGATCCATTCACTTACTACGATGTGATGAAATAATAAATATTAACTATCTAAAAATCGCATCCTACTAATAAATACATGCGAAAGTTTGGATGTTTGTGTATTTGCATCGATATAAACCAATGGATGTGCGCTCAGCACTTTAAAATTGGTAATAAACTGCGTCTCTGTGTGTATCGTATGTGTTTTATAAAAACCAATCTCCTTGACCCCTAGAATCGCTAGCCGCGAGATTTGCTGTGTTTCTACTTATTTTGGTTATTGACAACGAATAATGATAGGCAAAAACGTCCGGCGTCCACTGCTTCCTGCAACTAACTAGAACGGAAAGAGTAAGCTCACTCTTCCCAACGATGACATGATTCCGTGCGCCCTGAAGTTAAGGAGGGCACATCTGTGTATTGAGATCGTTGGGTATTCGTATTTGTTGCGCAATCACGTCTGAAAGTCTGAACAGATCAGGTTAAAATTCGTATCAAGTAGGTTTTTGTCTGAAATGCAAATGTGCTAACATTTGCTACTCATTAACACAGAAAAATAACGGTTAAAGGAACTGCACAGGTAAAACCTCGCCAGTATGAAAATGAACGTATATTACTAGTATCGGTAGTTCGCGTTTTAAGGCTTACTAATGCTATTTCTATTTAAAATATATTTTATCTAAATTTAATATCAACATTTTAGGTGAGCTAATTTTAGTTTTTTGTTGATATTTCGAAAACCACTCGATCGATTTCGCTTAATTTTATTTGAAACCACCTCTACGCTATGCTCTACCTATTAAAAAAAAAAAAAATTGGCAGTCATAGGAACTGCCGATAGAAGTGAAAACTTGCTGTTGCCCTGGTACTGCTACCTAGGGGCAAACGCAACTCTTTTATATTTCTGTTGTCCTGGTATCTGGAGATAAACGCTGGGCTGTTGGAGGTAGGTAATCGAAACTCTTTACTGTTTCTGTTGCCCTGGTACCTACCTGGCCGTTTTTACCGAGTTTACCCGAAGATTTCATATCCGATCCGATCCATTATCATATCCAAGCGTGACGATTGATGAATCCATTTCACAGCCCACGAAAATTCTGTCTATAGCGCGCCTAAAGAAGTTTTCACTTCAATAACCACAAAAATTCATTCACGACAAAATACGTCGTGTACGCGTATTAAAATACAAATTAACATAACACTGAATTGTGAACCTCTTCCTTTTTTGGAAGTAGGTAAAACAGGTGGTATCGTAAGCAGATTTAGTTTACATATTTATCAATCAATCAATCAATCAAAAATTTTATTTCAGAAAAGATTCCATACAATAAATTATTACATTTCATTATCATTTTACATTATTATTTATGTATTAGAATAGATTCCGCAATAAGTTTTTTTTTACTTTTCTTGACCGCCATCTCGCCTGATGTTAATTAAGCGACGATGCGGTCTACAATGCAGCTTATATCTAAAATAAACCGATTCACTCTCGATTTAAAGACACAAAGATTGTAACCATCGGGAAAAACCACTCGGGCAATGCGTTCCACAGCCTTATTACAACGTATTTTTATTACAAAAGTAGAGTCAAACCTGTTTTAAAAAGTTTGTGTCTTTGGAACATCAACCATGAAACGGTGTCGCGTTTTCGAGCTACGATCAGTCCGATAGTAAAAAGAACAAGATGAAATTAGATCATGCAGATTAATTCAGACTACAATTAAAATGTTTGAGTAAAGTATTAACGGATGATAGTAAACATCTTCTAAGTTAGAATTATGATGGCAATCGAACTACCTGTAACGACCATAATAATATTACTGCCAGTATATATTTAATAACAGTAGTTGGGCTGATCCGCTTTCAATAAAATTGCATTGGTTTCGTTCACGTAGCCGTTTGATCGATCCATCTTTCTCTCTATGCAATCCATCTTGCATTCCTTCAGGTCTACAACGGTCATAGCTTTGACATTGCTATCTCTTTTCTTTTAGCTTCAAATGATACAGACAGCAATAGTAAACCCAAAGCTGATTTAGTTAAGCGGTAGAAGGCCTGGTTCGTTTTATAAAAATACGTTAAAAGATTCGGAAGTTAACATTCCTTTGAAGTAATAAAATTGATAAATCCTTCTAATAGTCACTGGATTCGGTTTGGAAGGCCAATGTTTTCAGTGAAATTACAGGGCTTAGAGATACAATATTTTAAACTTCTTGGTAACGAGCGCAGTGCAGTGCGAACTAATGATTTGGGTTTTTCATGTTTCTATCTCTACGTCTACTGTGCTGATATGAACAGAGGTTTTGCTTGCCATCAGGCAAATGCACTGCACGTCTCGTCACTGTAAACAACAAAAAAATATATTTAAACGTCATTCACGTTTGGATATATATCCAAACACTGACGCTTAAATATATTTTTACTAGAATTTCGTGGTACAAACATCCACATGGATGTTTGTTGATCAATCACGGAACGGAACACAGATTGCCGTCTGGAATAGGACATGGGCTACTTTTTATCGCCGTAAATGGAACAGAAACAACATGAGTATAACCGCGGGACGCTTCTAGTTTAAACTATATTTCCAGTGGTAAAACTCATTGCAGAGTACGCCAGGGGAAATACCAGATGTCTATGTCTACCATCAGATTGTTCGTTGTTCGAAGAAACAACAACATGATTGAAGACTCGAGTGAAGAGTTTTGTCTCCACTTTTGTAATAAGAACAACTAGGATGTGAAACGCATTGCCAGAGTGCGTTTTTCTCGATCGTAATAACCCCTGGGGTTTTCAAGTCGAGAGTTAATTTGTTTCTACTAGATAAACAAACTCCGTCGTAGACCGCATCATCATTAAATAGGCCATAAACTATAAACGGTAAGTTTTACAAAAAAGTTTATTGAAAAAAAGTCTTTCTTTTTCTACAATTATAGTCTCTATATCTGTTGTCATAAATCCCCCTGGATCTGTCAGCATTTTGCTCAGTAAGTGATCCTAAACCTTATATTATCAAAAATATAGTCGGAAATCGAGTGCAAACCAAAAAATACGTCTATTTTTACTGGCCTAAATAGGTACCTACTTACCAAAACTAAAAATAAAAATCATTTTTGTTTCTAACAACCTAGTTCACAATAATTTGTATAAAATATAAAGATTGATTTACTCGCGACTTGAAAACACAATTATAGTTATAAAGAAAAACCTACTCATATTCCAAAACCTAAACGTTCTTATTATAAAAGCGGTATGAAAAAAATTCTATCAGATATATGCAATGTCAACCACGAAACAAAGTCGCTTTTTCGAGTAGCGAACAGCCTTAAAAAAATGCAGATAAATAAATTGGAAGGGCAAAGCTAGTTTCTTGCCGTAACTATGTATTGTTAGTACGAATAAGTCTAAACTAATATCATGTACAATTGTACATGAATACGTTCTGGCGAAACTTCTAGGGTCTCGGTTGTTAGACCCTTCTTGCTACAAGATTGTACCAGTAATTTGAGGGTAAAACATTGAGGTCCTTTGTATTAATCAAAACTAATATTAATAAGAGGAAAGATTTGTATTTTTGTGTATTTGTAACAAATAATAGTGAATGCATTGGCTGCCCTGTTCAAACAGGTAACTATTATTTATAAGTATTTATATATTTTTTTTAAATAAAGAGTAACTAGTCGAGCAGGTCATGTGCCTGATGATAAGCTATTGGAACACAAAGAGTCCAAATCATTACCTATACTATGTGCCAAATAACATGAGAATAAGTTCATTCCCTGACTTACTATAGAATATCGCAAAATATTACTTGTATCGCTAATTCTATCGTTTACCATACAAACTATGCCTAATGGCACCCTAATGGTATCGCTAGAATTTCGTGGTGCGAGGCGGCATCACAATTAATGAATTTTGTGATATCGTGGTGAAGGTCAGGGAATGAACTGTACCTATTCTCGTGTTATTTGGCACATAGTATAGCACTGCACTGCGCTCGTCAACCAGAGATCTAAGATATTATATCTCTAAGCCCTGTAATTTGTCTGGAAACTTTGCGCTTCAAACCGGAATACAGTAATGTTTGCACATTATTGCTTAGCGGTAGAATAACTGGCAGAGGTGTTACTTCCCCAGGCCGACTCTGCTAAGAGTACTACCACCACAAAGCTAAAAGCATATAGTAACAGATAAGGTAGTAAGAATTGCGCTCATATAATTTTCGCTTTTAAGTTTAACAAAAAGCAGGGAATTTCATCGTAAATTCTGTAATAAAATCCAAAATCGGCAACAATCCAACATATACCCATGCACAGAACATACCTATTTATTATATCTTGATATCTGTTCTGTGTACCCATACATGGATATAATGGCACGTGGCCAAAATGGGAACTAACGCCGTCGTCAAGCCAACCAGGGTTGCCGATGCCCGATTTCCCGATGCCCACGCCCTTCTGACAATGTCATCCAAGTGCCATTATTTCGTGGTATGACTATACATACGTTATATTTATGACGTGTTTTCTAGGGTGTTCTAGCTATTGTAGATCGCACCCTCGCTCGACATCATATCTGATACTTCTGATATCAGACGTTCAAGTGAACACCTTTTCTGTAATAATATTTACTGGGGAAGTACCACACCTTTGCCAGTTATTCTACCGCCAAGCAGTAATATGTAAACATATTTATATTCATTTATTCATAAGTGTTATTTACATGTCAAGTTACAGAATTACAAATTAAGGATATACTTACCTACTGTGTTCCGGTTTGAAGGGCAATGTTTCCAGAGAAATTACAGGGCTTAGAAATATAATATCTTAGATCTCTGGGTGACGAGCGCAGTGCAGTGCTATACTATGTGCCAAATAACACGAGAATACAGTTCATTCCCTGACCTTCACCACGATATCACAAAATTCATTAATTGTGATGCCGCCTCGCACCACGAAATTCTAGCGATACCATTAGGCATAGTTTGGATGGTAAACGATAGAATTAGCGATACAAGTAATATTTTGCGATATTCTAGAGTAGGTCAGGGAATGAACCTATTCTCATGTTATTTGGCACATAGTATAGGTAATGATTTGGACTCTTTGTGTTCCAATAGCTTATCAACAACTTAGATCTCTGGGTGACGAGCGCAGTGCGGTGCTAGGTAATGATTTGGACTCTTCATGTTCCAATAGCTGCGTGCCACTGTGCTGTTACGTGGCAGGCATGTTGCTTACCATCAGGCACATTTCCTACTCGTATCGACCTTATTTATTAAAAAAAAAACTACTAAATTTTGCTCCATACAATACAAAGATATATTATATATATTGGTGGACAATTCACACACAACACCATCTGACCCCAAACTAAGCACAGCTCGTATGATGGCGGCCAGATAGCTGATATAATACTTATATAGTTTTAAATACATACTTATTATACAAAAAAACAACCAGACACAGTGCAAACATTTGAATTCATCACACAAATATTTGCACTGGGTGGGAATCGAACCCACGACCCTCGGCTTCGCAGGCAGAGCTGCTACCCACTAAGCCACGAGGCCAGTCGGAAACTACAAATTTTGCTGCACACAGCACAAAGATCTTCTATCTTCTTGATTATTAGTTACATGGTTCAGACCAGTTCAGACAAATAACTTCATCTAAGATATATTTAGAGGAAAAAGGATTTTAACGTCCATATTATTCAAATCCAAACAACAAATTGCATGCAAAATAAATTGCACGTCCAAAGTTTGGCGAACTCTTGATACCCCCAGACGCGAATCTCTACAAGTTCGAATATTTGCAAGGATTTATCCCGTCTGGAAAATTTACGTAGCGAGTAGTTCGTATATCACGTATATTGTTGTATTAGCAAGATATACATCAGACACCGATTTAAATCAAAGTTACGGCTGGTCTAGTCGGGAGGACGGTGACGTCCGATCTGGAGTCCCTGGTTCAAATCCCTATCGCACCACTATATTTTTGAAGTCATGTGCGTAATGCTGCTAACTTAAAAACGGTAAAAAGAATATATTGTGAGGGGGGGTCTACCGCCTAACGAAAAACGCTTTGACGCTTTGATGCTTTGGCATTGCCGTCTTTTTCATTTCAAGCGAGAAAAAAGAGACAGCAACGTCAAAGCGTCAAAGCATCAAAGCGTTTTTCGTTAGGCGGTAGACCCCCTGGTCGGCGGTAAAGATTTAACTCAAAAACAAGTGAAATCTGTCTACCCGCACCTTGAACAGCGTTGTTTGGATACGGGTATGGCCCCGTGCATCAACAGCGAGGACTCAATGGGTTGATGCTTCTCTATAGTTTAATCCCTGCACAAGTGGAAGATCTCAATGAGACTAGGTTTAAAACTGAAATATAAACTACCTAATGAGCAAAGCATTACACTGTAGATGATTTTGTAAGGGACAGCAATGTTTGAAAAAGGAATATGTCAAAACTAGAACTATTGAGTACGGTAAAATAATACTAAACATAATTGTAAATTTGTTTAAGTACTGTATGTATTCATTATTTGGATAGTTTGATTTTTCACAACGACAAAGCATTTTTACAGCTGCACCTAAATGACAAGGCCTCTTTACAGCTGATTATTTTTTATTTTACATTATTCTTTGGTATTATTTTATCATGTCCACAGATTATTTATGAATAATTTTATTGTAAGTGACTTCTGTGTAGTGTTCTTTTGAATTAATGGTTCGAATAAATAAATTGAATTGAATTATACGCTATCATATTCGAAGATGTGGGGTTGAGATCATTGATGTCTTTCCATTTTACTCAAGGCTACAGCATAAACCGCTAAAATTATGTTCCCATAGCTGGGATATAATTTGAGTGGTAGCTTTGAAGAGTCTAGAAGAAGGAGGCAGGAGAATAACATTACAATCAACCATGCCGACCCAGTGCAAATGTCCTCGCTAGAAATAAATTTTTTTGGAACATGCCGATTTCCTCACAATGTTTTTTCCCATAGTCAAACCCAGCTATGATGGCAAAGTCATGCTTATGGCCTTGGAAAAATAATCAGAGATGCAAACGGAATTCAAACTTACATCTTCACGCTGTGAAATTACTAACCACTGCACCCATTCTAAACACAATTAAATTATCCACAGACCACAAAAGTGCAAGATGACTCACTCACTACGGGGATAGCTTTTTAGCCGACCAAATGTAATTATTTTTTAAAAGAAAAATATTAAATCTGTTTTACTTATACTTATTAATGTTTAGACGTTTTTTGCTCAATAATATCGTAGAAAGAACCAAACTCCAATTTAACACATAGGCACAATCTAAAGGAACTTTCTAAATTTGGCGGGAACGAAGTCGTACTCAGATATTAATCCTTATTTTATAAATGCGTTATAAAGGCGATATACCTATATACATAAATTACAATACAATGCAATACATTGAAAAAGAAGTGCAAAAAGTTAGTTTCAGCTGGACGGATCGGGTTGAAATTTAGAAAAAAGATAGTTTATATATTTAATAAAAAACAAAAAAAAACTTTTAATCACAGATAAATTACTGTTACCGTAACTATGGGAGCTGTTGTTAATCTTTTGTAAAGTAACTAATTAATAAATCTCCTCTTCATTTCCAGATCCACAATGTCGCGGCTAATTCACACTATTCTCATAATTCTGACCATCTATCAAGCGACGGCTACAGAAGACGGATACCTTCGATACGTCAAAGATGGCTGCTTTATCAGAGGAGAAGCTTTAAATTGTGTAAAATACAAAGCCTTAAAGATCGCCAAGAATACATTATTTGGAAGCAACCACTCCAATGCAACAATCAAAGCAAATCAAGTGATAAGCTTAGTACCATTAGACGAAGATGTTATCAAAAATTTGACGCTATCAGAGAAGGAAACGTTAGTGACAGAACCGAGGAGTATTCTGTCAGAATGGACAGAACTGGCTAAGTATCTGGTGAAGCTGGTTCAGGAGTTCTTCAAAATGAAAGGATTGAGGGTGAACCTTCCAGAAGGCGCGAGGACTGTTGAGGATGAGGACGAAAATGGTGAGATTTCTTTATTTAATCAAATGATCAAGATTTTACCCAGGCTGTCCGTTTTTTAGTCTACTTTCTTAATACGTGGTACAGCTTCAGAGTGGAGTAATAGGCCAGAGCAAAAAAGCACTTTCTAGGTTAGCGTGCATAATCTTTGACTACACTGTTGCTTACAATCAGGCAAGTTGGTGGTCAAACGCGGACCTATGCGCGATAAAAAAACAACAATCTCTTCACAATATGACGTAAATCAAATTCACAGCACGACCTAAATTAAAATATTTACTCACAGTAAACCCATAACTCATCAAAAAGCGATTTCCCCACAAATCTAACAGCGGTTTGCTCCGAGCTCTGGCTGTGATTCCAGATGATTAATAATTTAAACGCAAACACAGACCAATACAACTTTACCTACGGTTGAGTAGATACACGGTAACTTCTGAGGTTTATTGACTCTGGTATAAAGTAAGTACTTATGTAATATGTAGCTCCAAAAAATGGTGCACCTAATATTTCACATGGTGCGGTTGCCAGTTTACTTGAACGAACTTGATATCCCACTCTACCGTGTGTCTAGATTACAATTTAAAACAGTTTAGGGGATGATTGGCCCCTTAGATTGGTCTGTCTTATTGGAAAAAACTTTAAAATAGGTGTCTGACGAACATATTTACAAATGGAGCATGAGAATTTAAGTGAAGTTAAATTATTATTTTAGAGTTGTTAAGCAAAACGGCCGACGGAAAGTGTCTGGGAGTATTGGAACCTTGTTTTTAAGGATATTGCCTACAACATACGTGAAAATCACTTATTAGAAAATACGTGAAGTAAGTAATGTTTGTATGTAACTTCATTACCCCATATCTCAAAATTGGCCACCTAAGCAAGTTAGCGAGTAAGCATGTGTTCTTAGTACTTACTAACTCTACTCAATCGTCCACATTTCATTCATCAGAAAATAGGTGACGTCTGGGAGCTCTGGGATCTTACTCTACAAGTATTAACATATAAAGTTTTTAAAAAAGCTCTTTTTTGCAATAGATTCCCGGTTTCAATTTTTTTTATAACAACGAGTAGCAAACAACGTTTCTGCCTGATAGAAGCAGTTTTTTGAACATGAAGAATCTACATTACGACCTAGTACTGCGCTGCTCTCATCATCCACAGATATGAAATGATTCATCTCTATCATCATCATCATAATCAGTCCGCATTCGTCCACTGCTGGAAATAGGCCCCTCCAATAACACGCCACTCAGCCTGATTCTCGGCTTTACGTATCAAATCACCACTAACCTTCGTAAAACGTCACTCCATCTAGTCTCAGGGCTCTCTGTCTTTAACCTTTCTACCTCTTTACTCTGTCATATCGGCGTAATCTCTTTATCCTGTAATGTTTCTGGAAATATTACCTTTTAAGCTAAGCTTTATTTTTGGGGTCAGATGGTGTGGTGTGTGAATTGTCCACCGATATTTATTTATTTATTTATATTATATATTTAGAATGCAGTAATGTTTGCGAAACAGTGCTCGGTGGTACAATAACTGGAATAACTGCAGTCCTAGGTGGATTCTGAAAGTCTTTCCACTACAACTCGTGGTTTTGATAGTTGGTTGTAGTGAATACAGGCCCTGGGAGTACGAAGGGAAAGCGATGTTGCGGTCGTCCACAGCTGTGCGTCAACAGATTGGGGCCTTGACCACAATTCGTGTTGTTTACTACTGCCAGCAGAAATCAATGTCCGAATGGTATTCCGAACCCTATTCGATGGACGTCGCATCATTATCAATAAATGAAAAAGTTAAAACATTCGTTTACAATAACACAGTTATAAGTGTTAGTAGTGGTAGGACTCTTGGCAGAGTCCACCTGGGGAGAAATCACACCTTTGCCAGTTATTCTACCGCCAACCAATAACGTGCAAAGGTCACTGTGTTCTGTCAGTGTCTGTAAATATCCGGATGGCAAACGCAGTGGAGTGCTAGGTAATGATGAAGAGTCCAAATCATGTTTTAATATGTGACACTGTGTTGTTATTGGCAGGCAATTTCATACCATCAGGCACATGTCCTGGTATCATCAATCTATACTAAAAAAAAGAGTTTTTTTTCACGTGTTGATTGATTTGTGAGAGTGAATCGGTTTCTTCTGGGTAAACACGCTCCATCGTAGGCCGCATCGTCGCTTAACATCAGGCGAGATGGCGGTCAAGTGTAAACTTACAAAAAAATTTTAAAAAATCGGCGCCGCATTCAGTAACACAAAGATCTATTAGTGTTTTAATGGCCCTTGGTCTTTATGTAAATACCATTTTTTTTTTAAATCCAATATCTATGATTCAAAACATTATTATTATGGTTTAAAATGACAGTTACCGCAATAGCACCGCAGCTCATTTCAAATTTCGAATCACGTCTTGAGTCAAACGAGCGCAGTTAAAGTCCGTAACCGAAAGCACGGATTAAGGTAAATTAATGTCGAATTCTAATTTTAATTTCTTCCGTAAAGATTAGGTCAGAAACAAGTGGGTCGTATCGTCCGACCTTTGATCCGCAATCACGGAACCCATGACTGATGCTTGACGATAATTTGATTTTGTTTCGCTGTGACGTCTTAAAATAGGTAGAGATTTTCTTTTAGATATCTACATTTATTACAGAGTTTAGAGCAATTAAATAGTTAAATTAACAAACGTTGTGACGAAGGAAAATGGGGGATTACTGAAGTTGTATGATGTGTGATTTTGTCAAGTTTTAATGATTTGATAAAACAAATAATACGTTATTAGGGACATATTTTTCCATAATCTAACTGATGAATTAATTAGAATGTACATTATATTGGTACATTTTTGACCCAGACCATCCAAATTGTCATAAGTCTCTTTAAGAAAAACGCACGACTGACTTCAGTGTGTCCACTTAATTCGGTGAGCGCGCGTACCTATCGGATAAATTCACTTTGATGAGACAGTTGTAAGCCAACTTTATCGTATTATTTTTGGATGTCAGTGTGCGCGCTTTGGAAAAAATTCAATCAAACATTTTTTTCCAAGCAAACGGAAGTAAATTTACCTTCAATGACAATTTAAAATTTTAATTTGTGGATGCCATTATATTGTACTCGTAATAATTAAGAATTGTCAATTTCAGCCAGAGGTAAGAAAAAGAAGTTGGCTATCGTCGTCCCCCTGTTGACTCTGCTTGCGGCTGTCAAAACAAAACTCCTTTTAATCCCCGTGTTGCTGGCCGTGTTGCTGATCAAGAAACTGCTGCTCATTGCTGCGCTCGCGCTGCCCAGTTTGCTTAGCACCCTGAAAGCTTGCAAGGTAAGAATCAAATAGAGAATTTGAATGGTGCCACGCGGAAATATGCATTACTAATAGTGCCGTGCGATTTCATCCGTTCCGTTGTTTTTCCGGGATAAATCATAGATTCTGACTATTATCTATCTATGTTCCAAATTTCATCTATTTTCCTTCAGTAGTTTTTACGTGATAGAGTAACAAACACCCATACTTTCTCACACACTCTCTATATTACAAATGATTATTATTAAAGTCGAAAGCCAGTGTTTGACTACAACTCCCCCAATGGAAGGTAATATAAAGATAATATTAATATGGTCGAAGGTATAAGCACTCTAGATATAATACTAAATGATATGACGAATACAACGCGCGCTAGAGGCTACGTAAGACACAACAACACAACCACGAAGCTACTATATATATCAGCTATCTGGCCGCCATCATACAAGCATTGCTTAGTTTGGGGTCAGATGGTGTTGTGTGTGAATTGTCACCCAATATTTATTTATTATTATCATGAAGTGCTCAAAGTACGATGCAGTGCACAAGTTACCCGTGAGACGTACAATATTTCACATTAACTAATAGAAAGTAGAACGCAAATTCTCTGAATTAATCCATATCTAATATGAAATCAGGCAGATCCGTTACACGCTCTCCGAAACGCATCTGATTAAAATCCAAAAAGCCAAAAAACTTTGTTTTTTTTACTTTGTAGTTTTTTTTAACATAAAACTTATTTTTGTCATCCTTGGATCACAATTATTTTATTTATTGTGTACGCGCGTGATTGTTAAGAACTTTTTCATTTCACAAATTGCTGGCTTAACAATTTTCATTATAGACTCATCTGCCGTAGACAAAGTTTTTTAATCGATAGGTAAAGGTTCGTAAAGTCTCGCAAAAGTAAAGAACACGCAAAGTCAAACAAATTTAAGAAGAAAGTAATAAAGATTTTTGTTGGAATGATTTCATAAGGTGCAATACAGTTGTCAACTATAACAGTATTATTATAAGATTTCACTGAAATAAAGCTATCGTTTTTAAACTTTGGCGATTTGAACTTTGTATTCATTTTAAAAACATTAAATAGGTCTTTATCGTGATCTAAACTATTAATACCTTTTGACAGCATCGTTTTGGCCGTAGTCACGAGAAGACTGAAAAAAGAATTCAGTAATAAAAAAGTTCCAAATGAACAAAATAGTACCTACAGTGGCGCACATAGATTAAACAAAAAACTTCTTGCTTACTTCTACAAAACTCGCTATCGCTGTTGCTTAATTGGCCAATTTCCGTAGTAAACCATCCACGCATAAAACCACATCCCATTAGAATTCACAAAAAAATTAAGCTTTCGATACTGGAAGTACGTTTCGTTTCTACGGTAATGAAGCAACAAGTTTATAAACCGCTTAGAAACTTTGTCATTTAAGAGGGTTCACTAATGTTTCACAAACATTTTTTGGCAAAACATCACTTTAAAACCAACTAAACGTATAATATTCATTGCAAAAACTTTACAATATACAAATGTTTCATTTTAGAAACAACGTTTTATTTAATATTTATTTCGAAAATGTCTTACATGAACAAATGTTTAATTTTACAAACCATCATTTTATAACTATTTATACGGCAAATGTTACATTTAGACAATGCATCGAATGATATTTTGTTATTTGTACACTTTTTTTCATATACATTTCATTTTACAAATTTGTCATTTACCAAAATCCAATTTTACAGCGAATGTTTTGAATGTATAAGCCCCAATTTCAAGAGTAAATCAAGATAAGAATGTCCAATAATGGGGATATATGGGGATATATCTTATATATAAAATTCTCGTGTCACAGTGTTTGTTTCCTTACTCCTCCGAAACGACTTTACTGATTGTAACCAAAATTTATATGCATATTCAGTAGGTCTGAGAATCGGCTACTAGCTATTTTTCATACCTTTATTTATATGGCAAAACAACGTTTGCGGGGTCAGCTAGTTTATATATAATATCGTAAATTAATTTTATGTGACTGTCAACAAAAATATTTTATAGAACCATCATTGCACTGACAAGTAATCGTGAATCGTTCGTGTATTGCGTTCTTAGTTATCGGTTCTGTTGTATTCCAGCCATAATGAGCGACGAGCAAATTTTTGCATTATTTAGGTTGATTACAGGTGGAACCAAAATCTATCTAGATGGGTATTCCTATAATAAAGTAACTTCATCATTCATTTCGTCATCGTCATTTTCAAGATTCGCTATTGTGGGTAATGCTCTAGTACCCTGCGGTAGCGGGGGGAAGGGATGCAAAAAGATACCCCTAAAGAAAGAAGTAAGGAAACTCATAATTTTCGAGAAAATTAATATCTTCCGTTATGAAGTTAAATACGTAATCTTAAAAGTACCAAATAAATTGTCCATGTGAGTTAACCGTTCTGATTAGGTCCTGTCACATACTTTTGACCAAACCGGTCCGATTAGGATCTAACACAGAGATTTGACTCCGGTGGGCTCCCGCCAGAAGCAGAAGGGAGGTCCTGAGTGGAGCGAGCCATGCGAGGCCAAGCGTAGTGGAGCGCAGGCCGAGTATGGAGAAGCGATACTCAGAGCTGACCGCAGAGCTTCTGGCTCCCTTGCACTTGCACCCTTCCCGTGCATATTTTATATACACTCTAGGGGTCTAGGGGTAGTAGCGACAAGACTAGGTGGAGTCGGGGTGCTCTGAGTCGGATCTGGTTCCTAAGACACTTAACCGGTCCGATGAATTAAAAACATATTTAAGTGTTTTTATTTTTAAGTAATTAAGACATAAATTGAATTGTTTGTCAAACAACACTTTGTAAAATAAAAATGTGTCAAGTGTTGGTTTTGTTTTTAAACATATGTTAATTAACTAAAGAATCGATTATCAAATAATACGTTATAGAATGAAAGTTTGTGAAATAAATACTTTAAGATATAACCAATTTGTTAAATATTTTTTGTGTAATATTCATTTGACGACCCGTGTGTTTGTCGAATGTTGGTTCGACAGGATGTAGATTTGTGAAAAAAAGTTTTTCAAAAGAACGGATACCATAAGAGATCCACGAAAGATATTAATACAACTACAACGAATTTCGTACTAATACAAAAAATATAAGTAGGTGAAAGTTGTCTGTGTGAATTGTCCGCCAATATTTCGTGAATAAAGAAGTTAATTTTGATATTTTTTTGTCAGTTATTATCCACGTATATGCGTAAGTAGGTATGGTTAGTAAGGATAGCAGGCCAAAATTTGATCGCCAGAAGAGTAAGTTCTTTGCCAGTTATGCTACTGCTAAGCAGTAATGCGGAAACATCATTGTGTTCCGGTTTGAAAGCAACTTCTCCAGAAAAAAAACAGTGCACAAATAAAAAATATCTTATATTTATAGGTGACGAGTGCAGTGTTTTTTTGAGATAATTATTTAAATTCTTGATGTTCCAAAAGCTGCATGACATTGTGCTGTTATGGGCTTGCTTACCGTCACGTAGATGCTCTGTTTGTCCCGTCTATAAAATCCATTTTAAAAAAAAGCCTATTTTTATACTCTTTAAAAATAACCCTGAGGTATAAAGGATAACAGAGTAAATAACAAAGTCTTATTTTTGGCCTGAACTGTTAACTGTCCAATAAAGTGATTAAGATAATAAATTTGCAAAGATATCATTGAATAAAAATTTCATACATAAAAGGGAAAGTTCACTTACCAAAAAACCTCAAAAGCTACAAATGCTAGGAGTCTGCAATTTTAAATGTAGTGCCGCTTAGCACGTTGGCGCTCGCTAAGACGAGGATTTGTGTAATTCAACCCCTAAAAGGTAAAATAGGGGATGAAATTGTATATGAACGCACCCTTAGGGCTACAAACTTAAAACTTCACACGCCTATTCCTCTTACGGATGATCCATAGATCCATAATCTAAAGGATCTACTAAAGAAGGATTTACCAGAATTCCACCCTCAAAGAGGTGAAAAAAGGGATTCAAGTTTGTTTACAATTTGTCATTCATCGTACATATAGGGATGAAAATTACATATAAACGCCTTAGGCCTTACACCAACGACACACAAAACGCGAGCGAAGCCGCGGACAAAAGCTAGTACTCTATAATTGTACCAAAATGAACCTTTTCATAATTATTAGATACAATACTGCTCCAGTTTTCCAATATTTTGAGGTTTACGAACCAGACCGGTAATGATGAATCATTACCGCATAATTTCGTTTCGTTTTGGACGACTGATTGTCATATTGTTGTAAGACTGGCTTTATTGGAATGGGAAAACGAGGGAACTAAACCTTTTGCAGGTATTTTTTTCAAATTTTTGATATAAATGCGATGGTGGAGCTAAGTAAAAGTTTGTTGAATGATTCTCTTTTTGGCATTACAAATCAATGTTCTAATCAACTTAATGTTCTGTGAATAATGTCTGCATTTTCTATGATATAAAATGCATAGTACCTACTTGTGATACTGACAAAATGTGCTATTTAATTTGCTAACTCATCAATAATAATAAAAAAAATTGGCAGTCATAGGAACTGCCGATAGAAGTGAAAACTTATAACTCAGAATTTGATAGCTTACTTTGGAAACTACACGGGTGTAACCGGAGGGCGTGGCCTCGCCATCTTGGCATGGCCATCTAGAAATGCGTCAGCATTTCCCATTGGCTGATGCGTTTCTAGATGGCCATGCTATGATGACCTGTCCACGCCCTTTCAGCATTTCCCATTGGCTGACGTATTTCTAGATGGCCAATAGCCATGGTCCCGAGTTTACCCGAAGCTTTCTTATCATATCCGAGCGAGACGAATGAATTCAATTCACAGACCACGAAAAATCTGTCTAGGCGCGCCTAAAGAAGTTTTCACTTTAAAAAAAAAATACTTTTGCACAGTTGAATTAAATTCAATTTGTCGTGTCGTGACAGATAAGTAATAATAATAATTTATTTCGTAAGCTTACATAATATCAAACTAGTTACACCAAGAACTTAAAAACTTAAACTGAGTGACGAGCGCAGTTCAGTGCTAAGTAATTATTTGGACTCTTCGTGTTCCAATAGCTGCATGTCACGGTGCTGTTATGTGGCAGGCATGTTGCTTACCATCAGGCACATGTACTGCTCGTTGCTCGTCTCGTCGCTCTATTCTAAAAAAACACTGGTAACATTGCCCTTCGAACTGGAACACAGTGATGTTTTACTGCTATGATAAAACATCTTATATCTCTGAGTGACGAGCGCAGTTCAGTGCTAGGTAATTATTTGGACTCTTCGTGTTCCAATAGCTGCATGTCACTGTGCTGTTATGTGGCAGGCATGTTGCTTACCATCAGGCACATGTACTGCTCGTCTCGTCGCTCTATTCTAGAAAAAAAAAAAACACTGGTAACATTGCCCTTCGAACTGGAACATGTTTTACTGCTTGGCGGTAGAATAACTGCCAAAGGTGTGGTACTTCCCCAGGCTGTGCAAAGAGTCCTACCACTAGGAAAACTACTACCTACTACTGTGTTTCGAAGAAACGCCTTGCAGTATACTCTTAACATACTATGTAATAGGCTATTACATAGTATGTTAAGAGTATACTGTAAGGCGTTTCTTGCAAAACTATGTAGCTTTTTTCTAGCAGTCAACGCCTTGTATTTTCCGTATTCCATATAGTGAGTATATGGCGGAGACCACTTCAGGCCTATGGCCATTTAAAAAAAAAAAAGATTTTTAGTATCGAATGAACTAACGTTTGACCTTTCTCCTTTGTTTAATTTAATTTGAACGTGATTTAGAAAATAATTACGCATTAGTATTTTGCTTCAAACATTTTATTAACTTTTCACTCGTCTCTTACCACGGAAGCTGTAGCGAACCAGTGATTAGAACGTACAATAGCGAGGTCGTAGATTTCCACCTACATTTTTGGGTAATTTTCGATGTACAGATTCTTCATCATCACTGGTTCCTACAGTAAAGTGAAACATCTTGAACCAACAGGTATATATTCCAAGAATATTGCTAAGTCATGCGTCAACCGTCAACCCATACCTACTGAGCCATCGTGGTGGATTAAGGTCTTGACTTTATCGTTGCGAGAGAACGCCGAGAGTCGCAAAATTGCTAGCTTATCGGTTTGTTATCGACTACACTTCGGAGCGTGTTCAACTGATTTGCATGTTCTGGTTACCACCTTGCCCATTGCCCATTTTCCTATTAGGCTGCTCGTATCTCGAAAAAGCGACATCATTTCATGGTTGATGTTCCAAAGAGAAGACAGAAGAGGTTTGACTCTACTTTTGTGATAAGCGTTTTGTAATGCGTTGCCTGAGTAAGGCTTTCCCAATCGTTCCAATCTTTTTGTCTTCAAATCGAGAGTGAATCGGTTTATTTTAGGTAAATAAGCTCCATCGTAAACAGCATCGGTGTTTAACATCAGGTGAGATGGCGGTCAAGCGTAAACCTATAAAAGTTATAAACAAGTGCCCAGCAGTGAGAACTTTTGGTATGATCACAACAAACGCATAAAACCTACAACATTATGAATTCTTATGACCCTTTAAGGCAAAAGGCCATCTATTCTTTTCTGCTGGAACCCGAATAGATAAATATTAAAACCACTATAATCTTTATCTAGTCAAATACAACTTACCTCGGGCTTAAAAATAACAAATGAAAGTCAATTACGTACGTGAAACATGAGATACAATAGCTTGAACCTGTCATTCACCCCTTTTATAAACACACAAAAAGCCAATTCGAAACAAACCATTCTGCACAAAAGAATACAGAATGATCAAAAAGGTTAATAACCACAACATATTTATATTTGAAATTTCCAAATTTTTGTGTATTTATGAAGTGAAAACTTCTTAAAATCGTTTGATAGGGGGAAATCTCATGAGTACGCATCACCGACAAATTCCACAACCGACAAATAAAATACACTCAAATATGGGCTTTATGTCATCCCGTTAAAATAAAATTACATTGGCAACATAAATTAGCAGGCGGCTGTCAGCGAGCGGTCTGGTAATTGGTCATCTCTCATCTCTCGTCAGTCTTCTCATCTTGAGATATTTGATTATGATTTTTGTTTTTACCTACCCAATGATTTAACTTGAAGCATTGCCTTTCAAACTGTAATACAGTTTTACTGTAACGATGATCGTGGTTACACATTATTCTATTAATTAACCCACGAATTAATAAAACATACAAAAAACAAAATTACATTTGTAAGTAACTGATTGTGGTTAGAATAACTAGCAACTTCGTCAAGTAGACTCTACAAAAAAGGCTTAAGCAATAGTAGTACCTACGTACTTAACGGCTTATAACAATTGGCTAAATTTAGTAACTGAATTCAGAACCAAGGTTAGTCGACTGAATTCAGAAGCAAGTTACATAAAAGCAAGCAATCCTGCGTTCTGAATTTAGTTTGGCAGATTACTGAATGCAATTTCTATTATTTTACTGAATTGAGTAGCGACTAAATTCAGTCGACTAAATTTAGCCAAGTTATAACCCTTTTAAGACGATCAAACAGGTTACCAAACCTTCATTCAGGTAAGTAGGTACTGTTGTTTTCTAAAGAGTATTTAGGTGAAATGGTAAGCATTCAATACTTTAGTTTATCGTGCAACAATATCAAGTTTTTTTATGAGGTACGAAGAATACTCCTTTATAGATCAAAAGGCGCACGAAATACGTATTTAATATCGTTACATACTCGTACCTTTTGGATCGCACGAATTCACGGAGTAATAGCATATCGATAGCTGACAGTATTAGGTCTAGCTCGTATCGGACGTGTCACAGTTTTATTATTAAATCCCAGATATTAGAAATAGTTTTTGTGAGTCACATCTGGTGGAATCCCGCAGGGTGATCCTCTTTATCCGTTACTTTTCTCACTTCAGTCTTGTAAAAAACAAATGTCTATTTATGTTCTAGGAATTGTAAACTATGCATCTGATCATGTTTGTGATGATCCTTAGTTAAGTTGTTGTACATGAGTTAAAGAAGGTTTCTGAGTACGACCAATTTTCGACAGGTGATGTTGCAACGCGCGCAGGGTACAGCTAATCTGATTTATACCTAAATATCATCATCATCAATTTCATATTTATTCAGACACATTATTATATTGTAATATAAAAAATGTGATATTATCTCTAATGTTTGTATCTATAAATATAAACAGGTCATAATTATACATGTAAACACAGATCATGTAAATAAATAATGGCCGCGGAAAATATTTTTTTTTTACAACTCCATCAATATGGGCAAAATAGATGAAAGGGCTTGACTAGAAGAAAATTGTACAAATTTCAAACCCAAATTTTTCGGGGATATATTTTTTTTTATTTGTTCACTTTACAGTTTTTGTTTTATTTAAATGCAATAAAAACTTTATTTATGGCTAGCTAACTGCGATATAAATTAGGTTTTTATTCCAAGTAGTGAGACGAGATTTTCCAATCGGAGCTCAGCCTAAGTTTCAATTCCGACCATATTACGACGAGCTCAACTTCTGACGGACGGGTAAACTCTTCGAAAGAAGTTTGATTATTATCGAGAAAATTCAGAGGTAAATAACAGTATTATTTTCTACTCGCGCATTTTGTATTCAATTGAAACATGAATATGAAACAGCATTCGTGTTTTATCAGACCTTTTTTAAGAAAGCCTACTTTATGTTTCCAAATCTGAGAGGCCTGGCAATAAACAAATAATATATACTAATAAATAAATATTGGTGCATATTTCACACGCAACACCATCTGACTCCAAACTAAGCAAAGCTTGTAGTATGGCGGCCAGATAGCTCATAAAATATAATGCGTATATAGGTAGTTGTAAATACAGAGATAGCGGTCAAGAAGTGTAAATCTACAAAAGTAAAAAAAAATATCTGGATGAGGATGATGGCGCAGTGCAGTGCTAGGTAATGAATTTTACTCTTCGTGTTCCAATAGCTGTGTGTTAATGTTCTGTAATGGGCAGGGAAGTAACACCTTATCATCAGGTGCATATCCTGCTCGTCTCGTGACTTGATATTATAAAAAAAACATCCTAGTTTCTCCAGAAATGGTTTTACGTCAACTTCAGCGTTCACCGTTTCACCTTCGCCGTGTATGCTAGTGGTGATGATAAACATATCCATTTAAAAAAAAAATTACCCCCGACTACCTCGTATTTGTAATCTGTACAACATTCTACTAGTCAAGCTCTTTCATTTGATACCCATAGTGAGGGAGAAGTGAAAAAATAAATGTATTTCTCCATTGATGGCGGCCATCTCGGATTTGAAATTTGTCATAGTGTATAGTATTCTACTAGTCAAGCCTCAAATGAAATGAAAGCATTTGATACCCATATTGAGGTAGTAGCGAAAAAGATAATTTAATTCGCCATTTTGTGGTGGCGGAGATCTAGGATTTGAAATTTGTCAGCTCAAATCAAAACCAAAATCTTGAATCGAAATAAAATGATTACTCATACAAGTGACACAAAATCTCCGGATACGAAAAGTTTCCGAAAGGTAAACCTAATGCCCGTGAATTATTCTATTAAATAATTTATTTATTAATTATTATAATTAATTACTTATTTTTATGTGAAACTGTACTTTGGTAAACAATTAGCCTAAAATGCACATAATAAATTACGGCTAGTCTAGTCGGGAGAACGGCGACTGCCGATCCGGAGACCCCGGGTTCAAACCCCACACGCACCACTGTCTTTTCGAAGTCATGTGCGTAATGCCGCTAACTTAAAACGGTGAAGGAAAACATCGTGAGGAAACCGACATGTACCTAGAATCTTTCGAAGTCATGTGTCATCCACCAACCCGCACTGGGCCAGCGTGGTGGATTATGGCCTTAACTCTCTCCTTGCGAGAGAAGGCCCCGAGTCCCAGCAGTGGGAACGTTTAGTGGGCTGTTGATGATGATGATGATGCACATAATAAAATAAAGCCATGTATTTGTAAAAGCGATAATACAAAATCTCGAAATGGATTTGCATTCAAAGACCATAAAATATCGAAAAAGTTTTTGAAATTAAAATTTTCTACACGTAACAATTTCATGATTTCTCGTTAACATGCAATAGTTATTTGTTATACAAGAGTGCAAAGTGGCTTTTTAACCGCGTGCTCAATTTTGATGACCGAGCAAGCGAAGGATTCTAAAGTTGAATCACGAGCGTAGCGAGGGATTCAAAAATTAGAATCCTGAGCGTAGCAAGGGAATCAAAAGGGCACAAGGTGAAAAATCTTTGCACTCGAGTGTAACACGTAATTTTTCATCCCCCCCTAGCGAGGAAATTACAAAACGCTTTGCGCATTTTCAGTTTCAGTCGATTCTGTTGGCGTTAAATAAACTTCTTGGTCGCTAGAATTACTTATTATTATGGTATTTCGGTTTTTCACTTGTATTCAAGTTTATAAGTTTTAAACTTAAGTTTATTTAGCCATGGTTTAACAATAACAATATGACGTGAAAATATGGAGAGTTGACCGATTGAGGTAAGGAGTTTCATGTGTACATGAAAAAGTGTCCGCCCAAATGCATTACATTATAGTTGCGCTAAATTTGCATCAAGGTACATTTTAAAGGAAATTAATAAACGTACTATTCAGAATTCATGAAAGAAAAATATTGGCAGTCATAGACACTGCCGATAGAAGTGGTAACTTATAACTCAGAATTTGATTTTACTTTGGAAACTACGCGTGTGAAACCAGAGGGCGTGGCTATGAGCATGGCCATCTAGAAATGCTGACACATTTTTAAATGGCCAATGGGAAAGTCTGAGGCATTTCTAGATGGCCATTGGCTATGGTCACGAGTTTACCCGAAGATTTCTTATCATTCCCGAGCGTGACGCTAAATTGACAGCCCACGAAAAATCTGTCTTTGGCGCGCCAAAAGAAGTTTTGACTTCAAAATACATTGTACCTTCATGTTTTCTCAAAATAGTAATTATTATTTATTTGATGTTAAATTTACTACATTATTTTGTACTGTACACAAGTAGTTGAAATTATCTATTAGTTACTATTTTAGTAGTTCAATAATATTTAATTATTTAACTCGGCAACTCGGCATACTTCAATTCGATTACAATTTATTCATTCATAGCATTTCAAAATGTTTTGCCATTTGAAATAACATTCTTTACCTCTATCCTCCATACGTGAAAAGAAAATTGCGCGCAAAGCATTTAAAAAAAAGTACACCAAAGAGGTTCCGAGTATGAGTTTTTAACAAATCTATAATATAAAAATGAATCGCAAAATGTGTTGGTAAGCGCATCACTCAACAACGCCTGGACCGATTTGGACAATTATTTTTTTAAAATGTTTGTATAAGTCCAATGATGGTTTTTAAGGCAAGAATAAATCGAATATATGCAGGGAAAACCCTAAAAACAGCCCTTTTCTTTTTCCCATACAAACGTTTTCTAACTAAAATGTTAAGGCAATTTGAGCTTCATTGCTACGAAATAAAGTTCATATTAAATAAAGTGCTTTCCCATACAAACGTTTTCTAACTAAAATGATAAGGCAATTTGAGCTTTATTGCTATAAAATAAAGTTCAAATTCCATCATATCTATCAAAACAGTGTGCGTGCA
Source organism: Ectropis crepuscularia (assembly GCA_963693475.1). Lineage (NCBI taxonomy): Eukaryota > Metazoa > Arthropoda > Insecta > Lepidoptera > Geometridae > Ectropis > Ectropis crepuscularia. Next base: position 15,203,008 of record OY856361.1, on the reverse strand, counting down.
TGGAAAAGGATAGGAGGATTTTGGCGTTCCGAAATTCACTCAGAAGAAACTCAACAAAAGTGATAATATCGCGAACCAGATCAAACTGAATAGTCACAAAACGTAAGACTCACAGATCATTAGTACTGATTTTCAATTTGGTCAGCTTCACGATATTATTTGATTTGATTTAGTTTCGGCACGCGACGTAAAATGCGTCAGTTTTCACGTCATTATATCAAGTGTCAGTCAAAAACAAACCGCGTTACCAAAAGTGTTTTATTATTTTGAATTGTTAATTTAATATCCCTATCTGTGGAAAATACACCACACGTTTTCCAACGGGCCAATGTGGAGTAAAACTAACGGGCAGAATACGAAACACCATACTGCGTTCCAAAACCAGAGTTTGTGACTCAAAAAGCAGCCAATTTGAAGTGGGATCGGGCTGGACGTGTTTGCCGTATGTTGGGTGATTATTGGGCCATAGTTACCACGTGGAGGAAGCCAGATTGCAAACGACGACGCGCCAGACCAAAGAAACGATGCCGATGGCAAGACGGCCTCCGCAAATATCGGAAAGACTGGACTGTATATTAGCCATAGATAGGGAAAATTAGAAGGAAGGTATGGAAGCCGTTGCCCAACATTGGGACAAGACAGCCACATGATAAATAAATACTTATATTATGTAAATGAGATAAATGCAAATGAATTATTTCAAAATTCAAGAAAAATTTCAGGCGCCTGAGGACTTATAAATCAGTTGATTCGGTGACTAATCAAAATGATGTCGTCAACAACTATCCACCTGAATTTTTGAACTCGCTGGATTTGTCATAATTGCCAACTCACAATATTCAATTAAAAGTTGAATCGGTAGTTAAAATACCATAAACAAGTCCCAGGGGCAACCTTAACACGCTCAGCGCCAAGCCCTACGTGCACATACCACCAAATTTTCACAACTTTTAATTTATGTCTTTTTAGTGTCATGAGTTGTGGGGTGTTAAAATAGTATAGAAAATAATCACACCCCCTCCCCCGCCATCCCTTTCTTTTTTACTGGTGTGTATATTTTTTGATACACGTGGCCTGGGAAATAGTTTACATAGATCAACTATTTCCCAGGCCATGTGTATCAATAAAGATACACATTCCGTAATATTATTTATCTTTGTTTCTCTCTTGAATGCACATTTATTATTCAACCAATTAATATCTCAAGAAACTTACTATCACTCAATTTAGGGAACAAATAATTGAAGTTTTACTAGAACGATCTGCTCAGTCAGCCGGAGATGGAAGTGCCACCAGCCCCTATTATGACTAAAATACCGTCTAATAGAAAACATTATCTCATAAAGAACAAAGCTGGAGAGAAAATTGTACGCTGAAGATGAGCAGAGGTGCTATAAAAAGTATGACAGGAAAGTTATTGTTGGCAAGACTTTCAGAGCAGCTCAAACAACTACAAACTATGTGAAAGTTTTCCGTGTCAAAACTGTTTCAATAATATTCACTGATTTATTTTGAACTTAAAAAATAGATTATTTAGTTTCTAAGTAACTTTCTTTTGTTGAATAAAATTATTTAAAGGTGATTTTTATTTTTCTCTTAATATCTCCTTAACTGATTGTTCGATTCCCTACCCAAAACCACTGGAAAAATGTAAATAAAGCGTGCGCATTTCGGATACACACTGCTTTAACTGAAATGGGGAGTGTGTATCATAAACTATACACACTCCTTTTGACAGTGTGTATCCTAAACGATACACATGGCGCCGAGAGTGTTATAGTGTTTGTGGTATTAGTCTAGAAACCCCATGTTTCTCACATGGTCAATTGTATGTTGCGGCCCTCCCGTGTTCGAAAACCATCAGATTCGTTTGTCTATGCGCCAGGTAATCAAACAAAAAACATCATATATCACAAAGCACTACAATGAAAATAAAACTGATTTTTAGTAATAGCTTGATTAACAATAAAATGATTACTTACTTTTAAATACTTATATACGTTGAAATAAATATGTTATTGATAAAATACTTAATGCGGTTCACAGAATACATATCTTACCATGTTTCAACAGTATAGTTCTTATAGTTTCGAAAAATATGGCTGTGACATACGGATGGACAGACAGACATTCATGACGAACCCATAAAGGTCCAGTTAGTACGTTTTACGGAACCCTAAAAATGGATCTTCCAAATGTATGTACGTACACGCTAATAACTAATAACTATTCAATAACCGCACCAAATAGGATGATTCTTTGTTTTATGTCTTTGTTATTGTCGGGATAAGATTTGTACAATAGAAAACTTAGAAAATGTAGACGAAAAAATATATGGTGGTACGAAGTTCACCGGGTCAGCTAGTTAAAAATAAATGTATGATGAATTCGGCACCAAGGAGGTAGAAATAAATAGGTTAAATTATGTTTTGAATTCAAAACCTCAGTACACACGATGTTCTAAATTCAAATTTACTTTAACCTCTAGAGGGTAAAAACAACTTTTGCGCCCTGATATCGAGGAGCAAAAGTACTCTTTCCGAGCTGGTGGGATGAAAATGTTTTTATTCATAAAAGCCATTTAAAAACCCCTTTTACTATCAAAACAACAATCAGCAAAACAAAGTATCCATTAGCATCAGTGTTTCTGTTCAATTTGTGGCCTACGTATCTTGTTTTTTCATTATCCACCCTGTAAAAGCAATTTCGGGACAACATTGGGAGGCGTGTGATCGGACGAATGTTTTAAACGCTTATAATTAAATCACGCATGCTAAAGCTGGCTTCAGACTGCAAAACATCCCACGCGATTGATACAAATTTATTTATTTTCGATAATTTGTAGACTTTACCGATATATTCCAAGACATGCAGTAGCAGCCAACTTTATAGACTACAGGCCCGTGAACAAAATTTACGTAGTAGCATGTAGTAGGTAAATGAACCACCAGGAGACCTATAATATTAATTAGGATGATAGAAGGGTGTAAAGTAATAAGATTCAACACTATGCCGTCTTTTGTAAGCTGTCCAACTGAGTACAATCAAAGAGAAGGGGTTGCAACCCTCGATCATTTCTCCTTGTCGCATGATTTTTGTACGGCATTGCAAAATAATGGATTAGCAGAAGTATTGAAACTGTATGGAACCAATGGCGTACATAATCAAATGCCCAAATTTAATCCGTAAATCGCCGGAAAATCACAAATTTTTCTGACAAACTAATAATTAAAAACTTAAAATTTATAATTTTTATAGTTTCAATACCTCTTCTAATCTATTATTCTGCAACGCCGTACAAAAATCATGCGACAAGGAGAAATGATCGAAGGTTGCAACCCCCCGTCTTCGATTGTACTCAGTTGGACAGCTTACAAGTGACGGCATAGTGCTGAATCTTATTACTTTTTACCCTTCTATCATCCTACACAGGTCTCCTGGTGGTTCATTTACTACGTAAATTTTGGTCACGGGCCTGTAGTAGGGTTGTAGAGGAAGTGATTATGAGGAAGAGGAGGAGGAAGAGGAATTGTCACGCGCAAATTTAGAGGATGCGGATGAGGAAGAGGATATTTTTTTGAGGAAGAGGATGCGGATGAGGAAGCGGAAGAGGAAGGGGATGATAAGAAATTATAAATACTAGCGGACCCAACCCAAAAGCCACTGTCCTGCCTGTACATAACTAGGTACATATCGCACCTTCGGTAAGACAAGGGCTGAAGTGCTAAAATTTCTGAAAATGAGTTAAATATGCCAAAGTGCCTTAAAAACTAACTTCTACCTGTAGGAACAAAGACATTTACTAGATTCTGTTTATTTTCGCCAGAGGGCAATAGTGTCTTTGTACCATTCGTTCGTTTTTTGAATAATATTAGTGCGACAAAATCTCATTGGTCAGTTGCGGCATCACCCGCGCAAGTAGTGGTTGTGTACTGGAGCGTCAAGGTCATTAAGGTAATTATGCCCTTTTTTGTTTTATATTTTAGAAAGACATGGTCACATTTTGTGTACTTATGCCTAATATGTGAACACATATTTGACGGAACAAAGTCGTTCGGGTAATTGTGCCTTTGTGAGCCCAATACGTAAACATTAATTTACCCCAATACCTAGTCTTTAATCCAAACATGACTTTGTCATTCCAATTTTGTCTTATACAGATAACTATAATAGACATTTAAGACTTTGTCATTCCAGTCACTTAATTTTTTATGTAAAATTGATAACATTTCCGTCGTTTCCTTTACAATATCTTGTGTATATTTGTTGATCTGTGATATAAATCCGATGGCATTTTTTATCATTTATTAACCCTTGATGCAAAAAAAGGGTTCTAATAGGTTTGACGTTTATTTATTTTTGTTCTGTTGATTAATAAACCCAACTAAACGTCTGTTTATTTTCGTTTTTAGAGAATAACAATGGAATCTCGTGGCAGAAAATATTTTGAGGATGGTTGATGGTCCATTCAATATCCAGGCTAGAACTATCGATGAACCTCAAATTAATGAAAATTTTGAAAAATCTAGTTTTAAAGAATATAATAGTTTTAAAAAGACACATGTTACTTCTAAAATTATCCTACGTCAATGGTTGAGCAGTGGATAGATAACAATGACTTTGAAAATCGGGATCCAATACCAATGCTACCTGGAACTACAAGAGCGATAAATTCATCCATGATAACTGTATCTGCTATGGAGGATCCAATACCAACGATTCCTGAAACCAGTGAAGCGATAAAATCATGGTTGACAACCATATCTGCTATGGAGGATAATGTAATAGCTAGCCCACACATAAATACAACCCCGGGTAACGACAATTTCGAGACTGAAGAAAATAGAGATTTTTCACCATCCGAAAGTTCAGAATACAAGCCAAATGCTAAACAGGCTAGAAGCTACACAAATCTTTTCAAATAAAGAAACGTATCCAGTTGTTCTAGTTCTGACAGCACTCCATCTAGTTCCAGCAGCAGCTCATCCAGTTCTAGCAGCAGCTCTTCTAGTTCTCGAAGCAGATTTCTTGAACCTAATTCTACGGTTGACTTAAAATATATTGAAGGCAATGGTGAACTAGAGCCAACACCACAGGCAACAGTTAATGTAGAGCAGGAATTAAACATACGGTCTAAAAAACGTCAAAAAAATATGAATGAGTGGAAACAAGTCACCTTTGGAAGGTTTGAAAAACAGTAACCAAGAATATACTACAAAAAGAGGAAAAATTGTAGCAGCAAAATCAATTCTTCCTCCTTGCCCTGATAAATGCCGACTTTTGTGTTCCACTAAAGTTTCTTCTGAAGATAGAAATGCGATTTTTCAATCCTACTGGGAGCTAGGAACACACATGAGACAAAGAGACTTTCTCGCGTCTTGCGTGAAACTGATTCCGCCTGTATACCGAATACTCTATGTACCTAATTTAGAAGACCATTTTTGTTAGTCACTAACAAAGATTGTAAGTATTGGGATTGTTATTAGGTTTTGAAAGTATTATGCAAAAAAGCTACCTATACTTAGATGATTGTAAGAAATGTTCTTATGATTATTCTTTTCGTATTCTATACAAGTTAACTTTGTGATTATCTTATAAGAAACAAATTGTGATTTCAACAAATACTGTGATTACTGACTGATTTTAGAATAGCAGTATAAATAAGTCTAACGCATTTACGTGGCATTTTATAGATTTAATGTAAACCTTTTAGAAGTGTATTTTATGTTATTTTTTTAAGTTAATTTTTAAAATAGTGCTTTTTGTCATATTCCTAGGAAGAAGAATGAAGAAGTACAAAATAAGTAGCATTTTCATTTAATAAACCATTTCAATGTAATAAGTGTTACTTTGGTCACAATTGCACAATTATTTAAAAGTTGGTGGGAAAAGGGCGTAATTGTATGCATATATTAATATATCATTAAATATAATATAAACAAATATATAACTCACTCTTTTATACTACATATTTATATTTACAAATGTATAAGGAATATTTCTGCTAAAAATAAAATACTATTTTATATTGTTGTGGGCAGATAAACACAATAGAAATCTATAAAAAACTTAAAACGTCTGTCCTGAAAAATTTGAAAATTAGCAGTTCGGCCCTTGTCTTACCGAAGGTGCGATATGTACACAAACATTAATTGAACAGGCGTTTTCCAGTGGACCAAACTATGAATCTAAACTATTCTCAAAACATACAGAATGAAGAATCATCAAAATCGATCAAGCAGTTAAGAACGAGTTCAGTAACAAACACAACACACGCACACAAAAAAAAGATGAGTGAATGATACAATTTTATTTAGGGATTCCATGAAAACTTGCCATGGATACGCGACGCGCATGCGTAGTGAAATTCCTCTTAAATTTTGAGGAAGCGATAGCGGAAGAGGATTTTTTTTATTTTAATTTATAAGGATGCGGTAACGGTTGCGGAACCCAAAATATTGCGGAACTTCCGCATTATGAGGAAGCGGAAGAGGAATCCTCAGCAACCCTAGCCTGTAGTCTATTATGTTATCACTGATGTTGCAAGTCGTCAGTTTCCCGATATCTTACTGTCTTTATTTTGAAGAGTGTGCACGTCAGCTTTTCGAACTGATACTGGCGTTTAACTTTCGTCATAGGGCATCAACGCAGACATTTCACCTTTACGTTGTAAGCTTTAGTAGTAAGCTGTACAAGATTTTAGTATTTATTTTTAGTATACATCGTAAAAGCTCGATACTCTTCCGGCGTTGAAGCTTCCTGAAAGTTGTAAGCATCCGGGTCTTTTTAAAACTGGAAAGTAAAGAGTTCTCATGAGCAAGCGTTTTTATCTGTGACAACATCATTGCTTTCTATCAGCGAATTGTAGTCAAACGTCAGCCCATTTTATCACAAAACAAGAATACAATCCTTACGTATTTTATAAACGCAACAGTTTCTATGGATGGCACTCTTTGACGTAAAAACCACTGAAGGTGTCTGGAAGAAATTTGATGCCTAGATAAATAATTAATTTACTATTTTTTATCTCGGGGAAACTATATGGGTGGGTGGAGTGCTGCTAGTTCAGTAATAACAATGAACATTTTGACGTCAAAGAAATATTTCGTAGGTAGTGGTAGGACTCTTTGCAGAGTCCACCTGGGGAAGAACCACCAACGGTAGAATAACTGGCAAAGGTGAATAATGTGAAAACATTACTGTGTTCAGGTTTGAAGGGCAATGTTTCCAGTTAAATTACAGGCATAGAGATTAAACATCTTACAGCCAAACCACACTAGCTACTTTTAGCAGCGGCGGCAGGCGACAGGCGCTGCATCACGCTTAAAAGTAGCTGCGCTTGACGTCTAGTCGCTGCATCCCGCTTCAAAAAGTAGCATGTGTGGTCAGGGCTATATGTCCCTGGGCGACGAGCGCAGTGCCAGTGCAGTGCTAGGTAATGATTTGTACTCTTCATGTTCCAATAGCAGCGTGTCACTGTGCTGTTATGTAGCTGGTATGTTGCTTACCATCAGGCACATATCTTGTTTGTCTCGTCACACTTTACAATAAAAAAACGCCTGTGAAAAAAATCTGTGTGGTCTGACACCTGCCTTATCGTGTTATTGACAGGGCCGCCAAACGACCGATGTTATCGTAACAATGTGTACACCGCCTATAGCCAAATGGACAACGTTAGGAACGCTAAATCCCTGTCGAAATAGCGCTGTGAGAATTTGTATACCTTTTATTTAATCAAAAATAATGAACTGTGAAAGTTGACGGTTATTTACTGATAACTAAAACAAAAAAAAAACATTGTATGTAGTAATGTAGAACACCTTCCATCGCCTTTTTAAATTCAAGAAGTGGAAGTGAGGTGAATATTTGAAACTCTTGATAGCCTACCCACTAACCCTAGGGCATTTCAGCCTTGCGGATTTACAAAGAACGCTTTTGCCCGTGGTAAAGGTGATGACCCTTTTGAATTTTTCCCTGCGTAAAGGTGACATTAGAGAATTTTGGCGCCTCTTTCCTAGACCAGTGCAAAGTAATACTGCATCATACTATACGAGCAGCGCTTTTCAAGCAGCCACTTTATCTTCCGGTTGCTGGGTCTAGTTTTCTGGTTTATTAGGTACTTATTCATTCATTTTCTTAACTTCTAAGTTTTTCACAATAAATATTATAATCAGAAAAACTTAAAAACTTGGCTGCCGCCGGCAATGGGGCAGCCCCAAGTTACCAATGGTTGGGACTGCAGATTAAGGTACCTCTTGATGATGCATGCTGTGACGAAACTGACCGCCTTCTGGATCTGATTCTTGATCCCACTATCTAGCGAAAATCTTTTAAATATGGTGCTCGAAACTTCGCAATAAGGTCGTTCGCCGACACAGCTATCAGGACTATGATCGTAGGATCTACACCCCACATGGCGGTAACCTCATTAGCCAAGATACTTTCTGAACTTATCTTCTTCTTCTTTTTGCCATGTGGTATGGATGATATTATTTATTTACGTATTATTAGCAGCCCGTTCCGGCTTTGCTCGGATCATGCCATGTCCATGCCAAGTTGGACCAAACTGCACACAGTGTGCAAAATTTGCTTAGTATCGGTTCAGTACTTTAGGAAGGAATTTTTATGTATTTTAAGATTACATAAACACATTACGTGTTGGTTTCCTCAGGATGTTTTCCTTTACCGTTTTAAGTTAACGGTATTATACACATGACTTTAAAATAACGTAGTAACGTAGGATTTGAACCCATGGGTGCCTATCAGCCGTCGTTCTCCCGACTAGACCAGCCATAACTTAGACATATTAAGATTAACATGTTTTATTTTGTCATTTCAGCATCATCACCCCATGTCACACTACTCCTACTTCGGCAGCAGTGACGCCAACGACTACAACGCCGACTACGGTAGTACGTACGCGTATTCTTCAGGAGGAGGTTACGGCAAAGACTGGGCATCCAACCGGGCGTACAACTTGAAACATAGACCCACCCCTGCTCCTGCTTACGTCACAGCTCCCGGGGGCTTGGCCTAGCGAAGTATTAATATTTCAAGTCTCCTTGTTACGTGCCTGGCCTGTTTTGCGTGGATAGGCTTTTGTAATTTATTTATTTTGTTAGTAATAAGTATTTATTTAGTTTATTAAAATAATGTAAATTGTAACTAATATAAACCATTTCACTACATGGACAGTAATTGTTACAATTGCGATTCTATAAATCTGTCGATTCAATGAAAGAAAAATAATAATGTTTCAAATTCACTTACTACTCAGGTACATAAAATATGTAGGAAGTCGGTAAGCAGTAAAACCAAAGCAACTGTCATAGCTTCCTTTTGATATCATACATGTCGCCGTATACCGACCATTTGCTAAAAAAATTGTGAGTCTAAAAACGGAGAAGTTTTTCAAATAAAATTATACATTTTCAAAGTAAAATTTACGAAACTCTATTACTAAACTACACTACATAATATTTTAAATACCAAACATAGACAATAGATAAAAACGGTAAATACTGACATCCTCTAATACTTACTATGATGAATTCCTAATACGCTGACTATGTCCGAACACTGATTCAAGCTTCGCTTAAACGTCAAGAAAAATATTACTAGAAACCTGCTCTTTTTTTGAGGTTGGTTAAGAATAAACCACACTATATATATGTCAAATCGTGACAATCATAATATGTAACCATATAACTAGCACACGCCATAACAAATTTTACAAAGTAACTTTTAATCATTAGAAGATAACTTTAGTATTAGTTATTTATTTGTACTGTAACATATTTATTGGCACTTAAATACAATTAATTACTTAGGTAATAAAAGTAGTGTGTTAAAGTAATTATGCATAGTTTAGTCTTAAGTCTATTTATTGTGCTATTAATAAATAAATAATTCAGAATTTAAATTTTATTTAATTGATTTACATCCACCAAAACTCCTACTTTTTTAATATAATTCATCCATCGAGAACTTACAACTCTGTCAGAAGAGATCTATTCTTCACCTACTTACCTACATCCACCATCCACCTAATGTCACCACATGAGTAGTGGCTTATATCCAGTAGTCAGCGAATAAAGACTGGATGATGATGATGATTCTAACATTATCTAAAAATTACACAAAATGTTATTAAGTACTTAAATTCATTATGATAGAATTATGTCACCAAAATAATAGTTCAAAAATGACTGCTCTGAAAATGAAATAGCTAAAAAAAAGTCAAAAGCTGTTGTGTCATGAGACACCAAGTACAGTTTGTTTTTAAATTCCTTAGTTACCTATTATATTCTTTACGGTACGATCATTAAAAACAAAGTTGGTAATTCTGGTCACGGGCAGTTTATACGCGTCACTTTCTTTACATATAGGTACTCTTATTTTGCTTACGATTTTAGTCTCACTTTTTTTTTCATTTCGGTCACACAGCAAAATCCCTGTTTCCCCAAGCCTGTCGCAAGGAACTTCGTCTTGTAGAAAAATAATATTTACACCGTATGAAATAAGACACAGAATCCCCAATTCGTAATTATTTGAAAATAGAAGTTGCTTTCCAAATCTTCATGATTTTCACGTTCCCGCCAAAACTGTACCGTAATTTTCATTCATTACTTTTACAACTGGCCAGTAACAGCACTTAACATTATTTTGGTACCGACCTCATTTCGTATGGAAAAAAGTTACGATTTCGAACACATATGTTGCCGCGTTCTGAAACACGCTTGAACAAATATTTGGGTAACAAATACAATACTCTTTGAACCGGAATTTGCCAGAATTCAGTTCGTAACTGGCAACGGGGGAAATATAGCTGGATTAATTGGGTAAAACAAAATAATTGGATGGAAATACGGAACTGATTTCAATTTACTACTGATTGATCATTTTGCCTTTTGATTTTGAGAGAGATTGACGTAATTTTATTGTGTAATGTTTATTAATGAAAATGCTGAGATCAGAGTTCATTAAACTGTTTACATAAGCTTACTCTGTTTTTCCACGCAGAAACTCAACACTCGGGACCTTTTTAAACAAAAACAAAAAGGGAAGGTTTCATTTAATGTGTACATTAAAACAAAAAACATCAAGCATACTTACTAAGCAAGATCTTTATTGAATTCCTGATTTTTAAGGTTAAGCCGTACTGAACACCTTTTAGTAAGGGAGTATCCTATCGTAGTAGGACCCCTACGATACCACAGGGGTCCAAATTTCAGACGCACGGAATTATATTATCGCTGGGAAGAGTAAGCTCACTCTTTCCGTTTTAGTCGATGATCATAAAAGTCCCATTCAAAACAGATTATAAAAAATTGGCAGTCGTAGGAACTGCCGATAGCAGTGAAAACTTATAACTCAGAATTTGATAGCTTACCTTTTAAACTACACGGGTGTTACTGGAGGGCGTGGCCTCGCCATCATGGCTTGGCCATCCAGATATGCGTCAGCATTTTCCATTGGCTCATGCATTTCTAGATGGCCATGCCATGATGGCGAGGCCACGCCCTTTCAGCATTTCCCATTGGCTGACGCATTTCTAGATGCCCAATCGCCAAGGTCCCGAGTTTACCCGAAGATTTCTAATCATACCCGAGCGTGACGCTAGAAATCAATTTACGCCCCACGAAAAATTTGTCTAGGCGCGCCTTAAGAAGTTTTCACTTCCAAAATTGGCATTCTATGACTGCCGAAAGAAGTGAAAACTTATAATTCAGAATTTGATAGCACAATTTGGAAACCACGCTGGTGACACCGGAGAGCGCTGTTAGCTTAGAATAAATCTTCCAAGCATTTTCGTCTAAATAAGTCTTCTAATCATGGCTATCTAGTAGATTTCATATAGTTTCAATACCTCTTCTAATCCATTATTCCGCAAAACCGTACAAAAACCATGCAACACGGAGAAATGATCGAGGCTTGCAACCCCCTATCTTCACCTGCACTCAGTTGGACAGCTTACAAATGGCGCCATAGTGCTGAATCTTATTATTTTATACCCTTCTATCACCTTACATAGGTCTCCTGATGGTTCATATGACCCATACATTTTGTTCACGGGCCTATAGCAGCGAGCAACACGGAAGGGAGTAGCCTTAGCTAAAAAATATTGTTCAAATCTTTCTGTCATTTCTTGCGGGAGGGGAAGTTGCACACTAGCGCAAAGCCGCACTATTACATACAAAACATACCTGTACCGATCCATTGCCGATCATACTCACACAACCAAATCACTAACACATAAAAAATAAAGCACCATTCACAAATCTAGCCCCGCCCTCACGCCACAGTATATTATCAAACTCCTTGGTCCACGTGGACTTGTACTTTGACAGAGGGGAAACGCTGTGTATGCCTACTCCCTTCCGTGTTGCTTGATGGCCTATAGTCTACACGGAGCTACACTCTTACTACTTTAAAAGATTTTTTATCTCTTTACTTTGTAGTTTATTTGGAAACACCTTCACCTCTTTGTAATTTCCCACTGAAGATGTAGAAGTTTGGCACCACTACTAGCTGGCTAATGTTGAAGAAGACCATAGTAAGGAAAGCAGCAATGCATCGTACAATGGAATGTTCAGTTTACATTTAAAAAATACCTACTCTTTGCATGCTCTTTTTTTGTTGTTTTAAAATTGACGTGTAAATTGTAATTTTAATAAATAATGAACTTTGACTTTGCAGCATACGTAATTTACATTCTCTTTGCAGCATATTCCAAGAAAATACGCCTAATGAACATGTTTGTGTTCTCCTAACCCACACTAGATCTAGTGTGGTGAATTATGGCCTTGACTCTCTTTTTGTGAGAGAAGACGTCGATTTCATGCAGGTAACATAAAATAGTGTTTATCCCGGGAAAATAACAGGAATTTCGGGTACAACAGTAGTCTGCTGCTAGTCGTTTTCTGTTTATAGGTGAAGAGCGCTGTGCAATAATGTGGTTGAGGAAGGTTGTAAATAATGATTATTTAAAGAAAAAGTTATAAAATTTGCCATTTCGCTGCATGTTATCAAAACGCCTGACGGTAACGTCATAGTATCATCACAGTATAAAGAAATACTACCAGTAGCCTTTGATCTTAGGAGGAACGCTGATAAGTAATGTTTAAGCACGGGTAGGGTTGTCGCAAATAAAAAATACGCGGCACCAAAATAAAGACCATACGGAAGGTGTCAGCTCTGAGTCGCGCTCCTGCAATACTAACATTATAATGTAGGCAATGCAGGACCGCGCTTCCCGCGTCTCAGCCCGCACGCCCCGAACGATTTCCCCGTTTAGACGGCTTCGTCGAACGACAGTAGGTATGATTTAATAGACTGCGGAATCATGCAGTATTCTAAACAAGACATTTTAGTCATAAGGTCTACCGCCTGACTATAGCATATCTTAGCTTTGATATTGTTCTCTCTTTCATTTTCGCTTGACATTATAGGGACAGCAATAGCAAAGTCAAAGAAGATTTACCTACAGATAGCGCGCGAGTTGAATGCAGTCGGGGTCTGAGGTAAAGAGCGGGAGCATCTCCCCCCGCTATCCGCACGCCCCACCTCACGCGCCTGCAGTGTATAGTGCTGTCACTGTCGCGGTCACAGCACTCCGCATTCCTAAGCTCTGCATTCAACTCGCGCGATGTCTATAGGTGGTAGAAGAACCGGACGACAAACGACATCTGACATGTACCTAATTGCATTCTGCATGCTTATTCCGATTACAATTTATTACATATCATTTGTTCTGCTACCAGGCAGTAACACGCAAACATTACAGTGTTTCTGCTTGAAGAGCAACGTTTCTAGCCGCTTGCTACACCGGCTGCTCTTCGCGTTTACAAATTTGGCGGGAAAACGGGTGTCAGGTTACCTAAGTGCGTTTGTTTACGCTTCGGCATATGAAGTGGCGCGTTACTTGTACGTGTTTAAGCCCATTATTCTCAAGAGCGTTTCAAGACGCTTCTAGCGGTATCGTTTGTTTATAATTAATGTACTTAAAATGTAAACTAACATTTTTGACACTTGAGATTTTTTTTTGCGATTTCTCAAGTAGTCGATCAGCTATTATATTAATAATTTATAAAGGAGACAGTGGTTTTGTGGCTTAAATGTGTTGTATACGAAATAACAAACTCGAAAAACCAAAAATAACTGCATTCGATAGCACAAATTATTTTTAAAAAAAATTCTATACTTCGGGACCATTTTCCCGCCAAAAAATTTAATTTTTGTTTTTTTTTAATTTTACGATGTTTTTATGTAAATGAACTCTAATTTTAATATAAATTATATCAAAATAAAGACTAGTTTAAGTAGACGCCATTAAACAAAAATTTATCGATATAGCTTCCGAAATAAAAACACGAAAAAAATTTTTTCCCGCCTAAAACCCGACCGCAAAGTTCATTTTGTATTTTTTCGTCATTTGGTGTAATATAGTTACCAAAGTGTATCAAGCGGCTAGACAAATTACGGAGCAGAGAGATAAAAAATCATTTTATATCTCAGAGTAACGATCGCAATGCAATGCTAGATAGTGATTTGGACTGTTTGATTTTCAAATTGCTGCATGGCTGTTATAGATATAGGCGTGTTGCATAGGTACTATTAAGCGCATGTATTGCTCGTCTCTTCGTCGTTACTCAGTGACTAATATACTACAGGACTGTGTACAAAATTGATAGATCATTTGAACCACCAGGAGACCTATGGAGAAATATAGAAAGGTATAAAACAATAACATTCAACACTATGCCGTCATTTGTACGCTGTCCAATTGAGTGCAGGTGAAGATAAGGGGTTGCAACTCTCGATTTTTTCCTCTTGTCCCGTGATTTTTGTACGGCGTTGCGGAATAATGGATTAGAGGAATCACAAAAAAACAACAAACAGGAAGAAGTTTTTTTGTTTTATTGTCGGTAAAATGTTTTGATTTTCCAGCGATTTTTAAGGTAAATTTGATCATTTGATTGTGTTCGGCATTGTTTCCATACAGTTTCAATGCATCTTCTAATCCATTATCCCGCAACGTCGAACAAAAATCGTACGACAAGGAGAAAATATTGAGGGTTGCAACTGCTTATCTTCACCTGCACTCAGATGAACAGCTAACAAATGACGGCATAGTGCTGAATCTTATTATTTTATACCCTTCTGTCTTTCTACGTAGGTCTCCTGGTGTTTCAAATGACCCATCAATTATTAGCACAGGCCTTGTAGTCTATGATGTCTTGTTAACAATACTGCATGATACTATGATGTTACCGTCAGGCGTTTTGATATCATGCAACCAAGTGGCTAATTTTATTCCTTTTTCTTTTCGATGTTTTTTTTTTTTAATTATGAGTGACGAGACGAGCTGGGCATGCGCCTGATGATAAGCAAGACAAGTGCCTGTCACATGACAGTACAGTGACACGCAGCTATTGGAATATGAAGAGTCCAAATCATAACCTAGCACTGCACTGCGCTCGTCACCCAGAGATCTATGTAAGATATTATATCTCTAAGCGCTGTAATTTCTCTGGAAATATTTCCCTTCAAACCGGAACACAATAATGTTTGCACTTTATTGCTTGGCGGTAGAATAACTGGCGAAGGTGTGGTACTTCCCCAGGCGGACTCTGCCAAGACTTCAACCACTACTAACCTTTCTCATCCAAATTACTGCACAGCGCTCGTCACCCATAAACAGAAAATGACTAGCAGCGCCCCCCTGTCGTACCCGCGTAGGTCCCGTTCCCGATGTTTTCCCGGGATAAAACGTCTATCTAGCCTATAGATTATTCCACACTATATTCCATATTAAGTATGTATTCCAATTTCCAAACCAATCCGTTCAGAAATTCCAACGCATTGTCAACGTATATGCTAGGATTGAGCAACAATTTTGTCATTTCTGAAATTTTAAGGTCTGAATTACGGGCTAAAGATTTTGTAATTTCTCTAGAATCATAACTCTTTAGAACGGAACTCAGAACGATGCGTACATTTATTATGTTGGTTAACGGTGATATAAGTGAGACAGATGTGATACTTCTCTAGTCAAAGTATCATGCATAAAATTGCACCTGTGACTGACACATTAAAATTCAGAAAAGACTGAAAATAATAAAGAACATAACTTGAATTGGGATCATGACTGAGTCCGCTGATCATAGTCCGCCAGGTAGATAATGGAAAAATATGGAACTCATATTTTTCGTTTTATCAAATTATTAAAATTCGACAAAGATCATCAAACTTAGTTACGGAGTGGGAGTTGTGACGTCACGTAGATATAAAAATCGTAAATAGACTTGACACCACTCGTTCTTTGTCTAAGCTCTATTGATCTTCGTGATTTTGTGTTTATGAAACAAAAGAAAAAATACGTGTACTATACAACGTGGTGGATTTACCCCCAACAATATTTTAACAGTCCGTTCTAACACTGATGTAGACTTCATCACCCAAGGTCTCTTTCCCTTCAGCACGGTAGATCACGAGATAATTCGAGTCAAAGTTTGACGTAAAATTCCCACCAAATCACCAGCTTCAACCCTAAAGTATGTACAGCAGACAAACGATCTTGCCGCCGACGCCGCGACGTCGTACAAAAATCCGTGCGGAGATCTGGCCATCAGGGGTATGTCAAATGAAATAACAACCAAAAAAAAAATTTTTTTTTTTTGGAAAATTTTTTTGAGCTTTCATGCCTAATTTTCACATACATGATTCAAAGTTAATGTAGATGAACTACCATAAATATTGTTGCACCTTTTTGCAACACCTTGTATACTTTAAAGATCAGGGTAGCGATTCTGAAACCATTCGGTTGCATCCGACACGGAATCTCATCTCTCGGTCTTTGTCATGCTAAACAGATAAGACAAAGACCGAGAGATGAGATTCCGTGTCGGATGCAACCGAATGGTTTCAGAATCGCTACCCTGAAGGACTAATTGTTTTTTTATAGCCGTCACGTCATGCCACCTGTTTGAATTGCAGCGTAACACTAATATGATATGAGCTTTAATGAGCAGATTCGAGCAGAGTTTCGAGATATCAGGCGCATGTCTTGATCGTATTTTGTCTATAATCTATAAAAAAAAATGGTTGTCTGTAAAGTCGGTTTACTGACGATAGTTGAACGTGACAACTTCAACTACGCCTTAGAGCGAGGTAACGCCGCATGACGTCATGCGGCGAGGTAACGGCGTTAACGGCACATGACGTCATGTTTTGCGGGCGTGCAGCCGGTTTCATCGAATTATAAGACGTTGTCACGTCAAAAATGGCAGGAATAGGGACTTTTTAGTATGAAATCTATCGTGGTTGTTACACATTTTAAAACAAATACACGGGTAACTCACGTACAATATAGTCAGAACAGTCCGACTTGAATTTCGATCGCGTCTGGCCATCTTCTTCAAGGCGAGTGCAAGTCGAGTCAGACTGCTTAGACTATTATAATATTATTAGTGAGTTACCCGTGTATTTGTTTTAAAATATAAGGACTGCCGATAGAAGTGACAACTTATAACTTAGAAATTTAAAACAGCACTAATGCTTAAGGTTCTCGAGTGGCGACCATGAACCGGAAGACGTGTTGGACGGCCTCCCATTAGATGGACAGATGACCTCACAAAGATCGCTGGAAACCGCTGGTGGCAGGTTGTGCAGGACCGTTCGTTGTGGAAATCTAGGGGGGAGGCCTATGTTCGGCAATGGACGTCTTGCGGCTGATGATGATGTTAACTGATGCTGAACAATAAATAACACGTGACTTGTATAGGTACAGATTTAATGCTATTACGCACACGACGCGAATAAGATTTTAACCATTCAAAAAGTGAATAATGCACACGTACGTTTAGTAGTGGTAGGACTCTAGCAGAGTCCGCCTGGGGAAGTACCACACCTTTACCAAATATTCTACCGCCAAGCAGTAATGTGCAAACATTACTGTGTTCTGGTTTCAAGGGCAATGATTCCAGAGAAATTACAGGGCTTAGAGACATAATATCTTAGATCTCTGGGTGACGAGCGCAGTGCAGTGCTAGGTAATGATTTGGACTTTCATGTTCCAATAGCTGCGTGTTACTGTGCTGTTATGTGGCAGGCATGTTGCTTACCATCAGGCACATGACCTGCTCGTCTCGCCACTCTATGCTATAAAAAAAAAAACGTACTGCTCCGCCACCGCTCTGACGCTACGCCGCTGCATCAGCACCTCAATAATGCCAATCCATAAGATCGTCCCCTAACAAATTTCACTCGTCACAGCTAAAGAAGTGTTCACTTCAAGACACTTTAAACTCTCGTTCGTTAATAACAAAGTTAACTATGGACTGAAATCCAAGCATTTAGAAACTTACCAACTTGAGACTGCCTCTCATATTCATTTCTCCAGCGGCTACCACGTTAGCAATGTGCTTAGTAGGTCGTTAAGCTCTTTACGAGAGTCAGGGGCGCTAAGTGGGGCTTAAGTTATAAAGTTACAACTTAACTACTTGAACGCAACTTGAAAATGCTATAAAGGGATTTATTGATCCTAGGGACGCAAATGGTCAAGTTATTGTTAGGTTTAATGTGCTGTAAGGGTGATATTAGTTTACACACATTTACTGGTTGGTCGTCGAAGGAGTTGTAGCTTGCCATTAGATCTGTCATGTTGCAATGAGAATGAGTCGGTTAAGTATCAGCTGGAGGCTCTGGAATCGATCGAGAGACGTGCCAAAAGGCTCAAAAGCAACGACAAAGAAACGAAAAAGTTCGAAAAAGACGTCAAAGTCGTCCTTGCCACAAAATTGCTATTTTATCCGTTTTTTATCGGATACATTTCAGAGAGGATGCAACTGATCTGCACGATTTCAAAGAACAAAGAAAGATTTCAAAGAAAGTGGTTTTCAAAGAAGGTGGTTACCTTCTTTGTCCTTTTTTCTATCGGAATACTCGAAACTCGAAAATGTTGCATGGTTGACGTAACTATTAAGGTTCGAACTAGGTTTGACTTTAACTTTTATTATAACAACATCTTGGCTGTGGCCTGAGTGGATTTTTCCCAGTATCTTAATGTCTTCAAGTTTAAAGTGAATCATTTTTTTTTCTAGATAAGTACGCTTCATCTTAGACAGCACAGCCACTACTACATGCGAAATGTCGGTTTATTGAATTTGATTTTTTTTTTAATTCCAAGGATCTTCAAACCTAAAAATGCCCATACGACATTCCTAAGCAAATAAATCATTGGACCTTCACGATTGGATCAACATGGTCATGTATTTTTTCTATTCGGAGTCACAACCTGAGCCATTTATTTGAAAAAAAAAATCATCGCAGACTTTTGTAATTTATAAAATGCAAATACTTTGATAAGCTGAAAAATGTGTTTGTACAAATATAGCGCTAAATATTGTCAACGTTTAGTAACATTTATTTTATTCCAAACACGCTATGTTCTAGTGAAAATTCCTTTACGTAACTTGTTTTATGACCATGAATAATACAAGCTTTGAGGGACACACCTGTACAGAAAATGGTAAACAAAACGTATCGCACGGCGACAATTTTAATTTGCAAAATTGAACTGAATCTAAACGTAAGAGAGGGGTTATTTGCTTAAATATTAATCTTTATCATATCAAAACTTAAAGTGGACTTAAAGTTCATCTACACTAATATTATAATTGAGTTTAAGGGATGATTGGCCCCTGAGATTGGTCTGTCTTCTTGTAAAAGGTTTTAAAATAGTTGTCTGGCGGACATATATAAAAATAGAGCACCTACCATCCTTACCATCCTTTTCTCGAAGCAGTTCAGACAATTTTCGACCCCCTGTAACTTCGTTGTGGATAATGTCAAAAGCCTGGATTTTCAGTAATTAAGTAGGCATTGTATAAACATGCTATATCTCAAATTTCACTTAATTTGAACCAGTAGTTTAAGAATTATAACGAGACAAAGAAAAAAAAAATCTTAATTTTGGCACTCAGTTACTACTGACTACGTGATCATCAACATTTTTCTAAATCAAAGATTTTTTTGACAAGGATTGTTGTTTTTTATAGTATCAAAATTTACGTGAAGTTGTCATTATTTTTTGGGAGTTTTAAAGCGTCTGCAAAGTAAAACAACACACGGAATGTGTTTGGGAATATTAGTGACTTTTTTTATTGCCTATAATATACGTGAAAATCAGTTAGGAGAATTCATGTGAAGTAATTTTTGAAGTGAAAACTTCTTTAGGTGCGCTATAGACAGAATTTTCGTGGGCTGTGAAATGTATTCATCAATCGTGACGCTTGGATATGATAATGGATCGGATCGGATCGGATCGGATATGAAATCTTCGGGTAAACTCGGTAAAAGCGGCGAGGTAGGTACCAGGGTAACAGAAACAGTAAAGAGTTTCGATTACCTACCTCCAACAGCCCAGCGTTTATCTCCAGATACCAGGACAACAGAAATATAAAAGAGTTGCGTTTGCCCCTAGGTACCAGTACCAGGGCAACAGAAACAGTAAAGAGTTGCAATATTCTGTATAATTACGTTGATATAAAACTAGATGGCGCAACCATCGATTTAGCTGGCGGTGTTGAAATTATGCGAATGTACATAGACCTACGATGGTTTAACAAATAATTAGTCTTCTGACAAGGTCATAAATAAATTAGACAATTCAATTAAAAGAAAACATTTGAGTCACAAGTTTTCAGCAGCGAGTCGGCGAAAATGAATCCCTCAATTTAGATCACCTAGCAGGTCTATAATCTAATTGTTTTAGAATCTTTATGTTTTAGTCATAAATAACACGCAATGTTGTTATGTTTTTTTCTATTGTTGTCAATGTATAAATTGCCTCAAACCCATTTTTTGTAGTTTTTGCATAACATAATATTTGCACTCGCCCGCCAATGTTGAAATCCTGACTTAATAGGGTACAATCCTCAAAAAAACTAAGGAGTCCGTTAGTTAGATTGCCAAAAAATATTGTACACGTAATTTTTCTTTTGTTTCACAAACAAAAAATGACGAAGATGCAGCGCTTCGAAGTTTCGTGTGACGTCACTTGTGAGTACGATTTTTACTCACGAGTGACGTCGCAAACCCTCACTCTCGAAGTTTGATGGTCTATATCTTTGAAGATTTTTAAATATTATGAAAAAACAAAAGATACGTGTCCAATATTTTTCCATGATCTAGCTGACGGACTAATTAGGATGGTGTATTTTTGACCCAGTCCGGTACCCTATTGTCTAGTTTATTACTCTTTTTATTCTTTAAACATTAAACTACAATATAATTATGAATATAGTAGTGGTAGGACCCTTAGTAGAGTCCGCCTGGGGAAGTGCCACACCTTTGCCAAATATTCTACCGCCAAGCAGTAATGTGCAAACATTACTGTGTTCCGGTTTGAAGGGCAATGATTCCAGAGAAATTACAGGGCTTAGAGACATAATATCTTAGATCTCTGGGTGACGAGCGCAGTGCAGTGCTAGGTAATGATTTGGACTATCATGTTCCAATAGCTGCGTGTTATTGTGCTGTTATGTGGCAGGCATGTTGCTTACCATCAGGCACATGACCTGCTCGTCTCGTCACTCTATGCTATAAAAAAAAAAAATATGAAAATGGCATATTGCTTCAAGCATACCTATACACTCAATAAAAAAATTAAATAAAAAATTAATAAATGGATCCATTTTGCCCCGCCTCTTACCAGCCACGTCTCCACCTCCGTGTTGGGGAATAAAAGGAGAGCTATGTGACAAATTTTCAACTTACTTGAAATACCTACCCAAAATTTGCTAGCAGCTCTCAGAAAAAGGGTAAGTCAAAATGTTTAATTTCCTTTCTCGTTTCTTATTTGAATTTGATTAGAAATGCTTTCTCATCCTTCGAGCGATGTGTATTGAAACAAGCGCCGTAAAAGCTTTTTCAGTCATTGTTGTCGTTCCATTGTTCAGCTGCATTCATCCATCTCCCGCCACAATGACGTGTACTAACTGTGTACTGTTTCCTATCACTTAATCTGCTTTAGAGGGAAATTAGTATCGAACTTTTACAACATTAAAATGTGAAAAGTTTTATTTTTGGTTTACGGTTGACCGCACATCTTGCCTGATTTTAGACAACGCAACGGTGAGATTTACGATGGATCGCGTTTCATAAAAAATAAAGTGTTTGAGGACGCTCAGGTTGTGTTTATTAGGGAGTACCTACGTAAGAAACGCATTTAACATACTATTATTGTTCTTTTTTTTTACTTTATTTTTTGACGTGATAACGTCTTATAATTCGATGAAGCCGGCTGCACGCCCGCAAAACTGTAACGTTCCGCCGTTACCGTTAGTTCGTCGTCCGTGCCATGCGGACGAAGCTGAGCGCTGAGGGCGCCACCCGCCGAGTCGACCGGTATCACTACTCGCGCTATCAGCGTACTGATTTCTTAAGACGTTGTCACGTTCAACTATCGTCAGCAAACCGACTTTACAGACAACCATTTTTTTTGGTTTTAGTTTAGGTAACTTTATACTATTTTCTATAGGGTGTGCGTATTATATATACTAGCAGCACCCCGCGGTGTTTCCCGCTTAGTTCCCATTCCCGTTCTTCCCGTGATTTTGATCGGGATAAAAAGTAGCCTATGTGTTAATACAGGCTGTCAGCTAACTCCATACCAAATGTTATGAAAAATCGCTTCAGCCGTTTAGACGTGAAAAAGTAACAAATATACACACTCACTAACTTTCGCCTGTATTACATTAGTGTTATTCACATTATATCACATTAGTTATTGTATATACCTATTCTAATTACTATCAAATAAGTGCACAAAAACGAGCTTGGAGTACTTATTATGTAGTATATAATTTTATTTCAATGGATTTTTACTAGACTAAAAGAAAAGTTACGTTTTTCGCGCGTATCTTGTATGTTTGTAAATTTCTTTATTCCCACGTATCTTCCAAACGGCTAGTAGATAGATAGGTATATATAAATAGATTTTGTCAATTATGTAAGATATCGTGAGATTCGTCTCAAACACCCAAGTGTCCTTAGGTAGTATATTGTATCACATAATGTTTTTTACAGTCGGGTTTTTAATAAAAAAAAATAATAAAGAGTGACGAGACGAGCAGGACATGTGCCTAATGGTAAGCAACATGCCTGCCACATAACAGCACAGTGACACGCAGCTATTGGAACATGAAGAATCCAAATCATTACCTAGCCCTGCACTGCGCTCGCCACCCAGATATCTAAGTTGTTAAATCTCTAGGCCCTGTAATTTCTCTGGAAACATTTCCCTTCAAACCGGAACACAGTAATGTTTACAATTACTGCTTGGCGGTAGAATAACTGGCAAAGGTGTGGTACTTCCCCAGGCGGACTCTGCCAAGAGTCCTACCACTACACTAAATTAAAGTAATTATTCATTTGTTATTATCATATTTATATTGGATTAATTTACCTCTTCAAAGATTTCATAATGGTCTAAGATCCCGCTATACAACGATCTTCACTAAGATGTTTATTTGATGAAACGTGTTTTATATGTAAATTAATATGTCAATAAATATATTGCATATGGGTTGCCTAACAAATTTTAGTCCAGAGTATGATTAGTTAATAAATTAAAAATATTTTTTTTATTAAATCGTAAACGGTACATGTCACAGAAAAGTGTTCATGCCACAAAAGATGCAAAATTGTATTTTCTACAATAACGACCTCAATAATGTTTGCCCTAAAGTTTATAGTTTCCGAGATATTGGCCAAGGTTGCAGCAATATTTTACTTTTAAAAATTAGGCAACCGGACTTCCGGACTGATTTTTCGCAGGCAACCCTATACCACCGTGTTCATGATAAAATAATATTTCATTTTATTTAATTTCAATTCAATAATCAGACCGTTGCAAAATGCAGTATCGATGCAAAAAAAATCATTTATTAATTAATCATACTCTGGACTAAAATTTGTTAGGCAACCCATATGCATTAAATTTATTGACCTATTAAATTACATATAAAATACGTTTAATCAAATAAACATCTCGGTGAAGGTCGTTGTATAACGGGATCTCCTACTATAATTTACTTTCTCCGACAAAACAATAAAGTGGCCAAGTGCGAGTTTGACTCGCCCATGAAGGGTTCCGTTGCAGCAAGTAACATAATGTACATAGTACACATAGTTCTTGTAGTTCGTTGTAACTTTGATCGAAGTTTCAATAATAGTGTATTTATGACGTACTAAAAAAAAACTACTCATCAGATCGAATTCAAACCAATTTTCGTTGGTAGTTTACATGGTAATGTACATCATATATTTTTTTTAGATTTTTCATTCTCTTACTTTAGAAGTTGGAGGGGGGGGACACAAATTTTACCACTTTGGAAGTGTCTCTCGCGCAAATTATTCAGTGTAGACGAAAATGATTTTAGAAATATCAACATCATTTTTGAAGACCTATCGATAGACACCCCACACGTGTAGGTTTGATGAAAAAAAAATTTTGAGTTTCAGTTCTCAGTATGGGGGGCAACCCTAATTTATCTTTTTTTTATTTTTTTTTGTAAAAATCTTAATGCGGTTCATAGAATACGTCTACTTACCAAGTTTCAACAGTGTAGTTCTCATAGTTTCGGAGAAAAGTGGCTGTGACATACGGACGGACAGACAGACAGACAGACAGACAGACAGACAGACATGACGAATTTATAAGGGTTCCGTTTTTACGTTTTACGGAACCCTAAAAACCGTAAAACTAAACTCAGAAATCCGACTAAATTTCATGTTCTTGCGAAATTAACTAAACATACTGTTCCAATAAGATAGGGAGGAAGGAAGAATACGTAAACGAAGTAATCAAATTTTAGATATTTGTTGATATCTCAAAAACCGCTTGGTTTTAACTGATTTAGATAAAATTTCAATTATTGGACCAATTCTGAAGTATAATTCGTTACACAAAAAAAAATCATCAAAACTATCGCGTAACATAGGTACATAAAAACTTGACTGGCCTCGTGGCTTAGTAGGTAGTAACTCTGCCTGCGAAGCCGAGGGTCGTGGGTTCGATTCCCACCCAGTGCAAATATTGGTGTGATGAATTCAAATATTTGTATTGTGTATGATGGGTGTTTCTATGTATAAGTATTTACAACTACATTAGTATTATATCAGCTATCTGGCCGCCATATGTCAAGCTTTGCTTAGTTTGGGGTCAGATGGTATTGTGTGTCAATTGTCCACCAATATTTATTTATTTATATCATTTATTAAAAACCAGTTGAGTTAAAATAACTCAACGAGGTAGGTATGATTAATTAATTATGCTCAACAATGCGTTTCGGGGCACAGAGATAAGAATTCAAACAGAGTTTGATATATATTTGGGTGAACTGATAAGTGATTGAATTGCCTCTCCCTTTTTACAAACAAGAATTACTATTCCAGTACGACCCTCAATAGAATACAACTTTGATATCAAGGGTCAAACTGGTGATCCTCTTAAGAGTATATTTTCAAGCAACCCTTCCTTTGTTGTTCTTCGACTGTACAAAGAAACCCTTCTTGATATTTTATGCCTCGAAACGTCACAGCGCAGTTCATTCTTATAAATATTTTACAGTTACGATTTTCTAATTTAGACTGACAGCAATACCACCACACATGCATAACCAGCCCACTAAATGTACCCTCTCTCGGTACATTTAGTGGGCTGAGTAGCCGAGAGTCAAGGCCATAATCCACCACGCTGGCCAAGTTCGGGTTGGTGGATGACACATGACTTCGAAAGATTCTAGGTACATGTCGGTTTCCTCACGATGTTTTCCTTCGCCGTTTTAAGTTAGCGGCATTACGCACATAACTTCGAAAAGACAGTGGTGCGCGTGGTTTTGAACTCGCGTTCTCCGGATTGGCCCTTCTCCCGACTATAACAGCCGTAACTTCTTCTTCGTAACCACCCATGCACATCAGAAAAGTTAAAGATTTACAGATATATAATACCTTTTATGTAATTATCTAACCATTAATAACAACATTAGGAACTACTGGACCGATTTTAAGAAAAGTTTCACCGTTGGATATTCACGTGATCCTTGTGTCCTATAGGTATTATGATATATATATGTACAACGGAAGAAGCAGGGACGAATCGCTAGTGCAATTATAAATGCAATTTTTTGCAGTATTACAATTATAAATAATCAGAATCGCACATTATTCCAAGGTATTAAGATGCCCTATATCATGTACTGATATTATAGCACAAATTATTAAATTGCTATAGGTAATGAACGAATTTTTATTATAAAATTTTAAAGTTGATAAAATAAAACAAAAGCTTTGTAAATCAATTACCATACAAAACTTAATTTCAGTTCTTAAAACATAACTCGTTGCTCATTTTAATATTAATGTACCTCAACAATAGTTAAAAAAAAACTAAAAAACACGTTTCTACTGAAAACTCAACTAAAAAGTAAGAAATAATTTTCAATCCAGTTCCAGACCTTATTGGCGTACTGTTAGAAAACTGTCACTATTTTAATGAAAAATAAATTGTAACCATTTTTATCATTAATCAATAAACTATTTAAACAGTAACATTAAATCAAAAAATTGGCAGTCATTGGAACTGCCGATAGAAGTGAAAACTTATAATTCAGAATTTGATAGCTAACCTTGGAAACTACACGGATGTAACCGGAGGGCGTGGCCTCTTCATCATGACATGGCCATCTAGAAATGCGTCAGCATTTCCCATTGGCTGATGCATTTCTAGATGGCCATGCCATGATGCCAGGCCACGCCCTTTCAGCATTTCCCATTGGCTGATGCATTTCTAGATGGCCATGCCATTATGCTAGGCCACGCCCTTTCAGCATTTCCCATTGGCTGACGCATTTCTAGATGGCCAATGGCCGTGATCCCGAGTTTACCCGAAGATTTCTTATCATACCCGAGCGTGACGGTAGAATTCAATTTACACTCCACGAAAAATTTGTTTCGGCGCGCCTAAAGAAGTTGTCACTTCAAAATCAAAAAACACGCTTTTACAGAAAATCCAACTAAAAAGTAAGAAATAATTTGCAATTTTCAAGTTCCTATTTCGTTCGTATTGGCGTAGACTGTAAGAAAACTGATACAAACTAAAATTAAAAATATTTTTATTATAAATCAATAAACTATTTAAAGACTAACAATAAAAAAATCACATATTCGTTTAGTCAATTAATATACGCACGGCATTCAGTCGCGTGCTCCGATATCGTGATGTACTTTCCATTGCGCTATTTATAAGATTATTGCGGCTTGAAAGTGCTTTTTTTCTTTATTTTCCCCGTTGTTATGTTGTAAATAATTCATCGTGGACAGTGGCACTGGACTCGGTGCGTCGCTAATCAAACGCTTAATTTATTGATAGCTGTTTTATATCGTGTCCGGGATAAAAATGTATCTGTTTTGACGGAATGGAACATAGTACAGTCATTGGGTATTTTTAAGTGAATACTTCTTTTGGCGCGCCGCAGATAAATTTTTCGTGTGAATTGTATTCTACCCTCACGCTCGGGAATGATAAGAAATATTCGAGTAAACTCGGGACCCTGAAATCTAGAAATTCGTCATCCTTTTAAGATGGCTATGCTCATAGCCACGCCCTCCGGTTTCAACCGTGTAGTTACCAAAGTAAGCTATCAAATTCTGAGTTAAAATAGGTTTTCACTTCTATTGGCAGTTCCTATGACTGCCAATGATTTTTAACTTGGAGAGTTTCCTGGGAATTAAAGGTGATTACCGTCCAGACCACGGATATTCATGGTCCACACATAAAAACAGCGCGAGAAGCAGAGACACGAGTTGGCAAAGTTGAAATTCAGAAAGAGCACATCAAAACCTACAAAATTGCCAAGTTTCAAAACTCTCGGAAAACTTTCTATGTAGGTACCTAACCTCTATTATTTCAACTTATTTTTTTTTATTTAATCTGTTAATAAGACTTTTGAGAATAAGTTCATGGCCCATGACATTGATAGATAGATAGATACACTTTATTGACACACCAAAACAATAGTATACACAAAAATATTTAAATATAAATTTAAAACTAGTGGGACAAGTCGGCGACCTTATCGCTAAAAGCGATCTCTTCCAGGCAAACTTGGGATGGAAAATAATATGAGGATAAGTGAGAAAACGGGGCTATATATATCATTGATAGATATTATCCTTACTAACTTCTACTAATGTTATAGATATCCATTCTTATTAATTCCTACTAATATTTAGAATGGTGTCAATGTGAAAGTGTAGATGTTTGTTACTCAATCATGTCGAAGAGCTGAATGGATCGGGTTGCAATTTGGAGCATAAGTAGTTAGTTAGTTTAGTTATAGAATTTGCACATTGACTTTATCAAGGATTTTTTAGTAAAGTGACGAGACGAGCAGGTGATGCGCCTGATGGTAAGCAACATGCCTGTTTATAGCAATGCAGTGACACGCAACATTGAAACATCTAGAGTCCGAAACATTACCTAGCACTGCACTGCGCTCGTCCCCCAGAGATATAAGATGTTACATCCCTATGCCCTGTAATTTAAATAGGAACATTGCCCTTCAAACACAGTTAGTTATGTTTGCATATTACTTACTGCTTAGCGATAGACAAAGGCGTGGTACGTAACCCGGGCGGACTCTGCAAAGAGTACCACAACTATTATTGCTTTATAACGACCCGATAAAAATCCTATCCTCCTAATCCTATCCTATCCTAAGTTACGGCTGGTCTAGTCGGGAGAACGGCGCCTGCCGATCTGGAGACCCCGGGTTCAAACCCCACACGCACCACTGTCTTTTCGAAGTCATGTGCGTAATGCTGCTAACTTAAAAACGGTGAAGGAAAACATCGTGAGGAAACCGACATGTACCTAAAATCTTTCGAAGTCATGTGTCATCCACCAACCCGCACTGGGCCAGCATGGTGGATTATGGACTTAACTCTCTCCTTGCGAGAGAAGGCCCCGTGTCCCAGCAGTGGGAACATTTGGTGGGCTGTTGATGATGGATGAAATATCCTATCCTAGTAAAATTACAAATGCGAAAATTTGTAACAATGTACCAATGGATATATATGTGTCGGAATCGAGTTGCAATCGAGTTACAATCGAGTCGTGTCCGGGACGCAAGCGCCACCTGTCGGCGTTCGATGAGTCAACATTCCCCCGGCCGAGCCGAGCGCACGGAACTTCTTGTGCGGCGGTCGGCCAGAGCGGTTGAACTTGAACCATCGCGCGTTCTACGATACGTACTTTGCTATACAACCTACTTTGTTACCTGTACTTAATAAATCCTATTGTGTTTGCGAGTTTTCATCCAACACTACCCATCGGCGACGCCCACAGCAGAAGAATGCGATTACTGATGATGATGGCGAGACTCGGTCCGCCGACATATGGATCTATGTTTGTTACTCTTTCACCCAAAAACTACGGTATTTGGATGAAATTTCGTACACAGATAGAGAATGATCTGGAATAATAGATAGGTTATTTTTTATCCCCGGAAAATAACGGGATCGGGAATTACGCGGGTAAAAGCGGAGAGCACTACTAGTCAGCTATTTATTTATAAAATTTCAATAAAAACCCAACTTATAAATTCCAATAGTTTCTGTTTATTTGGGCTAAAATGATCTACAAAACAAATCCATGACGGTTATTTATGGATATTTCTATAGCCATGAAATAAAATTTTATTTCAACATAGATTCGGCCCAATCTCACTTAGACTAATTAAATTGGCGCCCTCTAAATCGCTAAACGGATTATACCTCTAATTTGAAAACAGAACACGATCAATAGCTTTTACTGTCAAGAAAACTGGTCAAGAGTGTATTAACTATTGAGAGTTATGTGTTTTTTTTTCTACCACAGCTCATTTTAGTTATTCCAATAATTACTAAATTCATAGCATTTTTTGTTAAATCATTCATCATCTAAAGATAATTCGTTATAACGATAGGTAACGTTATGCTGTAGTGGTAGGAATCCTGGCAGAGTCCGCCTGGGGAAGGACCACACCTTTGCCAGTTATTCTACCGCCAAGCAGTAATGTGTAAACATTACTGTGTTCCTGTTTGAAGGGCAATGCTTCCAGAGAAATTACAGTGCTTAGAGATATAACAACTTAGATCTCTGGGTGGCAAGCGCAATGCAGTGCTAGGTAATGATTTGGACTCTTTATGTTCTACTATTTTTTCTTTATGTAATAGCTGCGTGTTACTATGCTGTTATGTGGCAGGCATGTTGCTTACCATCAGGCACATGTCCTGCTCGTCTCGTCACTCTTTATTTAGAAAAAAAAAAGTAGGTAAATGTTAAATAAGATTTTCATCCCACCAGCTCGGAAAGAGTACTTTTGCTCCTCGATATCAGGGCGCAAAAGTCGTTTTTACCCTCTAGAGGTTAAAGTAAATTTGAATTTAGAACATCGTGTGTACTGAGGTTTTGAATACAAAAGATAATTTAACCTATTTATTTCTACCTCCTTGGTGCCGAATTCATCATACATTTATTTTTAATTTGTTAAAAACTCATACTCGGAACTTCCTTGGTGTACTTTTTTTTAAATGCTTTCTGCGCAATTTTCTTTTCACGTATGGAGGATAGAGGTAAAGAATGTTATTTCAAATGGCAAAACATTTCAAAATGCTATGAATGAATCAATTGTAATCGAATTGAAGTATGCCGAGTAAAATAATTAAATATTATTGACTACTAAAATAGTAACTAATAGATAATTTCAACTACTTGTGCAGTACAAAATAATGTAGTAAATATAACATCAAATAAATAATTACTATTTTGAGAAAACATGTAGGTACAATAAATATATTTTGAAGTATCTTTTGGGGCGCCAAAGACAGATTTTTCGTGGGCTGTCAATTAAATTCTAGCGTCATGCTCGGGAATGATAAGAAATCTTCGGGTAAACTCGGGACCATAGCCATTGGCCATCTCCTTTCCCATGGCCATTTAAAAATGTGTCAGCATTTCTAGATGGCCATGCTCATAGCCACGCCTTCCGTTTTCACACGCGTAGTTTCTAAAGTAAACTATCAAATTCTGAGTTATAAGTTACCACTTCTATCGGCAGTGCCTATGACTGCCAATATTTTTCTTTCATGAGTTCTGATAACAAACGTACTTACTATATGTTTATTAATTTCCTTTAAAATGTACCCTGATGCAAATTTAGCGCTACTATAATTTAATGCATTTGGGCGGACACTTTTTCATGTACACAGATTAAACTCGTTACCTGAATCGGTCAACTCTCCATATTTTCACGTCATATTGTTATTGTTAAAACCATGGCTAAATAAACTTAGAAGTTTAAAACTTATAAAATTGAATACAAGTGAAAAACTGAAATACCATAATAATAAGTGATTCTAGCGACCAAGAAGTTTATTTGACGCCAACAGAATCGACTGTAACTGAAAATGCGCAAAGCGTTTAGTAATTTCCTCGCTAGGGGGGGATGAAAAATTACGTGTTACACTCGAGTGCAAAGATTTTTCACCTTGTGCCCTTTTGATTCCCTTGCTACGCTCAGGATTCTAATTTTTGAATCCCTCGCTACGCTCGTGATTCAACTTTAGAATCCTTCGCTTGCTCGGTCATCAAAATTGAGCACGCGGTTAAAAAGCCACTTTGCACTCTTGTACAACAAATAACTATTATAGATTTTATAGTGCTAGGGCTCTTTGCAAAGTCTGTCTGGTAAAGTACCACATGTTTGCTAGTTATTTTACCGCCGGTTTGAAGGGAAATGTTTGCAGAGAAATTACAAAAATATCTGTATTGAATCCATTGGGAATTGTTCATATTCAAATATCTATTGGTCCTTTGCTGTTATAAGGGTAGGCGTCAGGCGCATATTTATTAGATATCATACCGAAAACCGATTTATCAATGGTTATTTTTACAACGTAAGAAATTGTAATGACGAGAAGAATAAGGTGATATCTTAATTGTCTCGTCACTCTTAATTGTACAAAAAATAACCTATGATATCGGTTTTTGGTAGGACTAGCGACCCATTCCGGCTTCCCTTGGGTAATTAACTAAAAAAATCTATTTTAAAAACGCGACCATAAATTGAGGTGTTGTTAACTATCCCCGAAATACTTTCACTATCACCAACTCCAAAAACTCCAAAATCGCGAAAAAAATCTGCTGTTCCATTCAAAACATCTTAGATCTCTGGGTGACGAGCGCAGTGCAGTGCTAGGTAATGATTTGGACTCTTCATGATCCAATAGCTGAGTGTCACTGTGCTGTTATGTGGCAGGCATGTTGTTTACCATCAGGCAAATGTCCTGCTCGTCTCGTCACTCTTTATTTAAAAAAAAAACATAAGGCCTAAGGAACAAATCAGCAGATCATTTTATGTCTCACTGCTGTACTGTAGGTACCTACTGTTGGGTCTCAGAGCCTGCTATCATAAGAAAAAGATCAAATTCAAAATTCATCACTCTGGGCAAGTGCGGGATGGCAGATGATTCAAATCCACCAAAGAGATTTCTTGATGATTTTTCGAAGTAAAAACATCTTCTGGCGCGCGCCACTGACAGATTTTTCATGGGCTGTGAATTGAGTTTTGGCCTCACGCTCGGGGATGATTACAAATCTTCGAGTAAACTCAGAACCATGCAAACGGGGACTTAGCAAAAATTATAATTATAATACTTCCATAATTCTAAATACATACTTACATACTCTTGACACTTAGAAATAACCAAACATATAATGAACATCACTGTAATGAATCACATCACATCACATCAATCAAATCTACAATGTACAACTCTCATACATGGCACATTCATTAAGACATCCTGTCGATACCATACCTAAATAACACCATCATGTACACAGCTTTTTACAATAAAGAAATATATTTCCATTGCATACACACCTTGTCTTGTCAATAACAAACAATCAAACATTTTATTTGGTCTAGTCGTTCAAAAATCTGGAGCGTTAAAACATGTTCTATATAACCAATAATATAATATATAATATTACTAACCAATTTTCACAAAAAAAAACTGGAATAAAAAGTATATTGAAAACCACGAACACTTTAGTAAATTCTTTACGAACTGTCAAGAGACGTGGAGTGTGATCGCAGACGCGCGTTTGTGGAACGAAATTTACACAAGCTACTCACCTGTACTGAATTGAATATCTTAGTTGATTATTTTGTTTTAATTTGGTACATAGATAATAGTATGAAAAACATAATACATAAACATTGTATTAAATCACACATAGATCGGTAAAAATCTGTTAACCTTGAGGAAAACTGTAGTGGTAGGAAGGACTCTTAGCAGAGTCCGCCTGGGGAAGTACCACACCTTTGCCAGTTATTCTACCGCCAAGCAGTAATGTGCAAACATTACTGTGTTACGGTTTCAAGGGCAATGTTTCCAGAGAAAGTACAGGGCTTAGAGATATAACAATTTAGATATCTGGGTGACGAGCGCAGTGCAGCGCTAGGTAATTATTTGGACTCTTCAATCATGTTCCAATAGCTGCGTGTCACTGTGCTGTTATGTGGCAGGCATGTTGCTTTACAACATGTCCTGTTCGTCTCGTAACTCTTTATTAAAAAAAAACTTATTTTCGAAGTTTTTACACTAATTAAAACAAAACGAGGAATTTTTTACAAATATACAAATATTTGAAAGAAATTCTAATATTTTTAGCCTCATTATAGCACAATAATCAGTTTTCTAACAAAAAATAGTACAACTTACGTGACCTAAATCCGCAAAAAATATCAGGTTGTAGCAAATTTTTGGGTAGCTATTTGAGGCAAGCTGAAAACTTTCACATATTTTTCCTATTACCACATCCCTACTGTCATATATTTACTAGGCATTACAGAGATTCTTAGAAATACAAATCATTTTGGTGGGACTGTCTACCTGCCAGGTGATCTAAACTGAGGGATTCATTTTGCCCCGCTACTCACCGCCAGGTCTGCTTCTCCGTATTGGAATACAGGGTTATTGGTAATCAGCCTGCATCCGTTTAAGGGCATGTTCTGTATATTTAAACAAACAACTTTTGTTCTACAACTTTTGTTAAAACTCAACAGACAACCCAAAAAAAAATTGTGTTTGTTGCCCTTTTTTGTACTGTTTAGCAACTTTTTAGTGTTTATTCACTTCGGCACATCATTTTTTGCGCGTTAAAGAGCGTACGCGCTCTTGTTACGAATTGTTACGAAGAGTTCGATGCTTTTAGACCGTGCAAATATTTTTTGACGTGATAACGTCTTATAATTCGATGAAGCCGGCTGCACGCCCGCAAAACATGACGTCATGTGCCGTTACCGCCGTTACCTCGCCGCATGACGTCGTCAGTACCATTCCATCAGTATTTGATTAAAACGTTGGCACGTTCAACTATCGTCAGTAAACCGACTTTACAGACAACCATTTTATACTTTTTTTTGTAAAAGAAAAAAATACTTTTTTTTTTAAACTGTAGAACAAAAGTTGACGTATTGAATGTCTATAAATCTAACATCCCCTTGAAAGGATGCAGGCTGATTACCAGTAACCCTGTATAATAGGAGAGCTATGTGACAAGTTTCTGCTTCCTTCAAATGTCAAACGCCCGCGTTTTTGAACGCCCCAGGTTTTGAAATAAGAAAGGCTAGAAGTAAACTGCACTCTACACCGCAATTAGTTTTACCAAAAAAAAACTAAATTGTACTGTAAGGAACATAATTGCATTCCTCAAAGGCATTCTGGAAGAAGTCGCTTTTAGCGATGAGGTCATCATTTGCTTAAATAATTTGAAGTATGTATCTTTTTGTTTACCTATTTATTTATGTGTTGTGGACAATAAAGTAGTATTTATATCTATCTGTCGATTCCTGATATGAATTTTTAAATTAGTTACATACAAACTTCATTAAAATAATTTCAATAGTTTTACGTTAAAGAATAATAAACATCAATTTGTCTTCACATAGTATCATGTTAACAATATTAGTATCGATAAATTACTGCACAAACAAACTGTAACGCCAACCACAATGTCACACACATACGCAGTCAAGCCCCACTGTATGTGCATTCAACCATCTTGATATAAAACAGTATACCGTTATACCCTTCTGCATTTGCCATAATAGTCATCAGTGAAACGGTGCATCACTATTAATCATACCGATATCGATAAAAAAGTGTCAGCACACAAAAGTGCCAGTGTTGTGACGATAATCGAATTAATAAAAAATTAAAATGAAAAACGCGGTTCTGTTTTCGGTTTTGCTGATTGGCGTCGTGAGGTGCAGTGGAATCGACAATGAAGTGAGTACAAAAACTAACGATTTTGCAACACTATTTTGTACTTTAATGTAGGTACAGTTTTTCAGAATTGGTATGGAGCGGACAGTTTCATACTTTAAATTTATATTAAATTATTTTATATTTAAATAAAATGCATAAGTATGAGACCGCTTTGTGAGCCAAGTTATAAATCATGTTGTGTGGATGTATGTGGACTCTTCATGTCTAAAAATATTATACATAGCTCTAGCACTGTTGTCATGGGCAGGCGCATTGCTTACCATCAAATTTTCTTCGTCCTGTCACTACAAAAAATTTAATTGCTATTGACAATTTTTTGTTAAAACTTAACAAACTTAAACGATATTGACAATTTTAATTTGAAGATTAAGGTTTTATAGTTTAACCATAATTTAGAGCGCTACTTAAAACGGCTTTAAGTGCTAAAATTAATCAATCAAGATTCTATGAGATAAAATAACTATTGCCAAACTAAACCCATCTCACTTTGATGATTGCAAAGCTGGATTACTTTATCACATACTATTTGTTTCCCGCGGTGTTCTAGACTTAACAGTATTCTACCGCCAAGCAGTAATGGTATATAACTGGAACATAGTAATGTTTGCAACATTACTGTGTTCCGGTTTGAAGGGCAATGTTTCCAGAGAAATTACTGGGCTTAGAGACATAACATCTTAGATCTCTGAGTGACGAGCGCAATGCAGTAGGTAATTATTTGCACTCTCCATGTTCCTATAGCTCCGTATCACTGTGCTGTTATGTGGCAGGCATGTTTCTTGCCATAAGGCACATGACCTGCTCGTCTCGTCACTCTTTAAAAAAAAACAGTTTTTATACCGTGGTTTGTAAAAAATACAATGGTTTTACGACATAAGCAGCCCACTAACTAATTCCCAATGCTGGGATTTGGGGTCTTCATTACGCAGCTAGGTCATCAGCTTGTATTGTTATATTTGTACCGGCTACATCACGTAGGTAGTCACTCCATATTGCCGCAAGGCGTCCTACACTACGTTAGCATAAAACACGGTCTCTATTCCAAAAGTCGTCCAACGGTTTTCGGAATGCGTTGAGATAATCACCAAATGCAATGTACATGGGCCTTTATTAGCAATATAAATTTACCATAATTTGATTATTAATAAGAGCCTGATGCTGTTCAAAGTATCATTTCACTTGTCTCTGTCTTGATGGTACCAATCGTTAAAGTATTTGCCGTATTTATTGAGGTCATCCCGCCATCGCTCAGTTAGTCTACCATATTGTCGTTTGCGATTTAGCTTACTCTGTTTGGTAGTCTTGGCCCAAAGATCATCCGACATCATAATTGAATTTGCAAAGTTGAAAAATACAGTTTTATTTTATTAAAAAAACACTTTGTAATAAAAAGTATTATCTCTTATTAAAATTTCCAGAGAGGTATTATGAGTAAGTCGTTAAGACGCTCAATCTCCGATAAGTTCTTAAGTTGTTGAAACTTAGCTTTCGAACGATTTTAAAATAGGTATTTGATTAAGTTCTGACGAAAATCGGAAGGGATGAAAGCTTTTGGAGTACTAAGCGTTTGCTTTTGAGTTTTGTTTTAACACTTAGAGATATCATTCAGTGTTATTACGTTTCAAATTATTATTTTAATAACGCCTATTTTATTACCTTTTGGACTATTTTAATAGACACGTATGAAAAGCACTATAAAATCCCAGAGGATGTGGGTGTTTCGTCATCCAGATCGCATATTTTCCTTTTTTCTAGAGCTACGAAACGCATAGTCCTTGTAGAACTTACCGTACCTTGGGAAACTAATATACCAAAAGACCACGCGATGAAACAAAATAAGTATTACGACCTTCAAAAAGAATCAACAAAAAATGGCTATGTAGTTAATTTATACGCTGTAGAAGTAGGAGCGAGACCAGCTAAATCTCTCTATAACCTGCTGAAAGACCTTGGCTTGTCCAGAAGTGCAGTAAGTTCTATACTAGAACGAGTATCTAAAGCAGCACTAGTAGGATCATATCGGATTTGGCTGGGCAGGGAGAGAAATACAAGTAGTGAAGGTGCATGTTGAGGTACGTCACGATACTAGTAAAACTTTTAAAACACATTTTACACCATATTATATACTTAATCTTATGAATTACTAGTGGCCAGTATCAGATCATTTTTTATGGGGCATTTTCAGAATGACAGTTTTGAGTGACGTATGGGTGAAAAGATTTGTCAAATTATTGACATTGACGTATGCTTTTCAAATGTGTCTAAGCCGCCTATTGTGCATATAAGATTACTTTTTTTGACATATCTCTGATTTTATGAAAATACCTCATTGTGCTTAGTTCAGTATTCTATATTATAATATTGCTTTTTGAGGTACGTCACAAACGTCAGGGGCCCCTTAAGCCTACGCCCGAGTCACAAGTCTTGGGGTCTACTCGAGATTTCTCTCTCTGCCACACGATGGACCCGGCACCCGCACGGCGAATCCATGGAATGCTAAAAAGTTCGTCTCTCCATATCGTAACTCTCGTTCATCGAGATTTCGACTGTTTCTAGGGTCCTTCTTCGGTCTCTGAATGTGTGTCTATGATGATATCCATAATATCATTATGCGATAGATTTTTGGTTATAGAAGATGTCTGAATTGAAAACGCACACATACCAACGGAAGCAGCTTACGAGTATTTTGCACAGCAAAGAATCCTACTAATATTATAAATGTCAATGTAGGGATGTTTGGATGTTTGTTGCTCAATCACGTTCTAACGTATGAACGGATCGAGCTGAAATTTGGAATACAGATAGATTATAGTCTGGAAAAACACATAGGCTACTTTTTATCCCGAAAATAACAACGGGAACGAGAATAACGCGGGTAACACCGCGGGGCGCTGCTAGTAAATAATATATGTAGTGAAAACTATAGAGGTACAGAAAATAATTTAAGCATAGTGTCTAAAATAGTGTGTGTATTTTTCCTCACAACATTATCGTCGGAAGGTACGAGTATTCGTATGTTAGGGGTTCTCTGTTCAATATTTCTTTCAGTGACCTTTTTTGTGATGGTTGGTACCATCACACATTATGAGTTAACTAAATTTGATTTCAAGAATACGTACATACAAAAATAGATATTAATCAGTGAAGCCGTTTGTTTTAGATTAACAGGGAAAACTCTTATTCGAATCAAAATAAATTGAAAGGGTTTCCGTAATTCATAAAAGGATTTCCTGCTCTTAAATCGGCTTACCTAACTCAGTGAAGAATTCTTATAATACAATATTGTTTTTTTGACCAGGGCCGGTGGATCGGAATGCACAAAACCGTTTACATTCTAAAGCGAAATTAAATCTTTTGACTGCTGATTTTTACAGCTAACGTTAAAAGCTAGCATTTATTTTATTTAAGTTTTTATTAACGTTCGTCTTCAATTCCTCTTCGAATTCAGCCTTTAAGTTAAAAAAGCGGGTATCATGCTCATTTTTTTACATAGGTAACTAAAAGTGTTGATTGTAACGCAACGATGTCCAATTATAACTTATGCATCAGCTTGGCCACAAGAAGAAACTTGCAGTGCCTTAACCCGATATTGTAAAAAAAAGTCTTTAGTAGACTTTTTTGCATACAAGTATATAAGTACATTTCTATTCAAACATTGATTTATTCATAAATATACATAGCTGTCACATATTTGATGTAAGGACCTACTAATATCAAGAAAATATCAAATAAGAACAAAAACCAACCCAAGCGTAAGCTCATTTACTAAGCAACGCGATATCCAAAACCCCACCCAAAAGTACCTCTTAGAATGGATTTATCTCCTCACTGTGTATGTCCAACATAATTATGTATTATGCGCGTTCGACTCAAATTTTTATATTATTGTTTACTTTTACTTTTTTTTCAAAACATCATTGAGTTTCAAACTAGATTATCTATAGAGTTATCTTTTATGGAAAAGGTGATTTAATAAATCATTATTGACGTGATAACGTCTTATAATTCGGTGAAGCCGGCTGCACACCCGCAAAACATGACGTCATGTAACGTTACCGTTAGTTCGTCCTCCGTGCCATGCGGACGAAGCTGAGCGCTGAGGGCGCCACCCGCCGAGTCGAGTGGTATCACTACTCGCGCTATCAGCGTACTGATTTCTTAAGACGTTCTCACGTTTAACTATCGTCAGTAAACCGACTTTACAGACAACCATTTTTTTATATACACACTTTGACACTCAGAAACCCCTCGACACAGAAAAACTCGTTATTCACTGTTCTTGCTCACTTGGTCACTTCAAGCTTTGATTAGTATAGGGATATTTAGTTACTGTGTTATTCAACAATATAAATTATAAACTAGCAGCGCCCCACGGTTTTACCCGCCTAGTTACCGATTCCGTTATATTTCCGGAATAAAAATAATTCTATGTATTACCCCAGACATCCAGCTTCTGATCCCTTCAGTAGTTATTCATGAAAGAATAACCAATATCTATCAAATCACAAACTTTCGTATTTATATTATAAGATGGATAATGGAGTACCGTTTTTACAAATATATACCGGTATTTCAAAACACGACCTTTTTTATCAACATACCGGTAACAAAGTTTGTTCCGTGCACGTGATTACATAAAAGCTTTTAATGTATTTAACGAGAAAATTGTCGCCTTTTAAACCCTGCAATCCATTTCGCACCTTCTTTTAACCTTTATTTAATCCCATTTAATTCCACGTCTATTTTCCTCTTCCTTATTCTATTATTCTCCTTTATTTCATTAGTTTCTTATTATACACTTAATTAGCCACATTAATTTAATTACTTTCACATTATACGCTTAAATAAATATTTCATTTATGTAATAATAATTGGCTTACTTAACAACTACACTTATCTTACTAGGATTCCGTACCCAAAGGGTAAAAACGGAACCCAATTACTGAGACTGTCCGTCCGTCCGTCCGTTTGTCACCAGGCTGTATCTCAAGAACGGTGATAGCTAGACAGTTGACATTTTCACAGATTATGTATTACCGCTACAAGGACAAATACTAAAAATAAAATTAATATCCCATACAACAAACTTGTTTTTTTACCGTTTCTTGCTCGATTAGTCCGTCCCAAGCAAACTAGATGGCGCCATTAGAAGACTAAAACGCGCAATCGAATCGTTGTTAGAATCATAACGTGAAATTAAAATTTTAGTTAAGCTTTTTGGATGAAAGTATGTCAGCGGAAACTGCGATAGTCCATGTATACGGAATTCGGATTAAAGCCAAAGAGGTCTGCGCTGTTTATTTGCTAATTGTACGAAACCCTTCGTGCGGGAGTCCCACTCGCACTTGGCCGGTTTTATTTATGGTATCATTAAGTTTTTAGAAACTGATGGTAAAGTTATGATAAAATAGTAAAACAATAATTAGGTATATTTTAAACAAATACACGGGTAACTCACGTATAAAATAGTCAGAACAGTCCGTGTATTTCTTTAAAATGTGTAATAACCACGTTAGTTTTCATACTAAAATAATTATATTGTTTGTTACAATAATAAATATACAATGGTTGACACTTATTTGCACGATAATTATCTTAAAGTGTTTTTGTGTGTGTTTTTTTAATAAGCGTGTTCAGTTTTATTTTATTTTTATTATATAACATTTATGAATAGAGTACTTTGACAAAGTAATTTAAATTTTTGACTTGTAAATTTTAAACTTTTGCACTTTGAACTCCAAATGAGTTCAAATTAGGTACAAAAGTAATGTAAATAAATAATCATAAGTAAAAACAATACAGAGGGCTTAATTACGATTTAGATGAGTAACTAAAAAAACAACCTGTCTGTTTTCACTTACAAAAAAAACGTAGAACGAGTATATTGTAGTGTCAAAACGGCATAATATCACTTTTTTCGTTTTAAATAAAGAGTGACGAGACGAGCAGGACATTTGTCTGATGGTAAGCAACATCCCTGCCACATAACAGCACAGTAACACGCAGTTATTGGAACATCAAGAGTCCAAATCATTACCTAGCACTGCACTGCGCTCGTCACCCAGAGATCTAAGATGTTATGTCTCTAAGCCCTGTAATTTCTCTGGAAACATTGCCTTTCAAACCGGAACACAGTAATGTTTGCACATTACTGCTTGGCGGCGGAATAACTGGCAAAGGTGTGGTACTTACCCAGGCGGACTCTGCTAAGAGTCCTACCACTACTAAACACTTCTAGAGTAATAACTGTTCCTTCGCTCTTGCTAATTATGACCAGTAGTCAGAAAGCGATTCTTTTACGTCGCGTGCCTAACGTTATTTACACTATTACAAACTTAAATACACTAAACAGCGACGGTAGTATCGCAATTAACCATTTGATGAACGCAAAAGTCAATAATTTCCCACTAGTTTTGTTAGTTCCACTTCTGTTCACCGACGCTGGTAAGTTTGTTTTACTGTCCTGTAATGAGATTTCATTACTGCGCAGTGTGATTCACGGTTGATAGGTTTGACGAACAATTCGAAAGTAAAATATGGACGGAAAATACGACAGATATTTGTGTCGCGTGTATGCGTAGTAATTTATTGAATATCAATTTTGTAAAATGATATACCTAATTATTGAAACATTTTTAACACATTGGATATTGTTTTTAAATTCTTCTGTGGGTACTGAATGACAATTAAATTTTTATCCAATTACAACGTAATTAAATGGTTAAAGATAGGTATACAATATTTATAATGTTTTTGTATAACAATCTAAGCTAGTGTCTATCCGCCAATTACGTGATGTTAAGCCTTATGATGACACCTAGATACTTTTGATTTTTTTTAATAATAAGTTGGCACTTGACTGTCATCTCGCCTATTGTTAAGTGACTTTAGGGTAACGATGGAGTGTGTTTATTTAGAAGAAACCATATCACTCTTTGATTTGCAGTTGATTTATTTAGAATACCTATCAATATTAATAATCAATTCACTTAATAAACGTATTCCACAGCTTTTATGTTATTTTTGTAAAATTGGAGTCAAACCTTTCTAGTGTAGAGTAGTGTAGTTTGGTAGATTACCAAAATTCTAGCTTTTGGAACGTCAACCCTGAAACGACGTCATTTGAACATAAAAATAATACATAAAAAGAGGTGGTGCTATGAGACACCAGGTTAAAATAATAATAAATAATAATTCATTTATTCACACAGTAAGAAGTTTGTTACAGAGTAGTCTTAGGATTTTAGAAGCTGAGAGTTACAAATTGTCTGAAGTCGCTACATAAAAATTTTGAGCTTCGAATATCAGAACTAAGCCTAAGCTTGTGCTTCAGAATATTCGTGCTCTCACTGGTTTGTTAATTTACAAACATATTTAAGTATTTGTCAATACGAAAAAATACAAATCAAATAAAATGAAACAATACAATTAAAAATTAAAATTGATTAATTAATTAGTTAGCATTTGCACTGCGTCTAGATATGTATTTTTTTTTTTTTTTTTTTTTTTTTTAACTTTTATAGGTTTACACTTGACCGCCATCTCACCTGATGTTAAGCGACGATGCGGTCTACGATGGAGCGTGTTTACCTAGAAAAAACCGATTCACTCTCGATTTGAAGACACATAGATTATAACTAACGGGAAATACCCACTCAGGCAACGTATTCCACAGTCTTGACGTTCTTATCACAAAAGTAGAGTCAAATCTCTTCGTTCGTGTTTTTGGAACATCAACCATGAAACGATGTCGCTTTTTCGAGCTGCGAGCATTCCGATAGAAAAAAGGGCAAGGTGGTATCAGATCGTGCAAATCAGTCGCACACTCTCCGAAGTGTATCCGATAAAAAACCGATAAGCTAGCAATTTTTCGGCGATGTTCAAGACTTTGCAGTCTTTTTCGCACGAGGGTGTCATTGCCTATGAGCCTTTTGGCACGTCTCTCGATCGACTCCAGAGCCTCTAGCTGATACTTAGCTGACGCATCCCAAAGGTGCGAACAGTACTCCATACAGGAGCGAATCTGTGCTTGGTACAACGTGAGCAACTGCTCTGACCTGAAGTACCTTCGCACCTTAGAGAAGACACCCAGTTTTTTGGCAGCTAATTTAGCCTTGGACTCGATATACGACCCAAAGTTGAGCGTAGACGACAAAGTAACGCCCAAAAGCTCGAGATGGTCGGATACCGGCACGGATACACCTCGAAAAGTAGGAGTCTGTAGGAATGGACTCTTTTTTGCGGAAAACAGACACGCCTGCGTCTTTCCCTCATTAAACCTGACCAAATTGGCATCGCCCCATTTAGAGACTGCCTCAAGGGTCAAGTTTAAACGCTCGATCAAACTCTCTCTCAGTGCCTGAGTTTGCTGACTATTGGCTCTAGCGCTAGATTTGTAACTCTCTACAACGGTGCTATCATCTGCGTACCCAAAGATTCCGGGCTTCAACAGATCGTTGATATGTAGCAGGAAGAGTGTCGCAGAGAGCACCGACCCTTGAGGGACTCCGGCATTGATAGCCGTTTGATCCGACGAGCAACCATCAATGACCACTCGTATGGATCGATCCCCCAAAAAGTCCGATATCCACGCTATAAAGCCTGGAGACAAACCATAAGCTGAAAGCTTGCATAAAAGACCATCATGCCAAACCCTGTCGAAAGCCTTCGAGATATCCAGGGAGACTGCAAGTGCTTCCCCGTGCCTCTCGATAGCTTCACTCCAGATGTGAGTGACGTACGCTAGAATATCCCCGGTGGACCGGTTTCGGCGAAAGCCGTATTGTTGGTCACTGAGGAGGTCGTTCGATTCTAGGTACGTCAGGAGCCTGTGGTTTAAGACACGTTCCATAGTCTTGCAGAGTATGGACGTGACCGAGATTGGCCTGTAGTTGGCAGGGTCAGCACGACTACCCTTCTTGGGTACTGGTTGCACGTTGGCAAGCTTCCAAGACTTCGGTACTTGTCCAGTTTCGAGAGAGAGTTTATACAGGCGCGTCAGTATTGGAGACAACTCAGGCGCACAAGCCTTCAACACTACGGCAGGAATACCATCAGGGCCACTAGCTTTATTCACGTCCAGATTGCGTAGCACTTTGCGAACCTCTATTTGGCGAATATGTATGTTTGACATAGAAGTCGGACAACCAGGTGAAGTAGGAGGTGT
Source organism: Ectropis crepuscularia (assembly GCA_963693475.1). NCBI lineage: Eukaryota > Metazoa > Arthropoda > Insecta > Lepidoptera > Geometridae > Ectropis > Ectropis crepuscularia. The sequence continues at coordinate 15,158,436 of OY856361.1, read as the reverse complement.
CGCGCTACCAGCATCTAGACGCGAAGATTCCGCAAACTGAGATGCAAACAAGTTTGCTTTCTCCATTGCATGGTGAGCCAGTGTCTCATCAGGTTTCAGCATTGGAGGTAGTGAGGGGCGGCAGAAGTTCGATTCGACCGATTTAGCTAGGGACCAAAACGCTTTGCTGCCCGCAGGGTACGAAGCTAGTTTGTTCCCTATTCGACTAATGTGGTCAAAACGAGCCCTCTGAAGAACCTTTTTGCATGCCTTAGCAGCCTTGTTGAACGCTTTCTTCTTCTGGTGTATGTCCCTTGCCTTACGCTGTCGAGCATCAACCCAGGCTAGGTAAGCCTCATGTTTAAATGCTTCAGCACTTTTACATTGAGGACCAAACCAAGGGCGAGCTTTGCTGGATAATGCCACGTCGGAGTATGGAATGAAATATTCCATAGCCGTTAGAATTACATTAGTCACAGCATCCGCGCAGGTTGAAGGATCACCAGAAGTGAAGCACAATGACTGTCATGGGTAAGATGCAAAAAATGAGCGCATCTCGTCCCAATCTGCTGACTTGTATCGCCACAACCGCCGGTTGCCTCTAGGGCTGGGATCAGGCGGATGGTAGACGGATACCGATTTCACCAGACAGTGGTCGGAGCTGCCTAACGGCGAAGATACCACCACGGAATAACGGTCTGGATCAGTTGTCAGCAGAAGGTCTAAACAATAAGGTGTATGCGACTCAACGTCGGGTACCCTTGTGGCCTCTTGGACCAGCTGGGTTAGGTCTAACGATAAAGCTAGCTTTCTCGTTTCCTGCCCAGCGTGGTCAGTGTCCCGGTATGGGTACAGCCACTCCTTATGATGACCGTTAAAATCCCCCAGTAACACTAATTGGGCTGAAGGGTACTTCTGTTGCGCCGCGTCCGCCGCCTCACTTAAATATTCCGTAAGCCTAGTTGTCTCCTGGTCACCGCTGTGCGACCGATACACACAGGCGTAGATAATTTTGTCTATGCCTGTGTCTATCAATACCCAAAGAACGGAGAATCTTGTGTCCTCTAGATTACGGAGACGCCGACAGCAGATGTCGTCACGGGCGTACAGGCACACACCAGCACGAGGCCGGAATTTGTGCTACAGAGTGTAACCTGGATACGTTAAGTACGCCACGTCCGACGGACAACCTATCTGCGTCTCCGTAAGAAACAAGAGCGACGGCTGCTCAGTCTCGAGGTGATGGTGGACTGCTGAGAGATTTGAGTGCAGACCTCGGATATTCGTGAGGTGCACTTTAATCGACAAGGCGTGCAGCCGCTCTTTAACTTTGTTCCTTTTATTTACTTTTTTCATGTTTTTTGTTGAGAGAGGATCGGTGGGAAAAACGGCAGTAGAACGAGGCCGCACACTACTGACCATTGGTCACAACACACAACGCAAATACATCATTGGGGAGCTAGCCTGGAGACTGCGGGGACGCCCGAGCCCCCCCGGGGATGTCTATCTGGCCTTGTCATCCGGTCGCCAACCGGCAGGATAGCGCATCCCGGGATTTTTCGCTAGATGGCGGGGCAGCCTTTCATGAGTGGCTAGCTCACTACTTGGGCCCCCAACTATCTGCGGTCGGTCGCGGCAACCGTGCCTCGGATCCCGCTACCCTCCAAGACTAGCTTCCCGATGTACATTATTGGTGTGTGACAGACCGGTCTTGTAGTTATGCAGCAACTGTTCTGACCCGTTTTCCCCTAATGGTGTCACTAGACAACACGCCGGAACACGGCTAGGCCGCTTGGCGTGACTTAGTCTAGTGGGTGGTCACCAACCACGGCCGAGGCCTACCACCGGTAGTTTGTCACCTGATTAGCACCACCCAGGGACCACGTGTGGGGTTTCAATATATAGGTGCTTCCCCACGGACGAAGGTGACTCGGTCCCCAAAATGATGTATGTGTGTGTCTCTCTCTCTCTCTGTGTGTGTGGGTAACTGAATGTGTGCATGTGCATTTTTGTGCTATTTATTCGGATTTTTGTAGATATTTTAGCTTAAATAAGGTAGGAACGAAGTTTCTTCGGATAATACAGAAGCAACAAAATTTGCAAAAAAAAATTATCCTTAATTTTATTATTTATGGTACGATCATCTGAAAAATGAATTTGGCAACACTGGTCACGGGCAGTTTTGTTTGTATGTTTTTTACGCGTAACTTCCGTTGCATATTTTTCTCGCGTTTTTAGTCTGAATTTTTTTTCAATCTGCCTATTTAGCCTATTGGTAAAAGGAACTTATTTCCAATAAGAGTTCACTTTGCTTCACTTTTTTTGCTATAAGTACATATTTATAATAATGGTCTGAACACAAACATGCTTGCAGAGCTTAAATGCGGTGTGTAGCGTGACAAACGATGGAGAACTGACAGTTATCTGAATTCTCCGTCAATTTCAACTTAACGGCTATTTATTTACGTCATATAGTTTCACGTCGCGTGTCGTTAGGCGCTGCTCAAACGTAGACAGATTATTAAGTTTCCAGTTACCAGCATCAAAAACTTTTTGATCGTATTTTGTGTCTACTTATGGACACAAAAAACAAACTAAGTTTGCGCTGGGTGTGCATGATTGTATACTGGTTCTATAGACAGCAATTATTCAGTTTATATCAGACACGGCACAAACATAAAGTGTCCAAGTTTCCGTTTTGCCTAAATGAGATATTCTGAGGCAACTGAACGAAACAACAAAATAATAAATAATTAAAGACATAAAATGGTTTAGAAGAATAAGTTTTTTTTTTTCGTATGGAGTTTGTTTTTGATGATATGAGTAATAAGGTTTAACTTGAAGATATAGATATTGTATCTATCAGAAAAAACCTACTCAGCAATTTATTCCATATTTAGATCTTTGAATCCTAATTCATGGATAATGAAAAAATTGCTTTTACGAACTACAATAGAAAAAAAGTGCAAGGCGATATTAGATCATGTTGATCAGTTGCACACTCTATGAGTTGTATCAGATAAAAACTCAATAAGCTAACAGCAATGTTCATGATTTTGAAGAATTTTCTTTTAATAAAAACATAATCTAACTTCTTTCAGTTAGACAATAAAATGAAAACCTTTCTTCGTAAATGAACCTTTTCATTTATGGATTCACTGTCTATGAAGAAAATTAAAGTAAATCATTATGAACAGCGTCCCGATTCACTATGACCAATAAGCTTACACAATTAACCAGAATAAATTGACCCTAAGAGTTACTGTGGTCCTTCGCAATCATAAATCTAGATATACTGGCTTTTGCTAGTGTTTTGTTTATTGGTAACTGTGGATATGATCATTATAGTTTGAATTTAGTAATTCTGCGTACAAAGGCTATTGTTAGGAGTTTAATACAAACTGGAAGGTATGAAAATTGATTTTGTTTTGTATTTTAACGTTAATTAAAATACATTGTAATAAAAATGATCGTCAAATTCAAATCGCCACCTTCATGACAATGCGCTGTACTGGTCGCAGCGATATTTCTTTTTTCAGTAATATTGATCAAATGGTGGAAACATTTCCCTTTAAACTTAACTTTACATGCTCAACTCGTGTTAACACATCTCTCTTAATTGTAGACCAAGGGAACGTAGAAAATTTAAAATCTATTTGAACATGCATTGTGCAATTGCCAGTTTAAAATGTCCCGCGGTTTTAAACGCGTTTTGCCCGTTTCTATTATTTTCTCGCAATAAAAAGTAGCCCCTGTGAAATTCCAGATAAAACTACTACTACCATTCTAAATTTCAACCTTTAACGTTCAGAAGTTTGCCAACAAGCACCCAAACATTCAAACTTTGACATTTAAAAAATTAGTAGTGTAGGTAATTTTACCGTCTATAATAAACAAAAAACTTAGATTCTGAACTGTTATTTCAATCTCAAAAAGAAAAAACAATAACTGTTATCAACCATAGTATGAATGGATGTTTGGATGTTTGTTGCTCAATCACGTCCTAACGTATGAACGGATCGGGCTGAAATTTGAAACACAGTTAGATTATAGTCTGGTAGAGACGAACTTCTTAGCATTCCATGGATTGACCGTGCGGGTGCCGGGTCCATCGTGTGGCAGAGAGAAAAATCCCGAGTAGATCCCGAGACTTGTGATAGGGCGGTAGGTTTAAAAGGGGCCCCTTTGTGACGTACGTCAACACTTACCTTCACTACTCGTACTTCTCTCCCTGCTCAGCCAAATCCGATATAATCCTACTAGTGCAGCTTTCGATACTCGTTCTAGTATAGAACTTACTGCACTTCTGGACAAGCCAAGTTATCCCGAAATAACAACGGGAACAACGGGAACGAGAACTACGCGGGTAACACCGCGGGGCGCTTAATAATAAATGTGTCAAAATGTCTTTAAAATCAGCAAACGTGTTATAAAGTCTTCTCAAGTCAACCAAAACAGAATAAGATATTTACTTATTCGTATTTCGGAGAAGTTTAATTTTATTTCCACTTTTCCTCTTCTGAACTTCATAAGTTGAAGCAGTTAACGGTTTTCTAAGTGCTTTTAAGAGTATTAACATTTTATTAGAGTTCGACGCCAGCGTAGTGATGTTAAAAGCAGGCTGTACATTTTTGTCGATAGATTGTTGAAGCCACTATGTACCCGTTCCGATTCAATCCGAGCAAATTATTCGGCATAACAGCTTAAGCAGCTCTCACTATATTCCCACTGGTAGCCCTCGGGGTTTTGTTAAAAGGTGAGAGTCAAGGCCATAATTTACTTTCCTGCCCAAGTGCAAGTTTGGCGATGACATAAAATGTTTTCAAAATGTGTTGTTCTTGTAATACGCCCGTTTCCTCAGGATATCTTTCTTTATTTTTGACGTAAGTACTGCCTTTGCTTAGTTTGGGGTTAATGGTATTGAGTGAGAAATGTTCAACAATTTATATTCTAATGATAAATCGTTCATCTGAACTCGGTATTATATTGGTAGGTGTACCTAGGTGTTTTTTAACCTTTTCTCTTACGATTTTCAGATCAGACACGTTTACTAATAGAGTTCTACGTCTCCAAATATGTATTAAGCCTCATAACTAAAAATACTTCATGCATAAATATACGATTCACATGTTATAGATTCAAAAGAACATGTCACTTCTCGCAATTATTGTATTACGTCCATGTATAGAATACGATCTATTATACGGAGTTCGTGCGACGTCATCAAAATAGCTGTATTTACTAATTTTATAACATATTTGCTCGTAAAGGGTCTCTTATTGGACCAATTTCTGTATCGTAATGTATCTTATTACGCACTTGTGCTGTAATGTGTAATGTAAAACGCACGGTTTCAAAATGCTCCGTCCACAGACTAGGTAGAGAGATATGCTCCGTCTAAAACGAACGGTACCTATTTAAATCTTAGTAAAGAGTTTTTATGTAAGAAAAGTGTGGCCAACATTTTATGAATAAAATTAACTTTGAGAGGTAAAATATAATAAAGAATTATTTAATTCGTTATTTTAAGTAATTTTGATCATAAATTACTTTAATTTTTCTGTAACAAAACCAACAAAAATATTAATTTATTTTATTAACTAATGGCATACCGGCTGGTTCTGTGCCGTTGCTTAAAACAAAGGCGCCGATGCGCGCGCATTGCTAATCTGTGATCCATAGTGATTACTAACTCTGTGCTGTGATCAAGTAAATATTATTCCGCGCGTTTTTTTTCGCTGTATTGTTTTTATTTGAAAATGTCGTCAGAGTTTTGTTTATTTCCTCGCAAATATGTTATAAAACGTCGTATGACATACGTGCGCTTTGATAATTACCGCACTTATATCATAATGTACTATTACCGAGTAAATGTTTAAAATTTGGTTGATAGTAATTTTGACCAAATAAATAAGAAACGAAATAACGTAAAATAAAGAATGTTCCATATGCAAAGGTACCCAAATCAATGGCTGCATTATCCTTCTTATTGTCTATCATCTGCACCAAAAACACAGTCACAGTCACAGTGGACATCACCACCCTGATTACGTAAACGGAGTCCAATGTGAAGGAATCGGTTTTTTTTTTCTAGGTAAGCACGTACACCGCATCATCGCTTAACATCTGATATGGCGATCAACAAACAAAATGTCAAAGATAAATGGTAGGTATCGGTGAAAATAAAATAATCATAAAGCAATCATTAAATTTGGTGATTTAGACGAAATGAAAATGAAGAAACAAAAAAAAATGAGGAATGAATGAATGAAAAGAAAAGAAGTGAATACTTTAGTAACTGAATACTAATACTTATTATATTGTTTAATTTAAAAAATCTTAAATATTAAAAAAATATTTTTTAAAATCGTCATATTCGATTGAATGCGGTTAAAACTTAAAAATACTATTTCCACGTTTTTACCGTTTTATCTACTTTATCAAATCTATAGCTAACTATAACTTACAACTGAAAACATTTATCGATAAAATCGACATCACTATTTGAACATTTGCAAGCAAAAGAATAAACCTTTGACGAGCATATTTTCATGACTTTAAAGTATTTTCACCCTTTACGAGATTGTTAAGAGTTTAATAAAGTGTTTGAACCCTTTTCACTGGATTCTTTTACAGTTTATTGTTTTAGTAATAAACGTGTAATTATTTTTTTATCGCTAGCTGACCCGGCGAATTTTAAACCGCTAATAAAAGTTTTCTGAACGCATCCTAGTAGAGTACTAGCTGAACCGTGCGCGTGTCGCTACGCCATCTATCGAAAATTGGTCGTACCAGTTCAAATTTTCAACAAATTCGGTTACCTTATGTTGTAATGACGCAACGTTTAAAACATTGACACATGCTGTCACGCAACAAAAGCAATATTTTTCCCGTTTTTTGTTAATTTTTCATTCCAGCTACGCCCCTGTTGATAGTAGCATAATGTTAAATAGCCTATAGCCTTCTTCGACAAATGGACTACCCAACAGAGTAAGAATCTTTAAATTCCGACCAGTAGTTCCCGAGATATTTGCGTTCAAACAAACAAACTCTTCAGCTTTATAATATTAGTATAGAAGTATAGATGTAAACCTTTCCCAATTTACGTCCCTGAGGCAGCTTCTGTCACCTGTCTTGGTTCTTAATTATTTTTGACATTACATCCACTTTAAATTATCGTAATTTAACATACCTAGTATTACTATTTGACATTATCTTATACCTTTAAACGAGCAATTCTTGTACCTATATAAATATGTATATATATAGAATCTGAATCTCGGAAACGGCTCGACGGATTTGCATGAAATAATGTATGCAAGGGGTTTCGGGGACGATAAATCGATCTAACTAGGTTTTATTTAAAAAAAACGCATATTATGCGCGTTTTTAGACAATGAAAAACTGTCACATTAGACATTAGAATGTGAAGGTAAATTTCGCCGCATGACGCGACAGCATAATTAGCTCAGACGGAAAGTCAGGCGCTCATAGCGGTCACGAATTAGTAGCTTCGGGTTCGAATCCAGACGGGTTCTCTTTTTTTTCAATTCGTTTTTTTAAGAAAATCTATTTCTTGGAGTCTTTTATCTGTAGGTATCTAAGTATATATAGTATTTAAACCGAGCAAAGCTCGGTCACCCAGGTACTATTATTTAATTGAGACTATTATTTTGACTGGAATCTTATAATAACCATAATGTGTAATGATGTTATTAATATTTCATAATTACATATGATATGTATGTGTGTGTGAATAAATGAGCATAATGATTGTATGAAAAGAGTATATATATAGTATAGGTTTCGCTACTTCTTCCTTTTTTGCAACACATTGGTTTCCTCGCGATATTTTGCTTCAGCGTTATAGTCAACTCGGTGATGACAAATTCGGTATTTGGGAAAAAAACTCAGAAATGGAGTTCGTACCAGCGGATTTACGATTTGAAAATTAAGCTTTTTTACAAGACCACCACAACTTTTTTATTTCTCTTAATTTGGCCCAATAATCAGTGTAATATGATACTTTTTTTTTTTAATAAGTGACGAGATGAGCAGGACATGTGCCTGATGGTAAGCAACATGCCGGTCACATAACAGCACAGTGACACGCAGCTATTGGAACATGAAGAGCCCAAATCATTACCTAGCACCCCACTGCGCTCGTGACCCAGATATTTAAGTTGTTATATCTCTAAGCCCTATAATTTCTCTTGAAACATTGCCCTTAAAACCGGAACACAATAATGTTGTAAACAATATGCCTGCTACATAACAGCACAGTGACACGCAGCTATTGGAACATGAAAAGTCCAAATCATTACCTAGCACTGCACTGCGCTGATCACCCAGAGATTTAAGATATCATAACTCTAAGCCCTGTAATTTATCTGGAAACATTGCATTTCAAACCGGAACACAGTAATGTTTTCACATTACTGCTTGGCGGTAGAATAACTGGCAAAGGTGTGGTACTTCCCCAGGCGGACTCTGCTAAGAGTCCTACCACTACAGTCTACTATGTCATTGCATTATACCACAGGCTTAGTACCACCGTCAAATATCCCATTTATTTCTCGATCGCACAAGCGATCTGTTTAACCATATATTTTATTCCCCTTTAACACCTTCTCAACCCTAGTACACCCGTTGCCACGACACAATAACCGCTGTCCCACAATTTTAATATCCAGACATTCTGACAAACTATTCACACCTTTGCGAGTTATTCTAATACTCTACCGCCAAGAAGTGATGTGTAAACATAACTATGTTCCGGTTTGAAGGACAATGAAAGACTTTGTTTCCAGAGAAATCATAGGGTGAAGATATAAATCGTCTTACGTCTGTGAGTGACGAGCGCAGTGCTAGGAAGTAATTTGGATTCTTCAGGTTCAAATAGCGCAGCACTGTGATAAGGAACAGGTGTGTTAAGACATAAGATGCAAGATGCACGTATTCCTCATGCATGTCCCGACACTCTCAAACTCACTGTCAAAAAAAGAACCGTGTCTTTTTGAGAGTGCCAATAGAAGTCAATTTAGTAGTGGTAGGACTGTCCGCCTGGGGAATTGCCACGCCTTTTCCAGTTATTCTACCGCCAAGCAGTAATGTGAAAACATTACTGTGTTCCGGTTTGAAATGCAATGTTTCCAGAGAAATTACAGGGCTTAGAGTTATGATATCTTAAATCTCTGGGTGATCAGCGCAGTGCAGTGCTAGGTAATGATTTGGACTTTTCATGTTCCAATAGCTGCGTGTCACTGTGCTGTTATGTAGCAGGCATATTGTTTACCATTAGGCACATGTCCTACTCGTCTCGTCACTCTATACTATAAGAAAAAGTGAATACTTGAACAATTACTATTACGTACATACACAATATATGTATCGGTATCGGTACAGTTCATTTGTTTATCCCACCGCAAAATATGCTCAAAGCGCCTAAAAAAGTTTTCAAACATTAGCAAAAGTGTGGCGTCTAAGTAATTACGTAGGCGTGTACGTAGACATACGCTTTCATGCTCTAGTGTACTACTTTCCGCGTTATAATTGATACGCGGGTGTTGAATGACAGGACAGGTAATGGGAACACTTTCTTGACAACCGGATGCCTCTATGTGTCAACTTGACGTTACTTAATTACGGGAACCTTTTAGAGGTTTTGCGGTGTATTTCAACCCTAAATGGATTTTATACGGTCTTGTGTATGATGGCGCGGCCAAGATACGTCGTGAACGGTGCAGAATTCGAGTAGAACTATAAGCAAATGACTGCCAATTTCTTTGGAAGACTGCTACAGAACAGTCTGTTTAACGTTGTACGTGCTGGCTAGATCATTTTCACATTATTAATAATATATATTCACAATATTATATATATATTTATATATGACAAGAAAGCCCTTGAAATGTTGTTTAGGTACTATTATTGTATTAACTTCTAGGTCCTTACCACATTAATTAATCCTGTCACGAAAAACAAAGTTTACATTTCACGACCGTTGTAAAAAAGTTGTGGATTTCACAGCACTTCGATGTTATTACGCTTGTTTACTAATAAAAGAACACAATACATAAATAATATTAATTTTAGCACATTCACCATAACTTATTTAGTAGATTACAATAAAATAAAACCGTTTTCACATTTTCTGGTTTAACTCTCAGTTTGTATGGTGACTAAAACTTACGTTAAGTGTAAGGTGGAGACTCAGGGACTCTGAAATGCAAATAAGAAAAAAAAATACTTGTAGTGAAACAAGATATTTCATTTTCATTTGGTATGGTAACACAGTTACTGAACTATTATCCTTAAACATTAGACATAGCAATATTTATTTACATTCATTTTAAAATACACTTTACATTCCGTCCTTAAAATCACACAAAAATATACATAGCCACGTTGTACCGCTTAAACTTACAAAAAAATTAACTGGAATCTTTTTAAACTTTCTAAATTAGGTAAACATAATAGTCTTCTTGACAAATAAAACTAATTCTAAGAAAAAATTAAACAAAAAAAAACGTGCAGTGATTCAATCACTAGTACGTACACAACATTGCCTGCAAACTTTTTTCGAACGAGTCAAACAACCTGAGTTACAATACTACGCGGTTTTTATTTTTATTTATTTTTTTAGACAAAGAAAATAATATTTTGACTGTTCACGAGGTAATTTGTTTTTATTTGTTTCGTCAACATCATTTGACTTCTCGTCGTCATTTTTAAATGTGAAGTTGTCTTCTTTTTCTTCATCGTCTCCTTTTTCTTCGAAATTTTCTAGCCAGTCACTAATAACAAAATAACGGATATTTTGTTTAGATTATTGGATGTCGTTTTATCAATCTAAAACAATAAAAATTACTGTATTATATATAGGAACACAATAAAACAATATTTTTTTTGTTACATAAAGTGTATGGTGGTGTCCATGGGACTCCGAAAGGATCAATAAATCACATTTCTTCACGCACGACCTTTTGCCTCCGCGTTGGCCGTAAAATTAACGGAAGCTACTGAAACGCACAGCGCTGTAGCCGCATTTTTTGAAAAAATATTCACCAAAACAATTTTACGCGGAGTCCCTGGACCTACCCTACAAATTAAGGGTTAAAAAAAAGTTCTTCGTCTTGGGTCAAAATGGCGTCGGACGATTGCAACACAGAAATGGCGTGCTGGCATCCGTATTTTTAGATCAAATTAACCTTTAAATTTAACAAAAAAATCTTAAGCTCTTTTTTCCAATAAAAATAAATAAATTGGAAATGGTTTTCTGATCCGTATCAGTAAAACAATAAAAGTGATACATCACTTAAGCAATATAAATAATCAATGGGCTTATTACGCTAATATAAATAGTACGAATAGTACGATCCTGGTCAATCTATAGTCAAGATCCCCCGTTCAAAGCTATTTTAAATTAGCGACCGCTTATCCAAAGTCCAGCACTATTGACAAATGAGTTTAGTTTAGTTTGTGCCGCTAAAATCGACGGTAATATCTCAGTTTGCTTATCACTTGACCTGCAAAACAAACAAACCGTCGTTAACACAACTTCGATACAATAGCATCGAGCTAATTGACTTATTCCCATCGCATATTTCTTTACCTTAGTAATTAATTACTGCCATCTTGGTAATATTTGTCACGGTCCCTGTTGTTCTCAGTATATAATAATGTCTCTGACAGTGTAGTTAATCGTATGATACATGCCTAGTTCATCTATTGTACTAATATTAGAAAGCTGAAGAGGGCTTTTTCTTGAACGCACTAATCTCGGGAACTACTGGACCGATTTCAAAAATTGTTTCACCGTTGGAAGTTGTACGTGATCTTCAAGTGCTATAAGCTATAGGTATATTATATATATATTATGTACTACGGGCGAAGCCGGGATCGACCGCCAGTATAGTAATATATAAGTAAGTTTTATAACATAGTGTGATCTAAGCCCGCACTTTACGCTCGTTTTTCCGTGACTTAAATTGCTATTTTTACGCTGTGCAATAAAAAACTACTTCAGTCACATGTATCGTAATTTACAGGATATGTTTGTGTGCCCTGGTAAGAATGAAAAGTGACTTTAAAATATGTATTTTTATTCAGTTTACTCACGTAAAATTAAGTCTTCTAAGTTTTTTCCATCATATACTGCATAAAATTCGCGAATTTAATAAAAATCAGATTAGATCTATAATCAAATTATTTTTCAAAAGCTTCGAAACTAATTTCTTAATTTACTCTGCTTAAAATTGTAATTAAAAAGTTTTCCAATAATCGTAAAAATTCACATCCTCAGTTACGAGAAAATAATGTATATTGTCGCGTTTTGAAATTTTCAACCTTATTGCTACTGTACTTTTGGGTTGTTTTTAAGGCTGTAAATAGAGTTGTAGGCATCACTTAGATGCCTTGTTCTAATTAACTCATGAAGTCTTGAAAATATGAAGAAGCTATGAAACAGTTTTAACAGTAGGTACTTTATTAAGAAAGCTAAATTAAAATGAAGATGTTTACTAAAATACTTCTTGTGGTAGGACGCTTTGAGAGTCTGCCTGGGATACCAACCACACTTTATCACTTATTCTATCTTAAAGCAACAATATGCAAACATACTGTGTTCTGCTTAGAGCAATATTTTCAGTAAACTTAAGGGGCAAAAAGATAAACCATCTTATATCTCTTTTAGCTCAGTGCTGTGCTAGGCAATGACTTGGACTCTTCGTAATCAATTCGCAAGGTGGTTACCATCAGCGATATGCATATAGGTATATTATAAAAAATGACATCTAGTTAGATAAACTACTTAGACTAAGCATTTCAAAATTACCCATCGACTGATCAAAATCTATAAATAATTCAAATGCTGATGTGAGGCTATCGAACATTATTTTACCGACAGTAAAATTATTTTGGACTTAAGATTTTTCACGTAGTGGATGAAATGGTACTTGGTGGATAATCTCGTGTCATTATGATTTACGATATCTTCCACTTGCAATTAAAAGGAACAAGAAAATAAGGGTGTGAGCTAACTCCACCAAAGGGACGGTTCGCCATAAAACTGCCCCTGTGTTATTAATATTTAATTGATATAGTTATGTTCATCGACTTTTGTTCACTTTTAAGGTCAATGGTTTAACTAAATTATGTAAAGTTAGGGGATAATGAGTTTATTAATTTATGAAGGTGCAAGGCCCTACGAGCATGGAATATTGAGTCCCGTATGACATTCCTTCAATTGCCGTCTCAAAACCCATACAAATCCTACTAATATTATAAATGTGAATGTATGGATGTTTGGATGTTTGGATGTTTGGATGCTTGTTGCTCAATCACGTCCTAACGTATGAACGGATCGGGCTGAAATTTGGAACACATATAGATTATAGTCTGGAAGAACACATAGGCTACTTTTTATCCCGGAAACACCGGGAACAACGGGAACGGGAACTTCGTGGGTAACACCGCGGGGCGCTTCTAGTATGTAATATAGCCTAGACTATGATTAGAACAATCATGAAATTTGAGTAAAATCTCTCCGTTCGAATCTTTGAAACAACAAACATGCTTTTAAAAAAAAAATCTCTAATAACCAAACAATCAACTGCAATGAAAAAAATGCCCTTTAGAATAAGTCGCTCTCAGCAGCCAAAATTGTAGAAGAACTAGCTCTACCTAATTTAAAACCCTTTTAACTGTTAAGTTAACCCCACAACGAACAAGCACTAGTAGAACAAGCGAAAGCAAACTTCTACTAATTATTTATTATTCTAAAATTATGACTTATTTTTTCAAAAATTGGTTAAAATAATATTTTTAACTTTATATGGAATGTAAACAAAAAAGTGTACATTTTTTTAGATCTCAATGAACTGAGAAGAACTCTACTAATACTCAAACAGCCAAAAAAAGATTTCAAAGAATCAAGAAAGTTTTCTTCCTATTTTGAAGTAAATTAAAAATGTAGCATGTAAGCATGAATGGGCTAATAAAAATTCAAACTAAACTAAATTATTAGAGAATTTTCTAAAATGGTTCCATTTTAATAATAGCATGACGATTACCAGTTTTCTTCTCATAGAAACTAACAAGGCGTGAACTTGCTTTGTTTAAGATAAAGATCATTCACACGGACACTACGCTTAAAACAATTGTCAGGTTTTTGTAGAACTATAGAGCAACATTATAGTTCCATAAGCAATAGGCCTCTCCATGATAGCACAGGAGCACGTAATCATTTAACCACAAATATACCAAAGCAATAGCCTAGCATTGCGCTTTCAATCCCGAGGTATGAGATCAAATTATACTACATTGCAAATATTTGTGTGATGTTTATTAAGTACTTATGTATTTAAAACAATATAAGTATTATATCAGCTATCTGGCCGCCATCGTACAAGCTTTGCTTAGTTTGGGATCAGATGGTGTTGTGTGTGAATTGTCCACTAATATTTATTTATTTATCTTTGTATGAGATGAATTACCTCTTTGCCGTGTTAATTCTCTGGAAACAAACCTTATAATCGGAATACGGTAATTGTACGTTATTGCTTGGCGATCGAATAATTGGAAAAAGTGTAGTAGGTACCTACTTCACCAGACCGACTCTACAATGAGACACTAAAAAAATATAAATAAATAAGTAAAACAAACGTTCTTTTGACTTATAGTAACGTGCCAATGTAAATCATTAATTACGGGATATTTAAGAGTGCGCCTAAAGCCAGGGAAAAATCTGTTTTCACCCGCGCGACGCGTTTCTTAATACGATATACATAAAGTCGAGAATAGCATGACACAGTTTGGAGGAAAAATCAATATTAAATCAGGAGTCCATTTTTGACCAAGTTTTATTAAATTACTCAATAATTAAACATAAATTTAAAAAAGTGTTCGGTTACTTTACTAGAACGTACAATTAGGAATTTTATTACCAAAAAATAATGTGGGGTCATCGCTGATAATTTCGAGTACTCGAATTAAAACGGGTTTTTTCGGTGTCATTTTTATTTTTATATTGTAAAAAACTCTGATCTATTTTTAAAATTCTATTCGGTTATTGTGCTTCTTCTTGATTGTACCCACGCGTCAATATTTTTTTTGTCATAGTTTTTAGTTTCTCTACTTCAGTGAGCGGCGTCGAAAATGTCCTTTTTTCGTTTTCTGGCACTAGGCGCCCTCTTAAGACAGAATAAATTCTCGATATTTCGGTGCAATTTCACTGAAACCTTGCAATGTACTCAGACTCAGCCCAAAAGTAAGACATAAAACTGTGTATAAATACCAGGCACTGACAACAGTGAAGCGTTTCCTTTACAATTTATGTCAAACGGTTTACTGAAAATAAAGTATATAAACCAAAATACTTAAAAACAAACCATCAAAACTAACATTGAATAACATTGAAGTGATGAGAAATTTGTTAAACTTATTCTAATAAGCATTAAAATAGTTTAACATTTACATTGCAAGCCATTAATTACTGTCTGATCCACCTTTACGACGCGGCATTGTTCGGGAAATGAGAAAACGCGATCGTATCGCGCTTCTTTGTCTCACCTTGATTAGTTTTCGATTATTGCGGTCTGAAGATCGATGGCCATGATAATGACTAATAGGATTACTAAATCGATACAGACAGATTATTCTCTAAAAGCTATAGTGATAACAGCTGGCTTTTACCTAATTCAATTTGTGCCTTTATTAAGAAAACTAAAATACAATGAGAACTACACTACGCTACATACCTAGCTAATTACACTAAGCACATCTGAATCATCGACAGACCAATGAAGGTCTACAGATAATCAAGATGTTCAAGCTCGTTATTTGTAGGTACGTCATAATGTGGATCTACGGTCTCCGAACTAGTTAAAAACTGTATTTCTGAGTCCGGTGGCCTCCTCCCAAGCCAACATGGGTTACTGTTATATTCAGCTACAAATGTAAAATGCTATATGGCCGCCATAGTACAAGCTTTGCTTAGTTTGGGGTCAGATGGTGTTGTGTGTGAGTTGTCCACCAATATTTATATTTATTATTTATAAATAACTTTATCAGAATCAGAATTAGAATCAGAATCAGAATGTCTTTATTGCGTAAACTGTGTACAAAGATGTTTTACAGTAGAGATATAGACACAACAGTTTTACCCTTTGCGGGCATGCAAAAATAAGCCTCTTTGGTATGAGGTTACATAACAATCAGATACGATTAGGGATTAATTAAACTAATTAATAAATCTAACATTACTTTAAAGTTATTTAACTCTATCTATACTTCAAACAAAAATAAACAACAGAGACAAAGAAGTTTTGAGTGAACAAATAACATAAGAATTAACTTAAATAATTAAATATAATAATAAAATAAAATAAAATAATTTTAACAAAAAAAAGAACCGACTTCAAACAGTAAACTAAAAAGTAAAAAATAAATCTATTTACCACAAAGTACAACGTATTTTGATTAATTTGAACAGACATGATTAAATAAGTATTTAACAATTCTGAAATCGGTGCCAAGTAAAACAACTACAGCTGAAGCTAACATTAGTAGAGTAGTAAATCGAACTAACATTTGGAACACAGACAAGTTTTTGGGGACATATGTATGATAGACAGGAAGGTTGTTGCAACATTGACTTGGCACCGACTTCAGAATGGTTAAATACTTATTTAATCATGTCTGTTCAAATTAATCAAAATACGTTGTACTTTGTGGTAAAGAGATTTATTTTTTACTGTTTAGTTTACTGTTTGAAGTCGGTTCATTTTTTTTGTTAAAATTATTTTATTTTACGATTTTAAGTGATGGTTAGATGAATAATTCTTGAATTCTTCAATCTTGACTAGTAGAATAATATTCACTATGATAAAGTGTTCAAATCCAGGATGGTCGGTGTACTCAGACCTGTAAAATGGTCCTCAGTACCCATGTGGGTACCAAGTTCTCATCAATATTTAAGAGTACATGAATCAAGCAGAAACACTAGCTACTGTAAACCGTTAAACAGTTCACATAACTGTCTTTTGTCTTCATCGTCAGACCCCTAATAATAGTCACATCCCACCTAGTTATGTGTAAAGTGCTCATCGATACAGCTTTATCAAGCCTATACACAAGGTAACTGCTGTAGATCGTTGAGGATTAGCCTCGACTGTTTTTCGATTCCTTCATCGGATCGACTCCAGACCTTCATTCAATTGTAGTGCTCTAGAATACTTAATTGAAACATTTTCAAACGCACTAGTCCACCCTTGCAGTTTTTAAAGGTCTTACGATTAATTAATTAGTTACAACGCGATTGAGCAACAAACATCCAAACATAGATATTTATAATGATGATGAAAGACAGTCCCAAGACATCTAGACGTAAAGTGCTCATCAATACAAATTAATCAAGCCCAAACACAAGATAACTGCTGTAAATCTTTGAGGAGTTCCCTCGACAGTATTTTGGCTCCATCATCAGATCGCTTCCAAATCTTCGTAGTGCCAAACCAAAATAAATTGTAGTGCTTGTAAATATTTAATGGAAAAATTAACAATCGCGCTTGTCGCCCCTACAATTTTTGCAAGTTCTCTTCAATTTCTGCAGGATTCCATCATCAGATCCTGGTATCCTTATCATGGTACTACCCTTGGAATGTCTCCTATCCAACAAAAAAAAGAATCATCCAAATCGGTTCATAAACAACGAAGTTATCCACGAACACACATAAAAAAAAAAAAAAAAAAAAAAAAAATATACGGTCGAATTGAGAAACCTACTTTTTTTTTAAAGTCGGTTAAAAACGCGGACAAAACTAATAAATTAGCAGCCCACAACACAAATGTGGCGCTGTGATCTTAACATAACTGTCAGACTGAAGTGCATATAAATTGAGACATTTAATTTTACAATATTATGATTTACATTAAACATTTATTGTTACATAATATAAATACCTATTTATATTATATTGTTGTGTATAAATTATCATGATTCGTCGAAGTATTCTTGGAGGTTGTATAGTACATTGTTCACCGAGAGGAGAAAGTGACCGATTACCGTCGAGGGTGTCGTTTGAAGCCCGAGCCGTAGGCGAAGTGAAGCTTAATGTAACACTTTTTGCTGTTTCCTTCAACTGCGGCGGAGTTAAAAAATCTTCATCATCACTATCACTACTTATCATTTTGATAGTTTTATTTTACTTTTCTACGAAAACTGAATCCTCAAACAACACACAAATTGAAAATGGCGTCTGCAATTTTCACATGTTCTTTTTTCAAATTGTTTGACACCATCCAACACACAGCTAGTGGCCAGTGTCATTTTGCGAACTTGGAGATAAAAACTCACTGTAAAAACTTTTTGGCTTTTGATATTTAGGTTACCAGCGAATAGCCTTACCCAAAATTAAAAAAGAAAAACCACGTAAGAAATGGATTTTCATACACTTTTCTCTCCCGCTCAGATGCGTTTTCTCGCCGCATATTTGTTCGATATGTAATGACGTACTTTCTACCGAAAATTTGATAAAGTATCAAGGTACTTTCCGAGCAGGTGTAGTATAAATACGTTTTATTTACGAGCCAAGCTTTTAGTTTATTTTTAAATTGTGGTAATTTTAATGACTTTAAATTTGTGGGTAAGTGATTGAATATCTTGACTGCAGAGTGAAATGAGCTTTTGTAGAATGTAGCGTTACTGATAGTTTGACTTGGCGGACACATATTATATTAAACTTATGTTTCGATCGTAATACATCTGCACGTTTCGAAAACACATCAAAGAATGGCCTTCATTATTTTTTACAAATAGACAAATTTCTAAAATGTAAATACCTGTTACCGTTAATATATTATTATTTTCCTTAAATATATTTCTTAAACTATCAGTATTTTGAAGGTTGAAGATGACACATAGACATTTCTTCTATAGAACGAAGGTTGAATTTACATCTACTGAATTACCCCAAAATAAAATACCATAACTCAAATGAGGATAAATATTTCCATAATAGGCATTTGTAGCTATGGCTCTAGATGTAGCATTTTTAATAATAGATAATGCATAGCAATATTGTGAAATTTTTGAGTTTACTTTACGAATATGCTCTTTTCAGTTTAAATTTGTATCTATTACCACTCCAAGAAAATTTGTATTGTTTACTACGTTAACTGTGTTACCATTATTTACGATATTTAGCGGAAAGGGTCTTTGTTTGTAATTTTTAAAGTGAATCAATTTTGTTTTACTAATATTATTTTTTAAATTTATATCTTCCAGCCATTTCACGATCTGGCTTAATATTTTATTGACTTCATTTTCAAAATCGGTATCAGATAGGCTGTTTCTTGGAATGTATACTGTTGCATCATCAGCAAACATAACAGTTAGACATTTTGTGACCAAAGGCAATTCGTTAATATATACGAGAAATAACAACGGACCTAATATACTGCCTTGTGGAACTCCGACTGTATTTTTTTTGAAATTTGATAGAAAGTGGTTCAGAGTAAGTTAAATAATTAAATTACACACAAATCCTATTAAATACTTTTACTTAAACATTTTAGTTAGGCGATAGAGGTGCATATCTCAAATGTTTAACAATTAAACTAATAAGTCATAGGTACTACACCTATAATATAAGGTCTCGTCATACTACAGTAAAGTTGGCCTATTGCTGGAGCCCAGAAAATGTCTATTACTTTCATGGTAAAAGCAAACCCGACAAGATACGTTTTTACTTAACGACATGACCTCGTTACGACTCTTTGTAAACGCAGGACAAGGAATTTTGGATAACATAATAGACCAATATCCATTGACCTGCCATTGCAAAGAAATTATATGGATTTAAAGGCCAAATTGTCAAAGTCACGTTGTTTGTCGTAATCAATGACAAGTTTAATTCTACAGAATATGAGCCTTAGACAGATGTTCTTAACAGATTGTTGACATTTCATGATTGAAGATGCAAAGATAAAATACATGGTTCTTAGAAAGGATTACGACATTAAAGCATTACAGTGTAAACCAAATATACTTCTTCATGCTAATATTAGGGACGTGAAAATTTATGAAGATGAAGCGATACAATTTTATGTAAATATATTACTCATTATTTGGCCGCCATTCCCAAGACCACGTTGTTGAAACACCAGTATAGTAGACTATTTATTATGCTTATTTATATTTGTTACTCATACGGGCTTAAAATTTTTAAACGGACTTGGATGAAACTCAGTAGATATTAAAACACATGTGACTTTTTATCCCAAAGAATATTAGGTATCAACCGTAGGTAATGCATTGTTTGTGAAAATGTATCTCGCTATTTTCGTCGCACTGATCCAAATATTTTTTCGGGACTTACGTGAGTCAAAAAGATATCAAATTTTTTAATAAATGTTTTTGTTTTTTTTTTAAGCGATTTCAATGTTTATAAATACGCAATAAGTGATCGACAATACATTGGGCTTACTTTTTGATCGGAAAATATAACTTTACTGAATTCCCGTCACTCATTATCTTCAACAAACACTTGGATAAGCTCCTATCTAAATAACTACCAGTAAGTACCCCGTGCTTTTACCCACTGCTCCCAGTTTTGCCGCAGCAAGTTAGAAGTAGCTGGGCCTTCTGCTATTCAAGACTATTACCTAACTGTCTTCCAAACATCCCGATCTGTTGAGCCGTTCCAATGTGATTATATGGTCGAAACTGTTATATTTCGATAGCCATCTTCACAGATGGAAAGTTCCACATCCATTTGATGTACAGGTAATTACCATTTTTTGCAAAGAGTCGTTCAAATTTTTAAAGATTTATTTATATTGATTCAAATTGTGTGATACGGCGGTCAGCTTCGTAGTCTAAAAGGTGCAGGTTCGCGCTTAGACCACGACACGAGACCGCGACTGGAGACCGTGACCCGATACCGCGACAGGTACTTGACATTATGGAATTGTATGGGCGCCAGTTCACGCCGCAACCGAGACACGTGTCTCGGTCTCCTGTCGCGGTCTAGGTGCAAACTGGCGCCCATGCAATTCTATAATGTCAAGTGCCTGTCGCGGGCTCCGGTCGCGGTCCCCTGTCGTGGTCTCGTGTCGCGTTTTCCGAGCGAACCTTAATCAGGTATTATGGTATGGCTAATGATTTATCTTCAAAAGTCTCAACTCATAAACAGCTACGACAAGATAAAACACAAAAACAATTCATCAGATTTTCATTAGGAACATAATAATTATTTCTTCAGAGAATGCCAAATTACTCGACGCGTAATGAGGTTCCATTCAGTAAATTACGATCTCTTTGATTCATTTCCCGTATTTTCCTTATATCAGTTCCGGTGATAAATGCTTATGTTTTGTTTATTTCCTCCGTACGTTTTTGTTTTGGTTTTTTATAGGGCTATTACGGTGATATGGGGCTGCTGTTGAAGAGAAATCCCTTATATTATAAATGTCAAGGTTTGTGAGGATGGATGTTTGAATATGTATCACGTGAATAACAACCGTTAAGGTTGCGTGCGCACCGTGCGGCTGCCCGCAGTGCTAAATGAGCGCGAACACGCGTGCGCACTCGCCTTGAAGATGATCGCCGGACGCGATCGAAACTCGAGTCGGACTGTTCTTACTATGTTAAACGTGTGTTACCCGTGTATTTATTTTAAAACGTGAATAACCAGTAAATGGGTTTGGTTAATTGCACTTTATTGTTTTACACTAATGTTTTTGCTTTTTTTTAAGACTACTTTATTAGGTAGGTGCTTTATAGGTAGGTAGATAGGTACTTGTAAAAATGAAACGACAGGGCAGAGTTAGTGCAACTTCAAATTGAAAAACAATAATAGACTTCCATAGTCTCATTCTAAAATTAAATTTAAATGCTCGACGTCTTTTTTACCTTTGGTAAGAATTAAATACATACTAAGATTGAAATTAAGAATGTATTTTCACAACATTATTATTCTCAAAACTTACATTTATTATTATAAATGAATAAACGGGATAATAATAACATATTCATTGGGTAACAACACGGTTTTGCTTTCATTCGTAAGCCACTCCAGCAATTTTATGGTTTTATTTTCCTCGAAACCCATAAATATTGCACTCCCTTTATTGACATATTGAGGTTGATCGGGGTTTGACAGACCGAATATCTTGGAAAGCGTTAATAAACGCAATAGCTTCTGAATTCATCTCAAATGATAAATATTTACAAGCTTACTTTTATCTAATTTCTTCTCATCTGTAGATGTGTGCTTAGTGCACTCTCATCTCTGATAGCGCCGCGTTGATTTAAGGAAAAAAAAATCTCTACTGGGACCGCTCTATCATCACGGACAGGACTATTGTGATCGTCGATATCACCGTACCACATGACGAGAACCTCGTGAAAGCCGAGAAGGACAAGCTGAGCAAGTACCTTGACTTGGCTTATGAGGTTACCGCCATGTGGGATGTTGATTCGACGATCATAGTCCCAATAATAGTCGTGTCAGCAAACGGCCTTATAGCAAAGAGTCTCGACCAACACCTTAAGAGACTTTCGCTAGACGGTTGGATCAAGGGTCAGATGTAGAAGGCGGTCATCCTCGACACAGCGCGCATCGACAGGAGGTTCCTTACTCTGCAGCCCTAACCACCGGTAGCTTGGGCCCTGCCCCGCTGCTGGCGGCACCCTAGTTTTTAAGTTTTTTATGTTTATTTTCTATATATATAGTAAAAAACTTTAAAATTAAGAAGGCATATAAATGAGTGAATAATAATAAAAATAGTAATATATTTTTAATAATTATGTTTTTGTTTATTTGGTTTATGTAACAAGTTGCAAGACAAGATTGCAACGTTTATGATATTTTTCTGTTTTTTTTTTCATCACAAGGTTGGAAGAATTTGCTTTTGAAAAAGAATTTGTTCATCTCTTTACACAGCTTGTTTTATTTAAACATTCACTTTACTGAATCATTCTGCTTCGAGTTCGCTAGAAGATACATATGTTGGAAAAGTTGACACTTGAGTGACTTAGAAATTGGACAGTTTAGCCTGTGTAAGATTTAAGTGAATATTGGTATATGACGACAAGTAAAATTTACTCAAAAAACAATTAATTCTACCCCCTTTTTACTATCAGACAGTCATTTAAACGAGAGCAAAGCGTCACCGATTTAAACCAAAGAAGAACGAAGCGGGAAGAACCACTAGTCCATCAAATGATGGACTAGTGGTTCTTCCCGGCTTCGCCTGTGGCTCATAATATACATAAGTATAGCCTATAGCACTGAGCGATCACGTAAATATCCAATGGTAAAAGATTTTTTAAAATCGGTACAGTAGTTCCCGAGATTAGTGCGTTGGAGCAAAAAACTTCTTCAACTTGTTATCAATTGAGTAAAAGTAAACCAATTAAATAAATGTAAGAATGTATATTGACAACTGTTCGATCTATCTTATATTGGTGGGCAATTCACACACAACACCATCTGACCCCAAACTAAGCAAATCTTGTATGATGGCGGCCAGATAGCTGATATAATACTTACATAGTTTTTTTTAAAAACATACTTAATATACATAGAAACACCCAGACACAGTGCAAACAATTTGAATTCATCACACAAATATTTGCACTGGGTGGGAATCGAACCCACGACCCTCGGCTTCGCAGACACAGCTACTACCAACTAAGCCACGAGGCCAGTCATATAAAATTTCAAAAAGAATGCCCGCCAATTCAACGCCTTAGCTCCATCTGCTTATAGCCCCAACCCCTCCAAAACTCTTTTGAGATGGCGGGTAGAAGTGGATGGTTTCACACCGGCGCCCTCTATACTAAATTTTATCAGTCTCACTCATTTCTTTAAATAATCAGATACTTGTTCTTTTATATGACACATATTTAGACTCAAATCCCAGTATTAAATATAAGTATAAGTGAAATATACTACAAACAAATACAGGTAAAACAAACTTTATAATATTAGTATAGATATTCTCACGAAAACTACTAAAGTTTCGAATCCACACTCATACGCTCTGAAAAATTCTAAATACTGTTCAACTCAGAGCTTAATTTTCTTAATTTAATATACTTTCCTTTCGAATGTTTGGCTTTCGATAACATATCGCACACATTTCCTTTGTAAACTTGCCTGTAGCAGGTTATTGAATTACTTTGATCCAGTAACACAAACAAAGGGATATCTGTTGAATATTAAATTCCATACACACTAAGTACTCTTGTGCCTAATTCAGTTAGAGTAGTTATTACGAGAGGGATTTCCATTGAATGGTTGAACTGAAGTCCATATTTTTTCATGTACATTTTTACAGATGATTGGTAGCGGCACTATGGTATTTTCATTTAATATATTTTAACAGTTTTTAAACGTTGACTTTCTTAATTTGTGATAAAAATAAATAGTCTTTATTATGGACATTTTTACACGACACTATACCTCTATAGTCTCAGACTCAGCAAAACTTATACTAAATTATATGTACATCTCATTTCTGTCGCTTATATGATAAAAAGTAAATGAAATGAATAAAAAATAAAACGAATCTCCGAATAACCTACCCCTAACTGCTCTCTGCGCAAAAGTGTCCATGATGCTCGCCGCGTTCCCACGCTGAATGGCAAAGGCCAACCTTTCCTCTAGGAACGCGCCAGAGCGGGAGTCACCCGTATTCTCCCTGAGCCTGCGCCCCAACATTGTACATTGTACATACACATATATATACATGTACATACAATATAGTATGTACATATACATTGTACATACTATATTACATTCGAAAGATGTTTTTCGTGACAAATATTGGGGCGCACAATTTCGTAACAGACCATTCTTGCAACTAGCCTGTTAATTAGTGAACTGAGAACATCATTTTAACCCCCATCGCAAAAAAGACAGGATGTTAAAGTTTGATGTGGCTGTCTGATGGAACTACCGAACGAATAAACGTTTTTTTTAATTTTTTAATTTGTTGCAGTTGCAATTAGTCGGGAGTTTTCTCAGCTATGTGTACAAAACTGCGGATAACAAATTATTACACAATATTAGTATCAAATGAAAGAGCTTGACTTATAGAATATTATGTATTATGACAAATTTCAAATCCAAGATGGCCTCCATCTCAAAATGTCAGAGGTTTCATTTGTTATAATTTTAAATAGCGCAGTCCAAATATTTTACCACCGATCCTGAATGAAGGCACGAATTCTATGGATGTACGTCAACATTCCAAATAAGGAGCTTTTCAACTGAATAAGACAGAAATAATATCTCTGAGGACTTCTCCTTTTCATCAAATGACCTCAAGAGTTCATTCAGCCTTTTCTAAGCAAAAATCCAAAAATATAAGTAGACTACAAGTGTACAAAATTTAATATAAGTAGGTATAGTTTTTAACTAAGTACATAAGTTTACTTTTGACTTTTGTATATCATATATTATGTTGTCATGAAAGGGAATTATTATTTAAACTAGTACTACGATGTTATCATGCAATTTTCTCATTTTAAAACATTTTGAATTCAATATTTGACTATATTACTACATAAATTCATTAAATTTTTCAGCTTCTTCGTAAAAATATAGGACTATACAGTTTACTGACTAAACCAAACATGTAGTTTTATTATCAATAATAAAATATCTCTTGATTTGGGATATTATCTACCTTAAAATCTCCAAAAAATAAACAAACTCCGCACAGTGTGTTAACTTTAAGGTTCACTTTTGATAAAATATTTAAAAATTCACCGTCAATTAGCATTATTTTAAAACGATAATAGGTTAACACTTGACTGCCATTTCCTCCGATGTTACACAATATAGTGCGCTTGCCTAAAAAAAACCGCTTCATTCTAGACTTGAAAATCCTTAGATTATGTTCATCAGGGAATTACCATTCAGGAAAAGCATTTACTACAGTCTAGATTACAACATTTTTCGTTCGAGTCTTTACAATATCAACCATGAAATGATGTCTCTTTTTTGGACTGCAAGCAGTCCGATATAAAAATGAACATGCTAGTATCACAAATACTTATCAACTAACACACTGTTCGAAATGTAACCGAAGCAGTACTGATCTCTCGCAAATTTATCCGTTTACCTACATTACTCGAGTTTTGTACTACAACTATTGAACTTGAAACTCTTCAGAAATAAATGAAAATTCTAAGAAGGCCCCAGAAAACGCTCTGAACCGACAACTTAGTAAAAATTCTAAGAAACAAAAACCAAAAGGACCGCCGCAACTTGACTTTTCTTTTGTCTGAGTCTGAGTCTGAGATTTTTTTTCTGCTCCAATATTTTTACCTCAAAGACCGGTAAGTCGAGAGCAAAGTAAATTTAAATAGTATTGGACGTTCGTTTTTCGCAATGAATTGTAACAGAGTAGGATAGGGTAAGATATGCAAGATTTTTGTAGTGGTAGGACTCTTAGCAGAGTCCGCCTGGGGAAGTACCACACCTTTGCCAATTATTCTACCGCCAAGCAGTAAAGTGCAAACATTACTGTGTTCCGGTTTGAAGGGCAATGTTTCCAGAGAAATTACAGGGCTTAGAGATATAACAACTTAGATCTCTGGGTGACGAGCGCAGTGCAGTGCTAGGTAATGATTTGGGCTCTTCATGTTCCAATAGCTGCGTGTCATTGTGCTTTTTTGTGGCAGGCATGTTGCTTACCATCAGGCACATGTCCTGCTCGTCTCTTCACTTTTTACTTAAAAAAAATAAAAAAATGCAAAGGTTAAAAATATTATAGTCGTATTTCTTCTTTTGCTTCACAAACAAAAAATAACAAATATGCAGCGTGTTTCGAGTGGCATCACTTCGTTGAAATTTTTTTACGAATGCGCGACTCCTTAACTCCACACTCCCCCTCTGGAAGTTTGATGCCTATATTTTTGTCGATTATTTATCAATAATTTGATAAAACAAAAAATACGTGTCCCATATTTTTACCCGACTGAAAGAAGGGTTATGTTTTTCGCGCGGATCTTGTACGTTTGTAAATTTCTTTATTTCCAAGCATCTTCCAAACGGATAGATGTATTTTGATAATAATTAAGACATCGTTAGATTAGCCTTAGTCACCAAACTGTCCTTAGAAGTTTATAATGTTTCTGTGTTCTG
Organism: Ectropis crepuscularia; assembly: GCA_963693475.1. NCBI lineage: Eukaryota > Metazoa > Arthropoda > Insecta > Lepidoptera > Geometridae > Ectropis > Ectropis crepuscularia. The sequence continues at coordinate 15,131,296 of OY856361.1, read as the reverse complement.
TGTTGATTTTTTGCAGTCGGGTTTTCTAAATTAAAGTTATTCTATAACCTATCTAACATCAACAGCCCACTAAATGTTCCCACTGCTGGGACTCGGGGCCTTCTCTCGCAAGGAGAGAGTTAAGGCCATAATCCACCACGCTGGCCCAGTGCGGGTTGGCGGATGACACATGACTTCGAAAGATTCTAGGTACATGTCGGTTTCCTCACGATGTTTTCCTTCACCGTTTTAAGTTAGCGGCATTACGCACATGACTTCGAAAAGACAGTGGTGCGTGTGGGGTTTGAACCCGGGGTCTCCGGATCGGCAGCCGCCGTTCTCCCGACTAGACCAGCCGTAACTAAACCCACCTAATACTTAACCTATCTAAACCCTTTGGTAAACTTTGACCCAGTGTCTCATAGCTTTCCATAAACTACCTGACAAATTTAGGATTACATATTTTTCACTCAGTAATCATTCCAATTATAAATGTGTCATGTATTTTTGTTCCAGGCATCACCATCAGAGCATGCTCTCAAGCACGGTCTGAGCAACAAGTGCGTGTCGCGAGAGACCTCCTCGTGCATCGCGCTCGACCTGGTCGGCTATGTGGACAGGATGCTGAGGACCGCCTCGGTCCAACTCAGCGACGATGTCATGATTTATGATGAAAGGTAAACCTTTGATTTACATGCACTTTGTTAGTACTAAAACCAACGTGGTTATTACATTCATACTTATACTAGCTGAACGCGCGCGCGTTGCTACGCCATCTATCGAAAATTGGGCGTACCAATTCAAATTTTGAACAAATTCAGTTAATTTAGGTTCTAATGACGCAATCTTTAATATATGACATTATGCTGCCACGCAACGAAAGCTATCAAAAAGCAATATTTTTTCCCGTTTTTGATACATTTTTCATTCATGCTCGGCTCCTGTTGATAGTAGCGTAATGTTAAATAGCCTATAGCCTTCCTCGATAAATGGACTATCCTACAAAGAAATAATCTTTCAATTCGAACCAGTAGTTCCAGAGATCCTTGTGTTCAAACAAACAAAAAAACAAACAAACAAACAAACATACAAACAAACAAACAAACTCTTCAGTTTTATAATATTAGTATAGATTTACAAATTGACTATGGGATAGACCATAGTCTTCCGAAATACAGTTACGACTAGTTCAGAGACAATAGGTTCGTAAATATCAAAATTTTGTTAACGTTTTATAGTGTTAGAATAAATGTTTTGTATTTTTTTGTTTCGTAGTACACATCTATCTAATACCTCTTGTATATTGTAGATTCTGAATCTCGGCAACGGCTCGAATGGTTTTCATTAAATTTAGTATGCGGAGGGAATTGGGATAAATTGATCTAGCTAGGTTTCATTTTTAGAAAACGTCATTTTTTGCGTGTTTCACGATATTTTTTTTTATATTAACGTTAGAATGCGACGTTAAATTTCGCAACGTTGCGCGACAGTATTATATTAGCTCAGGTGGGAAGTTGGGTCACGAAATAATAGATCCGGTTTCGGATCCAAATGATTCCAAATTTTTTGCGAGTTCCTTCTTTTATTTCAAGAAAATCCATTACTGGATGCTCTTTCTTTATCTGTATCTAAATATATTCAGTGTTTAACCGAGCCAAGCTACGGGTAACTTGTGATAATATAAATATGGTCGGTTCAATCCGACTGAAGTTCCAAGTCCAGTGCAAAACGGGCAATGTCACGCGTTTGTATTCGTCTAAAAAAAGCGCTGGACGCGGCCAGTAGGTACTTGATACTGACTGTACTGAGCGTATCAAACGTGAGTTACCCACAGTTTTACCAGCGTAGTTCCCGTTGACGTTACCTATTATCACGATAAAAAGTAAGTTAATAATAATTCAGGTGTGCTATTCCAGACTATAATAAAAACGTATTCAACATTTCAACCCAATCCGCTCAGATATACGTCAAGCGGTTAATAAAAAAATATCAATTTTACCGCCCCCATGCCAGTGTAGAGATAGCCTGCGCCAGGCGAAGCGACGATCTACGTAAAATGGCGCGGAAACAGTGAATCAGGAGCTGCCGAACAAGCTCAGTAGCGTAAATTGGGACAAGCCTATGTCTAGCAGTGAACGATCAAGGGTTGAAGATGATAATGAAGCCTTTATTAAAAGGGCCAATATTATAGTTGGTAAGCTCCATGTTAGGTTTAGTTGCATTTTGGAATCTTTTTCCAGAAAAAGGTCGTCTTCAGGTCTAACCATTGTGTCCACATAGTGGTTTGACATGATCGGCGAAGGTGGAAACCATGGTAATATTCAATCCGTCTGTTCGAGGCTAGTGCCTGTCCACCCGTAAGCATTAGGACTACGTGGCGTCTGTATTTTAGGGCCAATGTGATTATTACTAAGTTTAAGCTCAAATGGTGTTACTTTTAAAGTTATTTTTCAATAAATATCATCATGTTTCCAGTCACGGAGCGGCAGCAGACCTCCCCGTGAAGCCAGAGAGCCTGGCCAGAGCCGGCGTTTCCTTGGAAGACCAGGCACAGCAGCTGATCGTGGATAAGCTATGGAACTTCGCCACCACCAGGTCGCTGCGGTACCGCATCCTGGACAATGCTGACCTGGTCATTGCTGGCAAACAGGACAAAGACTCAAGCTTTGGCGTGGGTGAGTTAAATTTCAACCTGATCTTTTTAGCCGTTCTAACGTGACTTAGCTACAAAGAATAAATATTCTTTGTGGTTTCCACAATTCGAACCGAAGAGACCACGAATCGGCAAACGTAGTGTAGGACAAACTGAGACTAGATGGAGTGACGATATACGGAAGACAGCAGGCAGTGGATGGAGACCTATAGCCGAGGATAGGGCTGATTGGCGAGCCATGGGAGAGGCCTATGTCCAGCAATGGATGAAGATAGGCGGATGCTGATGATGAGCAACGCTTCGCATTGTTACCTACGGAGTTATTTATCCCGTAATTTTCCCGTGATAAAAAGTAAAAAGCCTGTGTGGTATTCCAGACAATTATCTATCTGTGTTTTAAATTCTAACTCTATATATTCAGCCGTTTCGTCGTGATGTGCGAACATCCAAACTTTTTTATGTATAATATTAGTAAGATTTTGCGTCACGTTTTTTGTCCGTAGTAAATTTCTGATCTATTTTAAGTTATTATCAAATTTTGCACACGGTGCACAGTTTAATCAAAGTTTTTAATGCAATCTAAAGTAACAATTTTGTTTCATTACAAATCGTTTGTTTATTATGCTGTATATTATGTTACCCGAATGAAGCCAGTACGGGCTGCTAGTTTATAAAATATATATCAAATTTATATTTATATACATATAATATAAATTTATCCAAACTTCTACCTGATCTTCACTTCTTACGCTATGATTTAACAAACAAACAACCAAACTTTCACATTAGATAATTTAGGTACTAGCAGTGCCTCGCAGATTCTCCTGCATAGTTTTTGTTCCGCCATTTTTCGTTTCCGCGATATAAAGTGCTATTCCATATTTTCATCTGTATTTCAAATTTTAGTCTGAGCCGTTGAGCCGTTCTAATGTCACGGAACAATAACCATCCAATCTCTTAAACATCTAACCTAACTTTCGTATTAATAATATTAGTAAGATTCGCAAATAAAAGCCAAATACACTTCCGTTTTCGTAGCAAAGCAAATAATTATAATAATCTGTCTAAACAACCATAATTAGATCCTTTCATGAAAACCAATTCAGGTTCCAAAGGATTCGCTTAATTGTAAGACTTCCGCAACCATTTATTGCTATATTGAGACTGTTTGTTGGTAAAACCATTTATGTTTCTTACTTATATTAGATACGTGAAATATTGGGTGTTTGGCAGAAGGTAAAATACATTACATATTTTAAATACTACGAGTATTATAGATTTGCACTTGACCGCCATCTTTGCACCCTGGGCACACTACCTACAAGTAGTGGAGTAAATCAACCTTATTATCTTACAGATAAATTACAGGGCTTAGAGATAAAACATCTTAGATCTCTGGGTGACGAGCGCAGTGCAGTGCTAGGTAATGATTTGGACTCTTCATGTTCCAATAGCTGCGTGTCAATGTGCTGTTATGTAGCAGGCATGTTGCTTACCATCAGGCACATGCTCGACTCGTCAGTCCTTATTTAAAAATAAAGAAAATTAACCTTTTATAGCTACCTATCTAACTCTAAATGTGCTTATAGCCCGTGTACAAAACTGATGGGTCATTTGAACCACCAGGAGAGCTATGTAGAAAGATAGAAGGGTATACAATAATATGATTCAGCACTATTCTGTCACTTGTAAGCTGTCTGAGTGCAGGTGAAGAGAGGGGGTTGCAACCCTCGATATTTTCCCTTGGCGCATGATTTTTGTACGGTGCGACGTTGCGGAATAATGGATTAGAAGTGGCATTGAAACAGTAAAAATTTTATATTTTAATATTTAAATTAGTTTTACTGTCGGAAAAATGTTTGATTTCCCGGCGATTTTCAGGGTAAATTTGGTAATTTGATTATGACAGGGAAACTCCTCAACACCTGTTCTAATCCATTATGCAATTTCGTATACGGGCCTGTAGTCTATTAGGTAGTGTTAGAAGGTATGTGTAATGAGTTTTGTGATATAGGCTTGTTTCCACTAAGAATGAATTGGATGAATTAGAGGTTCTTACTATTGATTAAAATATAGAGATTTTAAAAAATAAAACAGTTCATCAAAATAAGTAATGATTATTAATATTTTTAGTAAAGAAAATCTGAAAAAATAGGCATTGAGTCACGTGACAGCGAACATCAATCAGAAAATGTGACATCACGCCGTGCTAAACATCACAAGACATTACTAATGTTGTTGACATTTTCATAGTACTAATATTATTATTTTTTATTTTTATTTATTCTTCGCCATGGATAGTTAGTTAGTTCTTCAGCCGCTTAACTGAACTAGTTTGTTATTGTTTTGCCACTATGCTTTAGGGAAAGTGACAGTTTTTTTTACATTTACATTACTAAGATTATACTGTGTCAAACACTTTCATCAAAATGATCTTCACAAAAATACATTCTTGATTTAGTGGCCATCATTCCTCCTCGCAAGCGTTTGCCACTTTTTTCGTATTTGTGGGTCGTTAGGAACATAGATGAATAATTTGTTTGGCGTATTTGTACTTGTGCTTGTACACTGGGGCACTATCCAGTTCTTCTAATACGAGGGATTCATTTTAAATTAAAAACATTGACAACGTCCTTACACAAACACATATGTATGTTTGCCACGGCGCGGCGTGACGTCATTCAAGACGCCATAACAGCCTGGAGCGTTTTTGTGCAGAAATTTGTTAGATTTTTTGAAATGCAAAATACATTTTTTTTTTATAGCATAGAGTGACGAGACGAGCAGATCATGTGCCTGATGGTAAGCAACATGCCTGCCACATAACAGCACAGTAACACGCAGCTATTGGAACATGATAGTCCAAATCATTACCTAGCACTGCACTGCGCTCGTCACCCAGAGATCTAAGACATTATGTCTCTAAGCCCTGTAATTTCTCTGGAATCATTGCCCTTCAAACCGGAACACAGTAATGTTTGCACATTACTGCTTGGCGGTAATGTACAAACATATTGTAAATGTAAGTTTTTTTCAAAAATATAGACGTTTCGGAATACTATAAACATTAAGCTATATTATTAACCAATTTTTTATATTTAGTACACAAGCCTATTATTTCATTGTTATTTAGTTTTGTTAATAAAAAGTAATATGTAGAAAACATATTTACTTAACTCGCATCACCCCGCGGTTATACCCGGCCAGTTCCCGTTCTTGTTATTTCCCCGTCATTAAAAGTAACCTTTCCACATTTCAACCTTAACTATTCAGACGTGATTGAGTAACATACATCCATACTTCCGTATTTACAATATTAGTAGGATTAAACGACAAGACATTTTTAAATACCTAGCATTTGTACTGAAAGATTTTGTTCAAATATTATTACTCATTCTACCACGATGCTAACAATCGAGGGTTATTTAAATACATAGTTAATTTACATTTCATATCAGAGAATAACACATTTTCAACCCCAAAACCAACGGTTCATTTCCTAGGAAAAACACAAAATTTCAACTCCAACAATACCGATATAGGTACTGTTATAATTATGTTTGTTCTAAAGATACAGAATTGTTGTAAAATTATTAATATCAGAATGTTTTGATATAGCTGTACTATTGCTGTGTAAAAGGGTGGTATAAAATTACAATGATTAAAAAATCTCATGTGATTTTTACCAGATCAGATTTTTAGGGTTCCGTACCCAAAGGGTAAGAACGGGACCCTATTACTGAGACTTCGCTGTCCGTCCGTCCGTCTGTCACCAGGCTGTATCTCAAGCATGGTGATAGCTAGACAGTTGAAGTTTTCACAGATGATGTTGATGTTTTTATTTATATTTCAGATCAGATTCGTCAGATTGTTGTCAATTTGTACTAAGCCAAATTAATTCTTTTTTAACATCAAATTTCAGACCTGCCGCGATATTATAATTATATATTATACTAGCAGCGCCCCGCGGTGTTACCCGCGAAGTTCCCGTTCCCGTTGTTCCAGTTGTTTTTCGGGATAAAAAGTAGCCTATGTGTTCTTCCAGACTATAATCTATCTGTGTTCCGAATTTCGGCCCGATCCGTTCATACGTTAGGACGTGATTGAGCAACAAACATCCAAATATCCAAACATCCATACATTGACATTTATAATATTAGTAGGATAGGATAGGATAGTAGGATAGGATTTTTGGATCACATGATCCTAGACTTACCTACCTGTCTTGTGTTCCTTTCGGCAGTTTATGCTGGAAAGAGTATCATTATGCATCCTCAGAAACAACATTTTTAGAATTTATAATACTATACCAAGATTGTTACAGATAAGATGATTCTGAAGTAGCTATATTAGAAGTTGGATTTCAATATAATGTATTTTATTTAAACAACGAATTAATGTTTTAACTGCCTATAAAATGGAGGAGATTCTCAATTCAGCTGTATGTTTTATTATTTAGGTATTTACGCGATAGCTCCGCTAACTGTAGGTAACTCAATTTTTTTTTTGTTTGGTGAAAATACTTCACAGGTGGGTATGGGACCCTATATTAATTTTATCGAAATTGGTGCGACGGTTTTTGAAACATTAAGAAAAAACAAAAATTTATTTTCATTTATCTCAAAAACTTAATGATAGTTTCTTATGTTTAGTCAAGTGTCTGAATTGAATTCTAAATTGAAGTCGGTTCTTGTTCTTTCCAAGAAGATACTCATTATTTATTAGTCCAATACTCATTAGATTATGTGAATGTACTCGTATACTCATCAGGTTATTTGCCACTTATCATGTCAGTATTATGTATACTCATTTTTAGCGTCACTATGACAATTGGTAGGGGTTTAAGCTGGCTCCCTACCGTAACCAGTTTCCTGCATAGCTACGGACGGAAGATGGAATTAACTTACAGCTAAATTATTATTGTTGTTATAAAATGTAAATTATTAATTAAACACCACATGTGACTACAAAACAGATTGAATTAAGGCTTCGTTACCCTCCCATGTCACCGCGTCTTCCTGCTCACTCATTAATTATCTTGATTTTGTACCACAATCTGCGGATGTAATTATAGCCGAGCCATGCGGAGTTAAATGTTATTCTAAACTAAATTAAGTAACTCACACGTGTGTAAATCTTCCCTGAAGATGATTATCCTGAGGATGGAAACGCATAACGTCGAGTCATATTCACACTAGTAGTATTAGGTATTCATTTATCTTACTAATATTGGCTGGCCTTGTGGCTTAGTTTAGTTCACAGGTAGACATACTACCAAGTATGTCTACCTGTGAAGCCGAGGGTCGTAGGTGGTTTCTAGTCAAACATTTATGTGAAGAATACTAATATTTGTTCTGTCTGGATGTTTATATTTAATATGTATGTATTTACAACTCATTATATCAGCTATCTGGCAGCCATAGCACACACAAGAAAATTGTTTCTTGGCCATGGTATAAGCTTTGCTTAGTTTATTTTTGCATACATAAAACTGCATTAAAATGTCGGAGATTCGTTTCACTAAACAGACACTATAAGTGTCCGATAATTGGCATGATGATTAAAAAAGTAAAAAACTAATTAGTTCGTCAGTTAGATTATAAAAAAAATATTGTTCACTTTTTTTCTCTTTTGTGTTTAAGGTGGAACTCGCTTATACAAATAAACTGCACTTATAAATGTGAAAATTTGGATGTTTGCTGCTCGTTGGACGAACTGAATAGATCAGGCTGACATTTGAAACGTAGACAGAGTATAACCTAAAATACACACAAATCAAACTATTAAAATCTGTCACCGTAAAAACGAGAAAAACCAATTATTATATTTCGTTTCACACTCAAACACATTTTTTATGAATCGACCCATATCAGCCTGTTTTGAGAGCCTCCACTGCCTATCGAACTTTTGGGTTAGGGCAGATGGCACAGGACCCGAAATCTAACTTACATACTAATATAATTACGCTATTTAGCACACAACAGATACCTGAAATATTTTAATTTTTTATAAAAAAAAATCCGACTCGACCGACCGATTTAATTTTAAAATTAAGCTCAGCGGGTAGACTAAATTTCATAATTTTTGTTCGAGATATGATTATGTTATCTAGATAAAGGTAAACTTTTTTTTTGTTGATTTCTAAAAATCCGGTACACCATTTTCGATTAAATGTACCTATAAAGACCACTTCTGAAGTATTTTCTGCCAAACAAAAAAATAATCACCAAAATCAATTCACATTTAACGGAGCTATCGCGTAACAAAAAAAAACATACAACCGAATCGAAAACCTCCTTCTTTTATGAAGTCGTTTAAAATTGGAGCTAATTTCTAGCTGCTACATAACTATAAAGGTATGACTGTGGATATATAGATATAGATACTCCGGCAGCCTTATCGCTAAGAGCGGTTTTTTTCAGGCAACCTTAGGATGAAAATGTTTTTTAGAAGTACATGATAAAAAGCTGTGACTCATACAGAACACTTAAACGTTAACTTTGTAATGCATGTACCTATACGTTTGTAATCAACACTTCGAATAGATACCGTAGTGGGGTTTGATCATAAAGCTAAAACTTTCGGCTGTAAACTTTAGTTTTGTTAACCTATCGGATTAAACTTTAGGTCATTAAGAATAGCTTATGATAATCAAGTGGGTAGATAGCGGCGGATAAAGGTGTTCTCAAACTACTGTGATATTATGAACATTAGCCAGTTTACTCGTATACATTTATTTAGTGCACATAAAGAAAACATTGCTAAAGGTGCGCTTACACGACGGCAATAATTGCTCGGCGACAAGAATGGACCGATCTGGAGCAATTAATGGAGCAATTTCAATAAATTGCGGCAATTATTTCGGCGATATGGCTTCTAATTGCTCCAGATATTTCATATTGCTCAATGTCGCAGATACGAATTGACGAATATCCAATGGGCTTGGAAATTCCTAGCAATTTTTGTATATATCTCATTCGCACTTGTTTGTTTTGCGACTTGCCGTCTTGCTTCCGCGGGGAGAGCGAGAGGTCGGGTGGCGCTACAAGCCGCCGCAGCAAGAACAATGTCGTCCATAGCGAGCGAATACTGAAATGCTCGTGTAGGACAGTATTGCCTAGTTGATGAAGTTGCACCATATCACTCAATATTGTATTGCGCAGTATTGATGCTTGTTGCCGTTGCCGTAAATTGCTTGATGTAGTCGTGACGTCATAGTTGACGAGTATTGACTAGAATTGAGCAAATTTAGTTGCCCGTATAAGCGCACCTTTACCCGCCCTTCAAAAAATCGGTTACGGCTATTGCTCTTTCTTTTTTTTCAAGCGAAAATAAAGAGACAGGCAGACAGAAAAAACTTAATAATGAACACCAGATATAAAAAGCAAAATGATAGAACATATTATTTAAGACTATAAAAGTCTCTTGATAATAACACATATTGGTGGACAATTCACACACAACACCATCTGATCCTAAACTAAGTAAAGCTTGAAGGTACTATGGCGGCCAGATAGCTGATATAATACTTGTATAGTTGTAAATACATCCTTATTATACCTCTACATAGAAACTGAATGAATGACCAGAATTCTGGTAGTCTAGTCAGTCTTTATTACGGCTTTGTTTTAAAAAAAAATCACATATTCATGTGAAATTTTTTTTTTCCCATAATTTCACGATAAACAAATTTTTAGTGAGTTCTATTAAGTCAGCTACACACGTAACGATATATCGTAGCGATGAATCTGCCCAAACCAATTTGCGTAGATTTATCGATCGTGTGTATAACAAATCGTTGCATATTATCGTTCAGATTTATCATATGATAAATCTGCGCAAATTAGTTTGCACAGATTAATCGCTACGATATATCGTTACGTGTGTACCTGGCTTTATTGACCTCCGAACAATAGGTCGCGTAAATTGGCAATAAACTAATTTTGTCACCTTTTGACCTATTCAACTTTTATAGCCAGCACGATATCAATTCTTCACATATTTTTTACAACGCCGTAACAAAGGTGTATACAAAACTTCAGATCACTAGAATTTTTTTCAGCAGATAAAACTTAAATGACTGGACTATGGCAGAATTTTCTAGAAAAAAATGAGGATATCTGTCGACATGTGAAATTCAGTTACAGCCATTTGAATAAAACAATCTTATTTACGTCTTTACAAGCGTAACTCGCATGGATCACCTCGGCTTCCTCGCAAATGTACGTACATTGCGACCAACTTATCTGAAGAACGTAGCGATGGCGCTGCGATCGAAAAGTGTTGCCACTTATTACAAAATTAACTGTGTTCTGTAGACGTTCGTAGTTCAGCTTTTGGCCGTTCTGCAGATAAATTGGTGGCACTATACCATTCCCTCATGAAATTGGTACCTGACACGCAAGGATACGTTACTGTCAACAGAAGCGGACTCAGGGGGGCTTTTTTGGAGGAGTTTTTTCTATCATACTGCTCGTAACTTGTAGCGAAAACGACTTCGTTTCATAGTTGAAATTCCACCCACTCAAACGTTGAAGACTCAAACGAACCGGGAAATTCGAATCCACTTTTGTTTATACGTCTAGGCTGTAATATATGTTGCCTGAGTGGTTTTTTTTCCAATGGTTGCGATATTGATGTTCCAAGTCGAAAGTGAATTGGTTTCTTCTAGATAAGCACGCTCCATAGTAGACCCCTTCGTCGCTTAACATTAGACAAAAACGCGTCAACCTTAAAGCTATTATAACAGATAATTTGGTAATATTCGTATACTGCTGTCTAGCGAATACGCTTTATTTATTTTTATTTATGGCATGTAGTTGCATCATCGTCGAAGGTTAAATTGCGTCTTATTATTTATAACACAGCATTTTTGTTTATTTTATTTGGAATAAAACGTATATAATTATTAAAACTGTGTATAACGCGATACATTTAATATTTGTTAATATTTTTTTTACTTTTTGGTTTGCAGAGCGTATTTATTTTCATTTGACAAGTTTCAGAATTCACAGTACGGCCAACTTATCTGTAGAATGTAGCAGTGGCACCACAATCTAAAAATGTAGGCATTTATTACAAAATTAGATAAATTCTGAGTTCTTTAACACTCATAGCTCAGTAGTTCTGTTAATGTCCGTTTTACAGATAAGTTGGCGGCACTGAAATGTCTAGCCCCTTTCGCCCTCCCCTTAATCCAGCCTATGGCTGTCAATAACCATTTCTAAAGTAATGGATATACGTTTCCGATTCGCTGATATGGTACTTCGTCCTTGTTAGGGGTAATGTGTAACGATGTGCAAAATGCGGCCAAGTGTCTATTGACTTTTTTGTCAAATTACATCAAAACATTTATGTATGATAGACGCATGATATATGCTATCAAGATTAGCGTAATACTGTATCTAAAAACATGCATACTAACAAAAGGCTCATAAACAACGACGCTGGTGTGCGAAAAAGACTTTAAAGTCTTTAACATCTCCAAAATTTTCGCAGAGTGTCAAACTGATCTGTATGAAAGATTTAATAACACCTTGCCCTTTTTTCTATCGAAATGGCCGTAGCTCGAAAGAGCGACATCGTTTCATAGTCGATGTTCCAAAGACACGAACGAAGAGATTTGACTCTATTTTTGTGATAAGAACGTCAAGGTTGAGAAATACGTTGAGGTTTTTCCCGATGGTTTACCTTTGTGTCTTCAAATCGAGAGTGAATCGGTTTCTTCAAGGTGGACACGCTCCATCGTAGACCGCATCCTCGCTTAACATCAGGCGATATGGCGGTCAAGTGTAACCTATAAAAGTTAAAGAAAAACTCTTTAACACGCGTTACTATATAAAAACTTACTTAGTATTTTTTATCTAATTCCAGATGTATCCGTCAAGCCTCACAAAGCGGTGGAATCAGGCAGGCAGCGTAACAAGAACTTTGGTCCATTCCTAGCGGCCGCGGCCATGAAGCTCGGCCTCCTTGGAGCCCTGACGTTCAAGGGCCTCGCCCTGATGGTCGGGAAGGCGCTCCTCATCTCCAAGATCGCCCTGCTCCTAGCTACGATCATTGGACTGAAGAAGCTGTTCTCTCCTCAGGTGACAGACTGACGCTATGCATGACGAAATAAATTGTCCGTCTGAATGGTGTTGTTTTTGTTGACTAACTGTGTGGTATGGCTATGTTTGGAGTAAATTTTACTGTTAGTGTAAAAACACAGTTAACACGTTGGAGGTTTTTCACTCAGCAGATACTACTGTGTCTCGCAATCCATCGAACTCAATGATATTTTCTTTTTAAATCGTAAGTCACTCAAATTACCGACAAATAATAATGCATCAACATATAGAATTACTAATGGACTAAAAACTTCTTGGATCAAAATTGATGGGTATCAGACTGCAAAATGTATTCGTTTAACTCCATCAAACGTGAAACTAAATTCTGACAAATTATTGACGAGATAATAGTTAAAATAGTAAAATTATGTTTACGCTATTAAATTTATTACTAGAAAATAGCCTCATTAGCCCTTTCAATTTAAAAAAAATATCTAGGCTAGGTTTTGCTAATTTTTGTAGAAATTTTAGACTTAGACTTGCGTCCGCCTTGAGTAAATGTTCAAAATACGGAACAAATAAGAAAAATGGCCTACAGTTTGAATTTTAGGAAGCATTTTTGCTAATTATATTTTACAACCGAATTTCAGTTGTTACATCTTCACAATTAATATTGTTTTGACACAATTCAAATTCAGTACTTGTAAATTAAAATGTCACAAAATGTTCGTGGCTGTTAAAGATTTAGGGCAATTTCACCGTTATAAAACAAGAACTTCTATAAAAACAGCTACCTTATAACAATAGGTTTTTATTTTTTTTAAGATATAGAGTAATATTTGAACACAAATAAACGTGAAGCTTGTATTGAATTATATATGTTGTCTATCTTACCGTTTAGTGTTGTTTTTACGCACCAATAACAGAACAAGGGACGTATAATTTCAGTAAGATTGAAAATGTCGTATTTTGAATTTTGCTTATACACTTGTTAATATTATAGTTGCTTCGTTGCATGGGATATAATAATAATTTGGAAATTCCTATGGAATTTTGGTTCACTTTTTTGTATTGAAATCTAATTTTCTTCAATGATGCCTGTTAAGTAGGGTTGAGGCCTAAAATATGGTGCGTACTTTGACTTTGACTTGAAAATGTAGAAATTCGCAGATATATTTCTTTAAACCAATATTTTGTTTTGAATTGATACTTTATTAAGTGCAATCGTCAGATTTTGTGTTCTTTAGCTACTATAGGCCATCTGAAGCCTACTCCTATAATAGGTATTTTTTGTGGAAAAAAAAATGTTAGACTGTTCTATAAGATTCTAGTTCTGACATACACTTATCAAAGCTATATTAAGTATCAAATTACCTAAATACTAAATGACCTTTTTTAAATGAGGCAGTTGAAGACCCGTAATCACCGTAGTGGGAATATAAAGTTGTCACAGGCAATGACAATGCATTAATATTTTTTAATAAGGCTTGTGTTAAAATTGTGAAATTGGCTAATTTCAGAGACTCTCAAATTAAAAATAAACTATGAAGCAAAGTTTTAATTGTGAATTCTGACAAGTTCTTGTCTTGAGTTTTGGTCTGGAAGATTCGCGGTCATTGGCTTTATTTCATGAAATAAACATTTAAGTATCAATTAGGAATCAAGTGAATTTTCAAGACAACAACTCTAGTGCCAATTTAACTAGTAAAATGTACCAGAAAATTTTGGTATCAGAATAAAAAAAAACAGAAACTGAAAAAAAAAATCTAAACAGGATTGAAACCATTTTTAGTGAATTCTGAAAACGTAATGTATAGTTCTAGTAAAGAAGCTACTTAAACTTTATTGAATTTCAAAATAATGAAATTACAATTAATGCAATATTTTCTGTAACTGTACGACTAAAGCAATTTCTTCGGGTAATAGCAGGGCAGTGATAGGCCAATAAAAAACATTAATTAGAGCTCTTCTTGATCAAAAAGCTTCGTAGCACTAGACTATTATGGGCAGACTTCTTATAACTAGGCACACGTCTACTTTCTCCCATGAATAAATCTTACAGCTTAAGCTTTGGTTAGTTTGAGACTAAATAAAATGTTGAGTGAAAATTACCTCCAATACTTTTTTAAATGTAGCCATACAAATAACTAATCGCATGTTAGGTGGACGTCACATGCACTGCGGGTTTTTTGAGTGTTATTTTTTTATTTTCAGATTACAACTCTGGGTTCTGATAGTAAAATTATCAGAGCATAGTTAATTAATCTGCATGTGTCGTAGGAATACAAGTACGTACTTTTTGCCACAATTTTTAAGCATTTTTGATACATGCATCGTGGCATTTTCGTAGTGTAAATTTTGTTGGGGTACACTGTGATTTTTTTTTAGTAGAACAACGCACTTTTATTTGCCAATTATTTATAGATATTGTATTGAAAAACGAAGGTGTTTTTGGTAGTCCACCAAGATCCTTCAGTTAAAAAAAGGAAGCATTAACGGTAGTCTTTCAAAGCACTTCTATTAGAAAACCGAGGCTGTGTTGGTAGTCTATCAAAGTACTTTGTTTAAAAAAACGAAGATCGAACGAGATCTGTAATGTAGACCATCAAAGCACTCTTGATAATAAAAACCAAGGCTTTTGTTAGTCCACCAAGGCACTTCTGTTTTAAAACTAAGACACCTTTTCATAGGATACCGAAGTACTATTGGTAGCCCGGCAATACACCTATAGTAGGAGTCTGAAGCAGTATTGGTAGTCCAGCAAAGTGTTACTGTTAAAAAATAAGATGCTTTTTGGTAATCCACCACGATACTTCTGTTTTGAGACCAAGCCATCTTTCTCAAGGCTACGGAAGCGTTACCAACGAACCAATGCACTGACGTCAAAAACTGAGGCACTGTAGGTAGTCCACCAAAGCAATTCTATTATTTACTGAGGCACTGTTGATAGTCACCAATGCATTACCACCGAGGCACTATAGGTAAACTACTAAGGGTAATAAAACAACGTAGCACTTCTCTAAGACTAAAAAAAATGCACAAAACAAAAATGCACACAATGCACTTAGGAAGTGTCATAAGCCACTCTTCATACAGATTCAATTTTAACACGAAACGGATATGGTTTTGGTGGTTCGTTAAGGCACTTTGCACAGGTAACCAAGATACCTTTGGTATATACACTTGCCACTGCATTTCACTGCACAATAGTCAAAATAGAGACTAGAATATTAGAGATACGGCTAGAAATTATAATATTTTATTTTCTGTTCTTTGATAGGCGTTATTTAACACAATAAAGCACAAATGTACTGTAGAATGTTGAAACTGGCACTAAATTGCAAATAATATTATATTTTAAGTAGATTACGGTAGCACAAAAGTTTTTGAAGTGAAAATTCTTTTGGCGCGCCTAGACAGATTTTTCGTGGGGTGTGAATTGAATTCTACCGTCACGCTCGGGTATGATAAGAAATGTTCGGGTAAACTCGGGACCATGGCTATTGGCCATCTAGAAATGCGTTAGCCAATGGGAAAAGCTGAAAGGGCGTAGTCTGCCCATAATGGCATGGCCATCTAGAAATGCGTGAGCCAATGGGAAATGCTGACGCTGAATGCTGATATTTTCTAGATCGCCATGCCGTGATGGCCAGGCCTCCGGTTACACCCGTGTTGTTTCCAAAGTAAGCTATAAAATTCTGAGTTATAAGTTTTCACTTCTAGCGGCAGTTCCTATGACTTCCAATTTTTTTTTGATCAATCGACTTTATTTACACTCTTTTAAAAACTTAATATGTATTTAGAAAATTAAAATCGAAAAGTTTTTAGAAATTAAAAATCTTTGTTTGTAATAGCATATTCAATACGACACAACTGAATCTACCTACTTCCTACTAGTATAATCCTATTAATATTAATAAAAATTTGGATGTCTGGTTGATGATTGTAAGTTCCAAACATCCAATCTTTCGCGTTTATGATATAAGTAAGCTAGTAAGAGTAATATTATATATACACAGAAACACCCAAACACAAAAAAGTCCCAAGAGACGAACCAGTAGTAGTACTAGTTTGGTAGTGGCCCAACATAGTAGGTACCTACTACTACTACTACTGCTGCTACTACTACCAGTGCATCCTCACTCGCTCAAGGTCGCGCGGTTTTAGCCTACCGCTAGACCGTTCCTTCCAGGAAACAAGTGCCAGTCGGTTGTCAGACGCACGGCTGAGCGCTCGCGTAACAAGTTTCCCGCGCATATTGTTATTAGATATGTCGCCAACCCTCCGCGTTAGACAGGGACAGAGTTACGCGTTAGAAGAGAGAGTTGAAAATCGCGACAGATATTGAGCGCTAATGCGAGCTGAATTGAACTTTGTTGTGCCCCAGCAAGAGTCGCTATTTATATAATTGTTTTCGGTAAGTGAGGCTTCTGTCCTAATATTTATTCTGTGCTACTACTACTACTACTAGTACTGTTTTCTCAACATTAGCTAATACCAAGTAAAGCCAGCTACAACCACCATAATACCGTTTCCCAGTCTTTCCCAGACAAGAATTGTAGTTTTCATATTTATAATCGAATTTCAAGATCTTGCAGTTGCGAGTTTTTGACAAATTGCATTATTTTGCAATTTCTCTGAACTAACACTAATGAATTAAATTTCAAAACAGATTTATGAGATTATCTATTTTCAGTCTACTCCCTCCACGTTGCTGGCTCAAGACGTGGCGAAGCATATTTGTCTGTTAAAACTTTTTTTTTTCAACTTTTATAGGTTTACACTTGACCGCCATCTCGCCTGATGTTAAGCGACGATACAGTCTACGATGGAGCGTGTTAACCTAGAAAAAACCGATTCACACTCGATAAACTGTTGTATTGGACAAACAATTGATCCTTTCACCGCACTTATATCGTAATGAACTATTATAAAATATTCCATGGTTGGTAACTGAGCTGATATATTAATATGGTAGATGATCCTGTTAGGGTACATCTCCTCATGACAAAAGCCTCACTAACACATCTGCTTATAGTCGAAAGGACACTATAACTCTTTTTTTTTAAATAAAGAATGACGAGACGAGCAGGACATGTGCGTGATGGTAAGCAACATGCCTGCCACATAACAGCACAGTGGCACGCAGCTATTGGAACATGAAGAGTCCAAATCATTACCTAGCACTGCACTGCGCTCGTCACCCAGAGATCTAAGCTGTTATATCTCTAAGCCCTGTAATTTTTCCGGAAACATTGCCCTTCAAACCGGAACACAGTAATGTTTGCGCATTACTGCTTGGCGGTAGATTAACTGGCAAAGGTGTGGTACATCCCCAGGCGGGCTCTGCCAAGAGTCCAACCACTACTAACTTAAAAGAATAGAAAAACATTATGGTGAAAAATAAGGGATAATTATGTATAGGACTAGCTGAGAACCGCGGTTTCACCCGCGTCTATTTGAGGAAAATCCCTACTAAAATTTACATTGCTTTAAAAAGCTATGATCACCAAGAGAACCATAGAAAATAATGAAGGAACGCTAGGTAAACGTACTGGGATATACTAAAATGTGTTTTATAGTACAGGTATTTTAAAGTAGATCTGTATAAAATATTATATGATATTTTTAGTTTTTTATTTCTTACGGTAGAAGAAGATCATACGGTAGATCTTGATAACGCAACAGATACCTAAGTAGTTAACCGTATGAAAACCCGTCTTGGCGTGAATCGATTCCTAGGCGCTTAAATATTTGTCCCTGTGCTTTAGTAAGTAATAGTTACAGTATTCCTTAACGGGGAATTGTATTATTTTGAAATTAAAAAGCAAATGGTGCCATTTTATGTGGAGGCAATGCATTATACCATTCCGCTTGAAGGGAATGGTCGATTTGTGTCAGATTCGACATGAGTGGTACCGACTAAAACCTTTGCTGTGGACACGGGTATGCTCTCGCACTCTTCTGCGAACCCGCCGCGGGATAATGCACGCCGTGATCAACTAAATGCCTCGTCGGTGCCAGACATTCTCACGTCTAGACACCCTTTGCATCAGGCGGTGGGACTAATGCCTACCATCATCCGGCTGAAGAGGGCGGGGACAGCAGCTCACCGATATATCGGCACTCTTCATCCCCTACATATGTCGGGATCGATATTACTTACGGATATGACAACCTTACCGATCAAAACCCATACCTACGACAGGTTTTTCCAGCCATGGGTTGGCAGCAGCCTCGGGACCGCTATCGCATTCGACTGTGTCTCGATCTGCCATTGCCGCCGCCTTTTGCAGCGACACCTCATGGGAGACGTCCGAACCACCGCCAGTTGGTTGGTTGTTGGTTCCAGTGATGCATGAAAAACCAGCGACGCGTCACGACCTCGGGAAACCATATCCCTAGGTGCGGTGCCGGAGCGACCTAAGCGTCCGACACTTCAGACCCTCCGGTGGAAACAGGATGCGAGTCATGTGCGCCTTTAAGATCGCTCCCATGTCCACTTTCACGTCATTGGATGAGTGACAGGTAATGGCCTCCTCTCGCTTTTCCAATTCACATGACTTCTCATTGTTGAGCGTCTTGGCTAAGATCGTCGAGTGCGAGAGGTTTGCCCTCACGACCGCGGCTAGTTATGGCCGCGGTTCCGCCTCTGTGGCTACATCGCGTCGAGGAACCTAAGCTGGAAGACAACGCTAATTAAAATAAAAAAACATCAGTGGCAATTTTGTTTAAAATATATATTTGTGATAAATAATGTATTTGTTCAGATACATATTAACATCATGTTTATAAAACAACCTCCTTCAACAATGCATTCTTCTTTCTTTCTTTTTTTATGGCTTCCATTCGGTAATAGAAGGTAGGTACGTATCACCGCAATTTTGCCAACGTCCAGCGTTTGAACATTGAGAGCATTATTCTATATGCACAGATTACAGAAATAAAACGGCATATTTTAAAACAAAACTTAAAATCACACGGGACGCCCGTACAACACGGAAGTCCATTTAGTACTGACTGGAGTTTGTATTTGCTTCGGCGTTTGTATTTGCTTTGTCTGCTTCAGGTTCTCTGTTCTGCGCGTTCCATCTGGTTTTATTTCTGTAATCTGTGTCTATATGGTACTCATTGGAGTATGATACTTCATTCAGGTGATCAGTCTTCTTTAGATAATCTTGAGCTTGATTATCGAAAACCGCTTTGGTGTAAAATCGAGGCAGCATATTTCTTTCTTCAAGTACTTCTAATGTACGATTGTATGTGAATAGTTATGTTGGTGTAGAGAATTTAATATAAACAATATTACACAATATAAGATTAGAGATATTTTTAATTTACACGTAAAAATGTAACAATGCATTTTTGCAAATTTGTTTACATAAAATGACGCAACCTTTAAATCTGTGACACGTGTCTTCAAAAGTCTATGACACGTGCTGTCACAGACTTCAACCCACGCCAAGGAGAATGGCACACGCAGCTAAAGATCTCAAAGAGAAATATTTTTCCCCGTTTTCGTTACATTGTTCAAACCCAACCCTTTCTCCGCAATAAAAAGTAGCCTATGCTGTTTCTCGGAGTCTAGTCTATCTGTATACCAAATTTCATCAAAATCGGTTCATTGGTTTAGACGGTAAAGCGTAGCAGACAGAAAGACAGAGTTACTTTCGAATTTATAATATTAATATATATATTAAGTAAGGATAATCAATAGTGCTGCTCTAGCTACTAATATTCTAGTACTCCATGTTTCTAGATTGTATTAAGGGTATATCATAGCACGTCTACTTTTTATGACCACTTTATCCGTTTCATTTAATATTTCCCTCAAGGACGATGCATATGCAAAAGAATATTATGATTTTAAAACAGCATATTATTATATTCTCGTATGCAGTTTCAGATTCTCATTTTAGTTTGTAATCTAGGGAGTAATCTAAAAGTAGTTAAATGGAGGAAAAACAATTGAGTGTTGCCTCTTTTATTTCAGGGAAAAACTTACCTATACGCCCAAATTACATAAAACCAACATTTGTTTCCAGAGAAATTACTAGGCTAAGATATAAAACATCTTATGTATCCGGGTGATGAGCGCAGTGCGGTGCTAGGTAATGATTTGGGCTGTTCATGTTCCAATAGCTGCGTGTCACTGTGCTGTTATGGGCAGGTATATTGCTTACCAGCAGGTACATGTCCGGTTCGTCTTGTCCCTCTACAATATAAAAAAAACCTGTTCAAGCCTTTCTTCTCGTAAAAAATATTAAAAAATGGCTACTCTACATTTCTCGAGAAGAAAAATAAAGTAGACTGTGCTATTCCAGACAAGATCTCAAGAGATAATTTGAACACGTTAGGTTTCTTACAATGTTTTTCTTCACGGTTAAAGCCAGAGATGGTGAAAGACTTCTACGTCTGCACTTTTGTACTTTTGCGAAAACGGATTCGGCAAAAAGCTCATAGTGTATGGAAGAGATGACAATAAAAAATATCATCGAATAAAACAAAGTAGCAATCCCACTATATACTATATTACGGATATATATTTATTTCGTAAATAATGACGGAATGAGCAGGAAATGTGTCTGTTGGTAAGCAAAATGGCTGCTCACAACATCACAGTGTTACACTGCTATTGGCACATGAAGGATCCCAATCATTATTTAGCATTGCACTACGTTGATCACCCATAGATTAAAGATGATTTACCTTGTAATTTTTCTCGATACATTGCCTTTCAAATCGGAACACAATGATTTTTTTTATAAAAAATAAAAATATACTTTATATTTCTATATGAAAAACGTAGTCAAGCAATAATTTGAAATCTTCGTGGTTAAATAGTTGGCACTAAGGTGTTATGATTAGGCATGTTGCTTACCATCAGGCATACTTCTTGCTCGTTTTGTCACTATTATATTAGTCTAGCTATCCCTTGTCAAATCTTAACGCCTTTAATCTTTGTAATTTTCAAATCTTTCCGCGAAAAATACAGAATTAAACTTCCCTCCACGCGACAGTCAAGAAAAGATTTCCGCAATAAAAAATTGAAATCATCGTAGGAAAAAAAAATACCTTATTGTTTTTATTTTATAAACAAAAATAAATCACAGGAAGCAATATGAGTGAAGTTAATTAGGAATTCATTCAGCGGCAAAAATAAGACGAGGGAAAATACTTAAAAACACGAAAATTAGGTTAAATTGAGAATGGAACGTAACAATAATTCAATTTCCTGAAAAAGTAACGTTCGTTTCGATGTGCTAAAAATGTTTATTTGAAAATGGTTTTTAGATGTCCAATTAACGAATTCTATTCCGTTCTCGGTTTATTCGTAACTTGACTTGAATTCGTTTTATCTCTCAGCCCTGTAAGTTCGCTGAAAAAATTGCCCTTCAAACCGGGACACAGTAATGTTTGCACATTATCTACTGTTTGGCGGTTGAATAACTGGCAAAGGTGGGGTACTTCCAGACGGACTTTGCAAAGAGTCCTACCACTACCAAACGGTTACTAAAACGGTATTTGGTTTGGTAGGTATTGCTCTCTGTTTTCTTTTCGCTTAAAATTACAGAGATACAATAAAATTATAGAAATCTTATACTTTTAAACGAGCAATTCTTGTATATAAATATGTATATATATATATATATATATTCAGATTCTATATATATATATATATAGAATCTGAATCTCGGAAACGGCTCGAACGATTTTGATGAAATTATGTATGCAGGGGGTTTCGGGGACGATGAATCGATCTAACTAGGTTTCATTATAAAAACGCACATTATGCGCGTTTTTAGACAATGAAAAACTGTCACATTTAGACATTAGAATGCGAAGTTAAATTTCGCCGCGTGACGCGACAGCGTAATAACTCAGATGGGAAGTCGGGCGGTCATAGCGGTCACGAATTAGTAGCTCCGGGTTCGAATCCAGACGGCATCTCTTTTTTTCATGCTTTTTTTTTTAAGAAAATCTATTTCTTGGAGTCTTTTATCTGTGGGTATCTAAGTATATTTAGTATTTAAACCGAGCAAAGCTTGGTCACCCAGGTACTATATTTATAGAGAAATACTAAAGCCAAAGCAGATTTAGTTAGGCGGTAGACCTTTCGCAATCTTTTCGCAATCTAGTTCAAAAGCAATATGGACCTAACACGTTTTAGTTACATCAAGATTTAGTCCTAATCACTGTACTTATGTAATATGGCGATACGAAGTTCACCGGAGCAGCTTGTTTTTATAATCATATCGAGATGTTAACCTAAAGCTACTTAACCAGTAAAAAAGACCACCAGAATCTGACGAAACTGACGTTGGACTAAATCGACGATATCGAACGTGGACCCATGAATTAATTAAATTATATCGACAAAACATTCGGTGACGCTCAATTGTTTAGTCAGAAGTCGAACGGATTAATCACTGCAAAGTAAAATGAAATATGGCGGTACAAAGTTCATCGGATCAGCTAGTAATTAAGTAATAACTTGTTGTTTGCTGCATCGTCTGCATTGAATAATAAACGGAAAATTATTTTATCGTCATATTGTAGTGATAGGACTCTTTGCAGTCCATTTGGGGAAGTACCACACGTTTGCTAGTTACTCTGCCGCCAAGCAGTAATGCGAAAACATCAGTGTGTTCCGGTTTGTAGGGTAATGTTTCCAGTGAAATTATAGGGCAAAGAGATAAATATCTTTAACTTTATCCCTGGGTGACGATCGCAGTGCAGTGCTTGGTAATGAATTGGACTTGTTTTGTGTTCCAATAGGTATGTCACTGCGCCGTTGCAAGCATGTTGCTTACCATCAGGCACATGTCCTATTCGTTTTGTCACTCTATTATTTATACTATAAAAAAATCACTAACCACTCCCACTGCTGGGTACAAGCTAGCAGCTCTCTAACTATGCAGGCTGCTTCAACCTTGTGGCAGATTTGATTTAAGGTTCGAACCGTAACAGCGACAAAGTATGAAATAAACAAAAGAGTAATTACAATAAGATCTTATGTTTATATTGAGAACTCCATAATCAACCATACGGCATGCAAATATTAGGTTGTCTATGACAATTTGATATAAATAAACAAAGTTAGCCATATCTGCTCCCCAAATAACAACAAATTCCTCAGAATAAATACTATTCCAAGCTATAATAATAATCTTCATCACACATACGTTGACCCATTCTAAATTTCATCCCGATCCGTTCAATAACTCCGACATGAACAATCTAAAAATTCATACTTTCACAGTTACCTTATAATTCGAATTTATTTTATGTTTTACTGGCAACATTATTTTCCAGAGTTTGTAGCCCCGCAAAGTAAAAGCTTAGCCCTGAAACGTGACTAAAACGTAAAAATATATTTTAGAATTCTAACAAAATTTTCATTTATAACCTCTGTGGAAAATTACGCTTTCATTTCCAGGATTATGTTTAGTACTAGCTTATCCTTATGGTTTTACTCAATATGCTCTAAAATGAAACAAATTTTTAGAATAAATAATAACTCTTTCTTTATTCTGATGTATTCTCTTAAGAGGTATTACTTGTACCTATAAGCTATATAGGTTTTACTGTAAAGTTTCAGAATTTTTTCTTGAGTGGTTTTGGTATGAAAGACTTATTTTTGAACATACATCAATCGATCCGAATTTCTCATAAATTTTAACTCTTAAAACGACCACACACGTACCCTATATCAGAAGGAAGTGACGTAGAAGCGGTAGGGAATAGAAATCAGCATTACTCTACACACGTACAAATCGGTCAGTACGATTCCGACCGTGCAACGGAGCGGTCGTTGATCAGAGCAAAGAAAATATAATTACTACGTAGAAGTCGGCACTCAGTACAAACTAACAAGAGCAGTTAACATGTCTGTTCAATACCAACCATATGGCAACGACTTTGTGGAAACGGTTATCTTCGTGAAAACAAGACGAGTACCAACCTAACAGATTATTGAAAGAGATAGAAGACATGGACCTGGTAAATTTCATACATTTATTTAAGTACTGGTAAGTTTCAGTTTCAATAGACTAAAAACTTTCAAAACTAGGGCATGTATTCCGGAATTCCGAAATCTTGGAGAAACTTTTTCGAAATCTCAATTTCGAAATTGAAACACTTTAATATCGTTACTCCAATGTCGGTATTTTGACCACTAACTTTTTTTAAACACAGCCATGATGTACAGATATACATACACACAATAAGTTATTAAAGATTCAATAAATAAATCAATCAGTGGAGTAATTCATTTGGCTTGAAAGTGACGAGCGCAGTGCAGTGCTAGGTAATGATTTGCCGCCCACTGTTGTAGAACTTTAGAATGTTTTATTCATTTTAAAAATAAAAAGTATATATGTATATAAATAGATAAGTACCTGGGTCACCGAGCTTTGCTCGGTATAAATACTAAAAATACTTAGATACTCTAAGATTTTCTTAAAAAAAGAATACTTGGATACTTGGATTCGTACCCGCAGCTATTAATTCGAGACCGCCACGAACGCCCGACTTCCCGTCTGAGCCAATTATGCTGTCGCGTCACGCGGCGAAATTTACCTTCGCATTCTAATGTCTAATGTGACGGTTTTTCATTGTCTAAAAACGCGCATAATATGCGTTTTTTTAAATGAAACCTAGTTAGATCGATTTATCGTCCCCGAAACCCCCTGCATACATAATTTCATGAAAATCGTTGGAGCCGTTTCCGAGATTCAGATTCTATATAATATATATATTCTTGTATATATATATACAAGAATTGCTCGTTTAATGGTATAAGATAACCAATTTTACTTTTCTGTACTATCCAAATATTTTTCCAGTTTCGGAGCTGTTCCGGAATTCCGATATTGGATATTTAGAATCGTGACTCAGTTCCGGAATTGATAATCTTCCGATATTACATACCCTAGTTACGCCCTAATCAGAACAAAAAACATAGGTGTTGCCATGGGACTTACTTCTGAGAAAAGGTTGAAGACATAATTAATTAATTTACATACGAAATCATTTGAGATGTTTTTCGAACTGAAAACTTCTTATAGCGCACGTGCACAGCATTTTCATGGGCTGTGAATGTAAATGAAATGAAGGAAATATAAAGATGAACTAAGTACCGTCTGGATCAGGGATGATCGATATTCATCGATGGTGATGGATCTCGAATTTATATTGCAGATAAAAGTAGTACTGGGTAGTGATTTAAACGCAATCCGAACGGCGCATAATCCTTGCCTTTGTCATTCTAAACAGATAAAACAAAGAACGAGATGTGAGATTCCGTGTCGGAGAGTTTAGAATCGGTACGCTCTGGTTTGATTTAATTTCTGCAATAAAATAGACCTAACTTAAATAAATTTCAACGATTAAAAATAAAACATACCTACGCCTTTATTACAGAATTGGGTTACAATAAGAGAAAGAGATGTAAGCACATGACTGCCACATAATAACACAGTGACACACAGCTATTGGTACCTACATGAAGAGTCAAAATCCAAAAAAACCTAGTACCTACTGCACTGCGCTCGTCACCCAGAGATATGAGATGTTTTATCTCTATGCCCGGTAATTTTACTGGAAACATTGCCCTACAAACCGCAACATAGTAATGTTTGCACATTACTGCTTAGCGGTAGAATAACCGACGAAGGTACTTCCCCAAAAAGTCTTACCACTGTCTTCTTAACACAAAAAGATACCTCCTGCCGTGCTACCTACCATACTCCTTAATGAAACCCACATGGAACAAAACACACCAACACGTATTTACAATAAAATTATACTCATTCAGATCTTCTCCATGTTGTTAATTATTGTTTAATGACAAAAAGGTGTTTATTCATTTCAAGATAAATAAATAACTATAATTTTAAAAACCCGACTGAACAAAAACAGCTTTAAAAACATTATTTAATACAATGTACTATCTAAGGAGACACTTGAGTGATTGACACAAATCTAACGATACCTTAATTGTCATCCAGCCGTTTGGAAGATAGGTAAAGAAATTTACAAACATATAAGAAACCATAACCCTTCATTCAGTCGGGTAATTAAAATAATATTTTGTGTACAATTTCGATTACTCGATCGTATATCGTACCATAGCCAAAAAGTCGTAGAAATACGATTTAAATCATACTGTTGGCAATTATTCGGTCTCATTTTTTGGAGACAGGGAATTGAGTAAAAGTGGGTGGGACCTGATAAATTTATCAGGTTCCACCCACTTTTTTATCAGGTCCCGCCCACTTTTACGTCATTTCTTCGCAACTTCCTCTGATAAAAGGATTCGTATGTAGAGCCTATTTACTATCCGTATAAAGCAGAACGAATGTTGCTTCTAATAGTATTTCGTCCAATAAAAAGACACAATACACATTGCCGATTGCACATAGATATTTTCGACAGTAAATTTATAATTGATATTTTCGATGTTTAATCTCTATTTTGTAAGTTTTGTACGAAATTAGATGTTTTTAGTAGACCTGTCAAAAATAGTTCTCAGTTTCGTCATAGGTGGGGCCAATTTTTGATTTTGTTGGATACATTTTATAAAGTGAAGCATTGGCGCAATAAGAATTGGAGATATTACGAACTGTAACATATCTATTTTCATCCTCAAACAATATAATAAAGAGAGATAAA
Source organism: Ectropis crepuscularia (assembly GCA_963693475.1). NCBI lineage: Eukaryota > Metazoa > Arthropoda > Insecta > Lepidoptera > Geometridae > Ectropis > Ectropis crepuscularia. The sequence goes on along the minus strand of OY856361.1, from coordinate 15,103,939 downwards.
GGTTTTGTCTTTGTTTACTTAAAAGGTATACCGTCACAGTTGTGGCAGTATGTATTTAAAACACTTTTATTTAGTATTCAAGTCTTGAGACGTCGTGCATCACGTTTGTGCAAATTTCCGTTAAGGTTGTGCTCTTTACAATGTACATGTCACCGTAGAATAGAGTATCGGACGGGGTAAAAAAATACACCATTCTAAATTCTAATTAGTCCGTCACCTAGATCATGGAAAAATAAGGAACACGTATTTTTTGTTTTATCAAAATATTAAAAATCGATAAGGATAAGAGTCATCAAACTTCGAGAGTACGATTAGTAACGGTGGGTACGATTTCTACCCACGAGTGACGTCACGCCAAACTTCTAAGCACCTGTATCGTAATTTTTGAAGAGAAAACTTCTTTAGGCGCGCCTAGACAGATATTTCGTGGGCTGTGAATTGGATTCTAGCGTCACGCTCGGATATGATAAGAAATCTTCGGGTAAAATCGGGATCATGGCTATTGGCCATTTAGAAATGCGTCAGCCAATGGGAAATGTTGAAAGGGCGTGGCCTCGGCATCATGTCATGGCCATCTAGAAATGCATCAGCCAATAGGAAATGCTGACGCATTTCTAGATGGCTATGCCATGATGCCCAAGGCACGCCCTCCGGTTACACACATGTAGTTTCCAAAGTAAGCTGTCAAATTCTGAGTCATAAGTTTTCACTTCTATTGGCAGTACGACTGCCAATTTTTTTTTTTTTGTTTGTGATACAAAAGAAAAAATACGTACCTACACAATATTTTTTTGCAGTCTAACTGACGGACTATGTAGTTCTTTTGAGGATTTTAGTGTATTGTAGCCATCAGATTGTAATCCTAAAGGTTAGATTAGTTTCTAATCTGACGATGTTTACAATTTTCTGGTAACAAACAGAAGAGGAAAATACAGGATTGTCCTTTTGATGGACAGCCATTGAATTTTGAGAATTGCTAGAATTTTATATATTTATATCTTATTTTGTTCGAATGTCTAAAATTTCTGAGCCGATTTCGTTTTATGTACTTAAGAATTTGACAGCTTTGATTTAACTGTCTTATGCTTTGAGTAAATATGCAATTGTAAGACTAAAGATTAAACGTTTTGTGGTTTCGTAGTGTTCGATGTTTTTGTTTTCACTAATTACAATTACAATCTAACCATTCTAATTTAGTATACGCATTTACCTACACATGAAAGTTTTACCCAATTTTCGATGACACCCTAATTATTATAATGAGGCTTTTTCAGAATGTCATCTGACAAACATACCTACATATACATATTCATATAATATCATGTCATAAATAGTTCTCAATTACGTTTTAGGTAGCATTAATGTTTAATTTTAAAATATAAATGTTATTTAATCACACGTTAATATTGATTTGACAGGAACGTGAATTTGACATATTTTTTCACCATTCTGTCAATGACGTCTGTCAATCCGAAAACACCTAATTTCTTTTACAACAACACGTTACTCTAATTTACTGTGCATGAAAACATTTAAATAATTTGTACATAATTATAAACATTAAGTATTAATAAGTCATTTAATTTTCACAAAACAAAATAATCTTCTGCAAATAAACATTTTGTACAGCGACTGTTGAAGAAGATGTGTTTTCTTTTGCATTAATTTTAGAAATAAAGATTTCGAATGATTTGCAGGTCCATTCCATTACAAAGGACTAAATAACACACTGGTGACTAAACCTTGATGAAGAACGCAGCTAATAACAAAATGGACCCAGGAATAACACGGTGCTAAAATGAAAAGATAACCAAAAATAACATAAAAGACGAGGATATGAACTGACACTGACAGAAGATTGAGAATTATATTTGAAACAATGATACCTTAAATAGTTACCACAGGGAATATTGTTCTGTAGTAATACAATTTAAGAACAACTGCTATACATTAATTTTATCTTATGTGTCATAACGTCAATATGACAGGTTATGACATTAAATGTCACAAAGTTATCAGGCATTAAATGTTTCATAAATATACCCATAGATGATACCACCTAATTTCAGATAAGGTATTGAAATAAATTCCTGAAAAAGTGTTTTTTGTTATAATTCTCAGTCTTTTGTAATAATAAATTATTCGATTAACAATAGTGAAGCCCACACATTAATATAATGTAAATAACACTATTTATTACTAGTTTTACTAACTTTGTAAATTATGGCAAGCTAATTTCGCATTTATACAAAATAACTGAGCATTTTGTCTAACAAATAATTATTTATATATTTATTAATAATGTACTAACGGTTATTTATTGCGGAATAAATGAATTGATCATTATAGTTGTAATTTATTTTTATGTAGGCTCCTTACTATATTAATTTTATTGGTGCTTTGTGAGCTTTTCAGGTTTTTTGTGAGCAATTCCAATCATAATCTGATTTTGCTTAGTTTTTTCACTTGCCTTCTTAAGTAAGCAATTTTGAAGACGACTTCACGTCAAAACCTAACACGCCAATAATAACACCAGCACGCAAAAAAAGAGTTGCCTGTACTTTGGACCGGACCAACCTACCGGCAACCTTCGACCCGCTGAATCCGAATATTAAGTCTTGTTGGGTTTTTGCATTTTCCTCAAAACTTACGACGACGAATAAAAGGTAGCGGTTCGCACGGAGACCGCGACAGGAGACTGAGATACAAACGTTTCGCGCTCTCGGCACGAACTGGCGCACATACAATTCCATAATGTTAATTAATTGCCTGTCGCGGTCTCCTGTCGCGGTCCCCTGTCGCGGTCTCAGCGCGAACTTGTACCTTACGGACGAGGAGAACATATTTTATGCCTGATTGTATGCAACACGGCTGCCCACCCATAACAGCACAGTATCAGCCTCTATTGTAACATGTACAGAGTCCAAATCATAACCTAGCACTACACTGCGCTCGTGGCCCAGAGGTATAAGATGATTTATCTCAATACCTCGGATTTTTTCTAGAAACATAAAACTTGAAACAAGACTTCACATTTCGCGGAAATCACTAAATTCTAGAGATGGCTTGTACTAACACAGGTCTACGAAGCAAATCTAATTCTAGGACTTAAGCTAGGTTACCTGTGCCAGCAATACTGCCTTCTTAACTCTAAGCTTCTCTAAGTTGATTCTGCAGATGTACCTACGAATACGTAACGTTTTGGTTCGTAATTTACTTTGATTACACCGGCACATTGAAAAAAAGTTGTCTGTAGGGACTTTGGACCGAAAACACCTTCGGGTTTGTATTTCAATCCACTGAATCCGAATTTATAGTCTGTTTAGCCCGGTCACCCTCCAGTTTTGCGGATGCCTGCAGTTTTTCCGGTTTTTGAAGTGAAAACTTATTTAGGCGTGCCTAGACAAATTTCGTGTGCTGTGAATTGAATTCATTCGTCACGCTCGGGTATGATAAGAAAGCTTCGGGTAAACTCGGTACCATGGCTATTGGCCATCTAGAAACACGTCAGCCAATGGGAAATGCTGAAAGGGCGTGGACAGGCTATCATGGCATGGCCATCTAGAAACGCATCAGCCAATGGGAAATGCTGACGCATTTCTAGATGGCCATGCCAAGATGGCGAGATCGAGATCGAAGAATGATCTGCTCGCACATCTAAGCAGAAACGCGGGTGAAACACCCCGGGTGATAAGCGTGGATGCGATGGCAGTCGAATATTCAAGAGCGAGAGTCGCAGACTGGCTGGGTTGCATTGAGGCCTCTAAACATCATGAGATGAGGTTGTTGTATATGAAGATAGGGGAGAAAATTTGAGCTTCCTCAGAGCCCCTTCGCACGACCAAACAAATGCAACTGACAGTTGGGGGCATCCTGTTCCTAGTTCGACTGTTCAAACCAGCTCCGAAAGGGCACAGCAGAAGGCAGCCGCGGAAAAAGCCGCAGGCAATCAAAGTGGCAGCCGAGGAACGAACGCAGCTTTCGTGACTGCCTTCAACGCAGCAGCCAGGAGCATACTCCGAATCACATCCCATTCATCACACCCCTTGACATCACACCCACGGCAAAGACCTTCAAAGCAGCTTCACAGCAACAAATAAGCCGAACGAGAGCCAATATGGGTCAGGTAGAACCGCCCCGCTATGTCACGGCTTCGGAGCCGCGGAGCCATGCACGTAACGCCTTCATCGAATTCATAGCCACACTGAGAGCGACAAGACAAGTCAACCTCAAGACCTGCGAAAACATCTTGCAGTCCTATAGGCTAGGAAGTGAAAGCCTCTTAAAGGCGAAACTCGAGGAGGCCGAAGCAGCTATTTACATTAATGTCACTTCCCGGGTCATCAAGGGAATCATGACAGGACAGTATATGGCAGCTTACAGTGCAGAAAATGGCTTCGTGACACTGAACGAGATAGAGACAGAGCGCGCGGGAGTGCCTATTTATGCGACACCACAAAACGACCCAGTTGTAGTTACTGCCCGATGCACCAAGATTATGCTGGATGATAAGATCCTAGAGATGGCCAAGAACATCGAAAGGAACTCAAACGTCAAAGCTGGTTGGGAAAACTGGGAGGTACCGCAAATACAGTGGGTCAACGGAGTTCCAGGATGTGGAAAGACAACATGGGTGATAAGAAACTTTGATGTGGACAAGGACGCCATCATCACCACAACAACTGAGGCAGCAAAAGATCTAAGAGAAAAGCTATCGCACCGTATTGGAAACCTGGTTAAAACCAGAGTGCGAACCATGGCTTCTGCTCTGGTAAACGGTTTCGGAAGAGAAAGTTTCAGTTGCCTCATGGTGGACGAAGCTCTCATGAACCATTTTGGAGCCATTGTGATGGCTTCAAGGTTGTCTGGTGTTGGTAAAATTGTCCTCATCGGAGACGTCAATCAGCCTTACATCGACAGGGAAAATCTCTTCAAAATGAGGTATCACCGCCCAAACCTGGTAACAAAGATCAGCCAGGAGTTGCTCTGCACACATCGAAACCCAATGGACGTCGCATATGCGCTGAGGGAGATGTGCTTCACAGCGCCCCATATAAAGTCCCTAGAGCAGAGAAGGTATAAGGGAGCGCAAATACCCAACACCCTACCAAACACCCTCTTTTTAGTTCACACTCAAGAGGAGAAAGAGACCCTGACAAACCAGGGTTATGGGTCGGGCACCGGGTCACGCATCCTTACCATCCATGAAGCTCAGGGATTAACATACGAGTCGGTAATCGCATTCAAAACCAAGGCAAACATGAAGCTGCACGAGAGCGTGCCCCATGCGGTTGTTGCAATCTCACGGCACACGGGGACTTTCATATACTACGCTGACGACACCGACGACGCCATCGGTCGGTTCGTGCGGCGAGCGTTGGCTGCATCACCGAAGACCATCCGAGAGTTCAACCTACAGATGGCCATCAGGGACAGAAATGCAGCCGTAGTGGAGGCTCTGGGCTGGGAGGAGGCGGCTTAGGCAAATGGTAACTAGGCAAAGACTCGATGTCCAGCCGATTACTAGCGGTAGAATCCCAACCGCTAGTGATCGGCTCTACCAACGAGCACTAGAGCATAGAATAGATAATACAGATAGAACGGACACTCCCCACCCCCCGCCAGTTTCAAGCTTCCTACCCCGCAAGGACGCGAGAAACACTCAACGAAGGGTTATATCGGACGACAATTTTCTATGAGAATACGACCATGACGCTGTGTTGCTGTTTTATTTAAATTTAGGTACCAATTTTTTCATCTGTTCAACGAAACAAGAATAACAGATTTTTAATTTCATAAGAATTTCTATAATATACTAGGATTGAATCTTTTTTCTACTGTGTTTTGATAAGTTCACAATTTTAAGTTAAGAATAAGAGATTTTTGATTTCATAAGAATTTCTACAAAGATTGAATCATTTTTATAAACTGTGCTACTGGTTAGAAGTACGCGCCAACACTGAAGTCAGACAGACAGACAGACAGAAACTCTTTATTATGCACACTAGTAAATTACGAACACTTAAACAATAAAAACAATAACTTAATATCTAGTGCCATAAATGGCGGCTTTATCGCTAAAAGCGATCTCTTCCAAGCAACCATTAACAGCAGGAAAACAAATCAATAAGATACAGTGAGGATAGAGTGCAAAAGCAAGAACATGAGAAAAATAATAACAATGTGACGTCACAATAAACAATTTGATAGTTAAAAAAAAAAAAAATACCGCAAAATAGTAATAGACTACTTAACAATGTTTACACATATAATTTAGATTTTAAAATAAAAATACATATAATAAATAAATTGAATAAACATACATAAATATACATAACCAATGATGAGTGATAATTCAGGAACAAATAAGAAGTAAGATGAGTCAAGAGATTAATTCAGAGAGATAGTGTTTCTTAATCTGAGCCTTGAAAGAGTCTATGCTCTGCGCACGCCTAATACCCACCGGAAGTGCATTCCAGAGAGCAACCGCTCTCACGCAGAACGAAGACCCACAGAAGGAACTAGTGTGAGACGGAGTGGACAGAAGAAGATTATTAGATGACCTAAGATTACTAGAATGAGTATCGCAAAGAAATATGAAACGAGAACTAAGATAAGTGGGTGACATGGGATTAAATAGTGTATTATAAAAAAGACAGAGTATATGTGTATCCCGGCGAAGCCTGATAGGGAGCCACTCGAGTTTTTTACGGAACTGCGAAACATGGTCGTACTTTCGAAGGCCGAAAATAAAACGGATACAAAAATTCTGGAGACGCTCGAGTCTTTCAAATTGCTCCTGGGTTAAGTCGAGGTAACTGGCATCCGCATAGTCCAAAATTGGTAGTAGGAGTGAATGTGCTAACGCAACTTTAGTAGCCGTAGGTAAAAAGTTTCTTATTCTTCTCAATGACGCGGTAGCGGCAAACAATTTGCGTTTGACAGATTGCAATTGTGGGTCCCACGTCATACAATTATCAAAAATAACCCCTAGGTTTTTAATTTTGGAACTATATGGAATAATAACACTGCCAAACATAAGCTGGGGCAGAACACCCCAGTCTATCCGCGAGATCAGCCTTCTGCTTCCAACAATAATGGCTTGAGTCTTCGAGGGATTAACTGCAAGTCCAAACGATCGACTCCAGGCCTCGATACGACGCAAATCATCATTAATAGACGCCACAGCTACACTCAGACGGTCTAGTGATGCCTGCGAATATATTTGAAAATCATCAGCATAGAGGTGGTAGGAAGAAGTAACATGGGATGTAATGGAGTTAATAAAGATTGCGAAAAGAAGAGGAGAAAGAACGCCACCTTGCGGAACACCAGCACTAGTATCGCACCAGGTAGAGAAGGACTCGCCCAGGCGTACACGTTGCCGACGTGCAAGCAGATAACTGCGAAACCAGTCAATTGCCGTCGGAGATAATATGTTAATAGAGCGGAGTATACCTAGTAGGATATCAAAATCGATCGTGTTAAATGCGTTGCTGAAATCAAGCAGAGTAAGGATTGTAAGCTTCCTGTCGTCCATTCCCATCCTGATATCATCTGTGATTTTTACAAGAGCAGTGACGGTGCTATGACCTGAACGAAAGCCGGACTGCAAAGGACTAAGGAGATCATTACGGTTAAGGAAGGAGTTGAGCTGGGAGTGAATTAGGCGTTCCAGAACTTTGGAAAGGAACGGGAGAATAGAGATAGGACGGTACTCGGAGAACGATTTAGGGTTAGGTTTCTTTGGGATAGGAATAATGTTTGCTTCTTTCCAGCAAGATGGCACTGTACCCTGCTCAATAGAGGAATTTAAAAGATGACACAAGACAGGGAGGATTTCCTCCAGGATAGGCACAAAATAGGAAGTCCTGTGACGAAATTATTAAACTCGTTGTTTTTAAACTGCGGCTTTCGTTAATCGTTGTGAAATACGTCAGTGGCGCCAATAACGTATGGTAACGAGTGATGGCGCGGAGTATGGTTCGCTTAGTCACTAGTGTTGCCAATTTAGTGGATTTTTTTACTAAGATTGCTACTATTCAGATTTATTGGTAAGTGATTATTTCTTAGCATTCAACCGACTCAAAAAAAAGAAAGAGGTTCTATATTAGACTATCTGTACTTTTATGTGCGTCTATGTATATATTATGTCGGTCAATAGTGAACAATGAATATAGCATTTCATCTAGTAGTATGCTTATTTAAGATTTCGCAACAACCATTCATTAAAAGCAGTAAGAGGATACGAGTACATTGACTATTGGAATGGATAGTTCCAAAAAAAATTAACGATATTTTTAAACTAAAACTTATTCAGTAATTAACGGCTTTGACATTGACTTATAAACTTTAATGGTTCTAGTACTACCGGTACTACTACGATTTAGTTTCATTTTTAACCAACTTAAAAAAAGGAGACGGATCTCAATTCGTTTATATGTTTGTTACGTGATAGCTCCATTTATTGTGAAACAAAGGACATAAGCCCAAATCACATTGAAAAAACCCAGGTGCCACACCTGGGTTTTTTGATGTACCTCGGATTTTAAGTTATTAGTAATAATATTCTAAACTATCATCATCATCCGTTTGAGTGGCTAACCTGCGTTTTTTTTGCCTGTAGAAGTTTTGTAGAAGTTCGTGTCAAAAGCTCGTTTTATGGAACAAAATATGTTGTATAATTTGGTGTTAATGATAGAAAAATAATATATACCGGCTGAGTCATAAAGAGATATATCAAACAATGCACGAATATGCTTAGGTTCTTTTCGCGATGGGTGGCCTTGGAATTCAAATTTAACGAGTGTAAGTAAAATAATTCATGATAATACGCTTATTTTTGGTTTTGTACTTTGGACTTTGTATTCAATTGTCAGTATGCTTACATCGCGGGTCAAATCTGGACAAGTACTAGCACAAGCACAGCACTAGCATAGGCCTGGGATATGAGGCGTAGGTAATTGAAGAGAGGTATATGCTAAGATGTTATGAAGATGATGATGATGATTACATCGGATTGCAAACAGTATTGGTGAACTTTAAAAAAAACGCCTACAAAACTACACTGATAAAAAAACATGTTAGCCACTAATTTGGGTTATGGGAGTGGTGTATTTTTTTTTTCCTAAAATATATTTACATACAATTATTAGATTTTTTTGAGATTAGATACAATTATTTTGTGCCGAGGTCAGATGAAAACAAAACTAAAAATTACTTTCGTTTATTTTTGTTCAAGTTTTTTATGATCGTCGTTGAAATTTGGTCAATTAAGTTTCTGAATTTAATTTGAAATTAAAACTGATTTTTGTTTATTCGGCGCAAATATGATTGTGATTTGAGTATAATAGACTCACTTACTATTCTCACAATACTTATTTAAAGTTTTATGCGATCCTTATGTACTATAATGCGAATAAATAAACCACTATTTATCAATATACAAAAGTAATATTTTTTAAGCAATTAGGAATAAATTAAATCCGGAACTAGCAACATTATCTTTCCGGCCGGTTCGAGTTTGTTTACAAAATTGAATTGTGAGTTTTGAGTTGGAAAATCATCTTGTTTTTCTTTACTGTGCTGACATGAGATGTAAATAATTAGTTTGTGCAGTGTATGATACTCTGATATACCTAGTGAACTGTGATGACGCCTTGCAACTTATGAACGTTGTTGTACCTAATCTAATGTTCTGTGACTAGCCTACCTATAATTAATTACGCGATATGTGGAGTGATTAATTAATATATTGTCAGAATAAAGTTTTCTCTTTGGGTAAGTGTACTTAACTAAAAATCAATTCGTCCATGGTACCTTTATTATCTCCTATTTTGTTTAAAATCTTCTCCCTTCTGGTTGTTGATGAAAGTTATATGTACCTACATTAAAGATCGAACACTAACTAGGTAAGATTATAGGCCACTTAATACAGGCAGGTGAACTCACGGGTCACAGCTATTCCATAAAATAATTTAGTAACCCTAGATGACACGCACACATGCGTAAATGTGTTCGAACGACATATGCGTAGTTGTGTGAGTGTAGGTATGCCAACTGCACCGTCTGTATAGATTTTAGGCCGAGTGTCCGGGGTGTGACTAGAGTTAAGTTTGAAATGTGCCCAACTCCCCCTATTTTCTTTTTCTTCTTATCCAAGAAATATGTAAAAAAAAAAAACAAATGACAAAGATCACGGACCCCGGAGTCTGTGGAGTAGATAATTCGGTTCACTAATGTTTTACAAACATTTTTTGACAAAACATCACTTTAAAACCAACTACTCGTATAATATTCATTGCAAAAACTTAACAATATAAAAATATTTCATTCTACAAACAACGTTTCGCATGATATTTATTTCAAAAATACCTTACGTCAACAACTCTTTTATTTTACAAACCATCATTTTATAACCAATTACATGGCAAACGTTTCACTTAGACAATGTATCGAATGACATTTTGTTTTTTGTCCATTTTTCCTTTCATAAATTATTCTTTTTACAAATTTAGCATTTCCCAAAACAGAATTTACAACAAATATTTTAAAAGTACCCGATACATTGTTTATGTAAACTATTAATTTTGATTTGTTTCTGTCATTGACTTTTTACTACCGCTCCATTTAGGGTCTATCACTGAGAATTGACACCGGGTGGGCTCCCGCATTTTTATATACACTCTAGGGGTAGTAGCGACAAGACTAGGTGGAGTCGGGGTACTCCGAGTCGGATTTGGGTCCTAAGTAACCTAATCGTTCCGGTGTGGTTATTTAGATATTCAAAAAATACAATCAAGTTTTTATGTAATTTAATGAATGTTTGTTTTATAAATTGAGTTGCTTGCCAAACAGCACATTATAAAATGAAAATTTGTCAAGCGTTGGTTTTGTTTTTAAGCATTTGGTAGTCAACAAAAAATTTAAAAGAATCATTTGTCAAATAATACGTTATAGAATGAATGTTTGTCAAATAATTACTTTGAGATATAACCAATTTGTTAAACATTTTTTTGTATAATTTCACTACCCGTGAGTTTGTCTAACGTTGGTTATCACATGTCGGTTTGTGAAAAAAAGTTTTTTAAATGAACGGATACCAGATAATTCAAATAAAAAAATAAAAAAAAAAGATGGCGAGGCCACGCCCTCCGGTTACACCCGTGTAGTTTCCAAGGTAAGCTATCAAATTCTGAGTTATAAGTTTTCACTTCTATCGGCAGTTCCTATGACTGCCAATTTTTTTTTTGAGTTCCGTACCCGAAGCGTAAAAACGTGGCCCTATTACTGAGACTTTGCTGTCCGTCACCAGGCTGTATCTTAAGAACGGTGATAGCTAGACAATTGAAATTTTCACAGATGATGTATTTCTATTGCCGTTAAAACAACAAATACTACGAGTAAATATAAAATAAATATTTAAGGGGGCTCTCATACAAAAAACTTGATTTTTGACCGTTTCTTGCTCGATCCTAATAACAGTGACAGGTAGACGCTTTTTTTTTTTTTTTTTTATTGCATAGATTGACGAGACGAGCAGGTCATGTGCCTGATGGTAAGCAACATGCCTGCCACATAACAGCACAGTAACACGCAGCTATTGGAACATGATAGTCCAAATCATTACCTAGCACTGCACTGCGCTCGTCACCCAGAGATCTAAGATATTATGTCTCTAAGCCCTGTAATTTCTCTGGAATCATTGCCCTTCAAACCGGAACACAGTAATGTTTGCACATTACTGCTTGGCGGTAGAATATTTGGCAAAGGTGTGGTACTTCCCCAGGCGGACTCTGCTAAGAGTCCTACCACTACTAAACTAAGTGTTCACAGAATATTTAGTTATAAGTTTTCTTAAAATATAATAAATTAAGGGGGCTCGCATACAATAAAATAAGTTTTCGCCGTTTCTTCACTAAAAATAATGATAATGGTAACTTGCACAATTACGTTACAAATAAAGGTACGGAACCATTCGTGCGTTAGCCTCACTTGCACTTGGCCGGTTTTTTATTTGTATTTTACTCAAAACTGGAGGGTGGTCGGGATAAACGGACTATAAATTGGGATTCAGCGGGTCAAAAAACAGACCCGTAGGTAGGTACGGTTCAAAGTATCTAAAACAACATTTTTTCGTGTACCGGTGTAACCAAAGTAAATTACGAACCAAAGCGTTTTGCAGAATCAGCTTACAGAAGCTTAGAGTAGAAAGCAGTATCGCAGACACAGGTAACCTGACTTTAGTACTATAATTAGTTTTCGTACACTTGTGTGAGTTTAACCTAGCTATAGAATTTAGTCATTTCCACCTTTGGGATGGGTCGACTAAATACCTACCATACCAGCTTTAGATTCGATCTAAAGACGTGCCAGAAGACTATCATTTATTGTTATCAAGACAACGACTTCAGTTTCCGAAAACGAGCGCCTTCACATTAGGTCGCAAGCAGCGCGGCAGCCGCGCGATAGCAGCGCGATAGCAGCTCGACAACAGCGGATGCCTTCTCATTACAAATACAGCCGCGCGACTTGCTTACAATCACGTGTCGCGTGACTGCCGCGCGGCTGTATTTGTAATGAGAAGGCATCCGCTGCTGTCGCGCGGTTGCCGCGCGGCTGCCGCGCTGCTTGCGACCTAATGTGAAGACGCCCAAAGACATCAAAGTTTTAATCGCCGCAAAGACGCAAGCCTATCCATCAGTTTTGTATCTGATATATTTTTCTGGGAAGGTCCAGGCAAAGGTATTCGCTAGGTACGTATTTTCCAGCAATTTCTCCTCATATTCTTTTTTCTCTCTCCAAATTGTAAAAGGAATTTGTTTCAATCATATTCTATTAAAGCGAAATATCCGAAATTTTCACTTTTGTCTAGAATTCGCTAGATTTTACCTCATAAATATGTAGCGACGATTTCTCGATAGTGTAGATCTCAGCTTATGCGAGCCTTACTCACAGTATGGGCAACTCAAATTTGAACACATTGAAAGCTACTCACTCGGATCGAATGCGGTGGAGCAATAATAGCGGATTCACAGATATCTAAATAATTTATTTAGATTTATTTACATTATTATTTATAAAGATTTTAGATTTAGATTTAGATTTATTTATATTATTTATAAATAATTTATTTAGATTTCTGTGAGCGGATCCGAGCAATAGTCTCATTAATTTTTTTGTAGTCAGTACTTACTACTACACTCGGAAAATATCTAACTACTGCATGTGATCCGAAAAATTGTTTTTCTTACTAAAATAATAATAATGAGTAATAATAATGATGATAATAACATTCTTATGAATTATATTACTTTATCAAAATTCACAATAAAAAAAAATATTTCTGGCTTTTTTTTAGGCATTGAATGTGTTAACGAAATGTTACTGTAGTCTATTTCGAAAGGATTACAGAACAATTTCTTTTTTTTTAATTTTTTATTTAATAATTATTCACCACTTGGTGACTAATAACGAGATAAGAACAATTTCATGGCAAATTTTATTTGTATACGTATAATATCTTTAGAATATAGAGCGATGTGACAATCAAGACCTGATGGTAAGCGACACCCTTGCTTGTAACAGCATGTTGCATTTTCTTTTCTATGATGGTGCTGCCTAACTATTTGAAGATTCGTTCGTGAGGTTGGAAGTTGGTTAGTCTTGTTAGTCTTCACTAGAGCGATAGATAAATAAATAGGAGCTCTTTACCGTTAACAATACAACAATAAACAAAAAGAAAACATTCTTATATCTAGTGAAAGATGACCTTATAGCTAAGAACTGTCTCTTTCAGGCAACCGGATGACAGATACATTAAATATAGAACGATGTCGTTAAGAATTATTATTAGTATTATCACTATGTTGTGCCAATTTAATTTAAAATCGGTTAAGTAGTTTAGGAATCCATCGCGGACAAACATCGTGACAGGAGAGTGAGGAGGAGATCACTATGTTAGGTTTCAATTTATTCCTTTATAGTCATAACTAAGAACTAGCAGTGCCGCGTGGTTTTAGTCGTATTTTCCGTTTCCATTATTTTTCCGAAATAAAAAGTAGCCAATATGCTACTCTAGACTATAATCTAACTGTGTTTAAATTTTTAGTCTTTTCAGTCTTCCGACGTGATTGAACAACAAACGTCCAATGTTTGACACTTACAATATCCGCGTGATACACCGGCGTGTAATTGACTACACTAAATGACGAAAACCAACAAACTTAACTTTGCGGTCGGGCTTTTGTCGGGAAAAGGATGATGTATACTACATTCTCGGTAACCCCATACTGTGGACATAGCCACAATTGTACAGCAAATAGCAACGAACAAGCGTTCTGATTGTGGCAAATTGGATTCCTTGGTTACACATGGCTGCTTCGTCAGACGTAGGTATTGGATTCTCAGACGATTGATTTGGTTGTTTCGAGAAAAACTAGGCCATGATTTATTTATTAAAGTCTAACATTTGTTGCACTTGGGAATACCCTACTGAAACCCTCATTCCCTATACTAAAGCGACATTTTTTCAAGGTTTACGTTCTAAAAGCTTTTTGAAGGAAGGTTGGAGAAGTTTCACTGCATTTTCGTAGTAAAATATCTAGTCACCGTAATGCGTTGTCTGTGGATATTTCTTGAGGGATATAGGAAATATATATTCGTTTCTTCAAACATCGTCACTTTCGCACTTCAAATATTAGTAGTATAGTTTTTTTTTTTTTTTAACTTTTATAGGCTTACACTTGACCGCCATCTCGCCTGATGTTAAGCGACGATGCGATCTACGATGGGGCGTGTTTACCTAGAAGAAACCGATTCACTCTCGATTTGAAGACACAAAGATTGTAACCAACAGGGAAAACCCACTCAGGCAACGCATTCCACAGCCTAGACGTTCTTATCACAAAGGTAGAGTCAAATCTCTTCGTTCGTGTCTTTGGAACATCAACCATGAAACGATGTCGCTTTTTCGAGCTACGAGCATTCCGATAGAAAAAAGGGCAAGGTGGTATTAGATCATGTAAATCAGGCGCACACTCTCCGAAGTGTATCCGATAAAAAACCGAAAGGCTAGCAACTTTTCGGCGATGTTCAAGACTTTGTAGTCTTTTTCGCACAAGAGTGTCGTTGCCTATGAGCCTTTTGGCACGTCTCTCGATCGATTCCAAGGCCTCCAGCTGATACTTAGCCGAACCATCCCAAAGATGCGAACAGTACTCCATACAAGAACGAATTTGTGCTTGATATAACGTGAGCAACTGCTCAGACTTGAAGTACCTTCGCATTTTTGAGAGGACACCTAGCTTTTTGGCAGCTAATTTAGCCTTGGACTCGATATACGAACCAAAGTTGAGCGTAGATGTCAATGTAACGCCCAAAAGCTCAAGACGGTCAGAAATCGGCACGGATACACCTCTAAAAGTTGGAGTCAGTTGGAATGGACTCCTTTTTGCGGAGAACAGACACGCCTGCGTCTTACTCTCGTTGAACTTGACCAGATTGGCATCGCCCCATGTAGACACCGCCTCAAGGGTCAAGCTCAAACGCTCGATCAGACTCTCTCTTAGTACCTGAGTTTGCTGCCCACTGGCTCTCGCACTAGATATGTAACTCTCTACAACGGTGCTATCATCTGCGTACCCAAAGATACCGGGCTTCAACAGATCGTTTATATGTAGCAGGAAGAGCGTCGCAGAGAGTACCGACCCTTGAGGGACTCCGGCATTGATAGCCATTTGATCCGACGAGCAGCCATCAATGACGACTCGTATGGATCGATCCCTCAAAAAGTCCGATATCCACGCAATAAACCCAATAGACAAACCATAACTAGAAAGCTTGCTTATAAGGCCATCATGCCAAACTCTGTCGAAAGCCTTCGAAATATCCAGGGAGACTGCAAGTGCTTCCCCGTGTTTCTCGATAGCTTCACTCCAGATGTGAGTGACGTACGCTAGAATATCCCCGGTGGACCGGTTTCGGCGAAACCCGTATTGCCGGTCACTGAGGAGGTCGTTTGATTCTAGGTACGTCAAAAGCGGTTTAAGACACGTTCCATAGTCTTGCAGAGTATGGACGTGACTGAGATGGGCCTGTAGTTGGCAGGGTCAGCACGACTTCCCTTTTTGGGCACTGGTTGCACATTGGCAAGCTTCCAAGACTTCGGTACTAATCCAGTTTTGAGAGAGAGTCTAAATAGACGCGTCAGTATCGGGGACAACTCAGGCGCACATGCCTTCAACACTAGGGCAGGAATACCATCTGGGCCACTGGCTTTATTCACGTCCAGATTGCGTAGCACTTTGCGAACCTCCATTTGGCGAATGTGCATCTCTGACATGAGAGTCGGACAGCCAGGTGGAGTAGGAGGTGTCGCGCTACCAGCATCTAGACACGAAGATTCCGCAAATTGAGATGCAAACAAGTTTGCTTTCTCCATTGCGGTGTGAGCCAGTGTCCCATCAGGTTTCAGCATTGGAGGTAGTGAGGGGCGACAGAAGTTCGATTCGACCGATTTAGCTAGGGACCAAAACGCTTTGCTACCCGCAGGGTACGAAGCTAGTTTGTTCCCTATTCGACTAATGTGGTCAAACCGAGCCCTCTGAAGAACCTTTTTGCTTGCCTTAGCAGCCTTGTTGAACGCTTTCTTCTTCTGGTGTATGTCCCTTGCCTTACGCTGTCAAGCATCAACCCAGGCTAGGTAGGCCTCATGTTTAAATGCTTCAGCACTTTTACATTGAGGACCAAACCAGGGGCGAGCTTTGCTGGATAATGGGACGTCGGAGTATGGAATGAAATATTCCATAGCCGTTCGTATTACATTAGTCACAGCATCCGCGCAGACTGTGGGATCACCAGAAGTGAAGCACAATGACTATACAATGTATATTTAATAGTAGAATAAAATTACCATTTGACTTAAAAGACTACATGACTCATATCAGAAACAAAAAACAATGGCAAAATAATAGTTGGCTTCATGGTAGCGTCTAGAAATAACGTTTATACGAAATGAATTTTTTGATTTGAATATATGTGGTAATAGAAGCCACAAAAAATATTACAATATATTGGGTTTTCATATGACTAAAACGACTTAGTACACCGTTTAAACATGACCATTTATTATAATCGTGCTATTTTGGAAGTAATTGTAAAACAATAATGACGGCAAAAATATATTTTATTTCAAGTTGGTTATCATTAGTAAATAGAATATCAGTAGTTATAAAAATTAAAGGATTTTTTTTTTTTTTTTTTATTTAATAATTATTCACCAACCAACTTGGTGACTAATATATTTATTACAATCTAGCTTAATTCGGAAAGTCTAGGCTAATGAGTAATTTTATTATGACTTAGTTTGCTAAATAATAATAGTTGTAAGATTGTGTCCATAAGCACTTTTCTTATTGTCTCTATTAAGGCGAAGTCACATCGTTCATGTGTACTTTGTATTTAATATTTATAAATCTAAATTGCACTAACACTGCACTTTGAACACAGGTATTAATTTAATTTGCACTAAGTCAACTCAAATGGTTTTGTCCGTTTAAGCCTCCGCACTAACTCAGTGTTGTCAAGGAGCTGGATTGCCTCGACATTGACATGGTAATGAAGTCTTCGTTCGTGAGCTTCTGCATATTTACGTATCACTTCACTAACAGAATCCATCTTTAGGTCTCGATGAATGTCAGCATTTCTTACATACCAGGGAGCGTTGACAATGTCCCTTAGCACTTTGTTCTGAAATCTTTGTATAATTTCAATATTGCTTGGTTTGGTACAGCCCCACAACTGTATACCATAAGTCCATACTGGCATTAGGACTTGTTTATACAATAAGATCTTGTTATGTACTGACAATACAGATTTTCTTCCAAGTAGCCAATACATATTTTTGTAGCGTATCGCTAATTCCTCTCTTTTCTTCTTGACGTGAACCTTCCAGCGTAGCTTCGCGTCAAGAGTCATACCTAGGTATTTAGCTTTGTTGTCATAAGGTATGGGTCGATCGTTTATGAAAACTTGATGATATTTTACTTTTTTATTTGTAAAATCTATATGAACGCTTTTAGATTCATTCAGTTTGACGCGCCATTTTTTCGTCCAGTCATAGACTTTATTAATTGCGGATTGCGCCATCTCTGTAGCTTCTGCATGATTGTCACCTAGTGCCAAAATCGCAGTGTCGTCTGCGAATGTCGCAATAGTAGTATTTTCTAGTGTTGGTATATCACAAGTATATAACAGGTATAAAATGGGACCTAATACACTTCCTTGTGGTACTCCAGCTTTGATTTCCTTGAGTTCGGAATAGGCTTCATCTTGTTTTATTCGAAATACTCTATTTGATATATACGATTGTAATATATCTGAGAATTGCTTGGGTAACATTAATTTTAGTTTGTGTGTTAGCCCTTTATGCCACACTTTATCAAAAGCCTGTGCCACGTCTAAAAATATTGTGGTACATACTTTCTTTTCTTCTAGGGCTCGTTCTATGATGTTAGTGATTCTATGAACCTGATCTATAGTAGAGTGCTTCTCTCTAAATCCAAACTGGTAGCTCGGTATGAGATTTTTACTTTCAATTATAGGTTTTAATCTTTTTAGTAATAATTTTTCAAACAATTTAGACATCACAGGGAGCAGAGAGATTGGCCTATAAGACGTGACTTCATTCGGAGGTTTCCCTGGCTTTTTTATCATTATGACTTCGGCCACTTTCCACAGATCAGGAACATACTTTAATCTAAAAGCAGCATTGATGAGTGTAGTAAGTTTAACAACTGCTTTACGTGGGAGATATCGCAGGACCATTCCTGTAATAAGATCATATCCTGGAGCCTTTTTTAAACTAATTTTCAGTTTTATTTCTTTGTAAACTTCCTTTGGTGTAACTAACTTTATATCTATATTATCTTGTAATACATTGTCCGTATTATCTAAGTTACTCATAATATTTTCTTCGTTAGGTTTGAAGATGTTTTCAAGATGATGCGCAAATATTTTGGCTTTTTGTTCGTTACTAATAGCCCATTTCCCGTTTTCTTCTTTAATGGGAGGGATATGGGTTATTGGCCGTTTCATGCTTTTTGTGGCTTTCCAAAGAGAATAGTCTGAGTTGTGGTTGCTGGATAGTTGTCGAAGGTAAGTATTCATGTATTCATCCCTGTAAGTTTTAATCCTCGCTTGAAGTTCTTTTGTTAGTTTGTTTAATAAGGTTTTATCACCTGGGAAACGTGTCATTTGCCATTTTTTTCTTTGTTTCCTTTTTTTAGCTATTAACTGTTTGATTTCCATAGGATAACTAGTACCATTTACTCTCTTTTTGAGAGTTGGTGTATTTTTCCAGGCTATTTGTTGGATGTTTTCCACAAACTTTTCGACTTCGCTATCTAATTGTTCCGGTGTTTTGAGTGGAACATTTAAGTGTATTACTTCATCTAAATCTTTTTGGAAGCTTTCCCAGTCTGTATTCTTATTAACTAGACTCAGATTATTTTCTCTATATACGAATTTATCGCTAACAGTTAAAATTACAGGAGAATGATCTGAGCTCAAATCAAAGCAATGTTCCGTATTGATGTAGTTTCTTGATATATTATTGTATATGAAAAAATCTATTAAATCAGGTTTTTTCTTTGGGTCAGTAGGCCAGTAAGATGGATGGCCACTGGAAATTGTGTCACCATTAACTAGCTGTATTGCAGACAAAAGTTCTTTTCCTTTAGTATTCGTAAGTCGAGAGCCCCAATATAGATTTTTAGCATTGAAATCTCCTCCAATGATATATCGGTTATTAAAATGGTTTAAGTAATTTATATATTGCTCCTTTTTTAATGCATGCTTTGGTGGACAGTAGATTGACGCTACGGTGAGGGTGTATAGCTTGGTTTTCACACAGACGGCTGCGGATTGTATTTCTCTTTCTTCATGCCTGTATTCTTCATAATGAAGTAAATTTTCTTTGATAATTACTGCACTTCCACCTTTTGCAGTATTATCAGGATGCAGCGCGTGGTAAACTTTGTAACCTCTGAATGTTACATAGCACTGTTTAGTGAAATGTGTCTCTGATATCAAGCATATGTCAATGTTTTTTGTGTCTAGGACTAATTGTAACTCGTTTTGATGTTGCAATAGTCCGTTGGAATTCCAAGTCATGATCTTTAAATTAGCCATTACTTATTCCTGGATATGGCACAATTCTTGCTATTTTCTAATTTCTTTAATCGTTCATCAAACGAGTTCATTAGTTTGAGGATCTGGTCTAATTTTTTGTCACTATCATTTGCTGTTACATGGTGGGTATTGGTAGAAGTTACTTGGGCAAATGAAGTTTTATTATTAGTACCTTGGATTTTGGCGTTCCTTGGATTAGTGTTATTATCAACTTTATTAGTTAGTTGTTGCGAACGTGGAGCCGTGGCAGTTACTTTTTTGATGTTTTTATTTTTAATGTTTTGAAATTCTTTGGCTACTATACAACCTCTATAATTAGCAGGATGTGGAGCGCCGCAATGTACACATTTTGGTTTTTCTTCTGCTTGTTTCTTGCAGTCTATAGTTAGATGCTTGCCCGTACATTTGACACATCTTGGTTCCTTTGCACAGTACTTCTGTGTATGTCCGTATGCTTGACATCTCTTACACTGTGGAACAAGTTTTGTTGTTCTCAAAGCCTGAATTTCAACTTTGCACCCCAGTATAGACTTAATTTCATAAATTTTCTTGATGTCTTGATCTTTAGAGAATGTAAGCACAAACATGTTGAGCGGTTCTTTATTTTTCCACCTCAGTTTGTTCACTACATTCTCAATCTTAAAGCCCTTTTCTTTCAAGTCTTCAGTAATTCTGTTTGGCTTGCAAGTTGAATGCAACTGTTTAGCCATAACTCTAATGGGTCTCTCTTGCTTGTTTTCATAAGAATGCCATAGCAAATTTTTTTCGTCTAGGAAGTTAATAATAGCTCTATAGGCATCTTCGTTAAAAGCGTTAACCTTGACGCTATCTCCATGTAACATTTTAACCTGGAAGGAGTCTCCTGGTTGTGTATGTGAGAGGTTATCAAAGAAAGTTTGATAGTCCTTAACACCGTCTATTATTATAGGTGGTGGTTGTGGTACCTTTTTAGGAGCAACTGTACTGCTGCTATCTTTTTTTGGCGGTGACGGAGTAATAGGAATTGGTGATGTGTTCAATTTTCTTTTTTTTTTCCTAGATAATGCTCTTACCCACTCAGTTTCTTTGGCTAGTTCTTCTTCATCCGTACAGTACTCTGCTTGCTGAGAAGAACATTCTTCCGTACGATCGTTACTTTTGTCGACTTTTTCAATCGCTAAAGTTTTAACTTGCTCTTGGAGCTTTTCGATTTCTTTCTGTAAGGTTCTTACCACATTTTCTAATTTTTCTCGCTCTGCCATTTCTTCGCGGTAACGAGAATACAGCATACGCTCAGTATCTGTTTTTAATGTAATATGACTGGTGCTTGAGCCAGACATGATTAATTATTGAAGTCAAGTATGACTTCGCCTTAACAATAAAAATGCAAAGTTAGCCACAGGGCATCGCGGTACGGAATCTAGGTCATAGTCGACACTCGTACAGCGCTCGGCGACGCGACGCGGCGGCGTTTATTTAGATGAGTCGACACTTTTCACCCGCGGATTTCGCGACGTGACTGTTCTTAGCGAACTATCAATGAACACTGAAATTAAAAGATAGTAGTGGATATTAGTTTCAATAAAACTTCTTTCCGCAATATTAATAATATCAACGTTAAAACTATTGGTATAATTCTATTTTAATGATATGGCAACTTTAGAAATTCTCCTATGTCACTGCGGCTGAAGAACTAGTATCCATAGCCAAACTCAAATTAAAAAAATATATTATGTCTCTGGTATGTCAACGTCAGCCACTAATACAGAGTACCTATCTCTGTCAAATCTCTTTATTTAGCCTGTGACTTATCGAATTTTAATAAAGTTTCAACTTAAATATCTTTTTTTCTAGGCCCTTTGAAGACAAAAATCTTTCCATATCTTACTCAGGGACTGACGTTCAACATTTTAAGATATTTTTGATATATAGACGCTATCATTTCGTCTCAACTATTTTAAAGTATGAAAGTCTGCCATTGTTCTTTAAAGAGCGGCTGCACGCCTTGTCGGTAAAAGTGCACCTCACAAATTTTCGAGGTCTGCGCTCCAATCTCTCAGCAGTCCACTCCACCATCACCTCGAGACTGAGCAAAAGACACTCTTGTTTCTTACGGAGACGCAGATAGGTTGTCCGTCGGACGTGGCGTACCTACCTAACGTATCCAGGCTAACCCTAGAGCACAGATTCCGGCCTCGTGCTGGAGTGTGCCTGTACGCCCGTGACGACATCTGCTGCCTGCGTCTCCGTAACCTTGAGGACACTAGATTTTTTAATGTTATTTGGGCACTGATAGACAAAATCATCTATTTCTGTGTGTATCGGTCGCACAGCGGAAACCAGGAGACGATTAGGCTCATGGATTATTTAAGTGAAGTTATTTAAGTGTAATTTCGGCTCAACAGAAGTACCCTTCGGCTCAATTAGTGTTACTGGGGGAGTTCAACGGCCATCATAAGGAATGGCTGTTCCCACACCGGGACACTGACCACGCTGGGCAGGAAACGAGAAAGCTAGCTTTATCGTTAGACCTAACCCAGCTGGTCAAAGAGGCCACAAGGCTACCCGACGTTGAGTCGCATACACCGTATAACTTTGACCTTCTGCTGACAACAGATCCAGACCGTTATTCCGTGACGGTATCTTCGCCGTTAGGCAGTTCCGACCACTGTCTGGTGAAATCTGTATCTGTTTACCATCCGCCTGATCCCAGCCCTAGAGGCAAGACAGACGGCAGATTGGAAAATGGATTGAGAAATGGCTATCAATGCTGGATTCCCTCAAGGGTTGGTACTCTCTGCAACTCTCTTCCTGCTATGTAGCAGGAGATCAACGATCTGTTGAAACCCGGTATCTTTGGGTACGCAAATGATAGCACCATTGTAGAGAGTTACATATCTTGCCAGAGAGCCAGTGGGCAGAAAACTTAGGTACTGAGAGAGACTTTGATCGAGCGTTTGAGCTTGACCCTTGAGGCGGTGTCTAAATGGGGTGATGACAATCTGGTCAAGTTCAACGAGAGTAAGGCGCAGGCGTGTCTGTTTTCCGCTAAAAGGAGTCCATTCCAACTGACTCCAACTTTTAGAGGTATATCTGTGCCGATTTCAGACCGTCTTGAGCTTTTGGGCGTTACTTTTACCTCTACTCTCAACTTTGGCTCGTGTAACGAGACCAAAGCTAAACTAGCTGCGAAAAAACTGGGTGTCCTCTCAAAGGTGCGAAGGTACTTCAAGTCTGAACAGTTGCTTACATTATACCTATCAAGCACAGATTCGCTCCTGTATGGAGTACTGTTCGCACCTTTGGGATGGTTCGGCTAAGTATCTGCTGGAGGCTCTGGAATCGATCGAGAGACGTGCCTATGAGCCTTTTGGGAAAACGTGTGCGAAAAAGACTTCAAAGTCTTGAACATCGCCGTAAAATTTGCTAGACTATCGGTTTTTTATCGGCTACACTTCGGAGAGTGTGCGACTGATTTGCATGATCTAATACCACCTTGTTAGCAACAGCAGCAGTTCATGGTGGGGTCCCGAGCTCGAGAGAATCAGGAAAAAAGTTAAACGACTTCTAAACAGGGCCATGAACACCAGTGAAGACCAGGACTGGGACAAATATAAAGATGCCAAAGCACACTATAAAAAACGACTACGCTACAGAAGTTCGTCATCCTGGCGTGGATTCTGTAGCAACATCAAATCCTGCAATGAAGCAGCACAGGTAAGAAGAATTCTATGCGCAGGGACACAACAAAACATTGGGTCCCTATGCAGGAACGACGGCACATATACTGCCTCCCTAGAGGAGACATACGAGGTGCTACTCCAAACACACTTCCCCGGCTGTCAGCTCACTCGGAGCTTGGACTAGGAAGAGGACAGTTATTCGCCTTCAGAGACTGACTGGCAGATCGCCCAGAAGGTAGTAACGTATGAAAAAACTCTCTGGGCCATAACAGTTTCCAACCATTTAAAGCGGCCGGACCGGACGGCATCTTCCCTGCTTTGCTGCAGTGGGGGGGTGGCGAGCTCGTGGAACTGGTAACAACGGTTCTACGAGCCTGCCTGGCTTTCCAATACATCCCTCTTGTTCCGTATAATCGGGCAACATTAAAAATCATAGCGGATCTATGGTTTGACAGCCGGCTGTCAAGTGACTTGGTCTTTTTCGCTGGATCGACAATGACGGGTTGTTTTTTCTAATCTGGTTTAAATCGTTAATATTGTGCGGGAATACGTATTAACGGGAATATATATCGCTACGGGATTAGTGCTGGACTATTGGTGTGAAAGTGGGCTACTGGATTGGCCCTTTTCTCCAACGCCGGATCGTGGAACGCGGAATCGTAGTGCCGGTGGACTATTGCTGGACCGGAGTTCGCCTGGAGATCGTCTGGTTTGGTTTCCAATTCCCTCTGGTCCCGTTCCTTCTTCCTGTCGTACCAAACTGGACTTTGGACGACGCCGGGAGCAGTAATTGGGTGAGTAATCTTAGGTACCTGGTTTGCAATTAGGGAGTAACTCTTAAAATCGGTAAAACGGCATTTAATTTGTTTTTGGATTCTCGCTATGGGCCCCGAGACGGTATTTCTGGCATAAATATCGAACATTTTTTGGTAGACAGAGCGTCGTTGGCCGTAAATACTCCCTTTTTGTTTTAATTTTCTGGCAAAATATACCGGGTAGGCCGAATATTTGGGGGTTCCCAGTTTATAATTTCTCCCCAAACTGTCGGGAAATTAGTATTAAGTGGTATCCGGTTTTTTAGGTTGCGGATATATTTGTTGTGACATTGTCCGAACTTTAGGCTAATTTAAAATTTAAATTTAAATTTAAAATGGCTTCGGATTTGGCCAACCAGCTCCGATGGTTCGAATCCTTACAAGGATTGGTCGGCCGGAGAGACCGGGAGGAGGCGCTGCTAAACAGGGCAGAACAGCTCGACAGGCGCCTGGAGGTCGCTGAGAGGAGCGCAGGATCGCAGCGGGATGCAAGGCCGTCTCCACCTGAGGAGCAGATGGAGAGGATCGAGGCGGACATGCGGCGCATCCTGGACTTGTACGACGAGGTCTCCGAAGGGGTTCGCCAGCTGGAGAGGTCTCGTCAGGGAAGGGCGAACTCGGGACCCGTCATCAGGAATGCGGGTTCGGGTGTAGTGGGACGCCTTCCCACCCTGGACTTGCCCAGGTTCACAGGTAACCTGCGAGAGTGGAGCGGCTTCCGGAGTATGTTCGCCTCTCTCGTGGACTCACGCAAGGACTTGACGAGGGCGGAGAAGCTGACCTATCTCCGCACGTCACTGGAGGGTGAGGCACTCTCCCTGGTCCAGCACCTGGAGCTGGACGACGACAACTTCGGCACGGCGATGGAGTTGCTGGAGACGAGGTTTCAAAATCCTCGGCTCCTCGCCGACTCTCACGTGTCACAAATACTGGGGCTGCCGAAGGTGACTGAGAGGTCTCAGTTGCGGCCGCTAATCCTCACGCCCGTGAAGGTGGCGAACAACGCCTTGCGCAGCTTGGGACTGCCAGTAGAACACTGGTCGTTCCTGCTGGTCCACATCCTGCTGGGCAAGGTGCCGCTGGAGTTGCGCGCCCGGTTCGAGCGGGAAAGGGGCCTTCACGGCGACCCGAAGGTCTTCCCCACGTTTGAGGAGCTACTTCGGGTCCTGGAGTGGGAGGCGAGGATGGCAGAGTCGGCGCCTCAGGAGGCACAGCCCGCCGCGTCAGCTCGTGGCCCTGCCGGAACAGGACCGCGACCTACCAATCCCCGCACTCAGGGTGCGGTGAAGCGGACGGCGACGGTGACGAGTGCGTCGGAGCAGGAGTGCCCGAACTGTGGCCAGCTTCACGCGCTGGTGCAGTGTCCGGCCCTGCTTGCGCGGACGACCTCCGAACGACGAGGGATCGTTCGGCGGTTGCGTCGGTGCTACGGGTGCCTGGGGGGTCATCTGTACAATGACTGCCCCACGGCACGGCCGTGTCCTGGGTGTGGGGGACCACACCATCAGCTCTTGTGCGTCAGGAGCAATGGTGCTGGTCGACAGCCCTCAGGGAGGGGGCCCTCCACGGGCGGGGGCGCTCCCACGCAGAGCCACGCATTGTACAACAATGAAGTGGCTACAGCGTGGAGCACACCCCCTCCACCCCAACCCACGGCAGCACCGGGCAGCCCAACAAGGGGCGTCTTACACGCGGCTCGGTCACCGACCTCACAGCCCGCGCGGACGCGGGCGAACTGGAGAGGTGGAAGGGTGATACAGGAGTCACCACGGGGGCCACCTCCACAGCGTTATCCTTCTCCGCCGCTGGATCCGCGACCGATGGAATGGAGGGCGTACACGCCTCCCCTCCATGAACATCCGAGGCTGGATTACCACCCGCCCTACTTTAGGTACGGCAGGGCAGCTGGATATGCCCCCCCTCCGATGGCCCTTATGACTCGGCAGCCATACTGGGCTGGGCCCTGTAGTCCGACGGGTTCGGACGGGCCTCGGAGGGATTGACTAGCCTCCGTTCCCTTGGCACAGGATCAACCGGTGGTCCTGCTGCCCACCCTCTGGTTAAGGGTTTGGGGTCCAAGAGGCGACTACGTCCGGATACGAGCGCTCTTGGACACAGGGTCCCAGGGGTGTATTTTGACAACCCGGGTTGCTCATCGCCTGGGCCTGGCTAGGTTTCCGTCACCGACTCCGTTGCGGGGAGTCGGGAACACAGAGGTGCGGTCGGCTGGACAGACCCGCCTCTCCTTCTCGTCCGTACATTCCTATTCGGAAAGGATTGCGGTCAGGGCCACCGTCATGGATTCGGTTGTCGGTTGGCTTCCTCAGGCGGACATAGATCCGGATCTTTTGTCCTGTACTAAGGGTCTCAGGTTGGCGGATCCCCGCTTCGGGATGGCGGGTCCGGTAGACCTTTTGTTGGGTTCTGATGTACTGGGTTACATCATGAACGGCAAGCCTAGACTGCTGGATCAGTCTTCGCTGATGGCGCTGCCCACCATCTACGGATACGCCATTTTGGGAATGGTGGATGAGTGGCAGCAGTCGAATCAGGCTTCCTTTACGGGAACGGCCCTCGCTCAGATCATGCAGAGGTTCTGGGAGATCGAAGAGCCGCCTACCGTGTCTCGGCTGGATCCCGAGCACGTGGAGTGTGAGAACTTTTATCAGGCTCACACTCGGAGAATGGTTTCTGGGCGATTGGAGACTAGGCTGCCTTTCCGGGATAACCCCCCGCGTCTGGGCCAGTCTCGATCATTGGCCGAGAAAAGGCTCAGGTCCATGGAGCGACGCATGGCTCGAGATCCTGTACTTCGGGAAAAGTACATCGAGTTCATGAGGGAGTATGAGGCACTGGGCCACATGTCTCCGGCTCGCGACGACTGGTCGACCATGGACCACTACTTTTTGCCTCATCACGCCGTTTTGAAGGCGTCGACGGGCAAACTCAGGACGGTGTTCGATGGATCCGCTCCGACTTCGACAGGAGTGTCACTGAACCAGTGCCTCCACGCTGGACCGAAGCTACATCGGGATATTGTAGACATCATCCTGAATTTCCGTAGGCATCAGGTGGTGTTGGGAGCGGACATCCGTATGATGTTCCGACAAACGGTCATACACCCCGAGGACAGGAGGTTCCAGTTGATCCTCTGGCGGGAAAGTCCTCAGGACCCTATGATGGTGTATGAGTTGAACACCAACACCTATGGGTTGAGATCAAGCCCCTTCATTGCGATCCGCTCACTGCTGGAGTTGGCGGAGCAAGAACGGGCTCGGTACCCACGTGCAGCCGCAGTTCTGGAGCGCGACCTGTACGTGGACGACGTTTGCACTGGCGCGCAGACGGTGGAGGAAGCTCTGTTGCTCCGGGATGAGCTTACAGAGCTTCTCGCATCTGGAGGCTATGAGCTTCGGAAATGGCTCTCTAACGACCCCAACGTCCTGGCTGGTATCCCGGACGATCACCAGCAGGATCCGGGGCTCTTCGAGGAAGGTGACGATCCGCACGGGATTGCGGTTCTGGGCATGCAGTATCAACCGGTTGCTGACATCTTCACCTTTCGGGTGGCGCTGGAGGCCACACGCGCGTGGACAAAACGGACGGTTTTGTCCACCATCGCCAGGATGTTTGATCCAAACGGTTGGATCAGTCCGGTTCTGTTCGCAGCCAAGTGTCTGTTACAGCGACTTTGGACTCTGAAGGTCTCCTGGGACGACCCCCTGGTCGGAGACTCGCTTAACACTTGGCTTCGTTTGATATCTGACCTCGAAACGGTCAATAGAGTGGCGTTGCCCCGTCGCATTCTGCCACCAGGCTGTAGCCGGATCAGCCTGCACGGGTTCTGTGATGCGTCCGAGCTGGGCTATGCCGCATCTGTGTACTTGCGTACAGTTGACGCTGGAAGCCACGTCAATGTCACGCTCTTATTGGGGAAGAGCAAGGTAGCTCCTATCAGGACACGACTCACCATTCCGAAACTGGAATTGAGCGGAGCCACATTACTTGCTCGGCTGCTCAAGCATGTATATCAGGAACTGTCCACCTCGATAGACATCCGGAATGTCTATGCGTGGTCTGACAGTCAGGTCGTGCTTGCCTGGTTAAGAGCAGCCCCTCACACCTTGGAGACCTTTGTGGGAAATCGGGTTTCCCAAGTCCAAAACATTGGACTGGACATGGTTTGGAGACATGTCCCGGGTGAGTTGAACCCCGCTGACTGTGCTTCGCGCGGCTGTTCCGCGCCGGAGCTAGTTGATCACCCCTTATGGTGGGGTCCGGACTGGCTGCGGGAGCCAGAAGCTTCCTGGCCAGCTCTCGGCGCGGACTCGGAGCGAGCGGAGCTGCCCGGAGTCCGCGTGCATGCGATTGTGGCGGAAGTGCCCCCAGACCCTGACTGGTTGACGGGTCGTTACAGCAAGCTGGATAAGTTGTTGGGGGTAACTAGCTGGATTAAACGCTTCATCCACAACTGTCGTCACCCTCGTCAGAGGAGGAGTGACCAGATCGCCACTGTGGAGGAGCGTCGGAGTTCCTTGCTGCACCTAATTCGGCTGGTGCAGGGTGAGAGGTTTCCGACGGAACTTGAGGCGCTGCGCTGCGGACGCGCTCGTTTGAAGGGTGCGGTCGCCAAGTTGAACCCTTTCACAGATCAGGATGGTCTTCTGCGCGTAGGAGGTCGGCTCCGGAAAGCCAACCTGCCGTACGGCAGCAGGCACCCCCTGTTGCTACCGAAAGGAGGTCCTCTGGTGGACCTGCTGATCACCGATCGGCATATCGGTAACGCGCACGCTGGATGTGGCGCGCTTCTCGCTGTGTTGCAGCGTGAATTCTGGATCTTGTCGGCTCGCAGGGCGGTCCGAAAGGTGCTGTTTAGATGTGTCCCTTGTTATAGGCTCAAGGCGTCTACCATGCAGCCCATGATGGGAGATCTTCCTCCGGATAGGATTTCTCCCTCGAGGCCGTTCGACGGGGTCGGAACGGACTTCGCTGGGCCCTTCTCGGTCAAGTCATCGACGTTGCGTAACGCCAAGGTCGTTAAAGCCTACCTGTGCGTCTTTGTGTGTTTGGCCACCAAAGCAGTCCACCTGGAGCTGGTCTCTGCGCTGTCTACGGAGGCCTTTGTCGCGGCGCTGGATCGCTTTGTAGCGCGAAGAGGAGTACCCTCTTTAATACGTTCGGACAATGGCACAAATTATCGAGGGGCGGCGAATTATTTACGCGAAGTTAATAATTTTTTAAATTCTGGTAATAATAGTTTAAGTCTGGCTCTCGCCCAGCGGGGAATCAGCTGGCAATTTAGTGTGCCAGCCTGTCCTCACTGGGGAGGAATTTTTGAGGCTGCGGTGAAGTCTGCTAAAACTCATCTCCGCCGTGTCATCGGGGAGACCGTGTTAACTTGGGAAGAGTTAGTCACGGTACTATGCCGCGTGGAGGCAGTGCTTAATTCCCGTCCTCTCTGTCCAATCTCGCCTGACCCTAACGATCTAGAAGTCTTGACGCCGGGTCACTTCTTGATCGGTCAGCCCTTAACCGCGTTGCCGGAGTATCCCTGGAAGGATGAGCGGCCCGGACGCCTGTCCCGTTTTCAGTTATTGCAGCAAATAAGTCAAGACTTCTGGAGGCGCTGGTCGGCCGAGTACTTGCATCTGTTGCAACAACGGGTAAAATGGACAGATAGGACGGAGGCCCCTCGGGAAGGGGACTTAGTATTATTAAAAGAGGCAAATTTGGCCCCCCTACTCTGGCGTAGGGGACGTATTTTAAAATTGATATCTGGTACTGATGGCACACCCCGCGTGGCGGAGATTCTGGTTTCTGGTTCCAGACTTCAGCGCGCGGTGTCCTCTCTGGCACGCCTGCCTCTTTATTAGATATACGTATTTGTCAAGGTTAAAATTTGATTTTATTTTGTTGCCATTTTTGGTAAAGTTTTTTTTGGGTTTGATTTCCACTTTCGGGCCAAAGTTGGGAATTTCGTTTTTATTTGAGGTCCGGATACTGCTAAATACTAGTTACTAAATACTAGTTACTAAATACTGGTTTTCTAAAATTGAACAGGAGTTCAATTGGTCGGGGGTTTTGTTCCGTATAATCGGGCAACATTAAAAATCATAGCGGATCTATGGTTTGACAGCCGGCTGTCAAGTGACTTGGTCTTTTTCGCTGGATCGACAATGACGGGTTGTTTTTTCTAATCTGGTTTAAATCGTTAATATTGTGCGGGAATACGTATTAACGGGAATATATATCGCTACGGGATTAGTGCTGGACTATTGGTGTGAAAGTGGGCTACTGGATTGGCCCTTTTCTCCAACGCCGGATCGTGGAACGCGGAATCGTAGTGCCGGTGGACTATTGCTGGACCGGAGTTCGCCTGGAGATCGTCTGGTTTGGTTTCCAATTCCCTCTGGTCCCGTTCCTTCTTCCTGTCGTACCAAACTGGACTTTGGACGACGCCGGGAGCAGTAATTGGGTGAGTAATCTTAGGTACCTGGTTTGCAATTAGGGAGTAACTCTTAAAATCGGTATAACGGCATTTAATTTGTTTTTGGATTCTCGCTATGGGCCCCGAGACGGTATTTCTGGCATAAATATCGAACACCTCTTAAGTGGCGAGAAGCTAATGTCATCTTCATTAACAAACCAGGTAAGAGTGACTACACCAACGCCAGGTCCTATAGGCCTATCAGCCTCACCTCCTTCATGCTGAAGACGCTGGAAAGGCTATGCGATAGGTATATCAGAGACACAACGCTTGTATCAACCCCACTGCATAGGAATCAACATACCTACAGTGCGGGAAAATCAACCGAATCAGCACTTCATGCTATCATAACTGAAGTTGAGGCAGCAATCCAATCCAAGTCTGTCTGTCTGGGCGTCTTCATAGACATTGAGGGTGCCTTCGACAAGACAAAGTTGTCCAGCATTAAATCGGCTCTGAACAAGCATGGAGTGGACGCCTTGCTATCAGGTTGGATAGTAAAAATGTTAAAACATTGCGTCGTTCGGCCTCCAGGAAATGCAACTAAAATGGCACTTGTTGCGAGAGGGTGCCCTCAAGGGGGTGTCCTCTCTCCCTTACTATGGAACCTGGTGGTAAACGGTTTGATTGAGATATTGAACGCGGGGCGTTTCTTCACAGTAGGCTACGCCGACGACATAGCAATACTGATAACAAGTCTCCTCGCCAGCACCGCTTGTGACCTGATGCACGCGGCTCTAAGAATAGTAGAGAAATGGTGCACGGAGTACGATCTGACCGTGAACCCGTCAAAGACGGAACTGGTCATGTTCACACTCAAGCGCTCTCTAGGCTTGTACACACTACCAGGTCTATACGGCATAACGCTACAGCTGTCTGAGGAGGTGAAGTATTTAGGGATGATCCTCGACAGCAAACTGAACTGGAACAAGCACCTAGAGAACAAGATCAATAAGGCCTGTATCACCTTCTATCAATGTCGCAGAATAATAGGTAAGACGTGGGGACTCAATCCAAAAGTCACCCTATGGCTTTACACCACAGTGATCAGGCCCATCATCACCTACGGGGCTTTGGTCTGGTGGACCAGGACGACGCTGGCCACAACCATCGCGAAGCTACAACAATTCCAGAGGTTGGTATGTTTAGCGACTACCAGCGGTATGAGCACAACACCAACGGCAGCCCTGGAAATAATGCTGGATCTGCCTCCGCTCCATTTATTTGTGCAGCAACGAAAAAACGACATCGTTTCATGGTTGATGTTCCAAAGACACGAACGAAGAGATTTGACTCTACCTTTGTTATAAGAACGTCTAGGCTGTGGAATACGTTGCCTGAGTGGGTTTTCCCCGATGGTTACAATTTTTGTGCCTTCAAACCGAGAGTGAATCGGTTTTTTTTTCTAGGTAAATGCGCTCCATCGTAGACCGCATCCTCGTTTAACATCAGGCGAAATGGTAGTCAAGTGTAATAGCCTCTACAGACGAATCCTTTCATCAGAGGAAGTTGCGAAGAAATGACGTAAAAGTGGGCGGGACCTGATAAAAAAGTGGGTGGTACCTGATAAATTTATCAGGTCCCACCCACTTTTACTCAATTCCCTGTCTCCAAAAAATGAGACCGAATAACTGCCAACAGTATGATTTAAATCGTATTTCTACGACTTTTTGGCTATGGTACGATATACGATCGAGTAATCGAAATTGTACACAAAATATTATTTTAATTACCCGACTGAATGAAGGGTTATTGTTTCTTATATGTTTGTAAATTTCTTTACCCCCACTTATCTTCCAAACGGCTGGATGACAATTAAGGTATCGTTAGATTTGTCTCAATCACTCAAGTGTCTCCATAGATAGTACATTGTATTAAATAATGTTTTTAAAGCTGTTTTTGTTCAGTCGGGTTTTTAAAATTATAGTTATTTATTTATCTTGAAATGAATAACCACTTTTTTGTCATTAAACAATAATTAACAACATGGAGAAGACCTGAATGAGTATAATTTTATTGTAAATACGTGTTGGTGTGTTTTGTTCCATGTGAGTTTCATTAAGGAGTATGGTAGGTAGCACGGCAGGAGGTATCTTTTTGTGTTAAGAAGACAGTGGTAAGACTTTTTGGGGAAGTACCTTCGTCGGTTATTCTACCGCTAAGCAGTAATGTGCAAACATTACTATGTTGCGGTTTGTAGGGCAATGTTTCCAGTAAAATTACCGGGCATAGAGATAAAACATCTCATATCTCTGGGTGACGAGCGCAGTGCAGTAGGTACTAGGTTTTTTTGAATTTTGACTCTTCGTGTAGGTACCAATAGCTGTGTGTCACTGTGTTATTATGTGGCAGTCATGTGCTTACATGTCTTTCTCTTATTGCAACCCAATTCTGTAATAAAGCGTGGGTGTGTTTTATTTTTAATCGTTGAAATTTATTTAAGTTAGGTCTATTTTATTATAGAAATTAAATCAAACCAGAGCGTACCGATTCTAAACTCTCCGACACGGAATCTCACATCTCGTTCTTTGTTTTATCTGTTTAGAATGACAAAAGCAAGGATTATGCGCCGTTCGGATTGCGTCTAAAACCACTACCCAGTACTACTTTTATCTGCAATATAAATTCGAGATCCATCACCATCGATGAATATCGATCATCCCTGATCCAGACGGTACTTAGTTCATCTTTATATTTCCTTCATTTCATTTACATTCACAGCCCATGAAAATGCTGTGCACGTGCGCTATAAGAAGTTTTCACTTTAAAAAACATCTCAAATGATTTCGTATGTAAGTTAATTAATTATGTCTTCAACCTTTTCTCAGAAGTAAGTCCCATGGCAACACCTATGTTTTTTGTTCTGAGTAGGGCGTAACTAGGGGATGTAATATCGGAAGATTATCAATTCCGGAACTGAGTCACGATTCTAAATATCCAATATCGGAATTCCGGAACAGCTCCGAAACTGGAAAAATATTTGGATAGTACAGAAAAGTAAAATTGATTATCTTATACCATTAAACGAGCAATTCTTGTATAAAATTTTATTTTAAAATTTTGTGCAATTTACGCGGCGAAATTTACCTTCGCATTCTAATGTCTAATGTGACGGTTTTTATGACAAGAATATGTATATATATATATATATATATATATATATATATATATATATATATATAATCTGAATCTCGGAAACGGCTCGAACGATTTTCATGAAATTATGTATGCAGGGGGTTTCGGGGACGATAAATCGATCTAACTAGGTTTCATTAAAAAAAACGCATATTATGCGCGTTTTTAGACAATGAAAAACCGTCACATTAGACATTAGAATGCGAAGGTAAATTTCGCCGCGTGACGCGACAGCATAATTGGCTCAGACGGGAAGTTGGGCGTTCGTGGCGGTCGAATTAATAGCTGCGGGTTCGAATCCAGACGGCTTCTCTTTTTTTTCAAGTATTCTTTTTTTAAGAAAATCTTAGAGTGTCTAAGTATTTTTAGTATTTATACCGAGCAAAGCTCGGTGACCCAGGTACTTATCTATTTATATACATATATACTTTTTATTTTTAAAATTAATAAAACATTCTAAAGTTTTACAACAGTGGGCGGCAAATCATTACCTAGCACTGCACTGCGCTCGTCACTTTCAAGCCAAATGAATTACTCCACTGAATGATTTATTTATTGAATCTTTAATAACTTATTGTGTGTATGTATATATATCATATATTTCATGGCTGTGTTTAAAAAAAAGCTAGTGGTCAAAATACCGACATTGGAGTAACGATATTAAAGTGTTTCAATTTCGAAATTGAGATTTCGAAAAAGTTTCTCCAAGATTTCGGAATTCCGGAATACATGCCCTAGTTTTGAAAGTTTTTAGTCTATTGAAACTGAAACTTACCAGTACTTAAATAAATGTATGAAATTTACCAGGTCCATGTCTTCTATCTCTTTCAATAATCTGTTAGGTTGGTACTCGTCTTGTTTTCACGAAGATAACCGTTTCCACAAAGTCGTTGCCATATGGTTGGTATTGAACAGACATGTTAACTGCTCTTGTTAGTTTTTACTGAGTGCCGACTTCTACGTAGTAATTATATTCTCTTTGCTCTGATCAACGACCGGTCCGTTGCACGGTCGGAATCGTACTGACCGATATGTACGTGTGTAGAGTAATGCTGATTTCTATTCCCTACCGCTTCTATGTCACTTCCTTCTGATAATAGGGTACGTGTGTGGTCGTTTTAAACCTATAAAAGTTAAAAAAAAACTAGTTAATTTTATTTAGTATGTAAATAATTAAAATAATGTTAAGAAAACATAATTACCTACCTATACCTATACCGATGTGATATTATGTATAATTGTATATAGAATAACATTTAATATTATAGTACGCCCGCTAAGGGTACGCTGTTGTTAATTTTTTTTAATATGTTAAGATCTATTTTTACACGTAGTGCAGCAATAATTAAATTCTTATCCTTATTCTATAATAATTATAACCTACTATGCGCCTTATTATGATTTATAGCAACTTTTATTAAATCACGTGCTACTTATATAAGTTAGGCGTTGTCAATGATAACTCATCATCATCATCATCATCAGCCGCAAGACGTCCACTGCTGAACATAGGCCTCCCCGCTAGATTTTCACAACGAACGGTCCTGCGCAACCTGCGGTTTCCAGCGACCTTTGTGAGGACATCTGTCCATCTAGTGGGAGGCAGTCCAACTCTGCGTCTTCCGGTTCGTGGTCGCCACTCGAGAACCTTTCTTCCCCATCGGTTGTCAGTTCTGCGAGCGATGTGGCCTGCCCATTGCCACTTCAGCTTGCTTACTCTTTGAGCTATGTCAGCCACTTTCGTTCTTTTGCGAATATCCTCATTACGGATTCTGTCGCGCAAAGAGACTCCGAGCATAGCTCTCTCCATAGCTCGCTGTGTGACTTTGAGCTTTGTTATGAGGCCTGCAGTTAGGTAAGTTAGGTAAAGGATAACTCATATTTAATTGAAATTAT
This sequence comes from Ectropis crepuscularia, assembly GCA_963693475.1. Lineage (NCBI taxonomy): Eukaryota > Metazoa > Arthropoda > Insecta > Lepidoptera > Geometridae > Ectropis > Ectropis crepuscularia. Next base: position 15,067,754 of record OY856361.1, on the reverse strand, counting down.
GAACATAATATTATTATTAGGGGCGCAAGGTGAATTTAACATCTATCATAGCTCACCTGCACCTGCACGCAGTATATACCGAGAGCTGGCGCCAATTTTTGGGTACCTAAGTATTTAAGGCAAGCTGAAAACTTGTCACATGAGTACCTCTCCTATTATACCCCAACAAGAGGGTACAGACCTGGCTGATGACCATCTTTCTTGGCAAAATTAATCATCATCATCATCATAATCTTTATTCGCGTTTATGGGTACACAAAATAGATGTAAACAGAAAATTAAGAGCGCCATAGTCTGCCTTTCGGAAAGCAAAATTACATTTTCATTCATTCATCAGCCGCAAGACGTCCACTGTTGGACATAGGCCTCCCCCCTAGATTTCCACAACGAACGGTCCTGCGCAACCTGCAACCAGCGGTTTCCAGCGACCTTTGTGAGGTCATCTGTCCATCTAGTGGGAGGCCGTCCAACACTGCGTCTTCCGGTTCGTGGTCGCCACTCGAGAACCTTTCTTCCCCATCGGTTGTCAGTTCTGCGAGCGATGTGGCCTGCCCATTGCCACTTCAGCTTAGCTACTCTTCGAGCTATGTCGGCTACTTTCGTTCTTTTGCGAATATCCTCATTCCGGATTCTGTCGCGCAAAGAGACTCCGAGCATCGCTCTCTCCATAGCTCGCTGTGTGACTTTGAGCTTTGTTATGAGGCCCACAGTTAAGGACCACGTCTCAGTTCCATAAGTCATCACTGGCAACACGCACTGATTGAAGACTTTCGTCTTCAAGCATTGGGGTATTTTGGACTCCAAGATGTGCCGTAGTTTCCCGAACGCTGCCCATCCGAGTTGGATCCTTCGCTGGACCTCTTTGTCGAAGTTGGATCTACCTAATTGGATCTTTTGACCCAGGTAGACGTATTCGTCAACAACTTCGAGTGTGGTATTCCCAACAATAACCGGTACAGGTGAGACATGAACATTTGACATGACCTTCGTCTTGTCCCTATTCATCCTCAAACCTACCTGTTGGGATACTCTACTGAGGTCTCTGAGCATAGCACCGAGGTCCTCCAGCGACTCCGCCACAATGACTAAAATTACATTACATTTTAAAATAAAATAACCATTAATTCAATTTATAAAAAAATAAGGTTCAAACAAAAAAATAGTTAAAATTCGGAAATAATTAAGTAAACATACATAAATTGCACACAAAATAATAATTAAAACATGGAAATCATTCAGTCAACACACAATTAAACGGCAAAATTATAAAATAATGTCAGTGCGTCAGATAATAAATAAGTAATTGATATGTCAGAGTTTTAGAAAACAAATGAGTTTAAAATATTTATATATATGTATGTCAAAAGATTAAAATTTTTCATCGTACATTTTAAATCACCTGGCAGGTAGAAAGTCACATCATTACGATCTGTCTTTTTGGGAATCCTTATTTTTAGTCATAATAATAATAATATTATGTAACACACAGTTAAAATTTTTATCGCCTCAAACCTATTTTTTTTTCAATACTCTTTTGCACGCATCTGACATTTTTAAAACCCTGACTAAATAATTTGAATTTGATTCTGGTCGTCGCGCCGGAAACCATCGGTGCCTCACCTCCTCGGAAAGGCCTATCTGTAAGACAGGGACTGCAAAGTTAAGTTTGTTGGTTTTTGAATTACCAACGTTCGTCCTGTTTAAAAATTATTTGAATTTTACTCGTATATCAAGTGTTCATCATGATCTTGTTTTAGTTTACATTTGAAGTACAATATTTACTTACAAACAAACGATACCATTAGAATCGTCCTAAAACACCCGTTTAAATGAATGTTCAAGTACAATTACACTTCCTAAGCTTAACTTTGAGGAATGAGCTCTGAGGCCTATACTCGCATACGTAACCTGACACCCATTTTCCCGCCAATATTGGAACACCATAGATATGGTATATCGATGGGTAACACGCTTTCGCGCCAAAACTTAAGCGGCTAAAACGATACATGGTACAGACGGTGGTACAATACGTAACGACGCCACAATAGTTACAATAAATAAAATATCCTGTGTAAACTTGTATCATCCTCTTTTCAGAAGAAGAACACAACTTACGAAATCTACACGGATCCACATCTCAAGAACAGTTGGAAACATTCGTGAAGAAATCTGGAAAAGGAGCTTTGGAAAATGGAACTAATGCAAATCTGCCAACATGTTACCTTTGACTTAAATATTAAAAAAATATACTCATTGCAATGTACGAGTTATTTCTAAGTCACAGCAAAAGTAATCTACTTTAAGTTCCTAATTCTGAGACTTGAGACATTCTCTTACAATCGTAATCCACCACGCTGCCTAAGAGTGTGTTGGCGATGGTTCTGGAACATGGCGGTTTCCTCACAATGTCTTCCTTGCACATCTGCACTGAAAATAGTACTCAAGGTAGGGGCAGAATCGTAAGTTTGAATCCCATCTGATCGGATTCAAACTTAAGCCCGCCATACACGCTACGGTCTGCCGGAGAGGTCTACCTGTGCAGTTATGCCTGCGCAGTCCAACCGAACAGAATTGATTTTCGATCTTGCTCCGGTCGCCTGTGCAGGCTTCCCACACACACTCCTATCTACCTGCGCAGGCATAACTGCACAGCTACACCTCTCCGGTAGACCGTAGCGTATATGCCATCCCTTATGTTCGGTTGGACTGCGCAGGCATAACTGCACAGGTATACCTCTCCGGCAGACCGTAGCGTATATGGCGGGCATTACGATCTTAGACAGCAAACGTTATGGACTAAGAGCCCACGAACCCCAGACCCTCGTTATTTTATAAAAACTGAAAGTTTGTCAGCCTATGCTCCCAACACAGGTAAGAACGATGGCCCATGATGAAGTTTGGGTCATCCTGGCTTTGGCAGATAAACGGTACTAAAAGTGTACCGATCTAAATTTGTCAAATTATAAAGTCTGATATTTTGGTACGACCTTCAGAATATTATTAAAAATCACACCAATAATTGCTAGACACTTAACATCGTGGTAAACACTTGCCAGACACCGATGTTGTGTTAATGTTAATGTAATTATAATTCTTGGGGGAAAGGACCAAAAACACTAATCAAGCAAATAAAGAAGAAAAAAGTGCGGACGAACAAAAGTGTAATTAAGTGACTTTGAACTTAGTAAAATGGACAAAAAAACAGTGATTAAATAATTAAATAAGTGCAACAGTGCCGACATACACAAAATAAACAATAAAAACGAATGTAATAACTAAAACAAAGTTTTTTCTAGCATGATATTGCAAAATCGATCGAGCTCCTAACGCCATCTAACAAATAAAGACTGTACTTTTTGGCACGTCGCAAATCTAAAGACAGCTCATAGTTGTTAGTACATACAAAAATAAAAAGAGGTCAGCACAAGGACCATAACAAAAGGCATTCGAGATAACAACATATTATCGAACTCAATCATGGAGGAAGTTATGAATATGCTTCGCAAAATTCAAAACGAACTAGACGAACAAAAATCAACCATTGTGCAACAAGCGGAAAAAGTCACAGAACAAGTTACAAAAAATATAAATAACTTACTAGAGGAGAAGCTCCAAGCGATGGAAATAAAATATGAAAATCTAAAAGAAAAGCTGGAAAATCAAGAAAAAAGGCTATACCACTTAGAAAAACAATCACGACAGAGAAATGTGGTTATTTTTGGCTTAGAAGAAACAGAAAGATCTTATGCAGACTTAGAAAAAAATGTAATGAATTTTATATATAAATATTTCAATATTGAGTTACAACGAAGAGACGTACAGGAAGCTAGAAGAATAGGAAAAAAGGGAGATAAGCTGAGGCCTATTACAGTAACATTTTCAACACTAGGCATAAAGATAGATATGTTTAAACAAAAACAATCACTAAAAAATACCACATATTATATAAAAGAAGACTTCCCTCACTATATTTTAGAAAAGAGGAAGGAATTGCAGGAACGAGTAAAAATAGAAAGGGAAAAGGGTAATCTCGCTACTATCAGGTACGACAAGTTAATAATACGTCCTAAAAGCACCGATACGCCAGTCAACAAAAAACGATCGCTGCCATTATCACCAGATTACAAAACGCCTACACAAAATGAAGAGCAAAAAGCACAAGCGAACAAAAAGAACAAAATCCAAACAGGGTTACAGAGATCATCTAGCGTATCAGAAGGAGTAATTAAACCTGGAATGCTTAACTTCATTATTACAAAAAACACCAAATAGCAATTAGCGCCCCCCTCTCAGAACGAAAACAAACAAAAAAATCAAGCAAAAAACAAAATACATCTTCCAAGCCGGTTGGTCACCGTGGAAGATCACGACCACGACCCTCCAAGGAAATATAATAATAAAATAGCAACAAAATTCTACCTTATCACTTACAATGTTAAATCGTTATCAACACATGGAAGGTTTATAGAATTGAACGAGGTATTGAAAGACATAAAATGGGACGTAATTGGATTATCAGAAGTGAGACGATTGGGAAGCAAAATAGAAGAGTATGAGAACGCGATACTTTGCCATACAGGCCACACACCTGGACAATATGGTGTAGGTTTCTTAATACAAAAGTATCTCAAGAAAAATATAGAGAGCTACCACGGATTCACAGAAAGAGTAGCTCTACTTAATATGAATCTAGACGGCACCCTATTGTCAATTATTCAAGTGTATGCCCCCACAAAAAAGAGTAGCAGCGAAGAAATAGAAGACTTATACACGGAAATCAACAAAGCAATACAACTATCCCACAGCAACGTCATCTTAATGGGCGATTTTAATGCAAAAATAGGTCAACCAAAAAATGAAGATTTCCTAGTCATGAAACAAAATGGATACGGTATAAGAAATGAAAGAGGTCAAAGACTGATTAATTACGCTTCTGAAAATAAACTTACAATTATAAATACCTTATTTAAGAAGAAAATGAAAAACAAATGGACTTGGCGATCCCCAGACGAAAAATATAAAAATGAAATTGATTTTATATTATCAAATAAAGCACATCTATTTCAAAATATTGAGGTACTTAACGCTAACTACCCTTCGGATCACAGACCCTTAAGAGCAACAATATCTCTCACACAAGTAAAGAAGAGTAGAAAGAAATACCAAAATACTCAAAACAATAACCTGAAAAGTAAAGAAGAAATAAATAAATATATAAAATGTTTAGATTCACTAGAATCACGCTCTATTCTAGAAAGGAAAGAAAATATTACAATACAAAAATACTACGACGATATAATCAAAGTAATAAAGAGAAGCCTAAAAAATAGTCAAATCTTAAGCAACACCCGCACAATTTTGTCTGATCGCACTTTAAAGCTCATAGAAAGAAGACGGGAATTACAGAAAAATACTATAAAAAGTAGACAAATAAAAAATGAAATTTCGGCTCTTTACAAACTTATAAGCAAATACATAAGACACGACTATGCAAACCATCGAACGATTACTATTGAAAAGCACCTTACCCAGAAAGGAAGTACGAAAAAAGCATACAAAGAGCTTCGAACGTGTAAAACTTGGATAGAGGGAGTAAAACAGGACAATAAAACAACACATAGGCGAGAAGACATTATCAATGAGGCGACCAACTTCTATAGAAACTTGTATAACACAAATAACATCAATAAATATCATTGTACCAGTCAAGGACAGCTAACCACAATAAATTACGAAAAAGACGCGAACCAAATTGAAATAGAGATCAGTGAAGTAATAAAAGCTTTGGAAAACCTCAAAAATGACAAAAGCCCAGGATCAGATCATATCACAAACGAATGCTTAAAAGTAGCCACCCCAATCTTAGCTCAACCTTTAACTGATTTATTTAATGACATAATCCTAACCGGAGAAACACCTAGTCAATGGGGAGAATCAAATATAATTCTACTGTATAAGAAAGGCGATCCACACAATATTGCAAACTATAGACCGATAAGCTTACTACCCAGTATCTATAAGCTTTTCTCCAGCATAAAAAATCAGAAGATAAGTAGCGCAATAGAATCAAATCAACCGATAGAGCAAGCTGGTTTTCGAAAAGGATATTCTACTTTTGACCATATTCATACTCTAGAAATAATAATAGAGAAATACCAAGAGATGAGAAGACCACTCTACATCGTCTTTATCGACTACCAAAAAGCTTTCGATACAATATCGCACGAAAGTATATCGACAGCTTTGAAAACGCAAAAAGTAGAAAACAAATTATTGACTGTAATCAAAAGCATTTACAAAAAGCAGGGTCCAACTAGAAACGACCGGTTCTTGGTTCCCAGTAAGAAGGGGTGTTAGACAAGGTGACCCATTATCGCCGAAACTATTCATAGCAGTGCTGGAACAGATTATAAAACAGCTAGAATGGAAAACAAAAGGCATATCTATCAATAAAACCTATTTAAGTCACCTGCGTTTTGCGGACGACTTGGTTTTGCTATCTGAATCTAGCGAGGAGATACAAGAAATGATACTATCTCTTAATGACGCCAGCAAACAAGTAGGTCTAGAAATGAACCTTACAAAAACGAAAGTAATGACAAATAGCACCAGAAAAGCAATAACAGTCGAAAACATTCCTCTAGAATACACTGAGCAGTATGTATACCTTGGCAAACAAATTGGACTTGATATAAAAAATAACGAGCTAGACATTGAACGCAGGGTACAATTAACCTGGAATAAGTATTGGAGTTTAAGAGAGATATTCAAGAGCAATCTACCAATATATATAAAAACAAAAATATTTAACTCATGTCTTCTACCATGCTTGACCTATGCTTGTCAGACGTGGAAATTTACCAACAAGGCTAATAGAAAAATAATAACATGCCAAAGAGGTCTGGAACGTAGTATGCTGAATATACGAAAAATCCAAAAAATCCGTCACATCGATATACGCAAGTATACGAAAACAACTGATGCATGCACTTATGCTAAATCCCTAAAGTGGAAATGGGCTGGTCACGTGGCGCGTCTTCAAGACATGAGGTGGACATATAGAGCGACAAAATGGAACGGACCTCACGGCACGCGTAGACAGGGTCGACCCAGAGCAAGATGGGAAGACGACATAAAACAAATAGCTGGACCAAACTGGCTACATATAGCAAAATGTAGAGACGATTGGCACACCTTGGAGGAGGCCTTTACCTGCAGAGGGGTTCTTGCGGAAAATCAAAAATAAGTATTTTTTAAGTAAACTTTAAATTATAATCTTTTGCAATAGTGTAATCTAATATATATAAATCTCCTGTCACGATGTTTGTCCGCGATGGATTCCTAAACTAATTAACCGATTTTAAATTAAATTGGCACAATGTGAGCAGTCTGGTCCAACTTGAGAGATAGGATAGTTTTTATTTCGATTAATAGTCTTTAAATTACAATATCCGAGCGCAGCCGGAATGGGCCGCTAGTAAAATATAAAACAACTAGGTACCTACTAACCCTTACTATTCTCAAATTCATTATAAATGTAACGTGTACTAACCCTAGAATAAGCTTAGGATAATTAAAAGATAAATAAGTTTACTGTTCCATTGTTAATTTTAATTTTAAGCAAGAAATAAAAGGCTTTTTATATTTTATATTTATATTTATAATTATAATTCTACTTGCGTCATAATACGCGCACTGATTTTTATACATAACACTTGGGTAACAATTAGCAGCCTAATTACCATAAGCAGCCCACTAAAAGTTCCCACTGCTGGGACTCGGGGCCTTAGTACCGTTTATCTGCCAAAACCAGGATGACCCAAACTTCATAATGGTCCATCGTTCTTACCTGTGTTAGGAGCATGCGCTGACAAGTTTTCAGCTTTTATAAAATAACGAAGGTCTGGGGTTCACGGGCTCTTGCTCTATTACACACATCGAAAATGTCCATGTCGAAATGACGTCACCCAAAATTTTGTTAGGTTTTGGCTCCAGACCTTTTAGAACAAGACCCCGTGAGACCCAGACCATTATGAAGTTTGGGTATCATAATGTTCTAAAATCTAAAAGATCCTACTGCTAGGACTCGGGGACTTACTCGTACCGTTTATCTACCAAAGCCAGGATGACCCAACTTCACAATGGTCTATCGTTCCAACCTGTGTTGGGAGTACGTGCTGACAAACCGAAGGTCTGGGGTTCATGGGCTCTTAGACCATTTGTAGATATTTGGAACACAACAGTAAGTTTTGATCCAACAGTAAGGTAACCTAGTAATCAAGACAGCCCCCAAACAACATTCTTTGCAATCAAGTTATTAGCAATGCCTCGGTCTAGATGATCTTAGACTTTCGATTGTGGACTGTATAAAATTATTCGTGGTAGACGTCGCTAATAGTTTGGGGGATCTGTCGTGATTAGCTCTTCAGGAGAGCGGAATTATTTAATAAACGATGTATATTTTAAGCAAACTATATTTACGGATAAACTACGACTACGGTTACAATAAAACTTATTCTATTTTACAAATGCGGACCGTCTCCGAGCCCGTCTTTCAAATGAATGCCCGGAATATCACTCGTCTGGCCTCCACTGTAGTTCCTGTCCCACGGTTTGCAATGACCAGCGCCCACGATTAGTTGCATTCCATTCGTTCAACCGTGGACTTTATGTGGCTAGAAGGATGATATTTCGTCTTACAATACATGCTACCTACGGATTTTTCCATGGTTCGGCCAGTTGCGAACATGTGGCTGGACCTTCTAATAATGAAACAATAGGCGGTCGCTGGGTTCGTTCTACCTTGTTGTCGGTCGGACGGTTCAAAGAGAAAGCGACGCCATACAATTCAATATTGTTTCATTATTATACAATGCCATAATATCCGTAGGCGCATCCTGAGCATAAAATTAAGTTACACTAAAAAGACGTCTTATTTTACAATTCTAAGAACGCCTTGTTTAACAACTAACATTTACAATAACCATTCACAATTTTATTAACCTAAGAACACGTGTAGCTTACTCTACCACACACTATGTCTATATACTAACACAAATTAACACTAATAAAGTCTAAAAGTCTTTTCCATGGACACTAACACTGGATGGTCGTGGAACGTCTCGCTGTCGCTAACACAAGTACTTAATGTTCAAAAGTGTCGCAACCTATTTATAGTAGACACTTAATAGTTTTTGAAGTGAAAACTTAATTTGGCGCGCCACAGACAGATTTTTCGTGGGCTGTGAATTGAATTCTAGCGTCACTCTCGGGAATCATAAGAAATCTTCGGGTAAACTCGGGACCATGGTCATTGGCCACGCTCTCTGGTTTTATTTGGCTTCGTATGGCCAATAATACACCTCACATTAACATGTTTAGATCAATTTTTCATCACAGAGACAGGAAATTTTGAGTGATGCTGTCAACAATATTAGTAAGAAGTACCTACACGACTTAATTAAGTGTATTATTATGAAGTAATCGATACTATGAAATAATGAACGCTTATACAAAAAAAATATCACTCAAAAATGAAACCAAATTTTGTGTGTCTGTAAACGACAATGTACTAATTAATATAATCTCCCATCTCTTAGGCATCAAAATAAATTAATCATCGAGTATGTACATCATGTAAAAATCAGGTTTTAAAGTCCCAAAAACCGGTTTGGCCAAATTTGGCCGCTTGGGGCTCAAGTGATCAAGAACACTCAATTATATACTACCTACTAACCTACAACGTCACTAAACATTGTAAAATGATGGGTGCAAATTTATTCGATAAAGAATCAAAATATATACAAATTAGGTACTTTGGATGTATAGCACAACATTTAGTTTTACATACGAATAGGTATTATAATGAATATTATTCATTAGTACCAGATTTTTCATCGAAAGTACATTATTATTTCTTTTATCTAGAAAATTTACCTTCCTTGGGAATTAACATCGCGTAGGTAGATGCTTATTTTTGTGGCTTTAAAGGATTATCTTGGAAGAGTCTGCTAAGATCTATTACTCCATAGACTGTTATTATATTAAAGCTACTTACGTAGGACTGAGAAGTGAAAATGCTTAGCATAATCAGCCCACTAAATGTACCCACTGCTGGAACTCGGGGTCTCGGGACCTTCTCTCGCAACGAGAGACACAAGGCCATCATCCACTACGCTGGCCTAATGCAGGTAGATGGATGACACATGACCGATTCTAACCTAAATGATTCTAGGGACATGTCAGTTTCTGCTCGATGTTTTCTTTGACCATTTTTTAAAGTTAGCGGCTTTACGCCCATGAAAATATGCATAAAAAATACCAATTGATACGGTCCTTGCACAGAAATATCACATGATGTGCCACCTAAGCAATCGGCTCCCGGTTCCCGGTCGCCTTGCTAGTCCTGGCCAAAGGGAAGGCCATGGTAACAGCAAGGCAGTGGATGCTAATAATCTCCGGTTTATAGCAGGCCGCTAAACCCCACTGACTCCTGCGACATTTAATGGACAGATCAGGCTAAATTATAGACTAGCATGTAAGAAGAAAAGCTGTCGTACATTATTAATCAGATTCTGGGATTGCTTGAAGGCCGAAATCAAAGAGAAGATACCATAACGTTGGAATCCGGCCATCTGTTATATTATCGACAAGGCCACGAGTAGACCTAAGTGGTGTCGGATTTTAGTCCATAGAACCCTACGTAACATCGCACTGGAAACGTCAAGTATCTCTTTCAAGGTTGCATATGTCATTCGATAGTACAAGAATTGGCTCGTACTGAAATTAACGCCAAGATACAACCCGAAGGTTATAACGGGTTATCAACCTGGACCGGACTAGCAGTGTTCTACAGTTTTACCTGCGTAGATCCTGTTCCCGTGATGATAAGTAGCTTATTTGTTACTCCAGATTATAAACTACTCAAGTTCCAAATTTCAACCCGATCCGTTCAGCCGTTCCAACGTGATTGAGCAACCAACAACCAAACTTTCTCATTTATAATATTACTAGGAAGTAGGGTTATGATTATTTTTTTTCAAATAAGTTTGAAGATTTTTCTAGATTACAGTCACTTATTTAAATGATGATTGGTCCCAGCTAAAAATCAGTAAATTTTTGAGCACATTAAAATCGGTATACAAAATTATTCAATGTTTGTGGCTTCAAACGAACTCACGGAGACAGAATAAAGCCAAATTCAAACTCATAATACGCCTGTAAGTAAATGTTTTTCAGTCCATTGAGTAAGAAGTCATTGGAATCCTGTCGGGATTTTACAGACACAAAGTCAAACAGAATTATTTTTAAAATAGAGATACGATTCGAATTAAGGTCGTAATATATTTTACGTAGTCTGATATATTTTTTTGTGTTTAGAGATCAGAAAAGGCTTCAAATATTCTAGAAACTAAATCTGAATTAAATGGTAAAAACGTGTGTTGAATTTACCTAACTAATAAATGTTTGCGTTCCGGTCCCAAGGCACAACTATTAGGCTCAACTGATTGTGCCGTGGGTACTTTTATTTGATTCCCTTCTTCACAACTAGTTGGTCCGTTCCGGAAAAAAATGTACCCACGGCTCAACTGACAAAAACTCGAATCCCTGGTTGTGCCGTGGGTTCTTTTGAGACACAACCGATTGATTCGTTGGGAAAAAAATGTACCTTTGGCCCAACTGACGTAAATTAAACGCAAATAACCATACATACCTGCACTGCCAAAGTTAAAACTTACAACTAATAAGCCCATGAAAGAAAGAAAGTTATTAAAAACTCACATATTTTAGTATTTTATTATTTTAAATTAATTTATGTATTATTAAGTTTCAGTGACAGATATGTTTTTTTACGTTTAAAATATTTCGTTTCTGAAGAAGCTACAATGTTTGACGACCCAGAATTGTAACCATAATAGAAATTGATTTGCAATATTTTTTTAGGCAGACTCAGTAAAAAGCGATGACAGAACGAAATCGACAAACACTTTTAAACTTCTTTCCACTTTTGTCTGTTGTGAGACAAGGGTAGAGAGGCCTTTGCTCAACATTGGGACACAATGTGTTCTTCACTATCACTACATAGTATAAAACAAAGTCACTTCCCGCGTCTCTCTGTCCCTATGTATGCTTAGATCTTTAAAACTACCAAACAGATTTTGATGCGGGGGTTTTTAATACATAGAGTAATTCAAGAAGAAGGTTATATGTAGGAATATAACCTACTAGCTCTGCTGTGCCCCGTGGTTTCACCCGCGTCTATTTGAGGAAAATCGCTAGGTACTAAAATATCCAATGCTCTAAAAAGCTATGATCTGTAAGAGAACTGTAGTAGCCGCTTAATACTCCCTGGTCCCTTTGGGGACCACTAACGCAAACCAAACAAGCTTATCTTTTGCGGTTGGGTTTTTGGCGCCAAAAAAAATTTTTCGTATTTTGATTTGGGAAGGTATACCCATATCTTTTTGTTTAATGGCATCTCCTTGAACCGGTCTTTATTTTGACATAAACTACATTAAAATTAAAGTTCATTTACATAGAAAGTTCATAAAATGAAAAAATAAAAAAATGATTTTTTTTTGACGGGAAAATGGTCCCGAAGTATTGAAATATTTTTTAAAAATCGAATTTATGCTATAGAATGCAGTTTTTTTGTTTTTTCATGTTTGTTATATTGTATACAACAAATTTAAAACAAAAAAATCACTACGTCTATCTTATGATTTAAAATCTTATAGCTTCAGAACACTTGAGAACTCGAAAAAAAATCGAGTCAAGTGTCAAAAATGTTAGTTTACATTTCAAGTAGGTACACTAATTATAAACAAAAGATACCGTTAGAAGCGTCTTGGAACGCTCTTGAGAATAATGGGCTTAAACACGTACAAGTACGGCGGCACTTCATATGACAAAGCGTAAACAACACACGTAGGTACAAGTCCGCGAGGTATAAGCTGAGCTTTGCATTTATTAGTGTGAGTGATCACCAAAAGTACAGTCAGACGCAGGACGCTGTGACCATGTTCTCTTAATAAGGTGTCAATTTTATATTCAATAAGTCGTTGTTTATTATGCAGTATCAATTGTATATTGGTATAAACGATAGGCCTGCCCTGAATACGGTATTCGGAAATTTTAAGTAAATAAGTTATACGTAGGTGACGGATCTCATGCTTTTCCATTAAAATTTTTCTGTTATTCTCTGTCCTTGAATCCTAAAAGAGATACTTCTTTTCGCAATGACCATATTGATCCTGGATAGTTAATGTCAGCTTGTTGTTTAAGAGTTTGTTGTCTGACTGTACTTTTGGTAATAGATGCGTATGCATGTGATCACTCACACTAATGCAAAGCTCAGCTTATACCTCGCGGACTGTAACCTGACACCCGTTTCTCGCCAAAATTGTAAAACGCAAATACCTACGGGAGTAATAAGCGGGTAGAAAAACAAAAAAATAACGCTACGTAAAAGTACTGGGATTTACTAAAATGTGTATAGTACAGGTATTTTAAAGTACAAAGTACTGTATACGATATTTTTAGTTTTCTTTTCTTGCGGTAGAAGAACAAATTGGTTATCTCTGTAACCTGATACTCTTGATAGTGCAACATTTTTTTTTTTTAAGTAAAGAGTGTCGAGACAGGCAGGACATGTGCCTGATGGTAAGCAACATGCCTGCCACATAACAGCACAGTGACACGCAGCTATAGGAACATGAAGAGTCCAAATCATCACCTAGCACTGCACTGCGCTCGTCACTCAGTGATCTAAGATGTTATATCTCTAAGCCCTGTAATTTCTCTGGAAACATTGCCCTTCAAACCGGAACACAGTAATGTTTGCACATTACTGCTTGGCGGTAGAATAAATGGCAAAGGTGTGGTACTTCCCCAGGCGGACGCTGCTAAGAGTCCTACCACTACAAAAGTACGTAAGTAAGTATAAGTGTAAGTGTAGTAAGTGTAAGTAAGTAAGTAAACATATACCAAGTTGTCCGTATGAAAACCAGTCTCAGCGTGAATCGATTCCTTGGTGCTTAAATGTTTGCCCCTGTGCTTTAATAATAGTTACAGGAAATTGTATTACAATTTTGAAATTAAAAGGCAAATGGTATCATTTTATGTAGAGGTAATGCATTAACATGCCCTTCCGCTTGAAGGGAATGGTCGATTTGTGTCGGATTCGACACCATGAGTGGTGCCCTACCGACTAAAACCTCTGCAGTATTTTACCACACACGGCGCGATCACGTGAATGCTTTCGCACTCTTTTGCGAACTCGCCGCGGGACAATGCACGCCGTGATTACCTCGGTGACCAACCGTGGGAGCCAGACGTCCTCACGTCTGGACACCCTTGGTTTCCCACGGTGGGCCTAATGCTCGGCCTTATCACCTATCACCATCCAGCTGAAAATGACGGGGACAGCAGCTCACCGATATACCGGCACTCCTCTTCCTCTACAGCCCCACAGCATCCGCCATCATACTGCAGTGGGCAGGGACTACGGCGCACCGTAATACCGGTATTCGTCTCCAGCCAAGGTCTCTCCTCTACAGCCACAGTACCTACCACCAAGCATCACGGCACGTCTCAGTCGTGCCGGCACCGTCTGCGCCGCGCAAATCCCTCCTGACCGCGTCGCTTGGATCTCAAGGGTTGGAGCCCATAGCCCTGGCGAGCAGTCCCACTGCGGGTTTCTCTTAGCTTCACTGTGGCTGACCAGGCCACTTGACCCCCGCCTCGTCAGTGCGGGAATTCCTCGAGAAGGAAGCAAATGGTATCTCGTAGAGCAACCGGCGACCGACCACCGTCCCTAAACGACCGACACCCCAGACCCTCTAGTGGAAACAGGATCCGAGTCAAGTGCACCTCTAGGATCGCTTCCGTGTCCACTTTAGCCTCATTGGATGAGGCCTGCCTCTCAGATCATGGCGTGCTCTCGCTCCTCCAACTCACACGAACTTTCACTTTCCAACTTCTTGGCTAAGACGGCCGAGAGCGAGAGGTTCGCCCTCACGACCGCGGCTAGAGATGACCGCGGTTCCGCCTCTGTGGCTACATTACCCCAAGGACCCTCATCTGGAAGACAACGCTAAGAAACATCACTGGATCACGTGACCACAATAAAGTAGTATATTATTTTGAGTTGTCTTGAAACTACAGATATTTGCTAAAGTATTCATAAAGACAAATAATGGCAAGGGAAATTTTGTTCAAAATTATATGTTTGTGATAATTAATGTATTTATTCGGATAAATATTAACATCATGTAGATGAAAATTCTATGCAAACAATGTATTCTACTTCTTCTTTTATGGCGTTAACTCTCTCCTTGCGAGAGAAGACCCGAGTCCCAGCAGTAGGAACATTTATTTGGCTGTTGATGATGATGATGAGCAAGCGGTGAACGCCGGACGTTTATACCTATCGCTATTAGTTGTCAACAACCAAAATAAGTACAACCACAGCATACCTAGTCGCTAGCGATTCTAGGAGTCAAGTAGATTGGTAGCTGTAAACCACTCTCGTTACACAGAGACGCAATTCGTTAACAATTGTAAGGTGCTCAGGGCACATCAACTGATCTATATCGTTGGCTATAGCATGTTGCCCAAGTGCGATTTGCCGGAAGAACATAACCTCGGAAGATTTATTTCTTAGTTGATTGGTGTACAGGTTTACACTCCCGTTTCCTCACTACGTTTTCCTTCACTGTTAAAGACAGTGGTGTCAACAAACTATTACAACTGCATTTGGAAAAATATACAGAAGTTTAGGTGAGAAAACATACGATGTCACGATTGTCAAATGAGTTATTCTCATTAATGGGCCACCACTATATTCTAGTTTGAAGGCCAATGTTTCCATTGAAATTACAGGGCATAGAGATAACATCTTCTCTATGTCTGGATGACGAGCGCAGTGCATCATTCATCATAATTACCTAGTACTGGTAATGATTTGGTATCTTAATGTTCCAATAGCTGCATGTCACTGTGCTGTTATGGGGATGCATGTTGCTTACCATCAGTCACATTAATATCGTTTCGTCATTCTATAGAATATATTATACTATAGTATATATCAAAAGACAGCAATATACAGGGCAACATAGTTTATTTGCTGTATATTATTCAAAAATCACTACGTTAGTTAAAAAGTGGGTCAATCAATGGATTAAAAAAAAACTAACATAAAATTATCAACATATTTTTATTTCACTAAGTGCTGAATAAATAAATCTTAATCCAACGCTTAAATTACAAAATAAGTTACTTACAACTAATAAAGTCGACGGGTTCGCGCTATTGAAGACAAGAATAGATCAGTCTTAGAAGTTTTAACAGTCCGCACTGCCTTAAAATCCGGTGCCAAAATTGAGAGATTTGAACTTTTAGGAAGTCCCGAAATTTGAAACAGTGCGACTGTTACGCCAAATGTCAGATTACCATTTACATCTTCACAATATACAAAAGGTATGGGCACTATATAAATTGTATCAACACGACTAGTAAGAGATCTAGTCGTTTTAGTTAACACTTCGTGTCGACTTGCAACTTCATTGAATTCAATTTTTTTTATTATATATGTGCATACTCGTTTGTATATAGTGTCTGGATCAAGTCGACTTGGTAATCTGACATTTGGCGTGTGTATGCCACTTGATCCTCGACGTGACAACTACGTCCAATTGTCCAACATTGTTTATTGTGCTGTCGGCATGGTCATCATATCAGGCATTTCAGGGGGACCATACATCATTTGTGGCATTACGTACATTGGCATAGTCATCGTCTCATGGGCGCTATTCAATGGCGGTACCGCTGGTAACCCGAATAGGAGTCTGAAGTAGCGCGCGATTGTCCATAGTACATTGGGCGTTTCCGGTATCCTGCGCAATAATTATTAAGTTATATATAGGTTTCATAGAATGCATTGTCTTGTCCTGGTTATATGGAATGACCTTACATGGTAATGGTTCACAAGAAATTGGTTTCGCTTGTTACACTGATGCAAAATTTGTAGGATTCGCACCAAAATGAGGAAAATCTAGTGAAATTTAGACGGTTCAAATATTCTGCATAGATTGACGCATAAACAACTCAATTTGTTTTCCTACGGCTGGGATTCGAAGTTTTAATCTTAAAGATTTTGTCATTTCATATAACCAGGTTTGCCGACTTGTTAGAGATAGTCCAGTCTCTGAAGCATTCATAACTAAGAAAATGAAATACTGTACAATAAATATATTAGATTCAGATACTGGGCTACTCGACATTTTTGCAACACCTAAATACAATTAATACAATAATTATGAATACATTAATTTTAATTACACTAGAACAGAAGTAAAAAAATAGACCTGAATAATTCGTGTTACCTTTCTGCTCATTAATTTTACAATAGTAGGTACATTTTAATTTGTCGTTGCAATTTTAGAAATAATAAATAAATAATAAATAAATATTGGTGGACAATTCACACACAACACCATCTGACCCCAAACTAAGCAAAGCTTGTGTGATGGCGGCCAGATAGCTGATATAATACTTATATAGTTTTAAATACATACTTATTATACATAGAAACACCCAGACACAGTGCAAACATTTGAATTCATCACACAAATATTTGCACTGGGTGGGGATCGAACCCACGACCCTCGGCTTCGCAGGCAGAGCTACTACCCACTAAGCCACAAGGCCAGTCAATATACAAAATGTTAGTTATATACAAAAATAAAGTGTTATAAAGTTACTACATAAATAAATAAACGAATTCTAAATAAAGTCACTACAGATATATCCACCACCGATAATACACTACATTAAGTATCTAGAAATTATATTAAATGCTGTTACAAATGCAAAGTAGTTCTTTAATTTCATACAAACATTAATGTGTACGTTTAGATAATCGAATTTGAAACTGTATTTTCACCTATTACATTTAAAACTAAAGGTTGAGTATTCGTTGTATTTTTCACTTCAACAGACTCTTTATGTACAATCTTCTTCTTCTTGTTTTTGGATTTAATTTTACTTTTTTTGTTAACAGGCTTGTAATTTTTGGTAGTATTAGCTATCGTATCCATTGTGTCATTTGTAACAGGTTTTACATCGTTTGTCTCAAGGTTTTGTTGTTTATCTTTCGGATATAATTTTTTTCTTGAAATTTTCTTTTTCTTCTTCATTGCATCATGAAAATAGTATTTTTTTAAATCTTTTTGAACTCCAAATATACCTTCTATGACGTCAACGGTCACCATTAGAATTTTATACATAGCCGAATAGTGAAATGGGGGTTTTGTCTCGGGGTATATTGTATCTGTTATTGTTGTTTTAGTCAAGTGATCGGCCTCATAAATCATTTTATACACCGGTTCAGAAGTAAAAAAGTCTGTGATAAAATCAAATATTGACAAAATCCCTCTTATTTCACCACTATTTGTTTGGTTTTCACCGTTAAAAAAAGATATATCTCTTTTTATTCTTTTTCTTCGCTTCAAATTTGGGCCCTTCCGAAAAAACCTCCGGATAAATCTGCTAGTATTTTTTAATGAGACGTTTAGATTGTTTTTAGGAATTGATGTTGTAGTTTGATTATCAGTTTTATTAAATACTACTATAGGTTTCCATTCACTGGACTCACCAGATAATGTTGTTAAACCTTCAGTTGGCGTAGTGGTTACTGTCCTTGGCCTTTGATATGGCAAGAGTCTACTGTTGTTTGGCTTAGAATAAAAATTGTTGGGGTTGTAAAGAACATACTTTACTCTAGGGTAATAGTAAGTGTTTGGGTAATTATGTTTATATTTTTTAGTTTTTATGTAATCTTGAAAATCTTTATTGCGCCTTAGTCTATCTAAATCTACTTTTAATTCTGCATATTTCTTGGGTGCTGTTCGCATCTTTACAAAATTCTTCCTCTGCGCAATTAATCTGGGTTGTGGAACTAAAAACTCTTTAGGTTTCTTAACCTCTTCAACAGCTTCTACCTCTACTGTTTTATCAGTTGATACTTCAGTATTGAGGCCTCGAAACGTCGGCATTGCCCCGTAAAAGATGTTAGCTATAGGATTGATTACGTTTTTGAAGCTGTCAATAAGTGGTTCGATGAGTTTTTGGAGTTTTGACTTACCGTCCCATCTTTCTGCTGCATGTGTGGAGTTAAGAAGTAAAGGCGCTTGTTGCGACTGCTGAGCGCTTGCGTCTTGTTGTTGTAGGAGATCTTGCGGCCCCATTAAATTTGGGCTATACATCTCATTTGACGCAAACTGTGGACTCACTCCGGATACGGAGTATGCGTGCGATGAAGCGCTCGGGAAATCGATCGGGTATTGCGAGTAAAGGTACGGATGGTTTTGGAAACCGACGCTGCAATGTAAACAAATTTTGCGAATTTAATTTTTGTTTGCATCTTCACTGAGACTTTTCAAGTAATTTAATTAAATTAATCGGAAATACTTAAGTCAGTGTAGTCGTCATAGTCTGTCATTAGCAGCAGCAGCTAGTCGGTTAGTAGTTGTATGATGGATGAGGTATAATGTAAGTCATTCGTATCAGAAAATTTTAGTTAATTTAGGCCGGTGGTTTATTTTAGTTATTTATAAAAAACGTAATAATCAAATAGGTAGGTGAAGATAATAGCGATGGAATCGCCTTTTATGTTCTGAATGTTCTGATTTAATAGTTTTAGCGTAGAAAATATTATTGCGTTTTATGTTTGTTTGATAAAGTTTTGGAATGTTATTTACCGTTCAACACCGACTGAATTTGTGAAATTTCGATACAACAGTATTTAAAAATATCACTTCTGTGACAGTATTTCGATTGATTTCAATTTAAGAGTAGATTTTATTACTCAAATCAAATATACCTCTATACTTATAAAAAATAGTATACTTCTGAATTTCTTCTGAAGCGCCGTAAAATGTATACTTCTGAATCGAGGGCCAGGATTTTAACAGTAAGAACTTCGTTTTATCATACATTTGCCTCAATTTATTCTGCTTATATTCGTAATCCCGTGAACTAACCAAAATAATAATTTGAGTAAACATTCAAACGAGGTGTTGATTTCATTTTCAATTTACCTTTTGGTGTTTGTAAATTTGTATATTTCGAATCTTTCTAATGAGTATTTGCGCAAGAGTAAATAATATTTGTATACGCTAATTTTAACTTAATTTTGTGAGGTTTAAATTGAACTGAATATAAATATGCAGACTGGAATAGTAGTGTCTAGAATTACATTCCCAAATTTATTTCATGCTTTCTCTAATCCTTTTATAACACATGAACGAATTCTCGCATGTTTTTTTTTTTTTTTTATTAATTCCCAGCATAGTACCGGGTTCGTGGACTATCCCTGACGAACAGGATTGTCAGGGGTTTATGACATATAAGTTTAATAACAATTTATGCTGCTTATCATATTACATCTTAATCTATCTATGTACATATCTTACTATTAGTTATGTTGTTACAAATTTAGAGGCACAGAGTTTAATTTTACATCTACATAATTTGCATTTAAGCTGACATATACATATTTCACAAAATATGTAGTCATCTTAGATTATATAACTGTCTATTTATTTCGTGATACTACTTTTTTACATACTCTAAAGCTAAATTCCACAAATTGGTCGTTAATTTTCCTATCTTTAATAATTTTACATAGGTTCTCAGCATGTATTTTTTCACCTACTTTTTGTTCTATTTCGTGGCGCTCCCTCCCATACACAGGGCATTCGACAATCACGTGTATTGATGTCTCCTCCTTGTCTGGTTCGCAGATACATGCCGGGCTATCCTTTAATTTAAATCTGTGTAGATACTGGGAAAACCCGCCATGTCCTGTCATAACCTGTGTTAAAATGCCCGCTGGCTTGAGACATCTCACGATTTTATAAGCTGCTATCGGATCAGGGAAGAAACACTTAGCCTGCCGTTTTACCCGTCGCGTATCTCTTGTTCCATTCGTCCAGCGTTCTAAATCGAATTTGTCGCTTGACGAATGAAACAGGGCATCTATCGTAATGCGGCTTGGTTCTCATATGCAGAGCCGCCTGTTTCGCAAGTTCATCTGCTCTTTCATTCCCCTCAAGACCAGCATGTGCCTTAACCCAAAATAGATGGACAATTTTGTCTTGTTCGGTGATAATTTTTAGTTTTTCACGAATTTCGGTCGCGAGAGGATTGGAAGAGCAGTTGTTTACAATCGTTTGCAATGCCCTCTTTGAGTCACTGTAAATACCAAAAGTCTGACTCCGGTTTTTTAGAATCTCATCCATCGCCCCACGGATAGCCAGCAGTTCTGCCTGGTAAACAGAGCAAAAGGAAGACAATTTAAATTTTTGGCTCTTGGTTTCGGCGGCATCTCTCCAAAGTGTCCATGCCGCCCCAACCTTACCATCAATTTTACTTCCGTCTGTGAATATTTTTACTGACACACTATTATTTTCATTACGTTGCTCGTTGTTTATCAGGCACAAGTACTGAAGGTCAATGTGCTGCGCCGGATGAGGGGCATCGACAAAAGCGGCTCTGCGTTCGATCTCTATATCTCCTAGATCTGACGGGCATAACCCCTTCTTTGCCTCATACAGAGCTGCAGCTTCCAGTATTCTTAGGTCGAGAGGTAATATTCCAGCAAGCAACAGCGCCGAATTCTCGCATTTCGCTTCTTTTGTTTGACATCGCAAATAATGTTTGTACATTAATTGTACATATTTTTAAATAGTGTAAACTTTATGTACGTACCTAAACGTTTTGAATATAGCTGATATAGCTACAGATTTAGATACCTATCTCTAGAGTCACCTAATTGAACCACTTTATCAGTTTTGTATATCTAATAAAAAATATTTTTTTTGTTCCGTATTCCAATCTCATCTCATGTCTTCAAGGCAGGTTTAAATTCATGAACATTTTACATAATTGTAAATGTAATTAAAGACGCAATAAAAAAAACGTGAAAATGAAGATAATTCAATTTACCTTCAATTATTTTTAATTGGGTATAATTAATTTATGGGACGATAACGAAAGACATCGGGCATGCACTGATAGAACTATAAAGCTTGGAAAATCTTGTTTTTTTCTATTATTTCACGGGACGAGCAAAACATGCACCGGATGGTAAGCAACACACTTAACCAGCACATCGCAGAGTCACATAGCTATTTGGACAGGAGAATCCAAAATACTTGTAGTGGTAGTACTCTTGGCAGAGTCCGCCTGGGGAAGAACCACACCTTTGCCAGTTATTCTACCGCCTAGCTGTAATGTGCAAACATTACTGTGTTCCGGTTTGAAGGGCAATGTTTCCAAAGAAATTACAGGGCTTAGAGATATAACAACTTAGATCTCTGGGTGGCGAGCGCAGTGCAGTGCTAGGTAATAATTTGGACTATTCATATTCCAACAGCTGCGTGTCACTGTGCTGTTATGTGGCAGGCATGTTGCTTACCATCAGGCACATGTCCTGCTAGGCTTGTCACTCTTTATTTAAAAAAAAAAAGATTGATTTAGTTATTTAAGTACAGACAGTAGTACAGTTTTCTTTGCAATTTAGTTTTGTTAATCCTACTAATATTAATTATCAATGTCAGTGTTTGGATGTTTGTTGCTCAATCACGTCGTAACGTATGGACGAATCGGGCTGAAATTACTGAACACTTAACACTGAATTACTGAACACATAGGCTACTTTTGTCACGTGAAAATAACGGGAACGAGTACTACGCGGGTGAAACCGCGGAGCGCAGCTAGTAACTCTATAATTGTAAAAAAAAAATGTTAAGTTTTATGTCGGTACTATTAAAATAATATTGTATCATCACTGAAACTGTTGACGATTTTCGAAGCTTTTTACTAAATGAATCTACTTTGTTGGTATAATTTAATGAATGAACCTTTTTGCAAATAAATTAGGTCAAGTTTGTCTTGAGTCCTCGAGATTTAACTTAATTTCCGTCATTCGCATGAAATATTTTTTTCCCTTTTCCAAGAAAAATAAAATATTCTACAGGAAATTGTTATAATGTACCTACTCTGGTTACGTAAGCAAGTTTGTACGAAACAGTTCTTTCGTTACAATTATTATTGGCCTCTGATATTTAACCCTGTATTTACTACTATTACTATTATTTGGTTAAAGTTACGGCTGGTCTAGTCGGGAGAACGGCGACTGCCGTTCCGGAGACCCAAAGTTCAAAACCACGCTCACCAATGTATTTTCGAAATCATAATATGCATAATGCCGCTAAAAACGTTGAAGAAAAACATGTACCTAGAATCATTAAAAGTCATGTGACATCCACCAACCCGCACTGGGCCAGCGTGGTGGATTATGACCTTGACTCTTTCCTTGCGAGAGAAGGCCCCGAGTCCCATCAGTGGGAACTTTTAGTGGGTTGTTTAACAAAAATTTAATTATTATTTAGAGTCTGGGATGTCTCAAAGCTAGGCATAGACTTTCCTATCCTCTGTTTTTTGCTTTGCTTCTATCTTGCATGATTATCTGCCAGCCTTTTGAATACATGTCAAAGTCGTTGCGGTATCGCTTCTTTGGTCAACCGCATCGTCGTTTGGACTTCCATTGAGCGGTGATTTTGACCCAACTTATTTATTTATTTATCATCAGACATGCTCAGTTCAGTCCTATTTCAGATTAGCAGTTGTTTGGGTCACATGGAGTATTTGAGTTCTGAAGTGCAAATAATATTATTTATACGATAGGTTAGCTTTACTACGTTCTCTCGGAATTGGCCAACGAGCTATTTCGTTGGCCAATTCCGAGAGGAGGACTTTTGGTATTAGGTCAATGATGAAAAGTTTGCGCTTGGTCTTGTACGTGTAGCAACAAAAAACAGGACCGGAAATTAGACATATCATCCAACTAGGGTTGCTCCCTCCCACACGCAATTATTAGAAACTCTCTGTAAAAAAATTCAGAATAAATCTAAACATCCATACATATAAATGAAGTTGAAGTGTCTGTTTGTGATTGCAAATAAACAGCTTTTTAATAAATTCCTCGAATTCCTTTCATGAAAGAATATACAGTACTTACTTATCTTTCTTTCTTTTTTTGTATGTCTGTTTTTTTTTCCTACTAACGAGCTTTGTATTTTTTTAATGGTGTGCCTAAAGAGTTAATCTAGTTATCAAATTTTATTTTATAACATTTTTTTTAATAGAACTCCGCGAAAACCAAATTAATAAATATGATATTTAATAACTTTGGTAAATTGCGGGTTATAACAAAGAGCGCCTCTAGTTAACAATAGAAAAAACTTAAGAAAAAATACTTGAGCATTGTAAAATCTTGCAAATATGCTCAATATCAGTATTTGTCTCCCAGACGCTGTTGATAACATTTTATAGCACACATGTTGCACTATTTCTGAGTAAGCTTATCCTGGGTTTGTGCTGACAGTACTAAAAACTCACCTATGCACTTCCAAAATTAAGACAACACCGGAGAAATTCGAACGTGACAGCCCTACATCTGACGTAGGTACTATTATAGCATTCAGTTGATGATGCCACTCCGTCATCGTCCACAACGATTACTGACTAGCTAGTCAAGCTATATGTTCTACGATTTCGATTATTTTATGATTTGCTACGTCCTTGTTGACAAATTCGATTTAAAATGTTTGATTAGCAAAACAAAAAAATGTTTTTTACATGACGACCAATTTGTTTTGTCCGATACTAAACATACTATTATATCAGTACTTTTGTCATAAACATACACTATATCAGTAATTTTGTCTCGTCGAATAGCACTTTTATAAGTGAAATCTTAATTAGGTTTATTTAGTAACGTCTAATTTTTGTCTATTTTTAACGCGTCGTTACTGATAACGGTAATGATAAAATCCTTCAACATTGTCTTCCAAAGAACTATAAAGAAATTAACCGTCATTAACACCGCACATCCGTTAGTGAAAAGGTGTGCTATCAAGCGATAACAACAATACATTTTTCTATCTATCTAGCGTTTAAAAGTCAGTGATAAAGTCTATAATCGAGTCATCAGTATGTTCGTGTAAGTCTGAAATCATGCGTGTCTATAAATAGTCAGTCAAAGAAATCATGCCAGTAATTGCATTTAATTAACACACTTTTTACACGTCAACTTTCAAAGCAAACATCTGAAAACATGGAAAATATCACGAAATGTTAATAGTGAAAACGACATGCAATCTCTTTTTTTTAATCAGACTTTCAACTGGCATATCCTGAACACATCCGATTTGGCTCGTAGTTTTGATTATCCATCTCTTTTATACCGAATTGAAATGAAAGATATAGATATTGTATCTTTGTGATCTATGTCTATGCTTTTAACTACCATATGCAACAGTAAAATTGAGATGTGACTTAACAAAATTCAACCTAAATCTAGTGTCGTTAATGTCTTCAGAATGAGTGTTGAAAAGAGTCAAAAGAAAAACTTAAACTTGATTAAAATAAAACTTAATTACTTAATATGGCACTTTCAAATATGATATTAACACATGGCATAATATATAGTTTAGCACAATTGTTCAATTGACTCAAATGTAATAAAATAAATGTTACATTATGGCATGAAACCAAGAGTACTGCGCACCAATGATGAAAAAAATAATATCATGTATTTTAGGAGTAATATAAAAAACGTTCGTTTAAATACAATTGATTAAAAATAGTGACCAACAAAATTGAAACCACCGTAGGTTCCATCACATCTCCTAAATAAGCTGTTTTAAAGAGTGAGCCTTCGGATTTTTAATTGCAGATTTCCTCCCAACTTCTCATTAGATCCAGCGTAATTACTAAAATGTGATAAATATTACTAACATTATTTATTAATTATTCAGTACTCTAGGTAACACGCTCTAAAAAGTTATTTACAATCTCTGTTTAAATAGTGTTAAATTTGTGTAAACTATCATATAATTAAATCATTTATATTTACCGGTTATGCCACTATTTGCCTACCATTGATTGTCATAATATTGCAAACTAAAGAATTTCATCTTTCATCTCAATATATAAAAATGTAGTGTCATGATGTTTCACGAAGTCAACCGATATTCTCGAAAGTTGACATTAAATTTCATCAAAATCAGACTGATAGTTAATAATATAATAATAGACTGATAGTTAATATATAATATAATAACTCAATGTTTGGTCGCATTTTTGATAGCAAATTATTAGTTTAATGACATTACCCAAGCAAAGCTGAAACGCGCTGCTAGTAATATTTATAAATATGACCCTGGTCATTACAACGCGGTCGAAACGTTGAAAAGTAATTATAAATTAATCTACTTCGGGATTAAGTTCTTTGTAAGGTTTTAAATATAAAAAAAATCTTTAACACATGTTTGTGTTACTATTACTGAATACGGTAAACGAATACATCGTGATATAAACCTAAATCAAAATAAAGAATTGATTCATTTTTAAATAAATAACACATGCGATACAATATTATGACAAGTGATAGTGAAACAAATAAAAATGTTATAATTCTTGTATTCATGCCTACAATGGCTCAAATTTTACACTATGGGTTAATGTTTTTTTAATCGGCAATATACAACGTAACACAAAAACTTAAACCATCCTGAAACGGTCGCTCTCAACTCTATCATTAGAAACAATTTTTACTATAGACCAAACCGTTTTTCAAATCAAAAATAAAAAATCAAAATCAGTTTATTTGTCAGAATATTGTCACAATGTGACAATATTTTATACGCTTTCTTTCAAGTGTAATCTATGTATGTGTGTAGGTATATCTAGTTAGTACCCTCTTAACTATATCCCGTGAGCCCCGCGCTACCCCAAACTACGGTAAGCAGAAGAGTCCATTTGAGGCTAACTACTATAAGTCTCTTTCAAAGTAGGCAAATACCCGTGCAAATAGGGTACAGAAATATAGCACGCGTTTAGGTCAGAAGAGTAAACAGTTTTGTAAAATGATGAAGTCTTTCTGTGTTTCTGTGTATTGTATGCAATGTAATACTCTACAACATTAATAAAATTAAACTGTATAAATATGAGTTTCGACATATACATACTTAAAAACAAAAAAAAACAAATATCGAAAAATTGACGATATAATACATATGGTATGGAGCCCAAAAGATTTTACGATTTAATATCTCTTTGTCACAGCAGTTTTTCCTCAGACAAAACATTGTTTAGTGACGAATTCAGATTAGGTTATCCAGTCAAACAGCACAAATCGTTTATAATGATGAGTTGCAGGGAACTTTTTCGGCTAGTTTTGTGTGTAAAAACTACAGCGGTTATTCAAACTACTTGCAGTGCTTTACTTCATTGGTGCGCAAAAATTTACTCATTTTCATGCTCATAATACTAAGTTAAAATCAAGACCCATAATATTAGCACCTACCCAGAGGTATATGACTCATACAGTCTCTTCAGAGCCATTCCGATGGTGACGAGAAGAGCCATTTTGCTGGCTACGAATGCCTTCATGGTGAGGGTGGCGACAATGGCGAATGCAAATATGGCGACTCCAGCAGACTTCATGCCAAACAGTAGAGGAATCAATGCTTGGAGGACCTTCTTCTTATGTCTTCTCCCTGGAATTACAAAAGGGTGATTTG
The DNA here is from genome assembly GCA_963693475.1 of Ectropis crepuscularia. Taxonomy (NCBI): domain Eukaryota; kingdom Metazoa; phylum Arthropoda; class Insecta; order Lepidoptera; family Geometridae; genus Ectropis; species Ectropis crepuscularia. The sequence goes on along the minus strand of OY856361.1, from coordinate 15,040,101 downwards.
AGGAGTCTATTTCTACAACCATTTTACCTAATAGTCCAGGATTCCCTGGTACAATGTTTGCAATTGATTACTATGAAGCCAATTATATGTGAATAGGTTTATTTTGATGAGACGCCCAACAATTTCTTGCAAGAAACTCTTGACTGTGGTAGCTAACAGAGATAGCTAGGATATACTATTACTGAACGTAGGGCCGGAATAATGTACCACGAAATTTGTAGGACAATATGACTGTTAAAGTATATCAGTAATAGCTAAATAAAAGAATAAAAAATCAGCTGGTTAGTAATCATTAATGACCTCCTTATCGATACATGTTAAAGAAGGAGGGGCTTCCATGTGTCGATAACGATACACATGTTGGAAGCTTTATTTTTTACTTAGCTATGATTATAGCTTATACTTTAACAGACATATTGTCCTACAAATTACGTGGTATATTATCCCGGTCCTACGCCCAGAAATATTGTATCCTAGCTATGTTTGTTAGCTACCACAATCGAGAGTTTCTTACAAGAAATTGTTGAGCATCTCATCAAAATAGCTATTGACCCAAAATTACCTTGATACTCGTAATAATCAATTGTAAAAATTGTACTGGGGATCCAGGGCTATAAGTTATATTAAATATCTGAATCATATGACCTATTAGTCCAGCCAAGACTAGTATGAAATTCGAAAGCTAATTAAAATATTTTCGACAACTAGACCATCATAAAAAGGCAACGATAATAGATACTTCGTTTTATTTTTAATATGTGCCTTTAAAGTGAGGCCTGTTATAGTTGTGTGTTCTTTTGTTTGCCTTGGAACACCAATCAAAACAAGTGAAAGTTGCAGCAAAGCAATCTTCGACCAACTCTTTGTGCCCTTCCAATAAATATTTGTTTGTACCCATTTTCGCAATAAATAAATATTATATAACTTTTTTATTTATTATATTATAAGAGACTTTAGGGAGGTTAACAATTCCATCGGAATCTTTTTTACGTTGCTGTGACTACATATATATAGTTTATTGATCCACAGCGGTCGTATTCTAAACTCATTGCTGGAAATATTATCAGCATTTTATATATTTAGTGACTAATGGAATCAGGTTGCTGATCTTAAAAATATTTTTGTCGCAATCACAATTGATACGAAATCTCCTATTTAATGACTAATGCTTTATTTCTCATTTTATGATATTACTAACAGCACCCCGCGGTATCACCCACGTAGTTCCCGTTCCCTTTATTTCTCGGGATTAAAAGTATCCTATGTGTTCTTCCAGACTATAATATAACTGTGTTCCATATTTCAGCCCGATCCGTTCATACGTTACGACGTGATTGAGCAACAAACATCCAAACAATAAGATTTATAATATTACCAGCAGCGCCCCGCGGTTTTACCCGCGTAGTTTCCATTGTTCCCGTTATTTTATCGGGATAAAAAGTAGCTTATGTCTTCTTCCAGACTATAATCTAAATTTTAAATTACAGCCCAAACCGTTCATACGTTAGGACGTGATTGAGCAACAAACATCCAAACGTTGACATTTCTAATATTAGTAGGATTAGGAAATAGGATTCAGTTACGCTTAGTCCAAATAGTTAGGTATGTAGTATGTTGCACCTACATAGTTCTCATTGTACCTACTTAATTTAGTTTTGACAATGAAAATTGTTAGTGAAGCTTTTTTTTTTTTTTTTTAACTTCTATAGGTTTACACTTGACCGCCATCTCGCCTGATGTTAAGCGACGATACGGTCTACGATGGAGCGTGTTTACCTAGATAAAACCGATTCACTCTCGATTTGAAGACACAAAGATTGTAACCATCGGGGAAAACCCACTCAGGCAACGTATTCCACAGCTTAGACGTTCTTATCACAAAAGTAGAGTCGAATCTCTTCGTTCGTGTCTTTGGAACATCAACCATGAAACGATGTCGCTTTTTCGAGCTACGAGCATTCCGATAGAAAAAAGGACAAGGTGGTATCAGATCATGCAAATCAGTCGCACACTCTCCGAAGTGTATCCGATAAAAAACCGATAGGCTAGCAATTTTTCGGCGATGTTCAAGACTTTGAAGTCTTTTGCGCACAAGAGTGTCGTTGCCTATGAGCCTTTTGGCACGTCTCTCGATCGATTCCAGAGCCTCCAGCTGATACTTAGCCGATCCATCCCAAAGGTGCGAACAGTACTCCATACAGGAATATGTCTATGTCTATAAACGAGTACAAATCTCTTATAATACAATTGATTGAAAAACGGAAAATTCTTCAGTAATATTTTTCTCTGTATTTTATATTCAAGAACAAAAAATCTAAATTGAGTTGTATAAATTCTGTCCTGGAAATACAAATATTTATTGGATCGAATAGATGCAATAAAAATAAAGAGCTCCATACATTTCTGTGACAGTGTCCCGAGGAAAGCGTGAAATATCGAATTTGTCTTTGTGGCAAACAGTCATGCAAGGATAAATCACAGTATCGTGTGGAGTATGTGGTATTACACTTGGCTAAATTTAGTTAACTGAATTTAGTCGCTTCTAGTAGACTAATAGCATTAAAATACTAATTGTTTTCAGTAAGCTAGCTGCTAAATTCAGAAGCGTATGTAAATAGGTTGCGTCTAATTTGATAAAACCTTGATAAAAACTTAATAGTGCAGTGGTAGCTCTCTTGGCAGAGTCCGCCTGGGAAAGTACAACACCTTTGCCAGTTATTCTACCGCCAAGCAGTAATGTGCAAACATTATTGTCTTCCGGTTTGAAGGGCAATGTTTCCAGAGAAAAAAACTGGGCTTAGTGATATAACATTTTAGATCTCTGGGTGACGAGCGCAGTGCAGTGCTAGGTAATGATTTGGACTCTTAATTTTCTAATAGCTGCGTGTCACTGTGCTGTTATGTGGCAGGCATGTTGCTTACCATCAGGCACATGTCCTGCTCGTATCGTCACTCTTTATTTAAAAAAAAACCTGCTTCTGAAAGTAGTCGAGTAAACTTGCTTCTGATGGATGTAGTATTACTGTATAAGTATCAATATATTATATGGTATTCTTGTTTTTAATATCTATTTATTGTTTAATTGTAGTAATATTAACCACTCCTTTTGTTCTTCCCCTCCTCCTTATTCTCAAATCTCTCTTTCTATCCTATGGTTCCCTGGAAGAGATCGCTTTTAGTGATAAGGTCGCCAATTGCTACTTTATTTGGTTTTGTTATAAGTAACTTTTGTTTTATTTTTAAATTAAGAGAAATAAAGAGTTAATCTATATTTTCATTGCCAAGTATAATAAGCCTTTTAGTAAGTATGTTTTATGTCACACTAATATTCTAAATGCGAAAGTTCGGATGTTTATTGCTCATTCACATCGGGACGGCTGAACGGATCGTATTGAAATTTTGAAAGATACCAGATTGTAACAGAGTTAGTTAGTTAGCTTTCTAATTGCTTAATGCGGGAAAATAACTGGCACGGAAATCATTGAGGTAAATGAACCACATCTTTGTCAGTAATTCTACCGCCAAGCAGTAATGTGAAAACCTCACTGTGTTCCAGTTTAAAAGGCAATGTTTTCAGTGAGATTGGTGGGCATAGAGATAAAGCATCCGATATCTGAGTGACGAGTATAGTGCAGTGCTAGGTATTGACTTGGACTCTGCATGTTCCAATAGCTGAGTGTCACCGTGTTGTTATGGACAGGCGTGTTGCTTACTATCACACACGTGTGCTGCTCGTCCCGTCACTCTATAGTATAGAGTCTTATACTATAAAATAAAAATTAAATCCTCTGGGCACTGCTAGTCGGTATAAAAATAAACAAAACAGGCGACACTGTTTCTTAGTTGATATAAATTTCTAAAATTCGAACGAAGAAGATGACATTCTCGCTCTACGGATAATTAGACAGAAGAAAAAAAAAATTTATCATTTTTTTTTTACCGCTGATAGAAGTGAAAACTTATAACTCAAAATTTGGTAGCTTACTTTAGAAACCACGCAGGTGAAACCGGAGGGTGTGACCATGAGCATGGCCATGATCCCGAGTTTACCCGAAGATTTCTTATCATTCCTGAGCGTGACGCTAGAATTCAATCCACAGCCTACGCAAAATCTGTCTGTCTATGGCGAAGAAAGAAATTTCACTTCACACAAATACATCGCTTGAGTATGGTTTTTCTAATGGATATGAATCTTGATGTCTTCAAGTCGAGTGTATCTGTTTTCTTAGAAAAAAACTCTCCATATAGTTGCCATACGTCATGCGTCATGGCAGTCTAGTGCAAACCTATTTTATCGCTTAAAAGCAACTCACTCCACCATAAATTGCATGGTTCGTAAAATATCTGGCGATATATTTAGTAATATAACTTAAAACGTAAGCTCATATATAAATCTAAAAAAATGATCTTTTTAACTCATACAAGCAATTACCGTAGCTATCAACTTTCTTCCGGACACGAATCAATTTGACACTCATTGCCGTTGAAGCGTTACTAACGAACTGACCAACATATTTGTAACTTTATTTACACTTCGCACAACATTTTAAATCTTACTCCTACGAAATAAAGTTAAAAATCCTCAATAACATGAATGATTGGAAAGATTTTCAATCACAAATCTTATTGCAAGGGGATAAGGTTATGAATTGAAGCTGAGATTTTTCTGGTTGGGAAAACGTTTCTGTTAGGATGCAACTGTTTCCTACAGACTTCATGGTCCGTTTGATGTTTGGAAAAAAGGCATGCAGCGATTTACCGGTTGATGAAAATTGTTCTAGAAGAGTTTATTCGATTGGATCAATAAGTAATTATTAGTTTTGCTTATTAAATATAGCAAAATATCTGGTTATAACCTGAAATCTCACTGCTGAGGCATTCCATGGGTTTAGTAACAGTTTCATCAGAATCGTAGAGATAGTGTACTTTGCAATTTTCCTTAAGGAAATTCACATCTTTCTACAGTATTTCATAGAATCTGGATGTCAAGTCTAGAATCAATCAGTTCCTTCTAAGTAAGTGCTGTAGACCGTATTACCGCAAAACATCGTCATCGACCATCAGGTGAAATGGTCGCCAAGTGCGAACTAGACAATCAATATCAATAATGGTAAAATAGGTAGTAAATTTTGAGCATTTTACAAATTTGGGTATTTATCATTACAAGTTATTCATAATTCTCGCGTTACTGGTTGGTCCTTGAAATGATTCTAGCATGGTGCGGATTTTCGCTGGTCTAGTGCATCAGTGTCGAGGCTTGCGTCATTGGCATCGGAACCACAGACCTGACTTATCACTGGGGTTCTGGAATGTCCTGACGGGGTCTGTTGCTAGAGACGGTCGAAGACCAAATAGCAAGAGTCACACTCTTGCTGTTTGGTCTTTGAGATAGTCACAGCATACCTTGGATACAGGTGCATCGGTGACTGGAGTGTACCTCAGAGAAGGGCCCGGAGACGGGCAAAACGCGAAGATGTGATGGATTTACGGAAGAATCCGAAAGCGGCCCTGTGCTCCCGTCTAAAGCGGCAAAGGTGAAGGTTTTAGCCGGTAAGAGCACTTATTCTGTGGAGTCCAACATAACACCACCTTATCCTTCAGGTGGTATTTCTGCGAGAATGCATGCCTCCAAGTAAAACAAATAAAAAGTGTATGTATGTAATGCATTTTGTATTAGTGTGTGTAATTAATTTAAACCAAAAGTTATGAAATGAGAGGAATTTAGGTGAAGCGTGTTTCAAGCATCAGAATAGTAGATTAAGCTGATTATAACGGTCATAGTTTTCTTCTTAATTTCGAAACAGCATATTTAGAAACCAGCCTGTTAGGACACAAAACTGCGATGCGATGCGATGCGATGCGACGCCGACGCCGCATCGGAGGAACTTGTCATGGCGAATTGCAGTGGTAGGACTCATAGCAGAGTCCGCCTGGGGAAGTACCACACCTTTGCCAAATATTCTACCGCCAAGCAGTAATGTGCAAACATTACTGTGTTCCGGTTTGAAGGGCAATGATTCCAGAGAAATTACAGGGCTTAGAGACATAATATCTTAGATCTCTGGGTGACGAGCGCAGTGCAGTGCTAGGTAATGATTTGGACTATCATGTTCCAATAGCTGCGTGTTACTGTGCTGTTATGTGACAGGCATGTTGCTTACCATCAGGCACATGACCTGCTCGTCTCGTCACTCTATGCTATAAAAAAAAAAAAAAAATTGCTTCAATGCGGCGCCGCATCGCATCGCAGTTTTGTGTGGGAGCCCGTACATTTAGCTGAGTATAGGAAGGAGTATAAAGCATTTTAATTTGTAATTGCTTTCTTCCAAGTATAATTTTGTTGTATAACTTTGGATAGATGACAGTTAGTGACGTATTTACCAAAATATACGCTTGACGGTAAGATCATAATAAAAAACTCGCTGGCTTACTTTAATACTGCGCTCGTCACTCGCCTAAAACATGCTAGAATTAAAGCTTTTCATCATGCTAGCTTCTCAATCCTAAGTATGCTAGGTGGTATTCTATTCAATAAGCGATTGTTTAAGCGTTTTAATAAGCTAGGTTTTGTACCTATCAACATGCCAGCTTTATGCTATTAAAACATGCTAGCATTTATGCTTTTCCATAAGCTATTTTTATGCTTTATACTCACTTCGCCGTTTTATCCCGTGCTCTGAAATAAAAATACTCTTTAAGTAACATACATGAAAATTTTACATCATAGTCTGCTTTTTTTCGATTTTGGTATTGTTCGCCAAAGAAACGAGAGTCCGAGATTTTTGTAATATCTGTGTTAACCTTTTATACTAGTGACATTTGACATAAATATGAGGGAATTTTAGACTTAATTTTCTATTTATATGTAGCATACCTACCTACCTATATATATATTATAGCAAAGAGTGACGAGACGAGCAGGACATGTGCCTGATAGTAAGCAACATGCCTGTCACATAACAGTGCAGTGACATGCAGCTATTGGAACATGATAGTCCAAATCATTACCTAGCACTGCACTGCGCTCGACACCCAGAGATCTAAGATATTATGTCTCTAAGCCCTGTAATTTTTCTGGGAACATTGCCTTTCAAACCGGAACACAGTAATGTTTGCACATTACTGCTCAGCGGTAGAATAACTGGCAAAGGTGTGGTACTTCCCCAGGCGGACTCTGCTAAGAGTTCTACCACTACATAATTCGAAGTCCTACCACTATATATCATGAGCAGTCTTACTCATACCTTATAAGTTAGAATTTCAGTACAAAGAAGCACTAATGTTGCACCACACTTCATCTGTATAACTAGAGACATTATATTAGATTTGAAATGACAAAAGCCACGGACCCCGGAGTCTGTGGAGTGGCAAATTTAATAAAAAAATAAATAAAAAAAACACTACTGACATTAGCATGTCATTGAGGCAAGCTCATAAGATTTACCCCTACCGAAAAGTGCTCAAAGATTCGCAAGAGTTTGTCGATTCAAAAAATCTACTGAACCACATTGTATGGATTTTATTTACACAAAAGTTTGTCACATACTTATTCGATTTTCAAATAAGAAAAACAATGTCAACCCCAACAAATAGACGTGTGAAATAACAAAACCTTATATTATGATTTACAAGGCTGTGTCGTAATTGTTATGAGTAGACTATAAATAATAGATGATTACAATTTACAATCTATCATAATTTAACGCTGAATCCTGTTTGGTTTGATCTCTATTTTTCACACCAGCCGATACTAAAACTATAAAATTGAGTGCCTTGTTTACCATCAATATTTATGATGGCTGTCAATAAGAATTTGTGTTATCGATAATTTGTTAAAATCAGACATTTGTCTATTTTTCCACAAATAACAAAAACTTAAATGAAAACAACAAAATCAAATAATATAAAACTATATTTTTTTACAAAAATAAATGACCAGCAATTAGACATCGCAATAAGTACAACAAAATAATTTATTAGTAGAAAATATCTGTCAACACTTTAGTGTTATGTAAGTTAATTTGACATACATAAAATGTATCAAAGTGCATATGGCGTATGGCGTCTTTGTTTCGTGACAACAAAGACGCCATACGGTCTCCGTGGCAACCTGCGCAGTTTCCGCTCGCCGCCGCCGCAGCGCACAGGCGCGCCTCGTGTGCGCCTGTGCGCCTCTATGTACTCACCCGGCGATTGGTTGGATCTTGAAAAGTCAACATGCTGACAGGCTGTGTCTGTTTTGTGTGTTTTTGTTTATATTGGTGCTATTAGTGTTTTTGATATTTTTGTACAATTAATTTGTAAGTTTAAGCTTTTTTAACGTAAATTAACATCATTACGTCGATCGCGCCGCCGTCGTCTGTCGTTCAAGATGTGTTACTCGAGTGTGAAATTTGTGGGGACCGAAAACTGTACAAAGGTCAACGAGGTCTTCGAATCCATTGTGGTCGCAAACATGTCCCGAGATCTGACCTGCTCATGCCGGGGGCGACAGATTCCTTATTTGCGACCATCACGGACAGCACTCAGAGTAACACATCTTTTGCCGATAAGCTCGCACAACTTAAGCAAACAGTAAAACTTATCAAACGGATTCCTAGAGGAGCCCGCGGAGCTGTCGCCCAAAGTCTATCAGAGTGTGTAGCAAGAGTAGTCAGTGAAAATACAGTTTCAACTTGGGAGGATTTTCTCACATTTTCATACAAAACTTTTCATATTCCGCGTGACTCCAACCATCATTCACTCACATCCGCCATAAAATATAACACCTCCAACCACATCAGTCCTCCTCCAACAATGATAAATCGTACACAACTTTCTCGTAGCTCATCGTCAATTAACATAATTGAAAATAAACTTTCAGATGGTAATGTGAAAGGAGCAGCGAAATTGCTATTTTCATGTGACTCTCTTGCCACCGACTCTACCGAGACTTTTATTTCCCTCCGCGACAAGCACCCGTCACAATTGCTTTCCACCCAGTTCCCGTCCCCTCCCTCATCAGAACGTTCTATGATTGCAGATGACGAAGCGACTCGACAAGCCATTCTGTCTTTTCCGAATGGCTCTGCTGGGGGACTGGACGGTATCACTGCCCAGCACTTAAAGGACTTAACCGACCCATTCGTTGGTGATGCTGGCAAGTCTCTTTTATGCGAACTTACAAAATTAGTCAATATAATGTTGGAAGGACACGTTCCTTCGGAAATTGTTCCGATTTTGTATGGCGCTAATTTAATTGCTCTCCATAAAAGAGATGGTGGCATTCGCCCCATCGCTGTCGGTAGTACTTTAAGACGCCTTACTTCGAAATTGTGCTGTCGTTCAATTCAGAAAAAACTGACCTCAAAATTTCAACCACGACAGCTTGGTTTCGGAGTAAGGTCTGGGTGTGAGGCAGCTGTACACGCTACGCGTACATTTTTAACTACTACGGACTATGAAGTTTTTATCAAAATTGATGTCAAAAATGCTTTTAACAGTTTGGACAGGGGTGTCCTCTTATCCGAAATTCAAAAAAATATACCTGAAATTTACAATTACATGTGGCAGTGCTACGGAACCCCTACAAAATTGATGTTTGGTTCTAGACATATAAATTCTGCTGTCGGCTGTCAGCAAGGTGACCCGCTCGGACCCGCTATTTTCAGTTTAGGAATTCATCCTATTATTTCGGCACTAAATTCAAAATTTAATGTGTGGTACCTTGATGATGGTTGTTTGGCCGGTTCAGCATCTGTAGTGTTAGATGATCTTTTCCAAATTATCCAGCACTTCAATTCCATTGGTTTATCACTAAATTTTGATAAATGTGAAATTTTTGTTCCAGACCATATTCCTAATACCACTAGAGAAAATATTTTACAAAATTTTAATACGTTATGTCCAAATATTTCCAATAAATCCAAAGCTACTCTGACACTTTTAGGTGCTCCAATTTTCTTGGAAGCTATACCGGACTTAATTTCGTCAAAACTTGAACAATTTTCAAACAACTCTCATCGGCTTTTTGAAATCAAACCACACATGGCCATTTACATTCTTCGGCTATGTCTTTTCACTCCAAAATTCATGTATTTACTACGCTGTACTCCTTTGTGGTATTTCCATGGAGTTACAAACTCTATCGATACAATTTTGAAAGAAACAGTGACTAAAATTCTAAATTTACAGTTTGAAGATAACTCCTGGGTGCAAGCCACACTACCTGTTACTTTCGGTGGGCTGGGCATCCGACGCAGCACAGATGTTGCCCTCCCGGCTTTCTTAGCTTCTAGCCATGGCTCGCAGTCTCTCATCGGCATGATCCTTAATATTACTTTGGCCGATGTTAGGACTGCCTGCCAGGCAGAAGCTTTGGCAGCCTGGAGCGCGTCTTGCCCAGGTTTGAACTTGCCCTCGAAACCAGAAGTACAGAGTATGTGGGATCTTCCACTTGTCAAAATTACTTATTCGGCCTTATTAGATCAAGCTGATGATGACACGGAGCGAGCTCGTCTTCTAGCTGTAGCCGAAGCTGAGTCAGGACATTGGCTCCATATTTTACCGTCTAAAAATTTAGGATCTATCTTAGACCCTAGCAGTCTACGCGTAGTGACGGGGCTTCGCGTGGGAACTAAGTTGTGCGAGCCTCATCGCTGCCTGTGCGGGCGAGCCGTGGATCAATTCGGACGTCATGGGCTTTCGTGTGTAAAGAGTGCCGGTCGGCAATTTCGCCATTGGTCAATTAATGATTTAGTCAGACGGGCACTCTCTACAGCACTAATACCTTCGACATTAGAACCGAGCGGAATGTTGACGGATGGTAAGCGACCTGACGGTGCAACCCTAGTACCTTGGTCTCTAGGCAAGGTGTTGGTATGGGACGCTACTTGCGTAGACACCTTAGCACCGTCTCATGTCAGTAATTCCGCTCGTAATGTCGGAGTTACAGCCGAACAGGCACAATTAATAAAATCTAACAAATACTCCCAGCTCAGCACACACTACTTATTTTTTGCGCTTGCTGTGGAGACCATGGGCCCGTGGTCGTCCGATACTAAAAAATTCGTTAAAGATCTTTCGAAGCGTTTGGTCCTCGCCTCAGGGGATCCCAGGGCTGGCACTTACTTTGCCCAAAAGCTGAGTTTAGCTGTCCAAAGAGGCAACGCTGCCAGCATTCTGGGTACCCTGCCGCGCTGTGGGGATCTCAACGGCGTGTTCGACTTGTAAATTTGTATATATATATATATATATTTTGTATTCATTTGCTTTTTATATATTTGTAAATACTGTATATAGGTCCATTCATTATTGTAGTAGATAATCTATACTTAATATTATAAAGCTGAAGAGTCAAAGTGCATTTTTAAGTGATAGGTATACATGTATTCCAATAGATAAATAATTTGTTGCATTTAGTATGTAAGTTTTGCAGAGAAGGTAGTTTTGGAATACGAAGGTTAAAAATAGCTAAAATCCAATTTTAAAGCTCATTCTCAAACAACCATCTTGTTATACGAACTCCGCTTTGTGATGTCGCAGGAATGTACCGAAGTCAGTCACCTGTTCAAAATTTCTGATCGACTCGGCCACGCGAACTGACTTGCTCGTTCACGATTCACTCGTCACTTTGAGCCGGATATAAATGCAATAATTTGTCTGATTTCGTTTCCATATTAGATCAAAGGTTCTTTATGGGCAATCCGAGTGTAAAATTGGAATTGTCAAAAGTCAAGAACCAGAACTCCTAACTACTTGATTTTAAATATTTTGATTTTGTTTTCTTTTTATTGATTGAGAGGTATTGAAAATCATACAATGCTGTGTACGATTTTTGTTTTATTAATCGGTCTATCGGTTGCACTTTCATGCATAAAATACTGAATCGATTTAAATGAAATTAGGGAAAGGACTTGGCAAAAAAAAAAATTCTGAATTGAAATAAGAGATGAATGCTTGCATGAAAGCTTAATTATCTTTGAAGCTAAAAGCTTGTAATATATTTTTAGTCATTGTCTTTTGTTTTTTTTTTTTCAATTTTAATCAAATTGATAATTTTATGTCAGGACTGGTATTCAGCTTATAATGTACTAATGTTATACATACATGTACATTCTTTATTTTGTCAATCTTGTTTCGGTCTTTGTAGTGTTTTTCTTATCTGTTGTTTTTTAGTCGGGTTTTATTATTTTTTTATTATTTATTTTATTAACTTTTAAGTGAAAGAAACATTTTGTGAACAAACACGATATACCCGAAATCACCACAATCCAGCTACATGTTTACAAAAAGATATCTACCGAGTTATAAATCACTTAGGTATTATTTCCAATAGTTCTGTCAAATGAATTTATGACTTGGTTATGACAATATAACGACTTTATTGCCATAGATGTAAGATTAGTCGGAAAACTTATAAAAGGTATCTAGGACAGAAAGAAAGAAGAAACATCCCTCTCATTCGCAGGTTACCATGAACATTGATACCAGCATTGTAACCAGCTATATTTTTAATCGACTTTAAAAAGGTTCTCAATTAATTTGTATGTAATTTTGTATGTATTTCAAATTGAGAATCAATTTTGATGGTTATTTTTTGGTTTCATAGTTCAGAAGTATGAATCAGTGGGGTGGTTCTTAAAATATGTATAAAAAACTAAAATTTACTTTCATGTATTTAGACGACCGACGCAGTGATGGATTCTTATGAAATTTGGTCTATTGTGTGAAATGTGAATTTAATTCTAAATCGGTTTTCTTATTTCGGAGAAAATCAATAATTATGATAATAATCACCTGTATAACTGAAACACTACTGGACTGTATCAAGAAAATATTTTACTAATAGAATCTTACATCTTATCTTATTTAATAACGCATCTAAACTTAATTCCATTGCATTCCACAGTCAGTGTATGCTTGTGAAATGCAGTAGCTGATAGAAACAATCTTGACAACTTTAGGTGTTTCTAAGAAAACGCATTCCATCGTATACCGCATAATCATTTAACATCAGATAGTAGACCGTTTCGTCGCTTAACATCAGGTGAGATGGCAGCTCAGTGTACCTACGAGTATACCTAATACTCAGTTAAAAAAAAAGCGGTAGTGTTACCACTTTCAATTATTTTAGAACATCAAACAACTTCAACAGCCCACTAAACGTTCCCACTGCTGGGACTCGGGGCCTTCTCTCGCAAGGAGAGAGTTAAGGCCATAATCCACCACGCTGGCCCAGTGCGGTTTGGTGGATGACACATGACTTCGAAAGATTCTAGGTACATGTCGGTTTCCTCACGATGTTTTCCTTCACCGTTTTAAGTTAGCGGCATTCCGCACATGACTTCGAAAAGACAGTGGTGCGTGTGGGGTTTGAACCCGGGGTCTCCGGATTGGCAGTCGCCGTTCTCCCGACTAGACCAGCTTGAAATATAGTACAAACAACTTAAATCGTAGCAAAAAATAACTCACAAAAAAATGCATTACTTACTGCTTAAATGCATTACTAAAAAATCCAGTCTCACTTCAGCAGGCTCGTCAAATAAATCACCAACGAAATTGTAGCCATTTTCAGACCAAAATGTGTTGAATTTAGCCAGTTAGCAAACTCCAGCGTATTTTGTTACTGATAGAATTAATGGAACATTTGCTATAAATCCCGGTGTCCGAAACAAAGTTTCGTTCAATCTATGATTTAAACTGTATTGTCTGGCAACATTTTTAATTCAGTTACCATTTGAAATCTCAATCATTTTATAACTGGATTTTTTATGGAAAGTATTATTCATCGCGAGCTACTTAATTGTAGATCATTTATTTGTATTCTGTTTCATTTCATTTTGGTGTTGTTTAATATTCTATGAAATAACGTGATATTCCATTTATAAACTTTATTTTTTTTTTAAATCTTAAGCTTCTCGAGACCACCTGCTATAGACTACAAGTCGAGAAAGGTCCGATATTTTTTATTAGGATTGTAAAGTAGCCCAAGCTAAGGTCGTACAGTCTGAAGTGTCCTTGCGCTGGTGACCGCTGAGTATACTGGAATGCTATCGAGCATGCTTCAAATACCTATGCTTTCAGGTATGCTCTGCGTATGTGCGTAAGTTTGGGTTATTAGGGCCTTGCTTCTTCTGCGGTAACCCAAAGCTTGATAAACAATAGATTCGACTTAGATAACCTCTATTGCCACAGGTTTCTTTAAAAAACTGACATAAGTCCCTAAACAATAAATTGGTCCACATCTTCGTTGGGAATTTCGGATTCTTTAAAAAAACTGTTCTCAAACAACAAATTATTCAACGTCTTCATAAAGTATTTTCAGTTGTTTAATCAGAAATGCAAAGATGTGGAATTTGCTACCACGGCAGAACTTCTACGAACAAACTACCTGGAGTTATACAGGCGAAATGTTAAATCGCATATATATAATACTAGCAGGGCCTGCGGTGTTACCCGCGAAGTTCCCGTTCCCGTTGTTTCCGTTGTTTTTTCGGGATAAAAAGTAGCCTATGTGTTCTTCCAGACTATAATCTATCTGTGTTCCAAATTTCAGCCCGATCCGTTTATACGTTAGGACGTGATTGAGCAACAAACATCCGAACATCCAAATATCCAAACATCCATACATTGATATTTATAATATTAGTAGGATTGTGTACACAGGCCTCTCCAATGTCCATTATCTCCTTTTATTTATTTATTTATTCATTTATTCATCATCATCAATTACCTGCCGCACTTACAGACGTGCCAACACATGCGACAGGCCATAACTATGTTACATGCATTACATTATTATTTATTGTCTAACTAATAACAACTATACACTATAAATGCTACATTAATTAATTATACGTCTTAATTGTTCACATTATTAATGTCATCAACTCAAAAAAATAATAATTGTATGTCAAAAACGATTAACAACTAATAAATAATTACACCATTATAAACAACGATTAACTGAACAGAGACAAACAAAAAATCAATAATAATAACATAATCTATAAATGATAAAAAATAAAATGTCTGATAGGAAAAATAATAATAAGGAAATCAAATGTGAAATAGAAAAAAAAACAATACTTATAGCAATAAACGAAATCATTGAAAAATAATATAAAAAAAATAGAATTAAATGTCAGTGGAAAAAATAATAATAATCCCAACATCAATAAATAGTACAAAATGAAATGTCAAATAAAAAGAAAAACAACCATAATAACAATACCAATAAATAACAAAGAAACAAATAATGTCCAAAATAAATAGAAAAAAGAAAAACATAGAATCAAATAAAGTCAAAACAGATGTCCACTCAAAAATGCAACACAGGTATTAACAAACAAATTAAATTTAAATACAAAAATGTCAATATCAATTTTTTTATTTTATCAATTATCATTTAATTTGTGTTGCCTCACTACCTTTTTTGCCTACAATTGAACATGATCAAACGTAATTACGTTTCTTTATGTCATCAATTCTAGAAACTTTAGTAGCACGGATTAGGTATACCAAGAATCAATTTCAGCCCTAGCGTGTCACCACGCAAATAATTGTCTGTTAATTATAGTTTTACGAAGTTTTTATCAAGTTTTATAGGCGTGTCGTGTGATATCGGATAAGTGGTACTCGCTTCAGTGGTCACAACTTTCTTGGATTCCGATGAGATAAGCAGTACTTAATTCATACAATCGGTTTCTCCACTTTCACTATCGGAATGTTTTTGTTGTTTCTTTTTATTCTACAATTTTGTATATTTTTGATGATTGATGATGAGTGACGACAGTTTAGTTGGAAATTTGTGTATCGGCTTAACAACTTTGGTTGTCGTATTTCAAAATTTTCAAGGCTTATAAGAGCCAAATTCCAGTAACCCCTGCTAAGACTAGGTCAATGTTGGGACCAGAAGCTAATTAAGTATACCAAGAACTTTGTTTTAGAAATCACTTCGACAGATAATTAATAGATAGATAGAGAAGTAGAAAGCTTTTGTTTATAGAAACAAAATCAAATCTTAAATTGATGTTAAACAAGAAAGAACATATACTGATAAGAGTTGGTGGTCAAACGCGGGCAAATACGCAACAAAAATTAATAATTAGTACAATAGTTTCACTCCCATTATTACCATTAACTATACTCATTAGCTAGACGCAATATGCCTAGATTAAATATTCATTGTAACAAAAATCGCTACATATTTGACTCCTCCAAACTTTGGTGTACGAAAGATCTATAACGAGTTCCTTTGCATACCAAAGTTTCAACAGACTATACATTGTATTCGAATGTATTACAAGATATCCTACTAATATTTTAACTGTCAATGTTTGGATGTTTATTGTTCAATCACGTCCTAACGTATGAATGGATCGGGCTGAAATTTGGAACACAGATAGATTATAGTCTGCAAGAACACATAGGCTACTTTTTATCCCGGAAAAACAACGGGAACAACGGGAACGGGAACTTCGCGGGTAACACCGCGGGGCGCTGCTACTCATAAATATTGTGAATAATTTTATGAATATACTTACGCGAGTGACTAAGAAACTGAAAGGTTTTTTTAAGTGAAAACTTATGTAGCCAAGTTGAATACTTTTTGGTTGGATTATGTTAAGAGCTCGCAACACTGACACACTACTGCTCCACAGCCGCACCGACGTTACTCGGCTACATTAGTACAAGTACGAGTATGTCGGTGAAGGCTAAAGAACTTTTCACTTCAAAAACAGAACCGGGCTATGGAAGAAGCCTAAGAGAAATGTTTTTTTTTTCAGTTTAGCGCTAACCCAGCCGCTGAGGAGTGCTTTTTGTGTTGGAGATACCAACACAAAAAGCACTCCGTTAAAACATTTTCAAACAAAAGAAAACCCCGGAACAAATTTCAGGGAAACCACAGAAATCCACCCGAGTGTAAATAATAAAACCTATTCGGGAATATTTGTACCTACCTACTCCCCGTTTTACCTACATTTTCACCTAAAAGCATGTCAAAAATCTTCCACTTTTTCCTTCACCGTAGAGGATAAATCATTTGGATTGGTGCTTGATAAAATGGCTTTACGAGCTCTATTTATTTTTGTGATGAAAAAATTTACGAATGTTTCTGACAGCGAATGAAAAGGACGTGCAGATAAAAGGTTATGACTTCTATACGTGGAAGGTAGGAATAATTGCTTTTATCTTATTACTAGTGAAAGGGGAAGTGAAAGAAGTGACTTCCCCTTAACAGAGTCAATAAGAAAAGTGCTGATGGGCACCTTCTTATGTATAAACTATGTAGCAATTTAAGTTAGATATAAATTACTCATTAGCCTAAACTTAATAAATTAGGCTAGATTGTAATAAGTATTAGGATCCAAGGTGACTTGGTGAATAATTTTAGAAAAAAAAAAAAAACTTATTACTAGTAGCGTCCTACGGTTTTACCCAGTGCCGGGTTTAGGGTGGGGCGACGGGGTAGGTCGACCGGGGCGCCGGATACTACAAGGGGGGGTGTATTTCAACGTCCCCTAAGTATTCTTGTGTCCTTTAGGGCGCCTGAGGCATGGCTCACCCGGGGCGCCTAGACGATACTACAAGGGCGCTGGAAAATCTTAATAACCTAGGGGGGGTGTATTTCAACGTCCCCAAAGTGTAGTGTTGTCCTTTAGGGCGCCTGAGGCATAGCTCGACAGGGGCGCCTAGATGGCTAAGGCCGGCCCTGGTTTTACCCGAGCAGTTTCCGTTCTCCTTATTTTCTCACGATAAAAAAGACAACCTATGTATGTTATTCCTAACTATCATCTATATTCAAAATTTCAACCCGATCCGTTCCGACACTCCGCCGTGATTGAGCAACAAACGTCCAAACTTTTGCATTTATCATATTAGTAGGAAGTAGAATTATTTCTGTGTGTCTTTTTATTTGGCGTATCAAATAATTATGCCTATTTATAATACTAACAGAATTTTGAACTCTTTTGCGCGTGCTTGGCGTTATTTTGCGTGTGTTATTCAATTATATCTTAATTGTATTCTGAATTTCAACCTGCCGTTCTAGCGTAAAAAAAAAACAAATATCAAAATATAAAAACTTCCGTATTTATAATACCAAGCAGAGCTCCACGGTTTATCTGCGAAGTTCTCGTTCTTCTTATTTTTCTGTGAGATAAAAGCCTCTGTGGTATTCCAGACTATACTTTATAGGCAAGTACAATCCTCAAAAAAATTATAACATCGTCAGTTAGGTTGCCAAAAAGTACACGTATTTTTTCTTTTGTTTCACAAACAAAAAATGACGAAGATACAGTGCTTCGAAGCTTCGCGTGACGTCACTCGTGGGTACGATTTTTACCCACGAGTGACGTCGCGTCCCCACCACTCTCGAAGTTTGATGTTCTATACCTCTATCGATTTTGGATATTTTTAAAAAACAAAAAATACGTGTCTTATATATTTCTTGACGGACTATTTAGAACGGTGTAATTTTGACACAGTCATATACCCTATTTGTGTTTTAAATTTCAACCCTACGTCAGAACAGAGACGTGATTAAGTAACAAACATTAAAATTCATAATTTTAGAAGAATATTAGTAGAATAATATCAGTGGTTATAAATCCCATTAAATAAGCTAGTTTGTAGTTAGAATGATGTAAGTCCCGCAATATTGTTATTGTTATTGCAAACCTTTCCTTACATGAATACCATTATCTTTTACTAATAATCCCTATTTTAAAAACAATATATAGTTCAGAAAACTTTGAAAAATAATATTATTTTCAACTGGTCATTAAAAATAAGTATTAAGTTTTTAGGGTTCACGTATCTGTTCTCGATCGTCCTTTTTCCCTTTGTCTTTTTAATTGGAGTTGACATTTCCTTTTTCTGTGTAATTTGAGAAAGTAATCTTTAGATATTATTTCTTTTCAATAAAACAATTTAGGGTTGAATTTGTTTTTTTTCCTGTTTTTGAATATTGACTTCAGAAGAACTTAGATCTGTAATTTTTATTAGCAGATTGAAAGAATAAAATGAATTCGAACATTTGTAGGAGTATGTATGTATTATAAGGATGTAGTATTGTATGTACATATGTATGGCTCAGCGACCATATATGCAATATAAGGAAACTAAGCGTTAGGAAAATATATCTTTTTAAGTTTTGCGATTCAAATTCAGGATTTTATCACAAACTGTTTTTTTTATTACTTCACAGCGTTTGAATCAGCATTTTAGTAATCACGAACGTTGTAACTCAATCGATCATTAATTTCGAGTTTTTTTAGTACTTAGGTATGGAGTGACGAGACGAGCAGGACATGTGCCTGATGGTAAGCAACATGCATGTCACAGTGACACGCAGCTACTGGAACATGAAGAGTCCAAATCATTACCTAGCACTGCACTGCGCTCGTCACCCAGAGATATAAGATGATTTATCTCTATGCCCTGTAATTTCACTAGAATCATTGCCCTTCAAACCGGAACACATTTGTGTATATAAATTACTCTAATGTTTTTAATGCGAGCAAAATATTCGCTAATGACATGATGTGGCCATAATAATTAAGTGTTTATCAGTACTTATACCAATAGTAAATAACGAAATGTTAAAATAGGAAATAGGAAAAAAAAGAGTACCATACCTAATCATAGAATAGATATGACCTAATATAAGACTACTGTTCGACGGCGCTTAGCAGCCTAAATTATTGTGTATTAATGATATTATAATTGTATAAATAGTCCCCAGGCTTGCCACAAGGAAGACTCTATCGAGTCTCTAACAAGTCTAGCCTTAGGGTTGTACTTAAAAATTAGGCTGGCTCTGGTCATCGTCGATAAAGAGATTTATACTATGCCCACTCCCTAATTAAAATTGAGAATCGAATACCGTTCAATAACATAGCATCATATTTGATGGGATTGGTGGCAGAATGTACTAATTAGTTATTTCCCAAAGTTACCGCAAAAGTTGCATGTGTCTGTTACACAAACGACAATTCTTTTTAACTACGAGTATTTGTGCTTGTATACTGATAATTATTCTGAATCTCGGATAATAACTCCAAAGGCTTTCATGAAATGTAGTAGGTATTCTGGGGATTTTGGGAGAGTTATATCTAGCTAAATTAAATATTTTGATACATATATTTTTTTAAAGGTATGAACGGTAACGTTTTATTTCAATAAAAACTGTAAACTACTTGTAACATGTAAATTCTTAACTAAAAACTACTCCCCAAATAACCCACCTCGAACCGTTCCCGGCGCAAAGGTGCCCATGATGCTGGCTGCGTTCCCGCGTTGGATGGTAATGGCCAACCTTTGCTCCAGGAACAAAATTTCAAAACGTCAATTTAGACGTGTTTAAACCAAGCTTGGTATTCCAGATAGAGAAGAGACGTACTTCTTAGCATTCCATGGATTCACCGTGCGGGTGCCGGGTCCATCGTGTGGCAGAGAGAGAAATCTCGAATAGACCCCAAGACTTGTGACTCGGGCGTAGCTTTAAAAGGGGCCCCTTTTATTGACGTACGTCAACACTCACCTTCACTACTCGTATTTCTCTCCCTGCCCAGCCAAATCCGATATGATCCTACTAGTACAGCTTTAGATACTCGTTCTAGTATAGAACTTACTGCACTTCTGGACAACCCAAGGTCTTTAAGCAGGTTATAGAGAGATTTTGCTGGTATACCTCTCGCTCCTACTTCTACAGCGTATAAATTAACTACATAGCCATTTTTTGTTAATTCGTTTTGAAGGTCGTAATATTTATTTTGTTTCATCGCGTGGTCTTTAGGTATATTAGTTTCCCACATTATCACATTCCACATTAATCATTAAGTGAAAAAATACGAAATAAATAAAATAAAAATATATATATCAATACTCACGTAGTCCCATTTTGGGAGTTTTGTCGTCGTCTTTTTCCTCTTCTACTTTGCTGCTCGATTTCTTGGGACTCGGATCCGTTTCTTCTGAAAAGGCCAAAGAAATAAATTAGTATTTTTTTGAAAAGAAAACCTTTTTATGCATACTGACTGAGCCTTTCTCAGGTTAGTTTTCATTGATGACGGTGCAACAAAGCAACATTTTATTTTCTAAATTAAAGTCAAAGTCCAAGTACTTTTTTTTTATTTATCTCTTACTTTATCTCTGTACTTTATATATTTAATAGATATAAGGACACTGCTACAATTAAGGGTGTGGGAGTGGCCATTTTGGAATTTAAAACGCATATTAGCTCGTAGTGGATACAAGCGACATCGTTGCATGGTCGACGTTCTAAAGACACGTATGAAGATGTTTGGCTTCACTTTTGTGACAAGAACGTCTTGGCTGTAGAATGCGTTGCTTGAGTGCGTTTTTTTCGATAATTTCAATCTTGATATCTTAAATAAATTTAAGAGTAAACTGGCTTGTTCTAGGTAAAGGTACGCTCCATCGTAGTCCGCATCGTCCCTTGAGATTGGGCGAGATGGCGGTCAAGTGTAAACCTATAAGAGCTAAAAAATAAATTAGTGTTGAGAGTTGCTATTTAAACTCGAAGAAGCGGCACCGATTCATGGTTGATGTTCCAAAGCTACGGACGAAGAGGTTTGACTCTACTTTTGTGATAAAAACGTCTAGGCTGTGGAATGAGTTGAATAAGTGGGTTTTCCCTGATAGCTATATGGTGTCTTTAAATCGAGAGTGAATCGGTTTCTTCTAGGTAAACACGCTCCATCGTAGACCTCATCGTCGCTTAACATCAGGCGAGATGGTGGTCAAGTGGAAACCTATAAAAGTTTAAAAAATAATGTTTATTTATTAAATAGTGCGCCGCGGTTTCATCTGCGTTTTTTATGTAATTTATAATATTTGTAGGATTAACATAACTTCATAAGTTATAATTTCCTTTTTTCACATTACTGCTAGGCGATAGAATAACGGATAAAAGTATGGTGCTTCTCCAGAGGGACTGTTCAAAGAGCCACTATAGAGTTTTTGTAGTGGTAGGACTCTTAGCATAGCCCGCCTGGGGAAGTACCACACCTTTGCCAGTTATTCTACCGCCAAGCAGTAATATCCAAACATTACTGTGTTCCGGTTTGAAGGGCAATGTTTTCAGAGAAATTACAGGGCTTATAGATACAGCATCTTAGATGTCTAGGTGACGAGCGCAGTGCAGTGCTAGGTAATGATTTGGACTCTTCATGTTTCAATAGCTGCAAATCACTGTGCTGTTATGTGGCAGACTTGTTGCTTACCATCAGGCACATGACCAGCTCGTCTCGTCACTCTTTATTATAAATAGTACCTGGGTGACCGAGCTTTGCTTGGTTTAAATACTAAATATACTTAGATACCTACAGATAAAAGACTCCAAGAAATAGATTTTCTTAAAAAAAACAAATTGAAAAAAAAGAGAACCTGTCTAGATTCGAACCCGGAGCTACTAATTCGTGACCGCTATGAGCGCTCGACTTCCCGTCTGAGCTAATTATGCTGTCGCGTCACGCGGCGAAATTTACCTTCACATTCTAATGTCTAATGTGACAGTTTTTCACTGTCTAAAAACGCGCATAATATGCTTTTTTTTTTAAATAAGACCTAGTTAGATCGATTTATCGTCCCCGAAATCCCCTGCATACATAATTTCATGAAAATCCGTCGAGCCGTTTCCGAGATTCAGATTCTATATATATATATACATATTTATATAGGTACAAGAATTGCTCGTTTAAAGATATAAGATATATATATAAAAATCACTCGTCCAACATTCACAATTGCAAACCATATCTTTACATTTTATCCCACATTTTCCCTCTCAAATTACTCATAAAAGCAATCGTTATGCCGGAGCCCTCTCTCATAAACCAAGCCAGCGCGTTTTTTTTCTCGTAATATTGCAAAACAAGTTCCTGTTAGCAATACGGAACCACTTATATTGCTTCTGTTTATCTCGCGCCATCTCGTTTAGTAAACAGGGCGCTTCCTGAAGTCATTTTCGTTTGAGTTCCGTACATAACAAGACCTTATTAGTAAGACTTCCGGCATATGTCTCGCCGTGCAACCTATTTTTAACGATTAAAAAAAAAGTTCGTAATTCGTGGTAAATTAAAAAAAAAACTCTAAAACCGCGTTGAGCTGTTACAGCCAAACCACACTACCTACTTTTAGCAGCGGCGACAGGCGACAGACGCTGCGTCACGCTTCAAAAAGTAGCTGCGCTTGACGTCTAGTCGCTACATCCCGCTTCAAAAAGTAGCGTGTGTGGTCAGGGCCTTATAGAGTATCTTTCTACCTAGTCTGTAGCTGTTATTTCAAAACTTTCAGCAAAGAGCGCGTGTTATACTGACTTTAATGGGCGACGGAAAATATTGACACCACTTTTCCTTGTAAGTGGACTTCCTCATAAACAGCTGGACCGATTTGAACGAATTGTATTCCATAAGTTTGGTTAGGGCCCTGGATGGTTAAAATTCACAAATCAGCCCGGCAGATTGCGCCGCAGTTGGTATCTAGGTTATTATCTGAGCGAAGCCGGAACGGGCCGCTAGTTCTATATAAATGTAAGCAATACCTACATCTTTCCAAGAAGTCTGTCATCCACCAACTTAGCCAGCGTGGTAGATTATAGCCTTGATTCCCTCCCTCCTTATGAGGAAAGTTTCTGAGTGCCAGTAGTGGAATATAACGAATGACAGAGACGAAAAAAAGAATCGGGAATAAATTTTCAACATGTTCAACATCGGCACTCAAAGAATAAATAAAAACACTTCACAGAACTAGCCTGCTACTAATCGTCCTGCGACCTGCTAAAAATAAAGAATAAACTTCAGTAGTCTATGGGTAATAATTCAGATGTGCTTAGTGTACGTAGTTCAGTACCATGTAGTTCTAATTGTGTTTTAGTTTTGTTAATAAAGGCTCTGCCCGTTTTTAATTAGAATCGAGTATGTTGTACCGACGTCAAATAATCCTACTAATATTATAAATGAAAATGTTTATTTGAAGAATCGATGTTTGTAGACTTTCAAGAAGAAACTACTGAACGGATCTGAATGAAATTTGAAATATAAATTTGCAGTAGTCTGGAAAAATACATTGAATACTTTTAATCCCGGAAAAATAATGGGATTGAGAACTACATCACTGAAACCCTGAGATGTTACAAGTATAGATTTTTTTTTTAAATAAAGAGTGACAAGACGAGCAGCACAGGTGCCTTATGGTAAACAACATGCCTGCCACATGACAGCACAGTGACACGCAGCTATTGGAACATGAAGAGTCCAAATTATTACCTAGCACTGCACTGCGCTCATCACCCAGAGATCTAAGATGTTGTATCTCTAAGCCCCGTAATTTCTCTGGAAACATTGCCCTTCAAACCGGAACACAGTAATGTTTGCACATTACTGCTTGGCGGTAGAATAAATGGCAAAGGTGTGGTACTTCCCCAGGCGGACTCTGCTAAGAGTCCTACCACTACATAGAATAAAGGTAGGAGACTGAATTAAAGATATTGATCACTAATACATAGACTTAATATAATAATATCCGTTCCATTAACCATCAGACGTTATAATTAAGCCAATTTAGCAGATAATCCACAAATATACTCACTGATAGTAATTGAATTAATTAATTTGGCAGAGATACGTTAAGCCATTACATTTACACAAACTGTTTTCACTCTTTGGAGAGCCTGTCTGGGGAAATACCAGACCATTGGCAATTAGGTATGAATGAAAATACAATGTGGAACTAAAATCCGGTTTTAAAGGCGATTGAAATCTAATTAAGTAATTCGTTCGTAATGTATTGTAGTGTAGTTCTAATTGTATTTTAGTTTTGTTAATAAAGGCTTTGATCATTAAAATCTATACACCTATTAACGCGTGAAGGAAAAACTTTGTACCTCCTTTCAAGAAAATTACACGGATGGATGAGTATACAATTTCGCACACTAATCCTACTATCCTACTAACATTATAAATGTCAATGTTTGGATGTTTGTTGCTAAATTACGTTGTAACGTATCAACGGATCGGGCTGAAATTTGGAACATGAATCTGCCTAGATTATAGTCTGGATGAATACTATTTTTTATCCCGCTCAAATAACTGGAATGGGAACTACGCGGGTAACACCGCGGGGCGCTGCTAACGGTTTATACCTATATATAGAGAAGGAGTGTAAAATTCTAATATTTATAGTTTTTTTTATTAATTATGCTTAAAATTACATGAAATCAGTAAAAATCATCACAATACCACGTACTTGACACACTCTAATACGTATTGTTAAAGGCTGTGGTCAAATGGAGATCAAATTAAGGCCACTTTGCGACTACTATCTTTTTTTTTTAATAGTATGTATAGTGACGAGACCAGCATGGCTTGTGCCTAGTTGTAAGCAATATGTCTGCCATATAACAGCACAGTGACACGCAACTATTGGAACATTAAGAGTCCAAATTATTACCTAGCATTGCACTGCACTTGTCACCCAGTTATACCTACATGCAGAATAATAGGATACCGGACTGGGTCAAAAATACACCATCCTAATTAGTCCGTCAGCTAGATCATGGAAAAATATTGGATCCGTATTTTTTGTTTTTTCATAATATTAAAAATCGTCAAAGATATAGACCATCAAACGAGAGTGGGGGGTCGCGACGTCACTCGTGAGTAAAAATCGTACTCACAAGTGACGTCACACGAAACTTCGAAGCGCTCTATCTTCGTAATTTTTTGTTTGTGAAACAAAAGAAAAAATACGTGTACAATACTTTTTGGCAATCTAACTAAAGGTGCGCTTACACGGGCAACTAAAATTGCTCAATTCCAGTCAATACTCGTCAACTATGACGTCACGACTACATCAAGCAATTTACGGCAACGGCAACAAGCATCAATACTGCGCAATACAATATTGAGCGATATGGCGCAACTTCATCAACTAGGCGCCACCCGACCTCTCAATCTCCCCGCGGAAGCAAGACGGCAAGCCGCAAAAGAAACAAGTGCGAATGAGATATATACACAAATTGCTAGGAATTTCCAAGCCCATTGGATATTCGTCAATTCGTATCTGCGACATTGAGCGATATGACATATCTGGAGGAATTAGAAGCAATATCACCGAAATAATTGCCGCAATTTGTTGAAATTGCTCCATTAATTGCTCCAGATCGGTCCATTCGTTTCGCCGAGCAATTATTGCCCTCGTGTAAGCGCACCTTAACGGACTACTTGGTTTTTTTGAGGATTGTACCCTATTATGGGATTTGTAGTAAGACTAACTGCTAACTCCTCTCCTCGTTATTCATTTATCATATCTCCGCCACATTTTTCGATTTAATCCCACTAATCTTTTTTAATCGATTATGCTATAGAGCTTCCCCACAATCACACCTGATATTAAGCGACATTACGGTCTACAATAGAGCACCCTTATCTCTTGCACTGAGCCATTTTGAACTCAAATTAGGATAATGACTGGGTCAAAAATATATCATTCTAATTACTCCATCAGGGAATATATGGGAAAATATGGGACACGTATTTTTTGTTTTGCCAAATTATTTAAAATCGACAAAGATCTTACTAATCTTACTATAATATTATAAATGTCAATGTATGGATGTTTGGATATTTGGATGTTTGGATGTTTGTTGCTCAATCACGTCCTAACGTATGAACGGATCGGGCTGAAATTTCGAACACAGATAGATTATAGGATAATAGATTATAGGATTATTTAGTATTTTTCTTTTGTTATTTTTTTTATTCATTATTTTTTATTATACCTACATTATTATGTACTCATCATAATGTAGATATATTAATTATCAATTTTGTACATTTTCCATAGTTATTTAAGCAAATACGCGTGTGTATATGTACTGATAATATGTTAATGTATAATATTTTCTCTTAATTTTAAGTTTATTTGATGTGTCTTTATTGTTTAGAATAGTTTTTCTTATCTCTCTCTGTTTTTATATTGTCATTAGGTAGTTAATTTCTATGTGTAAATTAAGGGCCATTTTTGCAATGTTTTCTCCTGTCCGTGCACGGTTGCCTGGAAGAGATCGCTTTAAGCGATAAGGTCGCCAATTGAATAGCTATTTTTTTAATTTTTTGTTTTGTAATTCATTTCTTGTACTTTCTGTCTTTAATAAAGAGTTTTTGTATTGTATTGTATTATAGTCTGGAAGAACACATAGGCTACTTTTTATTTCGGAAAAACAACGGGAACAACGGGAACGGGAACTTCGCGGGTAACACCGCGAGGCGCTGCTAGTATTATATATATCTTTAAACATTCGATGTATCGTATGTATAAATAAGCATTGCCATTCAGCGTGGTAATGCCGCCAGCATGATGGGTACGCTTCCGATTGGTAGTGGGCTTGAACATCTTGATTATCTTTAGACCTTCATTGGTCTATGGATAATTCAGGTGTGCTTAGTGTAAGTAGTTAGTTAGGTATGTAGCGTAGTGTAGTTCTCATTGTATTTTAGTTTTGTTAATAAAGGCTATGCCTGTTAAAAAAAATTGTTGTCTGTAAAGTCGGTTTACTGACGATAGTTCAACGTGACAACGTCTTAAGAAAATACTGATGGAATGGTAGCATTTTTCAAAAGAAAATTTTAATTTCATTTGTTTATAATGTAAACAGTAATCAGTAGAATTTAGTCATTTTCAATCAAAACAATGCAAAAAAGCTTTTAGATGCCGGGGATCGAACCGGTCGAAGTCGGTCGTTACCGTCGGTAACGTTACATGACGTCATGTTTTGCGGGCGTGCAGCCGGCTTCACCGAATTATAAGATGTTATCACGTCAATAAAAATGGTATCGTACGTCACGTCTATACACATAGACGTGACGTCACTCGAAACTTCAAAACACTATATTTTCGTAACATTTTGTATATGAGACAAAAGAACAAAACGTGTACAATATATTTCAATAATCTAAGTGACATACTAATTTGTATCATTACTTCAAACGCAGGGAAATATAGATTTTGAAAATAACTAACCTACTGTAATCCCCTTTGTTTGATTTAGATTTTAGAGGTTTAGACTGACTCTCGAACTTGCGGGCTCACGTACTAACCTAGAAGATACCGATTCCCTCTCAATTTTAACTTGATCTAACATAGACTATTTTATTTTGAGATTATCTATTACTTCTAAGCTTATGCTCAAAACTGCTTACAGCTGTAAAATTCGTGCGAACTTCAAATATATTATTTAAGTCACAAAACAGTAATTATGCTTAATATTGGCGTTTTTCTGTCCTCAGAAGTATTAATTAGAGACAAAGACTGAGTTACGCAAAATACAGATAATGTATTTGAGACGCAAGAGCTACGCTGACCTCAAAATCTACATTGCCGTACATTTATGTACAAATCTACAGTGCCAAAAGGCTCATCGGTAATGACACTCTTGTGCGTAAAAGACTTCAAAGTCTTGAACAGCGCCGCAAAATTGCCAGCTTATCGGTTTTTTATCGGATACACTTCGGAGAGTGTGCAACTGATCTGCATGATCTAATACCACCTAGCCCTTTCTTCTATCGGACTTCTCGCATCTCAAAAAAGCGACATCGTTTCATGGTTGATGTTCCAAAAACACGAACGAAGAGATTTGACTCCACGTTTGTGATAAGAACATCTAGGTTGTGGAACGAGTTGCCTGAGTGGGTTTTCCCTGATAGTTACAATCTTGGTGTCTTCAAATCGAGAGTGAATCGGTTTCGTCTAGGTAAGCACGCTTCATCGTAGATCGCATCATCGCTTAACATCAGGCGAGATGGTGGTCAAGTGCGAACCTATAATAGTTAAAAAAAAATCATAGGAGACATTCTTAGAACTTTAGACAAGACTAGCAGCGTGCCGCGATCTTATCCGTAAAGTTCCCGTAATTTTCCGGTAATGTCTATATATCCGGACCATATGAAATGTTTAACCTGATCCGTTTACATCAAAAATTATATTCCGAGAACTACTTGCAAATTTTATGTAGATATTTGAGGCAAGCTGAAAACTTGATAGATCTCCTTTTATACCCCAACACGGATGTGCAAACATAGCTGGTGAGAGGCGGGCCAAAATGGATCCATATATTTTTAAATTTTTTATTTTACTATTAATTCAGTAAATGTATCAGCTGGAGACTCTGGAATCGATTGAGAGACGTGCCAAAACGCTCATAGGCAATGACACTCTTGTGCGTAAAAGACTTCAAAGGTAAGCACGCACCATCGTAGATCGCATCGTCGCTTAACATCAGGTGAGATGATGGTCAAGTGCAAACCTATTATAGTTAAAAAAAATGTTTCATGTACTATGCAATTTTTATATGTTGTAGTTTAATGTTCAAAAATAAAAAATAATAAGCCAGACGATTTAGATGGGGTTTTAACATTGCCAGGCGCGTTAAATATGTTTCACAAAATATAAAAATGCGTTTGATATACCTACATAGAGCTAGAACAAACGCTTTACACTGGGCGCACGGGTCTGATCGCTCTTGTCTTGTCGCTCTTGTGGAAGTTTCATACCTTTGTCGCGGCACATCACTATATTGCCATAGCTAACATACACCTCATCTGCTTACGTTTGGTACAAAGGAACGTGCGGAAAACCTTATCTATTTACTTATTCTTTATCTAAGGTTTAGATGTTCTGACGTGATTGAGCAACAAACATCGAAACACCCTAACTTTCACATTTATATTAGTAGGATTTTTAAATGTCTTGAATAGAAAAGTTAATTTTTATAGAGTTTTAGAAGTACCTACTAGTCAGCTTTTTGTGTAGCCCCAGATTTCGATGTGCTGATTGCATGACTTTGATTTCTCGGAATACATAGGACACCTAAATATTAAGCCCTAAAATTTCCTCCAAAAGTAGACTAAAATGTTTATGTGAAATAATTTGGGAAGCATTTTATAACCTATTAATCGAAAAAAAAACAAAATCTGAGATGTTCGTCGAGGTCAACGAGAGGCATTCTCGGGAAATCATCCGAACCTACATAAAAATAAATTTAACTGTATGATATTATACTGACAACTATAACAGTTAAATTTATTTACAATTCTCTGTCTTTTTTCAAGTCGGTCAAAAAATACACAAACACTTGTACAACCAACGTTACCCTGTTTTTCCACTTTCAATGTTGAAGATAATTAATTACATAATTACCTTCCACTAAAGCGTCGAAAACAAATGCCTACCAGCTAAAAGCGTTCAAATGGAAACGCCTAGAAATGTGTTAAATAATATTTATGGCAAGAAAATACTAAAAGGTTTGGTGTGTTTTCACTTACCACAGAATTGGAAAAAAAACTGTAGAAAAAGCAATTTTACTTAACAACGAGATACCTATAAAACCGATTTTGGTAAACATTTATTCGTGAAATGTTGCCATGACCTCGATAATTTGGGCGTTTCCTTCTGCCAAAAAAGTAGTTGTTAGTGGCAATTTATCCGTATAGTACTTAAGGAGTCGAAAAGCGAAAAAAATATTTGTGTGGTAGAGATCACTTTAACAAAAAGAATATCCATGATATCTAAGTTTTCCTTCATTGCTAACCAATTTCAATAAAACGAGGCTCTCAAATTTGTCGTAATTTTTGTGAAAATTTAAATGTTTCATGCTCAGTCACGTCGGAGCTGCTTTACGGATCGAGTTGTAATTTGTCTACAGTCTGGAAGACCGCATAGGTTACCTTTATCGCATGAAAAAATACAAAAGAAAAAACTATGCTGTTAAAAGTAACGGGTAAAATTATAAAACTAATGTGTGTTACCCGTTTACTGCTTCCCAAAGTCACATTTGAACGAACAGGTTTTGGGGTAAAAATAAAAATCCCTCAGTATTATCCACGTCAGTCTTATTCACGTTTTTATTCTGGCTCTGAATTTTTCAACTACGATTCCCGATTTCCCGAAAACTTTGAAAGGCACGCATCAAAAATATTCGACTCTGAAAAACTATTCCGAATCGATGACAAAAACTGCGACAGAGCTGAATCCGCTCACTGAAACGGAATTCCAGGGAAGGAAAGTCGGATCACGGAACCACGGACTAATTGCTGCTAACATGACTACGGTATGGAATTAACAGAACGTGAGATATCGTTAGTAAAGGCGCTTTTACACTGCAATTCAACTATCGCACTGACCTTAAAATTAACCTGTAGGTTTTAGTAAAAATAGCAGCAGTATTTAATTACAGAAAAGAATTTAAGAAATAAATTAATTCAAAAATAAGCCTCTTATTGTATGTGTGATACTATTAGAGTGATGATGTTATGAAGAAAATGGCTAGACTTTCTGCCAGATGTCAGACAGAAAACTGGGCGAAAACCACCAAACTGTGGATTATATATCGAAACGCATATTCTTAAAGCAAGTATAGAAAGAAATGGTGGAAACTTGATTGTTACCGTTTGGATTGGAAATTGATATCCTTAGCACAAGATAGATGATTAAAGAGTAAGGAGGCTTTTTTCTTGCAGTGTCAAACATATCGATAAAACAATAATAAATAGCTATAGCCAAAGCAGGAATGACAAGTGGCAAGAATGACAGATTTCCAACGCGTAAACTTATAGGTTCGAATGTCTGAGAGTGTTTCAAATTTTGTGATTTACCATTAGCTATTATGAAGGGAACCAACATCGTGTAGAAATAGACATCATGTTCCAATTTAGACATGTTTCGAGAACATGTGACATTATGTAGATGGACAACCTGAGGATTATACCGTCAACAATAATAGTCATGCTTTGATATTACCTTCTTTTTATTTTCGCTTTAAGTGAAAGAGACAGAAATAGCAAAACCATTGCAGTTGTAGTTAAGCGGCCAAAGGGCTGGTGGATTATGGCTTTGACCTTTTTCTCGTGATATAAGACCCCCGAATCCTAGCATTGGAAGCATAAAATTGATTATTTATACTATCGCCCTCGTTAAATAACCTATAGCTTTCCCTGTGAAATGGAATATTAGATACAAAAAGGGTTTTTTCCCATCAGATGCAGGAAGACTGAGACGCTAACACGTTCAAAATAATAAACTCTTCAGTTTTATACACAGCACTGTACCTCGGTTTCGTCCAACCTGTGTTTAAAATGTTCGAAATATGTCTTGCATTGAATTAATTAAGTACTACAATTTATTTTCTGTGTAGTGTGTTAGGAAAACGAATGTATCTATTTTGTTTTTATTGTATAGAGTTATAGTACGACATGTAACTGATGGTAAGCAACACGCCTGCCCTTATGGGCACAGCACAGTGTCATGCAGCTAATGGCACATAAAGATTCCAAATCATTACCTACCTAGCTATCACTGCACCGCTCCTCACTGGGAGATATAAAATGATTTGTATATTTATGATCTGCAATTTCTTAGGAAATATTGTCCTTCAAACCAAAACACAGTGATGTTTGCATATATTGTTTGGCGATAGAATAACTGGCAAAGGTACATCCCTAGGCAGACTCTTCGAACAGTTGAAAATAAAAAAATTATAAGTTAGTATAAAAAATAATTACAACTGTCTGACCAACTTAATTGATGAAAAGAGCTTCAAAAATACGACTCGATTAGAAAATTTTATTCTATGTATACAATATTTTTTCCTGACAGACGTTGATATTTTCAAGATATTTCAGTCGAGAACTTTTCATAGACATCATGCATCATCGTCGCTAATCATGATTTCATATGATAGTCAAGCCCAGACCTATATGAAGAACAATATGAAAGACTCTTTACAGAGGGTAAGAAAATATGAAACCAAGCGTGGTAGCAGAATTAATTGCAAATTACTGTGATAACTGTTTAGATCTCGTTAACTATACGTATATGTTTGATATTCATGATGAAAGCTAGATTGAATTAATTGTTCTCACACATACACAAATACTGTTCAATTATACTATACAATTAAACACGAAAATAACTATTCAAACACAGAAAATTACTCATTTAGTGTACACCAATCTGTTTAAAATTAAGTTATTGAAAGCCAATACACAAAACTAACGTGAAATGTTGATGGTCTAAGGTGATGTTTCAATGGCAAATTGATTGTAGATACCTTTATAATTAATCTAATTACATTTAAACAACATTTAGTATCTCTGTAGAGTACCGTGGATCGTATGTGGTTTCGTCATCATTCCTGCCCTTTGGTAAATTTTAAGTAAGCTTTAATTTAGGTCATATTATTGCTAGACAATACATTGTGGTGTAAAAGAAAATAAATACCTCTTTTTTACTTTTTCCACTCTTTTACACATAAAACTCAGACTTTGAAGCATTTTCGAGCGCTTAAGAGAGGCGACGACACGAATTTAAAAAAATTAGGCTCAAATACAACTTAATAACTTTACTGCATTAGATAAATAAAAACAGTAATTGTGTACCATAATTTAGAAAGCAAAACATTAATCCGAAGTATCAATTTCTTTCTTACCTTTCACAGATCTGTTCTCATACATCTCTAGATCCAACGCGTCGTCCCTGCCATCTTCAGGCACAGTGAACCTGAATGTAAAATCACTCCAATCGAAGCTCATCGCATGTCTCTCCATCAGTCCCCATAGCCCTTTACTCGACCTCCCTTGCCTCCTCGACAAGGGTTCTATCGTTAACAACTCAAACAACCTCACTGCTTTCTGTTCTCTTAAACTCTTCACCAAGTCCTTGCCCATGGCTTCGATACACGTTGCATTGTCACTGCAATTTAGGTCCACCAGTGCCTTTGCACCTCCTAGCATCAAACAAACGAGTAACACTTGAGCAGTCATTTTTTTTCACTCCACTACCAATCCATTTGTAGGACACACTAGTTTCTTCGCCACCCTCATCGGTGTCTAGTAACTTAATGGGCTCGAATGCAGTTGTTGATGATTTTTATCCATCGTCACGCTGCACTGATCCAGCTCGAATATGTGTGCATATGTTTTTTTCTTGTTAACGTGTGTTTTACTTTCCAGTGTGCAGTGGTTCCGTTCGATTGTTTTCCGTGGTCGGGATGATTTAGAGTCTAATGTCGATAGATGGATCGACGTTAAAAAAACGTATCGTTCATACGATTTGTTTAGTACGTACGGGTGAATTTATATTTTACTTTCATGATGTAGTGGTGGCAGATTCAGTTTACTTTATTTATTTAAGGATGGTCACATATGAACGGATGCAAGCAAGCATTCATTTAAAAATATCCAACGCCATTGATTCAGTAGGCATGTAAAGCGAATACCCGTTACGTTAAATTCATACCACAGTTAATAAAAAGGAGATTTGAAACGGCTGAACCGATTTTGATAAAACATAGCTATACATACATAACTAGCTATACGTTGTAAGTTACGGTGGTCTAGTCGGGAGAACGGCGGCTGCCGATCCGGAGACCCCGGGTTCAAACCCCACACGCACCACTGTCTTTTCGAAGTCATGTGCGTAATGCCGCTAACTTAAAACGGTGAAGGAAAACATCGTGAGGAAACTGACTGAAAAGAAAAACAATAAAATTAAAATACCTACATACAGACACAGAGAAATACATAAATAGAGAAAGAGATACACGTCAAATTTATAACAATCCGTAATTTTTACGTTGGGTTTAAAAATCTTAATATTTCAGCATATTTTTATGTTTGCAAAAAAGATGAGTTACGTTTTCTGCTTCATATTTTACATGCACGTTCCCATTTTAATACGAAACGTAGAGCTGTGTTATTACTTCGCAGAAACGGGTTCAAATCAATTTCTTGTTAACTTATTAACTGTACTAGCGTACCAACTTCTTATGGCTTGAACAATCTACTGTAAAATTTACAGTTTCAGATTTCGCTTCAATAGATTATTTAATAATCTATTGAAGCGAAATCTGAAACTTACGATTGTTAACAACAATGTACATTAGGGGCTGTCCATTAATCACGTGATGTTTTATTTACATTTTTTAACCCCTCCCTCCCCCTTGGTGATACGTGGTGAGGTTTAAAACTAACCCCCCCCTCCCCCCACCAAAATCACGTGTATTTTTATTACCTATAAACAATCTTAATTTTTTATATATTTTTTTTTAAATTCCGGTGTAAAGTATAATCTAATCCTAATTCAACGAGCGAGGACTTCGTTCGTTACCTTAACGGGGAGTCAAGGTTACACTACACGTCGATTTTCGATTTAAAAATCACGCGTTTGACGAAAAAATAAATACACGTGATATCTTACTATACCCCCCTACCCCCCTGGTAATATTTCGTGATATTTGCCGAACCCCTCCCCCCCCCCCCTTTTGAACCTCACGTGATTAATGGACAGCCCCTTAGCAATCAGTTTATTGTAAATTATAAATTATTGAGACCATTCATCGACATAAAACTATCCTATCTCTCAAGTCTGAAAAGTCAAGTCCAAATTACACACTAAAAACCCGTAGTATACATATAATTCGTATTAAATGTAATACATATTAAAGTAGTGCGGCAATAGTATATAAATATAGCCTATGTGTTCTTCCTATCTGTGTTTCAAATTTCAACCTGATCGATTTGTTCACTCGTTACGACGTGTTTGAGCAACAAACATCCCAATATTTTCAACTTACGCACTCAAAAAATTGTAGGATTCAAATTATGATCCATGCTGTGATAGGTACTGCAAGGTATTCTTCATCCCAATACTAAATAATAGGTATAGGTACTTATATACCATTTGATTCTTCATTACATGTTAACTTTTTTCAGAAACACGACTCAAACGACAATTATTTAGACAAACAAACAGAATATCCATTAATAATAATGTAACAATCACGACAAAACCTGTACAAACAACAGTTTTATCTAGAAATACAAATGATTGATTGCCAATAAAACTATCAAAGAACGAAACTTGGCTAAAACAAACGTACTTTTTCATCACATTTAGTTTCCTTCAGATAGTTAGATCCAATGAGCACCCTCGATAGAGTATAGGTTTTCGATCTAAGCAAAAAGAAGCGTAATTTAACGTGATGTGTTTGCCCGAAACTCATCAACTCCACACGTATTTTCCCGGCCATAAAAGGAACAATCCAACTTTGCAACAAAACCACGGATGACGCAAATGAGAAGCGACCTGACATAAGGAACAGTTTAAAACAAATTTATGAGTTTCATGGCATAGCAAGCTTTTTTTTAACCGACTTTAAAAAAATAGGAGGTTCTCAATTCGGTTCAATGGTTTTTAAATAAATAAATATTGGTGAAAAATTCACGCACAACACCATCTGACCCCAAACTAAGCAGAGCTTGTATGATGGCGGCCAGATAGCTGATAATACTTATATAGTTTTAAATACATACTTATTATACATATTTTGAAGCGAAAACTTCTTTCGGCGCGCCTAGGCAGATTTTTCGTGAGCTGTGAATTGAATTCTAGCGTCACGCTCGGGTATGATAAGAAATCTTCGGGTAAACTCGGGGCCATGGCCATTGGCCATCTAGAAATGCGTCGGCCAATAGGAAATGCTGAATGGGCGTGGCCTCGCCATCATGGAATGGCCATCTAGAAATGCATCAGCCAAAGGGAACTGCTGACACATTTCTAGATGGCCATGCCAAGATGGCGAGGCCACGCCCTCCGGTTGCACCCGTGTAGTTTTCAAGGTAAGCTTCAAATTCTGAGTTATAAGTTTTCACTTCTATCGGCAGTTCCTATGACTGCCAATTTTTTTTGTATGTTACGCGATAGCACCTCCAACTGTGAGTCGATGCTGATTGTTATTTTTTCGTTTGGTAGATCAAAGTTCAGAGATAGTCCCATATACCTTTTATCGATAGCGGAGTAGCGGTTTTTGAAATATGAACAAAAAAGCAAAATCTGCTGACATGTATGAAGACAATTTAAGGCTAGACCATTTTGAAATTTGGTCGAGTGTCTAAATTTAATTATTGTAAATTGAAGTAGGTTTAACAGTTAGGTAGGTAGTTAGGAAGTTACATTTGCGGCCTGGAAATGAAAACTGTATTCTTATGAGAAAACCTTTTGAATAAGAATGTTGTAGTAGAGAATGACCGCATGGAGTATGGATGGAGTGTGTGAAAAATAGATTTTGCTTCGCTCTTTGTGAAAAACGGCCCTGAGACTCAGCAGAGGAAACCTTAAGTGGGGCTAGTTCTGCTGATGGAAAGTCAATCTTATTACCTTGGGTTTGTTATTTTTATAAAAATCCTGTACTCTACAAACTCAGTTTATAGTATAATATCAGGTGTATCAACATCATAAAGGTGACGGCTTATGAGATATTTGCAACTTTTTCAAGTAAAAACCACAAAATGAATTTGGATATAAATTTTAAGCAGAGCTGTTTTTATGAACTACTTTTTATCCTTGAAATTCCCAATCTAACCAATCACGATCTAAATAGTAACTGCGGAACACAGAAGTACACACTATAATTTACTGGATGAAGACCTAGTCCTCCCTATTTTATCGGACTGTACGACGCTTGAAAGAGCGACACCTTTTCATGGCTAACGTTTCTAAGACAAGGTTTAATACCACTTTTATTTTATAAACAGCTAAACTGTGACAGTCACCGAACGGGTTTTACGTTATAAATAAAAAAATATTCGAAAACATTTCTCACACAGTACTATCTAGCCCCTGTCTAAGCTAAAAGTACTTGTATTATACGATCCAGAAAGCTGATATAAAACTCATATAATTGTAAATACATACTTATAATACATAGCAACACCCGGGCACAGAACATAAATATAATATTTGTATTTAAAACACAAAGATTAGTACTAGATGGGAATCGAACCCACGACCCACAGCTTCACTCACACACAGTCTAACTACCAACTGAGTCACTAGGCCAGATAAATGCAATCTTACTATTAGACTACAGACCCGTGAACAAAATTCACGTAGTAAATGAACCACCAGGAGACCTATCTACCTCTTCTAATCTATTATTCTGCAACGCCGTACAAAAATCATGCGACAAGGAGAAATGATCGAGGGTTGCAAGTTGCAACCCCCCCTCTTCGACTGTACTCAGTTGGATAGCTTACAAGTGACGGCATAGTGCTGAATTTTATTACTTTATACCCTTCTATCATCCTACATAGGTCTCCTGGTGGTCCGTTTACTACGTAAATTTTGTTCACGAGCCTGTAGTCTATATGTAGGTATCTTCAAGTCGAGCTATTCAGTTTATATCATAGATGAAGAATTTTTTTTGCTACGCAAAAAGATCAACAAAGCGAGTGAGCGAGAAATCATTTTCAAGTGGAAATCGCTCGAGAGAAGAAGAGAAAGTGAATGAAGTAACGTCATTACAATATTTTAGTATACCCGAACGTAACAGTCTGATTTCGTCGCGGTGAAAATCGTGTATTTTTTAATTAATCCTTGGATTGCAGACGATTTTATTAAATTATTTATATTATGGCATGTTCTGTGCGTGAATGTGATACAAGACGATATTATAATCCGAATCATTACACTAGTCACCAACACATGTAAATATGATTTTTTATCAGGTCTCCGAGCAGCCTTTGTGTGTCTTTTACATTTGACGTCTTTGGTTTATATACTTCTTTGTAGACTGTATCGTCACTTGACATTCAAGTTGACAGTCTAACGTAGGCCTAAGAATTATTTAAAGTTTCTTAGAAGTTCTTTGATGTAATAAGTGAAATCATTTACTTTTTTGTTATATAGTATAAGTAATGTGCGTGTTGTATTTTTCGTCCAACGCTACCTTCTCTAAGAAATTGCTTCAAGATCTCTACACGCGACAATCCAGGCGTAAAAGTATCCAAGGTTTGTGGACGACTCGCTAAAGAGTGATAGTTGATTAGTAAATGGCAGTTGTTCTTTTGTTTTGTTTAGCTTGTGGGTTACAAAATTTACTGTTTAAAATTTAAGTGAGTGATTCAAACGCATGGCATATATGTATGTTTAATACGTTGATAAAAATTACCTATTTGTTGCTGGAGAACTAAAAAAGGTATATCTTCAATTTACAAACAGATACAGATTTACAAAGTCAATCTTTCAAGCCAAAAAACCTTAAACAAAAATAACTTGCAACCAAAAAAAAAAAATAACCAAAAAAACTTAAACAAAAAAGCTTGCCTGAGTAACTTGTGATTATGTCTTCCTTCTTTTGAGGATTATAACGTTTTATTGCACTTTAGTTCTGTTGATAAGACTCTGTTCGTTAAAAAAACTCTTTAGAACTCATTTACTAATATTTTAAAAAGGACAAATGTTTAAAGGTTTACATGTTTCTTGTTAAATTACATCACGAACGGATTGAGTTGAAATTTTGAAACACAGATAGATTGTTGTTTGAAATATAACATTCACATACAAATAAGTTATCCCTTTAATTTTTATTCCTGGAAAATAACGGGAACTGGAACTACCTACTATAGTTTTTTTTTTAATTCATAATGGATTTTTGATCCAATAAGAAATTATCAACCTTAATTATTTAATTAACTATTGCAAATTAGTAATGATTTGCCCTACGTTTACCTTATTCGATTAAAATAAATAAGTAAAGAAAGCCCACGATATCTTTTTTTTTCTATGCTAGGCTTGAGCTTAACCGCCATCCTGCAATGCGCCCAATGATGGCACGTGCTTGACATGCTCACCTAGAAGAAACTGATTCCGCTGGGCGTAACCATAATGATAAGCGATAAGGCCGTCATTTATGGCACTAGTCATTTCCCGATGGTTATAATTTTGGTCTCTTCAAATCGAGAGTGAATCGGTTTCTTCTAGGTAAACACGCTCCATCGTAGACCGCATCGTCGCTTAACATCAGGCGAAATGACGATCAAGTGTAAACCTATAATTGTTAAAAAAAACTTCATTAAAAAATATGAGACTTTATGTTTTGTAATCGCCATATTTATGTTTTGTGTGCATAGTAAAGTGTTTCTGTCTGTTTGACTTTTGGTTGAAATAAACTACTCAATATGTTTAATTTTCCAAAAAAAAAGTTAAGTCGATATTAACATAACTATTCATCCAAAAACGTTGCCATATACCTACACGATTATTTCGCTATTCCCCCAACGTCTGTTTAGAAAATTAGAAACGTCTCACTTAGAAAAGTTTAATTAAAAGTCTTGACTTGATTTTTTTCAAAAGAGAGAAATCACGTATTTTTTATCGTACTTTGGTCAGCGTTTGATAACCAACTCACCTGATGGTACGAGTAATGATGGTGTGATTAAAGATGACGCATGCTGACCTAGAAAGCAATCTTACATTAACTCTGTGTTAGTCAAAATGAACTCTAGGTATAGTTTCTTAGGGTGTTAAAGACGAGTATAGTAAAATCGATTCATTTTTTTCTAAAAGGGAAAAAGACGTTGAGAGTTGTAGAGTGGCATAGACTCGAATTTTTCAAAGGGCGCAAAAATGATTTATGTATACGGTGTAGTTATATAAGAGTACAATGACGATGTGCGTGTAATTATTTGACGGGGCAAAGTGTATAATCAAATCTACTCATTTTTACCTAAAATAGTAAATATGTTTTTCTACCGCCAAGCAGTAATGTGCAAACATTACTGTGTTCCGGTTTGAAGGGCAATGTTTCCAGAGAAATTATAGGGCTTAGAGATATAACAACTTAGATCTCTGGGTGACGAGCGCAGTGCGGTGCTAGGTAATGATTTTGGCTCTTCATGTTCCAATAGCTGCGTGTCACTGTGCTGTTATGTGGCAGGCATGTTGCTTACCATCAGGCACATGTCCTGCTCGTCTTGTCACTCTTTATTTAAAAAGAAAAAAAAAATGTTGTGTTTAATTGACAAAAACGTTGTATTAATAGTTAAATAGACTCGAATACTTTTTAAATATGGAAAAAACGTTGGTTACGAGTATATGTATACGTAAATCATTTAATTTTTTTCTGATAGATCCAAACACATTCAAGCGAAAAAGTCGCCCATAAAGAACTAAGCGATTTTCTCTAAGTCATTCCTAAGTCAGTTGCTTTTATTTCTTTTTTTTATATTTATTTTCTTAGAAAAGCATCTACTTCAAGTAGTTTGAGGGCGGTAGATGATTTAAATTGGCAGCTGATGGTCAAGATAAAAACCCCAATTAATCTAATTATGCACGTGTTTTAGATGCATTATTATTTGCATATCGTAACATGACTAATGTAAGGGAAGTGAATATATAAAAATATAGGAATTGAATTAGTGCACGCATCGACAAAAACAGCTGGGTGTAACAATTTCCTGAGCCAAAGAATGTGTAGTTGGAACAGAAGTGACTTTTTATTTATATAATAAATACCTACAGAAATTAAACGAGCAATACATGTGATTGATGGTAAGCAACACGCCTGCTTCTAAAAAAAAGAAAAAATACACGCAGCCATTTGAACATAATGAGTTTATTTCGATCCAAACACTACTTTCATCGCCCAGAGATGTAAGATGATTCCCTTTGTCTTGTAATTATTTGGAAGCATTGCCCTTCAAACTGCAATACAGTTATGTTTGCACATTATTACTTGGCGGTGTAATAACTGACAAAGGTGTGGTACTTCCTGAGGTGGAATCTGCAAAGAGCTACCTACCACTATAGATAGATGGATTAAATCTTTATTTCACTTAAATTTTAAATTCTCTCTCTTTATTGCGCTATACTACTTTCTCACAAATCAAATGTTTATTGAAGACTACGTTAAAGAAACACAGTATACGACTACATACGACTCAACATGCATTTGTGATTGTCATGAAGCATCACAAGTTCAAATGTACGTTTCCTAAATTGGATCTCTGTTTTATGGCTTCGAAATGGGAATCGGCTCAATGTAAAATTGGAAGTTACCAAATACCCGACAAATTTTATGGAAGCTCTTTCAAATGGTTAAGGGGAATGATGAAAAGGGGATTACGCAGAATAGAAAAGTTATATAAAGCTGAAGATACACACAATTTTCAACCTACAACACAATAAGTACGAACAATACAATAAGTATTATGGGGTGTACTGATCTGTAAGTAAGTGCTACAGCAATTATTATGTAAGATGGGACGGTGCTTTGTCCGGGACAATGCTTGCGTCGCGATTTTGATGCTGTTTTGTCATTCTAGGACAGAAAATAGGGCTAACGAAATGATAGAACAACCAGAAGACCCCAAAAGTGGTAATAACTGCATTAAAATGTACGTGGTTGTTACACATATTTATTGGGTAAAATTGATAACTCACGTGTAATATGGTCGGTCAATCCGACCCGAGTTTCGGCCGCGTTTGGTTCGGGATAACTAGAAATCTCGTCATCCACTGCCGAACACTTTTGTTGCTACCCCCTACCAGACACCTCAAAAGTGCAATAAATGACACCGTCAGACACAAAAAAAAGTTGTATGTACTTACTCAAGACCGGACTGACTTGCGGGCATGTAGTCCGATCCGGTGAATCCGAATTCTCAAAACTGGAGGGTGACTGCTGACTGAGCCAAACGGACTTCAAATTCGGATTCAGCGGGTCGAACTTCTGTCGAGTACAGACAACTTTATTTTTTATGTCTGACGGTGTAATTTATTGCACGTTAGGGGTGTCTGGTAGGGGAGTAGCTGTCAAAACTGTCCGGCAATGGATGACGAGATTTCTTTAAAGTTATCCCACACAAAATTAAAATAAAACCGGCCAAGTGCGAGTGGGACTCCCACACGAAGGGTTTCGTAACATTAGTAAATAAACGGCGAGAACTTCTTTAGCTTTATTCGGAATTTCGTACACATCGCAATTTTCGCAGACAGGTTTTCATCGAATAAGTCTTTTAAAAATTTTGATTTTTGCCTCATGTTTCTGACGATGAATTCGATATCGCGTATTATTTTTACTAGTGCCGCCATCTAGTTTACTTGGGACGGACTAATCGAGCAAGAAACGGTAAAAAATCAAATTTGTTGTATGGGATAAAATTCCTTCTTAAATATTATTTTTATTTTATTTTTAGTATTTTTTGTTGTAGCGATAATAGAAATACATCATCTGTGAATATTTCAACGGTCTAGCTATCACCGTTCTTGAGATACAGCCTGGTGACAGACGGCCGACCGGACGGACGGACGGGCAGCCAAGTCAGTAGGGTCCCGTTTTTACTCTTTGGGTACGGAACCCTAAAAAATTGAGCTTTATGCTTTGACGAAACTAGGGTACCTTTTTATACATCTTTATTACCTAATATCTGCCGAAGTAACCACAACCCAAACTCCATAGTCGCTGGTCATTCTTACGACTATAGGAGACATTCACAGAAAAACTTTCAGCTGTTATAAAATAACGAAGATCTGGTCGTCGTGGGATCTTGCTCTATCAGCTTTATAGGGACGAAACTTTGAGGTTTGAGACCGTAAAGATTGAATGCTATGGGCATTGGGCACTAAAAAGATACAGGTAAGTAAATTTGAGATCGATGAAACTAGTAATCAAAATGCTGGCCACTTATTTGCTCAATGTACTATTAGCATTGCCATTCAATGTAT
Source organism: Ectropis crepuscularia (assembly GCA_963693475.1). Classification (NCBI taxonomy): domain Eukaryota; kingdom Metazoa; phylum Arthropoda; class Insecta; order Lepidoptera; family Geometridae; genus Ectropis; species Ectropis crepuscularia. The sequence goes on along the minus strand of OY856361.1, from coordinate 14,996,535 downwards.
AAAATATGGGGCCTACATTTTTTGTACGACTTTCTGTTGCGACTTCTTAAAACCCAATTTACTCGTATCTACAAATTGTTTAAAGATTGCCTAATTGAATTGATTTGTGACAAGATTTTTTTTGAAAATATCCTTAGTAATTTCGTACATAGCTACTAGCGATTAATGGCGCCAAACCCAATTCTCCAAAGATGATTTAGCAGAAACCAAATACTGAGTAATGACGAACAAGAAGGTATGTTAATTAATTTCTATTGAAAAAACCTGAATTCATGAAAAAAGTGAATTTCCGTACAATAATGCCCCCGTGACTCGACAACTTGCTTTCAATGTTTTGTGGTTTTGGCTATTTTGGAGCTTAACCAAACAGAAAAGATTATATTTAATGATAAGTTCAACTCGCTAATTATAGTTTATTTTTTTATTTTATAGTTAGTTATACGTGTTCTAAATATCAGTATGCATCTGAAATTATAAAAGCATGGAATGTATATCTATCTTTCATAGGATGAACTATGCTGAGTTTGAGATTAATATCGTAACGAATGAAAAAATAGCAATAAAATAAATAAATAAAAATAAAATAAATATTGGTGGACAATTCACACACAACACCATCTGACCCCAAACTAAGCAAAGCTTGTGTGATGGCGGCCAAATAGCTGATATAATAATACTTATATAGTTTTAAATACATACTTATTATACATAGAAACACCCAGACACAGTGCAAACATTTGAATTCATCACACAAATATTTGCACTGGGTGGGAATCGAACCCACGACCCTCAGCTTCGCAGGCAGAGCTACTACCAACTAAGCCACGAGGCCAGTCAATGTTTATTTATTTAGAATAACATTGTTAATCCTACTAATATTGTAAAAACTCCTGGACGTACGGGTTGAAGTGTGGTTAGTTAAAGTCCGAACTCATAAACTTCATCTCTGCTAGACGCTGCAATTAAACAACCTATCTACAAGTTTTATACAGCCCTGAGACATATTACAACAAACAATCTTTTTTTACATAAGTTTCCAAACAAAAGAAAACCCGAGTACTTTAGTATCTATACGTCCATTTTTCTAAGATCTACAAAGCCACAGATACTTCACACTTTATCATCCACAACCTTCTTTATCTCAGTACTAAGTAGACCTCTCTATTACTTTCTTATCTCTATTGGCAGTATCTCTACCCACTGAGCTATGGCTCGTAGGGTCCATTTTTATTCGGAATTAACATATGCATCTTTTTTATGTGTCTGAAAGTTTATTTGTACCTTAAAGCCGGGTCACACAGAGGCGATCCGATAGCGATAGCGATAGCGATAGCGATAGCGATAGCGACAGCGATAGCGATAGCGACAGCGATAGCGATAGCGATAGCGATAGCGGATGCGATAGCGATAGCGATCCGATACGGGATTTTTTGTAATGTTCGAATTTGTATGCAACTTGACACAGCAAGCGGGCGCGATCCCATACTCGGATACGAACCGGATCACTATGGGATCGCTATCGCTATCGGATTGCCTCTGTGTGACCCGGCTTTTAGTTGTGGCTTAGTTGGCACGTTGGCTGTAACTCAGCCTGCGAAATCGTAGGTCGCAGTTTCAAATCCCATCTAGTGGAAATGTTTGTTTTGTGTCTTGGCGCTTCTTTGTATGTTTTTAACTTCTATCTGAATCCCATGGTACAAGATTTGCTCAAGTTGAGGCTAGATGGTGTAGTGCGATAAATGCCCACCAATATCTGTTCATGAATTTATGACATAAGAGAAATTTATATCAATCCAAATTTCAACATAAAACTTACAGTTATAAAACCTAACATATGACATGCTTGAACTAATATAGGCATGGATTTCGGCCCTGAAATTTCCCAAACTAAGAAATTGTATAATGTATGATATAAATTTTATCGTAATCGATGTGGTGGTTTTCAAAATGTTTAGGTGAAATTTTGTTGAGTCTCTGAATTTAATCCTAAGATTGAAATCAGTTTTAGTTTTTTCGAAAAAAAATAAAATATTTTATAAAAACACTTATGGCAGTATGCGTCAGACCTACCGAACTCTAAGTTTGTCTAGAGAGCGCAGGGCGCAGCTAACCCAATAGTGCAAACAATAACTCTTAAATTCAATTTTATTTTCTTGAGCATAGCTAACGCACCAAACATCAACCATCAAACAAATATCAAACATCGCCAAGTATCGATTCAACTGTCCTCAAAATTTGACATTTTTTTAGCACGTGTAAGTATTTTAAGGCTTGTCACATCTACGTATGTAATAGTCTATGAACAGTGGTAACTGTAGACAAGCGTCAACACCACACGCACTCGAAATAATAGTTGTTCGGCTTTGATATGAATTTCCGTTACTTTGTGGCAGTGATACTCAAACTTATACCTTGGGAAAAAAACGATAAATACCAATGCAGACAGATTCGACTATAGTTTATTATTTATAAATATGCAAAAAAGTTGTAAAACGAAATAAATAGTAATTAATTTGGGTTGCATAAATATTTTCTATACTTATAATAAAACTGTAGCTGTCGAATTCTGTACATTGAAAATATTTTGAAAAAAAACATTTTGGTGGCACTCCATAGTCGATACTGATGGCAAAACTGCATTTTTTTTCTTTCATGTCTGTCTGTCTCTCTGTCTGTCTGTGTGTATAGGGAACTCACATCACGCCGAAACTACTGATTCAATTCAAATGAAACTTGACATGATTTAAGATCATACTAAGTAGGTGGTAGCTGTCTACTTTTAATCCCCAAATTCTGCACGGTTTTCTTGCAGAAAGGGGTGAAAGTCAGAATGTGTATTTGGTTGTAACTCATGTTTGCGTTGTTCAATTTTGTTAATTCTTATTTTGTTAGAAAGAACACATTTTAGTATATTTCCATCAAAATTTTAACATTATTGGTCGTGTGGTTCGGAAATTACATGGAAATTAAATAATAACGGTAATAATAAGTTCGGTACATACTAACTTCTAAGTATACTGTGACACTGTAAACACTAGAGATGTAATGGAGGTCATTTTATCGGAACCGATTTCGGAGTCGGAGTTTTAAAATCTGATTTATCGGAGTCGGAACCGAAGTCGGAAGCATAGGCTGGACGTCTACTCTAATTCAACGATAACGTAATTTCGAAATAAACTCGCGATTTTCCAACTCCGATTCTACTTCGATCCGTCGTTTTGTCCGTTTAAATTTTCTAAGCCTACTCTAATTAGAGTATGCTTAGAACATTAATTTAAACGTCAAACAATGTTGTATCGGACGAAACGTAGTAACACGAGAGTAGGAAAGTGGCGAGTTTTTTTTTCGAAATTTCGTTTTCGTAGAAACAGAGTAGACGTCCAGGATTAGAAGTGTTGGCAGGAGAGATATTTTTATTGGGTATATTTTTTTTGCCAAACACGTGGGGACACGATAAACATTGACGAGCAATTGATTTAGGTAGTTGGGATTTGTATTTCCATTTACTATCTACCACAATAAGGGATTATCTGCAATATTTATACACCTTACCTCCGATTATAACCTCCGTTTTAAAATTTTCGGAACCGAAGTCTCTCGGAATCGAAGGATTAATGGTAATCGGAAGTTCTGACTTATCGGAGTGGGAGTCAAAGCTCATCCCTGGTACACATTTTACAAGGCTTTTGAAGATGAGGTGAGCTCCCGGTCTTCACAGGCACGCAACCCCAAAAGGCTTAAATATAAAACCACTACCGAGGGTTGCATATTTCCACCGTTTGAGACGCTCAGCTGAATTAGCCGCTGCACTAGCCCTACTATGTGTCTCTGGAAGATGTGATGGTGCCAGAGTATCGACGCAAGGTGCGTCCCACACTAAGTCCGACTCAACTTCCAAGGCAAAAAACTCATGCCGTCAAGTCTGTTGCCATCGTCACGCGTAAGACCACTCCGGTTTGATTATGGCTGGGACATTGGCGGTGGAAAAAGACAAAATTTTGTGTGTAAATTGTCCACCAGTATCTATTTATCTGGACGACGTAGTTAAATTTCTTCTTAAATTAGTCGAGTGAACTTTTTACTTGACTAGAAGTTAGTTAGTTGACGTGAAATGATAATAATTGAAGTAGGTTTTTGTTCTTTCGGATATTATTTCAATCCAAACACTGTACTAAATTTAGTGTTCAACAAGCTTCGGTGACCAAAGCAGACCGTTGTTTTTCTAAAATTGAATAAAATGTTATCTTACTGCTAAGTTTTATATGTTTATTATGTAAATGTTTAATTTGGTTAAAATTTAACACAGATAGTTTATAGTCTCTTAAACTACCTACCTATCATCTCGGAAAAAGCTTGGGCCCTAACGAAACAAATAGTAACGACATAGCGACATTACCAATTAGATTGACATTTAAAACACACATGGTCTTAGAGTCTGGCTTAGAGTCTAAAATATCACATCGGCTAATAAGTCTATCACCTTCTTAGGCTATCATCCTGTTAAAATGTATATGTGGGTAAGTATCAGATTATGCACATCAGCTACAGACTCTTCGTAATGTATCCTATAAAAATCCTACTAAGTTAACACTACGGCTTTGTTCGATACTCCACAACCTTACTACGAGTATGTTTGATGTTGCTAAAATATAAAATATGAAGTTGCTAAACTCGAATAAATATATTTTTGTGTGGAAAAACAAATTCACACGGTTTGTGTAATGGCCACCCATCCAAATATTTTTACGTAAGTACTACTAATGTACTAATAAGGTCGCAAAATCAACGTACGCGAACGAAGGAGCGGGTTCAGCTAGTATAGTATATATCTATACGAACCCAATAGACATATAGGTACAAGTATAACAAAATAATATTTTTAAAGTGAACTGTTCACAAAACTTAAATCTAAGAACTAGTAATCAATATCATTAGTTTATGTTAAGAGATAGCCATAAGATATACAGTAAAATAATTAAGATAAGAAACTCCTGACCCACCACATGTTAGGGATAAGTCGGAGAGCCCGGTCTTTATATCGGGACTTAATAAAACTATAGTTTATTTCGGTTTTTACCTGTAACTTTTGAAAGTTTTCTATGTAGGTACGATTCATAAAAACACGAAACAATATTGTATACCTCTTTTTACAGTTTACATTAGAGGAAAGATGCGAAAAACCTATTTTTTTTTAATACATAAAAATATATTAAATTAGTAAACAAACATCACACACGACATGTATTTGCGACACACGTATAAATTCATTGTCTTTTTTATTGTTAAAGTATGTGGTCAAATTGAAAACAGATTAAAATTGCTATGTGGACCAATTTAAACCACTTGACGACCACTAGTGATGATAAATGTCGGCCATGGTGAATAATCACACAACAACATCTAGCCCCAAACTAAGGGAAAATATGTACTGTAGAAGCCAGATAACTGATATTATAATATACATTTTGTAATTTTAAATACATACTGATGAGACACAGCAAGTATGTAGTTAGTATAGCCAAAGTTTTATCTAACAACAACACTAATAGAAACACCAGATATAAAACCAGCATCAGTATTTGTCGTGTAACTTATATTGTTTAATAACTTATAGGTTAACGCTTGGCCATCGTCTGAACTGAGGTTCAGGTACGATGCAGTCCACTACGGAACAGGTCTACCTCAATTAGATTCACACACAATTCGATTTGACACCTCCAAGATTTTAAATATCAGGCAAAACATACCTACTCAAGTTAGGTAGTCCCGAGTCTAGTAATTCTATTATTATACTAAACTACTTGGTTGAGGTCTTTGAAACCTCATGTAAAACTCTCGTCTTATATTTATGATATCTATATGCTATTACGAGTGATTATCTGAGTTTCAAAATTCAGTCTGATCTAAATTGCTTTCGACTTGATTGAAATTGAAATTCATTGCATCTAACAAATACTGACACATTTATAATATTAGTGTAATTAATAGCAACTGGCGACTGTTATATAGTTCCATTAACGCGACTGCGCCAATTATTTTTTAAAATTACTTCTTCAAACGATTGTATCAAGTTTGAGAAACATAGCCTCAGGGAAATGGAAGCGCCGTGGGCAAGCAATTTCGTACGATTGCTTGTTTTTTACCTGCAATATTGCGTTTCTATGATTACTTTTGTGACATTCCTAATAAGTTCTTTTTACAGGTTCAATATTTCCCTGAGCATTTGTTTTACGCTGCAAAGGGTTGCAAACTTTCAATACGAGTATTATAAAAACGAAATAAACGAAATCAATTCAAACATTAAACTCACACATTTAATGAATTTTGAACAGAAATAATATAATCATCATCATCATCATCATCAACAACCCACTAAATGTTCCCACTGCTGGGACTCGGGGCCTTCTCTCCGAAGAAGATAGTTAAGGCCCATGACTTCGAAAGAGTCTAGGTACACGTCGGTTTCCTTACGATGTTTTCCTTCGCCGTTTTAAGTTAGAGGCATTACGCACATGACTTCGAAAGAGTGCGTGTGGGGTTCGAACCCGGAGTCTCCGGATCGGCAGGCGCCGTTCTCCCGACTAGACCAGCCGTAACTTAACGTAACTTAACGTTAATAATATAATATCACAATCAATATTTATAATTATGTACATCATCGATGTATGTTTTTTTTGTTTATATTACAAAAACCGCTACACAGATTTCTATAAAAAATATAAGTATGGGACTATTCGAGCACTATTCAAACGACCCTTTCGAGGCCAATAAGAATTACCAAAATTGGTTCGGATGCTCTCGAGAAATGAGGCTAGAAATAGGGGGATAATACATAAAAAAAATTGCAGTTAAAATGGTACCTCTTCCTTTTTCGAAGGCGGTTAAAAAAGCTTGTCTCCCCATTTAACTGAGTCCATCAATAGACTTTTTTGTACGGAATGGTAAATATTTTTTTGTTTTAACAAAATTTGTTTCTAAGGTTGATAATTGAATGGTGATTAACTGTAAGTCCTGCTAACACCAAATTGTTATATTCAAAGTCCAAAGTCAAAGTAATTAGTAGTAAATGTACAATTTACACGTTTGTTTTTTTACAGTTTTCGGGGATTAGTTTTATGGGGAAAATTGAGTTTTATAAATAACACTCTTTTTAATTTACACATAGGAAAGACCACAGAAGAAGTATTCATTTTCAAACTTGAAAATTATCCTTACCCTGTACAATAATAATTATTGTAGAAATAAGTGTCAATCATAAATGAATATTTATTAAAATTTTATTGTTATTAACGATATAAAATTTTCATATGTATATATATAATTTTATCGTAAATTTACCATCTCTCTCTAAAAACTCCCTGTAACCACAAAAAGTTTGATCGTGACAATGGTGATCGTTAAATAATGTTCTTCTTTCACCATGTCTTATTTAATCAATAATTATATTAATAAAGACTATTTCAAATCAAATAAATCAATGGAGATAATAACAAGAATAGTTGGTCTGAGTAATAACACGTTCCTTTCTAAATATATCCCCGTAATCAATACAAATACCTAATACTTATTATAAAGCTGAAGAGTTTAATCGCTACAATATAATCTCCTCAGGAACTACTGGACAAAATAAAAAATAATCTTTTATATTTTGATATTTAATTATTGAGTGCTAAAGACTATAATATGTATATGTACCGCGGCCAGAGGCATGGCGGACCACTAATTATCTATTTAAATGCGAAGTTCCATGAAATGAGCAAGCTATAAATTCATTTATTCTAGTTAACACGATATTTTTTGTATCGAAACTGTTTTAAGAACAAAGTATTAACTCAATCGTCACAATAAAAATTCTATAGCTTGCATGTGAATAATACAATAGTAATGAAAATGCCGCAGTTTGATTGCAGGTGTTATTATGTGCCTAATTGCGGTGCAATTAGAACCACTTTATGAGCAAGTGTGTTGAAAAGATTTTGATTAAGACTATTTCAAATCAATCAATGAAGATAATAATACGTTCCGTTCCACATCTATATTCTATATCTATATAAGCGAAAGGTCACTCATCAAGGAATCTCAGAAACTACAAATGCTAGGAATCTGAATTTTTGCATTCCTTTCCCTTCTAGCACGTAGGCGCTCGCTAAGACGGGGTTTTGCGAAATTCAACCCCTAAGAGGGTGAAACAAGGGATGAACAGTTGTATGAAATTTCAAAGTTATCAAATTTTGTATCTAGACACTTGACATGAAGCATTTAAATGTTTATTCTATCAATTTTGTAATCAATTTTGTTTGTTCTCAAACTGTACGGGGTAAAATTGAGGTTAAAATGGGAATGAATGTCAATATGGCAGTTCCCAACCGTTGAAAATAAAACCATGAAACTCTGTTTAAATAGACACTTGACGCGAAGCAAACGAATGTTTGTTCTAGCAATTTTATAATTTCAAGGAATCTCAGAAACTACAAATGCTAGGAATCTGAATTTTTGCATTACTTTCCCTTCTAGCACGTAGGCGCTCGCTAAGACGGGGTTTTGCGAAATTCAACCCCTAAGAGGGTGAAACAAGGGATGAACAGTTGTATGAAATTTCAAAGTTATCAAATTTTGTATCTAGACACTTGACATGAAGCATTTAAATGTTTATTCTATCAATTTTGTAATCAATTTTGTTTGTTCTCAAACTGTACGGGGTGAAATTGAGGTTAAAATGGGAATGAATGTCAATATGGCAGTTCCCAACCGTTGAAAATAAAACCATGAAACTCTGTATATATAGACACTTGACGCGAAGCAAACGAATGTTTGTTCTAGCAATTTTATAATTTCAAGGAATCTCAGAAACTACAAATGCTAGGAATCTGAATTTTTGCATTCCTTTCCCTTCTAGCACGTAGGCGCTCGCTAAGACGGGGTTTTGCGAAATTCAACCCCTAAGAGGGTGAAACAAGGGATGAACAGTTGTATGAAATTTCAAAGTTATCAAATTTTGTATCTAGACACTTGACATGAAGCATTTAAATGTTTATTCTATCAATTTTGTAATCAATTTTGTTTGTTCTCAAACTGTATGGGGGTGAAATTGGGGTTGAAATGGGAATGAATGTCAATATGGAAGTTCCCAACCGTTGAAGATAAAACCATGAAACTCTGTTTATAGACACTTGACACGAAGCAGCCAGTTCGCGGTGAGACCGCGACAAGAGACCGAGACACGTGTCGCGAGACACATGTCGCGGCCTCAACGCAATCTGGCGCCTTTACAATTCTATGATGTCAAGTGTCTGTCGCGGTCTCCTGTCGCGGTCTCAGCGCGAACTTGCACCTTTACGCGCACGTCCTGCTCCGCTGCTCCGCCGTCGTTCATGTACCTTGAATATAAAATTTGGAATAATTGAAATCATGAGAAATTATAATACGTCCACTTTTTGCCTGTGGTCAAATTTAATGCACGCTGACCTACAAGGTACTTAATGTGTAAAATTTATAAGAGTTGACCTACATTTTTTTTATCGAAATGTTTTGCACAAGTTGTCCTAAAAATTGAAATGAGTATAGATCTAATCAAAAATACATAATAAATATCTAAGTAAATACATCGATATAAATCAATTGATTTATAGCATAAGCAGCCCACTACACTAAATGTTCCCACTGCTGGGACACGGGGCCTTCTCTCGCAAGGAGAGAGTCAAGGCCATAATCCACCACGCTGGGCCAGTACCGGTTGGTGATGACACATGATTTCGAAAGATTCTAAGTACACGTCAGTTTCCTCACGATGTTTTCCTACGCCGTTTTGAGTTAGCGGCATTACGCATATGATTTAGAAAGGACAGTGGTGCGCGTGGTTTTGAATGCGGTGTCTCCGGATCGGCAGTCGCCATTCTCTCGACTAGACCAGTCGTAATTTTTGTACTTACCTTTATACCTACTATGTAAGTATATAAAAATGAATGTTTGTCTGTATGCCCAAAACAGAATCGTAAACTATGTATTTGATCATGATGTGAGGATCTTTGGCGAAATTAAACTGTCGTGCAGGAGCCACTTGGTACGACCAATTTTCGACAGATGGCGTAGCAACGCGCACAGGGTACACCTAGTTAATAATAAAATAATTTTAATAATTTTAAAAATTTTATTTACATCTCATCCACCTATAAATTATATACGGAAATCTCTTTGGCTATAGCTTGTTATAATTCTTGTGATTTGCTTGTTTCTAATTATCTATCTCTTCTTTTTAATCAACTTTTTTTATTTTTATTGTTAAACTCGTAACAAATACTAGTACATATAATCATGCTGTATACGTATCCATTAGGAATACTGTCTAGATCTAAACTTAAGTTCTAATCTAACCATTACTGTATCGGCTGTATTCTGTTGTACGTATTAAATAAATTAAATTAAAATATCTACCAGTACAAACATTTCAGTTACGAATAAACAAGAAAACTAATGTGGCGATAACGTTTACGTTTCATTTCGTACTTTGCCCACTTCTGTACAATGTAACTCTGTACAAATAACTACAAAACAAACTATAATCAAAGAGTGAAAGAGAGATCTATCGAACCAAGAAAAGAAAGAGACGACCATACAAATCACAGTCACGCTTCGATCAGTGAAAGTCCCCGTACATTCGTTTCTAAAGAAAGCCCGAAGTTACTTTTTTTCTGTATTCTTCCTTTTTTCAAGAGCAACAATAGTATCACGATAATAGTTTTGCAATCTATTAGAAATCGAAAGTTATTACGAGGTACTTGTAATACCTTTTAAACGGAAGTTAAATGTAACCCGGTTAAATAAATCGATTGTGCTGCTAACAATGATTACTTTTACGGTGAAGGAAAGCGTTGTGAGTAAACATTATGTTAATATGTAAATGATATATGCAACTAAATTTTTATAACTTTTCGTTAGATTTTTGATAAAAGAAAGTACAGTGAGAAAACTTGGTTTTATCCTACCTCATATATCTAGCACTAAAATATTATTGTTTCAAATCAAACAAATGCATGATTTTTTTAAATTAATAACGCATGCAATGTTGTTTTAAGGTTATTTTCCTTAATTTTTTTCCTGGATGTAATTTATTTATTTTATTTTTTATTTTAAAATATTTTTTTTTTTATTTTTTTTTTTTTTATTTTGCCTAGAATTTGCGTCAGTACAAACTGTTACAAACAGTATAAACATCGACACAAGCTCCGAAAGCAACACTGTGGTAATTCCATATAACCGAACTAAATTTTTGAACGTTAAGAATACAAATTACTGCATAGCACTACACTCTGCTCGTCAGCCAGATATAAGATGATTTTTTTGCTTTGTCCTGCAATTTTTCTGGAAACTACTTTCAAACCTGAACATAGGTAGTAATGTTTACACATACCTCCTTGGCAGCAGACTAACTTGCAAAGATGTGGTACTTCCCCAGGCAGACTCTGCAAAGAGCCCTACCTCTACATGTATAGAGTCAACAAACCATGATTTGACTTTGCTTCAAAATTTGGCAGGTTTTTGGCTCGTGAAAATCTTTCGGATTTTTTTTTTTTAGTTTTTGACGAGACAACGTCTTATAATTTGATGAAGCCGGCTGCACGCCCGCAAAACATGACGTCATGTGCCGTTAACGCCGTTACCTCGCCGCATGACGTCATGCGGCGTTACCTCGCTCTAAGGCGTAGTTGAAGTTGTCACGTTCAACTATCGTCAGTAAACCGACTTTACAGACAACCATTTTTTTTTAATAAAGAGTTACGAGACGAGCAGGACATGTGCCTGATGGTAAGCAACATGCCTGCCACCTACAAAATATAATATGGTATACGTCGGTAAGTCTCAAAATGAGTTAAAAATCCTACTACTCACAAATCCTACTACGCACTAGACAAAGCCTTATTTATGTCGCCATAAAATTGACAACACAACCAGATTATAATCTAAGGCGTGAGAATATAAACTTATGGTAGATTAGGTGAGTTTGTAATCTGGCGTCGTTAGATTACAATCTGATGGTTTTTACAATTTTATGGTGTCACACACAAATGAGTATAACTAAGTTTCGTTTCGCAAATAAGAAAATTCATCCATTACATCAAATACGGCCGACGTTGTAAAGTGAAAGTCAAACAAGCCATATCATAAAGGTGACCATACGTCCCGTTTTAAACGGGACATTTCCTACTTCGTTTGAGACCGTGGTAGCTCAATTGAAAAAACGTCGTAATTTTGTGGTCGTGTGGATTCGAATCCTATCTGCAACTCTAAATTTTAAATGCTTATGTACCTATATGTTTAGCATTTCATAGATTTAACGATGAAGAAAAACGTCATCGTACATTTCCATTTGAAATGCGCCTATTAGCGCTACTTAGCCAGAATTGTGGATAGCCTCAAGTGTAATTCTGCAAGGGAATAAGTTACCGGCCTCCTTATTTCATTAGTGATACAATTTAGAACTTTTCAAGGTCCGAGTGAATAGATACTTTCTAGGTCTGCGTGCGTCATCTACGACCACAGCGTCCCTTACCATCAGGCGAACAGGTGTTCAAACGCAGTCTTATGCCCGATAAAAAAAGGTTATATCTCAGATTCCAAGTATGAGAAGATTCATATGGGCTGCTTGCTTGCAGTCTCTATTGGAGCTACTCTGGAAAGAGCAGACAACTTCAAAATTGTATTTTAAGGATAGTTACATAATGATATTGGAATAAAACAAAAGTAAAACGAACAAAAATACATTTATGAACGTTGACGCGTGCTTTTATGTACGCACTAGCAACGCCCAGTTTTACCGAAACCGTTCGCGTTTCTTTCCCTTAATAAAAAGAAGCCTGTGAGCCTTTTCATACCATAATCGAACTTTGTTCCAAATTTTAAAACTGATCCGTTCAGATCAAATAAAACGATCGTGACCACGCTAAGCTTTGCCATTTTCAATATATACACAATAAATTTGAATCTTAATCATTAAAAATGCTATAATACCGTCATACTACGAACCTTGACAAAGAATAACTTAAAACTATATGCAACAAAAACGTTATACGACAAACCTTGACTAGGAATGTCTTAGAACCAAAGATTAGTCTACAGGGATACCGAGAACCAGACGCTAGTTCAGCAGTTTGTACACCTGCCACCAGCCGACCATAGTTGAGCGCTATCGAGAAATATGTTTGAAGGTCTTCGCTCACTTATGCGACTTTGCTACACCGCGACAAATAAAACACACTTAAATATGTGCTTTATACCATGCTCGTTAAGGTATAAATTATATTGGCAACACAAATAAGCAGACAGCTCGCTGACAGACGTCTGCTAATTTACGATGCCAATCCCACTAATATTATAAATGTGACTGTATGGATGTTGCTCGATCACATCCTAACGTCTGAGAACGGATCGGTTGAAATTTGGAATACAGATAGATAATAGGCTAAAGAACACAAAGGCTATTTTTTATCACAAAAAAATAACGGGAACGGAAATTACGCGGGTAACACCGCGGGGCACTGCTAGTATAATCTATATCTTAACAGCATGACATAAAGGCCATATTTCAGTGTATTTTATTTGTCGGTTGAGAGTCGTATAAGTGGGCGTAGACTTTTACGCTGACGATACAAAGATTTTATAACCAAACCCATACTGAAAAGGCAAACTCGACGCTGAACTAGACGAGGTCTCCATTATAACTTGATCTAGATTTCAATACGGCATTACCGTACTTGAAGGTCAATTTCTTTTGGACAACAAGTGATATCGGCAAATATTGATAGACCTGCGAAATCGTAAGAACTTAATGATTTCTGGGGCCAATTTACAGTATACGGTGGCAGTAGCAAGTTAAATTTACAATCTTGATCCAACGACATTTTTTCGACAATTATTAAAATAATTTTACAAAAAAATATTCACCATTTTTAAATACATAATCATAGAAATGTCCTGTTTTCAGCGATCATCAAAATGGTTACTTTACGTGTTATATGAGTACATAAAACGGTCCAAACTCCAATTATAAAACATATTTGACAGCTAACATATATACGTTTTATTCAGGGTGTTCATGAGAGTTCTAGTTTTATTTATGTTAAAGCAAATGAGAGCCGGATGTATAGCTGCTTAAAGAGATTTAGGTATAAAGATAATCTCTCAAAAAATCATCGATTACATCCACTTTGGTTGTTGTTGGTTATACCATTTAAATAAAAGGAAAACATTTAGCCTAATTTGACATAACATGTTTGTGACATGTCGTCAACACGGTCTCATTTATCACCATATCCTGTATTTTTATGAAACCATTGCCCTTCAAACTTTCACAGTGCCCAAAGTCTGTACATAATTGCTTGGCAGTAGAATAACTGACAAAGATGAGATACTCTTCCATGCAAGTTTTGCAATGAGTCCTGCCATCACTAAATTGTTACTTATTTAAGCGAAGAGCCGAGCAAAATATGCGAAAAATACACGCTAACCCATAACTGTTAATTAATTATTTCTATGTATCGTTTCGTAACAAAGTTTCTTACTGCCGTAAAACTTGGAGGAGATCAGGATTTACGAACGATCGAACTGCAAAAATTGTGAGACTAACCCATAAGTAAAATATACAACGGAAGTGACGCGTAAAAACTGCCCATGACCAGTGTTGTCAACTTTATTTTTCAAATGATTGCATCATGTTACTATCCTACTTCTAAAGGTACAAGTTCGCGCTGAGACCGCGACACGAGACCGTAACAGGAGACCGCGACCGGAGACCGCGACAGGCACCTGACGCTATGGAATTGTATGGGCGTCAGTTCGCGCCGAGACCGCGACCGCGACCGCGACCTGTCTCGGTCTCGGCGCGAACTGACGCCCATACAATTCCATAGTGTCGAGTGCCTGTCGCATTCTCCGGTCGCGGTCTCCTGTCGCGGTCTCCTGTCGCGGTCTCCTGTTGTGGTCTCGTGTCGCGGTCTCCGCGCGAACTTGTACCTTTACTAATATTATAAATGTCAGTGCACCAAACACTATTTCTTTAGGGATATGTATTGAGTTTTAACAAAAGTTGTTTGTTTAAATTTACAGAACATGCTCATTACACGGACATTACACATCAAACGGACGCAGGCACATTACCAGTAACCCTGTATATTTTCTGTATTGCTTTTGACAGAGGCCTGTGGATAATTGAGATGTAATTAGTGTATAGATATCGCGCGAGTTGAATGCAGAGCTTAGGAATGCGGAGTGCTGTGACCGCGACAGTGACAGCACTATACACTGCAGGCGCGTGAGGTGGGGCGTGCGGATAGCGGGGGGAGATGCTCCCGCTCTTTACCTCAGACCCCGACTGCATTCAACTCGCGCGCTATCTATAGGTGTAATTTTAGTGTCATTTTCATTGAAATTGTGTTTTGTTAATTAAGGCACTACTAATTAAAAAAGTGTTATTGTGATGTATACGAACCCCCTGAGCAGTTCAAACATTTATGTACCGTTTTCAAGGAAATTGAATATCAGATCTCTTAAATATCTCAGAGTATGTCTTTCAGACGAGCAATTAATATTTATTGTGACAACATTCTTAGCGTTTTAGCCATATTTTATCATTATTTATCTTGAAATGGCAATTTTGAATGGTAATGCTGGTATTATTAAATGTTAGACAATATTTATTACTCTTTGGGTATAATTAAGAGAAAATTTTAGCAGTTCTTTTGTACTACTATATTTTATCGAAAGCTGATTTGTTTTTGTGCAAAAAAAATCGAAATCTTGTGTCTGAACGTGCAAATAAAAAAATAATAATATCAGTGCCATGTGATTTCACCCGCATGTTATCCGATCCCATTATTTTTCAGAGCTGAAAAGTGTCCTATGTGACTTCTAGTACCTCCAAGAATATGAGTACAAAGTTTCATGGTGATTAGTTTAGTAATTTCCCCGTGAATACGTAACAAACAAACTTACTTGCTCGTTTATAATTTTACTGGCGTTCTATCCTGGCTTCGTCCGTGGTAGGTACACAATATATAGTCTATACCTAGTACGCAAAGACCACGTGCATATCAAATGGTGAAAGAATTTTTGTAATCGGTCCAGTAGTTACGGAGATGAACGCCTGCAAAGAATAATCCTCTTCAGCTTTATAATATTAGTATAGATAGGATAGAATATGATGGAGAATAATTATTATTATGTTGGTGTCTTCAAGTAGAGAGTGAATCGGTTCCTTGTCAGCAAGCTCGCTTCATCGTCGACGGCATCGGCACACTGATTACGCTTTAGAAAGAGTTTCTAAACTATGCAATACGCTCCAAAAAATAATAAAAGTTGGTATTATTAGATCATGCAGATCAGTTGCACACTCACCGAAATGTATCTGATAAGAAATCGATAAATTTGTATCCCACCAGATTTTTTAGGGTTCCGTAAAACGTAAAAACGGAACCCTTATAGATTCGTCATGTCTGTCTGTCTGTCTGTCTGTCTGTCTGTCTGTCTGTCTGTCTGTCTGTCTGTCTGTCTGTCTGTCTGTCTGTCTGTCCGTCCGTATGTCACAGCCATTTTTTGACGAAACTATGAGAACTACACTGTTGAAACTTGGTAGGTATATGTATTCTGTGAACCGCATTAAGATTTAAACAAAAAAAATAAAAAAATAAAAAAATTAGGGTTGCCCCCCATACTGAGAACTGAAATTCAAAAAATTTTTTTTCATCAAACCTACACGTGTGTGATGTCTATCGATAGGTCTTCAAAAATGATGTTGAGGTTTCTAAAATCATTTTCGTCTACACTGAATAATTTGCGCGAGAGAGACTTCCAAAGTGGTAAAATGTGTGTCCCCCCCCCTCTAACTTCTAAAGTAAGAGAATGAAAAATCTAAAAAAAATATATGATGTACATTACCATGTAAACTACCAACGAAAATTGGTTTGAACTCGATCTGATGAGTAGTTTTTTTTTAGTACGTCATAAATGCACTATTATTGAAACTTCGATCTAAGTTACAACGAACTACAAGAACTATGTGTACTATGTATATTATGTTACTTGCTGCAACGGAACCCTTCATGGGCGAGTCCAACTCGCACTTGGCCACTTTATTTTTAAATACGGCGATTGACATCAGCATAAACAGCCCACTAAATGTTCCCCACTGATGTGATACAGGGTCTTCTCTCTCAAGGAGAGAGTCAAGGCTATAATCCACCACGCTGGTCCAGTGCGGGTTTATGGATGAATCAGCATGATCTAAATATTTTATTTTGAGATAGCGCCTGGGGATAATTATCCCCAGGCGCTATCAAAATATCAAAGTATCCATAAATAAAATAAATATCAAAGTTTGGATGTTTTCTGCTCGATTACGTCGCCACGTCTCAATATACCTGGTTAAAATTTTGAATACAGCTAGATTATAGTCTGCAATAACACATAGGCTACTTTTTATCCTGGGGAAATAACGGGAACGAGAACTACACGGGTAAAACCGCGGGCCACTACTAGTACCATGAACTTTCCATACTTTCTTTCCAGAATCACTTCTTCTTATAATTTAACAGAGTTCTGAATTTCAACAACCATCCAAACTTTCGGATTTTGTAATGTTAGTAAGATTATTTGATCCCACTTTCCCGTGGTATTTGAAAGATCTTTTTACCTCCACCTCTCAGGCCTAAGAACAACTTTGTTACTTCAAAGTTCAAACTCCTTCAACGCGCAATGAAACATTATACGGCTAGTCATTTGCTTTTGAAGTTTTCCAGTTGTGGAACGCCTTGTCTGTACCAGTCAAAGACGTTAAAAAAAAATTGAAATCTGTGGTACCAGTCTGTACTAGGCAAGCATCGTGGTTTGAAGCCTAAGCCGAGTAAACAGCTCTTTTTTTTATTATATATAGTGACAAGACGAGCAGAAAATGAGCCTAGTAAGCAACATGCCTGCCCATAACAGCACAGTGACACGCAGCTTGCTATTGGAACATGAAGAGTCCAAACCCATGAAGAGTCCATTACCTAGCACCGCACTGCGCTCGTCACCTGAAGATATAAGGTGTTTTATCTCTTAGCCCGGTAATTTCTCTGAAAACATTTCCCTTCAAACCGGAACTCACTAATGTTTGCACATTACTGCTTCGTGGTAGAATAACTGGCAAAAGTGTGGTACTTATCCAGGCGGACTCTGCAAGAGTCCTACCACTACATAATGGAATGGGGCAGTTCCCAACGATCTCAATACACAGATGTCCCCTCTCAAAGTTCGGGGCGCGTGGAATCATGTCATCGTTGGGATGAGTGAGCTCACTCTTTCCGTTCTAGTGAGTTGCAGGAAGCGGTGTCCACCGCTTTTACCTATCGCTGGACGTTTTTACCTATCACTATTCGTTGTCAACAACCAAAATAAGTAAAACCACAGCAAATCTCGCCGCTAGCGAATCAAGGGGTCAAGTAGATTGGTTGTTTGTAAACCACTGAGGATACACACAGAGACGCAGTTACCAATTTCAATGTGCTCAGGACACATCCATTGGTTTATATCGATGGCAGCTCCAATATTTATTAATATTGAATAATTAATTATTATTGAGAATATATTATTAATTTCAAAAACTTTAAAGTCCTAGTCAAACAATTAACTCTATTTGATGCAGTCATCTCATAGTTGAAGATATTTATTGGAACGAAGTTTCTTCCGGCAGGGATTTTGCTGCGCCACCGAACTGAAACAAATATTTCTATTATTACATGTATAAAATCAGGAGAAGCCTGGATTCCACAACACAGGTTGCCCTAGTGTGGGTCCAGTGTACACTAACACAACATGTATTCGTTCATGGTATCTCTTATCACTTGTACCTTTTCTTGTGTTTTTGTTAATGTCCTTCGTTTTTGCCACAATAAACGGTTTTTTATTTTTAATTTCAATAATGTGAGACTAAAAATGGTTGTCTGTAAAGTCGGTTTACTGACGATAGTTGAACGTGACAACGTCTTAAGAAAATACTGATCGGCGCATGACGTCATGCGGCGAGGTAACGGCGGTAACGGCACATGACGTCATGTTTTGCGGGCGTGCATCCGGCTTCATCGAATTATAAGACGTTGTCACGTCAAAAACGGTTAGAAAAATATGTAACGGATGTGACGTGCATAAGCAGCCAACTAAATAATAATTTTACATTACTAAACTAAAATTGTCAAGATAACAGATAACAGATACTCTATTTCTACGAAAACGTAATTTCGCAATAAACTCGCGACTTTCCAACTCCGATTCTACTTCGACCCGCCGTTTTGTCTGTTTAAATGTTCTAAGCCTACTCTAATTAGAGTATGCTTAGAACATTTAAACGGCAATCAATGTTGTATCGGACGAAACGAAGTAGAACGAGAATAGCGAAGTCGCGAGTTTTTTTGCGAAATTACGTTTTCGTAGAAATAGAGTAGACGTGCAGATTATATAACCAGGGTTTTGGGTTAAAACAATGAAAATGACCGTTAATCCGTCGAGATACATCTGACGTTATTTAAACTGTAAATTGGTTGCGGAATACAAAGCAACAAAGACAAAGCAAGTTTCCTGGGAAGACAATAAAACACTTGCTAAGACGTATCTTTATTTAAATGGACCCCGAGGAGCTTTTCAGACATTTTATACCTACATCTATAGCGTAAAGTTTCCGATGCGTAGAGTGAAGTACCTAGTGCCATTACTGAGTTTTGTGTTGTGCCGTTTGTACAGTGAATCTCTTTTATTGCCTGATAGCACGTACTTCCTTGAATATTTTGGATTTTATCTTCGTAGTGAAAAAAATAGGTCAGTGTAAGTTAGTTCTGTTGTGAGAATTGTAGCCAAAGTGTTTTATTATTAGAAAAATATTTGCAGTCATAGTGACTGTTAGACTACAACCCCGTGAACAAAATTTACGTAGTAAATGAACCACCAGGAGACCTATGTAGGATGATAGAAGGGTATATAGTAATAAGATTCAGCACTATGCCGTCACTTGTAAGCTGTCCAACTGAATACAGTTGAAGAGGGGGGTTCCAATCCTCGATCATTTCTCCTTGTCGCATGATTTTGGTACGGCGTTGCGAAATAATGGATTAGAAGAGATATATAAATATTAGTAAACTTTTACGTTTTCACTTCTACCCACATATGTAGACATGTGGGTAGAAGTGAAAACATACAACTTTGAATGTTAGTATAGAACAATACTAACTTTCGAGGTACAATACGTCATCTCTGTATAACTACAGATAAATAATTATTGTACTGCTAATAACAAAACGTATGTCAGTAGACTGAACTCACAAGTTCAAGTTCACAACTCCTTGGCAGAACTGAATTCGGCGTCTGCTACATGTAATGGAAATCAGAATCCTGTTAGAAACATGTTATTCTTTCTTAAGGTCTAGAGTAGTACGTTTTCTTTAATGTAGGTTTACACATGACCGCAACTTCGCCTGATGTTAAGTGACGATGCAGTCTAAAATGAAGCATGCTCAATTGCTCACCTAAAAGAAACAAGATCACTCTCGACTTGAAGTAAACAAGATTGTAACTATTGAAATCATCAAGATTGTTAATATAGGGAAAACCTCAATCAATCAACACAATCACAGTTTCAAGATCATATCACAAAAGTAGAGTTAAGCCTCATCGTTCGAATCTTTAGAACGTAAACTATAAAACGATGTCGCTTTTTCGAGCTACGAGCATTCCGATAGAAAAAATACCAAGGTAGTATTAGATCATATAGATCAATTGCAAAGTTTCCGATTTGAATCCGTTGAAAAACAAACCGTTGACGAGTTATCAATTATGACAAAGTTCAACAATTTCAAGTAAGTATATCTCGAATCTGTCGTTGCCTACGAGCCATTCAGCACGTCTCTCGATCCATTTCAGAGCCTTCAGATTGCTTAGCCGATCCATCCATTGCGTTCCTTGTTTATTTTAATTTAACACATAAAGCCTAAAATACGCAATAGTGTGCTATGGGGAACGGTATAATGAATATGTTTATCAACATAACTATTGATCAGGAACGAACATCCATCCCAGAACATTGTATTCTAAATAAGATAGAGTATGTCACTGCACACAATCACTTGACCTGAAAAAGAATAACTTCAGGTAATACATTAGCGCAATTTAGCTCATAATTTTTGTCAGAAAAAAATTTATCAACATGTGGTTGAGACAAAGTTAAATCCAAAAGTAAACTTTCTTATAAACAAAACAAGTACAAGGTTGCAGAAAACTACTGTGCTTAGTCGAAAAGGGCGAACTATACCCATATACCCATATACGCTAATAGTGATCTCTTCGAGATAACCTTTAACATTTTTTTCATGCATTGAAGAACAATTAAGAGATGGGTGATAATCACAAGTAAGGCACGACATCCCCATGGTTTGGTGGTTAGTAATAACATAGCAAAATTAGAAGAAGCAATGGGCTTAAAACCATGAACATGAACTATGAAAAACCATTTACGTAACACGCAGTAAGGAACTCTCGGTAACAATCATAATTTTACTGTCTACTGACCAAGAAGTCGTTGACACGCAGGCGCTGAACCATAAAACAAAGCCAAACTTTCACAGCAAGGTTTTTGAAAGAAAACATAGTTCGGGCCCTACCCTACTTAGTGGGATAAAAGGTAGGAAAATGGAGATCATTTGTCATTTTGATCGACCCTCAGCTATACAGAGGGTTGGATGATGTACCTTATTGTAAAAATCTTGGAAGAACATGGGGTCTTATGGGGTTGCGGTGTTAACGAAAAAGCCGCATCCAGTATGTTATGTATTATAGAAGCACAGCATAAGTATAGTACAAATAGCTCACAAGTTGTTCTACTAGTGGGACGCAATCTCTCGCAAAGAGAGAGTCAGGCTGGCCACGGCGCTAGCCCAGTATAGATTGGGGGATGACACATTACCTTGAAAGATTCTTGGAACTTGCCGGTTTCCTCACGATGGTTTCCCTTTTTTTTTAATAAAGAGTGACGAGACGAGCATGTCATGTGCCTGATGGTAAGCAACATGCCTGCCACATAACAGCACAGTGACATGCAGCTATTGGAACATGATAGTCCAAATCATTACCTAGCACTGCACTGCGCTCGTCACCCAGAGATCTAAGATATTATGTCTCTAAGCCCTGTATTTTCTCTGGAAACATTGCCTTGAAGGGCAAGGGAACCGGAACACAGTAATGTTTGCACTGTTTGGCGGTAGAATAACTGGCAAAGGTGTGGTACTTCTCCAGGCGGACTCTGCCAAGACCCTTCACTGTTTTGCGTGTGACTTTGAAAATGCAGGAGTGAACGTGAGATTCGTACCCGGGGCTCCGGATCGGCAGGCGCCGTTCTCTCGACTAGACTAGCCGTTATATACAGTACTAGCTGTTACCCGCGACTTCGACCGCGCGAAATAAATACTAAGGTAACTCAGGTAGTACCTATTTTTATACCCAGACATATTTATGGTTACTAAAAACAGCTTATAATAAGACAATTTCATCAAAATCGGTTCAGTTCCCCATTTCAACTCCAATTTCATCCCCATTGAGTTTGAAATTACAAAATTGCTAGATCAAACATTTATTTGCTTCGTGTTAAGTGCCTATAGTTATAAAGATTTTCATTGTTTCATCTTCAACGATTGGAAGCTTCCATGTATACTTTCATCCCCCATTTCCATCCCAATTTCATCCCTATACAGTTCGAAATTACAAAATTTCTAGAAAAAATATTCGTTTGCTTCGTGTCAAGTGTCTATACTCAGAGTTTCATGGTTTTATCTTCAACAGTTGGGATCTTCCATGTTGACATTCATCCCCCATTTCAACCCCAATTTCACCCCTGTACAGTTAGAAATTACAAAATTGATAGAACAAACATTTCATTGCTTCGTGTTAAGTATCTAAATACAAAATTTGATCACTTTGAAAATCACGAATTTTCATACAACTGTTCATCCCTTGTTTCACCCTTATAGGGGTTGAATTTCTCAAAACCCCGTCTTAGCGAGAGCGCCTACGTGCTAAAAGGAACCTCTATGCAAAATTTCAGATTCCTAGCATTTGTAGTTTCTGAGATTCCTTGATGAGTGACCTTTCGCTTTTATATATATACTAGCGGCCCATTCCGGCTGCGCTCGGATATTGTAATTTAAAGACTATTAATCGAAATAAAAACTATCCTATCTCTCAAGTTGGACCAGACTGCTCACGGTGTGCCAATTTAATTTAAAATCGGTTAAGTAGTTTAGGAATCCATCGCGGACAAACATCGTGACAGGAGATTTATATATATTAAGATAGATGGAGGCACAAAACGAGCAAAATATGAGCTTGATAGTAAATATTTGTGTGACGAATTCAAATGTTCGCACCGTGTCTGGGTGTTTCTATGTATAATAAGTATGTATTTAAAACTATACAAGAATTATATCAGCTTTCTGGCCGCCATCATACAAGCTTTGCTTAGTTTGGGGTCAGATGGTGTTCTGTGTGAATTGTCCACCAATATTTATTAATTTATTTATAATACGTTTATCTATAACATCACAGTACCAGGTGGCTATAGCAGTTTAGAGCTGGTTCTACACTGCGTGCGTCACCAAAAAGTATTATTTATAACATAAATAGGCATAAATTTATAACTTATAACATATTTTTGTAGTTGTAGGACTCTTTGCAGAGTCCGCCTGGGGAAGTACCACACCATTGCTAATATTTTTACCGCTATGCAGTAATGTGCAAACATGACTGTGTTCCGGACTGAAAGGCAATGTTTTTAAATTAATTACCAATGAAATTACAGAGCATAGAGATAAAACATCTTACATCTCTGGGTGACGAGCGCAGAGTAGTGCTGCAGGTAATGATTTGTACTCTTCATGTTCCAATAGCTGCGTGTCACTGTGCTGTTATGTGGCAGGCACGTTGCTTACCACCAGGGACATGTCCTGCTCGTCTCGTCACACTATACTACAAAAAAAGGCGAGGCAGCTGAAAAAAATATAGGTAAATAAACCAAAACCGAGATCAATTTAAAATTAAATTCAAACACTTGAGCAAATTTCATAAAAAGTCATCACCAAGTCATCCATACAAATGTATGTAAATTTTAGTTTTTCATCCATATTTCAAGAACCGCCACATCGATTTTGATAGAATTTATTTGTTACCACCTCTGAACTATGATCTACGAAACAAAAAACGAACCATCAAAATCAATTCATAAATAATAATTAATTGGGGGAGCTATGGCGTAGAAAAAACATACAATCGAATTGATAACTTCCACCTTTTTTGAAGTCGGTTATATATGAAATTATTCGATAACGTGTCTCGCAAAGAATGATAAAAACGTACATTGTACTTACCTAAATAATTACGGACGTAAATAAACGGAACTAATAAATTTTAATTAGTGCAGCTACGATTAAAGTAGTAATACCTTATAAAGACAATTACAATACGAAGTAGGTAAAGACTGCAAACACGAACATAGATATTTATTTAAAAAAAAATGGTTTGAAAAGTCGATTTACTACCGATAAAATAATTTTACGACAATTGTACGTAGGTAATAACTTTAGTTATAATTTATAATTATAGCTATGAATAAGTTTGCAATGCTTAATGTTTACACATATACGATAAATTGCAAACTTAATTGATTTTAAATATTACTTTGTAGGTACAATGTTGCCGCTTCGCAGCCAAACTTACTTAAGTATCAACAAAGAACAAAGTGCCAACTATACTTACGCCATATTCTGGAAAATAAACTTAGAAAAACTTTAAAGAACCAGCCTAGAACTAGAGCCGAGATATGACAGAATTAGGTCGAACAGACGACGGAGGCTTGTTGATAGTGTAAGGTTCAAATGGACTTGTACAAACCTCCTTGCTAAAATATGGATTACTGGCCGAAAATTAAAACTGTTAAGGTACAAGTTCGCGCTGAGACCGCGACACGAGACCGCGACAGGAGACCCCGACCGGAGACCGCGATAGGTACTTGACACTATGGAATTGTATGGACGCCAGTTCGCGCCGAGACCGCGACCGAGACCTGTCTCGGTCTCCTGTCGCGGTCGCGGCGCGAACTGGCGTCCATACAATTCCATAGTGTCAAGTGCCGGTCGAGGTCTCCGGTCGCGGTCTCCTGTCGCGGTCTCGCGTCGCGGTCTCAGCGCGAACTTGTACCTTTAGACTGTTTTGTTAGGCAGAGCTGAGATGTCAGTTAAAAAAAGATGTCGGATACAAAAAAGACCTGAAAGATTAATAGAGATAGTAAACTGGTTCATTAGTTTAAATACCGATGAATAATGTTAAATATAATGTAATACCCGGTTTACATCCAGTCCAGCGATCGAATCCAGCGCTGGATTGCTTACTGGAAAAATATGAAATGGCACTGGAAAGTATCAATCCAGTGCCAATGCTTTTCAGTGCCGGTTTACATTTTTCCAGTAAGCAATCCAGCGCTGGATTTGATCGCTGGACTGGAATAATGTAAACCAGGCATAAGAAAGCTGCACTCGATTCACTTCCTGAGTTGTTAGCTTACAACAGCATAAACCTAAGAATCCCACTTTTATGTTCCCGCAGCTGATACTCGAGGTTTTCTTTTACAAAGAGAGAGACATGGTTATAACCCACCACCCTGGATAAGTTCGGGCTAGCAAATGATGCATGGCTTGAAGAATCGGTTAGCGGTGCGGGCCAGTGGATTTTGAGCCGAAACTGTAATATATTGTATTTATATTTGTTTAACTTTTTACAAGTTTAATTTTTCTAAGTTAAGAAACGGGATAATTATGTTTTCTGTCTTGTGTATCCTATGGCTGACTTGGTGGCTTAGTTTGTAGTAAGACTGCCTGCGAAACCGTCGGTCGTGGGTTCGATCCCCATCCAGTGCAAATATTTGTGTAATGATTACAAATATTTGTACCATACCTGGGTGTTTTCTATAATATAAGAAGTATGTATTTAAAAAATATGAGTATTATATCAGCTATCTGGCTTCCATACATACAAGCTTTGTTTAGTTCGGAGCTAGATGGCATTGCGTGTGAAATGTCCTCCAATATTTATTTATTTATTTTATCTGCATTTCCAAGAATGCTCAAAGGCGCAAGCCGGATTCGAACCTACGTCCTCATGATTACTAAAAATTTACTAAAAGCGAAAATCGGACGTTCAAACTCTTAATCTACACTAAGGCTTCATAATAGTCTCGTTTTTCATACGGAACTCTAAAAATTAACGACAAGTATATTAATATCAGAGATCGTAAACATTTTCTTGATTAGATTATATATGAGATTAGATTGGAAATTAGATTAACCCTCAACTTACGATGGTAAAGTGACAATTTATGAGGCCACGAGGCAAAGTTGCTCGTAAAATTATTATATTGCAAACTGTCTCAATATTTGTCGTTAAATCTTGCTAATTAAATTTGATACACTTCCCTTTGATTGAGCTGAAACGTTTCATACATGTGTAAATTGGCAGTAAAATATTATGATGACATGATGCTGATCTGATGATGGAGCTGGAAGGTGGTTATTAAAACTCAGTGAAGAAACGACACAGTACCATAGAGTCCAGACTCGTTTGATTCATCTTGACGAGGTACATGTCCGTTTCCTTCTAGTTTCAACGTGGATTATGGCCTTGCCTCTCTCCTAGCGAGAGAAGGCTCCGAGTCCCAGCTGTGGGGACGTTTATAGGATATTTATATCACATTGTGGTTCATCATCATCATCATCATCAGCCGCAAGACGTCCACTGCTGAACATAGGCCTCCCCCCTAGATTTCCACAACGAACGGTCCCGCGCAACCTGCAACCAGCGGTTTCCAGCGACCTTTGTGAGGTCATCTGTCCATCTAGTGGGAGGCCGTCCAACACTGCGTCTTCCGGTTCGTGGTCGCCACTCGAGAACCTTTCTTCCCCATCGGTTGTCAGTTCTTCGAGCGATGTGGCCTGCCCATTGCCACTTCAGCTTGCTTACTCGTTGAGCTATGTCGGCCACTTTAGTTCTTTTGCGAATATCTTCATTACGGATTCTGTCGCGCAAAGAGACTCCGAGCATAGCTCTCTCCATAGCTCGCTGTGTGACTTTGAGCTTTGTTATGAGGCCCACAGTTAAGGACCACGTCTCAGTTCCATAAGCCATCACTGGCAACACGCACTGGTTAAAGACTTTTGTCTTTAGGCATTGGGGTATTTTGGACTCAAAGATGTGTCGAAGTTTCCCGAACGCTGCCCATCCGAGTTGGATCCTTCGCTGGACCTCTTTGTCGGAGTTGGATCTACCTAATTGGATCTTTTGACCCAGGTAGACGTATTCGTCAACAACTTCGAGTGTGGTATTCCCAACAATAACCGGTACAGGTAAGACATGCACATTTGACATGACCTTCGTCTTGACCATGTTCATCCTCAAATCAACCTGTTGGGATACTCTACTGAGGTCCCTGAGCATTGCACCGAGGTCCTCCAGCGACTCCGCCACAATGACTATGTCGTCGGCAAACCGAAGGTGAGTGATGCATTCGCCGTTAATATTGATGCCATGTCCGTTCCAGTCCAGTAGCTTGAAAACGTCTTCCAGCGCAGCAGTGAACAGTTTCGGAGATATAACATCTCCCTGTCTCACGCCTTTCTGTAGCTGGATATGTTTTGTGCACTGGTCCTGTGATCGGACAGACATTGTGGCTTTGCTGTAGATACACTTTAACACTTCGATATAGCGATAGTCGATGCGGCATCGCTGGAGAGACTGAAGCACTGCCCAGGTCTCGATGGAATCGAAGGCTTTCTCATAGTCCACATACGCTATACATAGTGGCCGATTATACTCCTCAGTTTTCTGTATAATCTGCCGGAGCGTATGTATGTGGTCTATGGTACTATAGCCTTTTCGGAAACCGGCTTGTTCGGGTGGCTGAAAGTCGTCAAACCGGCGTGCGAGACGATTCGTGATTACCCTCGAAAACAACTTATAAACGTGGCTCAGAAGTGAGATGGATCTGTAATTCTTCAACAAGGTGTTGTCACCTTTTTTGAAGAAGAGCACCATCACACTTCTGCTCCACGCTTCTGGCGTATTACCGTCAAGTATGACGGAGTCGAACAGCTTCTGGAGGACTTTAAGTACCGGTTTTCCACCCGCTCTCAGAAGCTCAGTCGTAATTCCGTCATCGCCAGGTGCTTTGTTGTTTTTAAGTTGTTTGAGAGCCATCCTAATCTCATACAGGCTGACTTCCGGGATATCTTCGGTAGAGTGCCGGGTCAGCTTGGCTCTGGGGTCTTTTGCCATGCTAACGACAGGTTGTGCTTGTGTAGAGGTGTATAACTGTTCATAGAACTTCTCAATCTCCTCCAAAATCTCGGGCTTCGACGAGACTACGTTACCGCTATCGGTCTTCAGTTTGGCCAGCTGACTTTGCCCAAGAGACAGATTTCTTGCGAACACTTTCGAGCCTTGGTTCCGCTTGATCGCTTCTTCAATACACGAAGTATTGAAGCAACGTATGTCGCGTCGCACACAAGTAGAGATCCGTCTATTGAGCCGTCTGTATACCGTCATGTCGACCGAAGACTGCAGCCGCATATCTCGCCTAACTGCCATGAGATTTAGAGTATGATCGGAGAGCTTTTGGGTTCTATTTTGGCGTCGGCTCTTATAAAATTTCCTGTCAACTGCTTGAACAGTTTCCACCAGCCTGTCGTTTATTTCGTCCGCCGTTACGCATTCATCTAAGGCTTCGAAGCGATTTTGAAGTTTGAGTTGAAAGTTATCGGGATCTTCGATTTGAGCATAATTTGGTCGGAGCGTGGACTTCATTAGACGTGATCTTTCGAACTTAATGTTTAGATTCAGCGTGCCTCTTACAATACGGTGATCGCTGCCGGTCTTAACGCTACTGATCACAGAGACATCGTTGAATATTTGCCGTTTAGTCGTCATAATGAAGTCGATCTCATTTTTGTGGAACCATCTGGGCTAATCCATGTCCATTTTCATTGTGGCTGTTTCTTGAAAAAGGAGTTCATCATAAAGAGGCTCTCCCTTTCCAAGAAATCACCTAGACGTTGCCCTCTTGGGTTCCGCTGCCCATATCCGAATTGTCCCACTCTCAACTCATCACCGCTACGTTTGCCCAGTTTCGCGTTGAAGTCTCCCATCACAACTGTGAAATGTGTTGGCGAGACATGTATGGCTTTGGAGATGTCCTCATACATGGTCTCAACCTCTTCGTCGGGATGTGTCGAGGTCGGTGCGTATACCTGTATGACCTTCAATGAATACCGGTCGGTAATTTTAAGTACAAGGTACACGACCCTGCTCGACACAATCTCGATCATTATCACGTTGTTGACGAGAGACTTGCGGACTATAAACCCGACACCCCCTTGGGATTGTTGATCTCCCTCCCGGTAATAGAACAAGTTGCCGGATTCGAGGGTTATCCTGTCCTCGCCCTGTCTACGGACTTCGGATAACCCTATGATATCCCAGCGCAACTTGTCCACTTCTTCTTCCAGCTCCACAATCTTTTTGTCAGCCCTCAGAGTCCGTGCGTTAAACGTTGCCAGGTCGAGTCGTTGGGTTTGGTGGCGGGGCGTCTGCCGGGGATTCTTCGCACCCCATGCTCCACCGGAACCAAGGCTGCCACCAGCGCCTGGAATAGCGGAGCCGCCGGGGACTAGGGGCCGTTTCTTTATTGTGTTCTTCATAGGGGGGGTATTTGCCATAGTCACCACGCTTGGCAGGCGGGTTGGTGACCGCGGAGCCAGCCCTTTGCACCGATGACGCCACTGCCCGTCACCGGTCTGGTCAATTTAGGACTGGCTTTTAAATGGTTATACCGCCATTGGTTCGGTCGTCAGAGCCTCGTTAGTTGGCAGCAGGGTGTACCACGCGCAGGAGAGGTTGACATTTGGAGAAGCTAGATGTTTAGTGCTTCCCCCTTACACCCCACACACCTTGTGGTTATTTTGATGCAATGAGTCCCGATATTTCGATGCATTTCAAAACTAACTCAGTAACCGATTTCAAAAAAAGAAGTTCTCGAATCGGTTGTATGTCTTTTTGTAGTTATGTTACGCGATTGCTACACCGATTGTGAATTAATTTTAATGGTTCCCTTTTCTGTTTGGTAGATCATTGGTCAGAGGTTGTCCATATCAATTTTATGGAAATCTGTGCGGTGGTTTTTAAATATGAATGATAAAAAACAAAAAAATATATTTTTGATGACTTCTTCCTCATGATTCCTATGAGATTTGGCCGAGTTTACTTTTATTTAATTATTTCATTACAATTTTTACTTACTGTAAAAATGAAATGTTTGACACCATCGTAACGATTAAATTGTTGTAAATATAACTTTTACCAGGCAATACCTATTTATATACTCAGGCACATTCACGGTTACTAAAAACAGCTTATAATAAAACAATTTCATCAAAATCGGTTCAGTTTAGGTGTGAAAGCATAAGAGACATTCGTCCCCCATTTCATCCCCATACAGTTCGAAATTACAATATTGCTCGAACAAACATTTATTTGCTTCGTGTCAAGTGCATATATACAGAGTATCATGATTTTATCTTCAACGATTGGGAACTTCCATATTGACATTCATCCCCGTACAGTTCGAAATTACAAAATTGCCAGAACAAACATTTATTTGCTTCGTACCAAGTGTCTAAATACAACGTTTTATGGTTTTATCTTTAACGGTTGGGAACTTCCATATTGACATTCATTCCTTCTTTCAACCCCAATTTCATCCCCGTACAGATCGAAATTAGAAAATTGATAGAACAAACATTTAATTGCTTTGTGTGAAGTGTCTAGATACAAAATTGTATAACTTTGAAAATGAAGAATTTTCATACAACCGTTCATCCCTTGTTTCATCCTCTTAGGGGTTGAATTTCGCAAAACCCCGTCTTAGCGAGCGCCAACGTGCTAAAAGGGACCTTCGAGCAAAATTTCAGAGCATAGCTCCTCCTAGCATTTGTAGTGTCTGAAATTCCGTGAATGAGTGACTTTTCGCTTTTATATACTTACATACTAATTATGCTGTACGGACAGTCAGTCACTTTGGGATTCAAACGCGGTCCTAAAGATTATGCTGTACGGTCAGTCAGTCACTTTGGGATTCAAACGCGGTCCTAAATCTACTCTTGTGAATAAACATTCATTTCAAACTTGTTGTCATAACAACTTAAAACAATGTATTATTCCTATCAGTCGCTTTGGTATTTAAACGCGGACCTAAATCTATTCTTGTGAATAAATACTCGTTACAAATTGTTTTTTTAATCGACTTAAAAAAAGGACGAGGTTATCAATTCGACCACCATATTTTTTTTTTTTTTATGTTGTAAACAAAACTTAATTTAAAACGAAGTTTGTTTTTGTCGGTGAAAATAAATTATTCATTTCTGTCGTGACAACTTAAAACAATGTAAGTACTCATAATATTCCTATCAGTCGCTATGGGATTCAGACGCGGACCTAAATCTATTCTTGTGAATAAACACTTGTTACAATCGTTTTGTTATTTCTTACTACCGCCGTCATCAACAATTTCCATTGTACCAGACTGTGAAAACGTAACACTACTACGCAATCACGTTTTTTTTTTGTTTATTTCTCTCTCGACGCCGCTCAAAGAAATTACTCTTGTTTTTTGTCATTTTTTCGAAAGCTATCGCTATAAAACTATTTACACCTCCCTTTCTATCTTATTGCTCGACGACGATCGATCGAAAATGTATCGCTTAGTTTTTATATTCGCCCTCGCTTTGCCCGCTTTCGGGTCGTTTTTAGACGGAGACCTAGATTTGGTTGATGGTGTAAAATTAATTAGTATCCCGGTGTCGAATAGTTTAGACGATGAAGGACGGTCGTTTGGTGACCATTCTATATTGTACAGAATGGCTAAGTTCTTGCAAGGACACGAGTTACATGTGAAGTTGCCTAATTTGATTGAAAAAGAAAAAGTGACGAAAGTTTTCGCTGAATCACTGAAGGCGGTGGACGAGACCTACAAAGAGAGCAACGGTGAGTGAGAGTGATTTAATCTTTAACCGACTGTAAAAAAGGGGAGGCCCTCAATTCGGTAGTACGATTTTTTAACCGACTTTAAAAAAGGAGAAGGTTTTCCATTCGGTTGTATGTTTTTTCCATGCATATTAAGCGATAGCTCTGCCAATTGTGAATCGATTTTGATGATACTTTTTAATTTGGTAGATCATACTTCTGAGGATCATACTTCAATAAAAAATGTATGAGACCACCTATATTTATTTCATTGAAAGTGGTTAAGTATTTTTTTTCTTCTTTAATTCGACCACCATGTTTTTATGTATATTACTTACCTGTTTTCTAAAGAACGCCGGAATAGATTTGAATATTTTTTTTTTGTTTCTGTTTGTATCTTTCTCAAATACATTTTATCGAAATAGGCTGAAAGGAGGTTTTTGAAATTTGAAAAAAAAACTAAAATTTTCTTTCATTTATATGGACGTCGTAGTAATTGATGTCATCTTATGAAATTCAATCGAATGTCTGAATTTAATTTTAAATTGTTGTCAGTTTTTGTTTTTTTTCGTAGAAAATTCAACTAAGTAATTATAATTAGTAGAAAAATTATAAATAAAGTTTACGATTATACATGTGGATATTTCAGTAACTTTTTTATACAAAAAAAATTAAACCGACTTCAAAACCACAAAGAGGCACTCAAAAGCGACAAATAAATTGACAAACTTAATTATTATAAACGCCACCACACCTCCTTTCGATAAAATGTACTATTAATGGATAAAAGTATTTTCTACCAAAAAAAGATTCTACTTACCGAAATGAGCACCTCCTCCATTTATGCAGTCAATTAAAAATTACAACTAAGTAGGTATACAAAAACAACAAATTTGTATAAAATAACATTCCTATTTTATACTATATATATAACTTTGCTTTATTGTACAACAAATGTTATACAAGAGCGCAAAATTGTTTTATAACTGCGTGAAAAAATATGAAGGGTAGAGGTACTTCATTTCTCTATAATAAGTGAAATAAAAAGATAATTGCGCACTAAGCAAATTAAAAAAAGGCACCAAGGAGGTTCCGAATCTAGATTTTTAACAAATAAAAAAAATATGTATGACTAATTCTGGGCTAAGGAGGTTGAAGTGAATAGGTCTAATGATCTTTTGAATTAAAAACTTAGTGCATACTAAGAGTTCTAAATTCAAATTTACTTTGCTCTGTAAAGGATAAAAATACACAGCTTTGTTAGATATCGAAGAGCAATAGTTATTTGTTGTACAAGAGTGCAAAGTGGCTTTTTAACCGCGTGCTAAATTTTGATGACTGAGCGTAGCAAGGGAATCAAAAGGGCACAAGGTGAAAAATATTTGCACTCGAGTGCAACACGTAATTTTTCATCACACCTTAGCGAGGAAATTACTTCGTAAATGCTTTGCGCATTTTCAGTGTGAGTCAATTCTGTTGGTGTCAAATAAACTTCTTGGTCGCTAGAATCACTTAGGTATTTCGGATTTTCACTTGAATTCAATTTTCCTATTTTTAACTTTGAATTTATTTAACCTTGATTTTAACAATAACAATATGACGTGAAAATATGGAGAGTTGAGCGATTGAGGTAAGGAGTTTCATCTGTGTACATGAAAAAGTGTCCGGGCGGTCAAATTCATTAAATTATAGTAGCGCTAAGTTAGCATCAGGGTATGTTTTAAAGGAAATAAATAAATGACTTTGTGGACCTGTGTTTTGATAATGAATGTAATTTTTCAATTGTATTATTCAATAATAAATAAACATTTAGAATTCATGACAAAAATAGGCAGCCTAGGGCTACCTGTTTTGCCTATGGACTGCCTATAGAAGTGAAATTTTATAACTCAGAGTTTGATTGCTTACTTTGAAAACTACGCAGGTGAAACCAGAAGCCGTGGCTATGAGCATGGCTATTTAGAAATGCTGATGGCCAATGGGAAAGGTTGTCACATTTCTATATGGCCATGGTCTCGCGTTTACCCGAACATTTATTATCGTTCCCGAGCGTGACGCTAGAATTCAATTGACAGCCCACGAAAAATCAAGAAGTTTTCACTTCAAAATATATTGTAGTTACAAGATTTCTCAAAATAGTAATTATTTATTATGATGCTATATTTACTACATTACTTTGTAATGCAGAAGTAGTTGAAATTGTCTATTAGTTAATATTTTAGTCGTCAATAATATTGATTTATTAAATCGGCAAACTTCAATTTGATTACAATTGAATAATTCATAGCATTTTAAAATGCTCTACCATTTGAAATAACATTCCTTACCTCTGTCCTCCATACGTGAAAAGAAAATTGCGCGCAAAGGATTTAAAAAAAGTACACCAAGGAGGTTCCGAGTCTGAGTTTTTAACGAATTAAAAAAAATGTATGATGAAATCGGCACCAAGGAGGTAGAAATAAAAAGGTAAAATTATGTTTTCGATTTAAAACCTCAGTACACGCGATGTTCTAAATTCAAATTTACTAGAGGGTAAAAATGACTTTTGCGCCCTGATATCGAGGAACAAAAGTACACTTTCCGAGGTGGTGGGATGAAAAAATATATATTAGATTATTAACAGACTCTAAGAGAATAAAATAGACAGTTCAATCGTATTCTAGTGCTCTCGCCTATATCGTTATAATTTATTTTTAATTAAAACACATTAGCATTAGCATAAAAAATCTGCGTTTTTCAGCTCCAACAAACTTTAGTAAATTTTTGTAGTGTGGCATTTAGTTTTACAAAACTTTGTTAAAAAAAAATACTAATAAAAACAAACCAAAAATCACGAAAGCAATTCAGGTGTTATTATTTATTGTACTAGCGGTCCGTCATACATAATATACAGCCTATAGCACTCATAAGGATCATGTGCATATCCAACGGTGAAAGAATTTTTGAGATCGGTCCGGTAGTTCCTGATTAGCGCCTTCAAACAAAAATCCTGACCAGCAGCTTTATAATGTCAGTATAGATTACATTTTATACAGTACAGTCACAGATTTACATCGCAATAGAACTGCCTTTTGGGTTAAATAAGTACTGTTAACGTGCAGGCTATCAAGGAATATAAGGGAATGACAGTCCCATTGTCGGTGTTACAGTGACGGGCCGAGGCAAGGGCGGCGGGGGCGGCGGCGTGGCCCTTTTGGGACTTATGTTCGCGAAGGCGTTGGGGGCAGCCGGGATTGGCGGTCTAGGACTACTTACTATGAAGGTGAGTTAATAAATTTTATTTCGGTAAAATAAATCTTGGAAGCGCTGGGCGTGCCTTCTTGGAGAAGCGTCCGACCTGGCGGCCAGGTATGGCCTCTTAGTGTTGGAGTAGATATTATTTAGCTTCAACTAGGTTGAACCTGTTTTAGGTGAATTTAATTCTGACTAACAGCACCTTGTGGTTTTACCCGCGTGTTTCCTGTTCCTGTGATAGAAAGCCTATGCTAGTTTCCCTGCTACAATCTGTGTTACAAGTTTCAACCAGCGAGAGATCCATTTTTAGTAATAATTTGAATCAAATATGTGAATATAAGTATTGGTGTGATTCACACACAACACCATCTTACCCCAAACTAAACAATTCTTGTACTGCGGCCAGATAGCTAATATATTACTTACATATAATAGTTCTAAATACATACTTAATATACATAGAAACACCCAGACACAGTACAAATATTTGAGCTCATCGCACGCTCATCGCAATATTTGCACGGGGTGGGAATCGAACCCACGACCCTCGGCTTCGCAGGCAGCGTAACTACCGACTAAGCCACGAGGCCAGTCAAAATAAAATTGAAAACGCCGATGAAAGCAGACAATTACATCTGCTTTCCGTATGCAGCGGAACTGAAAGCAGATGTAGTTGACTGCTTTCATTCTTTCTTTCTCTGAGTTATCAAATTGGCCGATGACGTTACAAATAAAAGCATAGCAGAATGGTGAACATCTGATTTGTGACATATATCCAAACATCTGAACATCCGAACATTCGCATTTATGATATTTATTTGCTTTGAGATATAATATCTTAGATCTCTGGGTGATGAGCGCAGTGCAGTGCTATGTAATGACTTCATTGTCCAATAGCTGCGTGCCATAGTGTTGTTATGTGGCAGGCATGTTGCTTACCATCAGGTATATGACTAGCTCGTCTTGTCACTCGATACTATATAAAAAATTAATAGGTAGGATTTATGTTTACCGATTTGTATGACTCAAGTAGTCACTAATCACAAATTTTCCTACCAATATTAGAAATGGAATTTCGAATGCTAACATTTTTGAACATCTGTTGGTCAATCACGACGTAATGCGTAAGTAAGAAATGAAGGGGTTAAGATAAAAATTCGAATCCAAAAAAAATTACAGTCTGAAATTTTCATCCGTTTAACAAATAAAAAAACAGTTTTACAGATTTTTGTCTTCAGTTTTTTTTAAACGTTAACCTCTGCAAGGCAGTACAATCGGTACGGTAAAATAGACGTCTACTGAATTTACCGTCAGTGCCCCTTTGAAAGTTAAGTAGATACGTAGTTCGTCCCAGTACTAACAGTCATCTTGTAGCTTATTTGCAGTTAGCAATTTCGCCAAACAACATTTTAATTCAAAAGAAAATCCAACTCCAGTGTAGGTGAAGTTGGAACAGAACGGCATGCTGAGTCGTTTTCTCACTTAAAATACTTATTTTCTCACTTGGATTAACATTTTCATTCTATGCGAGAATTCTTGGGAGATAAGACAACATATACCTTTATACAATTTTTACCTTTTATAGAATGATCTAAGCTATTTTTTGTCTCGAAATATATCATTTCTGTGTGACGTAAATAAGTAAGTAGTAATCGAGAAATGGATTTTGCGTTATGCGATAAATATTTTTACTAAAGATTTTTACCAAGCGTTTTTTTTGGATTTTACTTTACTTTTAAAAATAGCCTATGTGCTTATTATTCCATACCATTATCTATATCTACCAAATTTCATCCAAATCCTAGTAGTATTTGCGTGAAAGAGCAACAATCATACATCCATACATTCGTACAAACACTCTCATTTGTAATATTAGTAGCAAGAGTACATACATAAATTGTACCTTACGTTGAATAAACAGCAGAAATCTTAACTCCTTATCCAAAACTACGAAAACATAAAATTCCCCGATCACATACGAAGTTCAAACTAAAAACACGTAGTGATACTCGAATCTTGAAACCAATAAACGACCCTCTAAACTGCAAGTTCACGATAAATACTATTTATTCGTCCATCAGAAATACGCGTGTTAAAATAATGTGACAGTATATTTTTATTTTATTTTGAAGGACAATATTCCGTAACTTAAAATCTTTATTATGGCCGAATGGCCATAACAAAGTAATGTTACCGCTAGGTTATTGCAATTTAGCCTAAGTTCCCTACCTCTACTATTTATTATAATTATCTTATAATGAGTTGTAAGTGACAGTGAGTTGGTTGTCCACTGACACGTGCACTGAATAAGTAATTTTCCACAACGGTTATATCATCTGCGTAGGTACTCAAAAATACCGTACTTTATATGTAAATCGTTGTTACTACTTATGACAGCAAGAACTTTTAGGGATTCCGGCATTGATAGCGATTTGATCCAACAAGCACTGAATACTCGTATCAATTGACTAAAGTCGATACCCATGCAATAACGGAGCAGACAAACTATTTGCAGAAAAGTTGCTTAAAACTCCATCATGTCAGCCCCTGTTGAAAGATTTCACGATAACCAGCCGTAAGTGATTTTCTGTGCTTTGCGGTAGCTTCACTCCAGGTGTGAGTGACGTACGCTAAAATATCCCCGGTAGACTGGTTTCTGCGAAATCCATATAGAGGTGGTTAGTAGATTCTAGGTACGTCAGTACTGGAGCTTGTGGTTTAGGCACAGAAATCTAAATAACAAATTGTTTAGATTTCTGTGGGTTTAGGACACGTTCTATAGTCTTGCAAAGAACAACCTTGATCGTAATGGGGCTGTTGACAGCACTTTTTCCTTTAAGGCACAGATTAAACATTGAAAAGGTTCCACAACTTTGGTACTATGCCCTGTTTGAAGAGAAATTCTAAAGAGCGAGCACAGAATGGCACTCAGGCGCACAATTTTCAAAACTAGAGCAGGAATATCATTTGGGCCACTAATTTACGAAAAAACGTTAAAATTAGTCGAGTGGTTTTGAAGTGATGCATTTTTTTTTAACTTACAATTTCTTGCTTATGATAATGTTAGTCATCAACACATAAGCCACCAAACCGTAGACTATGTCTAGTATAGAGCAGATAATTACATGGTAATACTGGAAAATCGTGCATGTTGCCAGTGATGGCTTATGGAACTGAGACGTGGTCCTTAACTGTGGGCCTCATAACAAAGCTCAAAGTCACACAGCGAGCTATGGAGAGAGCTGTGCTCAGAGTCTCTTTGCGCGACAGAATCCGTAATGAGGATATTCGCAAAAGAACGAAAGTGGCCGACATAGCTCAAAGAGTAAGCAAGCTGAAGTGGCAATGGGCAGGCCACATCGCTCGCAGAACTGACAACCGATGGGGAAGAAAGGTTCTCGAGTGGCGACCACGAACCGGAAGACGCAGTGTTGGACGGCCTCCCACTAGATGGACAGATCACAAAGGTCGCTGGAAACCACTGGTTGCAGGTTGCGCAGGACCGTTCGTTGTGGAATTCTAGGGGGGAGGCCTATGTTCAGCAGTGGACGTCTTGCGGCTGATGATGATGATGATGATGACTGGAAAATCAATTTCTTTGTAATCAAAAAAGTAGCAGCCCAACTATTCAACTGTAAATTTGAAGCGCATCCACGAATTCTGATGCGCCTGTAACAACTTCCAATCCTGAATCAACATCTCTTATCACGTCGCCCAACAAACTTTTATGGGGCGATGTCTCGCCCATAAACATTTTTCATTTCTAGGCGGAAATTTGATCACAGATAGGGCGTTGTGGTTGGTACGGAGTTGGATAGCAGTTTTACTGCGTAAGCCTACGGAAGGGAGATTAAGGCGCTGTGTACTTACGATTTAGGGAGGTTTAGGCAAACTTTCTGGCGCCTCTGTACAAATTGATATTGATACTCTATACTCAATTGTATTGTAGTATCAGCAATGCCCCGCGGTTTTAATCACGTAGTTGCCGTTCTTGTTATTTTCCGGCGGTAAAAGGTAGCTTACATTTTAAGTTATTCCAACCTATAAGCTATCTTTGTTCTAAACTTCGTGCCGATCCGTTAAGCCGGATCCGGTTTGAAGGACAATGTTTCCAGATAAATTACAGGGCTTAGAGATATAACATCTTAGATCTCTGGGTGACGAGCGCAGTGCAGTGCTTGGTAATGATTTGGACTCTTCATGTTCCAGTAGCGGCATGTCACTGTGCTGTTATGTGACAGGCATGTTGCTTACCATCAGGCACATGATCTGCTCGTCTCGTCACTCTTTAATTTAAAA
This sequence comes from Ectropis crepuscularia, assembly GCA_963693475.1. NCBI lineage: Eukaryota > Metazoa > Arthropoda > Insecta > Lepidoptera > Geometridae > Ectropis > Ectropis crepuscularia. The sequence continues at coordinate 14,956,881 of OY856361.1, read as the reverse complement.
AAAAAAGCCGTTTCAATGTGATTGAACAACAAACATCCAAGTACCAAACTTTTGCGTTTTAAATATTAGTAGGGATCAAGCTAGATCATCATCATTATTCATAGCCTTCCACATCCATACGCCACAGTTGGGCGTACTTTTACTCTACTTGTGTTGTGTCAGTCGAATCCATACCTTCTACAGTCTAAGTAAATCGGCTTTGGCTTTGCTATTGCTGTCTCTATAATTTCAAGTGAAAAGAAAAGAGACAATATCAGAGCTAAGACAGTTTTCCATAAGCAGTAGACTTCCAGGACGTCTACTCTCTTTCTACGAAAACGTAATTTCGAAATAAACTCGCGATTTTCCAACTCCGATTCTACTTCGATCCGTCGTTTTGTCTGTTTAAATGTTCTAATCCTACTCTAATTAGAGTATGCTGTGAACATTTAAACGTCAAACAATGTTGTATCGGACGAAACGAAGTAGAACATGAGCAGGAAAGTCGAGAGTTTTTTTTTCGAAATTACGTTTTCGTAGAAAGAGAGTAGACGTCCAGGTTCCACTCGCGATAGTGACAATGAGTGACTTATCTTACTACGGGATGGACTAACTAGGTCTTCTTTGAATACGAATCAGTCAATGCTTTAAGCTATGTGTCTGGGCTTTGCCTGATATTACAGACGTTTGTCGTCTAAATATAATAAAAAAATAAAAAAAATATATAAAAAAAACACGAAAAATCTGTGTGGTCCTACGGCAAAAGAAGTTTTCACTTATAAATTATAATTTTATGTATAATTTATATATAATTTTTATATATAATTTTCACTTATTAAAAATAATTTCAGCTTCATATAGCAGTAGTATCGACATAATATTTCAGAATATTGTAAGCAATACCTTAAGCATGTAGTTTGTTACAACATTCGAGGAATGGAACATAATGTTAGTGTGAAAGAGAAGCATAGATGCGTGACAATTGTGAGTATGAAAGAGTAGACTAATTCAGTGAATGTATGAAAGAGATAGGTTAGGAAATTGTACATAGGTGTAAGGGAGAATGAAATAAAGGAGATTAAAATGGAACGTCGTCTTTTAATAACACCTTTACATGGCGCTGCGCATTAAAAATTTTATTTTAACGTGATTTTACGAGTAAAAATCAAAAATAAATAGTTTTAATCGTGCCAATAAACAAGTTTAATAACTTGAGAACAAAAGTTTAGAGAAAATTGGAAGATTACGTCGAAAAACTTAGATTCAACCAAAACCACGCCAAAACATACTGAAGTTACCGGCACAAAATCGGAAAAACAAGCCGCGTACGTATAGGTTGTACGTAAAACAACCACGCGACAAGTGTTTCCTTTCAGATTTCCAGTTTAAAAAGTATGGATGGCACAGACGAAGCATCGTTTGAGCAGTTTACGGTGGGTCAGTTACGAGATGAACTAAAACTACGTATTCTGCCTTCGACGGGCGTCAAAGCCGACCTAATAAGAAGAATAGTTCAAGACAACTCCGAGAAAATCAGAGAAGGTACCATGGAAGTTCTCAAAGAGGAACGGGAACGTCGACAATCGCAACATTTAGAACTCATGGAAATGCAAGAAAAATTACGAAAATTAGAAGTAAACCAACAAAAACAAAGTTCAGGTCAGTCACCACATAGTTTAAATCAAACAAATCTCAATAGCGATCACGATATAAAGAACATATTAATGCAATTAGCTCAAACACAAGGCCAAATAGCCCAAAACATGTCACCAACATTTCAAATATTTTCAACAAGCGATACCTCAAACGCAATTCCATTGTTTGGAGGTAATAAAATTGATAATGCATATGAATGGATAAGACAAGTAGAAAGAATAGCCAACTTAGCAAATTGGTCGCAAAATTTAACTTTAGTAAATGCTTCAATGAGATTAAGAGGCACAGCTCAAAACTGGCATAATGTAGTAGGAAAAAACATAAATAATTGGCTTGATTGGAAAGAAAAAATTACAGAACACTTCAAAAATAGAATGAGCTTTGCAGAATTTATATTATTCCAAGCACAAAGAAACTTACGTTCAACGGAAACAATATCAGAATATATATATGCTAAAAATGCAATGTTGGAGAAATCTCCAACTAACATTCCAGATTCAGATCGTGTGTCACTCATCATAGAAGGCATAACAGATGCAAGGTGGTCGACTCCACTTGCGGTACAATGCTGCAAAGGAGTATCGGATCTAATAACACACGCTACTGCTTTAGATGTCATAAGGAAAGTACAACAGCCTGGTAAATATGAAAACAAGTACAAGGTGAGCAAAACATCACAAGAAAATGTAAATAACTATGAACATAATAACACAAAAAGAAATTTTATAAAAAAATTTAACCCACAAACAGATAAGCAAGAAGATCAGACTTGCTATAGATGCAAAAAGAAAGGTCACATTTCATACAACTGCGATTTTAACTCACAACAAAACCTAACTCAGAAACAGCCAACGGACACACAGAAAATAGACAAAATGTTCACTGAGAAAGACAAAAAGCAAATTAACTGTGTAGAATATGATATACCTTCATTGACTATGATTCCAGTAACTTTAAATGGCAATATAAAACTAAATGCATTACCAGACTCCGGATCAGTTATCACGCTGATAGACAAGAAGGTACTACCAGCAGATACAGAAGTTTACCCATGGCAGAAAGGTGCGTACAAAGTAGCAGGCAATTTGTTCACTCCAATAGGATGGATCACAGCAAGAATACAGGTGGGAAAAATTGATTATATAATGCCTCAAATAGCTATTTGTTCAGAGCTACCCGTTGATATGATCATCGGAAAAGATTGGCAATTTGCTGTATATGCCAGGATTATACATGAGCCTGATGGAAAAGTATGTATTATAACACCTACTCATACAGAATGCTTTCCAAAAATATCATTAAAACAAGAAACTATTGCATGTCACATCGAATCTAAAAACCACTTACATAAAACAATAACGGAAGAACAGAAAAATGAAATCATGAGTGTAGTTGAACAATATACAGATATATTCAACAATAATGAAAATGATGTAGGACAATTCCCAGACATAGAATTAAAAATAGAACTAACTCACGAAAATCCAATAAAATGCAAGCCTTACAGATTACCAGAACCAGAAAGAATTTATTTAAAAAACACTGTTGAAAAATGGATACAACAAAAAATATGTAGACTTTCAGAATCACCATACGCTGCACCAATGTTTGTAATAGAGCAACCTCAACATGCTACAACACCATACAGACCAGTTGTGGACTATTCAAGAACGATAAACCCAATCACAAAGGTAGATGTGCAACCGATTGAGAGAATGGAAGATATTGTAAGTAAAATATCACAATTTATATTCAAATTTAAACTCGATATATATCACGCCTATCACAATATAAGAATAAGAGAACAAGATATTTATAAAACAGCCGTGATAACACAAGATCACCATGTAGAATTCATGCGAGTAATGTTCGGTTTAGTTGGAGGACCAGCCGTTATGTCTCAAGTTATCAATGCTACATATGGGAAACTACATGATTTAGGAATAAGAATGTACTACGACGACATAACAGGAGGAGCTAACTCAATTGAAGAATTGAAAAATATTTTACATCAAGTATTGTCAGCAACCCGAGACAAAAATCTTAAATTAAATAAAGAAAAATGCATTTTTATAACAGAAGAACTACCAATATTTGCAAGATTGGTAGGCTACAAAGAAGAAAGACCAGATCCTAAAAGCACATCAGCTGTAGAAAAATATGTAACATTAACAAATGTCACAGAAGTAAGATCTTTTTTAGGATTTACAAATGTATTTAGGAAATACATCCAAAATTATGCTATGATTGCAAAACCATTACAGGATATATTAAAAAAAAATTACATGAAAAATGACACAATAGAAAAAAAGAAACAAAATAAACACAAAAAGATACAACTTACAAAAGAACAACAACAAGCATTTGAAAAATTAAAGAAACATGTCACTAATGCACCAATTTTAGCTTATTTTCAGCAAGATGCAGAAACTATTGTAGAGACCGATAGCAGCTATGTAGGAATGGCAGCTTGTCTTCTACAGATCCAAAACGGTCAAAAGAAAGTAATAGAATATGCCAGCCGTTGCCTGAAAGATGCTGAAACAAGGTATCACATCAACGAACTAGAAGTCACAGCAGTACACTGGGCAATTGTGAGTAGATTCAGAATATACCTACTAGGAAAGAAATTTACACTAATTACAGACAGTTACGCAACTGCATATATTATAAACAAATCTAAATTAAACAAGAAATTTGCACGATATGTAATTGACTTAGCACCATTTGAGTTTACACCGGTACACAGACCCGGAAGTCAAAATAAAATAGCAGATCATCTCTCGAGATACCCATTGAATGAGGTATGTCTCATGATAGTAACTAGCAACACTGAAAAGATTAGATTAACACAGAGTAAGGATCCATTTATACAACAAATATGTCAAAAATTGCAACAAGAACCCAAAACACAACATTTAAGACAAATAAATGAATCATTTCAATTGCGAGACAACATTTTGATACACATAAACAAAGAACAGTTGCAAAACCAAGAAAAAATTGTGGTTCCACATAGTTTACGATCAAGTATTTTAAAAATAGCACATAATGAAAATGGACATTTAGATTTTGAGACAACAATGTGTAAAATCAAAAGTAAATATTGGTGGAAAACAATGAGACAAGATGTGAAAGCATACACAAAATCATGTATGACTTGTGCAAAAGTGAACCGACGTACTACTCTAGCATATGGACAGATGGGACGTAGAACTATACCAGAAACTCCAATGCAAGTGATCTCATCTGACCACATCATTGCGTTACCCAAGACAATATCAGGAAATACATACATTTTGGTACATATAGATCATGCTACAAGGTACATACTAGCAAAACCAACATGTTCACTATCTGCAAAAGATGTAATAGAAACAATAGAAAACGACATCATTTACCAATATGGGCCACCACTCACATACATATCAGACGGAGCACCATGCTTCACAAGCCAAGAAACACAAAAGTTCTTCGCTAAATATGGCATTGAAAGTATTACAAACACACCATACACACCAATGAGCAACGGATTATGTGAAAGGGCAAATGCAACTATTATGTCAACCCTTACTAAGTTTGCATTAGAAAATGCAGAAGAATGGGACAAATTACTACCAAAAGCAGTATTGGCTATCAACACTTCAAAACAAAAAACCACAAAATGTTCGCCATTCTACTTACTACATGGTTATGAACCAAGAATACCCCCAAATGAAATCCAATTTGGTACTATATTTGAGGACATAGAGAGAAATCACCAATTAGATTACTTAAGTGAAGCTAGAAAACAAGCATTGGAAAATATTACCCGAGTACATCAGTACAATAAGACCAGATTTGACATCAGAAGAATTCAAGATAACTTCAATGTAAATGATTATGTTTTATATGAGTGGCATAAGCCAACAGATACTAAATTGACACCAAGATACAAGGGTCCATACCAAATTTCAAGAAAAGTTGGTTCTGTATGCTATGAAATACAAGATATCAAAAAACCAACAGCGAAGAAAATAGTTCATGTACAATTTTTAAAGAAACTAAACTCACCTCATGACTTAGACTCTCTTCCAGCAATTTCAGATACATTACATGAAGAAGATGACACATACACCACAGATGATGACCAATGTAACCAGACAAACGATAACCAGAATACATATAACCAAGGAAATGACCAGCACCACTCTGATGATGACTTCAGGTATTTCACAACTAGAGGCGGTCGCACTACAAAATTACCTAAAAACTATGATCAAGTTTTCTAAAAGTATACTTAGTATTAGAAGAGATTAGAAACTCGAGACTAGGAAATGTATTATTCCTATAAAGATAATATTTCATTAAGTTCATAATTGTTGATTATATGTAGAACATAAGAAATATTTTTTTTAGTTTGTACCAGAAAAAGTTCATATAAATAATTTTAATAGTAAGAAGATTTTTTTTCATTTCAGTTTTTTTTCTAAATGATGTAGAAAAAGAAAAGTATTAAGTTTTGTTTTACCACTTCAGTTATAAACTATTTTTTAAAAAAATAACAGTTATGTATGTACATTAGAAGTTAAGATTTCCATTTATTCCAACTAAGGAAAGTTAAGATGTTAGTTTTGAACAAAACTATTTTGTTATAATTTTTTATAATAGTGCATAATGTTGTATTTAGTACCTAGAATAGACTCAATAAGCTAAATGCAAAAATGTATGTTTATCACATAAGTTCAGTATAAATAACTTCAAGTAACTATAAGTAAAATGTCACATAAAAGTAAACAAGTATATCAGTACCTACATTAATTAGATAGCACATTAAGCAAAATTTATTAAACATACAAAACTTAACTAAACAAATCAGGAAAAATACAAGACAAAAAAAAAAAAAACATTTAAGTAAAATAAAGTTTTTATTGTATTAAGTAAAAATATAATGAAAAGTACAGAAGGAAGTAAAGTTTTGTAAGTTAAAATAAAAATTTTGTGAATAAAATTTAAAACAATTCATTATACCACTATAAATAGTATATTAGTAATATGCCCAATTAAATAATTTAAAAGTAAATAATTTTGTGTAAGCTCTCCAGTGTAGAATTCAAATTTTTTTCATTAACAGGACATGTAAGTAGTGAAATTTAAAATTAAATTCTTTCAGTCTTTAAACTTGTAAATTTCAAGGGCATGTAAGCAATACCTTAAGCATGTAGTTTGTTACAACATTCGAGGAATGGAACATAATGTTAGTGTGAAAGAGAAGCATAGATGCGTGACAATTGTGAGTATGAAAGAGTAGACTAATTCAGTGAATGTATGAAAGAGATAGGTTAGGAAATTGTACATAGGTGTAAGGGAGAATGAAATAAAGGAGATTAAAATGGAACGTCGTCTTTTAATAACACCTTTACAATATGTTTAAGTAATTATCAAACATGGCAGTACATTATAGTTTTCGAAGCATACCTAATTGTATTTGTAATATTACCACAAAATAATCAATGTACAGAAGTAAAGCTTTTATGTGCACGTTTTTATACAGTACCTACGTTCGGCAGTCGAGCTAGAGTTATCAACTCTTAATTTTGTAAAACAATATTATAAGAAAGTATCGCATTTAGTTTAATACACGTTTAGTGAAAAACTATCAATTTGGAATTCCAAACAGTCACCCAATTTCATTTTTGTGTGTAGCAAAAACAGGAAGAACCGAAATTAAACTCTATTAAAATAACCCTAGAATTTTAATTGCCATTGCTATTCGGCGTGGGAACGCGGCGAGCATCATGGGCACTTTTGCGCCGGGAGCAGTTGGGGTGGGTTATTCGGAGATTAGATTTTTAATTATTATTTTGTAACCGTAAATTAACATATTTGTATATTATTTTATTTTATTCTACGTGCACAATATAGTGGCAAATTTTTATTACGAAGTCATTAAAAAAATTACGGTGGAAACTAAATATTTCCAAAGAAACACGTAAAAAATCTTTACACGGTTCACTCACGCGGTTTCAGGAGGTGGGCGGTGGTTGGTAACCCACTAATTAGAATACAGTAGAACCTCGATAACTCAAACCTCGGTAACTTAAAAACCTCTATAACTTCAAAAAATAATATGTTCCCTTCCCATTAGAGCCCAAAGCCCAGAACCTTGATAACTTAAAACCTCTATAACTTAAAATATGTTGTGTTTCCCTTGGACTTTAACTTATCGAGGTTCTACTGTATTATGTTTTTGACCCAGTCATTATTCCAATTAAAAAACATATTAATTTTAAGGAAGCTTATGATCATGCTTTTTATTATCACTTCTGTTATGGACCAAGAGCCCATGCACCCCAGACCTTCGTTATTTTATAAAAGCTGAACGTTTGTCAGAGTATGCTCCCAACACAGTTAAGAACGATGGCCCATGATGAAGTTTGGATCATCCTGGCTTTGGCAGATAAACGGTACTAAAGGTGTACCGATCTAAATTTGTCAAATTATAAAGTCTGATATTTTGGTAATACCTTCAGAATATTATTAAAAATTACACCAATAATTAACAACCAACAATTACACTTAACATCGTGGTAAGCACTTGCCAGACACCCATGTTGTGTTAATGTTCATGCAATTATAATTCTACTAGCGCCATAATATGCGCGCTTATTTTTAAACATAATATTTGGGTAACAATTAGCAGCCTAATTATCATAAGCAGCCCACTAAAAGTTCCCACTGCTGGGACTTGGGGCATATTTACAAATGGAGCATGAGAATTTAAGTGAAGTTAAATTATTATTTTGGAGTTGTTAAGCAAAACGGCTGACGGAAAGTGTCTGGGAGTATTGGGACCTTGTTTTTAAGGATGTTGCCTACAACATACGTGAAAATCACTTATTAGAAAATACGTGATGTAAGTAATGTTTGTATGTACCATCATTACCCCATATCTCAAAATTGGCCGTCTAAGCAAGTTAGCGAGTAAGCATGTGTTTTTAGTACTTACTAACTCTACTCAATCGTCCACATTTCATTCATCAGAAAATAGGTGACGTCTGGGAGCTCTGGGATCTCGGACTATAATGGTACGGAACCCTTCGTGCGCGAGTCCCACTCGCACTTGGCCGGTTTTATTGTTACTTTTAATATTACGAGTATGACCGACTCCGTGGCTCTGTTGGTTGAGATTCTTCTCATTCGGCTTGGTCGTGGTTTCGATTCGCACCTAGTTCTAGCATTTGTGTGATGAAAATGAAGGTTTATGTTTGTTAAAATTACTTATTGATTTAATTTGGCCGTATAGGTTCCATAGGAAAACTCTGCTTATTTAGGAGCTGGAATGTATGATAAATATCGTCGATTTTTTAAAAAGTAAGACAAGTGACGGGACGACCGGGACATGTGCTTGAAATAGATTTTAATAATAGATTAATAACAATAATACATTTTTATAAAATAATGTCATTTAAGATTAGGTATTAAGACACTAGTCGCTTGCGAACCGGGAAGCGGAGTGGACAAAAATGGAGTCAATTTTGTTTTCCATCTTGTTCTAAAACACTCTAAGCAAAAAGTCAGTTCTACACACAGAAATCTAAATAATAATTACCTTATTATTTAGATTTCTGTGGTTCTACAACAAGTGAACATGCTATATTAGAGCCACCCTTTGACGCCACCTTTGCCTTGCTAAAAAAATAAATACAGTCGAATTAAGAATTCTTCTTTTTTTTTGAAGTCGCTAAAAAAATAATGGCTATGGTATTGCGCTCTTTCTATTACTCCAAGCCAAAAAAAAGAGAGGACAATATGAAAGACAAAACTATTCTAGTTAAGCGGTAGACGTCCGGATATAAAACGAAGCCACGCCACAAACAGCTAGGCTACCCATATTTCCCGTGAGATCAGAAAACAGTAATACAGAACATGAACGCATTATACAATTTTCACCGCGCCACGGCCGCTGCCCATCCAGGCCTGATGTTTAATTACTCACTTTTACCAATTAAATTCAATATACGACAAGGAATAAACGTCTTATATAAACGTCACTTAACTATATGTAACTATATGTGTGATTGTTGTGATAACTACCCTCATCCATTTATTTTAGATAGGTATATTTAGGTTGCTCACGTTATACCAAGCACAGATTCACTCCTGTATGGAGTACTGTTCGCACCTTTGGGATGGATCGGCTAAGTATCAGCTGGAGCCTCTGGAATCGATTGAGAGACGTGCCAAAAGGCTCATAGGAAATGACACTTGTGCGAAAAAGACTTCAAAGTCTTGAACATCGGCGCAAAATTGCTAGCTTATCGGTTCTTATCGGATACACTTCGGAGAGTGTGCAACTGATCTGCATGATCTAATACCACCTTGCCCTTTCTTCTATCGAACTTCTCATATCTCAAAAAAGCGACATCGTGTCATGGTTGATGTTCCAAAAAAACGAACGAAGAGATTTGACTCCACGTTTGTAATAAGAACGTCTAGATTGTGGAATGTTTTGCCTGAGTGGGTTTTCCCCGATAGTTACAATCTTGGTGTCTTCAAATCGAGAGTGAATCGGTATCTTCAATGTAAGCATATTCCATCGTCGCTTAAAATCAGGCGAGATGGCGGTCAAGTTAAAATATATAAAAAGAGAAAAGCACAGATACACCAAGATTGAAGATTGATAGAACCAAGAATCACCAAGATTGTAACCATCGGGAAAAAACGAATCAGGCAACGCATTCCACAGCCTAGATGTTCTTATCACAAGAGTAGAGTCAAATCACTTCGTTTGAGTCTTTGGAACGACTACCATGAAACGATGTACCTTTTTCTGGCTACAAGCAGTCCCAGATTGAAAAATGAACAAGGTGGTATTAGATACTCGTAATTGTGATAAGTCGCACTTTCTCCGAAGTGTATCTGATTAAAAACCGATAACAATTTTGCGGCCAATGTTCAAGACAGCAGATTGGGGCAGCGGCGACGCCGACATCGTAACGTGGAGATGTGGCCATATTTGGGCATTGTCTTGCCCTTGTCCTTGTAAAAAGAGGTTCCAAGTCCCAGCAGAGGGAACATTTAATGGGCTGCATATGCGGAAACACGCTCTATTAGGTATAGACCGCAGTAGTTAGATAGTTAAGTTTGCAGTGAAGCGAAACCAGTTTTAGTTCTAATTTAAAACGACCACACACGTACCCTATATCAGAAGGAAGTGACGTAGAAGCGGTAGGGAATAGAAATCAGCATTACTCTACACACGTACAAATCGGTCAGTACGATTCCGACCGTGCAACAAAGCGGTCGTTGATCAGAGCAAAGAGAATATAATTACTACGTAGAAGTCGGCACTCAGTACAAACTAACAAGAGCAGTTAACATGTCTGTTCAATACCAACCATATGGCAACGACTTTGTGGAAACGGTTATCTTCGTGAAAACAAGACGAGTACCAACCTAACAGATTATTGAAAGAGATAGAAGACATGGACCTGGTAAATTTCATACATTTATTTAAGTACTGGTAAGTTTCAGTTTCAATAGACTAAAAACTTTCAAAACTAGGGCATGTATTCCGGAATTCCGAAATCTTGGAGAAACTTTTTCGAAATCTCAATTTCGAAATTGAAACACTTTAATATCGTTACTCCAATGTCGGTACTTTGACCACTAACTTTTTTTAAACACAGCCATGATGTATAGATATACATACACACAATAAGTTATTAAAGATTCAATAAATAAATCATTCAGTGGAGTATTTCATTTGGCTTGAAAGTGACGAGCGCAGTGCAGTGCTAGGTAATGATTTGCCGCCCACTGTTGTAGAACATTAGAATGTTTTATTAATTTTAAAAATAAAAAGTATATATGTATATTAATAGATAAGTACCTGGGTCACCGAGCTTTGCTCGGTATAAATACTAAAAATACTTAGATACTCTAAGATTTTCTTAAAAAAAGAATACTTGAAAAAAAAGAGAAGCCGTCTGGATTCGAACCCGCAGCTATTAATTTGAGACCGCCACGAACGCCCGACTTCCCGTCTGAGCCAATTATGCTGTCGCGTCACGCGGCGAAATTTACCTTCGCATTCTAATGTCTAATGTGACGGTTTTTCATTGTCCAAAAACGCGCATAATATGCGTTTTTTTAAATGAAACCTAGTTAGATCGATTTATCGTCCCCGAAACCCCCTGCATACATAATTTCATGAAAATCGTTCGAGCCGTTTCCGAGATTCAGATTCTATATACAAGGTGTTGCAGAAAGGTGCAACAATATTCATTGTAGTTCATCTACATAACGTTTTGAATCATGTATGTGAAAATTAGACATGAAAGCTCAAATTTTTTTTCCATAAAAAAAAGATTTGTTTTGTTTGTTATTTTATTTAACATACCCCTAATGGCCTGATCTCGGCACGGATTTTTGTACGACGTCGTGGCGTCGGCAGTAAGGTCGTTTGTCAGCTGTACATGCGTTAAGGTTGAAGCTGGTGATTTGGTAGGAATTTTACGTCAAACTTTGACTCGAATTATCTCGTGATCTACTGTGCTGAAGGGAAAGAGACCTTCGGTGACGAAGTCTACATCAGTGTTAGAATTGACTGTCAAAATATTGTTGGGGGTAAATACACCACGTTGTATATATATTCTTGTATATATATATATATATATATTGCTCGTTAATTGCTCGTTTAATGGTATAAGATAATCAATTTTACTTTTCTGTACTATCCAAATATTTTTCCAGTTTCGGAGCTGTTCCGGAATTCCGATATTGGATATTTAGAATCGTGACTCAGTTCCGGAATTGATAATCTTCCGATATTACATACCCTAGTTACGCCCTACTCAGAACAAAAAACATAGGTGTTGCCATGGGACTTACTTCTGAGAAAAGGTTGAAGACATAATTAATTAACTTACATACGAAATCATTTGAGATGTTTTTTGAAGTGAAAACTTCTTATAGCGCACGTGCACAGACAGCATTTTCATGGGCTGTGAATGTAAATAAAATGAAGGAAATATAAAGATGACCTAAGTACCGTCTGGATCAGGGATGATCGATATTCATCGATGGTGATGGATCTCGAATTTATATTGCAGATAAAAGTAGTACTGGGTAGTGATTTAAACGCAATCCGAACGGCGCATAATCCTTGCCTTTGTCATTCTAAACAGATAAAACAAAGAACGAGATGTGAGATTCCGTGTCGGAGAGTTTAGAATCGGTACGCTCTGGTTTGATTTAATTTCTACAATAAAATAGACCTAACTTAAATAAATTTCAACGATTAAAAATAAAACATACCCACGCCTTTATTACAGAATTGGGTTACAATAAGAGAAAGACATGTAAGCACATGACTGCCACATAATAACACAGTGACACACAGCTATTGGTACCTACATGAAGAGTCAAAATCCAAAAAACCTAGTACCTACTGCACTGCGCTCGTCACCCAGAGATATGAGATGTTTTATCTCTATGCCCGGTAATTTTACTGGAAACATTGCCCTACAAACCGCAACATAGTAATGTTTGCACATTGCTGCTTAGCGGTAGAATAACCGACGAAGGTACTTCCCCAAAAAGTCTTACCACTGTCTTCTTAACACAAAAAGATACCTCCTGCCGTGCTACCTACCATACTCCTTAATGAAACCCACATGGAACAAAACACACCAACACGTATTTACAATAAAATTATACTCATTCGGGTCTTCTCCATGTTGTTAATTATTGTTTAATGATAAAAAAGTGTTTATTCATTTCAAGATAAATAAATAACTATAATTTTAAAAACCCGACTGAACAAAAACAGCTTTAAAAACATTATTTAATACAATGTACTATCTAAGGAGACACTTGAGTGATTGAGACAAATCTAACGATACCTTAATTGTCATCCAGCCGTTTGGAAGATAGGTGGGGGTAAAGAAATTTACAAACATATAAGAAACCATAACCCTTCATTCAGTCGGGTAATTAAAATAATATTTTGTGTACAATTTCGATTACTCGATCGTATATCGTACCATAGCCAAAAAGTCGTAGAAATACGATTTAAATCATACTGTTGGCAATTATTCGGTCTCATTTTTTGGAGACAGGGAATTGAGTAAAAGTGGGTGGGACCTGATAAATTTATCAGGTTCCACCCACTTTTTTATCAGGTCCCGCCCACTTTTACGTCATTTCTTCGCAACTTCCTCTGATAAAAGGATTCGTCTGTAGAGCCTGTTAGGTTTGTTATTAAGGCTCTGCATATATATATTTTTAATATAGAGTAACAAGACGAGCATGACATGTGCCTGAAAAGCAACATGCCTGCCCGTAACAGCACAATGACACGCAGCTATGTAGAGTCAAAATCAGTACCTAGCACCGCACTGCGCTCGTCACCCAGAGATACAAGGTGTTTTATCGCCATTATTATCCCTATCTTTTTTTTTAAATAAAGAGTGACGAGATGAGCAGTACATGTGCCTGATGGTAAGCAACATGCCAGCCACATAACAACACAGTGACACGCAGCTGTTGGAACATGAAGAGTCCAAATCATTACCTAGCACTGCACTGCGCTCGTCACCCAGAGGTCTAGGTTGTTATATATCTAAGCCTTGTAATTACTCTGGAAATATTATTCTTCAAACCGGAACACAGTAATGTTTGCACATTACTGCTTGGCGGTAGAATAACTGGCACAGGTGTGGTATTTCCCCAGGCGGACTCTGCTAAGAGTACTACCACTACCAAAATCTTTTATCCTTTATCTCTCGTATATAAGTATCTAACTTGTATTATCATCTTCCCCAGGCTTTGGCAGTATCGGCGCTAGCTCTGATGCTGTCAGCCATCGTTGGAGTCAAGAAACTGCACTCGCATGACGATCACGATGACCATCAGGTCATCTACGCTGGCCATCACGGTCACCACAGGAGGAGGCGAGGAGTCGACGTCACACCACTGCCGTATCAAGCTTGGTCGGAATACGCGAGGAGTACATAAGAATACTAGAAACACTAAAACAATTTTAAAAGGAATAAAAACGAGGGATTTTCAACTTTCATGTAAAAGTAATAAATTTACGCTTTAGATTTACGCTTCACTACCATGTCATCTAATGTTAATTTACAACGAAGAAGCGGCATCGTTTCATGGTTGATGTTCCAAAGACACGAACAAAGAGGTTTGACTCTACTTTTGTGATAAGAACGTCTCGAATGTGGAATGAGTTGCCTGAGTGGGTTTTTCCCGATGGTTATAATCTTGGTGTCTTCAAATCGAGAGTGAATCGGTTACTTCTAGGTAAGCACGCTCCATCTTAGACCCCATCGTCGCTTAACATCAGGCGAGATGGTGGTCAAGTGGAAACCTATAAATATTAAAAAAAAAAAGCTAAGTTCTTTGAAACATGTGAATCAAGTTTTACTTGGAAATAGAAAATTACATTTCTTAGTAAAATAATATATTTTCTGTAGATCGATTCTGGTTCAATGGAAATTGACTCTATCAAGGTATCTTAGAGACATGAATTAAGGCCGGGTCACACAAAGGCGATCCGATAGCGATAGCGATCCGAGAAGGGATTTTTGTAATGTTCGAATTTGTATGCAACCTGACACACAACAAGCGGGCGCGTTCCCATACTCGGTATCGGATCACTATCGCTATCCGATCGCTATCGGATCGCTATCGCTATCGGACGCTATCGCTATCGGATCGCTATCGCTATCGGATCGCCTCTGTGTGACCCGGCTTTGTTAGTTTCCACGTGACGTCAATATCGCGTTACAGTATGATATGATACGCGATAGCTCTTGTTTATAAATGCGTAGTACAACATTTTCGGCAGCGTAGACTCATTTAGTCTGTATTATCTATTCTATGCTATCTTCTCATTGTTAGAAAATCTCACAATAATTTCTTTTGAAAACTGTTAATGTTTGAAAGATTTCTTTGTACCTACTATTTGTGTTTCCGAGCACAGAAAATTGGTACCGGGAAGTATTTGGCAATGTAACAAAAAACGAAGGTTTCAATGGCTGTATTTTTCTTTGAAGACTAAGTTTGCGTGTAAGATGGGTTTAGTTTTGGTATTTGCTGATATCTTTTTCGGAATTTTGCTTAACGTATTCAGAAAAAAAAAATTAAACTACAGACCTACTAGGTGGCAGTACTGGGTCTTAAGTTCTAAATAGTCAATAGGTCCCAATACTTATTTAATTCATTTTATTTATAAAAAAACATACATTTCTCAGTATTACATAGTATTGGAACTTACCTATGTATTTATTACTAACGCTAAATTTTTTCGGATGTTATTTTAAACGACTTAATTTTGAAGACTTTGAAAACATACATACAAATAAAAATAAAACTTTTGACCACAGATTACAGAAATAAAACGCTTTTGACAGAGTTAAAGATTATAATTGCAAAAAAAAAACTTGAGTCAATATTCATTTTTCTTTTCATCTTGCAAGAAAATTGTATAAAATAATTTTCTTGTTCTTACATTATCTCTAAGACTAAGTAATCAAAGTTTTCTATTAAGTTCTTATCCAATATAGATTAAATGGTACCAACTAATTTCGATATCAAGCAAACGAAATGCTAGCCCATCAATTTGTAACTTATTAGAACAAGCGGCTAGACCAAACATAATGAGATTATAAAGCAGTTTTAATATATTTGGAAAGCATTTTTTCTAGCCAATTACTTAGCGAACAGTCTACAAATATTTTAATAGGCAATATGGATTGCTAAGTCTAGGGGCCCATTGTTAAAATAAAGATAAGAATCGGCAGATTCACATTATTCGTTTTTCGTTACATTTCTGTTAATTTATTTGTAAATATACTTTTTGTAATCATAATTTATGGAAAGTTTGTCGTAATAATTTATTTTTCTTATTTATTAAAATAGTTGATTTTCATAAATTGTTGTATTATTCTGATGCTACCATAAACAAACCCACTGTATGATCCCATTGCCCAGTTCTAGCATTCTCTTACAAGGAGAGAGTGAAGGTCTAAGGCTGAGACTCCACCAAAGCGGCGATGTGAGCGGAGACTAGATGTTTTTAACTACTAATAGAATTTCGTTATTCACACATCTCGGTCCGCTCAGCTTCAATGAACACAACTAAGCGCAGATGTTTATATTTGTATAGCGATGAAAGCGGAGATGTGAGCTGTGGCTCGCCAACGCGCAGCGGAGACGCGAAATGTACGCAGGCGACGAAGCGCGTAATTTCGAAATAACCTCTTGAATTGTCTACTCCGGTTCGATCCGTTGTTTCGTTCGTTTAAATGTTCTAAGCCTAATCTAATTAGAGTCATTAAACATTTAAACGTCAAACAATGTTCGATCGGACGAAACGAAGTAGAACCGGAGTTAGAACACAAGTCACAAGTTTATTTCGAAATTACGTTTTTTGTAGAAAGAGAGAAGACGTCCAGCTTCGCTGGAGTCACCCGAGCTGAAAAACATGTCATCTCGTCTCCGCTTCAGACATAATATCTCCGCTTTGGTGGAGGAGTCTCAGTCTTAATCCACCTCGAAAATAGCTGTATCTATAGCATTTAAAGCCGCAGGTGACTACAAATTTATATGTAGATAGCTACATGAAAAAATACTCAGAAGTGCAAGCGAGAATTGAATCTACGACTGCATGGGTGAGTGATAGCGGGGTCTGAAGACAAATAACATCAGTGGTCGCTCGTCGTCGAGTTAAAACTTTTTAATTGGAGCTCAGTTTATTTTGGATGGTCCATGATATCAACTAATATTAATAGACCTGCGAATCAAGAGAGTGGTAGTGGACTCAGAGTTCAATTTATATCAGTGAATCAGTGGTAACTTCATCGTCGAGTAACAACTCTTGAAATCGGATCACAATTTACTTAGGACATTTTGTGATATTGACTACTTAATCTAAAGAGTGATAATGGGCTCATAAGTCAATTTATATCCGTGGTCAATTCGTCTTCAAGTCGAGTTATGACTTTTTAAGCAGTGCTCAGCCTATTTTGGATGGCTCGTGATATTAACCCGTTTTCAACAGCAAATGAAGACAAATTTTTATTTTTATTGAACACTAGTTTATAGTAACAAATATAAATTGACCGCCGAACTTGTAACAACAGTAAGACACTTCAGGATCATCACCAGGAACTGTTCAAAGGAATAATTATGATTCAAGCACAAGTGAGAGGGGAGGGTCAAGCAGATTACCCACATGATGGTGAGACCGCATAAAAGAGTGTGACCGAGTGTGACATGGTTTCTTCTAACCTTCTAAGTAAACACGCTCCATCTTAGAACGCATCGTCACGTTACATCAGAAAACAAAAAGATGTAAACGTTGTAAACGTTTTAAGGTTTTTAAAGGTGTAAACGTTTTAAGGTTTTTAAAGATAACGTTTAAATGTTTCTTGTTGAGGATCGTAGGAGAAACTTTAGAAACTCTAGAAAGGAACTAAGTACCTACACATAGTATTGTTCATTCACAGTGTTCCATGTGTAAACTACCGATCTCACAATGCTCCTCCATGTTTATCGACTTCTCGTATGACGAAACATATTGATTTGGAAGACTGTATTTTTTTTAACATAGATAGTAATGGATGTCTTGAATACATTGCGATTGGGATAGTTAATGACATGTCATTCGCTTTTCACGTCGTGAATATTCTAGATATCAATTCCTGGTTCACACCTCCTCGCGGTCCCCCTCGGTAACTGTGGTGAGTGACGCAACAAACAACTTCTACCGAGTTGTATGTCGCGTCACTGACCCAGGCTAACGTGACAGGAAGAAAACACTCGCCAAGACGCACTGGCCAGCGTGGCGTTTTATGGCTAAACCCTCTCTTATGAACGTGCCAATAGAACCTCGGCCCTCAGTCCCCAGCGGCCCCGCTAGTCCGGACTCCGGCAGCGGTCCTGGTAACGGTGGGGCAGAGGGTGCTAAGAATCCCTGGAAGAGATCCGGCTGCCACAACACGACGACCCTAACCCTGGCGTGTTACAACGCCAGGACGTTGCGAACGGACGACCGATTACAGGCTTTGCTTTACGAATTGGAATCTGTCAAATGGGGCATAATAGGTTTATCAGAGATAAAGCGACGTGGAGAGAATATATATGATTTGGCTTAATTCTGGTGACCTATTTTATTACAACGGACCTGAAAACATCACCTATGGAGGCATTGGGTTTCTTGTAAGGAAAGAGATAGTACCAAATATCCAGAACTTGAAGAGTATATCCACAAGAGTTTGTTGTATGATCTTGAAACTTAACAAACGATACTCATTAAAAAATATCCAAGTTTACGCTCCAACGTCATCTAGAGCTAAAACGAATGCCAATGAAGTAGAGGAACTTTACGACGATATAGAAAAAGCCCTTGACGATACACCATGTCATTTCACCACCATAATTGGCGATTTCAACGCAAAAATCGGCCCACCACTATCAACAGAAAAATCAATCGGCAGGTTTGGATTAGGAACGCGAAACGATAACGGACAAACCCTAGTCAACTTTCTTGAAAAGAGACATCTTTTTGCTATGAATACATTTTTCCAAAAGCGACCGTCAAGAAAGTGGACATGGGTTAGTCCTGACGGAAAGGTTAAGAATGAAATTGAATTCATTATCAGTTCACACAAATATGTCGTGCAAGATGTTTCAGTGCTTGGACGATTTAGAACAGGTAGCGATCATAGAATGATCAGAACAACACTCAAATTCTCCTTGAGGAAAGAAAGAACTAAGATGATATCAAGAAAACAGCGACGATACGAAGCACAAGAACTGGCTATGCTTGATGATTCATTTCAAATCCAACTGAAAAATAAATTTGAATGTCTCGATGAGTCTAATTTAGATGTAGACCAAATTAATCAAAATTTATGTGATATTCTACTAGACACAACCAAAACTCATTTAGGCCGCGTGAACAAAAAAAGGAACAGATTTTCGACAGAAACAATAAAACTAATAGAAGAACGAAGAAATATGAAACAAAATACATCATTAGATCATAAATTGATTCTAGCAACAAATAAAAAGATAAATAAATCTATTAAAAAATATTTGAGAAGATACAGTGCAGATACAATTATCAAAACTATAGAGAAATTTAGAGGACCAAAGGTATTTCAAAGAAAGCTCAGCACTGGCCAAAATCAAATATTAAAGCTTAAAAACGAAAATCAAGATATAATAACAGACCGACAGGAAATTTTAAAAGTGGTTGAGGACTTTTATACAAACCTATATACATCACAAATAGCTTGCGCTTCCTCCTCTCAAGATAATCCTAGACCTAAAGAGTACCGTGACACCGAACAACTACCTACCAAAAATTATACCAAGTGAAATACGAAAAGCTCTCGTACAAATGAAAAGTGAGAGAACACCGGGGCAAGATGGTATAACTGTAGAGATGCTCCGAGCAGGTGGCGAACCAGTTCTAAAAATATTATCAAAACTTTTTAATGAAGTAATGATTACATGCCACGCGCCTGAATATTGGAAAAATGCCATTGTTACCATTATACACAAGAAAGGGGACACCGCAAAATTAAGTAACTATCGACCTATTAGTCTCCTTTCACAAATATACAAACTGTTTGCAAAGGTCCTATGTAACAGAATTAGTCGTCAGCTTGATGAATGTCAACCTATCGAACAGGCCGGTTTTAGGAGCGGTTTCTCCACTGTTGACCATATACATACGGTAAAACAACTTATGGAGAAGAGTCAGGAGTTTAACCGTCCTTTGTGTATGGCCTTTGTCGACTACGAAAAGGCATTCGACACTGTCGAGCACTGGGCGGTGTTTGACTCACTGGGGTATTGTTCCATCGACGTTCGATATGTGGATTTGCTCCGAGAATTGTATGCTTTAGCAACGATGCAAGTAAAACGGCATGACATGACAAACCTTATTTCGATCCAGAGGGGGGTGAGGCAGGGAGACACCATTTCACCCAAGCTTTTTACAGCGGTCTTACAAGACATCTTAAAACTGCTTCCATGGGATTCATGTGGTATTAAGATCAATGGTGTTTATTTGTCTCACCTTAGGTTTGCAGATGACCTTGTAGTTTTTGCTGAAAATTTAGACGATCTCCAGAACATGATCCAACAACTTTCGGATGTTTCTTTAACAGTAGGCTTAAAGATGAATATGGCCAAGACCAAGGTGATGTCGAACGTTTCTGGAAACTCAAACACAATTACGGTTGGGAATGAGAGCCTAGAGATGGTCGATAGTTACGTCTATCTTGGTCATACCTTGTCTTTTGGTATAGAACATCAAAAAAAGGAGATCTCTAGACGTATACCGCTTGGATGGGTAGCGTTTCGAAAACTGGCGGACATTCTTACATCCCGACATATACCACAGTGTCTGAAAACACGTCTTTTTAACCAATGCATTCTGCCCACCATGACATATGGTGCTGAGACGTGGACGCTCACACACGAAGCTATGTATAAGATCAGGGTAGCACAGAGAGCCATGGAAAGGTCCATGCTCGGCATCAAACTACAAGATCGAGTTCGAAACACTGAAATCCGACGAAGAACCAAAGTTCAGGACGTCGGAAAAGCAGTGACAAAGTTAAAATGGAGTTGGGCAGGGCATATTATTAGACGGTGTGAAGACAGGTGGACCAAAACTGTCACAGAATGGTGGCCGAGGCAGGGAATGCGGAGCGTTGGACGTCCACCAGCAAGATGGGTCGACGATATAGTAAATATCGCGGGTCGAACCTGGACTCGATTGGCACAGGACCGAGGCAGATGGCAAAGTAAGAGAGAGGCCTATACCCAGCAGTGGGATAGAGAAGGCTGTGGATGATGATGATGATGAGATAGGTTTACACTTGACCGCCATCTCGCCTGATGTTAAGCGACGATGCGATCTACGATGGAACGTGCTTGCCTAGAAGAAACCGATTCATTCTCGATTTGAAGACACGAAGATTGTAACTATCGGGAAAAACCCACTCAGGCAACGCATTCCACAAGGTTGTGGAAGACGTTCTTATCACAAACGTGGAGTCAAATCTCTTCGTTCGTGTTTTTGGAACATCAACCATGAAACGATGTCGCTTTTTTGAGATACGAGAATTCCAATAGAAGAAAGGGCAAGGTGGTATTAGATCATGCAGATCAGTTGCACACTCTCCGAAGTGTATCCGATAAAAAACCCGATAAGTTCACTTCACTGTCTGCCTTAAGGGACTTCATTAAAAATATAAGATAACTTTTCCAGAATAGGCCCTACGTATTTCAGGGATAGCGAAAAGATAAATTTAGGTAGATATTCCAAGTTTTGAAGTCTAGACACGACAAAGCCAAGTGAAAATTACCAATAAACTTAGCGAAACTTTTGTCAACTCCCACGCGATACTGTCAAGGACTATACTTCTTATAGATAAACATCTTCTTTCCTTCATAAAGACTGAAACTTTCCTACCCAAATAATAACTTTCTCGACCTAAATTACTTTTGTTTCTGTAGGAGTTTGCAATACGTAAATATTTAATTTGAGTAGTACCCACATACAGACTCTTCTGGTAGGGATATTCTTCATAATTATATTAATCGATGTTATCTTATATCTTTAAACGAGCAATTCTTGTACCTATATAAATATGTATGTATATATATATATATATATAAATGTGAATCTCGGAAACGGCTCGACGGATTTTCATGAAATTATGTATGCAGGGGATTTCCGGGACGATAAATCGATCTAACTAGGTCTTATTTAAAAAAAACGCATATTATGCGCGTTTTTAGACAATGAAAAACTGTCACATTAGACATTAGAATGTGAAGGTAAATTTCACCACATGACGCGACAGCATAATTAGCTCAGACGGGAAGTCGGGCGCTCATAGCGGTCACGAATTAGTAGCTCCGGGTTCGTATCCAGACAGGTTCTCTTTTTTTTTCAATTCGTTTTTTTTAAGAAATTCTATTTCTTGGAGTCTTTTATCTGTAGGTATCTAAGTATATTTAGTATTTAAACAGAGCAAAGCTCGGTCACCCAGGTACTGTTGTTTATTTATTAAGTATTGACATAATTACAAAGTATGGGTATGGGTGACCGAGCTTTGCTCGGTTTAAATACTAAAAATACTTAGACATCTACAGATAAAAGGCTACCTACAAGTAACAGATTTTCTTAAAAAAAAAGAAAATTTTAGAAAAAAGAGAAGCCGTCTGGATTCGAACCCGGAGCTACTAATTCGTGACCGCCACTTCCCGTCTGAGCTATTGATGCTATTGATTAAGCTATTGATGCTGTCGCGCCACGCGGCGAAATTTACCTTCGCATTCTAATGTCTAATGCACAGAAATCTAAATAATATTATTATTTAGATTTCTGTGGTCTAATGTGACAGTTTTTCATTGCCTAAAAAAGCGCCGTTTCCGAAATTCAGATTATATAATAGCTGAACCCGCTACTTCGTTCGCGTACGTTGATCTTACGACGTTATT
The DNA here is from genome assembly GCA_963693475.1 of Ectropis crepuscularia. NCBI lineage: Eukaryota > Metazoa > Arthropoda > Insecta > Lepidoptera > Geometridae > Ectropis > Ectropis crepuscularia. Next base: position 14,933,715 of record OY856361.1, on the reverse strand, counting down.
AGTACATTAGTAAGTACTTACGTAAAAATATTTGGATGGGTGGCCATTACACAAACCGAGTGAATTTGTTTTTCCACACAAAAATATATTTCGAGTTTAGCAACTTCATATTTTATATTTTAAGCAACATCAAACATACTCGTAGTAAGGTTGTGGAGTATCGAACATAGCCGCAGTGTTAAGTTTGTAGGATTTTTATAGGATACATTACGAAGAGTCTGTAGCTGATGTGCGTGATCTGATACTTACCCACTTATACATTTATACAGGATGATAGCCTAAGTAGGTGATAGACTTATTAGAGTACCTACGATCCCAGAGCTGCCAGACGTCACCTATTTTCTGATGAATGAAATGTGGACGATTGAGTAGAGTTAGTAAGTACTAAGAACACATGCTTACTCGCTAACTTGCTTAGACGGCCAACTTTGAGATATGGGGTAATGAAGGTACATACAAACATTACTTACTTCACGTATTTTCTAATAAGTGATTTTCACGTATGTTGTAGGCAATATCCTTAAAAACAAGGTCCCAATATTATACTGCCAGACACTTTCCGTCGGCCGTTTTGCTTAACAACTCCAAAATAATAATTTAACTTTACTTAAATTCTCATACTTACTCCATTTTTAAATATGTTCGTCAGACAACTATATTTTAAAGCTTTTTCCAATAAGACAGACCAATCTAAGGGGTCAATCATCCCCTAAACTCAATGTTCATGTGTGCTTGTATGTATGCGACAAAAAACTGTTTATTTAGTTTGCTCTATAGATAAAAATTCTTCTGTGTCACACTGGTGTGACAAAATGGTGTGACAGGGAAGCATATTGTGAATTGTGTGAATGGGGAATTGTGTGATGAATTCAAATGTTTGCACTGAGTCTGGGTGTTTTATGTATAATAAGTATGTATTTAAAACTATATAAGTATTATATCAGCTATCTGGCCGCCATCATACAAGCTTTGCTTAGTTTGGGGTCAGATGGTGTTGTGTGTGAATTGTCCACCAATATTTATTTATTATTTATTTATTTATTATACCCCATAATATTATAGAGACATCTAGCCATCACCCTAATAATTCAGTGCTAGCCATTTACCAAGGCTCCAAGCCAAAATCTTAAATTGTGAAAATACTAAAGCTGAGAAACCCTGAATAGTGATACCTATGTCATGCAGGCAGTGGAGCGTGGCAGTGGAGCGTAAGTATGAAGATTTTTAAGCCTAATATTCGGCTGTCCCAAAAAGAAACATAGTAAATGCCAAAAACATTTTTTTACAGTAGAGCGAAAAAACACATTTTCGACATGCCGTTCGAGGTTTCATGGTATTCAGCAAAATTAATTATTGTTTATTATAGATAAGATGATTGCCTGTCATCATCATCATCAACAGCCCACTAAACGTTCCCACTGCTGGGACTCTGGGCCTTCTCTCGCAAGGAGAGAGTTAAGGCCATAATCCACCACGCTGGCCCAGTGCGGGTTGGTGGATGACACATGACTTCGAAAGATTCTAGGTACATGTCGGTTTCCTCACGATGTTTTCCTTCACCGTTTTAAGTTAGCGGCATTACGCACATGACTTCGAAAAGACAGTGGTGCGCGTGGGGTTTGAACCCGGGGTCTCCGGATCGGCAGTCGCCGTTCTCCCGACTAGACCAGCCGTAACTTATGTACCTATGTTTTCATATTTAAAGATCATTTTAATGTCTCTGTGCATGTTTTATGAGACTTACTAACTTAAAAATGGTTATTTTACCCTATCTGACCCTTAACTACCAACAATAAACACAGTATAGATAGATAGATACTCTTTATTGTACACACCATAAACAAACAAAAAACACTTATACAGGAGAGAATAATAATAAGACTAGTGTTACAAGCGGCGGCCTTATCGCTAAAAGCGATCTCTTCCAGGCAACCTTAGGATGGAGTATGTCCCTTACCAGGTTTTTAATTAGGTTCTCAAAACAAGTTTTGCATATTTAATGGCACGGATCTTTGCATATGTAGTGTAAAAACATAGTAAACATCATTATTAAACATAACAAAACAACAATAAGTAAATATCAGATGTATTCGTTGATACTGGCACTATTTGACGATCAAACTCAGAAATATAATGCTCCGCGATTTTAATTGGTCCTTCATAAATGGCAATAAAGTCAGCAGTGTTGGAGTTATTTCATGTATTTGCTTGAAAAGTTGTTGCATTTTCTGCAGCTGAAGGTTTTCATTGGATGGGAAGTAGCTTACTAAAATTGAAACTTTGAAATTGATTATCGGAAGCGTATGTTCCAAAAATAATCTCTGTAATAAAATTTAGAGCAACAAATACTAATAACTACAATAGTTATTTGTTGTACAAGAGTGCAAAGTGGCTTTTTAACCGCGTGCTCAATTTTGATGACCGAGCAAGCGAAGGATTCTAAAGTTGAATCACGAGCGTAGCGAGGGATTCAAAAATTAGAATCCTGAGCGTAGCAAGGGAACCAAAAGGGCACAAGGTGAAAAATCTTTGCACTCGAGTGTAACACGTAATTTTTCATCCCCCCCTAGCGAGGAAATTACTAAACGCTTTGCGCATTTTCAGTTTCAGTCAATTCTGTTGGCGTTAAATAAACTTCTTGGTCGCTAGAATCACTTATTATTATGGTATTTCGGTTTTTCACTTGTATTCAATTTTATAAGTTTTAAACTTAAGTTTATTTAGCCATGGTTTTAACGTGACGTGAAAATATGGAGAGTTGACCGATTGAGGTAAGGAGTTTCATATGTGTACATGAAAAAGTGTCCGCCCAAATGCATTAAATTATAGTAGCGCTAAATTTGCATCAAGGTACATTTTAAAGGAAATTAATAAACGTACCATTCAGAATTCATGAAAGAAAAATATTGGCAGTCATAGGCACTGCCGATAGAAGTGGTAACTTATAACTCAGAATTTGATTTTTACTTTGGAAACTACGCGTGGGAAACCGCTAGATCTAGAGAACCATTTCTAGATGGCCATTGGCTATGGTCCCGAGTTTACCCAAAGATTTCTTATCATTCCCGAGCGTGACGCTAGAATTAAATTGACAGCCCATGAAAAATCTGTCTTTGGCGCGCCAAACAAAGTTTTGACTTCAAAATATATTGTACCTACATGTTTTCTCAAAATAGTAATTATTTATTTGATGTTATATTTACTACATTATTTTGTACTGCACAAGTAGTTGAAATTATCTATTATTTTAGTAGTCAATAATATTTAATTATATAACTCGGCATACTTCAATTCGATTACAATTGATTCATTCATAGCATTTCAAAATGTTTTGCCATTTGAAATAACATTCTTTACCTCTATCCTCCATACGTGAAAAGAAAATTGCGCGCAAAGCATTTAAAAAAAAGTACACCAAAGAGGTTCCGAGTATGAGTTTTTAACAAATTAAAAATAAATGTATGATGAATTCGGCACCAAGGAGGTAGAAATAAATAGGTTAAATTATGTTTTGAATTCAAAACCTCAGTACACACGATGTTCTAAATTCAAATTTACTTTAACCTCTAGAGGGTAAAAACGACTTTTGCGCCCTGATATCGAGGAGCAAAAGTACTCTTTCCGAGCTGGTGGGATGAAAAAATCTTTATTGCTGTTTGCAGGTCAGACAAAACATTAAAAAAAAATTACCCATACAAACTGGCCTCTTCGAGAGGCATGCAATATATCTGGGAAAATAATTTGTATTGGTCTGAATTTATACAATGATAAAAATATGTTTAGTCAACTGATAAAAGTATTCTTCTTCTTATTTTCATTTCTTATTTTCATTTCTAGCTTTTAATCGGTTGTGTTGTATTAAATCTCATCTGATTCTATTAATTTCTGTACTCTATTCGATTGTGCTATATTTATAAGTGAGATATGTTCGGTGAGCACAACTACGCCAACGTCTAGTGTTTCAGCAGGATGTTGTTTTGGAGTAGGATTATGGGGACCGTGTCGCCTCCGTCCGTGGGGAAGTACCTCTATACAGAAACCCCCACACGTGGTCCCTGGGTGGTGCAAATCAGGTGACAAATTACCGGTGGTAGGCTTCTGCCGTGGCTGGTGACCACCCACCTGACTGAGTCGTGCCGCCAAGCGGCCTAGCCGTGTTCCGGCATGTAGTCTGGTGACGCCATTAGGGAAAACGGGTCAGAACAGTTGCTGCATAACTGCAAGACCGGATAGTCACACACCAAAACTTTTCATCGGGTAGCTGGTCATGGAGGGTAGCGGGATCCGAGGCACGGTTGCCGCGACCGACCGCAGATAGTTGGGGGCCCAAGTAGTGAGCTAGCCACTCATGAAAGGCTGCCCCGCCATCTAGCAAAAAATCCCGGGATGCGCTATCCTGCCGGTTGGCGACCGGATGACAAGGCCAGATAGACATCCCCGGGGGGGCTCGGGCGTCCCCGCAGTCTCTAGACTAGTTTCCCATTGGTGTATTTGTCTTGTGTGTTGTGGCCGTTGGTTGGCAGTGTGCAGCCTCGTTCTACTTCCGTTTTCCCACCGCAACTCACTCTCAAAAATCATGAAAAGCAGAATAAATAGAAACAAAGTAAAACAGCGGCTGCACTCCTTGTCTCTCAAAGTGCACCTCACTAATATTCGAGGTCTGCACTCTAATATCACCCCAGTCCACCATCACCTTGAGACTGAGCAGCCGTCACTCTTGTTTCTTACGGAGACGCAGATAGGTTGTCCGTCGGACGTGGCGTACCTAACCTATCCAGGGTACACCTTGGAGCACAACTTCAAGCCGCGTGCTGGAGTGTGCCTGTACGCCCGTGACGATATCTGCTGTCGGCGTCTCCGTAATCTTGAGGACACCAGGTTCTCTGTTCTATGGGCGCTGATAGACACAGGCATCGACAAAATTGTCTATGCCTGTGTCTATCGGTCGCACAGTGGAGATCAGGAGGCTACTTGGCTCACTGATTATTTAAGTGAGGCAGCGGACGCGGCTCAGCAGAGGTACCCATCAGCCCAATTAGTGTTACTGGGGGATTTCAACGGCCACCATAAGGATTGGCTGTTCCCATACCGGGACACTGACCATGCTGGGCTGGAAACGAGAAAGCTTGCTTTATCGTTAGACCTAACCCAGCTGGTCCAAGAGGCGACACGGGTACCAGACGTTGAGTCGCATACTCCCTATTGTTTAGACCTTCTGCTGACAACTGATCCAGACCGATACTCCGTGGCGGTATCTTCGCCGTTAGGCAGCTCCGACCACTGTCTGGTGAAGTCAGTATCCGTTTACCATCCGCCCGATCTCAGCCCCAAAGGCAGCCGGCGGCTATGGAGATACAAGTCAGCAGATTGGGACGAGATGCGCTCTTTCTTTGCATCTTACCCATGGCAGCCACTGTGCTTCTCTTCTGGTGACCCGTCAGCCTGCGCGGATGCTGTGACTGATGTAATACGTACGGCTATGGAATATTTCATTCCATACTCTGACGTTTCATTATCCAGCAAAGCTCGCCCATGGTTCGGTTCTCAATGTAAAAGTGCTGAAGCATTTAAACATGAGGCCTACCTAGCCTGGGTTGATGCTCGACAGCGTAAGGCAAGGGACACACACCGAAAAAAGAAAGCGTTTAACAGGGCTGCTAAGGCATGCAAAAGGGTTCTTCAGAGAGCTAGATTTGACCACATTAGTCGAATAGGGAACAAACTAGCTTCGTACCCTGCGGGCAGCAAAGCGTTTTGGTCCCTAGCTAAATCGGTCGAATCGAACTTCTGCCGCTCTTCACTGCCTCCAATGCTGAAACCTGATGGGGCGCTGGCTCACACCGCAGCGGAGAAAGCAAACTTGTTTGCATCTCAGTTTGCGGAATCTTCGCGTCTAGATGCTGGTAGTGCAACACCTCCTACTCCACCGGGCAGTCCGACCTTGATGCCGGAAATACATATTCGCCAAATGGAGGTTCGTAAAGTGCTACGCAATCTAGATGTGAACAAAGCCAGTGGCCCTGACGGAATTCCTGCCGTAGTATTGAAGGCTTGTGCACCTGAGTTGTCTCCTGTACTGACGCACCTGTTTAGGCTCTCTCTTCATATTGGTAATGTACCAAAATCGTGGAAGCTTGCTAACGTGCAGCCTGTGCCCAAAAAGGGTAGTCGTGCTGACCCTGCCAACTACAGGCCCATCTCGGTCACGTCCATACTCTGCAAGACTATGGAACGTGTCTTAAACCACAGGCTCCTGACGTACCTAGAATCTAACGACCTTCTCAGTGACCAGCAATACGGGTTTCGCCGAAAACGGTCTACTGGGGATATTCTAGCGTATGTCACACACATCTGGAGTGAAGCTATCGAGAAACACGGGGAAGCACTTGCAGTCTCCCTGGATATCTCGAAGGCATTCGACAGGGTTTGGCATGATGGCCTTATTAGCAAGCTTTCTACTTATGGTCTGTCTTCAAGGTTTATTGCGTGGATATCGGACTTTTTGAGGGATCGATCCTTACGAGTTGTCATTGATGGCTGCTCGTCGGATCAAATGGCTATCAATGCCGGTGTCCCTCAAGGGTCAGTACTCTCTACGACGCTTTTTCTGCTACATATCAACGATCTGTTGAAGCCCGGTATCTTTGGGTACGCGGATGATAGCACCGTTGTAGAGAGTTACATATCTAGCGCGAGAGCCAGTGGACAGCAAACGGAGGTATTGAGAGAGAGTATGATCGAGCGTTTGAACTTGGCCCTTGAGGCAGTATCTGAATGGGGCGAAACCAATTTGGCCAAGTTTAACGAGGGAAAAACGCAGGCGTGTCTGTTCTCCGCAAAAAGGAGTCAATTTTTACAGACTCCTACTTTTCGAGGTGTATCCGTGCCGGTTACTGATCATCTTGAACTTTTGGGCGTTACCCTGACATCCACGCTCAACTTTGGCTCGTATATCGAGTCCAAGGCTAAATTAGCTGCCAAAAAACTAGGTGTCCTGTCGAAGGTGCGAAAGTACTTCAAACCTGAACAATTGCTTTTGTTATACAAAGCACAGATTCGCTCCTGTATGGAGTACTGTTCGCACCTTTGGGATGGGTCAGCTAAGTATCAGCTTGAGGCTCTGGAATCGATCGAAAGGCGTGCCAAAAGGCTCATAGGCAAAAACACTCTAGTGCGGAAAAGACTTCAAAGTCTTGAACATCGCCGCAAAATTGCTAGCTTATCGGTTTTTTATCGGATACACTTCGGAGAGTGTGCAGCTGATCTGCATGATCTAATTCCACCTTGCCCTTTTTTCTATCGGACTTCTCGTAGCTCGAAGAGGTGGCACCGGTTCATGGTTGATGTTCCAAAGACACGAACGAAGAGATTTGACTCTACTTTTGTGATAAGAACGTCTAGGCTGTGGAATGAGTTGCCTGAGTGGGTTTTTCCTGATAGTTATAATCTTGGTGTCTTCAAATCGAGAGTGAATCGGTTTCTTCTAGGTAAACACGCTCCATCGTAGACCGCAACGTCGCTTTACATCAGGCGAGATGGCGGTCAAGTGTAAACCTATAAAAGTTAAAAAAAAAAAAAAAAAAAAAGGATGAGTATGCAATTGGAATCCCAGGTCTTGCAGTAGCAAGACATGCTGTTGATCCATGTGTGCAATGTCAAAGAATGTCAATGACAACCCATACAGAGTCGTTACAATTACTTTCCACTTCAATTAATCTTCAATGCCTTGTTCTGCAGGTTCGATAAAGTTAATAGTGTTAATTCTTTCACTCAGACTGAAAATATCGTTTCTCTGTATTCTGGGCAATTTCTACGGCCAACGAAGCATTCAAAATCTTTCTACTTTGACTTATATTATAACAAAACAATCACACTGCATCTGCAGTTTCCCGCCAAAATTAAAGTACTAAGGACGTTTCAAACGTTGACGAACGTGTGCTATACTGTATATTATAATATAGTTAAAGCTATTCATTTTTAACTATAATCCTCAAAATAATAACCTAGTAAGTATCAATAAAATTCTTTATGGATTGTGGATTATGGCCTTAACTCTCTCCTTGCGAGAGAAGGCCCCGAGTCCCAGCAGTGGGAACGTTTAGTGGGCTGTTGATGATGATGATGATGAAGTCTCAATTACCAACAAAAAACACAGTAAGTAAATGTGACTTGCTGTTATTTTTTTATTTCAAAAACTATATCCTCTTTTTAAAAAGTGTCTTTGGATATTGTAGGTAATTGCTTTGTTAGTAGCGTAGTGTAAAAATCTTAATTTTGAGAACAATGTCGCTTACTGTGTTTATTTTTGGGACAGCCGTATTGTCAACTTCGAATTTTACGTACCGAACTAAAGTTAATTTTGCGCCTACAAAATTAATATAGCAATTCACGCAGGTAGGATGTAACTTACTTTGCTGACATTTTTTTTTAGGAGCTTTGCAGAGGGAAACACTTTTAACAGTGTAGAAGTCTAGAAGTAGTGTCATAGTCATAAGTTTGTGTATGCTTTATTTACTATTGTTATGTTATTTGCTATAATATAGAATCTATATAATACGAACTACCGCAGCTTTAGTCAAACTTGTATACCCTGGAACAGTACCTACTTATATCTAATTTTGACCTTAGCTGAACGCCTATGTTGCCGTGTGATCTTTTTGTGATGAGTGAACAACGAAGTATAATGATGTACTTAGGTAAGTATTTACCAAATAACTGAGTCCGTCTTAGAAATACCACACCTTTGCCTGTTATTCTACCGCCATGCGAACGTCACTGTGCTCCGGTTGGTAAAATGAAAGTAAATTGTTAAAAATATTGGTTTTGCTCTGCGATTTTATGCACGTATTATACTTATAAAACCTTCCAGTTGAATCACTATCTACTAAAGAACCCGCATCAAAATCTGTTTTGTAGTTTTAAAAATCTAAGCGTACATAGGGACAGACAGACGCGGGAAGTGAGTGACTTTGTTTTGTACTATGTAGTGACATAGAATGGTAGTGACTGAAATAAAAGACAGCAGTATTAACTAAATACAATATACCTAAGTTCATTTATTTATAGATTGAGTGACTGGGGGGGAAGCTCTACAGTTACTGGTTATTTTTTCGGTCGGCCTGCGCCACCGAAGCACAGATGAGAAAATAGACCGAAGCCCACCGCTGCTGCAACTTTTTGACTCTTCCTTCGTGCTGCCACGACTCGACTCGCCTCCCTATGCCCGAGCTACACGAAGCTAGTTTCTCAAGCTAGATTAGCTAGTGTTAGTAAACCTCGTACCCAGTACCTCGAGCTTCGAGTTGACAAAACTAGCGTTGTATAGCGTTGTCTACACGAAGCTAGAAGTACTAACTTCAGGGTCGGAGGTGTGGAGGCCCCGGAGCGGAGCTTTAACGTAAAAGATTTTTACTGTCGAAATTAGATTTTTTTCCCCGAAGTGTCTGTTGTGTAGGCTCCCCGTTTACGGAGGCCCCGGGGCGTATGCCCCGTTTGCCCTCCCCTAAATCCGGCATGATTTCTGGGACATTGGCAGTGGAAAAAGCCCAGCGTTTGATTTCGGGCAGACTTTCTGATTCTAATTGGAAATTAGAAAATCGCTATTACACGATCATTAAAAAAAATGCAGTCATAGGAACTGCCGATGGAAGTGAAAACTCATAACTCAGAATTTGATAGCTTTGGAAACTACAGTGGTGAAACTGGAGAGCGTGGCCGTCCCATCGCCATCAATGCAACAATGCTGGCGCATTTTTAGATGGCCAATGGCCATGGTTTTGAGTTCACTCGAAAATTTCTGGTTATTCCTGAGCATGACGCTAGAATTCAATTCACAGCCCACGAAAAATCTGTTTGTGGTGCGCCAAGAGAAGTTTCCACTTCAAAAACGCGGGCTTGATCCGTTCGCTCGCAAGATGTCGATGTTGTCGGTTGTCAAGTTGTCATGGAAAAATATCCGATAATTTAAGTACCTATAACTTAACGAGTAACGCCGCCACATTATTGGCCTCTGTCGAGCGCCTTTCGCTACTAGAGCTAACCCTACCAGAGCCGGATTTAGGGGAGGGCAAATGGGGCCCAAATATGCCCTTAACGTTAACATCTACATCTTTAACGTTAACTTTAAACCATTTATAGTCCGGGTTTTTGCTTGAGAAATCTTAACCTAGAGGGGGGCATGTATTTCAACGTCCCCAACGAAGCTCCGCCCCGGGTCCTCCACACCTCTAAATCCGGCCCTGAACCCTACTCCGCAACCGACCGTCACGCGACATGCAATAGATGGACGACGAAAGAGTTTGAGGCGATGATATTAAAGTTTCACTTTGATAAAGCAACCAAAAAAATATATAGCTTTGTTGAAGGAATATTTGCTTGTAGGGGAAATATGAGATATTATAGTTGGGTATGGTATGCAAATACTTAAGTCAATTTATGTTATGGAACCATTAGATAGATAGATGGATAGATAGAAACTCTTTATTGTGACCATGGACGTATAAAAAAGTCGGACGGAATCTCGCTAAAATAAAACCTGTGTCACTAGAGTCAGCCACATTTGCACGCGTGCGTTGTCAGGTTGTCACTGATAGGCTGACACGCACACATAAACACAAGTAGCGCGTGTAATGACTCACTGATGTGTGCGTGTCAGCCTGTATGTGACAGCGCACACGTGCATATTATGTGGCCGACTCGATGGACACAGTTTTTGTTTTAGCGAGACTACGTCCGACTTTTTTATACGTCCATGATTGTGACACAAAAAAACTTAAAATATTACAGAGACACACTTATTAACTAGCGCTACAAATGGCCGCCTTATTGCTGAGCGCAATCTCTTCAATTAGGTTTGAGAAACTACTACGGAAAGGTTGATTTTAGTTTTCTGTTGAAATAAATCAAACATAAACGTGACGCACGTGCGGGACTACTACCTTCGGAAGCGAGTGCAAGCGAACGGTCTAACTATTGTTACTCCATAGGCATAAACCCACTCAGGCAACGTATTCCACAGCCTAGACGTTCTTATCACAAAAGTAGAGTCAAATATCTTCGTTCGTGTCTTTGGAACATCAACCATGAAACGATGTCGCTTTTTCGAGCTACGAGCATTCCTTTTCTCCTTGATGGCATTCCTTAACTTGGGAATTAAAGCTGCATAATATTGGCCTATAATAGTGGTTCCATGTTCTAAGTAATCCATCAACAGTATCCCTTCTGAGTCCCAAAATATTGAGGCCATAATCTTGCCAGCCGATGCTACGGCACGAAACTTTATCAGGGTCGGTGATGATGGCCGTTCCATTGAGAAGATTGCTGTTTTGTCTCGGGATCAAAGTGATGGAAGTGATGAAGCCATGTTTCGTCCATTGTTACGAAACGAGACATAAAGTTTTCAGAATCTTCTTAAAACTTGTCCAACAATATCGTCGAAATGTCGAGTCGATTTTGTTTCTGACTGTCGGTTAACATTCTCGGCACTCATCTTGCGGAGATTTTTCTCGTATTCAATGATTGTTTCAATACGGATTGAATACTTGCATATGAAATGCCCGTTTCTTTTAACATGGCAGAGCCTTTAAACAAAACTAAAATTAAGTATCGTTTCTTGAATTAAGTAGGTATCGTATGGTAACTCTTCGATCGCTCAATACAATTTTCTCGACTTCCGCAACATTTACTTGGGTGACTGACGTCTATTATTATGGCCGCCGCAACTTCGTCTTCCGTGCTCGTTCTCCCTACTCGAAATTGAGAAGCCCACTTTGCGACAGTGGAATACGGCGGAGCACTCTTCTAATATAGCCTCCCAAATAATAGTAAAATGTACACACCAGATTAAATAAAAAAACTTGTTTGATTGTCTTTTTTGCTCCTATGAACATTAACGATTTATTTGCAGAAAAATCGGTCAGTCACATAAAATTACAAGCAAAAGGAGATTTCGTTTATTTATTTTATTGAGGCCCAATTCGGTAGGTATAACAATTATTGTTTAACGCCATCTATGAGGCTCTGTTCGAACTAGCTGCTATGTAATACGAGTGCAAAATCGTAGGTATCTATTTTCTAAATAGGTAGCTGTTACTTTTGCTGAAGTTCAAGAGCTTATAAGAGTGAGAAAGTTCTCCACTAGTTGTACAGATGTCGCATTTACAACCATCGCATTAATTATTATTTTCAATATTCTGCCGTCCGCAAGCTACAATGCCGTTAAGTACCAAAATGTAGTTTCGAGATATCGCGGGAAAACTGTTTCTAAATTTTAAAATTATGCCATTTGATAAGTGGAATACATATTTTCATAATTTTGATACCTTTATATAGATCTGAGAAAACACTTTGAAATGATAGTATTTTTAAGATATTAAAGTGTGCGAAATAAGAGTTATAAGCGTTTTTGCATTCTAGTCTTGTAATTTTGTCTTAAAATCTTTTCAAAATCACCACTAAAATGCCGTTATGTATAGTTTAACGGCATTTTAGCTTGTTTTTTTCTTTAATTTTATTGGATGGTACTAGACTATAGAATTTGAAATCATTCCAAAACTAAAATGCCGTTATGTCATGAAACATCCTAGATTACAATGCGGTTAAAGTCATTTAACCGCATTTAAAACTAGAAAACTTCATATATTTGTTTTAATCGGTTATTTCAGAGCATTTTACAACACTAAAATGCGATTAAATGCAAAACCTTTACCTGTAACTGCAATTAAACTAAGCATGACTCACAAGATATTTAAGAAAATACAATAAAAGTGATGATTTATGTGAAATAAGTGAACAAAAAATGACATTAAAAACTAGATATTTATTGGCATTAAAAAACAACAAACAGCATTTTTTGTTAATCTTTTTCGAATACAAGCCTAAGTATCTAAAAATAAAATTTCTCAAGAGTTAAAATTTAAAATAACAAGGCAAAATTACAAGGTAAAATTACAAAATTTTAAAATTAAAATGCTACTTTTATTGCCCTTATTTACAACAGATTTTCAAGAATCTACAATAGATATCAATTGTTTTTGTTTTATTTTTGTCACAATCACTTAAACTTTTGGATAAATATTCCTACAAAATAATTAATAATACCTAAGACTCAAATATTTTTCTTGAGTCTAAATATTGCTTTACTAGCATTATCATTCTTTATCGTCGGTCGACAAGTTCTTCCAAAACAATAGCTTATGTGTTGGCGCTATGTTGCTCTATGAATTGAACTAAATTAATCTTCCGCTTGGTATTTCTGCATTTTGCTTTTGACTTGAAACGAAGTTTTATAATTTCTGGTATTTTAAGTATTTGCCATTGAAGAAAGCAAAATAATATAAATAATCTTTCTGGCAATAATTTTTGTACCTACAAACTATTACAATAAAACTCAGAATCAGAGTAAATCCACATGTGCGACATATTTTTGAGATTAACTCAGGGGCTTAATTTGAATTCTTCTTTCTGAAGCGTAACTTGGTACAATAACGAAATTATTTGGTGCTATAAACTTCATATTTACTTTTGAGTTGCTAACTCATACTGTCTCATCAAAATGGTCAAAATCATAATTATAATCATATTTATTGCATTTCTAACTTTACTTTATGATCTTCTTGTTCGCAACTCATGAAACTGTGTTCAGATTTGAAATAATAAAGCGTAATTTGTTATATGTAGATGATTTTGCTTTAGTAAATAAATGCATTTAGTAAATAAATGACACTGAGAAGAAGTGAACATAATAGTCAATTTTATTTTGTGCACTGCAACTGCATTGCACTGTTGACAACCCATTTGTATACATCAGATCTTTCTCTTTGATTCATTCATAACTTTTATTTTCAAAACTGTCAACTGCTTTGTGGTCGTTGCATAACCATTAAAGTAGACAGGTTCTGATATTCACCAATTTCTATCATGTGTCTCCGCGTTTGACAGAGAGATGAGAATACTGACAGTTTTTTGAGGTTCATTAATTGAGCTTCTACGCTTTTCCAACCAGCCTTCGGTTTGTTTTTCTGTATTCTGTATAACGGCATTGACAATGTTTTATACAACGTTAAATGGTACCGTTTTTAAGCTAATTTTCTGTAGGTATTTATTAATGATGTTGTGGTTCGTAAAGTCAGACTTATGGTTACGTTTAGACTTATGCTTAATGGATTTCTTGAAAATAGTAACTAAAATTTTCACTTGAGTCAGCTATCTTAAAATCTTTATAACGTGCAGGTCATCTGAATTGAAATCACACTGTAAACTTGATTGTGAAGTTTAAAACTTCAACAGATACGGTATGGTGCTATCATCATCTGGCTGTAATATTTTATGTTAACTCTTCAAACTGAATGTTTGTTTTGATGATTTTGTAGAGAATTACTTTACTTTCCTTGTAAGTCTATTAAAACTTGATAAAGTTTAATTAGATAGATTTGTGATTTCAATTAAATCTAAAGAAAGACGAGTACTGTAACATAATTTATACGTCCCAAAATGTATCAATGACACTGGAAGAGTCGGAACAAGATGTAACATAAGGATCATTTCCGTTTTTTTCTATACAAGATCTAGTTTGACTCATCTAGATGTGTTTTAAGCCATCGTAACAAGTTGGAAGGCATCGAAAGCATCTGCAGTTGATTTCCTTCTCATACAATCGTACTGCATACGCAAGAACCTGTAACGGCATTTTAGTTAAGTAATGTGGCATAGCTGCGTTTTAGTCTAGTATTGTAAAAAATAAATAATCTATATCACATAGTTAAGGTAGCTTTGTGATATTTTCCGTTTTAAGTTTACAAAATTGGATACGTATTTACTAGTTTAAAAAGCCGTTAAGTATGTTTAACTGCATTTTTGTGTTGTATTCAAGCATAACGGCTTTATAGCGTTGGACAAATACAATATAAATTATAAATGAAGCTTTGTTTAAAAACATTTAAGTGCTTTAACGGCACTATAGCGTACAAAAGTCAGTTAACGGCAATTAAGTAATGGAAAATCAAAGAAAATTTCAGCCAAATGTAACGTTATAATACCTTAGCGGCTTTTTAGGTAAGTATTGTTATTTAACTGCGTTTTAGCGTTGGAACCATACAAAATAAAATGACTTAACGGCATTTATAGTTTTGGTATCTTAAAAACTAACATACCTAGAGAAACACGGGTTACACAGATCGATAGATATTTTTTTTCTGATTGTAGTGCCATTTAAATGTCCAAATCGACCCGATGTTAGATAACGGCATTTAAGCTTGCGGACGGCAGTATTACTTTTTGTACATCACCAAAGTTTGACGAAGTGTACTTGCTTAAATTGATGTAAAAACGAATAGGACTAATAAATCCATACTACACTCCATACAAATGTGCACTCACATAGTCATCTATACTAATATTATAATGCTAAAGAGGTTTATTGTTTGAACGCGATGATCTAATGAACTAGGTATTGGACCGAATTCAAATATTTTATTTCACCGTTGGACATTATTATGTTCGTAATTCCTGAGCGCTATAGACTATATAGTATGTGCCACGGGCGAAGCTGGAGCAGGCCGCTAGTTAGAAATAAAAATCAATAATGTACTTACCGATTTTGCATTGATTTGATTTGATTTTGAGCGAATGTCTAAAATGCTATCGCAGTTACATTTTTGCTAAAAAGGAAAACCTTATCGTAATCGTCATCATCATAAGCATTATTAACATCCCGTTAGATTTCCCAGTAGGTATGGCGTAAATTAAATACATTTTTTATGGCCTCATGTATAATTGTAAAATCTAAGGCGACCCACACACTGACATGCACTATGAAGCGTGATGCGTGAATGCGTGTGCCATCGTTGTAAGTATCTCCGTTTGTATGGAAAGCACGCACAGGCCAACACACCGAAAATGCATCCACGCGCGTTCATGCAAATCACGCACCTAGATGCGGAGAAACACGCACCCCCGCGCGTGGATGCGGGCGAGACGCAAGGTATGGCCACACTCGCACACTGACATTCCGAGAGCTGGTAGCAAATTTTGGGTAATTAATTGAGGCAAGCTGAAAACTTGTCACATAGCTCTCCTATTATTCCCCAACACGGAGGTGCAGACCGGCGCTTCTACCGCCTAACGAAAAACGCTTTGATGCTTTGATGCTTTGACATTGCTGTCTCTTTTCTTCTCGCTTGAAATGAAAGAGACGGCAATGCTACAGCGTCAAAGCGTCGAAGCGTTTTTCGTTAGGCGGTAGACCCCCTGGCTGGTAAGAGGCGGGGCAAAATGGATACCTAAATTTAAAAAAAAAATATTTTTGAAGTGAAAACTTCTTTAGGCGCGCTATAGACAGAATTTTCGTGGGCTGTAAAATGGATTCATGATCACGTGATCATCACGCTCGGATATGATAAGAAATTTCGGGTAAACTCGGGATGCTAGAGCGAGAAAGATAATGTGGTCAACAAACGTGCCAGACCGAGAAAGATAATTGTTAGAGGAGGACATGGGACAATACATACTCTTACTCTCTCTCGCTGCTCACTACCAGAGTTGACACTTTAGCGACTTTCTCGCTGAAACTGGCGAATTTTTAAACTTTTTTATCACGACATGAACTTCTAGGTACTTACCACATCAATTGAACCTGTTACGAAATGTTAAATTTGCATTTCACGTCCATTGCAAAAAAATTATGGTTGTAATATTTTATCACAGCACTTACACTACGTAAACACACAAAATTATACCCATTTTCATAAGAAGGTGCTTACACAAATACACTATAACACAACATATTTATGCATTTTTAGCGAAATACATAAATATGACATAACTAAATAGCAAACACTAAAAACTTGCGAGTTAAACGGCATTTTCGACCCGCGTATTTTTTTTTTAAATTTATTCTTGGCCATGGATACTAATCATTCAGCCGTAAAAGTTTTAAATTAAAATTATTTAGTAGTCATTATATAGTTAAGTATTTCTTATTTTAGTTTTCACTTCTGCCGTGCGGTTTTAAGCGCACACACACAGGTGATCTAAATTGAGAGATTAATTTTGCCCCGCTGGTCACCTCCGTGTAGCTTGGTCGGCACCTCCGTGTAGGGATATAAATAGGCGAGCTATGTGACAAGTATTCAGCTTGCCTCAGATACTTAGCCAAATTTTGCTACCAGCTCTCGGAATATGAGTCCCACAGTGCCATGCGTGATTTTGGAAGGGTTTGGCGTGTGTTTGACTAAATAAATAAATAAATATTGGTGGACAATTCACACACAACACCATCTGACCCCAAACTAAGCAAAGCTTGTACTGTGGCGGCCAGATAGCTGATATAATAGTTATATAGTTTTAAATACATACTTATTAAACATGAATGAAATGAGTCAGAGCCGCCATGAATCCACAAAACGCAACAACGCGCGTGGATGCGTGAAAAACCTGCACCAGGGGGTCTCCCGCCCAACTAAACCTGTCTTAGCTTTAATGTCGCCCTCTCTTTTGTTTACGCTTGAATGGATAGAGACAGCAATAGCAAAGCCAAAGCCGATTTCGTTGGGCGGTAGAAGGGCGGATCTGCGCTCAAGTACGCGCGTAGATGCATCGACATGCAACATGCACCGTGGTGCGTGTCAGTGTGTCGATCGCCTAACCATAGAATATTAAAACTCAAGCATATTTGTGGGAAATCCGAAAGTGACGCCTCTTGCGAATGTGAAAGGAACCATTAACCTTTGCTAATGTTACGCGACGAAACCGAAGACGCTTTTTTGATGACTGGATGAGATCGCTTTCTGCGATAAGGCCCCAGCTGTAAGTTTAATCGTATATAGTTAATTTTATTTATTTTTGTTTAGTGTGCTCAATATAAGTGTAAGTAGATACTTACGTCATACTATGACTTTTATTTTGTAGTGGTAAGACTCTTTGGAGACTCCGTTTACATATGTACCAGTGTACCTACAAAACCTTTGGGAGTTATTATATATTTCTACCGCCAAGCGGTCATGTAAAAAAACATCACTGTGTTCCAGTTTGAAGGGCGATGTTTCCAGTTAAATTACAGGGTATAAAGATAAAACATCTTATAAATCTCTGGTTGACGAGTGCAGTGCAGTGCTGGGTAGTAATTAGGGCTCTTCATGTTCCAACAACTGCGTGTTACTATAATGTTATAGGTAGGCATATTGCTTACCATAAGCCGCATGGCCTGTTCGTCTAATAAAATAATATAAATAATAATATACAATAAAATCATATACAGACCCGTGAACAGATATTATAGGTAAATCGAATAATAAGCTTTGATGATTTATCTCTTTGTCGATTTTTAATGACGATTAAACAAAAAATTGGTGGTCCATAATTTTCCATAATCTACCTGAAGGACTAATAGTACGAATGGTATATTTTTAATCCAGTTATCATCCCAATGTTATTGTAAGACTAGCTAAACGCACGCGCGTTGCTACGCCATCTATCGAAAATTGGTCGTACCAATTAAAATTTTGAACAAATTCGGTTACCTTAGGCACAGATCACAAAATAGTTATGCTTTAGGTTCTAATGACGCATCCTTTAAGGCCCTGACCACACATGCTACTTTTTGCAGCAAAATCGCGCGCTTTAGCAGCTGAAGCGGAAACGCGCGATTTAGCAACTTTTAGAAGCTGCATCGCGATGCAGCGACTGTTTGCGGCTGTTTGCGTCTGTCGCGGCCGCCGAGCAATCGTTCCGTTCAGTGTTGCTAACTTGGATTTTTAAAAAGTGTAGACAGATTTAAAAATACGTAGAGTAATATTAAATTATGTAAAGTTTATAGAACTGCGTACTTTTTTTTTTAGTAGTAAGGTAGTAAATGTAGTGTACCAATGTAACTACTTACACTAAGCACACCTGAATTATCCGTAGACCAATGAAGGACTACAGATATTAATCAAGATGTTCAAACCCACTACCAATCGGAAGCGTATCCAGCATGCTTGCAATAATAGTCATGCACAATAGTCATGCCGTCAGGTCTTTTGCCATCGTCACGCCCAAGGCACTCGGTTCGAGTATGGCTGTTATAATTTAATGTAATTATAACACCGAGGTCTTTTTGCTAATTGATTGAGGATTTACAATTACATAAATTTATAACTTTACGATCATGGACGTACGCTGGAAAATAAATACCACTAAAGTGCATAACAACTTTTAATTTATTCCCGAGAATATTTTTATCCGTGTTAAGAACAGACATTAATAATTGTAGATATACGTTAAAAGCAAAAACACGTAAAGTTGGCCACACTGAATCGAAAGTGTAGTTTTGTTTAAATTTAGAGCAACCACAGTATAAAAAAATACCTGTAAGACGACTAGCTTTTTTCATTTGGGAGAAATGCTAACAGTGCTATCTACTATAGTGCGTTCCAGCAAGCTGTGTAGAAAACCAAAACAAACCAAAAAAAAGGTGATACCATAACATAAACATCGTTTAATCTTAGTATTTTTATGAAATTGCCTTAAAATATTTTTCACAAATAGGATTCGACTTTATTGCGATCTTAAATACCATATACTTAGATTTGTATTGATCGAATAATTCTTACTATCTTATTTTAAAAGTTATAGAAAGTAATGGTAGGATGATAGAAATATGATTTTAAGTACTAGCAATTTGATCTGTGTTTCTCAAACTCTCAATGTTGCATTCAAGACATTTATACTTTTTTTCATCAAATTATTCTTATTAAGGACGCGCCAATTTTTCTAACATACCTGCCTTATTTTTCTCCTGCCCATATTGTAAAAATGCCCATTTCCATTATATTCAAGTATGGATTAATTTTACTCTATTTATTTTTGTCATTAATTTGGAATTTTTAATTGTAATGTAATTTGATTTTAATGTAATGTATGATTTGTTTTTTATTGTAATGGGATCTTAAATTGACGTCTGTTTTTTTTTTAAATTATTGACTTGTATTGGTAATATTTGAATATCTTGAATATTATGGCATGTAACTACTCTTTATCAATAAAAGAGTAAGAGTATGACTAAAGAACTCCGAGAAAAAGGTTTCTTGTGTCGTAACGAGTTGAGAGAAAATCGCAAACCTCTAAATACGTGTTCCAAATTACGCTGTTTACTATCAAAAGCTTGTATAATTTTCACTCTAAAATGCCATAAATTTGTGTTATTTTGATCGAAACTTTTGTATGTGTTTCCAGAATATTACATCATAGTGTTATGATTAGTTTTGGGTAATACGAGGACAATTAAAAATAAAATGAACGTTTTCATATAAGGAAACATCTAAATTACTTTTCTAAGTCACTGGTTCTAGTGTTACATTCTTCTCCGAACTCAAATGCTTTGCCTTTCCTTTTTTTACGTGGGAGAAATAAATGTACGTATGCCCGCCATACTCTCATTATGAAATGAGAGGAGATCTCCATCTACCCTCATTTGGGCTTCAAAAATTGCAGGGTGACCAACACTGCAAACAACACTAACCATATCAGGTTTCTCCAAACTCAGTGCGCTATGCACACATTTATTTATTAGAGGATTCCGCGACGCCGATAACCGTAAACCGGGTAGTTTTCGGTTATTGGCATCGTGGTCATCGCGTCGTAGTTGAAATATATACCTATGTTTTTTATTTTCCAATGCTTCCCGAACCATTCTTACGTAGTAATGACATTCGGTAGATAGAACCCTCGGGTCGTGGATCTCGATCCAATGACCAATTTTAGCATCAATCAGATGTTCAGCAATTGCAGATTCTTGTGTCTGACGATTTTTTACAGCGGCAATGTGTTGATTGTTCCAAGTCCCAGCAGTGGGAACATATATTTGGGTGTTTATGATATCCATACATATATATTTAGCCTTGTTTTGCGATGAAAATTTAAAAGGGCAAGCAATGAAAGGTACTACAAACTATCTTGTAAAACAAAGGTTTAGAAATGCTGGTCTGTCATATTGAGAGTGACATTGGTTTGTTTACCTTTTATTCACAGACATTTGGAATGAGGTATAGCGATAAAGCCACCGCTTGTAACACTAGTTTTATTGTTATTTGTGTTTTTGTTTATGGTGTGTACAATAAAGAGTATCTATCTATCTACTATTCGTAGCTACTTTTGACTCTACTATATTAAAGCTTTAATTATTATTTAATTATTTACTGAGCAATTTACTGGCCCAGTGGGGATTTTAACAATTTTTCGGAATTGTTTTTATTTCTTGAAGATTAACACTTGTTTACTAAAAAAATAATGTTTAAAAATTTGTGTATTTTTGATGAGTATAAATACAATAGTAATGTAATTCTGATTTTTCCCGCTAAAACACTAACGACTGACATGACGTCACTAACCGCAAAACATTGGCCATGATCTATGATTGCATGTCCAGTTTATGTGTTTTTGTAGGTACTTTTACTTGAATACAAACAATCAAAATCGTCGTCGCTAAGATCGCAAACTATAATAAAAATGCAGAGAAGCAAAAAACTACTTAAAAAGGGTACTAATTATTGCCTAAAATATAAAAGAAACACATTCTAACATATGTCCATGCACCTTCTTACATAAGTATACTAATACAAAGACAATGAATTAAAATTTTATATAATAAAGATGCACGAGCTTCAATCAGATTTTAGCAAGCTTTCGACATAATCTACTGATTTTTGCCTTGAACTTTAAATACGGAAAGTGACGGAGCTTGTCTTATTTCCACGGGCATGGCATTCTACAACTCAACTGCTTGGAATGCAAAATATTTGCCGTAGAATGTTTTGCAACGTGCAGAGGGACAAATTATAGGTTGATATAAGATTACATGAGAGTACGCTACTGTAAAATGTAAAGCAGTCTTTCAGATATCGTGGTGTGGCAGTGTAAAATGAGTATTCCGAAGAAAGCAAATGGGGAGCCACTTGAGCTGTAGGAAAAGAAATTAATAAACAGTTGTAAATGAGGTATTTGAAAACTAGCCAAGTCAGATCTTAGTTTTGAACCAATTGTCCTGAGAGTACAGTTTCATTTATTATGAATATATTTCAGGATCGCCCATTGAACTTTTCACTCAAGCACCCATTTTGATCGCACTTTTTTTGTTGTTCTGTAATAAATTCTGTAAGTAATATTTATTTTGATTTTAATTTTACATTTATATTTTTGATGGGATATTGTCGTCCTACTGGTTTTTCATTATACTGTGACTGAGTCGCCTGCAACTGCCGCTGCATCACGCTTCCGAAAAACGCGAGTCGCAGCTACTTTTTGAAGCGGGATGCAGCGACTAGACGCTTGTCGCAGCTTCTTTTTGAAGCAGGATGCAGCGGCTAGACGCCTGTCGCAGCTACTGAAAGTAGCTAGTGTGAACAGGCTGTAAAATATGACATGCTGTCACGCAACGAAAGCTCTCAATAAGCAATAATTTTTCCCGTTTTCGTTACATTTTTCATTCATGCTCGGCTCCTGTTGATAGTAGCGTAATGTTAAATAGCCTATAGCCTTCCTCGATAAATGGACTATCCTACAAAGAAAGAATCTTTCAATTCGGACCAGTAGTTCCAGAGATCCTTGCGTTCAAACAAACAAACAAACTCTTCAGCTTTATAATATTAGTATAGAGTATAGATTGGCGTCATTGATATAAATTTTAAGAGTTCTTGATTGGCGTATAGTCCTGTCAATTTAGACATTCGAAGGTATATAAATTAACAGCAAGCTGTAAATGCGTGTACTTATTTAAAACATAGTTGAAAGTAACCTCTGAAAGTTCCGAATCATTCCGGTGTGTGGAATTTTTGTTATTCGAGCTCAAAGGTTCAAAATCGAGGATCAACGCACATCCTAAACCGTAAGAGTCAGAAACTTAAAATTTCGCACACACATTCTTCTTATTACGTGAACACCCATAGAATATAAAGGATTTTTTATTCACGTTCGTTTCGTTCGACGCTCAAATGAATTTTCATGCAAATATGTCCAAGGAATATTAGGAATAAGAAGTTTCATAAAATCGTTCGTCCTCTATTTCTCCCCTTGGGAGTCGAATTTCGAAAAATCCTTTATTAATAGGAGTTTACGTTATAAGAAGAATGTATGTGCTAAATTTTGAGGGTTTAGGCTGTGCGTTGATCCTCGATTTTCAACCTTTGACCTCTGATAACAAAAATTCCACACACCGGAATGATTTGGAACTTTCAGAGGTTACTTTTAACTATGTTTTAACCAAGTACACGCACTTACAGCTTTCTGTTAATTTATGTAACTTTGCTGTTCTTTTTTGGTCTAATTTGACCGGACTAGTAAGCGTTTTTTTTTTTTATTTGTAAATACAATTCTCGATTGCCTACAGCTGTCTCTACGACTACAATCAAACTACCAACTGGGTCATATAATTATGTACCTTAATCATAGAATAGATAAATGCTACTTTCTCCTGCATGTTACAATTTTTGTGTGTGGCTGACCTTAAGACATGACAATGGTACACTTGTATCCATCCCACACTCGTGTGTGAAGCGGGTTAACTGATCAGAGTCGGACTGGGGTCAAAAGGGGCCCCGGGGTAAAGGGGGCCCTACCACAAGACAGGGGCCCAAGACTATCAGCGGACTACATATATAATATAGCGGCTATAATTATCCACGTCTACATAAATTAGTTGAATCGATGAAAAGTTATTGCCGTTCAGGAAAAAAAATGGCAGTCATAGGGACTGCCGATAGAAATGAAAACCTATACCTATTATATAACTCATTTCGATAGTTCACTTTGGAAACTACGCGGGTGAAACCGGAGGGCGCTGCTAGTCTGGAATAGATCTTCAAAGCATTGCCGTCTAAATAAGTCTTCTAAGCATGGCCATCTAGCCAGATGGCCATGGTTAGATTTTTTAAAATAAAGAGTGAAGAGTCCAAATCATTACCTAACAATGCACTGCGCTCGTCACCTAGAGATCTAAGTTATTATATCTCTAAGCTCTGTCATTTCTCTGCATAATGTAAATGTGTAATGGTAACCATGGTAACGCGCCATGGCCATTTAAAAATGCTTGGTCCCGAGTTCACCCGAAGATTTCTTTCATTCACGACCGTGATAGAGAATATGGTCAGAGAATAAATATTAGTACAAGTACAGAAGCCTCACTTACCGAAAACAATTATATAAATAGCGACTCTTGCTGAGACACAACAATGTTCAATTCAGCTCGCAATACCTGTCGCGATTTTCAAATAAACATTTGCGCTCTTTCTAACGCGTAACTCTGTCCCTGTCTAGTGCGGAGGGTTGTCGACATAATATCTAATAACAATATGCTCGGGAAACGTGTTGCGCCAGCGCTCAGCCGTGCGTCCGACAACCGACTGGCACTTGTTCCCTGGGAGGAACGGTCTAGCCTAAAACTGCGCGACCTTGAGCGAGTGATGATGCACTGATATGGTGCGCCACAAGAAATTTTCACTTCAGATATTAAAACTAATTTCAGGGGTGGCTTGCTCAGGTTCAACCATTTTTCGACTCATTTCTCTCTAATCGTGTGAAGGAACTATCTGATCTAGTTTTACATTTAGGTAGCAAGAGCTGGGGCCTAGACTACGTAGGCCATAGAGTAATAACGCCTAGAAACTGAATCCGCACAAGAAAAGAGAGGCAAATATTTGTAAGCCATACTGGCTTAGTCCGTTCGAAGCTATCATCAGTTGTCAAGGCAAGTTCTAGTGGTTTATGTGGTCGTTCACTGTATATACATCACGACATTAAAGTTTTCACTTAAGTTGAAACGTTTGTTTGAAGATTGTCAATCTAGGCGTTATTAATCGCAAATTAAACTATGGCGTGGGCCTTTTATTCTCGCTACCTCGGCCGTCTACCGCCTAATTAAATCGGCTTTGCCTATGCTATTGCCGTCTCATTCATTTCAAGCGAGATGGAAAGAGACAGCAATATCAAAGCTAAGACAGTTTTCGTTATGTGGTAGATCCCCCGGTTTGTGGGTGCCTAGGGGCCCGCGCAGGCGGGGCCCCGGCTGGCCAATGCCACCTCGACCATATAGGCAGTCCGACTCTGCAGTTACTGATCCCACCGCTGGGACAAAGAACCGATGTTTTCATTGATAAACACAGACTAAGTATGAATGAGAAGTGTGATAATACGAATTTGTAATTTTTAACCGACTTCCAAAAAAGAGCCTCCTATCTCTTTTCTCAATTCGGTTGTATAATCTTTTGTTAAGCTATAGCTCTGCCAATTGAGAATCGATTTTGGTGGTTCTTTTTTTTTTGGTTAAGAGATCATAGTTCAGTCCTATATAATATGTACATTATTTTCGAATCGATGAACAAGTTTTTTAAATATCAACAAAAAACAACTTAGTATAATAGAAATCATGAGATTTAGTCGAGTGTCTGAGTTTAATTTTAAATTGAAGTCGGTTTTTAATTTAGCGAAAAATTATTTTTTCTTCTAAATTTATTTATTGGATATATTATATCTAGCTTCCAATGGTCCAATAGTACAAGCTTTGCTGAGTTTGGAGGTGAATGGTGTGTTGATGGATCACTTACCTACTCTGAATAACATGGTTCAGCACTCCAAAGACGCCGCTCTTCTCTGTCCTGAGTCCTGAGTTTATTGAATAGATGTAACGGAGGTCATCTTATCGGAACCGAAGTCGGAGTCGGAGATTTTATATTTGATTTATTGGAGTCGGAACCGGAGTCGGAACCGAAGTCGGAGCCCTAGGCAAGAGCAAAAGTGATATTTTTGCAAGAGAGATATTTTTATTGGGGACAAATAAAATATTATTTTGTCAAACACGTAAACACGATAAACATTGCCGGGCAATTGATTTAAGGGGTTGGGATTTTGTATATCTATTTACTTTCCACCACAATTATCTCAAATATACACCTGACCTCCGATATAAAAGTTTCGGAGCCGAAGTCGGAACCGAAGGTGTAATAATAATCGGAACCCAACAGACATTTTAGTCGTATAAGTGGTAGTAACGTGATTCAAAATGCTATAAACATCGCACTGAAGTAATTTTGGCGTGTAACACGACTTTGTGCCTTTTATCTTTATACAATTTGTAGTCGTATATAGACATCGTATAAACTTCTATACGACTGCTTCGGAAGACTGTTATACAACTTTCAGTAGTATTAACCAGTGCGTCGCCTTATTAACGTTTATACGGATTTTACCCCGACATTAATTGTATTAGAGTCGCGAGAACTACTTTTACATGACGATCGTATTAGAGTGATAAATCGCATTTCTTTACGATTTTAAGCAAATGTGAGCACTTTTACACAACTTTTAAATGACTCGATGTTCTATTAGTGTATAATAATTTAGCATCTTACGTCTAATTGTATTACATCAAATTTTTCTACACGACATGTCAAGACTAACCAAACTGTAGATGGTTCCGCACAAAATGTAATTTTGAAGTCGACAGAATTAAGTCCTGTGCAGAGTGTGGGTGTAAACAATATGATGTAGCTTAAAACGCAGAAAGTAGATCTAGCAGAAAAAAATACTAGATGGATCTAGTGGATCCATATCCATATGGATCCACTAGATCCATCTAGTATTTTTTTTTAATGTTTGTTACCTGATTTATCGTGAATGTCCGAACCGATTTAAAAAAATATTTCTGTGTTCGGCTGGGTATGCTTCCCGAATGGTCCCATATAAATTTTATCGAATATCCTTGAGGTGGTTTTTGAAATATGAAGAAAAAACTAAAATTTTCCTACAATTTTGTCTGGATGACATGGTTGTAGATTTCACAAAAGTTATGAAATGCGATACTGACAACACAAAATTGTGTAAATGCATTAATTTAAACTTGTTTTGCACTAAAAAGGGTACAATAAACTATTTTCTACAAAAAATTAAACCGACTTCGAAACCACAAATAGGCATTCAAAAGCGTAAAATAAACTCATATAATAATTATAAGCCAGTATCACTTATAATTATTATAGTAGCGCTACTTACTCATCTACCATATTTGAAGTCGGTGCCAGCCAAGTCTAACAGATAGTAGATAGATACTACCTATATATATATTTTATGGCTACTTACTACGTGCATAGTATCATTATCTATCTAAGTACTAGCTTTTTGTCTAGGCTGGCACCGAGTTCAAATAGATAGAGTAGCGCTTATAATAATTACTAGCAGTGCCCCGCGGTGTTACCCGCGTAGTTCCCGTTGTTCCCGTTATTTTTCGGGAAAAAGTAGCCTATGTGTTCTTCCAGACTATAATCTAACTGTGTTCTAATTTTCAGCCCGTTACGGCGTGATTGAGCAACAAACATCCATACTTTCACATTTATAATATTAGTAGGATATCATATTATTAATAGTCATATATTAGATAAGTAGTTTATTTTACGATTTTGAGTGTCTATTTGTGGTTTTGAAGTCGGTTTAATTTCTTGTAGAAAATAGTTTATTAAAGCAAGAGTCAAACCTTGCTTTACAAAGAATTTTGTTTAAGAGCTTACAAAACTATTAACAATCCTGGCCTAACTGGCCTCGTGACTTAGTAACTCTGCCTACAAAGCCGAGGGTCGTAGGTTCGATTCCCACCCAGTGCAAATATTTGTGTGACGAATGCTAATATTTAAAAAACATATATCATACACAACCTTTCAAAGATTTTCTACCTAACAGGCATGACGACTGATCCTATAATTTCATATTAAATTAATTAATTATTAACTCTCATTATGACAGTGATGATTATCTGAAAAAAATTTACTAACTTTAATTTTTATATCTTGCGTTTAAATTACTTTGTGATCATTCAAAGTTGGATGGGTAAGTCCATTTTAAAAGTATGAATTTATTAGAAAATTATATTTTACCATTGGTTAGCCCATTAAATTTAAAGTGTCTTTTGTTATGAAACCAGTTTCCTAAACGCAATAACGCAAAATACCGAACGGTGATGTCACGTTTTTGTGTGAAATCCAAAATTGTGATTTTAAAATAAAGAATTTGGTTTTTTTCACATTAAATTTTCTACAACTAGACCCTAAAAATTTCGTTAATATGGCTGACAATAAACCGATCAGAAAGAAGCGCCCGGAATGGAAAGTCGTTTAAATGTTGTATTACGGTTGTGTCTTACATCTGAAGTCGTATACAGGTAGCTGGTAGCACGTTCATTAAAAATACAGTTAAAAATATTGCTTATTTTTGCGAATATATAAGGCGCGTTAGATATATTGAGAAAAGTAGCATATATCACCCGATAACATTAATTTCCCAACAGATTTATGTACTTGAACATGTTTCAAAGATGTAATATGTAGTTATGACGAAATTGCTATTACCTTTCAAGTAATAACTAACACAGATTGTAAATTGTCGATTTAGTTTCAATACGCTACTTTTTATCAATCACTTTACATCGAAATCCCTTATAAAAGTCCTGGTGGATGCTACTTATTCGATAAAATGTCCTAAAGTAGCGGCAATTACCATCATAACTCGACGAAAAGAACATCTCACGACGTCTATACAACCACTACACGACCATGTAGTTAGTTATACGACTGCTACGTAACTCTATTAAGACACCGATTCGTATAAAATGGGCCTATTTTCGGTTTTTTTAACGTGATAGCGACGTATTTGCGACCAGCGTATAGAACCAAAAGTAAGAATCGGCACGTTGTGGCGACCTATAAAATGTTTGTTGGGAAGTTCCGACTTAACGAAGTCGGAGTCGAAGCTCCGTAACACCCCTGGTTTCTTCCCAGGCGCAGTCCGAAGGGGCCTTCCCCTTCGGACTGCGCCTGGGTTGTCACAGGGGACATTTGACCCCTTTGGGTAATCGTGGGGTAAATTGTATTATTGTCTTTATAATTGTATAATTGTATTATATTACTTCCCTCCCCAATTTGAGGCTGCGATGTATTATTATTAGATGTAATATTATTATTATTGGTAAACCCCTAAATTTGAGGCGGCGACTGCGCTTGCTTCTTATTGCTATGGTACAGAGAACAGAGGTTGACTGATCTAGTCATTTACATTGTGATAACTCTACCTGCGGAGCCGTAAGCATACATAGAGGTAAAAATATCGGGGATTCGCTCCACCACTGTCAATACACCACAATTAATGATACTAGGTTGGTGTTCCTATGTTTACTGAGTCGACCTGTTCGCCACGCGTTTAATTACGGGGTATCTCACAAATGATCACATTTCTCCAAGCAGCGGCCGTGGCCTTGTTGTAATAGAAACTCGGTCTAGTTCAACGTTTGACGGGGGTATGCAGAAGTGATGTACTAAGACGGAAGTAAGCGAACTTCCTTACGTAGAACTGACGAAGCGAGCTGATCAGCGGTCGGGTACAAAAAAAATCAAATTTTTGATTATAGCAAAATTGTTTATTACAAGACTAGCAGTGCCCCGCGGTTTACGCGAGTAATTTTTGTTCTCGGTTTTTTTTCGATAAAAAGTAGTCTATATGCTTTTACAGACTATAAATTCTGTTCCGAATTGAAGCCCTATCTGTGCAGCCGTAACTCACAGATTATGTGGCTCGCTGTTAGTGAAAGAATTTACGAAATCGGTTCAGTAGAAACAGGCAAAACTTTTATGCTACTATGTGTCTATGCTAATATTATAAAGCTGAAGAGGTATTTTGTTTGAACACGCTAATCTCAGGAACTATATGAACGATTTCAAAAATTCTTTCACCGTTGGATATGTACGTGATCCTTGATTGTTATAGGCTATAAATTACAAATGTACCACGGGCAAAGCCGGAGCGGACCGCTAGTTACTTTATAAAGGAAAGTTTGCAGGTATTTGGTTCCCGCGTCACAGGTTTTACATAGTGCGGGAAATGCAGTATCTACCATAATGTTGAGCAAATTTTGTGTAAACTTTCTTCTTACCTAATTATGTTTGTGTAATAAATGTTTTTTAATTTTCATTTTTTTTTCAATAAGATTTTTTGTCAAACAACTTGCAGTCTTATTAAATATCGCGACAGATGTTAGTAAACAGGGTTAAACACAAAGAGTGGGCAAGGCGGAAATGGATTCGTTTTACCTCGCCATTTTGTGTTTTGTAGCTCAATAACATAATATGCATACATTATGCATATTTAGGAGTATTTTTTGTCCATCCCAAGCAAAGAGTTTACATATTATTCTTTATATATGATCGCAAGATCACTGAAAGCAGATTCTTCAGAACCTTATTATGTTATTGAGCTACAAAACACGAAATGGCGAGGTAAAGCGAATCCATTTCCGCCTTGCCCACTCTTTGTGTTTAGCCCTGTTTAATAACATCCGTCGTCGAACACTTTGTATTAGCTTATATACGATTCTAGGCTCATACGGTGATGACTATTCCGGAGTCTTATAGGAAGTCATTTGATAAAATGTAGCTATCGCTTTAATTTTAGTATATTTTCACCTCCGTTTCAAATGTTATGGAGATGAAAATTCATTGGTTGATGATTACTTTATCGTCTTTTGAATACTACCACTTGAGCTGAATTTGTCGAAATATGCCTACTTGGTTGAGGTGTTTTAAAAATAACAGTTATGGAGTTCATATCGGTCAAAATGTATGTTAAGTTATTAACCTTGACATAATATATCTATTTATCAAATTTCTCTACCTACCAAAATCTAACATTACAAATCTAACATTTCAGAATCCAAAAATAACTCTGACAGTTATTTTTGGATTCCGGAAAACGGTTTATTATGGTTGATTTTGATCTTGGTAGTGATTCTAAATGCGATTCCGAATGGTTCGGAATCGGAATGACAATCCCTGTCTCTGTCATGCTAAACAGATAAGACAAAGACCGAGAGATGAGATTCCGTGTCAGATGCAAGCGAATGGATTTAGAATTGCTATCCTTGACTTTTTATTATCGCAATACAACCTACATCCCTACAGCGGGATAGCGGGAACATCATTAAGATTGCGAATTTCAGTAATTTTATGGACAAGGGAGCTAAGTTTATTGTTTGTATTTCAGTTGTTTAAGGTAAAAAATACTTGGTACCTAATCCAAAATGCATACCTATTTATTATTATTTTATCCAGTTAAAAAAAAGTTTACGATATCGTTTATATCTTTGATATAAGTAGTAAAAATAAAATGATGTAGTTCAATAATATTAATTATGTGTGGGAAAAAAATAAGTTCATCCTACCTACCTACTACGTAAGTAGGTACTACCTAAGTAGATCAAGGAAATCAAGGAACGGACATTATTGATTAAAATCACTCTGATTTTTTTTCTTTATGTTGTTGCAACGCAGTTTGTGCATTGTGCCATTCCGGAAATTTTAACGCCTCGCATTTACACCGCAATGTTTCGCGGATTACGTTCTGTTTTACGGCGTCTAGATTAACACTCGTTCGTTTATCGTCGAAAATGAAAAAATTAAAGCGTGAAGTCATCACACGCAATGACCTTCATCATGTGTAATAGAAATAGAAAACAGAGAAAGTTACATCATTGTTTCATCGTGCACGGTCATCCACGGAAATGATCACGATTCGGACCGTGACAATGACACGTCAAATGACGGGACGGGTTTCACTATGTAGTGATTGATTAAAATAGGCATGATGCGTTTGCAGAATGCAAAAATACCGGACAAAATAGTTCCCAATTTCGCCAGGTCTGGTGCCAATGTTTTAGGCCCGTGAACAAAATTTACGTAGTAAATGTACCACCAGGAAGTCGAAGAGGGGGGGGGGGGGGGGTTTGCAACCCTTGATCATTTCTCCTTGTCGCATGATTTTTGTATTTTTGTACGGCGTTGCAGAATAATAGATTAGACGAGCTATTGAATCTATAAAAAAATAAGTTTTCAATCATTAGTTTGTCGGAAAATTCGTGATTTTCCGACAATTTACAGATTAAATTTGGGCATTTGATGTAGTTAATTTATATGCTGTAGAAGTAGGTGCGAGAGGTATACCAGCAAAATCTCTCTATAACCTGCTTAAAGACCTTGGATTGTCCAGAAGTGCAGTAAGTTCTATACTAGAACGAGTATCTAAAGCTGCACTAGTAGGATCATATCGGATTTGGCTGGGCAGGGAGAGAAATACGAGAAGTGAAGGTGAGTGTTGACGTACGTCAATATAAGGGGCCCCTTTTAAACCTACGCCCGAGTCACAAGTCTTGGGGTCTATTCGAGATTTCTCTCTCTGCCACACGATGGACCCGGCACCCGCACGGTGAATCCATGGAATGCTTTTTTTTTTTTTTATTTAATTTAAACACTCCACAGACTCCGGGGTCCGTGACTTTTGTCATTACAATACAATATTTTTTTATTTACATAGTTCTTGGATTAGGAGAAGAAGAGGAAAATAAGGGGGGGAGTAGGGGGGTGGTGAACATTTTAAACATAATTCTAAAGCTAGTCAGTCCGATTTCGTCTGTTGAGCCGATCACTACCGGTTGGGATTCCGATAGTAATCGACTCGACATCGTCTTTTGCCTAAGCCGCCTCCTCCTGGCCCAGAGCCTCCACTACAGCCGCATTTCTGTCTCTAATGGCCATCTGCAGGTTGAAATCTTGAATTGTCTTTGGTGATGCAGCCAACGCTCGCCGCACGAACCGACCGATGGCGTCGTCGGTGTCGTCAGCGTAGTATGTGAAGGTCCCCGTGTGCCGTGAGATTGCAACAACCGCATGGGACACGCTCTCGTGCAGCTTCATGTTTGCCTTAGTTTTAATTACGATTACCGACTCGTATGTCAATCCCTGCGCTTCATGAATGGTAAGGATGCGTGACCCGGTGCCTGACCCGTAACCCTGGTTTGTCAGGGTCTCCTTTTCCTCTTGAGTATGCACTAAAAAGAGGGTGTTGGGTTGGGTGCCGGGTATTTGCGCTCCTTTATACCTTCTCTGCTCCAGGGACCTTATACGGGGTACTGAGGAGTACATACCTGAGTATATTTCCCTCAGCGCATATGCAACATCCATCGGGTTGCGATGTGTGCAGAGCAACTCCTGGCTGATCTTTGCTACCAGGTTCGGGCGGTGATACCTCATTTCGAAGAGATTTTCCCTATCGATGTAAGGCAACTGATTGACGTCTCCGATGAGGACAATTTCGCCAACACCAGACAGCCGTGAGACCATCACAATGGCCCCGAAATGGTTCATGAGAGCCTCATCCACCAGGAGGCGGCTGAATTTCTCTTTTCCGAAACCATTTACCAGAGCAGAAGCCATAGTACGCACCCTGGTTTTGACCAGGTTTCCGATACGGTGCGATAGCTTCTCCCTTAGATCTTTTGCTGCCTCAGTTGTTGTGGTGATGATAGCGTCCTTGTCCACGTCGAAGTGTCTAATCACCCACGTTGTCTTTCCACATCCTGGAACTCCGTTGACCCACTGTATTCTTGGTACCTCCCAGTTTTCCCAACACGCTTTGACGTTTGAGTTCCCTTCAATGGACTTGGCCATCTCGAGGATCTTGTCGTCCAGCATAATTTTGGTGCATCGGGCGGTAACTACAATTGGGTCGTTTAGTGGTGTCGCATAAACCTGGAAGTCCATGGAATGCTGAGAAGTTCGTCTCAATGTATGGCATTGGTTCCATACAGTTTCAAAACCTCTCCTAATCCATTATTTCGCAATGCCGTACAAAAATCATGCGACAAGGAGAAATTATCGAGGCTTCCAAACCCCGTTAATTTTGTTCACTAGCCTGTAAATCGTCGGAAAATCACGAATTTTTCCGACAAACTAATAATTAAAAACTTAAAATTTATTATTGTTATTGTTTCAATACCTCTTCTAATCTATTATTCTGTAACGCCGTACAAAAATCATGCGACAAGGAGAAATGATCGAGGGTTGCAACTTGCAACCCCTCCTCTTCGACTGTACTCAGTTGGACAGCTTATAATTATGACGGCATAGTGCTGATTGCTGAATCTTATTACTTTATACCTTTCCATCATCCTACATACATAGGTCTCCTGGTGGTTCATTTACTACGTAAATTTTGTTCACGGGCCTGTAGTCTAGAACTATACACTTATCCTTTAACCCTGCCGTAAGGAACATCGTTGCAAAATATACTTACTTTTCAACGTTGATTTTTTTTTTAAGTAAAAACTTCTTTTGGCGCTCCACAGACAGATTTTTTGTGGGCTGTGAATTGAATTCTAGCGTCACGCTCGAAAATGATAAGAAAGTTTCGGGTGAACTCGGGACCATGGCCACTGGCCATCTAGAAACGCGTGAGCATTTCCCATTGGCTATTAAGAAATGCGTCGGCGTTTCTAGATGGCCATGGTCATGGCCAAGCCTTCCGGATTCACCCGCGTGGTTTCTAAAGTGACTATCAAATTCTAAGATAAACGTTTTCACTTCTATCGGCAGTTCCTATGACTGCCGTTTTTTTTTGGAGTGACAAGACGAGCATGATATGTGTCTGATGGTAAGCAACATGCCTGCCCATAACACCACGGCGACACGCAGCTATTGGAACATGAAGAGTCCAAATCATTACCTAGCACTGCACTGCTCTCTTCACCCGGAGACTTAAGGTGTTTTATCTCTCAGCCCAGTAATCTCTGGAAACATTGCTCTGTAAACCAGAACACAGTAATGTTTACACAGTACTGCTTGGCGGCATTACTGGCAAAGGTGTGGAAACTTCCCCAGGCGCACTCTGCATCTTTGCGTTCCGCCCTACCTAAGAGTGATAAACAGGTTTATAGGTAATTTATGTTACTGGTTTGTTCTAAATAAGAAGTTTTCTCTACAAACCCACATTATCGAGTCCAAGTGTACTGGCTTCACAGTTCGCATCCGCACGTCCGTTTACTATGTTACGAGGTAAATCGCCTCTCGCTTTCCAAGCAAATTGCCTCCAGATGTATTGCGATCGGCCATAGTCGTGATCGGCTTACTGATTGCTTATTATAGGGATGTGCGGATTAAGCACACTAGCCGGAAAGGGACGCCTATTATGTTCAGTTGTTCATTCGATTTGGTTGTTCGTTGGAATGTTCGGATGTTTGTGTAGTGGTAGGAGTCTTGGCAGAGTCCGCCTGGGGAAGTACCACATCTTTGCCAGATATTCTACCGCCAATCAGTATTGTGCAAACATTACTGTGTTCCGGTTTGAAGAGCAATGTTTCCAGAGAAATTCCAGGGCTTAAAGATATGATATCTTAGATCTCTGGGTGACGAGCGCAGTGCAGTGTTTGGTAATGATTTGGACTCTTCATGTCCCAATAGTTGCGTGTCACTGTGCTGTTATTTGGCAGGCATGTTGGTTACCATCAGGCACAAGCTGTGCTCGTCTCGTTACTCTTTATTAAAAAAAAAGTAGAGGGGGATCCTGCGCTTTCGCGCTAATACCAAAGTCCGATGGGTAGTAGAAGCACCCACCGCCAGATACTATAGGTCCGTTCTAAAAAAAAAAGTGGATATTTCCCACACAACACCATCTAGGCCCAAACTAAACTTGTGTTATGGGAGCTTGAAAGCCGATATAACACTTAACTTTGAAGCGTACATACATATATTATACGTAGAAGTACCCAGACTCGGAATTTACACAGATATTTGCGCTTGGAAACGAACTCACGAGCTATGGCTTCGCAGACAGACTTACTACCAACTAAGCCACGAGACTCATCTTTAGATAATTGGATGCTTGGACTCAGAAGTTCTGTGGTTTTTTGCTCAATCACGTCGGCATACCTGAACGGATCGGGATGAAATGTGGTAGGTTAGTAAAAATTGGATCTTGTATGTATCACAGAATAGATAAGGTTTATTCCCCACGGCACTACCAAGCTGCACTACTGGTAGTGTCGTGGGGATTTTTTTTCCCTTCTGCACTATACTTTTTTGTTTTAACAAAATAATTTTTGTTTTACGGTGCCGACCTGATAATGTATAAATAAAACAATAAATCCAATAAACGAAATAATTTAGTTACCCTGGTTGAAATCCTATGCGTACCAATATTTTCAAAGTCATGTTGCATAACGCCACTAACTTAAAAACGGTTACTTAAGAGAAAAGCACATTTAGTGGACTGCTTATGTTTATCTCCTAAACGCGTAGTTATGAATGTTTTGTGGATATAGTGTAGTACGAGTATAAATGTCAATGGGAATGGTGATGTAAAAAGACCCATTATAAATTACTCAGTACCAACGCTGCTGGCAGGTAGTCCAGAAATATTACCCACGACACGACGGTAGTGCAGAAATATTCCCTACCGCACTATTGGTTAAACGTTTTTGTACCCAGTAGTGTAGAAGGGAATGAAGATGTAAGACATTTAAAAATTCCCCACGACACTACTGGCCAGTAGTGCAGAAGGGAAAAAAAATCCCCACGACACTACCAGTAGTGCAGCTTGGTAGTGCCGTGGGGAATAAACCGATAATATTAGACTTATGATTAGCTTAAAATTTCTGTAGAACCCAGTTTGACAGATAGATTTGGATACCGTGCTATGGACATATTTAAATTGTGTAGTATTGGGAATGCAATGACTTCCGGAATCTCTATTCTAGCAGATCCCTTGATTAACAGTAGGTGGTTTAT
Source organism: Ectropis crepuscularia (assembly GCA_963693475.1). Taxonomy (NCBI): domain Eukaryota; kingdom Metazoa; phylum Arthropoda; class Insecta; order Lepidoptera; family Geometridae; genus Ectropis; species Ectropis crepuscularia. The sequence goes on along the minus strand of OY856361.1, from coordinate 14,897,101 downwards.
GACATTTTACAATTTTGTTGTCTTTATAACAACAGTGCTATTTTATCAGAATAATTATCACCTCATATCGTTAGATGGGTGAGAACACGGAACAGATATCTGTTCTGTGGGTGAGAACGTATGTCCAGATTAGGACATTGACATTTCAAGACAGTTTATAAAATTTCTCAAGGTATCAAAATAAAACCAGATAATAAAATAAAAAAAATATTTCGTAAAACAAAACACTGGCGACCGATATCATCTGAAGCTAAGACTCCTACCACTTCATTGAATTACATACACTTCAGAAAACTATCTTAGTGACGAAACTGTTGACACTGGCGAAATTACGGTAACATTACCGAATGGAAGCCATAAGAAAAAGTTGAAGTTGAAAATATTGGCGCCACTTTTGGCTTTTGGCCAAACTTTTGGCGATGTTTCTAAACCACAGATTACCTTAATTAGAAACTTTTTTTTAAATTTGCATTTTATGAAACTGTCTAAAAATAAAATTTTTATTTTATAGGAAATTATTTAAAAAAAACACAACATATTTTCCTTTAAATAAGCAGTCGTAAATATTTTAAAGTCGGTGCGAGAAGCTCGATCAAAAATGATGATTAGATGATTCGACTCACACGCGCCGGAAGAAAGTTTTTTTTAGTAAATTCACACGTTTTAGATGAAATCCGATTGTTATCGTCCAGATGAAATTGTTAGATGCGAACGAATACAAAGAAATTGCTAGAAATGTTGGAAATGGTTAAGTACAAAGTTCTAATTTGCACTCAATAAAGAGGCTTCTGCAGAATCTCTGATGAATGACAAAAATACCTGTCAAATACAGTTCCAATTGAAAGTCTTATTACACTTGACTAAATTTAGCCGACTGAAATTAGTTTCTACATAAGACAGAGAAGTGTAATAGCATTCAGTAAGCAGGGCCTAACTAACACATAGGGTAATTAGTGTTAGTTTGGGGTCAGATGGTGTTGTGTGTGAATTGTCCACCAATATTTATTTATGGACTAATAGGCTCTACAGACGAATCCTTTTATCAGAGGAAGTTGCGAAGAAATGACGTAAAAGTGGGCGGGACCTGATAAAAAAGTAGGTGGAACCTGATAAATTTATCAGGTCCCACCCACTTTTACTCAATTCCCTGTCTCCAAAAAATGAGACCGAATAATTGCCAACAGTATGATTTAAATCGTATTTCTACGACTTTTTGGCTATGGTACGATATACGATCGAGTAATCGAAATTGTACACAAAATATTATTTTAATTACCCGACTGAATGAAGGGTTATGGTTTCTTATATGTTTGTAAATTTCTTTACCCCCACCTATCTTCCAAACGGCTGGATGACAATTAAGGTATCGTTAGATTTGTCTCAATCACTCAAGTGTCTCTTTAGATAGTACATTGTATTAAATAATGTTTTTAAAGCTGTTTTTGTTCAGTCGGGTTTTTAAAATTATAGTTATTTATTTATCTTGAAATGAATAAACACTTTTTTTGTCATTAAACAATAATTAACAACATGGAGAAGACCCGAATGAGTATAATTTTATTGTAAATACGTGTTGGTTTGTTTTGTTCCATGTGGGTTTCATTAAGGAGTATGGTAGGTAGCACGGCAGGAGGTATCTTTTTGTGTTAAGAAGACAGTGGTAAGACTTTTTGGGGAAGTACCTTCGTCGGTTATTCTACCGCTAAGCAGTAATGTGCAAACATTACTATGTTGCGGTTTGTAGGGCAATGTTTCCAGTAAAATTACCGGGCATAGAGATAAAACATCTCATATCTCTGGGTGACGAGCGCAGTGCAGTAGGTACTAGGTTTTTTTGGATTTTGACTCTTCATGTAGGTACCAATAGCTGTGTGTCACTGTGTTATTATGTGGCAGTCATGTGCTTACATGTCTTTCTCTTATTGTAACCCAAATCTGTAATAAAGGCGTAGGTATGTTTTATTTTTAATCGTTGAAATTTATTTAAGTTAGGTCTATTTTATTGTAGAAATTAAATCAAACCAGAGCGTACCGATTCTAAACTCTCCGACACGGAATCTCACATCTCGTTCTTTGTTTTATCTGTTTAGAATGACAAAGGCAAGGATTATGCGCCGTTCGGATTGCGTTTAAATCACTACCCAGTACTACTTTTATCTGCAATATAAATTCGAGATCCATCACCATCGATGAATATCGATCATCCCTGATCCAGACGGTACTTAGTTCATCTTTATATTTCCTTCATTTCATTTACATTCACAGCCCATGAAAATGCTGTGCACGTGCGCTATAAGAAGTTTTCACTTCAAAAAACATCTCAAATGATTTCGTATGTAAATTAATTAATTATGTCTTCAACCTTTTCTCAGAAGTAAGTCCCATGGCAACACCTATGTTTTTTGTTCTGAGTAGGGCGTAACTAGGGTATGTAATATCGGAAGATTATCAATTCCGGAACTGAGTCACGATTCTAAATATCCAATATCGGAATTCCGGAATAGCTCCGAAACTGGAAAAATATTTGGATAGTACAGAAATGTAAAATTGATTATCTTATACCATTAAACGAGCAATTCTTGTATATACAAGAATATATATATATATAGAATCTGAATCTCGCAAAAGGGCCCGAACGATTTTCATGAAATTATGTATGCAGGGGGTTTCGGGGACGATAAATCGATCTAACTAGGTTTCATTTAAAAAAACGCATATTATGCGCGTTTTTAGAAAATGAAAAACCGTCACATTAGACATTAGAATGCGAAGGTAAATTTCGCCGCGTGACGCGACAGCATAATTGACTCAGACGGGAAGTCGGGCGTTCGTGGTGGTCTCGAATTAATAGCTGCGGGTGCGAATCCAGACGGCTTCTCTTTTTTTTCAAGTATTCTTTTTTTAAGAAAATCTTAAGAGTATCTAAGTATTTTTAGTATTTATACCGAGCAAAGCTCGGTGACCCAGGTACTTATCTATTTATATACATATATACTTTTTATTTTTGAAATTAGTAAAACATTCTAAAGTTCTACAACAGTGGGCGGCAAATCATTACCTAGCACTGCACTGCGCTCGTCACTTTCAAGCCAAATGAATTACTCCACTGATTGATTTATTTATTGAATCTTTAATAACTTATTGTGTGTATGTATATCTGTACATCATGGCTGTGTTTAAAAAAAAGTTAGTGGTCAAAATACCGACATTGGAGTAACGATATTAAAGTGTTTCAATTTCGAAATTGAGATTTCGAAAAAGTTTCTCCAAGATTTCGGAATTCCGGAATACATGCCCTAGTTTTGAAAGTTTTTAGTCTATTGAAACTGAAACTTACCAGTACTTAAATAAATGTATGAAATTTACCAGGTCCATGTCTTCTATCTCTTTCAATAATCTGTTAGGTTGGTACTCGTCTTGTTTTCACGAAGATAACCGTTTCCACAAAGTCGTTGCCATATGGTTGGTATTGAACAGACATGTTAACTGCTCTTGTTAGTTTGTACTGAGTGCCGACTTCTACGTAGTAATTATATTCTCTTTGCTCTGATCAACGACCGCTCCGTTGCACGGTCGGAATCGTACTGACCGATTTGTACGTGTGTAGAGTAATGCTGATTTCTATTCCCTACCGCTTCTACGTCACTTCCTTCTGATATAGGGTACGTGTGTGGTCGTTTTAAGCAAAGCTTGTATGATGGCGGCCAGATAGCTGATATAATACTTATATAGTTTTTAAATACATACTTATTATACATAGAAACACCCAGACACAGTGCAAACATTTGAATTCATCACACAAATATTTGCACTGGGTGGGAATCGAACCCACGACCCTTGGCTTCGCAGTCAGAGCTACTAACCACTAAGCCACAAGGCCAGTCCAAGAAAACAGCTATGATCAGTCTACACTCTACAGCATTATATTTCGGAATCAGTCCTTCATACCAAGTCATTCACAGCTACTGCCTCATCTGAAGTAGTATATATTTAGTATACACATTAAATTAAATTAACAAAAATTCTTTACAGTAAGTACCATAAATTCAGTAACAGATGTACGATTATCACTTTTACTTAGAAATTTACTTGTCACCGGTTACGAGTACCTACTTTTAATTTAAACCTTTCGCTTAGATTTGCTGCCGCTGATAATAATCCTTTTTAGTCTCTCTGTTATTTATAATAATATGTCCACTTATGTTCACGATATGTTTTTAAGAATGTTCTGACGAGAAACGAGAGCTGCATCGTTTTCCCGCCAAAATGACCACAGACTGAAAAATCCCCCCGGAAGGTAAAAATACAATTACCCGGAATTTTGGGGCTGCCATAGAGTGCATTTCGGTATTCTTACTATTCTTCCAATTCCAACTTATTTAAACTACTAATATTGATAACATTAGGCTGCAGTCTAGGGCGCGAGGATTGGTTCGGCGCGCCTGAATCGTGTCTTTGCATGCACTAAAACTAAATGCGCTGTGAACTTAAGAGGGCGCCTAGTGCCAGAAAACGAAAAAAGGACATTTTCGACGCCGCTTACTGAAGTAAAGAAACTAAAAACTATGACAAAAAAAATATTGACGTGTGGGTACAATCAAGAAGAAGCACAATAACCGAATAGAATTTTAAAAATAGATCAGAGTTTTTTACAATAAAAATGACACCGAAAAAACCCGTTTTAATTCGAGTAGGTACTCGAAATTATCAGCGATGACCCCACATTATTTTTTGGTAATAAAATTCCTTATTGTACGTTCTAGTAAAGTAATCGAACACTTTTTGAAATTTATGTTTAATTATTGAGTAATTTAATAAAACTTGGTCAAAAATGGACTCCTGATTTAATATTGATTTTTCCTCCAAACTGTGTCATGCTATTCTCGACTTTATGTACCGTCGCGCGGCTGAAAACTGATTTTCCCTGGCATTAGGCGCACTCTTAAAACCTTAGGACTTGGGAGTCCCTGATTTGTTTGAAAGAATTGTGTTTTCATAATTTTTGTAATAGTAATACGTAAACTTAGAATAAAATACTTCCTTCGTAAGTGAATAGGTAATTAAACGTGAAAGAATTTAGCCATTAGTAATAAAAAAAATCTCAGATCATTAAAAAGTTGAGAAAAACAATGGCACAAAAATACAACATAAAATTTTTTTTTTCTTCTTCTAAAAACACTAACAAGACATAAAATACTACGTACCTAACCAAGGCAAAATATTCCGAAAAAACGAGCGAAAAATTGCCAATTTTTTATGCAAAAACAAATCAATATTATAGAAATGTTTGACCATTGTAACCTCAGAGACGTACTTCTTAGCATTCCATGGATTCACCGTGCGGGTGCCGGGTCCATCGTGCGGCAGAGAGAGAAATATCGAATAGACCCCAAGACTTGTGACTCGGGTAGTAGGTTTAAAAGGGGCCCCTTATATTGACGTACGTCAACACTCACCTTCACTACTCGTATTTCTCTCCCTGCCCAGCCAAATCCGATATGATCCTACTAGTGCAGCTTTAGATACTCGTTCTAGTATAGAACTTACTGCACTTCTGGACAATCCAAGAGATTAAATTTGGTTACTTTTAAAACTCAGGTTTAATACTATAGTGGAATGTTTAGTAAAATGTTTTCTTTGACCATAGTAATATATTATAACCGTGCTTCAACGTAACAACTGCGTAGGTACTCATTCTGATAGCTAACAATGTCATCTTGAGTCGACCTCTTCGAAAAATGAAGTAAATATTCCACCTTTGCTAAATTTAGTCGCTACTGAATTTAGTGAAGTAAGCTACCATACTAAATTCAGAAGCGAGAATTCTGAGTTTAATCACGTAATCTCGCTTCTAAATTTGATTCTGAATTTAGTTACAAGTTAATAAGCCTTTTAGCTAGGGGGAGAGCTAGTCAATTGAAAACAATAACATAACGAATGTAATTTTTACTGACAGATAAAAACTCTTTTGATGCGTCGTTGATGAAAACTTCAATTGTTTTCAATAATTGTTTTAATTTGAACAACAATAGCAAAAGTGTTGTACGGTTCTTACTAACATTATTGTCGCAAATTAAAAGCAACTTAAGAGAATAACGGAGTGCCAACTTCAAAACTATTTCGTGTGGATGTTAAGGAAGTATCCTAAATATCTCCGGTATATGACGTGGAGCAGTGGCTTAGCGTATTTTGACGTCACTTCATAGTACGCTTTTTACAAAGACGTGAAGCCCTAAACTCCCTAAAAGCTACAGAAGTTTAATGGTCTAAAACTCTAAAACTTTGTCGATTTTCAATTTTTTTTTTGACATATTACGTCGTAACGTTTTCAAATATATACGTTAACAAATTAATGGAACTTTTATAATTATGATGTACCTACTTACCTTGTTAAATTCAAACTTAATCAACTCTAAGATACGAGTAACTTACCTACCTTAATCAGCAATACATGCTTAAAATGCTATGTTACTCGTGTAAGCATACGACTTATCGAAGATTGTCGTGCATTATACATATTACATGTATTTTATTACATGTTTTACAGTTTTTCGGTTAATTAATAACGGACCTAGTTTTAATCCTTTTTACTAAACTGAATAACACATTTTTTAATACTATAGAGTATTTGAAATTTTACAAATACGCTAACAGGTGGGTTTTCATTTGCGACAGATGCCAAGAGAGAGTGAAACTGAATTATTGATAGCTTCAATACACACATTAGCCCTTTCTCATGTCATTCTTAGGCCTATTACTGGATTTCTTGATGTTTGATGGCCTATTGTTAACTTTCATTAATTTCAACCTTTGAATGTAATGTAGATAATGAATTCTTTATGTATGGTATAGTCTTAGAATGTTATGCTTCCACTTTTTTAATTTCTTTAATGCTTTGGCGGTGTGTACAGTAAAAGCTCCTTATTCGCGGAGTATGCGTTCCGTAAATAAGCCGTGAATGCAGAATGCCGTGAATATGGAATGTTAATTTATATTTTGGATTATAAGTGCCATTTATTTAGTCCGCGAATACCGTAAACGCGTTATAAAGGAAACGCGAATAAAGATATTTTATAACATAAATATTTGCTCGTAAAGGGCCTCTTATTGGACCAATTTCTGTATCGTAATGTATCTTATTACGTACTTGTGCGGTAATGTAATGTAAAACGCACGGTTTCAAAATGCTCCGTCTAAAACGAACGGTACCTTTTTAATTCATAGTAAAGAGTTGTTATGACAGAAAAATTGTAAACATTTTATGAATAAAATTACTATGAGAGATAAAATATAATGAGAATTATTTAGTTTGTTAGTTTAATTAATTTTGACCATAACATACAACAATTTATCTATAACAAAACACAAAAATATTAATTTACTTTATTACCAATGTCGTAATGTCATACTGGCTGGATCTGTGCCCTTGCTTTAACAAAAAAGCGCTGATTGCGCGCGCATTATTGTTAATCTGTGAACAAAAAATACGTCAGCCAAAGGGAAATGCTGAAAAGTAGTATCCTAACCATCATGGCATAGCCATCTAGAAATGTGTGAGCCAATGGGAAATGCCAACGCATTTCTAGATGGCCATGCCATGATGGATCAAATTCCGAGTAATAAGTTTTCCCTTCTATCGGCAGTTCCTATGACTGCCAATTTTTTTATTTGAAAATGTCATCAGAATTTTGTTTGCGCGCGCATTGTTAATCTGTGAACAAGAAATACGTCAGCCAAAGGGAAATGCTGAAAGGTAGTAGCCTAACCATCATGGCAAAGCCATCTAGAATTGTGTGAGCCAATGGGAAATGCCAACGCATTTATAGATGGCCATGCCATGATGGATCAAATTCCGAGTAATAAGTTTTCCCTTCTATCGGCAGTTCCTATGACTGCCAATTTTTTTATTTGAAAATGTCATCAGAATTTTGTTTGTGAATTTATTTCCTCGCAAATATGTTATAAAACGTCGTATGACATACGTGCGCTTTGATAATTACAACCTCTGCTAATTATAGCTCTCGCCTACGGCTCGAGCTAGCAATATCGCCTCGGCTGTAATTATCAACTTAGCGCACTTATACCATAATGTACTATTACTGTACTGTTTATAAATAGTGAAGGATACTCATTGAGTACCTATACCTATGGTACGAAATAAGAATATTACACTACGTCAAACTCAAATCTGTATGATGTTGAATGCGGAAATGTATTTTGTAGTGAAATAAATAAATAAACAAAAATATGTGAACCGCCCGGGCTTGGAAAACCCTGCCTATAGGAAAGAGCAACTTTTTTACAACCTGGGAAGTTACTTAGTACCGTCGAAAGTGTTATAATAATTTATTAGACATAGGTACTATGCCTTCCATCTTTGGCTAGAACGTAGGTAGCTTTCCACTAGGCGTGAAGGTGGCAAAAAGTGGACCTGTTATGCCAAGTACTTAAAAAAAATCAGTAGCACTCCGCAAGTGTCGATAGAAGTAAGACTGTGTCAAGTGTGTAAGCATCATTGCAAAAAGAAACCTTATTTTTCTTTTCTTCTCCTAATCCAAGACGCGTGTAAAAACCCAGTTATTAGCTCACGGACCCCCGAGTCCGTGGAGTGACTATATTTTAAACAAAACAAAAACAAAACTGCTCGTATTGGTCTGAATAGTCCTAAAGAAATCGTCTAAAGATTCCAGAGATACTGTTTGAATTGAATGTCATAGACGTTTAAAGCTATGTACATTAAGTAAGGCAAATTAACTGATATCATACTCTATGGTTTTTATCATCAATGGTTTCCTTAGAAGACGCTACAAACATTTATATTTACATGTAGTGTAGTTTCTTAGTCCAAGGTCTCCAGAAGGCACATCTCTCCACACATCCCAACTTTCGCTTACTTTCTCCCCAGCGGCAGCGGTCCGCCGCGGGTCGTTGCGTCCCGTGCAGTGTAAACACAGCCTTAATGAGGCTAGATTAGCGAACGACAATAAGTGTGGTATACGCATTACTGTTAGAATCATAGCTATAGTGCGTAGAATAGAAAATAGTGTATGGTGTTGGTGAAGATTTCACATATCAGCTTTTGTTTTACTTGTTTTATTGTGGGATATACCACGAACACTTGGGCCGTTCTTTTTATTAGCATATACAAACTTTTCATAGAAAATAAAAATCTTTCCGATTTTAAAATGAGAACCTCCTAATTAAATTAGCTAAAATGTTTACTAAATTATAATTACGTTTATGGCGCAAGCAGTCCAAGTGAATGAGAGTTCAAAAGTCTGACGCTTGTGCCAGCCATCACTCTTCATCACTACATAGTATAAAATAAATTTACTTCCCGCGTTTGTCCGTCCTTATATTATATGCTTAGAACTTTAAAACCACCAAACAGATTTTGATGTAGGTTTTATTCCTAGATAGAGTGATTCAAGAGGAATGTTCGTATGTATAATACGTGCATAAAATAGCAGAGAAACACGCATAATTTTAAAGGTTACTAATGTAATGTCATAAATAAACACATTTTTTGCGCTTACACTGCAAACGCTGACTGAGCCCTATGAGCTAGATCAAAATAAATTAAAGCAGTATTCTACCCCTTCAAAAGGTCTACAAAAAGTAAAAGTTTGCAATAGTTTATGTCTATATCTTAGGGATACTACATAATAACCATTTTTATTAGTGTATTTAGTATCAGCATTGCACCCGTGCGAAGCCGGGCGGGTCGTTAAATTGAAATAATCACATCTACCTCAATAAGAAGCCTGTCAGTGAGCACGAGATATCAAAGCAAACGGGCAATTTCTACTGAATGATAAAATTAATCGTAGTTCAGAACAATTCCTATCTAAATATAGACTAGCGCAGAAAGAACAGGGCCCTCCTGACACTTACTATTAGACACATACATACATACGTAGAACATTCACGGAACCTACTTAACAGGATTCCATATATTTACTAAACCCGCTCACTATATTAATAAGTGGGGTACTACATCTCGTACGACTAATAGCGCAAGAACACTTCGGTAGGTTCACATTCTGAATTTGAACTGACGCCGCCGCCGGTAGGGGGCAATCAAGCTTCGACCTGGTATCCCCAAATGGGAACCCTAACAACCTAGGGTGCCTAACAACGGTCCTAGCGGGGAGGTTCTTATACCTAATTGTAACTGGTACTCTATTACCTTAAATGCAGATGACTTAAGTCTGAAGGATCTTTCAGATTTGGCCTGCTTATTACATATTATGTTTTTTTGTAACTTTTTAGATTCCAATAACGGGCGGCTTTGACTGCCCCAAGCACCGGTAGCCATGGTACCCTGATGGCAAAATCATCCGATTCCATAAATATGGTCGTGTGTCGTTAAACCTGGCGTGTGTACCTTTGAGTATATATTTCCAAGTGTATATGTAGGTACAAGTTTGTAGTTTACTAACTCTAGCGGTAAAGACAAACACTGTGAGAAAAGTATCATGTGTTAAGAAAATGTTTTTGTAGACCATGTGATTCGCCAAAACGCTCCTGGTCTGTGTGGTGAGTTATGACTCCTTGACTCTCTGCACATTAAAGAAACCCTTCAGTCCCAACAAGAAAAATCTATAGTGCGTTCCAGCAAGCTGTGTAGAAAACCAAAACAAACCAAAAAAAAGGTGATACCATAACATAAACATCGTTTAATCTTAGTATTTTTATGAAATTGCCTTAAAATATTTTTCACAAATAGGATTCGACTTTATTGCGATCTTAAATACCATATACTTAGATTTATATTGATCAAATAATTCTATACTATCTTATTTTAAAACTTATAGAAAATAATGGTAGGATGATAGAAATATGATTTTAAGTACTAGCAATTTGATCTGTGTTTCTCAAACTCTCAATGTTGCATTCAAGAGATTTATACTTCTTTTCATCAAATTATTCTTATTAAGGACGCGCCAATTTTTCTAACATACCTGCCATATTTTTCTCCTGCCCATATTGTAAAAATGCCCATTTCCATTATATTCAAGTATGGATTAATTCTACTCTATTTATTTTTGTCATTAATTTGGAATTTTTAATTGTAATGTAATTTGATTTTAATGTAGTGTATTATTTGATTTTTATTGTAATGGGATCTTAAATTGACTTCTGTTTTTTTTTAAATTATTGACTTGTATTGGTAATATTTGAATATCTTGAATATTATGACATGTAACTACTCGTTATCAATAAAAGAGTAAGAGTATGACTAAAGAACTCCGAGAAAAAGGTTTCTTGTGTCGTAACGAGTTGAGAGAAAATCGCAAACCTCTAAATACGTGTTCCAAATTACGCTGTTTAGTATCAAAAGCTTGTATAATTTTCACTCTAAAATGCCATAAATTTTGTGTTATTTTGATCGAAACTTTTGTATGTGTTTCCAGAATATTACAGCATAGTGTTATGATCAGTTTTGGGTAATACGAGGACAATTTGAACGAGATTCAATTATTGTTAAAAATAAAATGAACGTTTTCATATAAGGAAACATCTAAATTACTTTTCTAAGTCACTGGGTCTAGTGTTACATTCTTCTCCGAACTCAAATGCTTTGCCTTTCCTTTTTTACGTGGGAGAAATAAATGTACGTATGCCCGCCATACTCTCATTATGAAATGAGAGGAGATCTCCATCTACCCTCATTTGGGCTTCAAAAATCGCAGGGTGACCAACACTAACCATATCAGGTTTCTCCAAACTCAGTGCGCTATGCACACATTTATTTATTAGAGGATTCCGCGACGCCGATAACCGTAAGCCGGGTAGTTTTCGGTTATTGGCATCGTGGTCATCGCGTCGTAGTTGAAATATATACCTATGTTTTTTTATTTTCCAATGCTTCCCGAACCATTCTTGCGTAGTAATAACATTCGGTAGATAGAACCTTCGGGTCGTGGATCTCGATCCAATGACCAATTTTAGCATCAATCAGATGTTCAGCAATTGCAGATTCTTGTGTCTGACGATTTTTTACAGCGGCAATGTGTTGATTGTTCCAAGTCCCAGCAGTGGGAACATATATTTGGGTGTTTATGATATCCATACATATATATTTAGCCTTGTTTTGCGATGAAAATTTAAAAGGGCAAGCAATGAAAGGTACTACAAACTATCTTGTAAAACAAAGGTTGAGAATTGCTGGTCTGTCATATTGAGAGTGACATTGGTTTGTTTACCTTTTATTCACAGACATTTGGAATGAGGTATAAGTGTATTATTTACGCTCCCAACCATCAAAACGAAACAACAACAAGTCCCAGTAACCTGTTAACCGTGGTACAAAGCACAAAACACCACTAGAGCAAGCATCAATTTACGTTTATGGGAATTCCCACGAATACAATAATGAGCCAGTAATTATACCACTAGACCGGGGAACTGGATCAGTAGGAAGATGCGGACCTATTGAAGGTTGGTTTAGTTTTCAGTGAGGTTAGGTAGAGGAAAACAATGCAAGAATTCCGGTCACATAAAATCCGTCCGGTAAACAATTTGCTGGAGGGCTAACTAAAATTGTCTTGAATTTATATTGCTCTACCTCTACATATATTTTCGGTGATGTTAAAGAAAGAAATCAATAACAAATTTATCACCGTTTTAGTTGCTGTCGTAGGACAGGACCTCAAATAGATCATAGCTGGTGGCTGGTCCCCAGAGACCCAAATATCCACCCAATCAATGTAGCAATAGATGTGTACTTAATGTACTTATATTTATTCGTGCATACATACGTGGATACACTTAAGTGTATCCCAGGTTCCCAGGAATGAATTAATGAATTTCTGCCGTTAGAGGTTAGTTTATTTTTCTAAGTTTTGTTCTAAAAATCATATAAATATAAAATTGTGGATGTTTGTTTCTCAATCACGTTAAAATCCCTGAACTGATAAGATTGAAATTCGGAACACAGTAACACAGATTATAGTCTGGAATACCACAAGCTAATTTTTGTAGCGAAACAATTACGGGAATGGGTTTTACCCGAGTGAAACGGCGGAGTACTGGTAGTTTAAATTAAAACAAAAGTTGTATAACTGTAGCTCAAAAGTATTTTTCAAATTACTAGCGGATTTAAGGTGTTCACTAATGAAATGCCGATGATTCTAACTTACAGGTGGTTTTGTACACGTGAGATTAAAATGCCTAATTGTATCGGCTTGTTTCTTGCCGCAAATTGAGTTGTACTCATATATTTAAATCCTGTTGTGAAAGTTGCTTTTTAATTCGTCCGTAATCACTGGTAATTTTGTTGCGTACTGACAAACCCCAAGGGGCTCACATCACTCATCTTGCAGTATTCGTGTTCAAGTGTGACATTCATAGACTAAGAAGAGAAATATACGAGATAGGTACTGTGCCGCCAATTTATCTGTGGAACTGCCAAAATCAGAACTACTGAGTAACGTGTAATACGTGGCTACACGTTTCGATCGTGGCGCCGTAACTATGTTCTACAGATAAGTTGGTTGTTCTTTACTATGTGAGATTTATCAGTTAACATGGAAGTGCTACATCAATAACCTGACTAAGCAGGTGCGAAGAACAAATAACCAAGGAAGTTTTATATTTGTTTATGGAATTCGTATTTACAATTTGAGTAATAAACCATGAACTTTTTTTACAGAAGGACCTTTTTTCCTTTGAAATTACAGGACATAGAGATAAAACATCTTATATCTCCAGTTAACGAGCGCAGCAGTGCTAGGTAATGATTTGGACTCTTCATGTTCCAATAGCTGTGTTTCACTGTGCTGTTATGGGCAGTTATGTTGCTTACTATCAGGCACGTGTCTTGCTCGTCTCTTCACTTTATACTATAAAAAACCTATGTCAACTGCCATAGGTTTTTTTTGAGACCAACTGGACTCAGTTGACTTTTACTACCGACTAATCTATGGGCTATATCACTGAAGAAGGGGAAGAACCTTACTATCCTAATCTTGCTAACTATATTTATACAAACATACATTCGAAAGCATTGTATATACTTGCCACTAACTTACTGAACTCGACACTAACTTACAGCACAACATCTCGTTTGAACCATCGATGGTTTGAGCCAACCCTTGCCGACTAGAGTCTGGTGGATCGGTCAGCATAAATTGGCGGGACAAAAGTGGATGATACAAGTTGCCGATCACGCGCAGTGGATCAGTGAGATCAACTTAGAGAAAAGATCCATGTCCATTGTCCAGCAGAAGCAGTAGAAGTGATAGTTGTTCGCAAAATCATCAAATAAACAGTGTACATATAAAGGACTACAATGCAAGGGTTTTTTTAGCTTTGTCTGAAATGTAGACTGATATACACATAGACGTTCGACGTTATTGCCACCTTAACGTCGGAGCAAGTAAAAAACAATAAAGTGGCCAAGTGCGAGTTGGACTCGCCCATGAAGGGTTCCGTTGCAGCAAGTAACATTATATACATAGTACACATAGTTCTTGTAGTTCGTTGTAACTTTGATCGAAGTTTCAATAATAGTGTATTTATGACGTACTAAAAAAAAACTACTCATCAGATCGAGTTCAAACTAATTTTCGTTGGTAGTTTACATGGTAATGTACATCATATATTTTTTTTAGATTTTACATTTTCTTACTTTAGAAGTTAGAGGGGGGGGGGACACATTTTACCATTTTGGAAGTGTCTCTCGCGCAAATTATTCAGTGTAGACGAAAATGATTTTAGAAACCTCAACATCATTTTTGAAGACCTATCGATAGACACCCCACACGTGTAGGTTTGATGAAAAAAAAAATATTTGAGTTTCAGTTCTCAGTATGGGAGGCAACCCTAATTTTTCTTTTTTTTTTAATTTTTCTGTTGAATTCTTAATGCGGTTCACAGAATACATCTACTTACCAAGTTTCAACAGTGTAGTTTTCATAGTTTCGGCAAAAACTGGCTGTGACATACGGACGGACAGACAGACAGACAGACAGACATGACGAATCTATAAGGGTTCCGTTTTTACGTTTTACGGAACCCTAAAAACCTTCCTATGACTGAATAGAAACAGAACTACAACACCAGTTTAGTTTAAACCTCCTTGTACTAAAACATATTTGAACAATTGGAAGCAGACTCGCGCTAGACAGACTAAGATACTGCGCAAACGTAGCCACTTTTATGTTTTACTAGCGGTCCGCCCCGGCTTCACCCTTGATTCATAATGGCCTATAGAACTTAGGGATCACGTACCTACATAAGTACAACGCTGAAGTATTTCTCACTTTTACTTATAAAAAACCTCTTCAGCTTTATTATATTAGGATAGATCGATTAGATAGATAGACGGTCTCCTTATGCGCCGCGGGCTTAACGGGGGCGCCATCGTTAGAGGACGAACGCGGTGGGTCTGCAGGAAAAGAGGAGTGTAGGTATTGTGGTGCGCCGCTTTCTTCTCTGCAGCTAAAAAGCGGTAGGTGGCTGAACTAAAGATCTGACCCGCCGGCGCCGCGGGGGACCAAAGGTATCCAGATTTTGGAGCAGATGGTTGGTTCCCGAGTTGATCACGGTGCTACTCGGTTCAGGCGCGCCGTTGAGCACGCTCCAAAGGACGGTCCGAAGATGCGTAATCCACGGCGAGATCAAGGAAAAATGGGAGAGCGTCCTCGCGTTCCCGTTGTAAATGGCGAAGGTTGAACCCCGTGTAAGCTTAAGTTGGTAGGGACACTCATCACTTGAGTTGCACATAGCCCCACTGTCTTTCCCAAGAGGAAGAATATGTGTTACAAATGAAACTATATATATAAATATGCTTTTCTTCCAATAAATTAAAAAGGTGATACGGCTCCAGTGGGTCTGTAAATATCCAGTTTTGTGTACCTACACTACATGTCCTGTTTTGTGTAAAGGTCCTGTTTTGTTTATCATAAATAAATAAACCAGCTGCAGTCGCATCGGTAGCAATAGTAGTTACGTCTGCGCAGAGCTTTACAATTAAAACCAGTTCGAACGTTTGAGATCAAATTTTCGAACGGTTTAAAGTTTTTAGAGCGTCTGTTACACAACCGATAAATGCATGTTACTTCCGTGGTAATGTGACACGATAAAAATGACACATGATACAGTGTGTCGTAACAAAACAAAAATGCAATCGATTTCTAGAAAATTTATTGATGTTTAATTAAAAGAGACTTTTTGAGGATATAAAAATAGAACTGTCATAGATTCTGAATTCGGCCAAATGTAATAAATCAAAGAGTTTACACAATTTATCTAAGTAATATTTTTTTTTTTTTTTTTTATAGCATAGAGTGACGAGACGAGCAGGTCATGTGCCTGATGGTAAGCAACATGCCTGCCACATAACAGCACAGTAACACGCAGCTATTGGAACATGATAGTCCAAATCATTACCTAGCACTGCACTGCGCTCGTCACCCAGAGATCTAAGATATTATGTCTCTAAGCCCTGTAATTTCTCTGGAATCATTGCCCTTCAAACCGGAACACAGTAATGTTTGCGCATTACTGCTTGGCGGTAGAATATTTGACAAAGGTGTGGTACTTCCCCAGGCGGACTCTGCTAAGAGTCCTGCCACTACTAAAAATAAATACAGAAATAATAATAATGTGGCAGTACCTAATGTTACATTTTGTTTAGTTTCTATAACAAATAATAATTATACACTGGCGCTACCTATGGCAAAACTGATAACTATCTTTAAAAAAAAATTATGCATCTTGAAAACCCCTTTAAACATACTTACAGTCTTTTTTGTAGCACTATGTGGTTTTACCCGCCCAGTTGCCGTTCCCATTATTTTTCCGTGTTACAAAGTAGCCTATGTGTTCTTCCAGACTACAATCTAACTGTATTCCAAATTTCAGCCCAATCCCTTCGGATGTTACGACGTGATTGAGCAACAAACATCCATATATCCAAACATACACTTTATAATATTAGTTGAATTAACCCCGACGCTAATACAATGGCGTGTCTGTGTGTCTGTCTGTGGTATCGTAGTTAATTTTGTTATTTTTTTGTTTGGAAGGTGTTTTAAGCTTTGTTTCAACTAAATTCAAGTGCAGGTTGGGGGATGGCGGATAGCGAATGTTCTCGAAACGTGCCTTACGATGCCTGGGTTTCGTTACGATGTTTTCCTTTATTGATAATGCTGATGTGATGGCAAATTGTTAATCTGAAAATTTTGAACTTGGAAAAGTACTTAGAGGTGCTGATGGGACTCGAACCTACGATCTTACGATTGTAAATAAACAAAGGCCTTATGATGAGAATGTTAAAAAAATGTGTGTGCTTAACACTTCACGGCAGAACTGAAAACTAAATAAGAAGTAACTATTGAATAATTTGATTAGGTATTAAAAAATTAAAAACGATCACAAATAAATTGGGACACGACAGTGACAGATGCGGCTGTAGGACAAGTATCCATTGCCAAGAATAAATTAAAAAAACGACAGTGACAGCAACAGCTATCTTTCTCTATAACATTTCTTTCATTGCCGAGCGTGACGCCGAGCTTCAGTCACATCCCACGAAAAATGTGCATGGTGCGCCAAATAAAATTTCGCTTCAAAAAAAAAAGATTAAAATAAATGTTACTAATGCAATTTCAATGAAAATTTGGGGCTAAGAGATACCTACAGTATTACTAGGCTAGACATTAGCATTCTTCGTGTTCAAATAGCTACGCATATTGTGTTGTTATGGCCAGGCCTGTTGCTAAACGTACCTACATAAGTCATATCATGTTCGTCCCGTCTGTATGAAATTTTGTCTGTTTAATAATCTGGGTAAAACTCTCACTACGTAGTAACGAAATTAAAATTACCTAATAAAAAATCAGAAGCGTAACACGTGTCATAAAAACAAAACATACTTCAAAAGAGAAAAAAATGTAAAAGCAACAATTTTTGAGGTAAAAAATCGTACACACAACTCTAATTATAGTTAACTATCAAATTATGTTTTGTTTAAGAAAAACACGAGACTTTGAGAGTCGAAAATGTTTTATAACGGTTCTGTACAATATTGAACTTAAATGTTTCATGAATTCAAATACATAGCTAATGTAATATACATACATATTCTGTTTGTGAGCATCAATAAATAAATGTAGATACATACGAGTACGTTTAAAGTCAATCAACCTTGCCACATGATCACACAAAAGTTCAGTTTTAGTATTGAAATTAACCTAATAGTTACACATATTAATTGGGTAAACGGGTAACTCACGTGTTATATGGTCGGTAAATCCGACTAGAGTTTTGGCCGCGTTTGGTGGCTTTTAAGTGCCAAACGGACACCCATCACGCCTTTGCACCCCTCCTTGAAAAAGGCCGCCGGACGCAGCCGAAACTCGAGTTGAATTTACCGGCCATATTACACAAAGGTTCACTCTATGAAGAATTGAAGTTAATTGTATATTGTTGCTAGTATTTATTTATTTTATTTACTTAGCTAAAATACCTAGTTAGAATTTTTTGATTTGGTTGGATTGTTATCTAAAAGTCATTTTTCCGCTTAATATCTGGTTGTCTGGAAGAGCTTGCTCGCGGAAATAAAGTCACCTTAAAGGTTAAGCTTATCCTTAAGTGTTTTATAGTAATATTTGTGTTTTACCAAGAGTTTTCTACCTATCTTAGTTCATGTTAAAATAAGTTCAAAGAAATTAAAAATATTTTTACTGTAAAGTAAATTAAATTTGAGTTTGTTTGATGTCACAAACAATATATTATTGGAATTTACTCAAAAATTTCACAACTATTTGTTTCGCGTAAGTTTTGAGTAACACTACACTTATCATCGTCATCTTCATTCACAGCCTCATTTAACCAAGAGCTGTGCATAAACCTATAATTTACAATTCATACTTACTTTATTTCCGAAAATAGGTAGTTACACAAGATTTTAATTATTAACATTGATAACTTCATGATAAACCAACAAAAAACTTGCGGCTTGCAAATTTCACGCCATCTTTTCATGAATCGAAATAAAATTGAAACAAATTTGCACACCGAAACCCTAAAAACGAATGCTCAAGTCAGTGAACTCGATAAAAAGTGAAAGGACCAAGAAGATAGTTCCAAAAACACGAGCGAGCATAAGTTATTTGTGAAGTCATCGCGTATCATGTCTCGTTAGTGTACTACTTTTTGTACCCACTGTACGTGAAGTTAGGCATTTTGTAGGCTTTAACTTGATTTAAATAACTTCCAAAATCATGACTTTTTATGATGAATTCTGATTTTTAAGCGACTTCATAAAAGGTAGACGAGATGGTAGTTTTGAAATCAGATTTTTTTTGGCGTGTTCAGGTATTTGTTGAGATGGGAAAAACAATTGAAAAACACGACACTGTTACCGTAAACGAAACGTCTGTATATAATTTATTCTTTAAAATTTGAGTTATTTTTTTCGGTATTCCCGAAGTTACTGTTTGTACAAGCTTTTACGCAGCTGTTTATTTGCCTCCCCATCATTTGCATTTGATTTGGCATCAAATCTTGCAAATTACATTAGATCCAGTTACCGACGCATACAATGACACACCTCGATTTTGCATACATTTGTAAATCAATTAACAATGCAAAATTATAACATGTTGCTAACCTGATGATGGAGTTGGAAGGTGGTCTAACGAAAATCCGCACTGAAACGAGACTACCTAACCGACGTTAGGCTCATTTGAATCGTCTTGACGAGTAATTTTGGTCCAGATAGTAATCAGAGTCCTATAATGGAGCTGGAAGATCCATCAAATTTTTAGTTTTTTATTTCAGTACAAATACTTGTTTAAAATAATTTTATTTTATTGTATCTTGTTTATACTTGATTTATTCTTGATGACCGGATTGTGATGGTTGTTTCTACTATATAAGAAAATATCGATAAACAATCCTCACACTATAACACTAAGTAGCCCAAACGATGCAAAATTTGTGCCATGGGAGCTAGATAACTGATATATTACGTGTATAAATGTGAATACATACTTAGATACATAGTAATTTGCAGACACAGAAAATATTCGTATGTTTCACAATATTTTTTGCCATGGGTTTGAATCAAACATGCGACCTTCTATCAGCACCACAAACAAACCTAGGTACTTGTGCCTCGCTGCTTAGTTGGCACTAAACAAGCAAAGCCAGTACCATTGAACACGCAAATTTGCTTTTCATATGGGCCCCGTTAAAATTTGATCAAGATCTGATTAAGTCCCGAATAAAGACCATTTAATACCACTTTGGTTTAAGCATAGTTATATTATCAAAGGCAGTGTTTCATAACAAAGGGGTGTGTTTCATAATAATGCTTCTCCACCTGAACTGAATTCGAAGCTTGATAGTGTTTGCGTGGCTCAGATAACTCTAGGTGAGGCACTCTGCGAATCAGAACAACTTCCCTTGGTTCCCTTGGTGACTGTACACTAATTAAGGCCGGTGCGGAAACTTTCATGTGCGTTTCTCGCTTTTCGAGTAGTTATGGGGACAGATGGGCCTTGAAAGGCTTGGGATTGGTATTTAGTTGATTCTTATCTGGGCAACTAACAGTTCTAAGTCTTTTCAGAAAGATGCTCGTGGTGTAGAGCATGGGTCATCGGACCTGAGGTGGGGCCAATCGCCTGGGCTGGCCACCAAACCAACGAAGATCGAAGCATGAGAGTCACGAAGCGGAGGCAGCGCCGCGCCGGCGCGGCTGAGTGGGGATATTATACATTTGTTACAGATATGGTGGCCGGAAGGATCACGTCGGGAGAGGAGTACCGGTTTTACTGGTGGCCGTTCTCCCTGCCGGCATGCCTTGCGTGGTCGCCAACATTAGACGACGGCTCCAGTGGAGCTGCAAGGGAAGAGGAGTGTCAGTATACAGTGCGCTGTTATCCTATCCTCTGCATGGTGGTAAGTGAAAGGACTGAACATCTAACTCGTCGCGAGGGACCAAGGGTTCAGAAGCGATTGATTCTGGCCCCTATTTACTGATTGGCTCTCGATGAGTCACTTCGTGTGTTGGCTTTGAAAGGACGTTGCTCCTGAGATGAGCCCGGAGACGGACAGGTGACAGTGGCTTCGTAGAATAATGCGAAAACATCCCCATGTTTCCACCGTATGTGGTAAACGTTAGTTAGTGGGTTGAGGCAGCACTCTCGATGCTGAGTCTGATATTAACCGCCCATCCCTTGAGGTTGAAGGGTACGCGTAAAGGCATTTCTTTAAGTAAAAAAATGGAATTTACACAAAAAGAAAATTAAAAGCACCGTTTGAAACGAAAACACATTTTCATTTCATTGGATTACCAAATGACCCCCATAAAATAAGAGAGGAGCGGTGGGATAAAGACCGTGAATGATGATGATACTAATAAGCCTATAGGAAAGTTAGAAAGTGATAATCTTGGGAAATGACTTAAATAAATTTTCTCCTATAGTCCATAGTCACTTAACCTTTATGAAATGCAATTTATACTTTATCGTACGCAATAGATTGCGTACGATAAAGTATAGTAGTAAGACTGTAGTGAGGTAAATATTTGCTTCACCATAAGTTGCTGCTTAATAACGAGATGGTAAGTGCAGGTTAGTTCTAATATGCCTGCCACATGACAGCACAGTAACACGCAGCTATTGGAACATAAAGAGTCCAAATCATTACCTAGGACTGCACTGCGCTCGCCACCCAGAGATCTAAGTTGTTATATCTCTAAGCCCTGTAATTTCTCTGGAAACATTGCCCTTCAAACCGGAACACAGTAATGTTTGTACATTACTGCTTGGTGGTAGAATAACTGGCAAAGGTGTGGTACTTCCCCAGGCGGACTCTGCCAAGAGTCCTACCACTACTATAAAAGCTGAAGAGGTTTTTTGTTTGAACGCGCTAATCTCAGGAGCTACTGGATTGATTTAAAAAATTATTTCACTGTTGGATATGTACGTGATCCCTGAGTGCTATAGGCTAAATTATAAACCACAGGCGAAGCCGTGGCAGACCACTAGTAGATAAAAACATTACAGTTTGACAACATCAGTCCAAAACCAAATAAAGTAGCCAAGTGCGAGTTGGACTCGCCCATGAAGGGTTCCGTTGCAGCAAGTAACATAATATACATAGTACACATAGTTCTTGTAGTTCGTTGTAACTTTGATCGAAGTTTTAATAATAGTGTATTTATGACGTACTAAAAAAAACTACTCATCAGATCGAGTTCAAACTAATTTTCGTTGGTAGTTTTCATGGTGATGTACATTATATATTTTTTTTAGTTTTTTCATTCTCTTACTTTAGAAGTTAGAGGGGGGGGGGACACACATTTTACCACTTTGGAAGCGTCTCTCGCGCCAGTTATTCAGTGTAGACAAAAATTATATTAGAAACCTCAACATCATTTTTGAAGATCTATCGATAGACACACCACACGTGTAGATTTGATGGAAAAAAAAATTTTTGAGCTTCAGTTCTCAGTATGGGGGGCACCCCTAATTTTTGTTTTTTTTTTAAACTTTTGTAAAAATCTTAATGCGGTTCACAGAATACATCTACTTACCAAGTTTCAACAGTGTAGTTTTCATAGTTTCGGCAAAAAGTGGCTGTGACATACCGACGGACAGACAGACAGACAGACAGACAGACAGACAGACAGACAGACATGACGAATCTATAAGGGTTCCGTTTTTACGTTTTACGGAACCCTAAAAAGTAACTCCTTATCACAGCAGAAATTCAGGCTGGAAATGACAATGAACCTAATATTGTCGAAGCATTTTAATAGGCAACCTTATCGATTAGAACACTCTGTAAGACTTCAGTGGACGGATATGATATGCAATATGATTTGAGATAATACAATTCTAAGAATTTAAACTCAACGTTTTGTGTTGAAATATTATTAAAAAAAAAAAAATGGTTTTCTGTAAAGTCGGTTTACTGACGATAGTTGAACGTGACAACTTCAACTACGCCTTAGAGCGAGGTAACGCCGCATGACGTCATGCGGCGAGGTAACGGCGTTAACGGCACATGCCGTCATGTTTTGCGGGCGTGCAGCCGGCTTCATCGAATTATAAGACGTTGTCACGTCAAAAACTACTTTCTACTAATATTATAGACTAGCAGCACCCCGCGGTGTTACCCGCGTAGTTCCCGGTATTTTGCTGAGACAAAAATAGCCTATTTAATTAAGTATGTATTCTTACAGACCTATCTATCTGTACTTATGACAAATTTCAACCCGATCCGTTCATACGTTACGACGTGATTGAGCAACCAACATCCAAACATCCATACATGGACTTTCATAATATTAGTGGGATGCGAAAGTTTCGATGTGTGGATGCTTAGATAGTTGGTACTCAATCACATCGCAACGTCTATACGGATCGGGTTTAGATTATAACACACGAAATATATCTTTTCACTTGACCCTGCACTTGATTCTCTTCTTGAGATGGCCCAGAGTCCCAGCCGTGGGAACATAAATTAGACTTAAGCCTGTATCGAAAAAAAAAAACGAATTTCACCTTAGATCGTCAAAGGAACAGAGTTTTGTTAAACTTGGGCCCATGACGTCTTAATGTCTGTTCAAATAAAGTTAATACGTTCAATTATAGGTCCAGTCCGGTTCAGTCCATTTTTGATAAATCAGTTTTAAACGGATAGCTTATAATGGGCTGTTGTCTTATAATGAAAGATTTTCAAACGTAATCATAGACTTTATAAGTAGGTTTAAAAATATACAGCTTTACTTAGATCTTGCCTGACGAATCCTGCTAATATTATAAATGACAATGTTTGGATGTTTATTGCTCAATCACGTCGTAACGTATTTACGGATTGGGTTGAAATTTAGAACACAGTTATATTATAGTCTGGAAAAACACATAAGCTATTTTTTATCCAGGGGAAATGACGGCAATGGGAACTACGCGGGTGCAACCACGGGGCGCTGCTAGTATAGTAAAAAATTGGCAGTCATAGGAACTGCCGATAGAAGTGAAAACTTATAACTCAGAATTTGATAGCTTACTTTGGAAACTACACGGGTGTAACCGGAGGGCGTGTCCTGGCGATCATGGCATGGCCATCTAGAAATGCGTCAGCATTTCCCATTGGCGGATACATTTCTAGATGGCCATGCCGTGATGGCCAGGTCACGCCCATTCAGCATTTCCCATTTCTACACGCATTTCTAGATGGCCAATGGCCATGGTCCCGAGTTTACCCGAAGATTTCTTATCATACCCGAGCGTGGCGCTAGAATTAAATTCACACCCCACGAAAAATCTGTCTAGGCGCGCCAAAAGAAGTTTTCACTTCTATAAATGATAATATTACCTATCTGAGGCCATACAAGCCGGTCGAATCACTTGAGGTGCCCTTGCGCTAGTCGTCGTATGAGATGTAGTATTCCGCGAGCTGGTAGCAAAATTTGGGTAAGTATTTGAGGCGAGCTGAAAACTTGTCACATAGTTCTCCTATTATATTATATCCTATTCTATTATTTTGTACTATAATACACGGAAGTGCCAACCTAGTTGGTTAGTAGCGGGGCAAAATGAATCCCTCAATTTAGGTCACTGGGCAGTTAGATAGTCTCTCCAAAATTCTTTCTTTTTGAGAATTCCTATTTGTTAGTTATAAATAACACCCAAATTAAATTTCAAATTACCTAAACTATTTATTTTGTATTTTTTGCAAACATATTTGCACACGCCTGGCAATGTTAAAAACCCGACTAAACCATCTTAGTCCAGTAACTTTGTCGCTTGAAAGTATGGAGTAGTATGCGTTAAATCCGGTAGAGATGATTTTTTGCAGACTTGTTTATGATGTTGGCCTAATGATTATCCCAAGTTTGTGACCTCGAGCGACGAACGCAACTTTGCCAAAAATCTAAATTGTGATTTGAAATTTGTTATACTGTATAGTACTCTACTAGTCAAGCTCTTTCATTTGATACCCATATTGAGGTAGATTGTGATGAAATATTTGGTCCACCATTTGGTGGAGGCGGCCATCTTGAATCGATATTAAACAAAAATAGCTCAAAACATCAACACAAAAATGTATCTTCAAATAAAAAAAACCGCATCGAAATCGGCCCATCCGTTTCAGCTCTACGGTGCCATAGACAGATACACACACAGACAGATACACATAGAGACAGACCTGTATGTGTGTCTGTCAGACAAACAGACTTCGACGTCAAATTTATAACACTTCTTTTTTTGGTCGGGGTTTAAAAACCGCAGTAACTGTGCCATAAAGTGGTCAAGTAGCAGTTATAATATTGCTAAAAATTGCGAAGTACCATAAAAATTATAAACTTTGTAAGACTTATCCTCAGAAACTATTGGGTGTACAGAGACAATTCTAGTATCATATTGTAGCAAATTTAATCTACTTTATAAACGCCATAAGAAAGTTTTTCCAAAAACTAGTCGTTTAAGGTTATAATCGCCAAAAAGGACATTGTTCAAACTGGGCTATTCGTGGACAATATGTTCTTGATAATTTGATTTCGTCAATAAATCCATTTATTTTTGCAATGAATTATCATGACATTATTTTAGTACCCAGATTAATAAACTAAAAGTTCATAATATAAGTATTTTAATCTTTATTTCCGATTTCTCAAGCAATTATATTGCCAGTCCTTAAGCTTTGAATGATGTTGATTTTTTTCTCGAATAATTTCGATTTCTGTAAACCGATATATATGACTATATTAATCGACTTACAGTTATGTTAACAAGTATGCGTGAAATAAACAATTGATATCGTATTTAAGTTGTTTTCAAGCAACACTATAGCTAGCTATTTTTGTGTAATGGTTTTTCATCGCACCCGCTTTCACTTCACAACGCCACGAAAAGCAAAATCATTTACTAAAGCAATTGTCCCACCCCCGGCGAGAAAACGAGTAACTATCGAGTATTTTCTCGCTCAAGAAACGTACAATAGATATACATTCCGTGTAAATAAAATAGATGCATATACAAACAGTTGATCGCTGACTGTTCACACTACCGGCGAGCACTAGCTTCACTAGTTTGTGGCTGAGGGAGTTAGATGCGAGTAATAGCTCGCCTCACTCGGACACTCGCACAGAGCCGAGCTACACAACTATCGGAACTACGCACTCGCTCCCCGCGGTTCGCCAACTCGTTTCTAATTTTAACTTTACTCGTTACTCATTCATCGTTGCCGGTGAGACAACTGCCTTATGCTGAATAAATACAATAATTCCGTAAAGCAGTATTAATAATCATCTACTCATTTTAATCACTAACATGCGAATATTTTAGTTATTATTTTAAACAATGGTCACCATAATAGAATAGCATCGATTTTATCCACACGATCACTATCGATTTTTTAGATTGATATTAAGTTATTTTTTACAATGGCAGCACTGAATACGTCGATACCAAATGCGCAGTTATCAGCTGTTTGTTTATGTTTTATTATGCCATGTGTTTCGTATTTGAAAATTGTGTTTTTGGTTGATGAAAATGCATTCTTAGGACCCTAGTTGGCCCTCGGAAATCGATGGCATCCTCCAATAATGACTCTAGCCCTCCGATGGTACAAAATGTTGTAGTTTTGTTTAAAAGTACCCTCGTCAACGTTCGCATTACTTATGGAAAATATGCGTAAGTAGTCTTTCTGCTACTACCAAACTATAATATTCTGTTATCAATTGCTAAAAGCTATCAACTTTAATTTTTGATATCAGTGACAGTCAATGTCCACGTTTAGCCCAAAGTCCCTTATAAATGAACAATGTCCTTTAAATATAAACGATTTTTTCGCGGTTTTTTTAAATTTTTAACAAACTTGCGTTCGTCGCTCGAGGTCACAAACTTGGGACAATCATTAGGCCAACATCATAAACAAGTCTACAAAAAATCAGATCTACCGGATTTAACGCATACGGTAGGTAATGTATAAAGTTACTGCACTATCTGGCTTATTATTATTTTTATTCCACAAACATCAAACTTTAACAAATATTGCAATTTTGCCTCAAACATACTCACTAAATAAAAAATAAAATAAACACAAAAAAAATGTATGGATTCATTTTGCCCCGCCTCTTACCAGCCAGGTCTGCACCTCCGTGTTGGGGAATAATAGGAGAGCCACGTGACAAGTTTTCAGCTTGCCTCAGATACCTACACAAAATTTGCTACCAGCTCTAGGAATATAGGTACAGATGTAATATTCGCAGGGTTTTGAACCGCCTAAATCTAGTGAGTTCACGGCACCGACATATTAAAAAAATATATAATTATATATTTATTATTATACAATTTAAACACTCCACAGACTCTGGGGTCCGTGACCTTTGTCATTACAATAATCTTTTTTTTTATTTACATAGTTCTTGGGTTAGGAGAAAAGGAGGAAAATGGGGGGGGGGGGGGGGCAGGGGGCAGGTGAACATTTTAAACCTAATTCTAGTACTAGTCAAATTTGACTGGCCTCGTGGCTTAGTGGATAGTAGCTCTGCCTGCGAAGCCGAGGGTCGTGGGTTCGATTCCCACCCAGTGCAAATATTAGTGTGATGAATTCACATGTTTGCACTGTGTCTGGGTGTTTCTTTGCATAATAAGTATGTATTTAAAACTATATAAGTATTATATCAGCTATCTGGCCGCCATCATACAAGCTTTGCTTAGTTTGGGGTCAGTTGGTGTTGTGTGTGAATTGTCCAGCAACATTTATTTATATTTAAAAACGTAAACGTAAACGTTTTCTTTTTAAAAACGTAATTTTTTTAAAACGTTTGTTATTTTATGTAATTTATACAAAAACTACTGCACTTTTGGACTCAATTTGTCAAAGATGATTATTATACGGGATCAAGGAGCTTTAAGCAGTTGTCATATTTTTAAAACCTCGCATTTAAGAGTGAACTTTTGCGTAACATGACGCAGTTACGTTCTATTGGTGCTGTCAAAAAGAAAATAAACGGTTGGATCTACTATAGTAATTTAAAAAAATAATTTCACCGTTGAATGTGAGCCCTGAGTGCTATAAGGCTATATTTTGTATGTACCAAGGACCAAACTGGGGCGGATCGATAGAAACCTCTATAATTTATAGTGGTTTCATTATCTGAATGCTGTGTAGTGAAAACGACTTACAAGCAAGTCAGAATCAAAATGGTTATCATAATCTTAAGCTCGGATTAGAGACAGGTTAAAAATAAAACAGTTGAATAATATCAAAACGGAGCTAATACCATAGCCTATTAGCATTAGCACTTATTAAAAAATAAAAATAAATGCTTATAATTTTTTCACGGACCCCAAACTAAGCATATTTCTAGTTTAAAATACATATGTGTGGTATATAAAACACCCAGACACGGAACAAATTTCCGTTTTAATTATACAGACTGATTTCCTGGTTGGTAATCGAACCCATGATTTACAGTTCAATGAGGAGACTGACTACCTACTGGCAACTGAGCTACAAGGTCAGTTAATAGTTTATGCGTAGACTACATTTTCGATATTGTTAAAACCATTGTTGGTTGGAGACACTGTAACGCTTTTCTCAAAATATTAATATTATGCAAGTCCTGTAAATTTAACTTACCTCATATGACTCTAAAATGTTTTAAGGACAATGAATTCTATTTGAATCATTCTAATTCGTTCCCAAAAGGATTTCATGAAGAATTTATATTACTGTAGAAAACCACATTGCGTTATTGTAATATTTTTTGTTTTTCGATAACTGTTTCTCCTAAAAATAATTCATGCTGTGATAATTAGACACGCTACAAAGAGTTCACGAATTGAAAACCAACCAACAGTCTTCCATCGAGACCCCCATTTCTATACTTTTCTAATAAGGTCAACAGGTCAACCACATCTCAATCAGCTTAGTGTCAGACACTTGTAAAAATGACATGGACACTGAACAGAGTTGTGCTTAATTGCCTCATGTGAATCATCACCACCATTAATCTATAAGATATTCCATTCTACATTAAAGTCTTTGATCAAATGTATCTTCACTTGTTATTCATTCAAGTGCGATTCTCAGAATTTCCGCTGCTCAGTGTGTCAATGTACAGAATTAGTAATAGGGGGCTCGGCTGCCGAACAATACGAATTCCTCAAGGTGCATCGCCAAATGCATAACCTCACAATAACAGCCCAACGCAGGCTTTCGCAACGTTATCCAACCTGGAGTTTACTTTTACTCCCAGACTGAGAAAGTCCAGTTTTCGGTTAGTTTTTACACTGCAAACGAGGGGTGCGGGCGGTATTTAAGATGACGCGGGCTGCGCCGCCGCACAGTTCGAATCAGAAGTGCGCGCTATGTGGAGGACCGGAATAATACTCGTGCTCGCGATCGCTTGCCGCGCTCACCCCGCGCTAGACACCGGACACACGGACAATGACATCGATACCATCAGTGATTGCTTCAGAAAGGATTCCACGTCATGTCTCAAGTACAAATTCTTCTCGTTTCTGGACAAAATGATCGGTCAAAAGGAAAGTTTCTCGCTCACGGATGGAGTGACTGTCGTTAGAGCTTCCGATGTGCCTGTTGAAACTGGAGCGCCACGCTCGTTGGATCCTGTTACGAGATTGAAGAGCTACTTTGACACGCATTCGCTCCGCATCGAGGTCAAAGGCTCGGATGTCGCTGACGCCGTGTCCAGCGCAGGGAGAGCTTTGGAAGACACCGTGTCGTCTTTCGCCGAAGACAATGAAATTGAAACGGAAGGTCGAGGCAAGAAGAAGAAAGCGGCCAAGATTTTCGGACCCCTCATCGCGGCGCTGGCTCTGAAAATGATGGCGATTATGCCACTGGCGATTGGAGCTATAGCCTTGATAGCAGGAAAAGCGCTCCTGATTGGAAAGTTGGCGTTGGTTCTATCAGCGATAATTGGATTGAAGAAATTATTGGGTCAGCAGAAGCACGTGACTTATGAAGTAGTGGCCCACCCTCACCATACTTCAAGCCACACTTCTAGCCATGATTACGGTGGTACCAGCGGCTACGGCGGCGACTCTGGTGGTGGTTATTCAAGCAGCAGCAGTAGCAGCGGAGGTCACAGCGGCGGCGGCGGAGGTGGCTGGGGAAGATCGCTCGAAGCTCAAAGCTTGGCTTACTCCGCGCAAAAGCCTCAATAGCCGACCTAGTACAACGACCCCATTACGATGTTTTCTCCAGTACAATTTCTTATGTGCGAGTGCGAAGAATGATTGTATTTATTATGCTGACTGATGTTTAGCCATTTGTTCTCCTTAGTCACTTTGTATACCTTTATGAGGTGCTCATTTAACTTTATAGTATCACCTATTATTTATTTCTAAGTGTATCTCGTGTATATATTTTATGTATATTTGTGTATATTAGTTTTAGCCATTTTATTGTATGTATAATAATGGTAGTAAACCAGTACCTGGCTTTAATAATTCATAAGATATGTTGTAATTACATTATATATGTTTGTGTATATAATTGTTATTTAGGTATATGTGCTATACGTAATATTTTATTCACAAACCCATGGGTTTCTCATCATATTTAATTTATTTTTTGTGCTCATATTGTATATTTATGAAATCGTTATAGATATACATTTATCATTATAATTATCTGTTAATTTAATAATAAATTAAGTAACGGGATTAAAAGACAATTATCGATTGTTATTAAAGTTTTAATACATGCCGATTGTTTTATTTTTGTTGCAGTCACAACTCTACTGCGGTGACTAATAAAGTTCTAAATCTATTGATTTCGCTTAAACGGATTGTTTATTAATACCTAGACAGGGTTATAAAGGGCACTTGTACGATGCCGGAGTTCGTAAGTTTTGCTATTAAATTAACTCTAAAATCTGGTAGAAATCCACATAATATGTATATCATCAAATTCATATTAGGATTTTTATAAGGAGCTGCTGACTTTATTCTCTATTTTAGGGTTGGCGCTTTACCATTTTTTAAAATTATAACTTCATGACACCCTTTTTGGGCACCTTGGTTATAACTACATAAACTCTAAATTGATTTGCAGAGCTTCAATTAAGTTATTATACTCGTAGTTACGTTTCATTAGAATCTCTTTTACTAATTTCATTAAAAACTATTGTAAATTGTGAGTCTTCAATAGATATTGATGAAATTTAACACAGCGTTCTTTCATTCAACTTAATTTTTCTACTTATTATAGATTGATTTATCTAAAACACCAATAAGGTTAACGAAATTTGGATTATGTTTTATATTACAATTGCAAAATTACGTCTATATAAATTCTTTGGTGTCTTTGCATTATCCTTCGAACATTTCCTTATCTCAAGAAAATCTAATTTTTAATTAATTGAAAACCACTGAGCATCAAATGGTATACCAAGGTTTGTTTCAAACTATTCTGAATGCAAAAGGATACAGTATATAATATGTTATATAACTATTAATTAATTAATCATAAAACCGAAAAACTCGCATGGTTATTAAAATATTTATTACCTGCACATTTAAAATGAAAAAAATGAAACGAAAGCAACAAATTAAAAAAACCATTTGCAAATGTAGAGCATGCGAGTTTTAATGGAAAACATTTACAACAAAGTTTTAAAGATTTTACTTTTTAAAGTTGAGATATTTAAAACATCCATCTCCTTACTTTAATGTGCATAGCATATATATAAATTGTCGGTTTAAATTAACACTACTGCAAAAATAATGATACGAGCTTTCTTAAAATGCTTGGTGCAAGTTATAAGAGATAAGATCTTTGTTACTTTTTTTTTGTAGAACATTGTTTTTTTTTGTAGTATAGAGTGAGGGTACGTACAGGAGATGTGTCTGATTTTTTTATAATTTAAATTTTAGATTGTAAGCAATGATCCTGGCTATAACAGTACAGTGACACGCAGCTATTGGAACATGAAGAGTGAAAATCACTACATAGCATTGCGCTCGTCACCCAAAGATTTAAGGTAAATCTCTATGCCATGTAATTTCTCTAGAAACATTTCCCTCCAAACTGGCAAAGGTGTGGCTGGTGTGTACTTTCCCAAGCGAAATTTAATTTAATTACTTAATCTTTAGTCACCACAAACACAAAGGTCCGTGGTCTTTGCCAAAATTTTCATTTTGTATTTTTACACGAGCGACACTAAACATTTTAAAGTAAACCTTAGACCTAAAAGCCTTATTACACTTGAGTAAATTTAGAGATTGAGTTTTTCTGGTGTTTTTTAACTATTAATTTATTTATTTGGAGGTATTGCGTTTACGCTTTGTGTTTACAAACCTGCTGTCTGACGGACGGGTTATGTCGTACTCAAACCACAAGTGTTGCCACCACCGACTAAAACCTTCATGTGGTTCCACATTTGCGGTTTGACGGGAATGTGAGGATGCGCTTGCATTGGAAAGTACCACGCCTGGGCAAGTACCACACCTTTGCCAGTTATTCTATCGCCAAGCTGTGAAAACATCACTGTGTTCCGGTTTGAAGGGCAATTTTTCCAGAGAAAGTACAGGGCTTAGACATAAACACCTTATAACACAATATCTCTGAGTGACGAGGACAGTGCAGTGCTAGGTAATGATTTTGTTTTTTAATATTCCAATAATTGCGTGACACTGTGCTGTTATGGGCAGGCACGTTACTTACCATTAGGCACATGCATTGCACGTCACATCACTCTTAACTGTATTTTTTTTTTGCAAATCCGCCACACATACCTACACATTCCAATCCTTTTAATATCATAAATGCGATACTTTGGACGTTTGATGCTCAATAACGACGGAACAACTGAACGAGTCAGCTGGAATTATAGAACACAGATAGATAACAGTCTGGAATGACACTTAGGCATATTTATTAGGAAATCCTGACCCGTTATAGTAAGTGCAGAATTTTATGCCCAATTTTTTTACAAAAATACATTAAACAACCAAGTCGTTTGATTTTAAGTGATGATGCGGTCTACCATGTTGAATAGTTGAATCTATAATAACTAAGCTAAGCGACTAAGCTACTTATTTTTAACGAAAGATAAGTCTGCGTCTGACCGCAAATTGCTTGGGGTTAAGTACCGTACTCTATTACGCTTACCTTGCAACTTTACGCAAACTACTTGTATGGAATAAGACCAGTGGAGGTAAGACTCTAAGACTTTTGTGATAAGAACGTTTAGGATGTGGAATGTGTTGCCTGAGTGGGGTTTCCCCGATGGTTACAATTTTGATGTAAAATCCATGAATCGGTCCTTTTTAGGTAAATACGCTTCATCGTCGTCGCTTAACATCAGGCGGGATGTCGGTCTGCACTGTGCACTGGGAACCAATTGGACAGATCCTGAGACCAGAGAAGCGATTCTGAAACCATTCGGTTGCATCCGACACGGAATCTCATCTCTCGGTCTTTGTCATGCTAAACAGATAAGACAAAGACCGAGAGATGAGATTCCGTGTCGGATGCAACCGAATGGTTTCAGAATCGCTACCCAGGTTCCTAACAATTTATCTCTAAAAATAAAATAAACACACCAATTTGTACCATATATTCTTTATCCTGAGCCGATCTTTTATACTTAATTTCCGCTAAGTACCTACCTACCTGAACTTTTAGATATGATTAGTTGTAAACAAGTTTTGAACATTTTTGTAGGTTGGATCATACGTGGAGAAGATGTTCCTATCAGTCTTAAACATCATTGATCTGTGTCCAGTAGGATTGTGGGAATTCTCACCTCCTCGCCGTACAGCTTCACGGCTCGACGCTGGGAAACTAGGAGCTTAAGATTTTTTCTTCCTAGTAGTTAAATAATAATTTAGATCGTGATTAAGTCCTGTAAAATGTTTACAACATCTGTTCAAATCGCGAAAGTTTAAAAACAATAAATCTTATTAATATACACTGGTAACAAGAAAGGTTCCTATCAAGGACGTTTAAAAAAAGTCGGACAGAGTCTGGCTAACGAACAAGTTGTGTCATATTGAGTCGGCCAGAGCTCTGTCACATACAGGCTAACACGCACACATTCGCACACTAGTCGGCCATTATGCGCGCAAAACTCGGGCAGCCAACACGTTTCGCGATAAAAACAAATCTCGACACACAGAACGTCCTGCGCCTTGAAATCCTGTAAAAGCCGTAGTGACCAATACACCTCCAGGAATCATGTTTCTTATGTGATTGAATAATTTAATCACTTATTTCCCCATTTTAAATATTAAAACAAATCTTTATTTCCTAACACAAAATAGGGAATCCCAAGACCAGTGTTGCCAATATTACCGCGTGATAATTACCCAAAATATATGGTAAGTACTCGTAAATTATATCAATAGCATATTATAAGCAGCCCACTAAATGTTCACTCGGGGTCTTCTCTCGCAAGCAGAAAGTCAAGGGCATCTAGATAAGTACATGTCGTTTTCCTCACGATGTTTTCGTTCGGCGTTTTTTAAGTAAGCGGCATTATGCATTCATTCATTCATTCATTCATCAGCCGCAAGACGTCCACTGTTGGACATAGGCCTCCCCCCTAGATTTCCACAACGAACGGTCCTGCGCAACCTGCAACCAGCGGTTTCCAGCGACCTTTGTGAGGTCATCTGTCCATCTAGTGGGAGGCCGTCCAACACTGCGTCTTCCGGTTCGTGGTCGCCACTCGAGAACTTTAACCTCGGCATTATGCATACGAATTCGAAAATACAGTGGTGCGCCTAGGATTTGAACTTCGGATCGGCAGTCGCCGTTCTCCCGTCTAAACCAGCCGTAACTTAATAATCCATATAACATCGATATAAACCAACAGATGTGCCCTGAGCACCTTGAAGTTGGTAATTAACTGCGTCTCTGTGTGTATCGTAAGTAGTTTACGAACAACCTACTTGACCCCTAGAATCGCTAGCGGCAAGATATGCTGTGGTTCTACTTATTTTGGTTGTGGATAACGAATAGTGATAGAAAAAAAAAATTGGCAGTCATAGGAACTGCCGATAGAAGTGAAAACTTATAACTCAGAATTTGATAGCATACCTTGAAAACTACACGGGTGTAAACGGAGGGCGTGGCCTCGCCATCTTGGCATGGCCATCTAGAAATGCGTCAGCATTTCCCATTGCCCCATGCGTCAGCGTTTCTAGATGGCCATGCCATGATGACCTGTCCACACTCTTTCATCATTTCCCACAGGCTGACGTATTTTTAGATGTCCAATAGCCATGGTCCCGAGTTTACCCGAAGCTTTCTTATCATACCCAAGCGTGACGATTTAATTCAATTCACAGCCCACGAAAAATCTGTCTAGGCGCGCCTAAAGAAGTTTTCACTTCAAAAACGTCCGGCGTCCACCGCTTCCTGCAACCGACTAGAACGGAAAAAGTGAGCTCACTCTTCCCAACGATAACATGATTCCGTGCGCCCTGAAGCCCTGAAGTGCGCCCATTTTTGTATTGAGATAGTTGATATATAATTATATTATTGAAGTGAAAACTTTTTTTAGCGCACCACACAGAATTTTTCGTCAGAGATGTAAATGAAGCTCATCGTCACGTTTGGAAGTAAAAGATTCGTTTAGGTGAAATGGGACCGCAGTCTGTGCCCGAGCCTAAGTTTACTATATTACATTTTTATTTTTAACTATTAAAATTATTAAATTGTTTTCTCTACTAGTTGTTTCTTATTTTGTATAGCGCACATTTTGGTTGCCATTGTCACTACGTGTTTTAATATTCTGTGTGCTAGATTTCCAAAAGAAAATGAAGCAAACGAAAACGACGACGAAGAAACGACTGGATCGAAACGGTTAAAAATTGTTATTGTGAAAACAATTGGATCCCAAATATCAGTGTCAGTGTGTCGTTCGAAGTGCAGTAAGCATTTCGAAGTTAATGACATAAATATATGACAATGCCTAAATGCTCTAATTCTCTAGGATGGACCAGCAAAATGATTAAGAAATGAAATAATTTACTGAGTAGGTACTTGTTTTTTGTGGTGTAAATTTGGTTAACGTGGCAACCCAGAATTCATTCCACACATGAATATCCGCCGCCATTTTGGGTCATTTGAGTGCCTCAGTCTCAGAAGTTCTCAGAAGAAAGAGACGGATTAGGAATGCCGCCCCCGACAGAGTTGAACTTGTAGTCGAACAGTACCAAATTGCTCGGCAAGACTACAAGGATAAAGCCAAAGAAGCTCAGACGATAAGCTGGAAAGAGTTCTGCACGAATCAGGAGAAAGAAAGCATGTGGGACAAGATCTACAGAGTGATGAGAAAAACTTCGACAAGACAGGAAGAAATACTCCTAAGAGACACCGAAGGTAACACTCTATCCCCCCAGCTATCTGCAGAACTACTTGCTAAAACGTTCTATCCCGACGACTCTGAGAGCACAGACCAACCTTGCCATACAGAGCTACGGGAGCGAACGACAGAAACGCCTATGGACTTACCGGAAAATGACCCATCATTTACATCAGCGGAACTGGAATCAGTACTGAGAACTCTGAATCCGAAAAAAGCCCCCGGTACAGACGGGCTATCCGCTGATATCTGCGCAGCAGCCATACGATGCGAATGGGAGGTTTTCTTGGCGATAGCAAACAAATGCTTGTCGCTGAAATACTTCCCCAAGCAATGGAAAGAAGCGCACGTGGTCATATTACGCAAACCCGGCAAGACAGATTACACACATCCAAAATCTTACCGCCCCATAGGTCTTCTGTCCGTTCTTGGAAAAATCGTTGAAAAGCTTCTGGTAAACCGACTCCAATGGCATCTCCTCCCAACCATCAGTAGGAAACAGTACGGCTTCATGCCCCAAAGAGGCACCGAAGACGCCCTCTATGACCTGGTAGAGCACATCAAAGAAGGAGTAGACAGTAAAGACACCGTACTCCTAATCTCCCTGGACATAGAAGGCGCCTTCGACAATGCTTGGTGGCCCGCCCTCAAAAATCAATTAGCGAAGAAGAGGTGCCCAACAAACCTCTACGACATGGTAAACTCCTACCTCAGCGACCGTAAAATCAAGGTCAACTATGCAAGAGCAGTCTATGAGAAGGAAACAACCAAGGGATGCGTCCAAGGGTCTATCTGTGGACCAACCTTTTGGAATGTGATCCTAGACTCATTACTACGAATGCTAGAAGCCGAGGGAGTATACTGTCAAGCATTCGCGGACGACGTCGTTCTCGTATTTACAGGCAGCCCGACCATTATCGAACAGCAAGCGAGCAGGGCGCTGAGCATGACAGTGGAATGGGGTAAAACTAACAAACTCAACTTTGCAGCGCATAAAACTAACGCGATGCTTTTCACAAATAAGTTGAAGTACGAAACTCCAAACATAGTCATGTCCGGCGTCCGGCTCGATCTGGTCGAGGAAGTCAAACTGCTAGGCCTAATGATCGACCGACGGCTCAACTTTAAAGCACATGTGAACGCCCAATGTAAAAAAGTGGCGAACATTTATAGACAGCTCGCATGTGCAGCGAAGGTGACCTGGGGATTAAATGGCGAAATCACGAGAACCATTTACGTCGCGGTGGTGGAACCCATCATCATGTACGCCTCAAGTGTATGGGCACAAGCAGTAGACTTCGAGGAAAACAAGTCGCACTTAAACGCGATCCAAAGAGGCTTTGCCCAGAAAATCTGCAAGTCGTACCGTACTGTTTCTCTAAAATCAGCACTTGCCCTTTCAGGTCTGCTCCCCCTGGATCTCAGGATACAGGAAGCAGCAAGTTTGTACAGAGTAAAAAAGAACCTCTCCCAAGATTACCTCCCACCAGAAGTGGAACTCGAGCGGAACGTAAACTACTTGGACAAACCCCATCCGTCCACGCAGACATCCGTAGAGTACGAGCTCATAGAAGACACCTCCAATCTTCCAGAAGGACCTCAAATTTATACTGATGGCAGTAAGATTGAGGGTAAAGTTGGAGCTGCTCTAACATGGTGGGAGAATGGCAAAGAGGTCAAGAACTTGTCGTTCAAGCTCCACTCCGAATGCACAGTCTTTCAATCAGAACTCTATGCTCTTTGCCGGGCAACTCAAATGGTGTTAAAGAGCAAGGACCCCGAAGTCAATGTCCTGAGTGACTCCAGATCTTCACTCGAGCTGCTGAGTAATCCAAAAACGAGTCACCCCTTGGCAAAGTGCATAAAGGAAAACATTGGACAGATAAATGCTGAAGGGAGATCTCTTCGTCTTTTCTGGGTAAGAGCGCATGTAGGCACCGTCGGCAACGAAAGAGCTGACGAACTGGCCAAATCGGCAGCACTCACGGAATCGCCCAGGGACTACGAGGGGATCCCTTTGTCCTACGTCAAACGCAAAATCCGCGAAGAATCGGTCAAGAAGTGGCAGGATCGATATGAGACCTCGGACACCGGAAAAGTCACTCAGACGTTCCTCCCTGATATAGCAAACGCATATCGGTTGATGAGAACTACGAAACTGACTCATTTCCAGGTACAAGCATTGACGGGACACGGAGGAATAGCAGAATACCTGTACAGATTTAAGCTTAAGAGCAGTCCTGTATGCGAGTGTGACTCTGAAAAATCCGAGAATGTCTGGCACGTGCTGGTAGACTGTCCCCGATTCATGGCTGCAAGACATGATCTCGAATCTATGATTGACAGGAAGCTGGTTATCTCAGATCTCCACAACGTCTTGGCAGATCCAGATAGCAGACCACGGCTTCTGGCTTTCATGGAGAGTTCATTCCGCATAGCGGCCAAAAGAAACTCCACACTTTCTAAAACACAACCCCCTTCACCACCACACCCTACCCCACTGTCTAATACACACCCACCTTCACCACCACACCCTACGCCACTGTCCGTGAACGCCACGCCGGGTGCAATCTCCGTCCAAGATAGCTCCTCAAAGAGCATCTCCGTCCAACAACTACTGGAGAACGCAGACCGAGGAGAGGCGGGGATCCGTGTCCGCGGAGTGGCTCTCTTCATGGATAGCAACAAAGAGAGATTCGGAATAAGCTTTTGCTTCGCCTGGGAAAGTAAACGCGCCCGTTTGTCGCCGGGATTGTCTTGTCTGCTCAATGGGAGTACCGCAAAAGTCACAATGAAGCGGAAAACCTTCGACGCTATGCCAGTGTGCGAGGTAGACGGCCACCGATTTCGGTTGGTGCGATCGAGAAACAAAACGATTGCACTAATAGAATACTCGGAAGGTCGGACGCCTTTCACACAGGCAAGTGCGCTGCTTGCACATCTAAGCAGAAATGCGGGTGAAACACCCCGGGTGATAAGCGTGGATGCGATGGCAATCGAATATTCAAGAGCGAAAGTCGCAGACCGGCTGGGTTGCATTGAAGCCTCTAAACATCATGAGGTTGTCGCATACGAAGATAGGGGAGAAAATCTGAGCTTCCTCAGAGCCCCTTCGCACGACCTAACAAATGCAACTGACAGCTGGGGACACCCCGTTCCTAGTTCGACCAACCAAACCGGTTCCGAAAGAGCACAGCAGAGGGCAGCCGCGGAAAAAGCCACAGCCCATCAAAGCGGCAGCCGAAGCACCAACACGGCCTTCGTGGCTGCCTTCAACACTGCAGCAAGGAGCGTACTCCGAATCTCATCCCATGCACCACCCCTTTTAACGCCAGGGACCCTCAAAACAGCTTCACAGCAACAAATGAGCCGAACGAGAGCCGACATGGGACAGGTTGAACCGCCCCGCTATGTCACGGCTTCGGAGCCGCGGAGCCATGCACGAAACGCCTTCATCGAATTCATAGCCATACTGAGAGCAACAAGACTAGTTAACCTCAAGATCTGCGAAAACATCATGCAGTTCTATAGGCTAGGAAGTGAAAGCCTCCTAAAGGTGAATCTCGAGGAGGCCGAAGCAGCCATTTACAATAATGTCACATCCCGGGTCATCAAGGGAACCATGACAGGACAGTATATGGCAGCCTACAGTGCAGAAAATGGCTTCGTGACACTGAACGAGAGTGAGACAGAGCGCGCGGGAAGACCCGTTTATGCGACACCACTAAACGACCCAATTGTAGTTACCGCCCGATGCACCAAGATTATGCTGGACGACAGGATCCTCGAGATGGCCAAGTCCATTGAAGGGAACTCAAACGTCAAAGCGTGTTGGGAAAACTGGGAGGTACCAAGAATACAGTGGGTCAACGGAGTTCCAGGATGTGGAAAGACAACGTGGGTGATTAGACACTTCGACGTGGACAAAGACGCTATCATCACCACAACAACTGAGGCAGCAAAAGACCTAAGGGAGAAGCTATCGCACCGTATCGGAAACCTGGTCAAAACCAGGGTGCGAACTATGGCTTCTGCTCTGGTAAATGGTTTCGGAAAAGAGAAATTCAGCCGCCTCCTGGTGGATGAGGCTCTCATGAACCATTTCGGGGCCATTGTGATGGTCTCACGGCTGTCTGGTGTTGGCGAAATTGTCCTCATCGGAGACGTCAATCAGTTGCCTTACATCGATAGGGAAAATCTCTTCGAAATGAGGTATCACCGCCCGAACCTGGTAGCAAAGATCAGCCAGGAGTTGCTCTGCACACATCGCAACCCGATGGATGTTGCATATGCGCTGAGGGAAATATACTCAGGTATGTACTCCTCAGTACCCCGTATAAAGTCCCTGGAGCAGAGAAGGTATAAAGGAGCGCAAATACCCGGCACCCAACCCAACACCCTCTTTTTAGTGCATACTCAAGAGGAAAAGGAGACCCTGACAAACCAGGGTTACGGGTCAGGCACCGGGTCACGCATCCTTACCATTCATGAAGCGCAGGGATTGACATACGAGTCGGTAATCGTAATTAAAATTAAGTCAAACATGAAGCTGCACGAGAGCGTGTCCCATGCGGTTGTTGCAATCTCACGGCACACGGGGACCTTCACATACTACGCTGACGACACCGACGACGCCATCGGTCGGTTCGTGCGGCGAGCGTTGGCTGCATCACCAAAGACCATTCAAGATTTTAACCTGCAGATGGCCATTAGAGACAGAAATGCGGCTGTAGTGGAGGCTCTGGGCCAGGAGGAGGCGGCTTAGGCAAAAGACGATGTCGAGTCGATTACTATCGGAATCCCAACCGGTAGTGATCGGCTCAACAGACGAAATCGGACTGACTAGCTTTAGAATTACGTTTAAAATGTTCACCACCCCCCTACTCCCCCCCTTATTTTCCTCTTCTTCTCCTAATCCAAGAACTATGTAAATAAAAAAAGATTATTGTAATGACAAAAGTCACGGACCCCGGAGTCTGTGGAGTGTTTAAATTAAATAAAAAAAAAAAAAAAAAAAAAAGTGCCTCAGTCTTGTCTCAGGGTGGGCTCTGTCCGACTTTTTTTAAACGTCCTTGGTTCCTATACATAAAGACTTTGAGAATTTCCTCTGTAAGGTATTGCCCTTTAGAGAAAGGTACACCGGTTCAAATCCCGATCTTAGGCACGTACATCTAATGAAACACAGAAATCTAAATAATAAGGTAAAGATTTCTGTGTAATGAAACGTAAAATCTACGCTAGAGATGGAATATAGATATTCCTTGTAGAGATGAGGTTTTCCCATTATAAGATTGTATTTTATTTTTTTTTAAATAAAGAGTGACAAGACGAGCAGGACATGTGCCTGATGGTAAGCAACATGCCTGCCACATAACAGCACAGTGACACGCAGCTATTGGAACATGAAGAGCTAAAATCATTACCTAGCACTGCACTGCGCTCGTCACCCAGAGATCTAAGTTGTTATATCTCTAAGCCCTGTAATTTCTCTGGAAACATTGCCCTTCAAACCGGATTGTAATTTGTAATTCAAATTATTTCGAAACGATTCGAATGAAAACGTTATTTTTTGCGATTCGTTAGTTTTTAAAGATTGTAATGATAGCAATGTATAGCATGAAACGAATGAGTTATTGTTTTCGGATGTGTAATAAAAGGTTTTTGTACATTCTTATGGTTTTACATTGCATGTAGAAAGTCATCACGATAACCATAGAATTTCATTGATATTATGATGCATAATAATCAATAAGATAAGTATCCACGTGCTTATGAAATTATCCTCATCAGCTTGTTATTCTGCCATCAAGCGAAAATTACTATATTTTAGCGTACTTACAAAGTAATTTTTGGTGCTGACACAAAAATAATATTTAGTAACTTTCATTTAAAAAACCCGACTGCAAAAAATCAACAGGTAAAAAGCATTATTTACCATCTAAAGACTTGGGTGATTGAGCCGAATCTAACGATATCTTAAAAATTATCAAAATCCATCCAGCCGTTTGGAAGATACATGAAAATAAAGAAATTTACAAACATACATATAATACATACATACGTGCGAAAAACATTACGTATCAGTCGGGTAAAAAATCTTTAATTTTAATTCGAATAGATACTTCATTCGAGTACACCCATCTCGGACTGTAATCTGTCGATTTCGTACGGTGATTTTGGATAACGAGAGTCAGAAGATAATGTTCGCGAGGCGCTTTCGAATTCTCGAGCCATTTCGGGAGTTTTATTACGATGATTCGAATATAATTTTTATTTATTGCTTTTACAGTTGGTATTTAAGAAATGAAGTAGAAAGGACAATGCCCATTTTTGACCCGCTAAAATAGTTGTCGTGTAGACATATGAGTTATATATTAAAAAATTGGTGATTTTTTGTTGTACTCGTGTGCGAAGTTATATAACTTTCTAACATTCCAAAATAAAATAATTTGCATTTGTTTAAATTAAACCTATCATTTACCAACAAAGCTGACTTGTAAAATATTGCAATAACGAAACGGTACCTGCGTTTCGTTTTAGTGATCCGCGTTAGATTGAAATTGAAAATGGATATTATGTATATCAATTTCTTTCACAATGTCGTTTATTTACTACTTTTACATATTTAAATAACGATATATATAAATACGGCGACAAAGAAACTATCAAAGCTTTTTTTGGTAAGGTAAACGAGGAAAAAGGTGGCATGCAATTTTCACCAAATCCAAATTGGTCAAAGATCAATGTCAAATTGGCAAATCAAAAAAAAGTAAACAAGCAAAATGCATGGTTTTCTTCTTGTTTAAATTGGTTTTAACAAAACTGGGAATTATGTGATTCAGTGCTCCTTATTACTTACATAATTGTGGTAATAATTACATAAAACCATATATTGTTGTGATGGCTTGCTTGTGTTTTCTGATGGAAACCCTCGATTGTTATGAACCTTCTAAGACCACTGTCTCGAATACCAAAATAATGAAATATTTATATCACAATTAAGATATTCCTTTCTGTGACAATATTTCTATGCGAATGAAGTGTTCATACTCTACAGGAAATACGGGGATAGCGCTAAGTTGCTACAAAACCTATGCAATTACCAATTTTAAAACCCTGAGTTGCTTTTAGAAGACAGACACAAGCTGAAGCAAATAAAATAGATATAATATGTATATTTTAGTTGAAAATGATAGGGACAACCAGCAGAGGCCATCTTTCAGTACTGCTGTACTTGCATTGCAGAGTTCTTCGTGAGATTTCTAGGATGGCCAGACACCAGGAC
Source organism: Ectropis crepuscularia (assembly GCA_963693475.1). Taxonomy (NCBI): domain Eukaryota; kingdom Metazoa; phylum Arthropoda; class Insecta; order Lepidoptera; family Geometridae; genus Ectropis; species Ectropis crepuscularia. The sequence continues at coordinate 14,853,494 of OY856361.1, read as the reverse complement.
CACATAAATCCACGAGCAGAGTATTTTGGCTATGTAGTAGTTTTGGGCTATTAAGTATATAAAGTTATTATTAAATGTAAATATAATTATAATATATGATAGCAAACAATATATTTTATTTATCCTCTCTTGCATTGGTTTGAATATAGATTCAGTAGAAAGATATCGGTGAACAGTATTATCTACACTGATTTAAGTATTTTTTCAGGAAACCATGATAGGATGAGCGAAACATGTGCCTGATGGTAAGCAAGAAAACATGCTTGCCTTTAACAAGACACACTGTCTTGTGTCATAAATTATTAGAACATGAAGACAAGTCTACATCATCAGACCTAGCCCTGCACTCAGTTAGTTTAAGGCTTGTTTACTCTATGATAATTCCATCCGAGAACTATTTTATGGTAATCAGTTGGTAGTGAGAAGTACTATTATTCCTATTTATTCTGATAAGAAATATGTTTTGAAAGACAATACCATAGTTATTTCTTTTCTTTTCTGTTCTAATCCAAAAGAAAACATAATTCTAAAATATTTTGACAGTAAACATAACCTTACTTTTGGTTTAACTGTAACTCATTTTTGGTATTTAGGAAAGGAAAAACACCAACAGCAGACGTTTATAGAAGCATTAACAATCCTAATTAGATACTATTCATCTCTATACACTTTCAGTATCAAAAAAAGTTGGCCAGGTTTTTCAATGTATGGGACGTGGGCATTGTCCTTTCATTAAATAATGAGTCGTTTATAGAATGGGAATAAAGGTTGATTCACACATATCAGTGACGGCACAGTTCCGTCAACGTGTCCGCTCAGTTCAGTATCAGTACTTCAGTGCTGCATCAGTGATTCAATTCACACATGTCAGTACTCGGATCACGGAGCTTCAGTGAAAACATATCCGTCGCGTCGTCAAGTATGGTGATTGTTGCTATAGCTCTGTTCAATATAATACGATAGATAATATAATATAATACAACAAATACATACATAAATAAAGTATTAAAACTATGTGATGGTATTTACCATCTAACTTTATTTGCGCTCCTATTTTGTTCCACAAATTGGTTTTGTATTTAGAATACGAGCACTTTGCATGAGACAAATCATACAAAACTCGTATGAAAACAATATGAAAGAATATTTCGCACTGTGCCGGCACTGTGACTTCACTGATATGTGTGAATCAACCTTCCGTCCGTGATTGCCGGTGTCGGTACTGACACTGAGAGCACTGTGTCGTCACTGAAACTGACAAGTGTGGATGCGTTCATAGAGAATGTATGAAATAATATTTCGCTCTGTTCCAGTACTGTGTCGGCACTGTGCCGTCACTGATATGTGTGAATCGACCTTAAATACCTGTCAAAAATAGTTGCTCTAAATTGCCAAAGGTGACGCAAATTTTTATTCAAGTAAGATAACTCCCACAAAATGAAACAATCGCGCCACCTTTAGCAAAATTTTGTACTACTTAAGTAAGTATAATAAGTAGGTTTTTATGTTGTTTTGAATATGAATGTAGATGGATGCCATGGGACAGGTCGACCAAAAAAAAGCGTGGATGGATTGTGTGAAAGACGATTTGAGTAGGAAAGGATTGAGGTTAGATCTGACGAATGACAGAGATGAATGGAGGAAACGTACATGTTGTACCACCTAAAGGGTAGGCGAATGATGATTATTTTGTTACATTACAATTATAGTATTTTTAGCGTGCATAGAACTCATATTGTTGACATTGTACAGGAGTTAATCTAAATTATTATTTAGTTACCTCGACGTTTCGGCAGCGTTAGAGCGTAACAACGAAATGTATTAAAATCGTGAAAGTTTAAAAACAATTTATTTATGAACTGTGCGTTTAACCATCTTCTCGTCTGATTGTAAGCGACGGTGTATTTGAAGGTGATTCCTGTTGATCTAGAACCTAGAATATATTTATTCATTTTGATCTAGAAAAGTTCTAGATTCAGTCGTTAACTTCGAATTCAAAAAACTACGACCTATGACCTGTGACCTATACCTGTAAAAGCTGGGTCACACAGAGGCGATCCGAGAGCGATAGCGATCCGATAGCGATAGCGATCCGATACCGAGTATGGGATCGCGCCCGCTTGCTGTGTGTCAGGTTGCATACAAATTCGAACATTACATAAAATCCCGTCTCGGATCGCTATCGCTATCGCTATCGGATCGCCTCTATGTGACCCGGCCTTTACAAGTTTAGTGGACTCAGGGACTTACTTTCTTCACCGCTAAACCTAGTAGTGAGAATTCGTGCATTGCAATGCATTGAAAGTAGGTACTTCGAGGTGAGCAGGTTGGAATCTATGACCTTATGAGTGTGACGGACGTTCTTGTCACAAAACCACTTCAGTTTCACCCCAGCCATGTAAATAGCTATCGGGAAACATCTATTTCTACTAATATTATACTACTAAAGCTGAAGAGATTTTTTGTTTGAATGCGCGGATCTTAGGAACCACTGGACCGATTTCAAAAAATATTTCATCGTATGATATGTATCGTGATCGTGATCCCTGAACGCTATAAGCTATACATATATGTATATTGAACCACGGACGAAGCCGGGGCAGACCGCTAGTACCTAGTTAACAAATGAGGGATCAAAACAAACCATTATGTGCTTCTTTGAGTTTGTTATTCGTCATCATCTTACCATGACGTTCACTGCTGGACGAAGGCCTTCCCCAAAGATTTCCACTCAGACCAGTGTTGCCCGGCTCGCATCTAACGATTTCCGGTGTTTTTTTATAGTAAATAGTGACGAGACGATCAGGACATGTGCCTAATGGTAAACAACATGCATGCCACATAACAGCATAATAACACGCAGCTATTGGAACACGAAGAGTCCAAATCATTACCTAGTACTGCATTGCGCTTGTCACGCAGAGATCTAGGATGTTATATCTTTAAGCCCTGTAATTTCTCTGGAAACATTGCCCTACAAACCGGAACACAGTAATGTTTGCACATTACTGCTTGGCGGCAGAATAACTGGCAAAGGTGTGGTACTTCCCCAGGTGGACTCTGCCAAGAGTCCTACCACTACTAATTCGCCTCTTCACCAGATCGTCGGTCCATCTCGCGGGAGGTCAACGCTGCGCCTTTCGGTTCTACGTGGTCACCACTTGAGAACCTTTTCGTCTCAACGGCCGTCAGTTCTGCGTTCTGTTCGGTACGTGTCCTGAGAACTGCGACGAGCTACATCGGTTACTTTGATTTTCCGCCGTCACTAAAATGTTGACTAACATTTCATAAAAAAAATAATAGATCACCGACGTATTTAGAACACATACATAAATAATCCGTTGATTAAGAGAGCTGGCAGCTTTTGGGTAGGTATTTGAAACAAGCTGCAAACTTGGATTGTGAGTAGCGAGGTTTCAACTTGCCTCCAAATCCTTCCAATACCTACCCTACATTTTCTGCCAGCTTTCAGTAATAAACGGATTCTTTATGTATATGTTCTAATTATGTCAGTGAGAGGATGTAAAAACCACCGCAGGAAAATAGAGTCGTGCTTTCAAACTAGTCGACATACCAGTTGACAAACATAGTCGAGAAAATGCGTCCCGGCTATCGAGGGCGGAAAAGCTGTATGAGCAAGTCTACTCAGGTAGATCCGGCACTTAGACTTGACGCTATTTTGTAAATTTTACTTGTAGCAAAGAACGATCACACAGACTTAGATAGAAACTCTTTATTGGCCACAATAGTGATACCCAGGCACAGAACAAGAAATATTTGAATTCATCACACAAATATTTGTACTGGGTGGAGATCGCACCCACGACCCACGGCTTTGCAGGTACACTTACTACCAACTAAGCCAGCCATGGCATGCTAGCTTACTGTAAGCTATTATTACACGTCACTGAATTCAGATATTACTAAATTTAGGCTTCTTTTTTTTAACTAAAGAGTGACGAGAGGAACAGGTCATGTGCCTGATGGTAAGCAACAAGCTTGCCCATAACAACACAGTGACACGCAGCTTTAACAGTTTTAACACGAAGAGTCCAAATCATTACCTAGGTTTGCACTGTGCTCGAAAACCCAGAGATCTAAGATGTTATATCTCTAATTCCTGTAATTTATCTGGAAACATTGCCCTTCAAACCGGAGCACAGTAATGTTTGCAGACTACTGCTTCGCGGAATAATAACTGGCAAAGGTATGGTACTACCCCAGGCGGACTCTGCAAAGGGTCCTATCACTACTTACTAAATACTACACAGTACTCTAATGTAGCACATTACATCACCGGATCACAGAACACGAACCGGAAGACGCAGTGTTGGACGGCCTCCCACTAGATGGACAAATGACCTCACAAAGGTCGCTGGAAACCGCTGGTTGCAGGTTGCGCGGGACCGTTCGTTGTGGAAATCTAGGGCCTATGTTCAGCAGTGGACGTCTTGCGGCTGATGATGATAGCTACAGATACCTACATATATTGCTATTCTATTATCTCGACGCCGTGAGTTTACAAGATTTCGCTTACCTATACAAATCGCGTTCAACGCGTACGTCTTGCTTTGCTGCTCCACCACCGCTCCAACGTTACATCAGCGTGTTGCTGACGCGAACATAAGAATTTTTTTCCTACCATGCGTGCTTAATACAGATGCAATTTTGCCTTCAAAAGAAACATGTTTCTTGCTAAAGTTTTACCGTTTAGTAGAAATGGATTCACAGTACATGTACACTTGAAGACTGAAAGTAGTCGGGAAAACCCACTAAGGTAGGGGTCGGCAAGTAGTTTTAGGTGCGGTCCGGATGCTGGGCGAAAATTTTAACGAGGTCCAGAAAAAAAAACTGGTTGTAGGTTGAAGTTAGATTCTACGTGGCAAAATATTGTAACAATTAATCAAGGTAGGTACAGTGCACCTTATCTACATTTTAAAATGTACCTACTTGGTTTACAACACAATATTTAGCGGTCGCGGTCCGTCTTTTGCTGACCCTTGCACTAAGGCAAGACAACTATAATTAATTTTTTTGTCAAATCTAGAGTTAATATTAACTAACTTAAAATCTTCTTAAAATAATATAGAGTAGCTTCGCCATACCAATAGGTACCTTTAATGTAAGCATTCATACAATAAGCAATAAGAAATGCAATCATAACAATCTAAAAAGACTCAAAACGACAAAATAAACCTCCACAAATTATGATTGTAAACTGTAAAGCAAACAAAAAAACAAAGATGGCGGCGACGGCGTTTGCAAAAAGAAAACATTTTCCACAATGAATGAATGTAAACGAGTGCCAAGGTTACTACGTTCGTGCGCACGAGTTGTTTTATTTTAGGACGGCGCGACGAGATGGCGCTACCTACTGTCGTTTTGGTTTTATTGGTATGATATGAACTAACTTTACTATGATTGCGATTTTGTAAAGAAAAAAACAATGTCGGTTTTCGTAAATGGCAGGTATTTATGTTACCTATTGTTGTCGTTTGTATTTTTTTAGTTTAAGTATGTATTGCAAATGTTTTAAGTGAGTAAGTAGGTTGGTATTTCGACGTTACAATAAAAATTAAGTACAATTTTTCAATTAATTATTTGAAAGACTGTGTCCAATGATATACCTAGGCACTGTATAATTGGATTAAATTAGTACCTACTTCAGTAAGTTTTTTTTGCGACAGGGAACTAACAGGGACCCAAACATAAACTGACGATTTCAAAATCAAAAAAAAAAGTATATGTAAAAGATGGTGCCGACAGGTGGCGCCATTGTATCGTTTTCTTAGATAAATTTGGTAAGAGTCAAGGACGTTTAAAAAACACGGACAGAGCCCATCCTGAGACAAGACTGAGGCACTCAAATGACCCAAAATGGCGGCGGATATTCATGTGTGGAATGAATTCTGGGTTGCCACGTTAACCAAATTTACACCACAAAAAACAAGTACCTAATCAATAAAATTATTTCATTTCTTAATCATTTTGCTGGTCCATCCTAGAGAATTCGAGCATTTAGGCATTGTCATATATGTCATTAACTTCGAAATGCTTACTTACTGCACTTCGAACGACACACTGACACTGATATTTGGGATCCAATTGTTTTCACAATTACAATTTTTAACCGTTTCGATCCAGTCGTTTCTTCGTCGTCGTTTTCGTTTGCTTAATTTTCTTTTGGAAATCTAGCACACAGCATATTAAAATACGTAGTGACAATGGCAACCAAAATCATCTGTGTGCTTAAGACCGTGCGGCAGAAGCGAACACTAAAATAAGAAACAACTAGTAGAGAAAACGATTTAATAATTTTAATAGTAAAAAATAAAAATGTAATATAGTAAACATAGCTCGGGCACAGTCTGCGGTCCCATTTCACCTGAACGAATCTTTTACTTCCAAACGTGACTATGAGCTTCATTCATATCTCTGACAAAAAATTCTGTGTGGTGCGCAAAAAGAAGTTTTCACTTCAATAATATATTATGATATAATTATATAATTAAATATCAACTATCTCAATACAAAAATGTGCCCTCCCAAACTTCAGGGCGCACGGAATCATGTTATCGTTGGGAAGAGTGAGCTCACTTTTTCCGTTCTAGACGGTTGCAGGAAGCGGTGGACGCCGGACGTTTTTGAAGTGAAAACTTCTTTAGGCGCGCCTAGACAGATTTTTTGTGGGCTGTGAATTGCATTAGTTCGTCACGCTTGGGTGTGATAAGAAAGCTTCGAGTAAACTCGGGACCATGGCTATTGACCATCTAGAAATACGTCAGCCTGTGGGAAATGATGAAAGAGTGTAGACAGGTCATCATGGCATGGCCATCTAGAAACGCTGACGCATGGGCCAATGGGAAATGCTGACGCATGTCTAGATGGCCATGCCAAGATGGCGAGGCCAAGCCCTCCGTTTACACCCGTGTAGTTTCCAACGTATGCTATCAAATTCAGAGTTATAAGTTTTCACTTCTATCGGCAGTTCCTATGACTGCCAATTTTTTTTCCTATCACTATTCGTTATCCACAACCAAAATAAGTAGAACCACAGCATATCTTGCCGCTAGCGATTCTAGGGGTCAAGTAGGTTGTTTGTAAACTACTTACGATACACACAGAGACGCAGTTTATTACCAATTTCAAGGTGCTCAGGGCACATCTGTTGGTTTATATCGATGTTATATGAATTATTAAGTTACGGCTGGTCTAGACGGGAGAACGGCGACTGCCGATCCGAAGTTCAAATCCTAGGCGCACCACTGTATTTTCGAATTCGTATGCATAATGCCGCTTACTTAAAAAACGCCGAACGAAAACATCGTGAGGAAAACGACATGTACTTATCTAGATGGCCTTGACTTTCAATACAATAAGTGAACATTTAGTGGGCTGCTTATAATATGCTATTGATATAATTTACGAGTACCATATATTTTGGGTAATTATCAAGCGGTAATATTGGCAACACTGGTCTTGGGATTCCCTATTTTGTGTTAGGAAATAAAGATTTGTTTTAATATTTAAAATGGGGAAATAAATGATTAAATTATTCAATCACTTATGAAACATGATTCCTGGAGGTTTATTGCGTTGGTCACTACGGCTTTTACAGGATTTCAAGGTGCAGGACGTTCTGTGTGTCAAGATTTGTATTTATCGCGAAACGTGTTGGCTGGCCTAGTTTTGCGCGCATAATGGCCGACTAGTGTGCGAATGTGTGCGTGTTAGCCTGTATGTGACAGAGCTCTGGCCGACTCAATATGACACAACTTGTTCGTTAGCCAGACTCTGTCCGACTTTTTTTAAACGTCCTTGGTAAGAGTAAATAATGTAAATGTCAATAATTTGACATATAATTAGGTATGTTTGGACCATCACTCTGATTACTCAAGTCTTTTATTCGGAAAATGAATAATTAATCGAACGATTGAGCTGGAAAAAATGCTCTACATAAATTATAAAGTACTTACTAATTTTACTACCACTGAGATTGTTAGTTGCATGCACTCTAACAGATCAGTTATATCCATCACCATTTATTTACTTTTCTTAAACTACTGCATAGTAAAAAAAAAAACCTCAAAATTTCGCCCATTTTGCCTACTTTGCACAACAGAGTAGATAAGTTTAGAGCATATTCCGTATCTTTTTATCCTTTAATTTCAATGGTTCATGACAACAAACGCATTGGTATATGGCAGACAAGCCAACGTTTTTGTTTTATTTAGCAGTAAGCCTGCGCGTTATTCTCAGAAACATAATCTTAAATCCAAGGTAAACTAGCCGATTATTTTATTACGCAAAGTTCACTGACACACCGACACCGTCTGCGCCACCCATCGCCTGTCTGGCGCGGCAAAACCTTGAACTTTCGTTCTGTTTATTGTAAACAAATGTGACCATGAACGTAGTTCACAACGTTTCACAGAGATGGCAGTGCAAGTCAAGTTTAATGTTTTCGATTAAATCACCCAATTTGTACGTGTATTTATTTCACTACAATTATAATACTTTCATAGCTTCTTGTCAATTACTACTATGATTTTTTCAAGCTTGTAATCAATATTGTAAAATGTATATCTTTACCATTACTAGGTACATTGGAGTTAAAAAGTTGGTGTCTTGGAATCCAAAAAGAAAGGTTTTCTCTTTAGTTACACTACGATTCAGTAGATGTCATTTTACTTGATTATTTATTAATAACATGCCTACAGAAAATTGATTTGTGAAAACAGTGAAAAATAAAATTTTTGAGGCTTTTTACAGGCCAATAGCTGTTACCAGTAAGTAAATTGGTACCTTTTGTATCCCGATGTTTGTCCGCGATGGACTTCTTAATTGGGTAGAAGGTACATAGATAATACTACCTAACCGATTTTAATCAAATTTTCCCACCGTGTGCAGTTTCATCCTATTTGAAAGATACATGCATAGTTTTTATTCCGATTAATACTTAGTATATATATGACAAGCGAATCCGCAACGGCCCGCTAGTTATTTAAGTATAAACCTACTCTCTGGGTAGATGTTTGTACCTAGTTAAACTCCTTCTTAACGGCTGGGCTGACTATATTTTTTTTTGTGTGTGTGCAAGTGGACCCAAGAATAGTTATCATAATTAGTAGCAATGGGTCGGATTGCTAGTCTCATATTTATAAAAATCTTGTGTCACAGTGTTTGTGGCCGTACGTACGTCACCAAAGACGAAATTTAAATATTTTCGCAAATTGATTTATTTGAGAGTTAGGTTTTTTTCATCCTGCTCTCACTTAATTTTTAACCGACTTCCAAAAAGGAGGAGGTTGTCAATTCGACCACTACTTTTTTATGTATGTTAAGTACCTGATTTCTCGGAATTGCTTGAACTGATTTCTATTTTTTCTGTTCGTAAGGTTATGCTTCCCGAATGGTCCCATTTATTTTATTGAAAACGGTGCGGTCTGGATGACATCATCATTGATAAACATTGGCTTGAAATTAATATCAATAATTCACTTTGACATTTCATTCAGTTGCCTTTTAGTATGCAAATAATATAAAGCAGGCCCTGGATGGAGTTGAGTGTGCAAAATATTAAGACCGCATTCCGTGTACGGTTTTGAACTCAGAAAAGCATGCAGATTATGATTCTAGGTGTTGTCAGGAGGTGCATTGGCCCATTTTCTTACACCCCACTCCCTTAAATATCAAGTACCTAGGTAAATGGACTGAACATATGAATAAAAAATGGTTGTCTGTAAAGTTCGTTTACTGACGATAGTTGAACGTGACAACGTCTTAAGAAAATACTGATGGAATGGTACTGACGACGTCATGCGGCGAGGTAACGGCGGTAACGGCACATGACGTCATGTTTTGCGGGCGTGCAGCCGGCTTCATCGAATTATAAGACGTTGTCACGTCAAAAATGGTTTTTGTAGGTTAGCCCTAAGAGATAAATATTAATGTACCACCGTGGACTTTTTGAAAGGGTACAATACTGCAATACATCATTATGCATAATTAAGTTTTTAGTTGTTTTATACTATTAGATACCTACTGTTTAATTTCAATTGAGTTTTAACTCTGTTTTATTCCATGATAATATTAAAATGAAATAAAATATGAGAGGCGTCTTTTATTTTCTCATAGTGAGTGATGTAAAGAGTGTATCACTCGAGCGGAAAATATGTTTTTGGCTCGGGCGACGTACCTACTTTGAATACCTCGTTACGTTCAAGATTCTACTAAAAAACGATACACTCGGGATTCTAAAATTCAAAAAATCACCCTCGCCGTAAAAATATTAATTTGCTCCCTTATAAAATCATCTACTATTTTGTCTTGGGTCAAGAGTGTTCCGATCATACCTATTTTTGTCATACGTAGATCGAAATAACTTTATATAGATAGGTAAGTATTTCATATACATTACAGGAAGTTTACCTTTTCTGTGTTACATGCTCTTGCGACCGTCTGAGACGCCCTTGCCCTAGTCATTGTACGAAATATAGTACTCGTTGAGTAAGTATAACTGTATGAATAGTAATGAGAATAAGTGTATGTGGAATGCTCTCTGATAGGATCTATATACGTGCATAAATCTTGTTAGTAAGGTTAGGGCCTTGCACTTTCTGCGCTTATCCAAAGAAGTAACCTAGTGGCAAACTGCCATAGCCCTTGACATCATCGATATAAATCAATGGATGTTAAAGAATGGATGGAACTTTAAGTGCACGGAATTATGTTATCGTTGGGAAGAGTGAGCTCACTCTTTCCGTATTAGTCGATTGTAGGAAGCGGTGAACGCCAGAAGTGTATACCTATCACTATTCGTTGTCAACAACCAAAATAAGTAGAGCCGCAACATACCTCGCCGCTAACGATTCTAGGGGTCAAGTAGATTGGTAGTTGTAAACCACTCACGCTACATACGGAGACGCAGTTTGTTAAAATGTCAAGGCGCTCAGGGCACATCTTTTGATTTATATCGATGCTTGAAATAATAAAAAAAAACTTTATGTTTGTATCAACATCAACTATGTCATTTAAGTACGTTGTGGTAGGACCAATTATTCATAATGTATCTGGAGCTATACTAACAGTATTTTATTAACTGTTATTGAAACAGTAAAATATCTATACTAATATTATAAAGAAGTAAAGTTTGTGTGTTTGTTAAATTGTAAGGGGTAATCTCGGGATCTACTGAACCGATTTTATAAATTCTTTCACCAATAGAAAGCCACATTATTGCTGAGTGTCATAGGCTCCGAGCAAAGCCGGAACGGGCCGTTAGTGCTCTATAAATAGTCTAGTTTCAATAAATTACGGCATTATGTAAGAAGTGGTGTATCCGTGTTAGGTACGAAGGTATAGCCTAGGTTGTAATTTAAAAAGTGTTGTTTTCTACATGAGATATTTGCTCTAATAAAATTAATAAAATATGCATATCTTTCATTTTGTGCAAAACATTTTACAGCTGTGATATTGATTTAATTTATTAATATTTTAGAAGTAGACTGTGTGGGTATTGAAGTTAATGTATGCTGACTTATCTAACAAATCCAAATTAGGTAAATGTCTTTAGATTTAATGATAAAATAATTGAATTGACCTGTCAAACATAATCTAAGGCAGAGATAGGTTCTCATAATTCCTTGAAATCTTACTTCAGTCCCTTAGGTGATCATGCTACACCTTAGGCCTCATATTTAATCGCCTTGAAAATATAGAACTTGAAAAAGTCTTGAACTAGAACCGTACACATCCCTACCTATTGTATCAAAAATAATGTTAACGGACTTCCAAAAAAATTACATAGGTTGAAGCATCCTAAGATATTTAAAAAGTAGAAAACCATTAAAAAAAATAGAACTTCTACATCTTACGTTTCCACGTATTTATATGGAAACGTAAGACCGAGGATCAGGCCGAGTGGCGTATTATACGAGAGGCCTCTATGTCTAGCAGTGGACGAACACAGGCTGATGATGTATAAGGTTATAACTATTTTCCTGCATAAGGTTATGTGAACTTTAGGGATAATTAAAATAATTTTTACTTTTTTTTATTGACTGTTTTTAAAAGACATATAAGTGGTCTATATAGAAGACACCAATCCACTCATAACTGTAAGATTCTATTTATTCATCCTTGATTTGTTTGTTTTATTATTCGACTATCTACTTGGCAATAAATTTGAACTCAACATTAATCCAAAAAAAAGAATTCAATTCGAACAATTTCGACTCATTTTAAATGAATATACAGGTAACTCACGTGATCATTCAGTCAATCTAGTCTGATGTAGGTTACGGCTGCGTTCGGCGACCTTTTCAAGGAGAGTTCCTTGAAAAAGCTCGCCGGATGCGGCCGTAACTTAAATCGGAATAGACTCACTGTATATCGAGTGAGTTACCCGTATATTCATTTAAAGTGTTTAATAACCACGTTAGTTATCATACTGTCATTTCAAATCAATTTTGGATGAGCTTTTGCTAGGTTTTGAGGGTAAATACATTATCATTGCTATGTGAAAAATAAATTAAACAACGGAAGTAAAAGTTGATAATAATTTAATTTATTTGGGTGGTTTCATAATAATATTTGTTATTATTACTACTAAGTATGAAAAACAAGATGAAAAATGGAGCATCACCAATGAAAAATAATAAGATAATAATGAATAATACATTAAATACAAATACATGTACACATATATGATAAAATATTATACGTACTCAATATTTATGATAAACGAAGATGCAATCAATAAAATTTTACACAAATACGAAAATATGAGAAATATTTACAAAAGATATATGATAATAAATTTGAAAATATAATATTTTAAGATGACAGTATATGTGTAAGAAGATGAGAACTATGAAAAAATACGACTAATAAAATAATGAACACATAAAACTTGTAACTAAAAACATGATAATTAAAGCTTTGATATAAACTATTTGTACTATGAAAGTATAAAATACAACTTATAAACAAAACAGGTACAATGTAAAGAGAAAAGATGATGCTGAAATTCAAGACAAGATTCACTCGCACGCCGCTTTTAAATAACTTAATAAATTATTATTATAATAAGTTAACATCGTTTAACTGAGGTCCGTTATAGACTAACGACAATAAATAGAACCCTATCTAATAATAAAGACTCGTAGTGACATCTCTGATCGAAACCTTGAACTGATTCGATCAGCTGATTAGTTCGTCGACCTTTTAGTTAGAGTAGGCGTTGTATGCCAAGTTTTGGGCATCTTGAGAAGACCTTCCCCATCCACCGTGGCCGCCGCCTCCATGGCTGTAATGCTCTTCGTGATGTGGGTGAGCCACGACTTCGTAGCTTTCATGATGTTCGCTCTTGGAAAGGAGTTTCTTGAGGAGTAAGAGAGCGGAAGCGAGGAGAGCGGCCTTGGCCAACATTAAGCCCTTGACGGCAGCAAAGGCGATGATACCCAGGAACAGGGGGATGAGGGACTGGATCTTCAGCTGGAGAAGGGCGAGGATGGGCAGGAGCTGCTTCAGCTTCTTCTTCTTGCCACGACCTGGAATAGAAGAAGGGAATGGGTAAATAACAAGAACCAGTCTAGCATTGAGAGGCCATATCTGGCCGCCATGACGGACGCTTACTTAGTAAGTAGAAGCCTAAAATTTACAATAAATGAATCTACTGCTGTTAAAACTTTGTCTACCATCAATTAAGTAAAAGTGATGGACAGTTATGTTCAAAGAAAAATAAAAACAATACACCTGATCTGTATTATATAATATATGCTAGTGTACAATTTCATAACGTTAATACAACCATTGTAGATGTAAGGCTGTCAGTCAACGTCAATAATGTATTAAGTAGATTAATTATGCTTACTATCGTTATATAAATAACGTGTCAATGACCACCGCTTTTGAGAACACACATCAAATAAATTTCCTTTCGTTTTTATATTACCAATATAATTTATCATTTTTAAACGGATGCTATTTTGATAAGTATGATCTATTGAATCTAGCATAATTGTATGCAGGATGCTTGGTTTGTAGGTAACTAGGTTGAACTAAGAATGCGGACTACTAGTTCCGATATTCCCTTTTACTACATTGCATCACGAATTATTCAAATAGACGACCATAGTCGCATGTCAATCATTCGAAACCTTATTCGAATTCTGTGCGTCGATTCCCTGAAATTCGAACAATGTCGCTTTCATTGTAATTCACGAGTTACGTCCAGTTTGCATAAGAACCTCATTCGTCTAGAAAGTGATTCCGGATAGTCACATTCGAAAGCTCAAGCCTACATCCATATTTCGACTCGATTCTGCCTGGAGGGTAACTTTTACTCGGTTCTCGATATCCGAGCTAGATCCGTGCCATACAAACTAGTCTCATGTAGTACCATGGTATCTGGCAAAAACTAGACTCCATCCGCTTTCCACCGTAATATCTTTAATAGGTTAGAGAAACTCACTAAACCCGTTCGGGCCTGATTTCTAGTACCGTCTTCAAGCTTATAAAGTTCTAATTTGCGGATATCCGTTATAAGCTTCTGTAGTCAATTACTTTTCAATCCTGTACTGATTTTTGATTATCAACTTTCTATTTTTAAATATTACAAACTGGTTGGACTGGTCAGAATTTTTTTAATTCGTAGTTCGGCGAGAGTTATAACAGAATTATTGTGACGGTGCAGTTTTATATAACTTTTTACTTTTGAATTGATCACGTAAGTGCTTGCAAAGTCATTCACTTTGAGGCTTGACATCTTTAGCGTGGAATCAACTGCCCAATTTTCACTTACCACTTCAGCATCAAGTTTGTGTTTATTAAATTATGTGACTTGCACTTTTTCTACAGCAATACTATCTTTTGCCGCACCTTTTTAGGGTTCATTTGTATTTTTTACAAGATTCCAATTTTGTTTCGCTTTGGTCAGTGTATTTAACATGAATTTTACTGAACGTTCAAATTAGCGTCATTAGATATTTTTACGAAGATAGGAATCTCAAACATACCAATTAAGATTTGTATCGAAAAAAATAACATTTTACGTAAAATTGGACTTGCTTGCGGTGTTTTCCACTCCAGTACGGAATTTGCAAGTATTTTCTACAAAACTATCTGAAAGTGTCCTCCTTCCTTAAATTTGTAAACTATTCAAAGAATGTTATGTTTTATTAAAACGCGGTTATGTCGTTAATATTCCATAAAAAAACTTTCGAAGAATTAGGAGTAAATTATCAAGCTTAAAGTTTTGATGAATCAATGCATAGGCATGACAAGACTTCTCTGTGTCTAATAAAAATACCGTACAGAAAGACACATAATCTGTAACAATATTGCTTGGTTGGTCCACAAAAGAACAACCATATTTATGTTTTAATTTTTTTTCTTGCGTTCTTGTTTTTTTTTTAATTTGTCTTCCATCTATAATTTCGCCCAGTTTAGTTACTTTTTTCTACAATTTCAAGATCAGTCCTCTAAGTACTAGCTAGTATCACAAAAATTTTAGTGCCAAACAAAAACCTTCCATCAGCAAATAAAAGATACCAACAATCTTATAACAAAAATGGATACTTCCGTAAATATTAATATTACGGAACCATTCACTACGAGAGATCTATCGGCAATAAATTATAATTAAAATCGAATCCCAATAGAACATCTGCCAGTATTCAATTTTCAATTTTTCGGTCTTACATAACGGTTCTCGTTGCTGATTGGTAGAAAAATAAATCACTCGTTTAACAAAAGAACTAAATAGGCGCCATTTTGCGGTAGTTAACACTTTGTTTGCACAATGGCGGTTATTAGTGTTTGCGTTTTGTTTTAACGCTCGTTTGAGCTTTTGTAATATTAGCTTAACGTTTTGTTTATTTGGTTCTGCTGTTGTTTTATTTGAATCTTTGTTGTGTATTTGTTACTGTTTTACAATGTTTAAACATTGTGGTGTGTAAAGTATGCAATACGTCAAAGACGTACATATGACGTGGCGTACTTTTCTACTTATTTGCGTTATTATTTTTGTCATAATTAATTATTATTTTATGGTGTGTGCATTGTTATAGCATAGTAGTAACAAACATATTTGTTTATGTATTAAAAAAAAAATGTAGACACGAGCAGAGAAACCCAATACTAAAAGGTTTTTGATTGTTCAATGAAAATTTCCCTTCGTGTTTCCCACAAAACCACCAATTTGGACATAATTAGAGATGCCTTATTTCAGTAGAACAAAATGAGAGGTCGTTTATACAATGAGATTAATATTATCGCACGCTATTCGTGCACAAAGCGAAAATAGTAACAGGTAGAACTTAGGTAGGAAACACCATTGCAGAGATGTTATTTATAAAAATCCATATTCCAAAGCAACATGAAATCACAATTTTGCCATTTCAGTTCGCTTCACGTCGTCACTGCCTACATCGATAAATTTTGAATACTATTAAATATATGGTTGTCGTCTATAAAATCTTCAATTGAATCTAGAGTTGGTAAAATAGATATTGATGGACAATTGGACATTCAAAAAGCCTTAATCTCTATAATAATAAATAAATAAATAAATATTGGTGGACATCACACACAACACCATCTGACCCCAAACTAAGCAAAGCTTGTACTATGGCGGCCAGATAGCTGATATAATACTTATATAATTTTAAATACATACTTATTATAAATACATAGAAACACCTAAGCAAAGCTAAGCCCACCGAGTCACAAAAAGGTATGAAACATGAAAATTTCATCAAACTCTCAATTCAATGTACGAACTGAATTCGCTATACTAACATTATTTGAATATTAGTGAATCACTTTTTTGTTTTCACTATCGTCGTATGTACGGACAGTCTTATGTTGTTAATATAATTACCTACGTTTCATAATTTGACTTCCCAAACTTTCACTTAATTTTGGGCATTTTTTTATTGCTCCGACCCAAACCAGTTTGCAATTATGAACAGTTTTAAATAATTGGTCGTGTGTTACAAATTAAACTCAATTATGTAATTTAGTCGAGAGTTACGTTAAAGAATATACGCCCATACAGGTAATCTAGCTTTGCTGTAATATTATAATAGGTAACTGGTTTTTTTTAGCATAAAAAAATTTAATGAAAAATATAGTTTCCTGATTGTAGATAATATAAAATAACCAACTTTATGTTCCGGCTATTTCGACTCGGGGTTTTCTCTCACTAGATGTCAGGTCCATCCATCGACTACTAAGTTTATCGTGATGGTTGTCAGAACGATTTACAAAAAAAAAATGGTTGTCTGTAAAGTCGGGTTACTGACGTTAGTTGAACGTGACAACTTCAACTACGCCTTAGAGCGAGGTAACACCGGCGGCGAGGTAACGGCATTAACGGCACATGACGTCATGTTTTGCGGGCGTGCAGCCGGCTTCATCGAATTATAAGACGTTGTCACGTCAAAAAGTCAATTTGTCAAAAGATGAATTTCTTAGAACATTTATTAGCTCACGATGAGTTCTTTGGTCTTTAAACTCGGTTTTAATAACCATTTTCTTACTCAATTAGAAAATGGTTATTTAAAACTGATAAAGATAAAGTTAATCATTAATGTAATACTATGAACGTGTTGTTAATTATTAATGTACTATGAACGTATTCCTTTGTAATCGCTTGATAAACCAAACTAGACGGTTAAAAACGAAAGTATACCTAATAAAAATAATACGATTGAAGTATAATTTGATAAGCCAAAAGTAGGCACTTCAGAGAAATCAAACGGCAATTGATCATGTATTTATTAAAAACTAAGCAATAAAACAAACCAGTTCTCTGAGATGGTTAAATTAACTTCATAAATAAAGCGGTAATTCTATATTTCTTTTTTATTACTCTTGACAGACGTAAGACAGATATTAATATAGAAAAAACTTCTCAACTAGACATATTTTATATCCGGTGATCTAGACATAAAACGTTGCTTTTATCTAACGATATTAATATACATTGTTATGTAACGTTATTTGATTGAAATATGTGTTATTGTATTGTATTTGTTTGAATTATGTGTTATTGTATTGTATTTGATTGAATTATGTGTTATTGTATTGAATGTCTGAAATATTACAGTTTGATATTATATCAAAATACGAGTTGAACATTGGAGACAAATATTAATGTAATTAAAATTGCACATATCTGTACTTCCTCACGTATATGTAGGTGGATGTGTTATATTTATCAACATCATTTTTTTTTTGCCCTGACCTACGTCCATTGAATCTTCAAATGACCCAACAAACATAAAAAGTGACACAAGTCCATTTTAAGAGCAGTTTCACTGTTGGAAAATGTCTTGTTCGAACAAAGAAAAAAAAATTACTCTTGACTTAAACACCTTGTAAACAGTAGCTGTTATGTGACTATGTGTTCGGTGGCGTGTCTACAATAACCTGATTCTGGATAAGAATCGTATTATCAAGTGAACAGATATTTGAAACCATAATAGTTGCACATACACATACGCTAAAAATACACGTGAAAGCAAAGTGATATCTTCTGCAAAAGTTCACGAAGTGCAGACGAGATAAGGTCTCAAGCAAGCTTTCTGTTTAGTAACTTGTACCTGTTCGTCACAGCCTCACAGCTTACCATGTTTTAAATTCATTTGCTAATATTATATACGTTAGAAAAATATTGTGAGCTGTTTATCCTACGCAAATCTTGGTGAGGTTAATTTGTTTAATTTTGCATTTTGTCTTAATCTGGAAGAGCCGTTGTGGTTTGAAATACGTTTAATTTAATTAAAAGATTGAGGTGGATATCGTACTTTATAGTGAAGATATTCCAGTCCTCATTCAAACTAAATAGGCCTAAGCTATGCAAAGTTATTGACTGCACTATAAGATCCACAAATTATAATATTAATATTTGAAAAATAATTACATTTGTATCATTTCTTAAGTTTTGCAGAAATTCCATTTCTCTTTTAGAATTAAAGCAAACCCGTTATATTTCGTGCAATGCATATATTTGCATATAAAAATGCATGCCAATGTTTGCGTTTGCTCTGTAAATTTCGTAAAAAAAACTAGAGTGAACAGATCAATAAGAAACAAATAAATTAAAATTTAGATTAGGCACACAGAATCTGTATAATATGAAAAACAAGTACTCATAAATATGTTTTAAAATGTTCACTAAATAACGTATAACAGGTGTGCGATAAAAAAACTCTTTCCTATTATAGTAACTTCATTTTCTTCTGATTCCTTTCGGATCTTTTCGTTGCCCTTCGGATCCTTTCGATTGCCTTCGGTCATTTTCGTTTTCCAAATTTTGACAGGAAATTAACAGTTTCTGATGATGGCTTGTTGAATAGAAATGAAAAAACCGAGGCTCTAGTTACATAATTAACGACTCGCTTCGAATGAGCCCAGCAATTATACACTGGTTAGCTAAGTGTGAAGATTCGCGGCTGCGTTAACGAAATCATTAAAATTATGAATTCAAATTAAGCCCTTTTCTCTATAATTATTTAGTAAAAGTGAGCTATTGCCATTGGAAATGAGAACATAATCATAATTGGATTTCAAAGTGAAATATTTGAAAGGAGTTTACAAGGTTCTTTACGAACAATTAATACTTGAAGCCATTCCACTAATTTCATATAGGAAAAACTGCAAAGATTTCTAAAATCTTTGTAAAATATTTGAAAAGTATAATGACTGATTTAATGGTATGAAAAACTAACGTTTAATTTTATTTTACCCTTACTTTCTTAGTTTGCCTATACTGTATTAATCCAAATAAGTTACAAACCTATGGATAGTTTTTACAGGTATAATATTTAAAGTTAACCCTTCTAAATGCTTTTTATTTGTTTTTAAAACTTCAGTGGACTATTTCGTCTCGTTATTAGTTTTATAGCTCTCAATTAGACTTTGACTCAATGATACTTCGGAAAAAGTAGATTATTTGATGCAGAACCATAAAGCTTTGGTAAATAATTCTGTACGAAAGAAAATGACGTGAGTTACTGACCTTCATCCAAAGACCTCTTGACATCATCGACGGTGCTCTTCGGTACTCTCAACTGGATCACATGATTCTCCAAGAAGTCTGCTGCAGCGTCAATCAGCCTGTTCTCAACTTGGTTCTCTCTGGCTTTGGGTTCGTCGGCTAGCGGCTCGTAAGACCTGGCCGATCTGGGAGACCCGGAACCGAGGAGGCTGATTCCGTCTGTGATGCTGACTTCCCGCGCTGAGTTTATGTTCTCTACGTATTTGAGGGCTCTTTCCTGTGGACGAAAATTATTTTAAGTTAGTGGTTTATTTATTATCTGGCCATTAAACGTAAGATTTTTTTCCAAAACGATGTATTTCAATTGAATTCGGTAGTTCAGAATTCCAGCTATGAAATTCGTATGTAATAATTACTTTTGATGTAGTAATGGATTATTAAAGTAGAGATGGTGTTTTCTAGCTTATGATCTTACTAAATTATTACTTAGTCCTACAAATTAAATAATATTGTCAGCGTACAAAAATTATCAATTGAAGTTTCGTAATGTCAATTGATTTATTTGAAGAATATGCCGCAGTTAAACAGTGATGATACCTATATCTGGCGATTTATAGTGTTTTGTCACAAATGTCTGAGAAATAAACGTGGAAAAAATACGCATTTCTCGAGAAATTAAGTTTAGTTCTACGTAGAAAGACTTCAATTATTAAGTTGTTTGCTTTAGACAACAACTTTCAGGCTTCAGACAATTTGCCAAACTCTTTGTTAATAGAGCAAAAATTGCTAATTTATCTTACTGAGTCATACAGTTTATTTCAATTTTAGTATTAGCCTTTTGATCAAGTCAATAATATATTAAAAAAGATAAAATTAATTGGTAAGTTCTTCAATTCATACATTATAACAGTAATATGTAAGTGATTTGTTATCAAAATTAATTTGAATGATGAACTGTAATTTAAGTACACTTGATTTAGTTGTAAATTATCGAAAATCGTTTATTAAATTGATTTGTAAACCATGAATATTTCAAAAGCTCACGACAAATACGATTTCTTCATGATTTCTCTTCCGCCCACTGAATCATTTATCTCAAAGCCCGTATACAAGGGTAAGTCAATTTTAATTAGATTGCAGACGGATTTGCTTCAAATACACAAAATTTATCCCATGACCGACAAGGCAATTTTTTGAGCTTTTAATTTAGCAAATACACAATAAAATATTTTTAACGAAACATCCTAACTTATGTAAGTTTTAGATTTTCGTGAGGAACAAATTTAGACGTTTGCACTAATTTCCCGAATTTCAAATTTCGAACTTCAAAATCACTTCACAACACACCTTCAAGCACAAAGATACGTCCTCTTCGGAGCAGCCCTTGACCACACCAAGTACGGATCCTACCAGATCTTCATCTCCTGTCGGTTTCGAGGCCACCGCCGCGACACAGACTAATAATATGAACGCCTTCATGATGAAGCCAGGTAGGACTGGTAGGTGCTAGCTTGGTAGTGGCGACTGGAATGCGGGCTGGATGGTAAGGTCTGTAGTTTTATTCTGGGTTCCCCCCCTTAAGATGGTTCCCGCCAAAATGTGCGTACACGCGATGTAGTACGTTAGCGGGCTGCGAATGTGTAGACACGGCGTAATTGAAGCAGTGAGAGTTCAGTGACCGATATGCGAACTTGATACGGATCTCAACGAATTTTTTTTTAAAATTTTTTTTTCATTTAGTTATTTATAGGTAGGTACGTACATATATAGGTGTTATTTCACATAATTATAACAAAAAATAAAATGTAAAGTGTTCGTTTTGGAAATTAACACTTTATTTAATATTCGTAACAATACATTCACAAATACATTTCTGAATATTCGTTAAAATTTTAACGTTATAATAAATCTTAAAAAATATTTAATCATTACAAATGTTTAATCCGTTGTTAATACACGCTATGGTGATCAAGGTTTTAACTGATTTCGCCTTGGAGAATTATAACAGTGTAGGTATATATTTTCGCGTTGATGGCAAGAAATTATTGGAAATCTGTACCCACATTCTACATTCCATTAAATTGTGTTCAGTCCTTTCGACTTCTAAGTCAAACCTGTAACATAAAAACTTAAAGAGGTCGTATTCTCTGACCTCAATAAGTTATTATGGCACCGAGTTGGCCATGTTTAAAACCATTTTAATATCGTCTAGTAAACAGGTTTGACTTAGAAGTCGAAAGGACTGAACACAATTTAATGGAATGTAGAATGTGGGTACAGATTTCCAATAATTTCTTGCCATCAACGCGAAAATATATACCTACACTGTTATAATTCTACAATAACCATTTTAAATTAAAAAAAAATACTATCGGATCATCGCTCACATTGACATAAAAACTGTTCCGCTTAAATAGCATTCGAATATGAAAATTTTATGGAACCTAGTACAGTGAGTATTGTTGTATGCACTGTACAGGCAGGCATGTTATTTAGGCATGTTTTGCTGATCATGTCACTAATTGTAATAATAAAAAAAATATGTAAAAGTTGTTCTTGTTTCCCAAAATCCGGAAACAAAAGAAGTAACGTGAAGTTTTGAAAGTCATTATGAAGAATATAATGCGATTTCAATTTACAGGCGTTCTGATAAACTACATATGTATAACTATTGTGAGCCTATTAGAAGAAATAGAGTCAGTTGAGATACGAGACATTACACAGATACGAGACATAGTATATTAAGGCACTTTACACTGTACTGAACTTAATACAATGGCAATTCTTTACTCTTATTTCTGATGTTAATTTGGATACACGTTAGTAGCTGATCTATTTTTGGACTATTGTTTTAATAAATAGCACTATCTTATCGGGTCACTGCGTATTTAATTATGTACTTATGTCTATTTATGTGTACTTAAAATACTTTGTAAAAAATGTTACTGGCGAATTATGACTAAACCTTTACTTGAAGTAAGTAATCAAAATACCTACAAGTATTGTTTATTGTATGTAAATTGCAGAACAATAGTTATAAGACATTATAAAAGTATTAGAAAGAAAAAAAACAGCTCAATGGCGTGCATACGGAAGTCAATTTTGTATTCGCTGTCCTGTCTAAACGTTTCGATAGCTCTGTTAGTGCGCGGTTCGCACGTTGAGTACTAGAACTGTTTGCCCGCTCATTCAGAATCAGGCGGTGCCTGCTCAATGGCCATTTCTAAGCAATTACATATCTACGACGATCCAATTTGAGTTACATAACAGTAATTTTAAATTTAAGAAGAAGATAACCCATCGTGATGGTGAGAATGCCAATTTCAAAGCCTGAGGTGGTAGGTCTAAGCCCCGCACGCAACTTTCTGTATTTTTCCAAGTACTTAGTTGCCTTAGGACTCTTTGCAAAGTACCATGTGAAAATATTACTGTATTTTGGGCTGAAGGACAATGTTTCCAGTGAAATTACAGGGCATAGAGATAAACTATATTACTATATTCTCTGGGTGAAGCAGAGCAGTGCAGTGCTAGGTAATGATTTGGACTTTTCATGTTCCAATAGCTGCATGCTGCATGCCACTGTTCTGTTATAGACAGGTATATTGCTTAGCATCAGGCACATGTCCTGCTCGCTTCGTCACTCTATGCTATAATATATTTTGTTTAAGTTATTAGGTAAATGTGTACTCTACTCTAAAATCTATTTGTCTTCGTTTATAAGTTGGTTGATATCATAATATGGTTGAAATCAGTTACAACGCTGGTTTGTGAAGGTGATAATTTCTATGTCATTCTTATGGTTTTAAAATCCTATTTTGTAATCTTACTAATGTTATATGTATATATATGTCAATGTATGGATGTTTGTTGCAATCACGTCGTAACACATTAACCGATTTAATTAGGTAGATTATGACCGGAAATAACATATATGCTACATTTATCTGGCAAAATAACGGGAACGGGAACTACGCGGGTAACACCGCGGGGCGCTGCTAGTAAGTAATCTAAATCAAATTTTTCGACATCTTAATTAAGGCCGATTTACATCAGACGAGCGAATGCTCATTCTATCCCCACTGTATCAAATTCATTTGGTGTAAACAAACGTAGAGCATTCTTTCGTTGTTTTGTTTGCGTTCGGAAAACTATGAAAGGAATATGGAAAACGCTAAGAACGATCTTTCGTTTACACTAAGAAAGAATGCTCTTGTTTCCAGCTCTAGCTCTATGTGCGTTCAGTTTAAATCGGCCTTTAAGTTTTCAGTTTTTATGATCGCCCGTGATACATACATATATTATATTATGTTTATTGTATATATCGTATAGCCTATAGCACTCAGGGATCATTAACACATCCAACGATAAAATAATTTTTAAAATCGGCTTTTTAGTTTCTGGGAACTCAAACAAATTAAACGCGCGTTCAAACAAATTAACTCTTCAGCTATATTATACATATTAGTAATATAAAGATTAAAAACACCTGTTCGGGCAATACAAAACTAATTGAAAATAACTTCACGTCCACGTGCATTATAGTAATGAAATCACAAATAAAAACGTATTTTGACCTACTTTAAGGTCGATTTCAGAAAACCCTTTTTCAGTGCAGTTGTGCAATCATACAAATCTCAAGTCTCGCCGTCGCCGAGACGAATGTCGCTTGTTTTGACTGGGTATTATTTGTAAAGAACTGGATTATTCAGGGCAAAGCTTTTTGTATAGCGGCAGGTTGAATTACCATGGAAAGGAAAGGTGTAGAGAATATTAAATTTTATTCGCGATTTCTGGTAAACTCCATATCCCACCAAAAACATTCCGTAAAAACAAGCCAAGTCTCGATGGAGATGCATATTTATCTCTAAAAAGTAATGAAATCTAGACAAAGTTGTGCCAAGTGTAAGGTCCTTACTGCAATTTAAAATAGCTAGACTACATTTTTTCATCAACTTGAAAAGTACGTTTATTTATTTCCTTTAAAATTTGCCCTGTTGCTAATTTAGCGCTACCATAATTGAATGCAATTGGGAAACACTTTTTCATGTACACAGATGATACTCCTTACCTCAACCGCCTCTACCGGTCAACTTTCCATATTTTCACGTCATATTGTTATTGTTAAAACCCTGGCTAAATAAACGACAGAAAAATTTAATACACTCGTATTAAATTTTCCTTGTATAAAGTTAATAATGCGCAAAGCATTTGGTCGTTTCCTCGCTAAGGTGGGATGAAAAATTACGTGTTGCACTCGACTGCAAAGATTTTTCACCTTGTGCCCTTTTGATTCCCTTGCTACGCTCAGGAGTCAATTTTAGAATCCTTCGCTTGCTCGGTCATCAAAATTGAGCACGCGGGTAAAAAAGAACTTTGCACTCTTGTACAACAAATAACTAATGTCTTCTGTCGTAATCTAGCCTTAATTTCTTATGAACGTTCTCAAAACTATTGACCTCTGAATTGAATTAGGTACATCTGCACAATATACGTTAGTACAGAGCTTTCTTGTTTCTGTAGTAATTTGAAAATAACAAGATAGTAACAACTTCCACTACACTTGGCTATAAAGACTTGTAATAGTCATAAGTAGCTAGTATATTATAATCTTAACTTCACCTGTAGTCATGATGATATGCAATTTATATAAGCAGGTATTGTAATAACCGCATTTTCTACAGTAAAAAAAATAAAATTTTAAGATTTCGAAAGGAGCAAATTTTTTTTTGTATCTGGCATATTCGGGAATTTTTGAAAATACAATCCAAAATCAAAAAAATATCAAATTCGGGGCTTGTGAACTCGTTAACCACGTAGTAAGTAAAATATAAGGGACAATGAAACCTTTCTTTAATTGGCTTCAGTTATCCCACTGCTGAACAATTTTCTCCCCCAATTATCTTTTCTAAATCTAGGCCTGAGCTACTATATAGTCTAATATCGTCTATTTAATTATTGTCTTTTTTCTTTCCCGGCTGGTCTTTCCTTGCATTGGAGGATGACCTGGGTTTGGCTGGCCAATGACATCTACTCTATAGATAATGACATGTGACATCTAGACATCTAGTCTACCGATTTGACCCATTTAAAATAACTAGTGATCGCCGTGTGATCGAAATCAATTTAACCATAATTTAACTGCACAAAAGACTATAATATATTTACGAGTGTGTGTGTGTCAGTACATGACAGTGTGTGTAATGTTTTTCTTTCTGAAACAATGTATATTTTATTCATCATTTTAAAAAATAAGCGTTCTGTACTTCTTCTCTACATAAACTACAAGTGTAAGAAATTTCACACTCCCTCCGTTCGCGTAATTTTCGTAACAAGGTGCTCAAACTTTTTGCTTCACGTATTAAAATTTAGACGATAATGATAATTTCAAACATTAAACTTGAAACTACATATCAGTTTATTAATGCAAAAATTATAATTAAAATCACGCGAATCGATTCAAGTTTTCAAACTGGATTCGCGGCGCGTGACGCAAGTGTTGCGTCAGACGGCCGGCAGACCGGACTTCCGAACATTCTCGCCTACTTATTGAATTCTGTAATCGAAGCATGTGTTTAACGAATACCTTTGAGATAATTATTAAGTTATTCAGCCATAAATGTAAAAGTTTGCATATTTTTCGCTTAGAACTAAACGGAGGCTGAAATATGGAACTCTACTTGATTTCTTTTTTTTAAGCGTTTTAGAAAAATGTGCTCAATTCAGCTGCATGTTTTTTGATTGTATGTTACGTGACAGCTCTGTCAATTATTATTGTGAATTAATTTTAATATTTATTTTTTTGTACAGTTAATCAAACTTCAGAGATAGTCCCATATACATTTTAGCGAAACCGATGCCGCAGTTTTGGAGAAATGAACAAAAAAAATTGTTAATTTTCTAAATATTGTAGTAGTTTGTGTTTTTCTTCAGCAAGTTATTTCGTTTCTTTTTTAATTAATGATTTATTTATCTTATGCTATATTGTAGACTTGTAGAGCAACGGGACGAGAAAGATTTGCAAATGATACTCGTAGTAAGTAATACCTACCATTACAACATATTGTTTTGCAGCTATTTGAACGAGACCACATTACTTCTTTACACTGCACTGCGCTGGCCATTGTTTCGAGCTACAAAGTGGCTTGTGTGTTATAACAGATTATAATCTATCTGTGTTCCAAATTTCAACTCGATCCGTTCAGAAGTTACGCCGTGATTGATCAATAAACAACTAAACATCTACCTATATCCAAACGTTTGCATTTGTAATATTAATAGGAAATTTGATAGTGTAGGTTCACTTTAACCTCATCATCATCATCATCAGCCGCAAGACGTCCGCTGCTAAACATAGGCCTCCCCCCTAAATTTCCACAACGAACGGTCCTGCGCAACCTGCTGCGGTTTCCAGCGACCTTTGTGAGGTCGTCTGTCCATCTAGTGGGAGGCCGTCCAACACTGCGTCTTCCGGTTCGTGGTCGCCATTCGAGAACCTTTCTTCCCCATCGGTTGTCAGTTCTGCGAGCGATGTGCCCTGCCCATTGCAATTTCAGCTTCACTTTAACCTATCTGAAAACAAATATCTCCAAACCGGAATACAGCAGTTTTTGCATACTTGGTACTGCTGGGCAACAGTGTGTAAACATTGCCTGGCAAAAGTGTGGTAACAGGCGAACATTGTAAAGGAATAACTTCTAAAAGGCGTTGTTTTAACTTGCAATAATGTATTACTGTGTATTCCGCATTTTACGATACCGACATCCGAGTATCCATTACATCATAAATACTCAATGTTACGGACAGTAATTTGCAGACTATCCGTAACTTAAAGATGAAAGTTATTCCATGAAAGCTTATGTTAAATGAACTTGGATCACGAAAGTATCGATTGACAATGCCATGTTATTTCAGTCATACAAGTATTTTTACATACAAGTATACACAAGTGTTTTTCCTAAAAGCTAGTTAACTTTTGGCAGGATTGTTGCGTTTCTGGAATTATTTCCTGTAAACTTCAAAAAGGAAGAATTGTAAAAGGATGTCTTCAAACAACTCTTCCGGGTTGTGAAAACGTTGATAGCATCAGATGTTACCTTTTTATGTGAGGGAAGTGATGAAATTTGCAAGATTCGATGACATTAGGGCAGGTTAAAAACTAAAATATTAGCTTGTAAACACGATAAAAAATCATGAAATTATGTATGAACAGTAGCGCGACTGAAGTGATTATAAATTATGTAGGTATCTATATATATAAAAATCAATGCCACTTTTCGTTGTTACTGAACTCCTCCTAAACGGCTGGACCGATTTGAATGATTTTTTTTGTATACGTTTGGGTAGGGCCCTGGAAGGTTTAGATTCACAAATCAGCCCGGCAGATGGCGCTGCAGTTGATATCTAGGTTATTATTCGAGCGAAGCCGGAGCGGGCCGCTAGTACTCTATATTTTTCTATATCGGGTACAATTGCTTTAAATGTTTAATTGTATCCTCGTTCCATTCTATTAAACTTTTTCTTTATACTCAATTATCAGGTTTCTCTTGTCCACTTGCCCTGAGCGATTTCCGATCTTCATCTTTTCCCTCCACATCCGCTATGACCGATAAAAATAACTGAGCTCCTTACGACATGTATCACTTAGGGCATTTTCTCTCACGTCTATTCGATTTGCTCATCGAATATATATCATTTGATTATTCGATTTTGATCGACTTTCGTTTGCGGCGCCGATAATTTTATTGCCGTTTAATGCAAAGTTGGGTTTGGGCATTGTTGTTGGACCGTCATGGATTGCGTGAGGTAGGCTGTTAGGTATTACGTTTATTTTCATTAGACACATTAATGATTAAGACTTATACTTGTACTATTAGTTTATTTTCTCATGTTACTTATAGTGGTCGTGGTTACGATAAGACTTCTCACCGATGCTGTAATGCTTCCTAAACGTCAAGATAATTAAATAATAATTTGGATTGCGTTTATGTCCTATGTGATCCTGTGTTACGTTTTTAATATAAGTTAAATTGCGAAAGTTTAAAAACAATACCTAGATACTACTTGTTTTCACGATAGGGAGGTAAATTGATAAAATCTTGACAAAAAAAAAAGTTGCCATACGCCCTCTATAGTTTCCTATTAAATCCGGCCTACAGATACGTGACACAAGCAAACTACTGTGGCCCATCTAGAAAATATCCATATGAAAAGAACATTTACAAAATACCTGAAGGCCGGGTCACACAGAGGCGATCCGGTAGCGATAGCGATAGCGATCCGATACCGAGTATGGGATCGCGCCCGCTTGCTGTGTGTCAGGTTGCATACAAATTCGAACATTACAAAAAATATCGTCTCGCTATCGGATTGCTATCGCTATCGGATCGCCTCTGTGTGACCCGGCTTTAAGAATATGTTTACTTACGGACTGGTATGTGTTTGTACAAAACGTTCGTAATACTGGAGTCTCGTTTTTAAACTCACGCGTCTGCGATCACGAAAGATTTATTACTTGTCACTTAAGCTTAATTTAGTCTCATTGAGTTAATTTAATATGACAAATATCGAAAATATCTACACGGTTGTAATTGTTCTCAATCAGCAGCGTTTTACTATTAATACATATTACATAATAATAAACAAACAGCGTTTTACTATTAATATACAATAATATTTTATATCAGAAACTTTTTAAGTAGGTAATCCCAAGCATGGAATGAGACAATCTAAGCAATTTGCCTAACAAAACAGGAGTAGTAAAAATAAAAGTGGCTGTTACATGCGGACGGACAGACAGACAGACAGGCATGACGAATCCCTATCCCCTATGAGGAATCTCCATCTCCCGTTTTTTGTCATTTGGCCACGGAACTCTAAAAGTATGTTTATTTTTATTTATTGCTAAGGTACACAAAACAGTATACAATCAAATTGTAAACATGAACAAGGTTATAAAATTACAGGTAGGTACAGTTCTAAATCGTATACCTAAAATATGTGTACACAGCGTGAATGTAAGGCCCATTGCGTTTTCTGCAATATTCTAAAGTTCGATTTTCAGTATACGCCACCTGAAACCATTCCACCATTCTGCACCCACCTTTGCCATGCCCTTACAGGGCCATATACAGGGTTATTTGTAATCAGCCTGCATCCGTTTAAGGGCATGTTCTGTATATTTAAACAAACAACTTTTGTTCCACAACTTTCGAGATAACCCAAAAAAAAATAGTGTTTGTTGCCTTTTTTTGTACTGCTTAGTGACTTTTTAGTGTTTATTCACTTCGGCACATCATTTTTTGCGCGTTAAATAGCGTACGCGCTCTTGTTACGAATTGTTACGAAGAGTTCGATGCTTTTAGACTGTGCAAATATTTTTTTTTTTTTTTTGTAAAAAAAAACACATTTTTTTTAAAACTGTAGAACAAGAGTTGACGTATTGAATGTACCTAACATACCTATACCTAACATTAAAAAGATGCAGGCTGATTACCAATAACCCTGTATAATGACCACAAAATACTTCATAACAATACTTTTTTGTAGTGGTAGAACTCTTTGCATAATCTGCCAGGGGAAGTATACCACATCTTTACCTGTTATTCTACCGGCAAGCAGCATGTGAAAACATTGCTGTGTTCCAGTTTGGAGGGTAATGTTTCCAGTGAAATTCCAGAGCATAGAGGTAAAACATCTTTATCTCTAGGTGACGAGCGCAGTGCTAGGTAATGATTTGAATTCTTCATCTTCCAATAGCTGCACGTAACAGTGCTGTTACAGTTATGGGCAAGCATGTTGCTTACCATCAGGCACATAACCTGCTCGTCTCGTCGCTCTATAGGTAAGTAGTATATGAAAAAATAAATGACATATGCATATGACGCAATAAATGTTTGAGTATCGAGACGGACTGCCACATTTATTTTAAAACCATCGATGTATACTCGCCTCGTGGCTTAGTGGGTAGTGGTTTTAGTGGGAAGCCGAGTGTCGTGGGTTCGATTGCCACCCAGTGCAAATATCTCTGTGTGCAAATATTTATACTGTATCTAGGTGTTTCTATGCATAGTAAGTGTGTATTTACAATTATTACAGTATTGTATCAGCTATTTATTTGGCCGCTATAGTGCAACCTTTGCTTAGTTTGGGGTCAGATGGTGTTGTGTGTGAATTGTCCACCAATATTTATTATTTATTGAAGTAAAAACTTCCTTTGTCGCGCCCCATACAGGTTTTCGTGGGCTGTGAATTGAATTCTAGCGTCACGTTCGGGGATGTTAAGATATCTTCGCGTAAACTCGGGACCGTGGCTATTGGCCCGGAATTGGGTCGGCATCGGCATTGGAAATGCGTCAGCATTTCTGGATGGTCAATGGTTAAATGGAAAAGGCAATGCCAATGCAATGCAATACAATGCAATGCCCAATGGCAAAGTAAGCTATCAAATTCTGAGTTATAAGTTTTCACTTCTATCGGCAGTTCCTATGACTGCCAATTTTTGAAGTGAAAACTTCTTTAGGCGCGCTATAGACAGAATTTTCGTGGGCTGTGAAATGGATTAATCAATCGTCACGCTTGGATATGATAATGGATCGGATCGGATATGAAATCTTCGGGTAAACTCGGTAAAAACGGCCAGGTAGGTACCAGTGCAACAGAAACAGTAAAGAGTTTCGATTACCTAGCCCAGCGTTTATCTCCAGATACCAGGACAACAGAAATATAAAAGAGTTGCGTTTGCCCCTAGGTACCAGTACCAGGGCAACAGCAAGTTTTCACTTCTATCGGCAGTTCCTATGACTGCCAATTTTTTTTTATATTTTGTGTGATAGCGATCGTAATACACAATTGCAAAAATGAGGCCAATCTTTTATGATTGCGAATGTATAACTATGGTTGCCCAACATCACGCATTCGATCATTTCCTTCCTGTTCAGACGAATTTCACGCACGAACTGAATGTTACGAATCAACAAAGCTATTTGCAAATTACAACCATGCAAATTTTTCTATATCAACGAAAAATATGTACATTTTTTAATGTTCTTAATCTAATCTATTTAATTCAATTTAATTTAATTCAATTTGATTCATTTTGCTCTATCATGGATACCACAATGTACACACAATTTCGAACTTCATGAACGTCCAAATTTTTTTTTACAAAGTCTATGACAATAAAAAAACGTGTGTATTTGAGACCACACGGCAGAAGTGAAATCTAAAATAAGAAATAACAATTAAAAACAATTAATCCTATGTTATTTTAATATTATATTGTAAATTCTTCTTGTCCTGAATAAAGTATTATCAGAACAATTAAAAACCAATGAATAATAGTTTTAATGAATAAAAATAAGAACGATTACATGTTATAAATTGAGTGTAGTTAGCACAGCGACACCATCACAGTGACAGATGCAGCTGAAGGAGTATATATAGGTGCATGGCCAAGAATAAATAAAAAAAACAAAAGACATGTTGTTTATTGTCTGTGGTGCGGCAAAATAAGTTTTCAGTTTAATATCTATAGATTTCTATATAAATGTATCTATATTTATGTATAAAAGCGAAAGGTTTCTCATCACGAAATGTGATACAAGCCTGAAATTTTACGTGAAGGTTCCTTTTAACGCGTAGGCGCTCGCTAAGACGGGGTTTTGCGAAATTCAACCCCTAAGAGGGTGAAATAAGGGATGAACTATTCTATGAAAATTCGTTATTTCAAAGTTATAAGCATTAAATTTTATATTCAAACAAGTAAAAATTAGTATTATGTGTGTTTAGAAAACCACCCTTCACGAAGATGAAATATAAGCGTTGAAGGTTAATATGGGAAAGTTTTGATAAAACCATGATACTTTTTATCTAGACATTTGACACGAAGGGAATAAATGTTTGTTCTGGCAATTTTGTAATTCGGAACCGTACGGGTTGAAATGGGGAGTGACAGTTCATATTATGGCATCATATCATATTATATATGTACCTATATCATATTATGGGAGTGACTAGCCTCGTGGCTTAAGTTGGTAGTAGCTCTGCCTGCGAAGCCGAGGGTCGTGGGTTCGATTCCCACCCAGAGCAAATATTTGTGTGATGAATTCAAATGTTTGCGCTGTGTCTGGGTGTTTCTACGTATAATAATTATATAGCATTGGTCTGCAACCTGTGTAGGAGGAGGAAAACAAAAAATAAGCTTTTATTTAAATGCTCTAAAACGAAGAAAATGGATTTTGAACGCCATAAAACCCATCATTTTATTAAATTATAAAATTGATATTGATATAAATAAAAGCTTGTCGCGAGATTTCAAACAGCGTCATATCTACCTAACTACTAAGTGATATATAATTCCAACGAAAGACTTAATACCCCGTTTACATTATTCCAGTCCAGCGACCGAATCCAGCGCTGGATTGCTTACTGGAATAATGGAAATCGGCACTGGAAAGCATCAATCCAATGCCAATGTGTTCCAGTGTCGGTTTACATTGGTGCATGATGACACTTCATCGAAATATTTCTGAATAAAAACAATCTTTTTATGCAATTTTGGTGTAGCATTAAAGTTACATAATTAAATTAGTTGCATAATTAAAGTTACGGCTGGTCTAGTCGGGAGAATGACGCCTGCCGATCTGGAGACCCCGGGTTCAAACCCCACGCGCACATCATCATCATCACCAGCCCGTTTTCGTCCACTGCTGGACATAAGCCTTTCCAATGTTGCGCCACCAAATCCGGTCCTCAGCTCTCCGCATCCATCCGCTTCCTGCCACTCTCTTCAGGTCGTCGGTCCACCGAGCGGGAGGCCGCCCCACGGGACGCCTCGAACGTGGTCTCCACTCCAGAACCCGTCTTCCCCAACGTCCGTCGGCTCTGCGACATATGTGACCCGCCCACTGCCATTTCAGCTTGCTTATTCTCAAGGCTATGTCGGTTACCTTAGTTTTTCGTCGGATATCCTCGTTGCGGATTCTGTCCTTCAGAGATACTCCGAGCATACACCACTGCCTTTTCGAAATCATGTGCGTAATGCTGCTAACTTAAAACGGTGAAGGAAAACATCGTGAGGAAACCGACATGTACCTAGAATTTTTCGAAGTCATGTGTCATCCACCAACCCGCACTGGGATAGCGTGGTGGATTATGGTCTAAACTCTCTCCTTGCGAGAGAAGGCCCCGAGTCCCAGCAGTGGGAACATTTAGTGGGCTGTTGATGATGATGTTGATGGTGTAGCATTTAACCGCCTAATGTTATATTGCGGTCTAGGATGTAGCACAATTATCTAGACGATGTTTACTTTAGATTTAAGGAGTGTATTTAAAGTGTAGGTGGATTTAAATCTGAAGTAAGCATCGCCTAAACAATCATGCTACATCCTAGACTGCGATATACAGTTAAACGTTTCAATTTTAACTCAAACACTTATTAATAAGAAATATATCATAATTGAAGTGAAAACTTCTTTTGGCACACTACACACAGTGTTGGTCGTGGGTTATGAATTGAACTCAAGCGTCACGTTTGTAAGTGACAGATTCGTTCTGGTTACCTCGGGCACAGAATAAATATTAGTACAGAAGCCACACTTACCAAAAACAATTATATAAATAGCGAGTTTTGCTGGAACACAACCAAAGTTCAATTCAAATTCAATTTCAAATAAACATTTGCGCTCTTGCGCGGAGGGCGCTAGACAGGGACAGAGTTACGCGACATATACGTTTACGACATATCTAATAACAATATGCGCGGGAAACGTTTTGCGCGAGCGCTCAGCCGTGCTTCCGCCAACCGACTGTCACTTGTTTCCTGGAAGGAACGGTATAGCGGTAGGTTAAAACCGCGCAACCTTGAGCGAGTGAGGGTCTGAGGGTGCACTGCTTCGGGATGCCTGTGATATGATATCCGAGGGCGCCTGTTATAGCCTAAATGCCTATAGCACTCAGGGATCACGTGGGTATCCAACGGTGATAGAATTTTTGAAATCGGCTCTCTCAATATTTGGTTGCAGGTAGCGCAGGACCGTAGGACCAGGACCATTGTGGCAATCTAGGAGGGAGGCCTATGTTCAGCAGTGAACGTCTTGCGGCTGATGATGACGAATAGTTCTGTGGTTATTATTATTCGCCATGTGTCACACAAAAAGATTTTATAGATAAATATATAGTTACAAACTACCTGACCCAGAAAATGTTGTTCTGCCTTATAAATTATCAACCAAGTGAAATAAATGTCAAAGTGGACGCCACAAAGCAAATAAATGACTTCGTGTCAACGAACGACGAATCAATTATTTGGATAACGTTCATATAGAAGTATGTAAATACAAAGATTCTACTTCCTACTAATATTATAAATGTCGATGTTTGAATGTTTGGATGTTTGTTGCTCAACGTATGAACAGATCAGGTTGAAATTTGAAACACAGTTAAAATATAGTCGGGAAGAACACATAAGCTACCTTATATCTCGTAAAAATAACGGAAACGGGAACTACACGGTTAAAACCTCGGGGCTCATTCTTCAATATCTATTACAAAACAAAGTTACAGTTGCGGGTAGGAAGGCAACAAATATTAGTTGACCTATT
Organism: Ectropis crepuscularia; assembly: GCA_963693475.1. Taxonomy (NCBI): domain Eukaryota; kingdom Metazoa; phylum Arthropoda; class Insecta; order Lepidoptera; family Geometridae; genus Ectropis; species Ectropis crepuscularia. Next base: position 14,817,887 of record OY856361.1, on the reverse strand, counting down.
TTCATACTTACCAAATATAACATAAAATACATTAAAATCGCCCTTTTGAAGAAGTAAAATAACAATTAAGATTATGATAACATAATTTTTAATCCATACTAATATTTTAAAGCTGAAGAGTTTGTTTGAACGCGATAATTTCAAGAAATACTGGATCGATTTCAAAAAATATTTCACCGTCGGATACTTACGTGATCCTTGAGTGCTATAGGCTATATATATTTACCACGGGCAAACCTGGGGCGAACCGCTAGTATTAGATAAACTTATCTACAATGCAACTTAATCTCAATACAATATTTTCCCAAAGGCGAAATGTTAATACAATTGTCCCTTTTAATACGGAAATCTATAAAAATTGCTGACCTATTTAAACGTTTCTAAAAATCGAGTTAATTCAAATAAAAAGTTGTAATTTATGCGTGTGGTCCGTGAAAGTGATCACGATTCAGACGTAGTTGCGCAGCACCTGCTTATGTGGAAACACACGAGACAGTATTGCGGCGAGCTTCTTGTCAAACTCGTTGCCTGACATACTCGGCAACTTGTTAGCAACAAACTGCAAGTTGCTTTTTGATTAATATGCTTTAAGATTTTGTCATAATGTTAAGGTTTAGTATCACATTTTTTCATTTTCGTGGATCGTACACGACTAATTAATTAACAGTTTTCAACGCTGTCGTTTGTACGAAATATGTAAATAGGATTGTACAAAAAATAATTTCCATGTTACGTACACACTGTCCCAATTTTTATTTCATTTATCGTTATTTAAGATGTAGACAAATTTTGTTTTTAAATACCAAGTATAGAAATTTAAAATAACAAATTACTGATAATAACACAGTAAACATTAACCAAACGCTATAAACGGAATACGAAAATGTCCCTTCTTGTACGAGTAGTGTCTACCTTTTTATTGTGTTTTTAACAGTATTCCGTAAATATCAATATTCATGTATGAGTATAGTTTTACATTAATATTATTAACTTGAAAACAAAACAATCTTTTAATCGTTTATTAAGAATTACGATTGGCCACGATCTCACTTGGTGTTAAACGATGGAGCGCGTTTGCTTTGAAGAAAATTAAATATTCTCAACTTCAAGTAAGTTTTAGTATTAAAATTAACGTGGTTGTTACACATATTGATTAGGTAAACGGGTAACTCACGTGTAATAAGGTCGGTCAATCTGACTCGAGTTTCGGCCCCGTCCGGCGGCCTTTTTCAAGGAAGTGTACGCGCACGATGGCTTCCCGCTTGGCACTGACGCATGGCGTTTGTGCCAAGCGGGAAAAACTTATCGATACAAACAATTTTTAAATGCACTGTTATTTATAAAGTACTAAAATGTTTTTCTCCATTCCTCTAATATTAAAAATGCAAGGATTCAATATAATTCTCGGTACTTAGGATGCTTTAGTGGTTGTTGCCCAATCTTGTCAAAACTACTCCATAGATCGGGTTCGTTTTTGAAAAGTAAGTAGATTAGAGTTTGGAAAAGCACATCGACTACCTTGTATCCTGAAAAATGCTGAAATCTTAGAATATTTACTATTTTAATAACTATACTAATTTCTACATGGGATGTCGACGTTTGCTACTCGGTATATATTGATAATGAGTCGTAAAAACAATCCATTTACCGTCTGTTTGTTTAAAAAGCTTACACGTTACCCAACTTGTTCGTCAACAATCGCCAAACATGCTCACCAATACATCTCCACGTCTGTTTCAGCTGTATAAAACATCGGTGTTTTTGAACTCGCCGACCATGAGACTGTATAAGTTTTTTACCGCACGAGTTTCAGTTATATAACCATCGTGTAATGATGACTATGAGCATACAGAACGACCAACTTACGTGACGACTATACGACCGAGCCACGATCGCATTTTCCTCACAAAAAAGTTTCTTTTTCAAGTTTTGCAATGTTGTCACTTTAAAAATAAGGTCGAACGGTATGGTGATTTTCGAGAAGGTACTTGTATAGTTCCGACTCTCACTACGATATACTTATGACCGGTTTCCGTTATGCTTCTTTTAAATTCGGTAACTGTTGAGACATATTTTAATTATTATTTATTATCCTGGATTATGCGATATAACAAGAATGCGCGTTGACCAATTATTTAGAACAAAATGGAAGTAAGAAGTGGATTATTGTGGTATTAGACGAACAATGTGAAAATTAATTTTACGGACTTTGCTCAGAATTAAGAAGTAGAAGTAGGAGCGAGAGGTAGGTATACCAGAAAAATCTCTCTATAACCTGTTTAAAGACCTTGGCTTGTCCAGAAGTGCAGTAAGTTCTATACTAGAACGAGTATCTAAAGCTGCACTAGTAGGATCATATCGGATTTGACTGGGCAGCGAGAGAAATACGAGTAGTGAAGGTGAGTGTTGACGTACGTCACCAAAAGGGGCCCCTTTTAAACCTACGCCCGAGTCACAAGTCTTGGGGTCTATTCGAGATTTCTCTCTCTCCCACACGATGGACCCGGCACCCGCACGGTGAATCCATGGAATGCTAAGAAGTTCGTCTCTCTTTGTGATAAAACCGTCTAGGATGTAGAATGCGTAAGTGGGTTTTTCCCGATGGTTATATCTTGGTGTCTTCAAATTGAGAGTGATTCGGTTTGTTCTAGGTAAGCACGTTCCATTATAGACCGCATCGTCGCTTGACATCAAGCAAGGTGGCGGTCAAGTGTAAACCTATCAATGTTAAAAAAAAGAAATATCTGTAGTCTGCGGTATACAATTTTACCGGTTTTTTATAATTTCTAGACCGATTTGACTTAACTCAAAAATTTAAGCACTTTACGGTTCGCGTAAGCTTGAGTAAAAGTTCAGAAAACGCAGGTTTGATTCTAATAATATTTCATGCGCTTTTTAATTACCCTTCATACTTAGAGTCACGCGGGAATGCAACTCTGTTAGTGGATCAATGAATTAATGTCGCCACTCGCCGCTAGTAATGGGATAGACAGAGTTGCATCAAAAACTATCGAAGTCTTGAATCCGGTAAACGTTTTTCTATTTTCGGCTTGCTTTCTAGAGAAACTTCTAGTTATTTGTGACATAACTCTTTATCTTTAACTGGTGTAAAGTGAAACGACACTTCTTCATCTCATTTAGACCCAAACTAAGAAATAAATAAATATATAAATATTGGTGGACATTTCGCACACAACACCATCTGACCCCAAACTAAGCAAAGCTTGTATGATGGCGGCCAGATAGCTGATATAATACTTGTATAGTTTTTAAATACATACTTATTATACATAGAAATACCCAGACACAGTGCAAACATTTGAATTCATCACACAAATATTTGCGCTGGGTGGGAATCGAACCCACGACCCTCGGCTTCGCAGGCAGAGCTACTACCAACTAAGCCACGAGGCCAGAAAAGTTTAGTAGTATAGCTCTATAAGCCAGAAAGTTGACTTTAAACATTTAGGTAATATTATTATATACATAAATGTGCTACATAAATACGAGTACAAAACAATTGTCCGTATTCATCACACAGTATTTGTATACAAAAAAAGATATGTATAAAGACGATGTCGATATGGTCGAAATGGTAGTGATTGGTTCAACAAACGAAATCGGACTGACTAGTACTAGAATTAAGTTTAAAATGTTCACAACACCCCCTTATTTTCCTAATCTTCCTAAAATCTAAGAAACGTGTAAAAAAAGATTATTGTAATAAACAAGGTCACGGACCCCGTTGTTTGTGGAATGGCTAATTAAAAAAAAAAGAGTATGTATATACTCGTAGTATAAATCGTCTTACATCTCAGGGTGAAGATCGCAGTGCAGTGTGCTGATCAAGTTCAAATAGTGTGCGTTAAATTTGGCTGGCTTTGCGACTTTTTTAGTAGTAAGTCTACGAAACCATAGGCCCTGGTTTCGTTTCACATCCAGTGCAAAAAATTGTGTGATAATTTTTAGTTTTAGAGCTGCATGGTGTTCTATGAGAAATGTACACACATCTTTATTTATTTATTCGTTTACAGTCATGTGATTAATGAGTTAGTACTAACGCAGTATCGAATCCATTAAAAAAACTAAATTACAGTGAAAACACACTACATAACTAACTATTTACACTAAAAACATCTGATTTATTTACAGATAAATAATGAAGGTCTAAAGATAATTAAGATGGTCAATACCACTATCAATCGGAAGCAGGCTAGTGGTATTACCACGCTGAATAGCAATGCTTCGACGTTGGGTCAAATAGACGCCAGCATTCTGGTCACGCACTCCACCACCACCAACCCGCACTGGGCCAGCGTGGTGGATTATGGCCTTAACTCTCTCCTTGCGAGAGAAGGCCCCGAGTCCCAGCAGTGGGAACGTTTAGTGGGCTGTTGATGATGTGATTCTGGTCACGCGTCGCGTTGACTAAGCGCTCAGAAAAGCTTTTAAAATGAGATGAGCTTCCATTCGTCACAGGCCTAATGTCTCAACACCAAACGGCTCTAATATGTAACCACTCCCAATTTTAATGTCATAACAGACAAATTAATTCAAAATCGAGCAACTCTTGGCGTCATTCTTCAAAAAACAAGTCACCGATAGATTTTATGTTTGGTCTTATGGTGGGTACATCACTATGGTAGCGTGAAGGTCGGGTGCATAATTGCTAGCCACTGGAAAGCTTTCAATAGACACAACCATATAGTAGCCCAACTGGAAATGACAAACTACAACAAATACCTACTCTAATGGTTTTATCCATAAAATTGAGTAGCGTAGCATAAACTGCTCAATGTATGGTCCTACATCTGAGACTACGAAATGTCTTTCCCAAGAAGAGAGCTAAGAATAATCCACAATTTATTGTTTATGAACTTTCACGATTTGAACACATATTGTACACATTATACAGGATTTAGGGCTTCCACACAAAACTGCGATGCGATCGCAACGCCTTACGACGACGCGACGACGATTAGCATTTGGAAAAGTACTAAAAGGAGCGATTTGAACCTACCTCTCTGTTATGGAATTGGGAAAGTTCTCGTCTGAAATAGACCACCAGAAATTTTAATCGACGGGCAGGCGACCTTATAACCAGAATTTTGCTAACAGCCGTAATAACTAACTTTATCGCCGTAGGAAAACACGCTCAAGATACCAGTACGCTCTAAGAAATACATTATTCGAGACCAATGCGTCGTCCACAACCCGCACTTCGTCGGCGTGGTGGATTATGACCGTGATCCTCTCTTTGTAAGAGAAGGCAACGAGCCCCAACAGTAATGGGCTGCTTGTTTTATATTAAGTATTTGTTAATATTTATTTGTGGAGAAAAGTAGAAGAGGCCTACGTTCAAAAATTAACTACCATATGACCAACTACATTAGGCCATGATGATGATGATTTGTTATGTAGGTAGAGTTTAGAATAGTTAGAATTTAAGTTTCTCAAAAAAAAAAAAAATACTGACTTCAAATTACATAAGCCTATACACTATACCTACACTAAACTCAAAATATATCCTCGGACTAATCTATGTATACCAATCTACCTTTATACTAATATTATAAAGCTGACGAGGTTATTTTGTTTGAACGCGCAAATTTCAGGAACTACTGGACTTCTTTAAAAAAATATTTCAACGTTGTTATTTACGTGGTCCCTGAGTGCTATATTTTATATGTACCGCGAGAGAAGCCGCGGTGAACCATTAGTTTCATAATAATACACTATACCAATGAGACAGCTAGATTTCGGAGTAATTGAAAATATTTCGATTTTTGTTATTATTTCAAAAACTACTAACCATTATTTCGATAAAATTTATATTATTCTACCAAACGAATAAATATCATCAAAATCGATTCACAATTATTGGCGACCATTCGCGTAACTTACCTCATCCTCTTTTGAAATTGTTAAAAAGCAGTAGTATTTTGAAAACAGTCTATACTATTTAGAATTTAGACTACAGGCCCGTGAACAATATTTACGGTTCAAATGAACCACCAGGAGACCTATGTAGGATGATAGAAGGGTATTAAATAATAAGATTCAGCACTATGCCGTCACTTGTAAGCTGTCCAACTGAAGTGCAATTGAAGAGAGGGGGATGCAATCCTCGATCATTTCTCTTTGTCACAGTATTTTTGTACGGCGTTGGGGAGTAATAGATTATCAGAGGTATTGAAACTATAAAAATTATCAATTTTAACTTTTTAATTATTAGTTTGTTGGAAAAAATTACAGAGTACGAGTAATTTACAGAGTAAATTTGGTCATTTGATTTTGTACGGCCGATGCCGTACAAAAATCATGCGACAAGGAGAAATGATCGAGGGTTGCAACCCCCCCTCTTCGACTGTACTCAGTTGGACAGCTTACAAGTGATGGCATAGTGGTGAATCTTAATACTTTACACCCTACTATCATCCTACATAGGTCTCCTGGTGGTTCATTTGACCCGTAAATTTTGTTCACGGGCATGTAGTCTAACTTACTCTTGAACTGCGTATGATTTTTCTAATCAATAACAATAATTACTTACTCTTTCAAACTCATAAAAAGTGAGAGTTCCAATAATTGTACTATTCATCTATAGCGCATATTAGGGTATTCAGAAACGGTACACTAGATAGATAGCAGATACTTGTCTGAAAACACATTTTAAAATTTAAACAGAAATTTAAATAAATATAGTGTAATATAATAGAAGTAGGTACGTGGCGTATGGATAAACATATTTTCAACATTCTAGATCTTTATAGGTCAATATTCAGTAACGAGTAATGTTACCTACCTAAAAGAACCTTTTGCCTTTTAACTGCACTGCAAATATATTTTTTTACACTTAAATTATGGAAATAATGTAGTATTGTCAAACTTATTACTTGCTTTTGGAAGAGGCCAGTTTGGTGTACGATTCAAATTCTTAAAATATTCTGCGTTGTGTTGAACAGTTGGTCTGAGGCATTGTGCTATACCAACAAACAGCAATAAAGATTTTTGTATATCTATGTATTTGTACAACCAGCGAATATAAGTCATTTAGTAGTAGAGCTCTTTGCAGAGTCCGCCTGGGGAAATAGCACACCTTTGCCAGTTATTCTACTGCCAAAAAGTAGTGTGCAAACATTACTGTGATATTTAAAGGGCAATGTTTTCAAAGAAATTACTGGGCTAAGAGATAAAAATCTCCGGGTAACGAGCGCAGAATGGTGTTAGGAAATGATTTGGACTCTTCATGTTCCAATAGCTTCGTGTCACTGCACTGTTATGGACAGGCATCCTGCCTACCATCAGGCACATGTCCTTCTCGTTTTATCTCTCTATAGTCTATACCAAAGATTTAGGGTACAGATGTGCCCTCCCAAACTTCAAATGCGCACGGAATTATGTCATCGTTCAGTAGAGTGAGCTCAGTCTTCCGTCGCTAGCGATTCTAAGGGTCAAGTAGATTCAACATCAACATCAACAGCCCACTAAACGTTCCCACTGCTGGGACTCGGGGCCTTCTCTCGCAAGGAGAGAGTTAAGGCCATAATCCACCACGCTGGCCCAGTGCGGGTTGGCGGATGACACATGACTTCGAAAGATTCTAGGTACATGTCGGTTTCCTCACGATGTATTCCTTCACCGTTTTAAGTTAGCGGCATTACGCACATAACTTCGAAAAGACAGTGGTGCGTGTGGGGTTTGAACCCGGGGTTTTCGGATCGGCAGCCGCCGTTCTCCCGACTAGACCACCGTAACTTTGTAACTTTAACAACCACCGTAACTTTAACAAGTAGATTGGTGGGGTGTAAATCACTCCGCTACAGACACAGACGCAGCTTGTGACTAGTTTCAGGATTCTCAGCAGGTCTACTACGAAGTCCGATAAACGATATATCGGCCGAACTTATGGACGTTTCTCAACCATAAGTTCGGCCGAACTTATGGACCTCGATAGACAATCGGTCGGTTGATCGAATCGGCCGTTTGGTTCGATCCGACCCTTATCCGACCTAAGTCTATAACTTCCGACCTAGATTTATCGATTCGAATGTTTTTCGTGGTAGGATACAGATCCGATTCAGCTATCGGTCGGATCCGATCATTCGGAGATTGTTTTCGTAGTAGACCTGCTGGGCACACCTCTCTCTTAAAATCGTTGCTCGAAAGGTACTAGAAAAAGAAAACATAATACTAGGATTTTTTTACGTAGCCAGTCTGCATAACCTAAACTAAGACACTACACAATAATTCTACTACCTATTACGAATCTCGCGGGAATGCTCAATGAATCAAAATTAATACCTTTATTATTCACAATAGCACTTTAGTCCGCTTTGAATAGTTTTTGCTGTATAATTAGGTGAATTAATTATTATTGATTGACTGAGCACGTAGCGTTATAGATACAGTGTGTTTTTTTGCGGTAGGTAATGTTGGGTAAGTAGATTTTAATAAACAAAAAGACTAGAAAGTAGGAGTAGGGTGGCTACTTAATATGTTGTCGGAGCCGCGATGGAGTGCTTTTAGAGTTCCGTAAAATGTTAAAACGGAACCTTTTTGGATTCGTCATGTCTACCTGTCTGTCCGTCCGTATGTCACAGTCACTTTTTCCGAAACTATTAACCCTATAGGTACTTGGTAAGTAGATGTATTTCGTGAACCGCATTAAGATTTTTACAAAAAATATAACAAATCAATAAATTTTGGGTGTGCTCCATACATAAAACTGAAACTCAACAAAAAAAATTCATGAAACCCACACGTGTGTGGTGTCAATTTTTTTTTTCATCAAACCCTATACCCATACATGTGTGGTTTCTATGAATAGGTCTTAAAAAATGATGATTTTCTTAACAATCCTAGAAGAAAACCGATTCACTCTCCATTTCAGTCAGTCCACAGCCTAGACGTTCTTATCACAAAATTAACGATGACGCTTTTTGCGGTATTAGATCATGCAGATCAGTTGCACATTCTCCGAAGTGTGTTCGATTAAGAACCGATAAACTAGCAATTTTTTTTTTGTGTGTGTTACGCACAATAGTGGCTTTGCCTATGAGTGTTTTGGCACGTCTCTCGATCGACTTCAGAACCTCCAGATGATATCCCGCTCTCCCGCAGGTACGAACATTAAATTAATAATCACCAGATAAAAACATTATATTATTATGTAAGAACATTTGGTTGATTGAGACGAATCTAACGACATCTTCTAAATGTTAAAATTCATCCAGCTGTTTGCAAGATACATGGGCGTAAAGAAATTTACAAACATGCAAGAAACGCGCGAAAAACATAACCCTTCTTTCAGTCGGGTAATAACGGGTACAGGAATTACGTGGGTAAAACCGGAAGGCACTGCTAGTTTATACATATTACTTCCCAATAAGACTATCTGCATTCATTTCACTACGATATTTTAATATATGCGTTTGAATATTTATGACGGCAAGTTGCAGAAATCTACAAAGGCTTGAACTGCACGGGCATTGATCTTTTATTAATTACTTGTTACTTAACTCTTGACACGGATGTGAGCACAGTCTCAAAATCCAATGTTAAGTTATTGTTATACACATATATAAACATAAAGCGGTCCCACTGCTGGGAGAAGACTCCGGGGGTCTTCTCTCGCAAGGAGAGATTCAAGCCCATAAAGGTGTATTATGGGCTGCGCTGCGCTGGCCCAGTGTGGGTTGTTGGTTAAGTAATGGTTCGCTCTGTTAAATTTTGGACGACCGTGAAGAGATTGCTTGTAATATACGTTAAGGCCGCCAATTTATATGCATTTTTCCAATAATAGTGTGTGGCTTTTAGTAAATATTAAAATCCACACACATTATGTTAAGGACATAATTTATCACGATGAAACATCCTTTTGTAAGCATAAGCAGAGATCTAAATATTCCCACTGCTGGGACTCAGGGCCTTCTCTCGCAAGGACAGAGGCAAGCCTATATTCCACTACGCTGGCCCAGTGCGGATTACTGGATGATACATGACCTTTTTAAAGTAAACAGCATGACTTCGAAAAGGCAGTGGTACGCGTGGAATCCGAACCAGAGGGTCCAGATTGGCAGTCGCCTTTCTCTCGAATAGACTATCCTAAAGTAAAAAGTGCACCTATATTGATAACTATTCTAGTTATAAGGAAGAATTCAAGTCTAACGACTGGCGTCGAGGCTAAATAGGTAGGGAGTCTACTCACTGAACCAAAGGTCGTGGTTTCTACTCCTGAGCTGGAAAAACATAATAGGTCTGATGTTTTTTCTATGTCTAGGCCTGTTAATCGGTTTACTAGCATCTCATCACGGATTTACTATCGCCTGCTCGTTCCAATGGCCCGGTACTTTCAATTTCAACAATTTCTAAAATAATTCAACAGACAGAAATATTGCTATCATAAAATAACTACGTTTAACAAAACAAAGTGGTATCTAATATTTTTTAATACATTGCACGTTATGGGCAGATGTCGCTTCCCATCAAGCGCGGTTCACGCGAATGATTGTAAAACTAATGGATTATAAGACAAAAATTGGCAGTCATAACAATAAAATTGCCGATGAAAACTTATAACTCAGAATTTGATAGCTTATCTTGGAAACCACACGGGAGTAACCGAAGGGCGTGGTCTGGCCATCATGGCTTGGCCATCTAGAAACGCGTCAGCACTTCCCATTGGCTGATGCATTTCTAGATGGCCATGCCATTGCGGCCAGGCCACGCCCTTTCAGCATTTTCCATTGGCTGACGCATTTCTAGATGGCCAATGGGCATGGTCCCGAGTTTACCCGAAGATTTCTTATCATACCCGAGCGTGACGCTAGAATTCAATTCACACCCCACGAAAAATCTGCCCAGGCGCGCCAAAAGAAGTTTTCAGTTCAAAAATAATCACGTAAATCGGATCATTATTCTCGGAGTAATCGATGTAAAGGTACGTATAAAAAAAATACCGACCGAATTGATAACCTCGTCCCGTTGAACTCGTTTAAAATAAAATAGCATTAAGCTATTACTTATTTCAAAGTATAAGCTTGTTTTCATTTCCGTGAACTTGAACCCCATAGTAGTTCGCTAACGCTAACGTTCAAACTTAGACAAGGTTGATGGATTGAAAGTATTTTTTTGTTATCAACATTAAATGACACACCTACTACATACTCAGTTACATATGTATATTTATACATACTTTTATGGTACAGTTTCCACCTTTGAGGTGAGTAGGCTAAATACTAGTTGGAGGCTATGGAATCTATCAAGAGACGTACTAAAAGGCTCATAGACTACAAGACAACGATACCTTCGTTGAAAAAATACTTCAATTGAACATCGCCGCAAAGTTGTTAGCTCATCGGTTTTTTTTATCGGATACATTACGGAGAGTGTGCAATGATATGTATGATCGAACATCACCTTGCCCTTTGTTCTATCGGTCTGCTCGTAGCTCGAAATAGCGACATCGTTTTATGATTGACGTTTCATAGATCCGAACGAAGAGTTTTGAGCCTGTGCGATGAGTGGGCCTGAGTGTTTTTTTTTATTACATATTTCCCGATAGTTACGATCTCGGTGTTTTCAAATCTAGAGTAAATTGGTATCTTCCAGATCAGTATGCGCCATTGTAGTCTGTATCAGCACTTTTAACGAGAGCAGAGGTCAAGTTGAAAAAAATTCAATACCTATAGAAAAACAACAAGGACAATTAAACAAAAACGATTTCTTCCAGCTACCTAACCATAGGATTGGCAAAATTCTTGAAAAACTAAAAACGTAAAAACCTTAAGCATTGTAAAATAGGTAGGTAAGTATGTAATATCATTCATGAATCTTTGCTAACGTAATTCTAATGTGGTTTTGCAACTTAAGTTACCTACGTAATATTATTGACTTGGTTATCATAGAAAAAAATAAACATGACTCACAAATTAATTGGTTCTTTCTTGCTACATTAGGCATTAAAATCTTGAATAATATCCACTTTTCAGGCCGCGAGTATAAGTCCAATTCAATTAATTTGACTTTCAACAATCTAAATAATTCTTATTTTATGTGCATAATTTCTTTTGGCGCCAACCTTCTAAAATGGCGGCTCATTACAACGCGCATGCGTAAACGCTCGGCTATTACGTTTCGTTGAACGTAAACCAACTTAGACACAGGGGTAAATTTTTATGAGACATTGATACTTTTTATAGGACGTGATAGATAACGTACAGAGAAAGGAGTATTTATTGATGTCGAAATTGTGTTCAAAATTTCTAAGTGCCTTCCATCAGACGGCACTTACTTTTTCTCTTTCGACTTCGTGTGAACACTTTTAACGTAACACTTGTCAAAGAATTGTCTTTGTTCCAACATTAACCCACAGAGAGTATTTTTTTGATGATTAGGTACGTTGTAGATATTATGTGTGTTCGAGTTTGTTTCAGTTAATTGTTGACAGTTACTTAATCAATAACAAATCACTTACTTAGATCTTTATTCTTTATCGTACAAACTTTCGGTAGGTCCATATCCTAAAAATATCCTATAAAGTCGGAACGGAACGGCCACTAGCAGAGCCATAAAATAAAAATTGAATTAATTAAATAAGTTTCTTTACCTAGTTTGTGTTTAGAACCAAGAGTGGAAGATAAAGTCAAGTAGAAGTTAATGCGGCAATAAATTTTGGACGCCACATCTCACATCCTCCAAATATTGTCCTGAATTTTTTTCACCGTATTTTATCTAATGTCCTTGTTAAAATGTTTCTACTATCTATCAATTTCGTTAGAAACGCTTAGTTAACAACTTTAATTTTAAAAACCAAATTGCAAAAAATCAAGAGGTAAAACTAAATTACATACTATCTAAGGACACTTGGAGGATTGAGACAAATCTAACGATCTATTAATTGTGAAAATCCATCCAGCCGTTTAGAAGATACGTGAGATTAAAGAAATTTACAAACAAACAAGATACGCGCGAAATACATAACCCTGCTTTCAGTCGGGTTAAAAGTAGCTATAAAAGAAGTAGGAGGAAGTATTTCTTATTTATATAAACCACCTACCCAATAGGTTAAATAATATTAATTTCACTTTTTGTTGTAAAACGTCAAATATTTATTCATCAACTGGTTTTCTTAAGTCTATGAGTAGGTCAAAAGCGAATCGCTAATGGTTTGGGTGTGTTGTGTTGGTTGATATCGGCGGTTAGTTTTCACTTATGAATTTATTAGCCTCGAGCATTTTAAGAGGATTTAACACATTTTTAACTGATGAATAACGTGGTCAATTAATCTTCGTGGTCTTTTTAACTCTAGGTAGGTTTAAGGAAAAAATGTACTCACAAAATTATTCTACATATAAGTCTTTAAAGCCATTTATTGTCTCATTTTTAATGTTTGAAACACTTACATTAGACAGCTGTCTAATGAAAGTGATGATGTTAAGAGATTAAGCAAATCTACAATAGAAACAAAAGAGACCGATTCACTCTACTTGATGACACTAAGATGGTACCTATCCATCTGTAAAACCTCTTTGAGGATAGTCTATGTGTTACGAAAGCAGCATAAAAAGTCTTTTTTTTTGGGTCCTCAGAATATCAACCATGGAGTGGTGTCCTTTTTCGAGCTTCAAGCAGTAGCTACTTTATTGTAGGCAAAACTGTTTTTTTATTCATAGGATAAAACTTTTTGAAATCAATTGTGAAATTAGGAAATACCATTTATCTGAATATGAATATTATAGTTTTAACACAATATTTTAAAATAATGTTTCATTAGTATTGTATGAGAAAAAGGTAACTAAGGTGACAATTAAATAACAATGAGTGATAAAAACATGTAATTTTAATTAATTCACGTGTGATAATAATATGATCAGTCCAGCCCCACTTAAGTTTTAGCTGTATTCGGTGGTTTTGTGCGCAACGCGCAGCGTCAAGTAGACTGCCGAATGCAATGTAAACTTAAGTCAAGCTGGACCAATCATATCACACATCAACTAAGTAAAAAAAATTGGCAGTCATAGGAACTGCCGATAGAAGTGAAAACTTAAAACTCAGAATTTGATAGCTTACCTTGGAAACTACACGGGTGTAACCGGAGGGCGTGGCCTGGCCATCTTGGCATGGCCATCTAGAAATGCGTCAGCATTTTCCATTGGCTAATGCGTTTCTAGATGGCCATGCCATGATGGCCTGTCCACGCCCTTTCAGCATTTCCCATTGGCTGACGCATTTCTAGATGCCCAATCGCCAAGGTCCCGAGTTTACCCGAAGATTTCTTATCATACCCGAGCGTGACAGTAAAATTCAATTTACACCCCACGAAAAATTTGTCTAGGCGCGCCTAAAGAAGTTTTCACTTCAAAAACATTTTACACTAGGTACTAGGTATAATTCATTACGTTATATTTATTGTAACAGTGTAGTGATTAATCGTGATAGCTTAAAATAGAAATAGAATTCAGCTAGTTTGCAAATGCCATAGGGCAAACTAGTTTCACCATTATTGAAAGTGAAATAATTCGAAGAATGTGTCAATAACGTCGAAGCAAAGGTACGGAAAATGAAAGTGAGGCGGACTGATGCCTTGATGACGATGAGTCTTAGAATTTGACCATATGCCTCGGAGCTTTTATAATATACGACATTTTTTTATTAAGACCGTAAAACGATGCCGGCATTTTTAAATTTTGACAGCCTAAAGACACAACGAAACACCAATGTAGTTAAAATACAATTAGGATTGTCTTGATGCATGATGAGGTGTGATTCCACCTTTTTAATAAGAACGTGTAGACTGTAGACTTTGTTTCCTAGGGTTTTATCAATGAATTCAGCCTTGGTATCATCATGTCGAGCTTGAATTGGTTTTAAGCTAAGGATGCTCCATTGTAGACGCAAATCTAGATTCTTAGCGCAAAGTTCGAATTATCGGAATTTCCACATTGGAAGCGCTTTGTTCTGTTAGATAGTCTTGTTAGTTTGTTTTGGACTTTGTTCACAATAATCATAACAGTAACATTTTTACAAAATATTTCGGTAATATATTATATTGTATAAGCTAGCACGATTGTTCAATTTACTGTGGTAATTTATTTAATTGATTAATAACGGAATTCCTGGTTCAATGGCAAGGGGTGTCCCCTATATTTTTATGTAAGTAGTTTCACGGGATACGCTGCTCTAGAGGCTAAGTTGGTAATAAATAGGTCGTGGGTTCGATTCCCAATCAGTACAAATATTTTTGTGATGATGACGATGACAATGCAATGGCGTACAAAGGCGTACATCCGAATTGTCAGTGCAGGTATATTAGTAACATCACATTTCCATTTATACTTACTTTACAACAACTTTTTTACAACCAGTTTCGTTAACTGTAATACAATCAACAGTATAGATTACCAACCTTCATCTCGATCAGTAAACTTGATAAAAAATTGTGACTTTTAATAGAATCACTGCGACTATCGTAATAAATAAATATTGGTGGGCAACACCATTTTTTTATGTGGTGGAAATACTTTTACGTATGCCCACCATGCAGGGACATGGTGGGGTATGTCGGGCTCGACACCATGGGATACGACATGGTGCACCTACCGACTAAAACCCCCACAGATTTCTTCTGCATGACCAGGGGTCAGGGTCGCGGGATCACTTTTCGCACTCCTACAACGACCCTGACCCACCTGCCACTGTCCTTGCGGACCCTATTATAAATGTCAATGTATGGATGTTTGGAAATATGGATGTTTGGATGTTTGTTGCTCAATCACGTCCTAACGTATGAACGGATCGGGCTGAAATTTGGAACACAGATAGATTATATTCTGGAAGAACACATAGGCTACTTTTTATCCCGACGGGAACAACGGGAACGGGAATTACGCGGGTAACACCGCGGGGCGCTGCTAGTACTTATTATACATAGAAACACCCAGACACAGTGCAAACATTTGAATTCGTCACACAAATACATGCACTGGGTGGGAATCGAACCCACGACTCTCGGCTTCGCAGGCAGAGCTACTACCCACTAAGCCAGTAAATTTTAGGTAAACTCAAATTTCGTGTTAATGTGCCTACCTACCTACTTATCTTTTGAATAGATTAACGAGTACGTAGGTACCATAACCGAAAGTGTTAACGCTGGCCACACAAGTAACATCCGCTACTATTCCATATCTCGGCTTTCATCTAAATTTAAAATACAATCATCATTAAAAAGAAAACAAAAGTTGATTCTCCCTTAATCAGCACCATTCATCTTTTTAGAAATGTATCAACTTGACGCAGTAATTAAAAAATATATGTCTGTACGTTAAAAGCGCATAGAAGATTCTGTCGGTGATATCGATTAGGTACTTTTGTTTTCAAATATGCGAGGAAATGATTGCTTTCCATTTGAAAATAGAACGCGCACAGAACCTCATTACAGTTTTTTGATTTTATTTTAGGTTTTATTGATTTTTCTCATTGTTTCAGAAAAACGCAGTGAACTAATTTTATTATACCTCGAAAAATATTACAGATTTCCCGATTCGCAAAAGACTCGCTCGCTTAAGTAAAAGTTTTTTGGTGCTCAAATTATTGCGCCAGAAAATAAATCTATTGTCCAATAGATTATTTTTGCTTGTGTAGTATTCACCATAAAGTGATTATATTATCTGGTGGTCTGTCGTCTGTCCATACCAATCCAAAACAGATTTTGAAAAACTAAAAATATTTAAAGCTACATATTTTATATGTACCTCACTGTAGTCACGTTTTCAATCAAAAATTTAATTCAACCTCCAATAATGAAGAAGAAAATACAAATGATACCTACATACAGTACATGAATCTAAAAAAACGAATTTGGAATAAACGGTGTTTTAAGTTGTTATGGTAATTCAATGTATTAGTAAGTATTATAAATTCCGGAATAATGAGCGACTGGACTCAGGCTCTAACCACTGTATTATATGTCCAAGGCTCATATCTTGTCCTCCAATTAACTACGTACGAACCCATGCAAAAAACCATTGAAACTACAAAATACCGGAAATTTGATGAAAAAAATTGGCAGTCATAGGACCTGCCGATAGAAGTGAAAACTTATAACTTTAATTTGTTAGCTCACTTTGGAAACTACGCGGGTGAAATCGGAGGGCGTGGCCATGGTCCTTTTACCCGAAGATTTCTTATCATTCCCGAGCGTGACGCTAGAATTCAATACACAACTCACGAAAAATCTGTCTGAGGCGCGCTAAAAGCAATTTTTCCTTCAAAACTTTTTTAAAGAAAATATTCCAAGTGTTGATTGCACGGCAATAACAATCGTATTTCATCGTATATGAATATCTGTTAAGATTGTTTAGATACCTATTAATTAGATTACTTAGTCAAGCAGTAAGTCATGCAAGAAACATATTTCACACCAGTAATCAGCGCGACGATTATCGTCACTAAACGTCCGCGTCGTTGAAAAAAATCGTACATTATAAAACGAACGACGACCTCTTGTCATCTGCATCTTAGCTTTCGATATCGATCTATTAATCGTTTCTTTTTTTCCACTCACACGTAACGCAAATCGGATAAAGCTATCTCTTTCTTAACACACACATTGTAATTGTTTAAATTGCTTTCCATACACTCTATTAAGATATTATGTTTCAGTGTAAGATATAATTTGTAATATAAGTTACGCGAATTATGTAATGTTCATGTTTGTTTTTATAATTTTATGCACAGGTCTAGATCTAGATTTACATGTGTAGGCCTCTTTAGCAAAAATTAAGATGGGAATGAATATTTATATTATGTTCTTGTTGTTATAACGGATCAATGGAACAATGTTACTGTGGTAACGTTTTTGAAAAAAAGTTTCAAAAGTTAAAATTTAAAAAACCCGACTACAAATAATAAACGGTTAAAAAATAGTATATTATACTATCTAAGGATACTTGGGTGATTGAGAATAATCTAATGAAACCTTAATAATTGTCAAAATCCGTTTGGAAGATACATGGGAATAAAGAAATTTACAAACATTAAAGATACGCGCGAAAAACATGACCCTTCTTTTAATAGGCTAAAAAGAAGATGCTTCTCCATAGCAACACCGTGCCACGCAGCTATTTGAACACGAAGAGTAAAATATAATATAAGTAAAGTATAATTTTATCACGCTCGAAACCGGAATTAAATCTAAATGAATGCACAATACTAAGAATCACGAATCACTTTTACTATGGGGCTAATTCACATAGCAAAAAAAAACCATCTAAAATACCATTAACACTCGATGAAATGTTTGTATAAAACAGCTGATAGGGATACAATTAATTTCATATTAAAACTGGCTTCATTCATGACTTTTGTTAACTTTTTTTGTATGCACTTGTGGCAATTGCGTTTAGATGTCCTCTACATTACTGTTTGCCTTAGCTTTGGGCTAGCGAAGATACAGGGTCCTGTTTACATAATATGAACTTACCATCTATACTTACGCACGTAACTAAGAATGGCGCACTTCTATAGGCTTAAACAGATGCTTTATCTTTTCGTATTCAATAAAGCTCTAATTGAATTAATAATGGAAGTAATTATTGGTAGATATTTCATAAACAACACTACCATAAACTAGAGAAACGAAATGTAAACTCTATTGACATATTGCACAAGTAAGATCCTTGTGATGCTAAATCCGATAAATACCTTTTCCTATTTCATAATGTATGTATGCGTAATAAAAATAGGTCAATTAATTTATGCTATACCCATAACCCACTCCTTGTGTTATTATTGGGCCTTTTTTAACAAGTAGTGTAGTTCTCATTGTATTTTAGTTTTGTTAATAAAGGCTCTGCCCTATTTGAAAAAAACAATTTATAATATGAACTATCCGCCACGATTTTACTCAACGATGTCGATGCCTTCCCCGTAAACAGGACTATTGAGTGCAACAAAGCGTTACAATAACATAAAAACCTGGTTTTTAAATATAGTATTTGAGAGCAATTGAGTTAAAAAAAAAGTATTTTCTCAAATCTATGCATGTGATTTAATATAAATGTTCAAACGATTATTTGGATTCAACCAATACCATTTATATAGATAAACCTTATTTGTTTTGGCTTAGCTTGACAATTTTAAAAGTGTATTAAAATTTATATGATACCAATAAATTATAATTTACTTATTAAATTGATTGGTTTCATTTATAAATATCTAATTATGAAGTCTGATTTTATTATTAATCAAATCAAATGTGATTTAATTGTTTTTGAAGATGTTATAATTTATTGATCATAATCAACACAATTTTTTGAAATTATGTGTCTTAATTAATAAAGATGTAGTATTTAGTTATTTAGTTATCGATTTTATTCAATAAATATGTTTAACCATTAAAAAGTGATCTAAGTAAAATCAAAATGTGAAGTGGAACAATCAAAATAAAAAAAAACAACTCATTTAAAAATTTCATCCAATATTGACAATTTATGGCAGTTTATTTGAAAAGTACCCAGATAAATGACCTAGCTTCACCCGGTTTTTCAAAACTTGAAAACACAGATAAATCGTTTTTTTTCCAAATATAAAACCTGACTAAATCACCGGAAACCCCTGCATACTAAATTTAATTTACGTTAAAAAGTTGTTGCGGATATTTTTTTTCTATTAAATTTCAACGTTATCTAGTCATAGGTTATTCTTACGAGTAATTCTTATTGTAGGTAAATATCACTAAATCTGTGATAAAATTTGCTTTTTTGCACACATTATATTTATTTTATCATTCATCATTATTTTTGTAATTTCTTTCAAAAGATACACTTTATCACGTTCAGAAAACACAAACGTTTTTATATGACTGCCAACGTTTATTATGTTATTTATTTTACAATTATACTGAGTCTGTACAAAAATATAGGTTAGAAAACTATTCAAATAGTATTTAGATATATTATTTACATGTATAACTATTTCTCAAAGTAATAGGATTGGTGAAGTAATAAGAGAAAAATGAATTGATAATTTCTAGACCACGCAAACTAAATATTAGCTCAGTGGTCACCCAAACTTTCGATTTGACAAACAAACATACAATCGACACGTGAACGATTTATAATACTCATAATCAATTACGCAATTAGACGTGAAATCAGTAACACTTACTAACTACACCATTGAGACACCTCAAATACAAAAATACCTAAGAAAAATGTCAACAGTAACCCTAAAGTAAGATAATCCACAAAGACTTTAGGGTTTAAAGTGAGTCGAATTTCATCTTAGATGAGAGGGCCAGCACTCTCCGTGTCCATAGAGACGAGGAGGGGGGCAGCGATAAAACTGTATAGCGGAGCACACCACACGCCAAACATAACTTGACACTCCGAGAAAAATTAAGTAGTAAAAGAAATATAATAATAAAAAAAATGAAGATCACATTTTTCGTGTTCACCCTTTGCGCCCTTGCGTACGCATCGGCTGAGGACAGTGATAGGTCGTTGGAGACGGCTATTAACTTCGTGAAGGATTGCAAGGGAGACTACATTATGTGTGTTAAGGTGAAGTGATAGTGTTGTGAAGTGTATTTTAGGGTTCATTTGTTTACAAACGATAGAATTAAGGAGTGCTTTTTAAATCCCGGATTTACGTTCCCGATCATTTCTACGGTGTTCATTGTTTTTTTTAAGAAAACAAACGACATCATCGTTTTTTTTCTGTTAGATTTTTTAACGGATTTAGTTTTTTTTTGAGATTGTCTTCCCGGTTTGAAAAAAAAACAATTGAACGTTTATTACGCTATTGCTCGAAAATGTCTTGTCTTAGCTTATATTATGATATATCAAACATTTAATTAAATAGTGGAATGTCCAATTCTTTACCGTGTTTCCCGTATTAAATACTTTAGTATTTAATATACGCGATGTTCTCATGCAAAAGAGCTCTAAAGAATCGCAAATTTACGATGTTTTACAATTACTCAATCCCAATAACTTTCTACTCTGTTATTACTACCAAGCGGTCATTTAGATTTCAATTCCCAATTCCGTTCTTAATGCACTCAAATTTCAGTATTACTTTTCTTATCTCAATTTTGTATTATATCATTAAAAAAATTGTATTGAATATTTGGAAAATGACAGTTGTAAATAATCGAAACATTTCTTTTAACAGGAGAAACTTCTTCGGATAGTAGACAACCTTCGGGATTCCCGAAGCATCACAATTGTCGAAGGAGTATACTTGAAAGGAGATCCTGCGAGGTCTCCGAAAAAGGTCGACGCATTACCAGTAGACCCCACAGCGAGGGATGCCGAGGTCAACTACAGGCTCCTGGATGGAGTAGTTAGCCTTTTCGAAACTCACGCCGTGGAAGTCAAGATGAACCAGGCTGATAAGGAGACTCTGCAGAGGTCTCTCGATGAAGGTAATTAAAGCTAATTTTAACTGAATTTATCGCTTAGTTGTCAATCCCCTGAATTGTAGGCCATTGGCATCCCATCCAAGTCAAAACTCATTTTGATGGATACGAACTTTTGTTTTGTTTTGGTCTCAATAATAAATCAGACTAAAAGTAGTTAATTATTAGAAATGAAGAAAAAAATTTTAGATTTAATAATGAATCTTGAAAGTTGCCATTTTGTAGATCACAATTAAGGTCAAAAAGACTACATAGGTACGAATAACGTTATTAATATTGGGCATTGATCAAAGATGCAGATGAAAGTAGAAATAGATGGATGGATTTTAGATTTTTTTTATTGCGACAAAAACTACGGAAAGGAGTTGAATAAAATTAAGAATATCCTACTAATATTATAAACGCAAAAGTTTCTAAGTATGGATGTTTGTTACTCTTTCACGTCAAAACCACAGAACGTATCTTGCTGAAATTTGGTACTTAGATAGATAGATAGAAACTCTTTATTGTGACACGAAAAAAAACTTAAAATATTACAGAGACACACTTATAAACTAGCGCCACAAATGGCGGCCTTATTGCTGAGAGCAATCTCTTCCAGGCAACCAGAAACTTAGATAGATTATAGTCTGGAAGAAAACATAGGCTACTTTTTATCTCGCAGAAAAACGGGAACGACGGGAACGGGAAATACGCGGGTAAAACTGCTTGTGTTGAATATAGTATAATGGCAATATTTAGTTGGAAATACCGTCAGATCAATCTAACGTGAAATTATAATTATGCCAACGGTAGGTTAGTTTTTAATCTGCAATCATTACACTCTAATCTGACTGAATATTTATAATTTAATGTCACCACATATACATCAGAATCATATATATATACCACCATTTTTATAATTGACTTTAAGTAAATTTGTCTTTGTGTGCCTCGACTAAAAAACTCAGAACTCATACGGTTAATAATTTTACACACGGGCACTACTCTACTTTTTTTTTGTACGCGGATGAGTATACCCTTCCGCACTACCCTACCTAACTTAGCCTTGTCCTTTGGCATTACATAAGTTACGGCTGGTCTAGTCGGGAGAACGGCGACTGCCGATCCGGAGATCCCGGGATCAAACCAGCACCACTGTCTTTTCGAAGTCATGTGCGTAAACCCGCTAACTTAAAACGGGGAAGGAAAACATCGCGAGGAAACGGACATGTACCTAGAATCTCTCGAAGTCATGTGTCATCCTCCAACCCGCATTGGGCCAGCGTGGTGGATTATGGCTTTAACTCTCTCCTTGCGAGAGAAGGCCCCGAGTCCCAGCAGTGGGAACATTTAGTGGGCTGTTGATGATGGCATAACATGTGAAACCGTGGACATTACATAAAACTTTAAAAGATAACGCACATTCTATTTAGATTCACACCCATCACTTAGCATGAGATTTGACGCTAAAGATTTCGTAACGTTTTAACACCGTGAAAGTACAAACATTGAGCTAATGAATGGTTAGCCGCAAAAATAAATCTAAAGACATGTAGGTAACTAAACTGAAGAAAACATGGTCAAAAAGCCAAAAAGATGGAAGGGTTCTTCTTAAATTAATGTCTAATTATAAAAACTAAGAATTGATAAAATTAGTGGCAATGATTTTCGTGTCGCTATTAGTTTACCACTTAGAAATATTGTAAGCGTGTGGTAGACTGTAATACAGTCTGCACATACCTTTATTTTCTAAGTACAAGTTTCTAGTCACCATAAGCTTTAACTGTGAAAGATAACATCGTGAGGAAACCGGCATGTTCCTTGACATCATTCAAAAACGTAAACTATATTCTAAGTCGCAAATGCTCAGCCTGGTGGATTATCTTGACTCAATCCTTGTGAAAGAAGGGAACGAAATCAGCATACGTATTTCGTAACATTTACTTACCCATTAAAATGCCTATTTAGAACGTTGTTTATGATCTTATAGACATAATAACCATAATTGATTTGATAACACCTTCAATCAAAACATCTATTATTGCCTCAGGTAATAGGTCTATCGATTAAAGGATTACAACTATAATTATTATTTGCATCTTAACTTTCTACACACCACAAGTGTATTAACAAGACGTGTTTCGAAAAGGAAAAGTGTTCTAAATCTCATGTTTCTACTGTGTAATCAAGTTTGCAGAGAAAATGGAATGATTAGGGTTGTACTTTAATGACTACACATAGAAGGGAAACTAGCCTGAGGCATAATACCGTGGGACAGCGAGACATAGGCATAAAGTTTTCTATGAGTGAACATTTTTCGCGCACCGATTAACTGCCCACACATATCAAATGAGCGCATAAACCATGATATTTTTTTTAATAAAGACACTCATGGCAGTTAGCTTCAAAATGGCTCCTACTACCCACACTAACTATGGACTAGCACTGTAACGTGCTTGATCAATTTAAAATTGAGTTACCACTTAGGTGAGCTCAAAAACTGCCAATAAAATAATTATATTGTTTTAAAAATGTTTGTTGTATTTGTCATAAAACTCAAATTGACTAAAATAGAGCCTAATGTTAATAATTATAATGTTTTTGATAACGGAAGTCAGTCTACTATAAAATAGTAAATGTCTTCTAGGCATTTCACTGGATACGCTTCGACTAGTGTGAATCCGATATGCATCTAAGCATGTACTTACCTATGGCTCTATTCAGCATGCCTGTTGGCCTGGAACATACAAAAATGCACGAAGTTTAATAAATGAATTCATGAAGCTCGATTCGATCGATCGAATAGGTCGATGCTCTTTTTGGTGCCATTTTTATAACGGTTAACAATTTTATTTAGTATGTTCACATACTTATGTCCGTAGATCTCATGTAATAATTAAAAAAGACAAGATAAATACATTTAATTATATTATCGAACGACCAATCAAAACCTATTGGCCAAAACCGCTAAGACTAGTGTCGTGAGCGCGCTTCTAACACAGCATCTAGTTTGTTTCGTAAAATTTCGAATACTTATGTAACTGAATGATTCAACGAGAATACTAGTAACAATGTATAACACGCTACTTTTATTGTTGTAGATACTTATCTACATACAATGGTATATGTATGTATGTCTACTTAAAAACGAACTACGTACATTTTTCACAAGTTTTATTTGAGTATCAAAAGGTTAAAAGGGTTCATTACCTAGTTAATTTCTTTAATTATATCCTTGTCAGTTGTCATATCTGAAGAGACGGCGACTGGATTGGTATTAAAAAAAATATTAGTTTAAGTTTTGTCACCGTTAAATGATTTGTCATTGTCACTGTCATTAATATCTTAATCATAATGTTTTTATTTTTTATTCCAGGCCGTGGCAAGAAGAAGGGCGGCGGTATGGGAGGAATCATCGGTCTTCTCGCTGCCAAAATCCTGTTCGGAAAACTCTTCATTGTCAAACTCATCGCTCTCAAAGCCTTAGCCACCGCCAAGATCGCTTTGATCCTGGCTGGTATTCTCTTCGCCGCGTGGTGTCTGAAGCAGGACCACACTAAGACGACTTATGAGGTCATCCCTCATGCCCACCACCATGAGAGTCATCACCCCGTCCACGTGGAACACGTCTCCCATGATGCCCATGGTCATGGTGGAGGTTACAGCTACGGTTCCGACTGGAACAAGAATTTGGACGAAGCTCAAGGTCTAGCCTACAACGGCTATGCCCAAAGGAAGTAGATAGTTAAATACCAAAATTGACCTCAGACGCTGTTGTACAAAGACTTAATTTATTATTATTTATTGCTTAATTTATTGCCATTAAATTATTGATTTTATTCAATTGTTTTATTTTCATGTTTTTGTAATAATGGAATGTTATCTGTTGAATGGATGATATTCCAAAACCCAATCAAAGATATTTAGTTTCATTTTCGAATATGATGTGCTAGGCTACGCAACGCTTTGCTTGTGTTAATGTTTGCCAATGAACACTATCTTGGAGTCTTCAAGTCGAGAGTGAATCGATATATATTAAGTAAATGGCCTCGATTGTATACCGCATGGTCACTTAATATCAAACGCGATGGTCATCAATGGTAAACCTACCAAATTGTGTGTGGATTGAAATCAGTGCATGCTAAGCAGCATTAATGTTGTTGATAACCCTATTACTATCAAATATCTCAGAGATGTACCTATGTGTTGTGATTTTAAATCTTAGATTTCTTTGCTATCTGCCATGAAACACAACGCACATCCCAACAAAAAAAATCAAACAGTCAGTTCTGATGTCTTAATTTAGTGTCAATATCACACGTTCATTATGAATTTTTTTATTGTGGAATTTTAATTTCTAAGGATTTTCGGAATATAATGGATGTTTGTTGTGGCTTGAAAGTTTGGCAGAGTAATTTTTTATTCTTCGTTAGTGCTCTATTGCTTGTTAGATTTTCTATGGACGATATTACCGGTCAACTTCTTAGGTTTAAAGATGTTGTGTAAAAATTAAATTACATATATCTGTGAGAAAACACATTCAGAAGTTTAAATAAATAGGATTTGTATTCAAAATACCAATTCATAACGACAACATTAGATCTCTAAAGTGCTCTAAAACAACAAGAATTATTGACTTCTGTAGCATCCGACAGATTGTGTTTTAAAGATTATGTAAAAAAAATAAAAGTAACATTACATAATATTAGCTGCTCACATAACATTCTCAATGATGGGACTAGAGTCCTCTCTTACAAGGAGAATGTCAAAGCCATAATCGGTTACGCAGACCATGTCTTTCTTGGACTATGCCGTTTTCTTCACGATATTTTCCTTCACCATTTAAGCCAGTGGCAATGACAAACGTGTACAACCGTACTTGAAAAAAGTATTCAGAGGTGCAAACAGAATTCGAATCAAAGATCTTGCGATTTTGAAACCAGGCTTTTTTCTATTTAGTTTTGGACTAAAACATGTGTATCTATGTATTATTATCTGTTTTATTTTTCCCATACGTTTTAAGTGAGTTTATAGCTGGTATAAAACAGTTTTCTTGCAACAAATTATAATCAATCATATTTGCCATTATGTACAATTTCGTCCATAATTTTCCAATCATAGTGTCTAACAAGCATCTTAAATGAGACGTAGTATCCATCTACATACATCAACATGTCAAGTCGTCACATACTGGGCTCGTCACACTTCGTATCTTTGCCGAGATAAGGGCATTACTTTGTCAAAAACTCTTCAACTTAGTTTACCTTTCTGAAGCATATCTTAACAAAAGTGTTAAAGCATAACTTACAAAAAAACTTAAAATATTTTTCCACAAAAAAGTGTAGCTATAATGTCTATATTGAAAAGTAAATAAAAGTCCATACATCCATACATACATCTATCCATCCTTCCACCCATCCTTCCATACATACAACCATCCAACACCCATTCATATATCCATTCACACATTCACACATTCATCAACACATCCATCCGTCTAGGCGTTCATCCATACATCCATCCACACATCTACCCGTACAAACTTTCGCGCTTAAATTAACTGGGTAGTTCCAAATGTTTTGAACACCTGATTTATTGTGGTTTGAAAGTTGGTTTCATAGTAAAAGTTGTTCGGAACAGTAAGTAAACACGTTCTTAAATGTAAAGCCTTACATTTAAACCACTAGTAGTGCCCTGCGATTTCACACGTGAAGTTCCTGTTCTCCTAATGTTATCATGATAAAAATAGCCTAAATGTTATTCGACACTAAAATCTAACTGAGTTCCAAATTGTAATCCATTCGTTCAGCCGTTCCTTCGTCCAACAAACATACAAACTTTGACATTAATAACATTTTCATTTCAATAACAATAACAATATTCGGGGAGTTCAAAAACCACTCCATGAACACTGGACTCCGGTTTTAATTAATCTTATATATAAAATTCTCGTGTCACAGTGTTTGTTTCCTTACTCCTCCGAAACGGGTTTACTGATTTTAACCAAATTTTATATGCATATTCTGTAGGTATGAGAATCGGCTACTAGCTATTTTTCATACCCCTAAGTGACAAGGGTTGTTCACTAAGGCAAAACAACGTTTGCGGGGTCAGCTAGTATATTATATAAATTGCTTCTGCAAGCAGCACCCATTCACGAGAATGATGAGATTATACTCTAAGGAAGGAGGTGGGATACACGCTGTAACCACTGATATACATTGAAGTAATTATTTTAAACTTAGAAAAAGTAAACATTTTGGATGCTCTCTTTTGTTTTATTAATTGACGTGTAAATTGTACCAATAGAAAACTTTGACTTTGACCACCATGCCTCAAAAAATATTCTTTTTTTCGGGGCAATGTTACATCATCCATGTGACTAGCAGATTATGACTTAAGTACTGATTCTGAAAGCAATCCGTCGGTTGCCATTATGAGAATTAGCCCTAATGCGCCTAAACCATCCGAACGACTCATACCTATTCGGAATGACAATCTTTGTCTCTGTCGTTATAAACGGTTAGAATGACAGTGACAAAGGCTGAGAGGTTTGATTCGTGTGTCGAGGTCAATCCAACTGGGTTCAGAATCGCTAAACTGGACCTATGAGAAAAGATCCCCAGTTCTGGAAAAAGGAACTGGACTTAGGGCAGCAACAAACATAAAATATGTACTGTTTTTGATACCCTTGACATTGCGAGTATTTCTCGTGACTCGATTCAATTTTGATAAACTTTAAGTGAATTTTAACACATTGTTATGCATAGCTTCAGCAACCCACTAAATGCATCCACTGTGACTCGGAGCCATCTCTCGCAGGAAGAGATCCAGACAACCACTACGCTGGCTTAATACGGATCCGTGGATGACGCATGACCTCTAAAGATTCTTGAAACATGCAGGTATCCTTACGATGTTATTCCTTCACCATCATAGACAGTGATACCTCTATATCCCTAAAAAAATTAAACTAGGAACTGCAGTATAAGCAGCCCACTAAATGATGCCCCCACTCCTGGACCTCGGGGCTTTCTCTCGCAAGGAGAGAGGCAAGGCTATAATCCACCACGCTGGCTAAGAGAGGGTTGAAGGATCACACATGACTTCGAAAGATTCTAGGTACCTCGATTTCCTCACGATGTTTTTCTCCACCGTTTTTATGTTATCAGTATTACGTAGATGACTTTGAAAAGACAGTGGTGCGCGTGGGATTTGAACCCGGGGACTCCGGATCGGCAAACGCCGTTCTCCCGACTAGACCACCCGTTATTTTTTAAGAACTGCAGACGGAATGCAATTCCTCTACATCGCTTTCAATTTAGTAGATCCAATCTGTTCACCCCGCTATTTATCCTACAATGCTCTAGTGCACATAAAATGACAGCGACGGCACTTTAATCGTAGAACCAAAGCATTAATTTTACAGAAGATACGATCGTTGCTTTCTCAGTCCTATGGAAAATCACGATGACCCACGATAAACCTGAGCCGTGAAAGCTATTATGCGGCTACTTGTGTGAATGAAGCTACTGATGCCACTTAAATACTACTAGCTATACTTACTCCCACGACACGCGCCATTTTGTTACCTAATCAAATACCAAAATGAATACATTTTTTACTAAAAAAATTGCTACTCCACAGAGTCCGAGGTCCGTGCCGTGACTTTTGTCATTTATAGGTTTTATTAGGTCCGTAAAACGTAAAAACGGAACCCTTATAGATTCGTCATGTCTGTCTGTCCGACCGTATCTCACAGCCACTTTTTGCCGAAACTATGAGAACTACACCATTAAAACTTGATAAGTTGATGTATTCTGTAAACTGCGTTAAGATTTTTACAAAATAAAAAAATAAAAAAAAATTAGGGTTGCCCCCCATACAAAACTGAAACTCAAAAAAATTTTTTTCATCAAACCTACACGTTTGGGGTGTCTATCGACAGGTCTTTAAAAATGATGTTAAGGCTTCTAACATAGTTTTTGTCTATACTGAATAATTTGCGCGAGAGACACTTCCAAAGTGGTAAAATGTGTGCCCCCCCTCTAACTTCTAAAATACGAGAATGAAAAAACTAAAAAAAATATATCATGTACATTACCATACAAACTACCAACGAAAATTGGTTTGAATTCGATCTGATCAGTAGTTTTTTTTAGTACGTCATAAATACATTATTATTAAAACTTCGATCAAAGTTACAACGAACTAAAAAAACTATGATGTGTACTATGTATTTTATGTTACTTGCTGCAACGGAACCCTTCATGGGCGAGTCCAACTCGCACTTCGCCTCTTTATTTTTTAACATATATTGAATTAGGAGAAGACAAGGGAAATAGATGGGACATTATTAACTGACATCAAAATAGGAAGTTCTCAACTTGGTTCTATGTTCTGTTGCATGTATGTTACTACAAAAACCAAGTTACTTACTAGTTGGTCCTTGAGGTGGTCAAGGTACCCCTTGACCAACCCGCGTATCTTAGGGTGACTATGGTGTTACGCAAGAGGAGAGCCCGGAGATGGGAAAACCGTGGTTCGCGGAAGAATGCGAGAGGGTTCATTATTCCTTTCCGTTCCAATCATAAGCGGCAAAGGTGAAACCCCATGGAGGTTTTAGTCGGGAGGACTCGGGCTCGACATGACGAGTGATGCTATTCGTTTTGTCGAGTCTAATATCATCATCATCATCAACAGCCCACTAAACGTTCCCACTGCTGGAACTCGGGGCCTTCTCTCGCAAGGAGAGAGTTAAGGTCATAATCCACCACGCTGGCCCAGTGCGGGTTGGCGGATGACAAATGACTTCGAAAGATTCTAGGTACATGTCGGTTTCCTCACGATGTTTTCCTTCACCGTTTTAAGTTAGCGGCATTACGCACATGACTTCGAAAAGACAGTGGTGCGTGTGGGGTTTGAACCCGGGGTCTCCGGATCGGCAGGCGCCTTTCTCCCGACTAGACCAGCCGTAACTTTTTAAGAACTAATATAGTCTAATATAGCCCAACGGAAAGTTCTGTATCTACTCCAAGTGGAAGGATGTCCATAAACGTAGTTCCTCCAGGTAAGAGAAAAAAAAGAAAAGAAAAGGATTGTCTTGTTTGAGAGAATCAAGAGGATCATACATGTCGCTGCTGATACAAAATTTCACTTCAGAAGTGAGGCCATAAAGCGGAATATTACATTTATGGTCTTTACTGCGTCGGCCTAATACAGAACTCGTTCAAAGTAAACAACAGTCCTTTTGCCAGCAACAGCACGGTTAAACTATAAAAGGCTTCACAGGCTTCAAAGGCTTTGTTAGCTTCACTAAAACGGAAACGAACCGAGATATTTCTATAACCAAAGGAATTTCGACAAAAGATACACGACAATTTTTGGAGTAAAGTTATTATAACAAATTTTAGTTGATATTGTGATAGTGGCTCCATCGTTGGTCAGTCAATAAAGCATTGTACTAACAATTTTGTACGCTGTCTAAGCATGTACTCATTACGGATGTTTGTACATGAATGCTATTGATGGTATCGACTCGAATTGAGATGTATTAACTTTTTCTGTACGCCCATCACGGTATCAAATAACAAGTCATTTTAGATTTTCTTTATATCATTGGTGCTGTAACTTTCTTTTTGTGTCCATTGTGGTTAGCGCTCACGTTGTACTTATAGTTTGTTGACGCGACTGACCGATGTATCCTCATATCCCAGTGACATAACCTGCAATTTCCCCAGTCTTCGTGTGGCCATCGTTGTAAGGTTTTTAGAACGTTGGGAGGTTGGGAGGATTAAATAATAATGTAGATTGTACAACTTGCTTTACTTTATTTTATAGTATAGAGAGACGACCAGGTCATGGGCCTGCCGGTAAGTAACATGCCTACTTGCCTACCCATAACAGCACGGTGACACGTAACAATTAGAACATGAAGAGTCCAAATTATTACCTAGCACTGCACTGCGCTCTCACCTAGAGATATGAGATGATTTGTCTCTATACCCTGTAATTTCTCCAATAATATTGTATTACGTACGTGCGTAAGTATAGTTAGTAACTTTAGGTTTGAAACCCATACTTCTTTCTTTTCTTACTTACTCAAGGTTCGGGACGCAATAGATGCTTTCTGAAGCCAACTGCCATATTTCATGAGATATTATTTTACTACTATTTTAATCTAATTTGTAATTTATTACTGTTAAAGTTCATTACGTACATTTTTGTACTTTAAAATGTTGTGGTCTACACAAAATGGCTTGCTGGAAGCAGTGGAATTAAACTTTATCACTAACAACAACTTCTTTCAGGCAACTATTCACAACAAGGAAATAAGAAGAAAGACTAAAGTTGGTACCTATATGTAAGGCTCGAAGTAACAAGAAGATGACAAAAAACACGTGAACAATTTATCTGTCGTCTGCGTTGGCCATTATGAATAGTGAAAACATTTCTCCCAGACCTTTGACGGCGGCGTGGGAGTCAAATTAAAGACCTTTTGCTCGTAATTGGGGAAATAAAATTTTATTACCACCCATCGAAAGAAGTCCAAGATTACGTATGTTATTATCTATGATTTGTCTTGATGTTAGAGAGTGAAATTTTTAAGAAGAATATCCAATTTATTAATTTGATCTAATAAAACAATGTATGTATGTGTGTACTTATGTACGCATGTTCTTCTCTTTATTCCGCGTGATAAGAAGTCGTCTAACTTTAACCATAGATTAGATGATATCTTCAACTAAAGAAGTACTTATTTCCCTGAAGGAATTTACAATGTTTACTAAAATGTTAACTAGCTAATTTCAAGGTAATGGTTTTTGTACGTGCGCATCGTAAAAATTCCCTTATGATCTTTCCCCAGCGCGCCAAAAGGAGTATATGCCGTATTCAAAACCAAATCCATATAATATTATCCAAAGGCTTAGAAAGCAAAAGTACATAAAAATTTCGCCTTGAATTTTGAATGTATTTTTCCAAAGCGCAGATTTTCAATTTTGTCATCACCGCTGATTTTAATGATGAAAATAAACGTCGTGAGGAAACTGATACTTTGAACATCCAAGTATCTTTCAAGCTCCTATGTGAGCTAGTGCAGTCAACTTGCAGCGTGCTATCGTGGTGTATTCTGATCTGGACCATCTCTTAGCGTGAGAAGGCCCCGAATTTCACCAGTGGAACCTTTTAGAATAGAAAAACAAAACATAAAACAAATATTAAAATTCTAAGGCTAGTTCTAGTAACTAGGAGTATGTTCATGATTGTATCTCCCGCCTTTTTAACGACTAACTAAATAGGCTTTGGTTTTATTATTGCTGTCTTTATAATTTCAAACGAAAAGAAAAGAGAGAGCAATATCAAATACAGTTTTAGTTAAGCGGTCAACCCTCTGGTAGGTCAAAATAGATTTTCTCAGCGATCTACCAAACTCCGGACACACCTCATCAGCTGTTTAACCAACATTATAATTAAGAGTACCGGTTACTCTCTAAGTCTTTATTAATATTTACATATGTTCTACATTTAACGTAGAAGTGTTGCCAGGTTACACTAGAAGAAAACCTTTTAAATTGTTTAATATTGTAGGAAAAAACTAAATTTGTATACGGACCTATCTCAAAAAGTTTAGTTTTTAAATTCTTCTCCTTTTCTGTATCAAACTATGAAAAAATGAATTGTTATATAATTATAATTTCATATTCATAGCATAGGAGATAGTGCAAACAAAACTTGTTAGTATATTTCGGTGTAAATAATATCTTCATTTAAAATGTATAACAATTTTTCATTGCTCTAAATCTTATAGTTTTCCAGATCCAATCAATACATAAAGATCCAATCAATAAACCACAATGTGATTATTGTGTTGTCTTTTAGAAATTCTTCAAATTTTTTTTTTGTGGTTTAACTTTCAACAAGCTTTTTTATCCAATGGTATTTTACCCCGGCCCTGATCAAAAAGAGGGATGTTATGAGTTTGAGCGATGAGCAAATAGATGAATGAGTGAGTAGCGCCAAAGATGAAATGAAAAAAAAAAGAATGTAAAGAAAAATCAAAATCTATGAGTAGCGCATATTTATGAATTTAGTTTTCGCTTCCGAGTGTCCATTTGTAGTTTTGAAGTCGGTTATATTTTTTATTGGGATTGATGGTACTTGCTATGATTAAAAGAAAAATATTATCAAAAAGATTTAGAAATATCTTTACAGCATCTTAGTTTAGATACCAAAATATGTATAATAATCGATAACTAGAATAAAAAAATATAGATCGAAATAAAAAAACCGTACATCTACAGTTTACTTACCGAGTAGGCTACAGAGTGGAAGGTAAAACCTGGCCACATACCACTCTGGTCCGAGCGAAACTGGAATCGAAACAGGTTGGGTTTCATTCATGCTCACTTTCTACAAGATTCTTGCGATTTCATCTAATTTCTTGTGTTTTCGGATTCATTTCTTTGAACGACCTTCATTTTCTCTGAGAGGTCGGTTGTTGTTTGTCATAACATTCTTACGAAAATAATATGGCGTCTATAGATGATTATACCTCTAATATTTGTATGTTAAAAACTTCTAAAAAGAGTTCTTAATTGTGCCATATTACCTGTGACACATAATGTTGTATGCCATTAGAAAAAAATGTTAAGCATACGTTGATCATAATGAATGCCTTGCGTTGCGGCTAGTATATCCGATTCCACAAATGTAAGGCCGTGGGTTCAAAACTCACCTGCACCTCTTGATTTTTTTCCAAGTGAAGATGCAAGAGTTTATCTTGGCCACTCTATTGGTGGAGGGAAACATCGTAGTGAGCCCTGACTGTTTCTATAGCCTTTTGAGGACATGTGAATTGCGCCAACCCGCACTATTGGTCTTCAGTAGTGGTCTTCACTCTCTCCTTGAGAAGTCCGAGGCTCAACAGTGGGAATGAAAAACGGGCTGTTTATTTTACTTTACTTTTAATAATCTTAATCTCTTCTACACAATGGAAATGGTTTTTAATATCAACAAAACACTAATAGACGACCCGATGTAGGAATAAATGGCTTCTTATGAAATTTGGTCGAAAATTGAAGTCGTTTTTTGTTTTTTTGGAGGAATAAGAATAAGTAAGTACATTGAAAAGCGTTACTTAGACTATTGCTACATAAAATATAATTAAATAAAAATTTAATAATTAAAAATTATGTATACCATCATACAAATACCATCAACGAAACAATGTCCTTCAATTCGTATTGTATGTATTTATAGAAATATGAGGTATGGATTGATTTTATTCAGTGAAAGTGGAAATAGAAAATCTTTAATGTCATATAATTTTGTAACGGTGAGTGATAGAGAAGCGAACGTAGATATTATACAGGTTTTATTTGTATGTAGTGGCATAAATCTTAGTCGATATTTTAAAGCGATTTTAATTTAATAGCACTGAGAGCTTAAATAAAACATTTTCATGATTGAAAATCTTATTTTTGTATTCCTCATTTTATAACTCCGAAAGCTTAAATGTTTATTGATGGATTGCGTCGAACGTTGCGCTGAATAGATCAGATTGAAATTTGGATCATGTTAGATTTTAGTTTGGAAAAACACATAGGCTTTTTTAGAGCGGAAAAATAAAACCGGAACTACGCAGGCGGAACCGCGGGGCGTTGCTAGTAATATTATAACTATGACCTGAATATTTCTCCAGGTTCTGATGTTTGTCTTCACCGCTAGTTTTAAAGATGATGAAAAACATCCTGAGGAAACTGACGTGTTTAAACAAAGCCATTTTTTAAGGACATGTGTCATTCGCTAATCTACAGTTTGCACGCGTGGTGGATTATGGGGATGACTCTCTCCATGTGAAAAAATACTCCGAGTCTCGGAAGTATGTTCCCATTTAAAGGACTAACAAGGTACTACGTTAGGTACAGTATTTAAAATTATACTAATAATATAGATGAAAAGTTGGATGGGATGGTTGACCACGAACCGGAAGACGCAGTGTTGGACGGCCTCCCACTAGATGGACAGATGACCTCACAAAGGTCGCTGGAAACCGCTGGTTGCAGGTTGCGCGGGACCGTTCGTTGTGGAAATCTAGGGAGGCCTATGTTCAACAGTGGACGTCTTGCGGCTTGCGGCTGATGATGATGGGATGATTGATGTCGGAACGGTCAAATAGGGTTGAAGTTTGAAATTTATTTAGATCATAGTCTGTAATATCACATAAGCTCCTTTTTATCAAGGGAACTGGTAAAACCACTGGGGCTGCTACTAATAGATAAAGTTTTATCTTCTTAATATATATAAATCTCCTGTCACGATGCTTGTCCGTGATGGATTCCTAAACTACTTACCGATTTTAAATTAAATTGGCACACCGTGAGCAGTCTGATCCAACTTGAGAGATAGGATAGTTTTTATTTCAATGAATAGTCTTTAAATGACAATATCCGAGCGCAGCCGGAGTGAGCCGCTAGTATTCTATATGAAACCATGAAGCACGACAAGTTCAGATCATAAACATGCAGGTAACTTTCATTCCGGATCGAGCTTCGCAAGGCGTGGAACAATTACCGAAATGGACAGAGGCGGCCAACACGTAGCGAAGTGATGATCGCTGTACGCATCATGGCGAGAATCGGTGCTTGTTTTATTATTTATTAATTTATTTATTGAATAACAGACGAGCAGCATTAGCTGACAATATGCCTATATCTCAGTGTTAAAATTATAAATTATAGGTCTGTTAAAATGAATTTGTCTTTTACTATCCATTTGTCCAGTCTGTTCTTGAAAGAGGTTAACTAGCTTTTTTTTAACTTTTATAGGTTTACACTTGACCGCCATCACGCCGCATGTTACCCGACGATGCGGTCTACGATGGAGCGTGCTTACCTAGAAGAAACCGATTCGTTCGTTCGTAACGGGAAAAACCGACTCAGGCAACTCATTCCACAGTCTAGATGATCTTATTACAAAAGTAGAGTCAAACCTCTTTGTGTTGTCTGTGTGTCAAACCAAACACACGGATGTGTTTGGTATATCAACCATGAAACGGTGCCGCTTCTTCGAGTAACGAGTTAGCTTTGTAGCTAATTGGTAGTCGCCTAGTCTCCCCACGTATGGTTTGATTAACACGCAGGAAAATATTTTTGTGATGAATATAGATCTTTGTTCTTTGTCTTGGAGTTTTAGAGTGTCAGAAGTATGCATTTATGAATATCAAGCACCTCCCCGTTATTTTATTGCCTCCAGGTATCAGTAACAGGGGAACAGAAAGAGTAAAGAGTTGCTTTTACCTCTCCAGGTACAACGACAACAGATACAGTAAAGAGTTTCGTTAATATCTCCACACCCCCAGCGTTCAAAAGCCGGGGCAACAGAAACAGTAAAGAGTTGCATTTAACTCCAACGTCACCGACGTTTACCTCCAGGGTATCAAGTTACCAAGAAAACAGAATCAGTAAAGAGTTGCAATATTTTGTACAACTTCGTTCCATCCGGGTGTCCCTTGACTCCTCTCAAGTTTTTTTAGTAAACATCACAAATAAAAGGATGACCAGCTGGCTCGATCACTGTGTGGCCACTCACTAGGCTAAATAAACACTCTGTTATAAGTTATAAATGTTTTGGTCAGTTATTACACTCTTACATCGGACCACTTTTCACACTATAGATTGTAATCTAGCGGTGCTCCGGTGCTCACTACTGCTTTAAATTAAATTTAAATAAATATATTGTACCTATGGGGAATTCGTAACGAAATTGAAATTGCAAAGTACCTACAGGAAGGAGTATCATATAGTAGACTTAGACTAATTTATTTTAATTGACTTAGACTGAAAAAACAATGGATCAACACATCAAAATTGTCATACTATGGTTATGCCGAATCGTTTTTTTTTATCAGGACATAATTTTTTTTTTGAATTTTTACGAAAGAAAAATTGGTAAAAAAAACATAATTTTAATTTTGCGGAAGCATTTTATTAACAAAGACTACCCGTTAAAAAAACTTTAAATTTTTAAAAAATTATAATGCCTATACTTAACCACGTACCAATTCATTAGATTCTCACTACGCCTACGGTGCAATACTATTTTCTAAGAATGGGCAATCATAGCGTTCTGCCATAACAGTTCGTTTACCTCGCACTGTAATTATTATTATTATTTTAATATCATAGAAGAACACATTAGGTTATAATTTTGGCCAGTAAAATTGTTAAATTATACACAGAAAAGTGTTAAGCATTTTTTTCTCATTATACTTCCATTTTAATTCGTAAACGTCTAATTTAAATAAATGGATTGTTAGGATCGTTACTCGGCCTGATATAACTAACAGATAGGGCCCTAACTTAAAACGGCAAAAATTAAGAAACAATTAATGAAAATAAATACTAAAACTGTAAAATTGAATTATTAAATGTAATATTGTTAAAATTGTAAATGTAAAATTGTAATTGTAAATTGTCGTTTGTACTTAAAAATTGTAGTGGCAGGACTCTTGGAAGAGTCCGCCTGGGGAAGAACCACACCTTTGCCAGTTATTCTACCGCCAAGCAGTAATGTGCGAACATTACTGTGTTCCAGTTTGAACGGCAATGTTTCCAGATAAATTATAGGGCTTAGAGATATAACAACTTAGATCTCTGGGTGACGAGCGCAGTGCAGTGCTAGGTAATGATTAGGACTCTTCATGTTCCAATAGCTGCGTGTCACAGTGCTGTTATGTGGCAGGCATGTTGCTTACCATCAGGCACATGTCATGCTCGTCTCGTCCACTCTTTATTTAAAAAAGGAATAAAAAAACAACGACGAAGGAAAAAATCGTGAAGAACCGACATGTACGTAGAATCTTTCGAAGTCATGGGTCATCCACCAACCCGCACTTGGCCAGCGTGGTGGATTATGGTCCTTGACTCTCTCCTTGCGAGCGAAGGTCCCAAGTCCCAGCAGTGGGAACATTTAGTACGGCATTCTGGTACTTATCCGACGAACTTATTCTTACTTACTTGTGTACCTAGTACCTATACGCTTGCTTCTCGAAGAGCCACCTATCATTGATGCAATAAGTACTAAGCGATCTAGAAGATATCACCAGACAAAGACACAGAGATTGGGAAAAATACCATCAGGGAACTCATTCCAAAATCTAGCTGTTCGTATAACGAAGTGTCATCAAACATCTACGTTCAAGTTTTAAGATGGCTGGTGTAGCGAATAATCAGCGTCTCAAATGGCGTAAATACGCAAACTTCAGAATCGGTTACTTTGATCCGATTTGTATTAATCATTGGGCCCTTGGAGACCTGAAGCTTGTCTCATTTTCAAAATCTTTCTCAGCGCTTGATCCATACAATATGTTTGTGACAACAGAAACAATTTTTTCTAAAAAGTGCCTGTATGAGATATCATAGCAAGCGCATCTAAGTTTTAACTCGAGGACAGGAGAAAGTCAAGAAAGCTTTCCCATTTCCTCTGAGAGTAATTGCTATGCGAAACCAAAAGGCGTTTCTCTTTGTTGTAAAAGTCTCTTTGCTTGTCCAAAATACTCATGAGGCACGATTTCATAATAAAGTTTCCAGTGAAATTCCAGGGCAAAGAGAACAAAATCTAAAATCTCTGGTTGATGAGTTCAGTGCAGTGCCAGGTAGAAAATCACTTATTAGAAAGTACGTGAAGTAAGTAATGTTTGTATGTACCTTCATTACACCAAATCTCAAAATTGGCCGTCTAAGCAAGTTAGCGAGTAAGCATGTTTGTGTTCTAAGTACTTACTAACTCTACTCAATCGTCCACATTTCATTCATCAGAAAATAGGTGACGTCTGGGAGCTCTGGGATCTCGGACTATATGTTCTGTAGTTTAGAACTCTTTGCAGAGTCCGCACTTCCCCAGGAAGTGGGGAAGTACCTTGCCTTTGTCGTCTATTCTACTGCAAAGCAGTAATGTGAAAGCATCGCTGTATTCCAGTTTGAGGTGCAATGATTCCAAAAAAATAGAGGGCATAGAAGTAAAATATTTAATATATCTGGGTGATGAGCGCAGTGGTGCATGCACTACTGGGTTAATGATTTGAACTCGTCAAGTTCCGTGACACTGTTGTGTCATGGGCAGGCATGTTGCTTACCATCAGGTACATGTCCTGCTCATCTCGTCACTATAATCTAAAAAAGAAGTATATATATGTGGGTTACGAGCTCAGTGCAGTGCTACATATTTATTACTATGGAGACCTCATTTTCAAATTACTAGTAAAAAAAGTTACGGCTGGTCTAGTCGGGAGAACGCCAAATGCCGATCCGGAGAACCCTGATTAAGAGCCACGTGCATCACTGTCTTTTCGAAGTCATGTGCGTAATGTCGCTAACTTAAAACTTGAAGGAAAACATCGTGAGGAAATCGACATGTACCTAGAATCATTCGAAGTCATGTGTCATCTATCATCCCGCACTGGGACAGCGTGGTGGACCATGGCCTTGAAGCTCTCCTTGCGAGAGAAGGCCCCGAGTCCCAGCAGTGGGAACATTTAGTGGGCTGTTTATGCTTTATGCATGTTCAAATAGATGAGTAGCACTATGTTGTTACAAGCAGGTATTGCTTAACATCAGACATTTGTCTTGCTCGAATTGTAACTCTATATTTTATCATAAAAAAAAAAATTAGCTGTCATAGGAGCTGCCGATAGAAGTGAAAACTTATAACTCAGAATTTGATAGCCTACTTTGGAAACTACGCGAGTGAAACCGGAGGGCGTGGCCATGAGCATGAAATGCTGACTCATTTCTAGATGCCTAATGGCCATAGTCCCAAGTTTACACGAA
Source organism: Ectropis crepuscularia (assembly GCA_963693475.1). Taxonomy (NCBI): domain Eukaryota; kingdom Metazoa; phylum Arthropoda; class Insecta; order Lepidoptera; family Geometridae; genus Ectropis; species Ectropis crepuscularia. Next base: position 14,777,651 of record OY856361.1, on the reverse strand, counting down.
GATTTCTTATCATTCCCGAGCGTGACGCTAGAATTCAATTCGCAGACCACGAAAAATCTGTCTGTGGCGCGTCAAAAGAAGTTTTCACTTCAGAAAATATTTAGAGTACTTACTAAGGTAGGGCATCAATACTGTGCCAAAAGTTTGGGCTATTTGTAATACATAATAGGACAACAAACTATGCTAAACGAATGAATAAGAAAAAGCAGATTTTTTATTTATTTTTTATCTTATATATAAAATTCTCGTGTCACAGTGTTTGTTTCCTTACTCCTCCGAAACGGCTTTACTGATTTTTACCAAATTTTATATGCATATTCAGTAGGTCTGAGAATCGGCTACTAGCTATTTTTCATACCCCTAAGTGTTAGGGGTTGTTCACACCAAAATTTTTTTTTTTAATTTTTGGTCAAATTTTTTTTTCTTATTTTTTTATAATGTGGCGTCAAAAAATACATACAAATGTCCGAGCGAAGCCGGAACGGGCCGCTAGTTTTTAAATAAAAAGTGACGAGGCGAGCAGGACATGTGCCTGATGGTAAGCAAGATGCTTGCCACATAACAGCACAGTGACACGCAGCTATCGGAACATGAAGAGTCCAAATCATTGCCTAGCACTGCACTGCGCTCGTCACCCAGAGATCTAAGTTGTTATTTCTCTAAGCCCTGTAATTTATCTGAAAACATTGCCCTTCAAACCGGAACACAGTAATGTTTGCACATTACTGCTTGGCGGTACAATAACTGGCAAAGGTGTGGTACTTCCCCAGGCGGACTCTGCTATGAGTCCTACCATTACTAAAAATTTGTTATTTAAGTAAAGTAATTTACTGTTCAATTGAGTATTATCATATTAGTTGGCATCTCATTTTCAAAAACCTTTCCAAGCGCTCGGTCGTTGAGACGAAGACAAAATGCTGGCGTTTCTTTAGCACAACGTATATTCAGCGTGGTAACGCCGCCAGCATGCTGAACAGGCCTTTGTCTGGTAGTGGGTTTGATTAACTTTATTATCTGTAGACCTTCATTGGTCTTTGGATAATTAGTGTAAATTTGGATAATTTCGATAAATGTGATTAGTGTAAGCTGTTCTTAGTAGTAGTTGTAGTGTCTTCTTTTTTTTGTAGTTTGTTTGTTGAATAGGTTCAGCGTTATTCAAATTGTAATTTAAGTTTTGTTAAAAATGGCATTGTAGTGTTACGAGTAATAATTAATGGAAAAAAATTACAAGTCCAAAGTGAAATTTACCTAGAGATATACGATAGATATGAGAATGTTGTTTTTCTGCAGTTTCATGTAGGTACTTAGTAAAAACTACAAATAAGATGGGTATTGAACGTAGTTTTTGGCTAAATCAAGAAAATACGAACATTCTATTATTTATCACTAAGAAATTTCTAAACTCTTAACTAAAGGATAAGAAATGAAAATATAAAAATATAATGCAGTTGAATTTTATTGCTAGCAATAAATATAGAGAATAATTTAACCTTAACGTAATCTCAGTCACACAACACAAAATAAACTAAACATCACGAACGAAAAGTAAAAAAAATATTATACAAAATCATAAATAATAAGGTAACTAGTATTACACAAGCAGTCGATACATAAATACATAATTATATAAAGCTTTTGAAAATATACATACATACAGTAACTAAAGAGATCAGGATGTAAAGTATCAAAATTTGTAAAAAATAGATACAATAACAAACCATAATAAAAGTTATACACATACATATAGATACGTAAATGAATATAAAAGAAAGTTTGTACAATACAACAGAATTAGAGAGTTGTGTTTAAAAACAAATAAATATTAATAAGATGATACATATTCATATTGACCTCGTTTGAGAAGAGACATTATATAAAATACCCGTATAATACTTTCACGTATTAACTAAAACATATATACAAATATACAACATTAATAATATCTTACAAAAAACAAAACAAAAACGAAACACATTCTCACATTCGCGCCAATAAATAGAAAATCGAATAAATTAATTGATCGTGGGTAAGTGGTAGACTAGAAAACCTCCATTGGTTTCCCATCTTGGTGGTTAGCTATGAATATTTGGTGCTAGCTTAGTTTCCGTACGCGGAGTAAGCGAGGTTGTTGCCCTCTTTCCTGGAGCGAGACCAGCCTCCTTCCCAACCGTGTCCATGTTCAACGTGGGAGACGTGCTCGGAATGAGGCTCCCAGCCGTGGGAAGGAGCAATTTCCCAGGTCTCTTCCTGATGATGCTTCTTGGCAGCAAGGAGAGCCTTGATGATAGCGATAATCTTGATGATGAAAGCGACCTTGGCGAGGAGAGCCAGTTTGAAGAGAGAGGCGGCGATGACCAGGAGAGCGAGGACGACTAAGGCGACGGCTTTGGCTTTAGCGAGGATCATGAGGGGGATGAGTACCTTCAGCTTCTTCTTCAGCTTCTTCTTCTTGCCACGACCTTCAGCTTCGTCGACTGTGGAAATTAATAATATTAGTCAAAGGAAATTCGTTGTGTCATGTAAGGACTGTGGAGGTATTGGATTTTATTGTTATTATTTCTAGTTATTTAGTCATGAAAAAGGTTGAGATAATCCATTAGTTAAGTTTAAGGTCGAACATTTTTATAAACTACCACATGATTTTTTGCACGGAATCGCTAAAGATGTCACAATTAGAACTCAAAACTTTACATGCTGATTGTAATGGCTGTAACGTGTTTGAATTTAAATGTTTTTGAAGATTGTATTTGGATTCTTATCCATATGAGCATTTTTGAAGTGAGTTAAGAAAAGATGTTCAAAATTGAGTGTCATCAAATGACAACAATTTTAAATTCCATGAATTTTATCAATGTCTGCAAAACTTGTTAGTTTATTTCATAGTTGCATGAATTTTGGTGTGAACAATATTTTGTCTAAAGTAGTCGTATCTTACCATCATTGATAGCCCTGGATTCAGACATGTCATCCTCTTCGCTTCCGAAGGTCAGCTCAATATCGCCAGTTTCCATCAAGTCAGTAGTGCTCTTCCACAGCCTCTCAGACACTTGCTTTTTCCTAATGCTGTCGTCATCAGACAGAGGCTCGAAGCTTCTGGACTTCCTTGGGCCATTGTTGAGGAAAGTAACTCCGTTGAACAGTTTCAGGGAGCGAGAGCCTTCAAGCCTTAAGACTGTATCTAAGGCTTGTTCCTGTTTAAACAAAAAATAATGATAGAACCATAATTCCAAAATGTAGTCAAGGACTTTCAAATACTCTTTCGTAATTCAGATTCATAATGTGGAATGAATTCAGTTGCAAGCAGAGAGATATAAAAAGATGAAAATTAAATTTTAAACGAAATATCAAGGAGCAGAAGGTAAAAAGAATTGGACCGAAAACATTCGTTTGAAAAATGCCATTGGAACAAATACTAATAAATAATTTTGGTCTTGGTAAGTTGATTTTCATTCCAATGTGGCAGAAGTATAAAATCTTAAGTTCCAGTAAATGGATGCGGTCCACGACAGCGCCAACTTGGATCGAACTTGTAATTAAATGAAATCATCCACTTGAGAAATGTAAGCTTAAGAAAAAATGTAGAGTAGATAGAACAGCAGAATAATTTTGAGCGTCCAATATCATACTCTATAAAATATTATTCCCTGTGAATTCGCTACATTTCAATAAAGTATTGGCGTGTGAAGTACTAATAGTGGTCCTGTATATTTTCACTTTTCTGCAACTGTCACTTGGCACTACAATTTATGCTATCCGTTGCAATCCAGATTCATTGGCACTCCCAAAATCCACTTAGAATTGTTTCACTTGAACACTTCCTACCTTGAGGCACGAAACTGCATCTTCACCGTCCACACACGATTTGACGTCATCGAACACATTGCTGAGCGGATCGTTTGATCCCAGTGGGGTACTGCTGACCACAGCCACTGCACAAAGAACACACACAAAAATCTTCATATTGAGTCACTGCGTCCAAGATCGATCGAACTGTGATGATCGGTTGATCGGTAACAGTTTTTTATCTAAATATCCCCCACTCAGATTTTTAGCTAAATTAACATTTTAAACTCATATAGCGACTTCGTAACGACACTATGCCATAGTGCGTGTCACAGATATTCTTTCATTAATATTAATTTTTTCGGATAGTTCACATTTAGTTTTACTTTCTTTTGGATGTTTAATACCGTATGTGACACTTTTATGATATAGATTGAAGGGTCAACTTTCTCTTTTTAGGCTAATGAGGTAGTCTAGCTGTTTTGAGATATTTGGTTAGTCGTCGAAAATGTTTAAGAACAGTGAGTTTGTAAATGAGATTTATGGATGGTTAGGCAATTAAGGTATGAAGAATATTGTTAGAAAGCCAGTAATCAACCTAAAGAATTTCTGCATCCAATAGTTGAAACAAGATATCTAAACTGGTCAAGCAACACTCAAAGTTCATTCTCCTGGACGTAAATCTCCCATGTAATTCAACGTACCTATTATCTATGTATGTTAAATTCAAAAAACGAGTGCATGCAACTTAAGACAACCAATCAATTACATTTCGTACTTCTATTAACGAATCAAAATACTATCAGAGTTGTATTAAACATCACATATAGGCACGACAATCGATAGCACATGACAATTATTTCATCAACGAATATGATTTATTTTATAAATCCAAAAATGAAACGTAAAGGACAAATACTAGATGCAAGATTTTTATTACCAATGGTTTGTTACGTTTAATCCTGTCAAAATCTATTTCTATTAAGTCGCATAATATGAACTGTTATTGCACTCAGTGTAAAACAATTAGTAACTATTTAAAACATAAAAATAACCTTATGTAAACTCTAGTAGTTTATCACATTTTTTATAGTATAGAGTGAAGAAACGAGCAGGATATGTACCTGATGGCAAGCAACATACCTGCCCATAACAGTGCAGTTTACACGCAGCTATTGGAACATGAAGTCCAAATCATGACCAACCACTGCACTGCGCTCGTACCCCATATATTTAAGATATTTTATCTCTATCCGCTGTTATTTCACATGAAACCAACACACAATCATCACTGCTCCTATTTGCCTCCTTTACGATTCGCCACTAATATTAAATGTATCCTAAGCCAATCATATCCATATATGCCCTAGACTAGATGGGTCAGATATCATCTACCCATCTGACTATTTTTGTTCCAATCACAACAGCAAAAATTAAAATTACTGCTTAAATTATATAATTACTTGAACTAACACAATCTTGTTATTGCTGACTAGCGGCCCGCTCCGGCTTCGCTCGAATAATAACCTAGATATCAACTGCAGCGCCATCTGCCGTAGCCTATGTTACTCGGGAATAATGTAGCTTTCCAAAGGTGAAAGAATTTTTGAAATCGGTCCAGTAGTTTCGGAGCCTATTCATTACAAACAAACAAACAAATATTTCCTCTTTATAATATTAGTATAGATATTCATTGAAAAAGCATTCTTCATATTATTACTTCATTGGACAGTGAATGTGCCACACAGCGATGTGATAGTTAGATATTATGTTGGCGTTGTAATAATAATTGTCATTCTTAAGAGCATCAACTAACATTTCAAGTAGCTCTCACTAGAGCTCGTAGCTCTTGGTTCAAGGGTCAGATCCATACAGCAAGCAATCATCTGGAACGCATTGCAAGAAGATTACTCCTCTGTTTTAGACTACAGACCTGTGCAAAAAATTGATGAGAATTGATTAACCAAAATGTACTCGCTCTACCCGTGCTATTAAATTCTCCCCTACACTTAGTTAGACAGCTTACAAGTGACTGCACAGTGCTGAATCATATTATTTTATACTCTTCTATCTTTCTACATAGTTCTTCTGGTGGTCTAATGACCCATCAATTTGTGATACAGACCTGTAGTCTATTTCTAACTTATATCTTGTCACTAGTAACTCGGATTCTAAACTGGCAACTTCATTTCAGCATTATATGCACAACTAATTAATTTTTCAAATTAATCTTAACATTGAATTTTGTAATGAGTCTGTGTCCCAAATATCACAATTGCTCCCCAAGTTGGTCAGCGCAATTGGGGTGGAGCTGCGATGCTGCGAAGGAGTGCGGAAGCGTTCATGTGGAAGCGTTCATCTATAGTACTGTACAGCTTGGGTTAGTTTGAAGCTATCGATGGTGGCGTGTGAGATTGTAGTAGCTGGTTTCAAAAGCCCTTACTACCTATTTGACAATAGGGTACAATCCTCAAAAAAACTAAGTAGCCCGTTAGTTAGATTGCCAAAAAATATTGTACACGTATTTTTTCTTTTGTTTCACAAACAAAAAATGACGAAGATACAGCGCTTCGAAGTTTCGTGTGACGTCACTTGTGAGTACGGTTTTTACTCACGAGTAACGTCGCGGCCCCCCACTCTCGAAGTTTGATGGTCTCTATCTTTGACGATTTTTAATATTATGAAAAAACAAAAAATACGTGTCCAATATTTTTCCATGATCTAGCTGACGGACTAATTAGGATGGTGTATTTTTGACCCAGTCCGGTACCCTATTGGGTAAGTGCTGAAGGAGCAGGATCCAAAATTACCTAATCTGAAATTCGTAACATACTTACGCCAAATGCTTACATCTGATACCTGTAAGAAAAATCTAACTACCTAAGAGAGAACTATCAAACTTGAACTTAAATCGTGTGAGGAATGTCCACCTACACATACAATATCGCTGATTTCTTCAGTAAATCAAAACCATTTCATTACCTCTGTCGTAGACAGGATTTTTTTTTTAAACAGATCTATGCTTGTCCGTCATATTGCCTGAGGTGAATAGAGTGGTAGGACTCTTGGCAGAGTCCGCCTGGGGAAGGACCACACCTTTGGCAGTTATTCTACCGCCACGCAGTATGAATGTGCAAATATTACTGTGTTCCGGTTTGAAGGGCAATGTTTCCAGAGAAATAACAGGGCTCAGAGATATAACAACTTAGATCTCTGGGTGATGAGCGCAGTGCGGTGCTAGGTAATGATTTGGACTCTTCACGTTCCATTAGCTGCATGTCACTGTGCATGTGCTATTATGTGGTAGGCATGTTGCTTACCATCAGGCACATGTCATGTTCGTCTCGTCACTCTTTACTTAAAAATAAAAACCTCTGAAGCTGAAGTCACTCTCGACTTCTTGTTTTCACTTAAATTTTGAAGTAATTCTAAATCTAGAACAATTTTTTTAATACTATTTTATATATTTTAATGTAACTATTTATTTGTCGTTTGTTTTTGTATTTTTATATTTATTTATTTATATTTACAATTATTTGAGTGATTCAGGAGCTCAGCTGGAGGTTTCGGAATCAATCTAAATACGTGCCAAAAGGCTCCTTGGAAACAACAACTGTGTTAATTAAAATCTTCCATGTCTTGATCATCACCACGAAATCGCTACCTTATCAGTTTGCTATCGAATACATTTCGAAAAGTGTGCAATTGAACTACATCTAATAATACTACCTTGCTTTTTTTCTTTCGGACTGCTTGTAGCTCGAAAAACGACATTGATTTAAGATTGACATTTCAAAAACTCGAATGTGGAGAGTTAGCTCCACTTTTTGATAAAACTGTCTAGGCTGAGGTATGTGATGCCTGAGTGGGGTTTCCCGACGGTTGCATCCTTGGGGTCTTTAAATCAAAACTAAGTAGGTTTCTTTCTATGTAAACACGCTCAATCGTAGACCGTATTGTCAGTTAAAATCAGGTGAGATGACGGTGAAGTGCAAACGTATCACATAAAAAAGAAACTTTGAATATGACATGTTAATAGAATTAGCCCGTTTTTAACACAATTTATTACAAAACAAAGGAATCCTTGGCAAATGGCCTATGATGGTCTCTATTGTCAACCGACACCAACTCATCAAAATTCTAATTGAAAATATAGGTAAGTACTCCTTATATTGATATCTTTATCTATATAGTAATAAAATATATTATAATCATGGTCCACATAACCATAAAATATGTATTTGACCTGTGTTTGTCAAATGTGCATCTGAGCATATAGCATGACTAAACTGATTTTATCTTCACTTAATATTAAAAGTACAATAAAGCTTTTGAATAGATGCGTGATACATAATCAATTGATTGAACTTCAAATTAATAAATAATGATGATTTTTTTCCAAGTGTTGCAAAACTAAATTATTCAGATTCTATATTTTATGGTACCTAGTTCTTATTTCGCATGAAAAGCAAAAAAAAAACGATTAAAGATCTGTCTCATTTTGAAAGAGCTTAATCTTTCAAAATGAGACATACAACTAATTAAAGAATAAACTAATTAATATTGATAAAAGAGCTTGATGGACGTATAAAGTAAATGAAAACATAATTATTGGGAAGAATAATTTATTAAAATAAATTCAACGGAGGTATCTTACACACATAATCATATAAATAACACATCACACAAATAAATAAACACACATTCAATCACATTATTTGGTAATTTGGCTTGAATAAGCTAATGATGAAGCATCATTGGCTTGCCTGCTCCAGCCGGTCTGGGCAGGCTCGTAGGAGTAGCCAGGGTGCTCCTCGTGATGATGAGGGGCAGCGTAGCTGATGCCTCCGCCTGAAGAGTTGTTCTTGTTGAAGAGTTTTCTGATGAGGTTGATAGCGTTCATGGCGAAAGCAATCTTGCCGAGGAAGACAGCCTTGATGGCGACGATGGCGATGATACCAAGGAAGATTGGGATGAGAGCCGCGAATTTCAACTTCAACAGGAGAAGGAGGGGAAGGAGCTGCTTGATCTTCTTCTTCTTCTTGCCACGCGCTGCAAGAAAAGATACATTAAACAACAGTCAAAATAAGAGCGTCATAAAGGCTGTTGCCATGTCCGAAACATTTAGTTCATTGAATGAAGTTAAGATGAAATCAAATGCTGAGTCATTGCATGCTCACATGTGAATGATTGTTAAGTAATGATTATGTATGCCAAAAGAACAGATTAAATCTCAATTGTACGTAGTAACCCAGTTTTCTATTGAAGAACAAACTGAATTTGAATTTACTTTGCACTACAAACGTCCGAACTATGATTCAGCTCATTCAGATCTTTTGTGAGTTCAGAGCCACTTTTTGTGCTGCTATCTTGCACAAAAAGTGTATGGACATGTTGGCCCAATACGCTTAATCTTCTTAAATACGTCTTTGTTAGAAGCGTGCGTTTGTCATGGTAATTAAATAGCCATAAAGGGCTGGCAAGAGACCACTTATGTGTACAAATATGTAAGGAAGAGAAAGCCGTTTGTCGTGAGATGTAGGTACATAGGTGCCGGGGCAGCCGACGCATTGTTTGCGAACCTACATAACTTACAACTTAAATCTAGGAGAGAAGGCTTCTGTCGTAAAGTCTAAATAGAATCTAACTGTACACTAGTGCTACAATTCTAACATATTTGCTGAGTTCTAAGGAAACTTTACTGAGGTCATTTAAAGTCACTCACTTCAGTCAGCTAATAGATTAATATTTTACTTTAATTTGTAACAAAAAAATATCTAGGAAAACTAATTAAGTGGACTTCGAATTGACTTTGCTTTATTAGATTCGGGTGGTTTTTTTTTAGATTTTTTTACATACCTTCCTCATCAAGTCCCCTTGATTCATTGTCAGTCTCTGTCAGACGCATTTGAAGCACATGGTTGTCCAAGAAGTCAGCTACGTTGTCGGCTATCCTCTCGTCTAGTTGGAGTTCCCTGGCCTTTGGTTCCTCTGCCAAAGGTTCGTAACTCCTGGCAGACCGAGCTGATCCGGTGTTGATGAGGCTCATGCCTTCGAAGATATCAAGGTTCTTGGAGATGGCCAGTCGCTCAGTGAGCTTAAAGGCCTTTTCCTGTAAATAAATATTTAAATTTGAATATTCATCGCTCATAGTTTTTATGACTTGAAAGAGACTAGATATTTTGCTATTTTCTGATATTTGTTATAATTTTTTGGGTTTAACTACTGCGCTTTTGAAAATATTATGTAAATTTAAACTTTTTATCTTTAGTTTTTCTGAGGTTTCCAAAACCGAATAAAATTGATAATTGTTTTATATGTATATCAATTGAGGACTGTCAAAAAAGTGAAAAATCAAAAATAACTGTAAAATCAAACAATAGTTTGAATCAAAACGATTAGTAACACCGATCTTCAACGGCAATCCATGCATTTACGCGATTATATTTTGTCAAAACACTATCACTGTCCTATTATCACATCACTTCACAACGCTCCGAAACTTGAGAACAATCCAGGGTTATTCACCTTTAAACACAAAGCGGTATCCGTATCCACACACTCCGATATAGCACCGACAAGATTCTCCGAAATCCCATTTTCTTTCACCGGCCCACAGCTCACTGTTGCCAAGAAGGCAAAAAACGCGATTTTCTTCCACATTTTTTCTTATTGTATTGTACTTCAACTGCCAACGCTTGGCAACTTATGATATTTTTCCAAAATACTGATGGATTATATCCTTAACTCCCCACCAAGATTTTGACAATGTGACGTAAAGTGTGTGCACAGTCTGACGTCTTCCACACACTGATGGCAGATCAAGCGACAACGTAAGGATAAGTAGAAAAATAAATATTGGTTGTTAGAAAGCGCATTTACGTTTACGACATAGGTATACTCTTACGGCGGTGCGTGTGAAGGTGTAAATGAAACGAGAGAAAAAGTGTGATACCGATTGTTTGATTTTTCGTAAGTCTATGCAAACTCCGGGTGAAAATGAGTGGCGTAATAGCTAGCTACAAATTTTAACATAATCTATTCGTGCTTTACAAACTATAGACGTCAAAAAAGTTCGAAAAAAAAATTCGTTGTAAATTAGAAAATAAAAAAATAGGAAATTGAATTGCTAGTTTGTGCATGAAGCTCTCCTAATTTGATATGTAGCTATTTTTTATTAATTCTCCGATTCGAGGTCGACCGTATAAACCGGAACTATGGAGTATCGCCTCGGATCTCAAACTTTCTGTCGCGTTATCAAGAATTAGACGTTAGTTTACTGTTAAACAAATTCCTTGTCATTTTTTACAAAAAAAAAAGACATTTATAATACAACTTTGTAGCGTTGGTTTTTTTTCTATTTTGTTTGTGAATTGGGATACGCTTGCATTCATGAGCTCATTAAATGTGTAAATTTTGTGAATTCAGATATTCTCTACAAAATTTGGTTTCACATTAAACCAATTTTTTTATTTTATTTCGAAAAACTAACCCTGTGTTGTTTTTTTTATTTGTGAATTGGGATGCGCTTGCTTTGATACGATCAAATAAATGTGTGAATTTTGTGGTCAATCAAATATTTCAAACAAAATTTTGTTCACAAGTACCCATGGTATTTTATTGTTTCAAATAACAAATATTTATGTGAGTATACACACTTTTTTGACCTCATAATAGTCCCTACTTGTGGTTTTACAGTTAATAAAAAGCCAACTTTTAAAGAAAGTCCATATGCAAGTAAAATGTATAGAAATGCGAATTCAATCAATTTGATAAAAATATTAAATTAGCCTGTTTCATTTTCATTCTTTGAAATAACCATTCATTAATAAATTTAAAAATTGTAGTACATATTAGTACCAAATTGTTAAATAAACATATTTTGAGAAGGAATAAGTTCATACCATGACCAATTACTAACATGATGGACCAGTATTATGCATTATAATTTATGTTATGAAATTCATATTTTCAATTTAAATGACAAGTTTCGAGCGTTATATCATTGTAACCAAAAGCACAGTTAGCACTTACAAAACATTTTTAGTAAAAAATATTTTCTTTCACATACTACCAGTATATTTAGACGAAAAGAAAGAAATATTTTCTAAAATTTTAATTTTAATTTACAGTAAATTTACAACTTCCGTTCGATTCACTCTTTGAAATCGTTTTAGAGAAGATAAGGATAGTAAAAGAAAAAAATCCATACGAGTTTTAAGACAGTCGATGTTTAAATATAAACATTTGGATAATTTTATTCTGGAAACTTGTTCTGGTTATTTTTTCATATTTAGTAACTAAAATGTTGATTCCTGTTTGTTGAGCTTTAATTTGAGACACCGTTTTGATTTTGATGTATATTTTTTTTGTCTTTTGATTCACAATTATATGATCTTCATATTTTTTTTTTAATCATGCAGAGGTTTTAGTTTTCAACAGAAGTAGATTCCTTTGTAGAATCTGCCTAGGGAAGTCCCACACCTTTGCCAGTTATTTTACCGACAACCAATAATGAGTAGACATTCCTGTGCTTCAGTGTGAATGGAAATGTTTTTAGATAAATTACAGGATAAAGGAATTAATCATCTTATGCCTGTGAGTGACGTCACCAGTGTTAGTGATATGCAGTGATTTAGACTCTTCATTCTCAAATAACTACATGACTTTAAGCTGCTATACACAGAAGTGTTACTTACAATCAGACGCAAATACTGCTCGTCCTATTATTCTATAGTATAAAAAAGGGTATTCTACGCGAGTCGTGACCTAATTACGACCTAAAGCGCTGACATTTTCTGTGCTTCTTTATGTGTGGTGCCATTTAAAGTGGTAAAAACGCCAGCATATTGAGTATACAAGCACGAATACTACTGGTAGTGGGCTTGATTATAACTATACCGATCTTTTCTGATTTAGGTATGCTTAGTATAAGTAGTTTATCTGGAATTAAGTGTAGTTATTTAGATTTTAAATTAATAATCCGTATATTGTTAGCTTCTCGTTTTGTCACGTTTTGAAAAAAATAATATTTGTAATAAGAATATTACCAAATTGTACTAAGTTTAAATTTGAAATGTAAATAACTATTATGTAACTTTAAAACAAAATTAAACTTATTTAAATTAACTTATACGCTTTATTATTTCACTGACTGTTGTGTTTCTCAAACCTTATAAGGGCCTACATTAGAAACTTCTTGAAAAGTCACGAAGAAAAATTATCTAATTTTTTTGAAATTTACTTGTAATTTGTATGACAATGTATTGTATTGTCACAATACAATATCCACATAGAATTTGGAAATCCTAGGAAGGAAGGTTAAGAAGGTTAAACCTACGATACCTTCAAAAAGTACTGTACCTGTGCAATGTCTGGTCAATATATCGTCAGTATATGGATGATCTAAGAGTAAGTATAGAGTTTTACAGGATATGGTCAAAAAGAGATGGTAAGCATAGCCCATTTTAAATGAAATGTGTAGAATGTACAGTCCTAATTAGGTATAGTATTTTTACAGGATGTGGTCAGAATGTAATGGTAACTTTATTACTTTAAAGTGACCGCATTCAGTTAAAATGTAAGACAGCTTGGCATAATTTGAGCAAAATATTATTCTCATATTGATAAATATTTCGGCAGCAACAATTCGGTTAGAAAATAATCGAACTTAAACACTTAATCTTAAAGAACTTTAAACAATCTAGTTATTTTTCTTGTTGACTCTTTAGTCTTTTGAAACATCCCGAGGTCGTTCAAAATCCTACCAATTTTTTATCATTACATTTTATTAATATTTTTATTCATACAAATCTATCTCTCCATTTCCGAAAAGTTTGGATGTTTGTTGCTAAACTACGTCGGATTCCCTGAACAGATCAGGTTGAAATTTGGAACACAGACAATTTGTAGTCTGAAATAACACATATATATATATATTCTTTTCATCCCGGATTAATATCGGAAACAAGAGCTATGTAGGTGAAACCGCAGAACGCTAGTAGTAACGAACCAAGTTTTAGAACCGATACAGTCTAAATTGCATTCGTCCAAAGAGAGTGAGACGTACCTTTAGGCTGCGTTTCCACAAGAGATGTGCGAGGAAAATGTGTCTTGCTAAAGGCCGATTTAAACTGAACGAACATAGAGCTAGAGCTGGAACAAGAGCATTCTTTCTCGATCTTTTAGTGTAAACGAAAGATCGTTCTTAGCGTTTTCCATATTATATATTCCATATAATCTTTGCGAACGCAAACAAAACAACGAAATAATGCTCTACGTTTGTTTACACCAAATGAGTTTGATACAATGGGGATAGAATGAGCATTCGCTCGTCTGATCTAAATCGGCCTTAAGACGTCTAGCTATGCTGTGAAAATGTGTGGAGGCTTCTACTAAAGCTGTGCGGGAAAAATGCGACACGCGAGGATGTGTAGCGGAGCTGTGAATAATGTGTGGTGCGAGGATACGTTGCGACTTGCGGCTCCGTCTATGGACTGGCTGGTACAGTATGTCGCAAACCTCGCAACACATCCCTCGCACACATCCCTCGCTTGTTTTATATGCGCAAAAATCTAGCTCCGCTGCGCCGTTTCCACCAGAACTGTGCTGACCGAGGCGAGGTAAATGAAGCGATAGTATTGGTTCTTTACAAACACATCCCTCGCTACCCATCCTGGTACATATCTGGTGGAAAAGCAGCCTTAAGTTGTAAATCAAATTGACGCGCCCCAACAAACACTCCGTTGTCTATGGTACCTCCCGGATGTTTAGTAGGCTTCGACTTTCAAAACCTTAGAAAACGAGGACATAGTGAGTTTTAGTACAGATCTCTTTTCTGACGTGTATCGTGATTTATCCTAGCTAAATAGTTTTAGATTCTTTAAGTATTTAGTACTCAAAGTTTTGGTTTGATAGCAATGAATAAAGAGAAGATTAATATAGGAACGTCGCCTAGTCATAAGCATAAGCTACAGTGACCTAGTGGTGAGGACGTCTGAACTCTTAAACATAAAGTAGGTTTGAATTCCGCCTGATTATCTGAGTATTTTTTCAAGAATAGATGTTTAAGTTTGTCATTATCACTGGCTTTAACGGCTCAAACATCGTGAGGAAACTGGCTATTTCCAACAAAGACAACTTACGAGGACACGCGTCAACCGCAAACCCGCAGATTGTATGGTAGCCTTTGCCTTTGCCAGTTATTCTACCGCCAAGCAGTAATATGCAAACATTACTGTGTTCCGGTTTGAAGGGCAATGTTTCCAGATAAATTACAGGGCTTAGAGGTATAACATCTTAGATCTCTGGCTGACGAGCGCAGTGCAGTGCTAGGTAATGATTTGGGCTCTTCATGTTACAATAGCTGTGTGTCACTGTGCTGTTATGTGGCAGACATCTTGCTTACCATCAGGCACATGTCATGCTCGTTGTGTCATTCTTTATTTAAAAAAAAAAAAAGATTATACTCCGGACTCTCCCGTTGTTTAATAAAATCTCTAGTCCCAGCAGAGGAATAAAATGGCCTGCTAATGCTTATATGATTATGCGTATGTTACGAAAAATACTATTTGTAAACTTTGTACTATTTACCGAAATAATTACCGAAAATTTACCGAAGTTTATTTTTATTTACTACTATTTAACGAAACTTTAGGTAAAGTGATACTAATTGAATAATTCTAGAGTTTCTGAAGCTGTTGAACTTACTTTTAACATAAATTACATTTTGAAATTATTTTTTTTAATGTAAAGGCAGCAAAAGTAGGGTGTTCCGTGTGATACGCGTTATTTTTGTTGAATGAAATCTGAAAACGTATCCATCGGAGAAGCCTTCAAATTTTAAAGTTCAGCAGTTGGTATTGGAAAAAATAGAGTCAACATGTCTAGGTCGCATTACCGAACGATTAAATAAGTGCGGTGTAGAATAATGCTGATGTAATGTTGCCACTTCAGGTGCGGAGTGAAAGTATACGCATATTCGGCGAATCCAGTTGGACATGACGTGGGTTGACCAAATGATCTCATTATCTTTTGAACTTGTCGCTGCTGGAATTTAAGAGGTTACATACTTACCCGAGCCTAATATTACACATATAAAAAAAAAATAGAAGAGTTTCTACTTATTTATTTATTTCTTCATAAAAATTACTAAAATTATTATTGATCTAGATTACTAAAGATATTATTAATTTACAGGACTAGAAATTATTAGTAATTTAAACGACTCAAAATAATAATTAACTCAAAGAACTGAAAACTGTTAATTTAAATGACTGAAAGTATTGGCTTAAATTATTGATTATTATTATTTTATACAACTAAAAACAATAAACTTAGATAATAAAATATATTCATTACGAATACCAAAAAATATTATTGTAAATGACTAAGTGTTACTAACTTTTACGACATATTAAACTAATCTAACTGATTAAAAATTATAAGCACACTAATAAAAAATAAAAATAAACTTTACTTAAAATTATTTTTATTTTTTATCGTAAAAATGTAAAAAAAATAATCTAAAAAACTAAAAAGTATTATACTAAATGACTAAAATATTTATTTGAATGACTAAAAAATATTTATCGTAGTAATAAAAAAACAACTACGAGAAATGATATAATGTTCATTTAATGCTGAAAAGATCGCAAACTGGTTGTAGCTCTGCCTGCGAAGCCGAGGGTCGTGGGTTCGATTCTTCGATTCCCACCCAGTGCAAACATTTGTGTGATGAACTCAAATGTTTGTACTGTGTCTGGGTGTTTTTATGTATAATAAGAATGAATTTACAACTACATATGTATATAAGTAATATATCTGCTATCTGGCCGCCATATGACAAGCTTTGCTTAGTTTGGGGTCAGATGGTGTTGTGTGTGAATTGTCCACCAATATTTGTTTATTTATTATTAATTTATTTATGCAAGTTCAAATGTTTGTTGGGTTTGATCGACGTTGTTTAATTACTTTTTTATAGTATAGAGTGACGAGACGAGCCGGACATGTTCCTGATAGTAAGCAACATGACTGCCACATAACATCAAAGTGACACGCAGCTATTGGAACATGAAGAGTCCAAAACATTACCTGCAGCACTGCACTGCGCTCGTCACCCAGAGATATAAGGTGTTTTATCTCTATGCCCTGTAATTTGATTGGACTAGCACATATTCGCTCTTGTATGGAGTACTGTTCGCACCTTTGGGATGGATCGGCTAAGTATCAGCTTGAGGCTCTGGAATCGATCGAGAGGCGTGCTTAAAGGCTCATAGGCAATAACACTCTTGTGCGAAAAAGACTGCAAAGTCTTGAACATCGCCGAAAAGTTGCTAGCTTATCGGTTTATTATCGGATACACTTCGGAGAGTGTGCATCTGATCTGCATGATCTAATACAACCTAGCCTTTTTTTCTATCGGACTTCCCGTAGCTCGAAGAAGCGGCATCGTTTCATAGTTGATGTTCCAAAGACACGAACAAAAAGGTTTGACTCTACTTTTGTGATAAGAACGTCTAGACTGTGGAATGAGTTGCCTGAGTGGGTTTTTCCCGATGGTTATAATCTTGGTGTCTTCAAATCGAGATTGAATCGGTTTCTTCTAGGTAAGCACGCTCCATCTTAGACCGCATCGTCTCTTAACATCAGGCGAGATAGTGGTCAAGTGTAAACATATAAATGACAAAATAAAAAAAAACTTACTGTACTTACCTGTTTTCAACACCGGCTAAAATAGATCCTACATAAAACTAGAATTAGCCTTTATTATAAAAGACACTGATATGTGTGTTAAATACGAGTTATATCTTCTTCGCAATATTTGTCTAGTGTAAGAATTTTTTAATTTTTTTTAATACTAGAAGCACTCTGCTGTTTTACTCGCGCAAGGAATTATTTATGTATTTTATGTGCGTGCTATTCCAGAATTTATTATCACTTTATTTCAACAAATTTTAACCCGTTCCATTCAGTCGTTTCAACATAATTCAGCAACAAACATCCAAACGTATATTCGTCAAAAAATCAAATATCCAAACTTTCGGATTTAAATATTTTTTTAAGTTAAATGCTAAAATGATACAACATTTTTTTAAAGTAACTGTTTAAAGTATTTTATAACATATTTGCTCGTAAAGGGTCTCTTATTGGATCAATTTCTGTATCGTAATGTATCTTATTACGCACTAGTGCTGTAATGTGTAATGTAAAACGCACGGTTTCAAAATGCTCCGTCCACAGACTAGGTAGAGAGATATGCTCCGTCTAAAACGAACGGTACCTTTTTAAATCTTAGTAAAGAGTTTTTATGTCAGAAAAGTGTGGTCAACATTTTATGAATAAAATTAACTTTGAGAGGTAAAATATAATAAAGAATTATTAAATTCGTTAATTTAATTAATTTAGACCATAAATTACTTTAATTTTTCTGTAACAAAACACAAAAATATTAATTTACTTTATTATTAATGGCATACCGGCTGGTTCTGTGCCGCTGCTTAAAAAAAAGGCGCCGATGCGCGCGCATTGCTAATCTGTGATCCATAGAGATTACTTACTCTGTGCTGTGATCTGTGATCAAGTAAATATTATTCCGCGCGTTTTTTTTCGCTGTATTGTTTTTATTTGAAAAAGTCGTCAGAGTTTTGTTTATTTCCTCGCAAATATGTTATAAAACGTCGTATGACACACGTGCGCTTTGATAATTACAGCCTCTGCTAATTATAGCTCTCGCCTTCGGCTCGAGCTAGCAATAAAGCCTCGGCTGTAATTATCAACTTACCGCACTTATATCTTAATGTACTATTTTGTAAAGTACCTACTGACAAACTTATGTATTCGGCCAGACATTCCGGAGTCGGCTGACCTACAAAAAGGGCGCAGTACGTAACACATTCGTTACACGTCGCGGAAGAAAGCGCGATGAGTCAGTTCGAGAAGTGACCTTGAATTGCGGTAGTTTGGCGACGCTGGACGGAACACACGGGGTGGTATTTATTACTCGCATTTATGCGTCTTCAATATATTTTTTTAAGTGAAAACTTCTTTAGGCGCGCCTAGACAGATTTTTCGTGGGGTGTAAATTGGATTCTACCGTCACGCTCGGGTATCTAAGAAATCTTCGGGTAAACTCGGGACCTTGGCGATTGGGCATCTAGAAATGCGTCAGCCAATGGGATATGCTGAAAGGGCGTGGCCTCGCCATCATGGCATGGCCATCTAGAAATGCGTGAGCCAATGGGAAATGCTGACGCATTTCTAGATGGCCATACTATGATGGCGAGGTCACGCCCTCTGGTTACACCCGTGTAGTTTCCAAGGTAATCTATCAAATTCTAAGTTATAAGTTTTCACTTCTATCGGCAGTCCCTTTGACTTCCATTTTAATAAAGAGTGACGATACGAGCCGGATATGTGCCTGATGGTAAGCTACATGCCTGCCACATAACAGCACAGTGATACGCAGCTATTGGAACATGAAGAGTCCAAATTGCAAAGTGCAGTGCTAGGAGATGATTTGGACTCTTCATGATCCTATAGCTGCGTGTCACTGTGCTGTCATGTGGCAGGCATGTTGTTTACCATCATGCACATGTCCGGCTCGTCTCATCACTCTTTATTTTACAAAAAACATACAGATTTTCCGTGGGCTGTGTATTGAGGGTCACGTTCGTAAATGAAAGAAATCTTCGGGCAAACTCGGATGATCTAGATGGTCATGGTCACGCCCTCCGGTTTCACCCGCGTAGTTTCCGAAGTGAGCTATCAAATTCTGAGTTACTATTTTTTACTTCTATCGGCAGTCCCTATGACTACCAATTTTTTTAAAAGAAATATTGAAGTGAAACCTTCTTTAATCACGTTGATCTCTTTTTGGCAGGAAAAAGTCTTATAAATTCCCGTTACCGACATGTTCATATCAGGCTGCTCTGGGGTAGCGGCAGAGCAGCGGAGCGAAATTTACTCGTTCGACGGATTTAGATTTAATTCCAAAATTCAAAGTTATAAGTTTTAATTTCTTTCACAGATCTGCCATTTTTTTTCCAGATATAAACTCACCTTTAACTTTTCCTTTTAGTTAAAATATAAATTTTTGTCACTTTCAAGACTTTGGAGAAATATCTTCAAAAAAAAACTTAGAAGAAGAAAGAAGATTTCAATTCAATTGTTCTTTTTTCAAGGTGTAAGAAAATAATCACACCGTATGATTCGACACCAAACCACCACGCAAACCCCACGAACTTTCCAGTCCCACCTATAGTATACACCTGCAAACAGATGTGATCACACAATATTGTGTAACTCAGGATATCCGTATCATACAACCATCATCTTATCCGTAGCTTTGTTAATATTTGCCGTTGTTTTATTAAAAAAAAAGTAACGAGACAAGAGGTGGGGAACGATCGACGCTTACTATCAGGTAACAATCGAGTATTTTGGTATATTCAATACTAGCTGAACGCGCGCGCGTTGCTACGCCATCTATCGAAAATCGATCGTACCAATTCAAATTTTGAACAAATTCGGTTACTTTAGGTTCTAATGACGCAACCTTTAAAATATGACAAATGCTGTCACGCAACGAAAGCTCTCAAAAAGCAATAATTTTTCCCGTTTTTGTTACATTTTTCATTCCTGCTCGGCTCCTGTTTATAGTAGCGTAATGTTAAATAGCCTATAGCCTTCCTCGATAAATGGACTATCCTACAAAGAAAGAATCGTTCAATTCGGACCAGTACTTCAGGAAATCCTTGCGTTCAAACAAACAAACAAACATACAAACAAACTCTTCAGCTATATAATCTTATATATAAAATTCTCGTGTCACAGTGTTTGTTTCCTTACTCCTCCGAAACGGCTTGACTAATTTTTACCAAATTTTATATGCATATTCAGTAGGTCTGAGAATTGGCTACTAGCTATTTTTCATACCCCTAAGTGTTAGGGGTTGTTCACCCCAAACATTTTAGTAATTTAATCATTTGACAGTGAACTCCTAAACGACGGGACCGATTAGAATGTTTTTTTTGTGTGTGTATTCGAAGGTGGCTTAAATTCACAAATAAGCCCGGCTGATGGCGCTGCAGACAGTATCTAGGTTATGTTCGAGCGAAGCCGGAACGGGCCGCTAGTATTAGTATAGATTTTACATACGAGTACACTAAGTAGAGTACACTATCTTCATGTTCCAATAGCTGCGTGTCACTGTTTTGTTATGTGGCAGTCATGTTGCTTACCATCAGGCACATGACCTGCTCGTCTCGTCACTCAATATTTAAAAAAAAACTAAGCATTTTGGAGATTAAACCATCATCAACTTTTACTTCACCACTAGTCATCATTTTTAGTAATTTAAATTAACAATGTCATTTGTCAATATTGTCATTTATATCACAAATACCTATTTTGTAGTTTTTTTTTGTCATTTACATGAATAATTTTTAGTAATCATGTACGGTTTTCTGTTCATCTTTATTCTTTATTACTTATATTTTTTAATTGACAAAGAACTTATTAAATCGGAATTCATCCACTTTTCTTTTATATTCCGAGGGCTGGCTACAATTTTTGGGTAAGTATTTGAGGTAAACTGAAAACTTGGCACGTTACTCTCCCATTTTAAACACGCAGGGAGGTGCCGATCTGGCCGGTAAGTAGCGGAATCTATATCTATACTAATATTATAAAGCTGAAGAGTTTGTTTGTTTGTTTGTATGTTTGTTTGTTTGTTTGAACGCAAGGATCTCTGGAACTACTGGTCCGAATTGAAAGATTCTTTCTTTTTAGGATAGTCCATTTATCGAGGAAGGCTATAGGCTATTTAACATTACGCTACTATCAACAGGAGCCGAGCATGAATGAAAAATGTAACAAAAACGGGAATAAAATATTGCTTTTAGAGAGCTTTCGTTGCGTGACAGCATTTGTCAAATGTTAAAGGTTGCGTCATTAGAACCTAAAGTAAACGAATTTGTTCAAAATTTGAATTGGTACGACCAATTTTCGATAGATGTCGTAGCAACGCGCGCGCTTTCAGCTAGTTAGATATATGCCTCAATTTAGATCACCTGGCAGGTAGGAAGTTTCAACTAAAATGGCCTGTCTTTTTGTAAATCCTGATTTTTTTGTCATTAATATACTTAATTACTCATAATTCATAATACATTGGAGCGTATTAATTTCAACAGGCAAAAAAGTGCATTTACCTACCTGAGTCGATTTTTAAGCACCGACAATTTTCAAATTTCCATGTGTAGATTCTAATTCTGGATATGCACTCCTCTAGAGCTAACGAATTTAAAGACCGTCGCATATTACAGAACTATCAGTTTCTTAATTCGACGTATTCTAAAACTTGGTGTTGGTGTTTATCGATAATAGGTACGTATTTGACCACATTCTGTATGTTACCTGAAGTTACGATAGAACACGCTTATATAGAAAAAAAAATCACTCTCGATTTGAAGACATCCAGATATATTTTTAACAAGAAATATCCACAGTATAGGTGCTATTTTTACTAAAATCAGGTATCTTAGATTGACTCTAAGATTGATTGATCTTTGGAATGTAAAACCATGAAATGATATATTTTTTAGCTGTCATAATCAGCCCAAGAGAAAAAATCAAGATCGTGTAAGTCAACTGTGCATACTCAGGTCTACCCGATATGCCTACTAGTAATTTTGACGTGATGCTAGGGCTTTGAAGTCTTTTCCTATCAACATTATCGTGGCCTTGTGAACCTTAAGGGTACGTCTACCGATTGAATCCACAGCTTCCAGTTCTTGATTACAAGAGTGGATCTGTGCTTGGTATTACTGTTACAACGTATAGTAGGTAGGTACTTTTGCATTTTCGAGAAGACTCTTTGTTTTTGTATAGTTAACATTTTTTAGGAGTGCTCTTGAGATAAATATAGCATATTAAGCTAGCTTTATGTTGTCACTGTTTGAAATTAACGATATATGATACAACAACGATACGAAATTGTTGCAATATGCTACGTCCTTTATTTCAAATCGTGACGGACAAAACTTTCGAGATTCACTTTACACAGTGAAATTACCAGCTGAGTGGCGATTCCTTGACATATACATAGTATAGTGATGTTTTCATCTCACGAATGATTTTGCTTTTCTAGACATGGAACACAAAGGGAAATTGTTGATTCAAGTAACGATTTGTAGCAATTACAACTTTCCTCGATTGTTTTGTAACTTTTACTAATAATTCATCGTCTAATCACTTAGTATTAAAAAAACTCTCAAAGGAGAAGAAATCCTGTGAATGCTTACTATATAGGTAAGCAACTTTTAATAAAGACTTTGTGAATAAGGAAAATTATTTGATTAACTTATAAAACTAAATTAATTAATTAATCCCATATCTTTTTGTAACTGTGTTCCTGTTCAGCTATCATTATTTTTTTGACGTTTATGATTTAATTTGCATTTTGATATTCTGATCATTGTCCAAGTAGCACACACACAGAAATTAAATTTGCTAATATTTTCTATACTAAATATTTGTCTCCTGACTCAGATCCTTAAAAAAGATAATATTTATAACACGTGATTTAATGAAAAATTGAGCAATAATACAACTCTTTTGTTTGTTGTAGTGAAGGAAGTTAATTTATTAAGTTACTGATAATGCCTTTTAAAAATCAATGTAGGAATGAATAGGTACCGATAAAAAAAACTATACATTAATATGTACCTACTATATGTATATAACTACATATGTGCCAAGAACTGTTTTCACAGTTAGAGCATTCTATTACCAATCTTTATATTAGACAATCTTAGGTCCTCATCGATCTCCTGCATATATTTATTTTAAGTTAATGTCTTACAGCAGCATATTGTTGAAGAAATAAAGATAAATTGTTGATTTTAACTCGCTTGTCTGGCTCGTTTTCTCACTCTATTTATCAATACCGAAAATATAATTACTTAGTACATTTCACTTGTTTACTGCTGCTACTGTTTACTGCCATAAACTAAGTTTTAAATTACTGTCAGATTATTTGTAATATTCATGGGGTGTATAGGGATTTAATAAAAATCAGAGTTAACATGAATTGGTTTAATAATGACTTTGTACGAGGATCCGTCGTAAAATAAATTACTTAACTATGAGATGTAAAAACATCGTCGTTTCGTTATATTTCGCAGATAAATTACATGACTCATATACACTCATATACACACCTTGATAGCTTAAAGTATACATACATATAGTAACTAAAATATTGAAATAAAAATATCTTTGGAACATAAACTTAAACATATTCTGTTAATAAATCATACTAGCTTCACTATTAACAAATGTTATACATATAACCATACATATTTGCATAAAATATCAAATACTGTAAACATATAAAAACTCAATCATACTGAAAAAATATGTACATATATAAAATAATATTGTAAATAAACATTGTATCACAATTAATATACATATTTATAGACCAAATTATATATCAGTCATGGTAACCAAAATAATTAAATCACAAAAAAATATTTACAAAATACTAGTAAAAAGTAGATAATATAAGATATGTACTCAAATAAATAATTACATATAAATGTATACAAATAAATAAATTTGTGATATGATGGTAGTATATATGTATGAGATAATAATACATGATATACTAGAGAATATAATATTGTATAGCATATAAAATATCATTATAATATGTAGAATGAATAAAATATTTAATGAGCAAGATACAAGTAAAATATAAAATTACGGAACCAAAATATAATAGCATGCATAAGTATAGAGAGTTTGGAATCATTGTCGTGTAATAAGTTACTTACAGCTAGAATAAATTATTCGTATACATTATTCTTAGCTTATGACTGCTTAGCATGGCCCGCGTAAGCCATGTCATGTCCATCTTGAGACCTGCCCCATCCACCGCTGTTGCTTTCCCAGCCGTGGTGTTCTTCGTGGGCGGGTTCGGACCAGCCACTGGATTTGGACTTGGATTCGAGGAGTTTCTTGAGGGCACCGAAGGCAGCGGCGATGAAGGCGATTTTACCGAGGAGGTAGGCCTTGAAGACGGCGAAGGCGATGATACCAAGGAAGAGAGGGACAAGGGCAGCGAGCTTCAGCTTGATCAGAGCCAGGATGGGGAGGAGTTTCTTCAGCTTCTTCTTCTTCTTGCCACGGCCTGGAAACAAATAAATCAAGTAATTAGAACAAATACTCAAAATTCTGACCGAAACCCCCTCACAAATGTTCAAAAACCGGAACGCAAAGCTTCAATCTTTTTTTGTTCTGATACAAAGCCAATTAAAATCTTGTTTTATTGTGATATAATAATCAAGTATCGTGTGCAATAAATTTCTGTTTTATTATAAACACAAGCAGTGCTTCTAGTTTTTTCCGGGATAAAAAGATTTCGCATACAAACATTTACATTTATATTGTTTGTTGGATTTGTTACCCTCTAATAAAATATGCCAATCATTTTGGAGTGAAATGCGTAGACAACAATTCTAAAAGTAATACAGACAACTTTTGAAACTACGCCTAGTTAACTATCCCATTTAATAGCTTTTGTTGCAGTTATGAATCCATGAATGACAGTTAAAAATGAAATTAACTGCATTACGTCGTTTCTGAGAAAGTGAAACTGTAGTCGAGCTAAAGGTCATCGAGACAAAAATGGTAAATGAAAAAGACTCGAAAGCTCTCTTCATTTTCATGACTCAGAAGCCCGAGGCAAAATCGAGGAAGAGAAATTTGAAGATTGAAATGTCAACATTGTTGATAACCAAAACAAAAACATCATAAACGCAAGAATCGACCATAAAAACGATCCGTCAATAAAACACGATCAAGATGTATAAACAAGTAAAGTTAATATTGAATTTGATGACGTCATACAAGTAACTTTGTAACTAGAGAGTTCATCTTTTGAAAGTTATGTAACGGCTCATGAATAAGAATTAGCGGAATTAGGAAACAAACTTTCCTTTTTAAAGCTTCAAGACCAAGTTATATAACTTAGTACGCGTAGTGAATTTAAAACAGGTTGTAAGTGGAACGCCTGAAGCCTTGAGACTGACAGTTTTAGGCTTTCTATTGTTTGTTCGATAATACAATTTACAAAGAATGTTGTGAAGTATGACAATCGGAACTATTTTGTATTTGACCTAAAACTATTACATGACCTGACTTATACTTTTTGTTTATTTAAAAAACATGTTTATAACAAAAATCTGCATTTAAAAACGTGTTATATGAAATATTAAGTTTTTACTATCAAATATGGATCAAAAACTGCTGTGTCACAAACTACACAGAGATCTCAAAGTTCAATTGATTCAAAGTAATGGTTTATTTTCTATCGTCTAATAAATAATCTCCATCATCGATGCCTATAGAATTCTTTAACAATGAACTTCATTACTTATCAAATACCATGACATCCCAACTCTATCATGGAATGTAGGTTATAAAGACCTTTTCATATTTAGCTATGTATTACATCATCATCTGTACATCACATAGAAAATTATTTATCCTGAAAAATTTAGAGTTTGGAAATAGGAAACTACTTTTAACCATAATTAAATTTTACGCGGATAAAAGCGCAGGCAAATGCTGTCAGATGTTTTATTACGTAATTGCTCTTTACCGCAGTTTTCCGTATGCTTTCATGTCTGTTTTTATATTAGGATATGCAGAAATGTATTTTTTACGACGGTCACCGTGAAAGATGAAGTATACAATACCGTATAATACTAAGCTAATATATGAATATATTAGCTACATATGGACTAGACAGCTAGATATGGACACTTTTACTAGTTCATAAATATTTTTTAGTTACAAACTTAATTTGCAGCGTAGCGTGCGTGCGGTTGATGAAGAAATACTCTGACTTGTTTTAACAATATGTTTTTCAAACCAAAAAGGATGAGATATCCAAAAACCGTAGTAGTATAAATGACTATAATCTATTCAACTATTTGAGTATATCAGGAAATTTCTGTCCATCAAAATCTAACTGAATATATCTTCAGAATGGCCATACGGTCACGACATGAAGCTTTAAAAGAGCTAAATCGTTTGTTATACGCAATTCTTTTCAATACACATTCTGACTGTATACTATACCCACAAGAATAGCTTTGAATTGCTTTCAAACGACTATTTGTCGAGTTTATAGCAACAAGAGGCTATTATTTCTTTTAGCAAACTCTGTAAAAACACCAAGATACAATAACACTAACATATGTTACTATTATTCATTCGTTTTGGTTGTAGAGAGAAAAGAAACTTAATATATTAAGTTACTAGTATATTTCAAAATGAAAAATGATCGCGTACTATGCAAAAGACTTCGGATTAATTTCAAACTTTAAGTATTGTTGCGATAGTTTCACACGAACAAAACGATGACACATAAACCCGGAGATTAAAGATAAAATCGGTGATTAACTTTCATTTATCACAAGTTTCAAGTAACAATAGGAAAGTATGAGAATGATTTAATCTTCGCTATCTCTCTGAAGTGTGCGAACAAACATGCTTGACACAAAAGTCTATTGACAAAACGGTAATGAGAAACCTGTCTGATCTTCGTGTGGGTTTTAGAAAGAAATTTTACATTGAGATCGTACAAAGCCTTTTTATTCAAGGAATTAAAGGCATGTGAGAATTTCTCAAGATATAGAAATTCCATCCACTTGTACAAGTTTGAAGGATATAAATCTCCACGAAATTAGTTTGTTTAAATTCTAAGGTCAAATCTATTTAAATGGTATGTTCATCTGTTTGCGATATACTAATTACGACTGAAAAAAGGCAGATAGCCTACAATCATTGATAAAATAAAATAAAAATCGTTTTAAATTTCACCGTTAATGAATAAAAACAGGCTAGCAATCCTTGC
Source organism: Ectropis crepuscularia (assembly GCA_963693475.1). Lineage (NCBI taxonomy): Eukaryota > Metazoa > Arthropoda > Insecta > Lepidoptera > Geometridae > Ectropis > Ectropis crepuscularia. The sequence goes on along the minus strand of OY856361.1, from coordinate 14,749,942 downwards.
AAATCCTTAATTTGGTGATAATTTACCGTCCAAATACACGAATCAATCTATAGTTAAATAGAATTGGAACTAATCATTATGCACAAAGCGTGCAATTTGAATTCGTTTCATTATATAATCAATGCATTGGACGCGACTAATTTATTCTTTTGTTTAATTTTGTTAGGAGAGTTTTGAACATGTGTTAAATGTATTAGTTTATTAACATAGACATTTTCTGTTTATAATAGAACATCAACAATACTTTAATTTACTTATTATTAATGAGCAAATGTGATAAAACATATTTTATTACAACTAAATAAGTTCGATTAAACGTAAGCCGATAATTTTATTGTTTTATTTTTATTGTGACTACTCGGCGTTTCAAAGCTGTATAATGTCATCAAAGATAATCGTTGTAAGATCTCGATGAGTTTCAATACTTGTTTTATTATGTTCGGTAGCGAATATGACTGTTATTATTTAGTTACGAATAACTAGTTCGTTAACGCTGAAGTTTCATTCATATGTTTATAGTGTTCTTGATATTCCTTTTTTTTTATGCACTGTGCCGCTATAGCACGTGTTACTACAAATCACTCGTAGTTAGCTAAAGATTGTGTTTTGTTTTAATATCACTGACTAAATTATTTATGAATTAATCCAACGTTTTGTGATAAAACATATTTATCTAAATTTAAATTATGAATAGCGTGTCTTTGCAAATTACCTTCTTCTTCGACAGAGTTGTCTTCAAAGGCTTTAGGCATCCTGAGCTGTAGAGCATGGCTGTCGAGGAAGTCCACAACATTATCCAGGATCCTCTCTTCCACCTGTTGTTCTCTGGCGTTAGGGTCAGTGGCCAGGGGTTCGTAGCTGCGAGCTGAACGAGGACTGCCGGTTCTGGAGAAGCTGATGCCATCAGCGAGGGTCAGGTCTTTGGATGAAGCCAAGTTGTCGGTCAACTTCATTGCTTTTTCCTGTTAAAGAAATATTAAATTAGTTGTGTGTTGAATAGATTATTGGTGGGGTTTGTTTAAATTAGTTCAAAGACTAAGGAGAGTGTGTTACTAATTGTAAAATAAAGGATTTTTCAGTAGTCGTAAGATTTTTTTTTTATCAATTCTTGGGATCTTCAAAGTGTACTTGATTGATGAATTTGATGTTAATTACTTCGTTAATTACTTAAGTTTCCGAATGTACTGAGAATCTCAGTGCATATATTATGTGAAAATAAGGATTTATTATCAGAACATATTAGTAAATCACATTATTGTGTGATTTGTAAATTACGTCCTGAAATCAATCCTTGATGTATTCCACATGCACTTTGACCTACTTTTGCAAAGTTAATCTTAAATTGATTTAAAAAAAAATCTTTCGATTAGAAGCGAATTCACTGCACATTAACATCAAATTCCCGTTTGTCATTCACTCAATCGAGTCCTGGGACTCGAACCCTGGTAGTTGAAAAAATCCAAGTTCACTGTTAAAATCCAAAAGGGCACGTTCACGATCACTTCACATAACACTTCACTTCACACACCTTCAGGCAAAGCATGGTATCCGTTTCGACGCAATCCCGTAGGGCTGATATGAACCTCTCGAGTCCATCTTCCTTAGCCATGGGCATTGCCCCAGCTACTGCCACCAGACACAACACAACGTAGGCTTTCATGTTGGTAACGGCCAAACTCAAATTGTTGAGGATGCTAGCAACACCGGCTGTTTTATTTCGCGTTCCCCCTCTCAGCAATTTCCATATGCCACGGATCAAGCGCGCTTGTGTGCGTGGGGTTCGGTTAAGAAATTCAAATACACATGAGCATAATAGACCGCACTTAACACGTACTTGTGAGATTTAAAAAAAAAAGTGTGTTATTAAGTTAGGGTCACTCTGTGTTTGTTGGTTTTAGTTTTACCGGATTTTCTAATTTTTTTTTACGAGTTTAATTAATCTGGCTTCGAAATAATTGCTCATTTCGCAAGCATTTGAAAAAAAATCTTGTTATAGTTTGGATTCAATACTTTTTCTTATTTATTTTGGTACCTACTATAGATTTATTTTATTTATTCTTTAGAACATGAAGTTCACATTAGAAGTAATCGAATTAATTGAATTTTTGCCCAAAAATCTCTACTTAAGTATTTCGTATTCAATTAAATTTTCTAATTTTATTTATTTGTTTTGGTTCCTACTAGAGATTTATTATTTTATCTTACTTATGTTTTTCAACATCAATTTTAGATAGCACGAAATTTTAGTACCCAATAGTCGGGTAAAAAAGGTTACAGAAAAATATAATGCTACAATTTAATAAAACAATAAAATTATAATGAATTGTTAAGTGTATAGTATAATATATTTTTTAAATTACCGTATGTAATAGTTCTGTTTTAATTTATTTCCTTATTGATTGTTTTATATCACTTAAAGTAAAATTGTGAATTTAACAGCTTTTCATTATTAGGTCACCGGATTGCAAAATTCAGTTTATAACTAGGTAATTTAAGGACGGCTTATTCATATTATGTTTGATTAATTTTAACAATAACAAAATTTGAGTTAAAAAAATATTCCTTAAAGTAACATTTCAAGAGTACCAAGGTTTCAAGAAAGCCTGGGTGACGAGCGCAGTGCAGTGCTAGGTAATTAGATTTGGATTCTTCATGTTCCAATAGCTGCGTGTCACTGTGTTGTTATCTGGCAGGCATGTTGCTTACCGTCAGGCACATCACCTGCTCGTCACGTCACTCTATATTTAAAAAAAAAAAGAAAAAAAAAATAGTTACATTGTAGATACCTGTACCTTTTTTCTAAGAATAAATACATTTGAATTTTTTTTTGTTGAATATTGTAAATTTTGCAATAGTTCCAGATATAGTAGTTAATGTACCTGTAATAGTCGTAAAGTTTTCATGACATTCAATATTTATTTAAGAAACAAGCTGTTAAATAGGCAACTAAATATTAGTTGTTACCATTTTTATTTCAGCTTATATTTATTATTAATAATCATTACTACGCTTTTCAAACATAATTAATTTATACGTGCACGCAATCTGGCCTGATGTTTAAACGACAGATAGTTACATTTTGTCTTAGCTATAGAACATTATTCGATTACTCTTCGACACATTGGTGAGTAACTTTGTTTTACGATTTAAGTTTTGACAATTTTATAATGACTACCTTAGTGAGAGTTCTTTAGAGTACAACTGAGTATTTTCAACTTTTCTTCTAGGTAAATTGTATTGTAGATAGCCCGTCAAATAGCGGTCAAACGCAAACCTATCAAGGACAAAAAATCTTGTTTTCAGAGAAAGCGGGTAAAATTTTGTCGTAACATAGAATTATACCTACATATCTAGATCATTAAAGTCAAACCCAAGATTCATGATTAAATCCAACTATATAATAAAAAGTTTGAATGTTTGTTAATAAGAATTTGACTGGTCAGTACGAAATTTGGAATTTAGCTAGATTATAGTCTGGAATAGCATATATAGACTATTTATAAAAAAACATTTTCTTATGAAATAGCCATTTTATAACATTATACGCTGACGAAATCTAAGGAACCACTAGTAGTAGGTAAGTACATATTTATTGGCAAATTTTTAAGAATTGTATCATTTGGCTGTAATGAGTTTGAACTTTAATGACATCTCGCCTGATGTTAAGCGATGATACGGTCTACGATGAAGAGTGGTTACGTAGACGTCACCATTTTACTCTATTTTTGAAGAAACTCAAGAAAAATCCACTCAGGCAACGCATTTCACAGCCTAGATGTTTTAATTACGAAAGTAGAGTCATAAACTCGTCGTTCAAGTCTTTGGGAGACAATGAAACGATGTCGCTTTTTCGAGTAACAATAAGTCCAACATATTTTTTTTTTAACTTCTATAGGTTCACACTTGACCACTATCTCGCCTGATGTTAAGCGACGATGCGGTCTACGATGGAACGTGTTTACCTAGAAATAACCGATTCACTCTCGATTTGAAGACACAAAGATTGTAAAGATTCATATATTAATTTTCATTCAAGTAAACTATAGTGGTAGGACTCTTAGCAGAGTCCGCCTGGGGAAGTACCATACCTTTGCCAGTTATCCAACCGCCAAGCAGTAATGTGCAAACATTATTGTGTTCCGGTTTGAAGGGCAATGTTTCCAGAGGAATTACTGGGCTTAGAGATATAACATCTTAGATCTCTGGGTGACGAGCGCAGTGCAGTGCTAAGTAATGATTTGGACTCTTCATGTTCCAATAGCTGCGTGTAACTGTGCTGTTATGTGGCAAGCATGTTGCTTACCATCAGGCACATGTCCTGCTCGTCTCGTCACACTTTATTTAAAAAAAAAAATATAAAAAAAAACTATCGTGGAAAACTGATAAACCCTGGGTGACATTGTGAGGCGCAGCTAGTATACAAAAATCCTATGCATAATTGCATAATATGTAAATATGTATGTATTGGTGGCACGTTAGTATAATATATGATGATAGAAGTAGGTTATCTTTGGCTTCTTAAGTACTCATTTTAATTAAATAGGTAAAAAAGGTTACGGAAACTAATAATATTACATTAACTGAGAGGGCCGTCGCCATTAATCACTTTAACAGTGGGATAAACTGTGAAATTGCAATAAAAATCTAATTTTCTCTACAAAAAATCTACCTATTTGGAATTTAAAATGTGAATGCTTAAGCAGCTCACTTAATGTTCGCACAGCTGGGACTCAGAGCCTTTTCTCGTAAGGAGAGCATCAGTAATCATCACGCCAGTGCAGTGCGGTTTGATGAATGATGGGTGTCCGGGAAAGATATATAGATAGCTATACTTACTATATTGACGCACCAAAAGTATAGTTTACACAATAAAAAAAATACAGTATACTTTAAAACTTGCGACAAATTGGCAGCTTTATCGCTAAAAGCGATCTCCTCCAGACAACCTTAGAATGGAAAATAAAGTATGGTCAAGTCAGATAGCCGATAATGCCGATAACACGGTGACGAAAACATATATTATACTAGCAGCGCCCCGCGGTGTTACCCGCGAAGTTCCCGTTCCTGTTGTTCCCGTTGGTTTTTTTTTCGGGATAAAAAGTAGCCTTTGTGTTCTTCCAGACTATAATCTATCTGTGTTCCGAATTTCAGCCCGATCCGTTCATACGTTAGGACGTGATAGAGCAACAAACATCCAAACATCCAAATATCCATACATTGACATTTATAATATTAGTAGGATTTCTGAGGTTTGGTCTCATAAATATATGTATTTCTCCTTCTTATTCATTCTTACGATTTCTCCTTTACCATAAAAGCTAGTAGTGATGACGAACTTGTACATGCACATTGCACACTTGGAAAAATGCTCAGTTGTAGGCGAATTCGAATTCATGACTTCGTGATTATGAAATTGAACGCTGTTGGTAATTTACCACTGCACTTATAAAGTAACATTTTAGGAATATGCAACTTTTTTGTGTTGGGACCACTTTGCACCAGGCGTTCTTATTAATAAGCTACTGCCCTTTTTTGACGTAGTACATAGACTGAGTGAGGCTGTGTTATTATGGGACATTCGACCACGCCGTCGCTTACTATCAGACGATACACCAGTCTAATCCTATCCTATCTGCTACAAAAATATCAATTTTCATGTTGTTTCTGTTTCCAATGTATTATTTTGTAGACGCTAGTTTGCGTCCAACTTATTAATGATAGATAGATACACTTTATTGAACACACCAAAATAACAATAATTTACAAATTAAAACAGATTAAACAGATTTTAATGCTGAATTAAAACCAACAAAAAAAACAGATGCCAGTCTCATAATATTTATGTTTAAAATATGAATGGCCTGTTTTTAAAATTTCAACTTGGAACGAAAATGAAAAAAACATTTTTATAAAAATAATTGATTTATTGTTATGGCGGGTAAAATAATAGGTTTAAATATTAAATATTTTGTAATATATTGCAAAATTTTTTAAACAGATTTTGGAGTTATCTAAGAAAATGGAATAAAAAAATGGAGTCACTCGCGTAGGTCACGTTTCTTGCTTATGTAGTCCAAACTGTAACCTATATCTGTACTAAATTTCATCCAAATCTTTTCCGCGGTTTTTGCATCTAAGCTTTTACACATACAAACTTCTGCAACTATGAAATTAGTGGAATGTCGTAATCTTTTACATACTTGTAGATAAACAATTGAACTCATTTAAATATAGAGTTTGCTTTACACGGAGTATCTTGCCATATCTTCTTCTTCTTATATATAAAATTCTCGTGTCACAGTGTTTGTTTCCTTACTCCTCCGAAACGGCTTTACTGATTTTAACCAAATTCTATATGCATATTCTGTAGGTATGAGAATCGGCTACTAGCTATTTTTCATACCCCTAAGTGACAAGGGTTGTTCACTAAGGCAAAACAACGTTTGCGGGGTCAGCTAGTTAATATCATAAATAAATGCAGAAATTAGTTGCTTTTTATTTGCTCTACGGTAAATTACTACCAAATACAAAAAAAAAACTTAGAATAGTGACAAATGCAAATGCCAAAGTAAGATTAATTAATGAAATAAAATAACATCAAACAGGTTATTAAGTAATTAATTAAAATGAATCTTGAAGTAGAATTGCTAACTTAATTTATTCGCACCGGCTGAGCCTTTCTTTGCAAAAAAAATTTCTAGCATCAATGACATTCTTCGAATTCCAACGTTCATATTTCCGGTCATTTAGCATATTTTGGGTAGGCTTTTCACAAAATCACTTTCTAAAAAACGATCGATAATCTTATATCACATCTTTTACAGCTGATTTCCTACATTTCGAAACATTTGTATTCCAAAGCAAGTGATCAATCCATTTGGAAGCGCGCTATGTTAGTTGTTTAAGCGAAAGTAACGTAGAACTGAACATAGTAGCATATAAAGTGTAGTATTAAACTCTTGCTTCATAGTACTTGTTATAAAAATCACTTTTAATTCCATCATGGCGGTTGAGTGACCCGTAAATTCTTCAGATTATATAAGCCCAGCTTTCTTTGATTCATGAATAAAATTAAATTACATAATTTGAATTTTAATGTTTTTTACGTTTACGAGTTTCCTTTCATTTCTGTTGATGAGTGATTACCGGCGACTCCTTCTTTAATAATATTTGGGACTAGGGCTGTTACGGTGAGTTTATCGGAACCAAATCGGAGTGAGGATCGGAACTGGAGGTCTTAAACATAATTGCATTAGGAACAGAATGAAGAATGGAGTTCAAACTGTTCAAAGTAAATGTGGGAAAATTGAAATAATTAATAATTTAATAATTGGTGTGAGAGTTCAAATTTGCGGTAGAAGTGGTGTAAAATTTTAAAATAAATTACACAGAAGAATAGACTTAAAAATCAATTGGCAAACATATTTTTTTTGTATTTTGCATAATCCTTGTTTTTTTTAACTCCCGTGTGTTGATAAGTACTACTTGTTTTGTTCTAGTAATAACTCTAAGTAAAACTACAATGCACACCATACATAGTTTATAGTATTACCGTAACCTGAAGACCTACCTCTCCCAGAAAAGTTGTAGTATATGTTATAAGAGCAAAAAAATAGATATATTAAATGGAATATTTTTTGTTTTTGTTATATTGGTATTTTAAGCAGATTAGTAGAAACGAGCATATTTTCAGTATTAAATCTATATGATCCACATAATTTTGTAAAATGCGTGTTTTACTTGCCACAGTTTAGCCATATGAGTACATTCAAACCAATTTAAGCGACACTAATATAAGAAAATTGCTGCAGTTTTATCATCGTGCAGTCTATTTCTCAGCTATCATTATGTTATTTCAATCTCTAAAAATTAGATCACGTGCGATTGAACCACGACAACATATTATTTCCTTAGTAACAAGTCCAATGTCATCGTAATCACAGAACATAATGATAGTTAATTCTTCATTATGACACAAATCAGAAACTTAGATACAATTTGGCGAGACTTTTGATCAGCGGTATTGTTGCTTATAACCTAACTATAATATACTTTCTACTATTTTACTAATATTATAACTGCCAATGTTTGTATCTTCGGATGATTGGATGTTAGTTGCTCAATTACGTCGTAACGCCAAACCGATTGGGTTGAAATTGTGAACATAGATAGATAATAGTCTGGAAGAACGTGTTGCTACTTTTTAGTTTTATACCTACTTTTTAAACGTAATGAAAATAACAGGAACAACGGGAACGGGACCTACGCGTGTAAAACAGCGGGGCTCTGCTAGTATATATGTATGATAAATATATAACTAACTGTTCCATGATACCGACTTTTTTTTGTTATTGTTTTCAAAGCACTTTTAGGCATGTCATTGTTATTCACCTTACATTTACTGTGAATCCCTTACGTTTGAATAAAGCCTACACTACTAATTATAATGCGAAAAAATGAAAATGTGTAATAATTTTATTTTTTTAACATTCAAATGTGATTTCAATTACACCTACTTTTTTATCTGCATTGTTTGTGGTTCAAAACCATAAGAAATAAATTCAACTTCACTTTAGTAGTCAGTTTTATTTATTACATCATATTCTGGCGAGTTTTACAATCAATCGTCGTCAAGACATACATAGTTCAAATGGAAATGCAAAGAAACTTTACCATGAAAGTATACCCTGTCGATCCTACAATTCGGTTGTCACCTATGCGTATAATTCAGACATTGACATAGTTTCATTCAGAATGACATACAAACATATGTGTGACAAACAGGTGAAAATTTATTTAAGTTACATAATACCAAGAGAAACGTTAATTAACAATAAAAGAAAAAAAAAATGGTTGTCTGTAAAGTCGGGTTACTGACGTTAGTTGAACGTGACAACTTCAACTACGCCTTAGAGCGAGGTAACACCGGCGGCGAGGTAACGGCGGTAACGTTACATGACGTCGTGTTTTGCGGGCGTGCAGCCGGCTTCATCGAATTATAAGACGTTGTCACGTCTAAAATATTAACTTAAACCTTAACATGTTAAAGTAATTGCACCGGGATAGTTAAGTAGCCTCTTAGCTGGGGGAAAATTTAGAACAAACAATACGCAAATAGTTTATTTAAAACGCCAGATTATTAATTACTTAATTCTTCCTACATCCTAAATGTAATCAGTACCTAAAATAAGCTTAATATAAAAAAGTATAGACCCCAGAGTCCGTGACGAAAAGAAAGAAAAACCAATCGCAAATTTAAAGTTCCGGAATTTCGGAACCGGAGTCGACGCTGTAGCATCCCTAGTTGGTAACAGGTTCGTCATAATTATCTTGTGCAATTTAATCTTTACGTGGAATGTCTCGCGTACGCAAGCTTTCTGCGTACGACCTGTCGAAGTTGTAACTTTGCACTTGACTTCGCTTTCATTCATCTTTTGCGTATTCAATATTTCTTTTACAAATATGAAAATCTTTATTGCTGTTTGTAGGTAAAACAACATGATACAAAACCTTTTAAAAGTTGACCAATACAAACTAGGCTCTACGAGAGGCTTGCATTATGTCTCGCAAAACAATTTGTGTTGGTCTTAATTAAAAAAAATAAAGAAAAAAAAACAACTGGTTAAAGTACTTTTTTTTTTATTAAATAAAGAGTGACGAGACGAGCAGGTCATGTGCCTGATGGTAAGCAAGATGCCTGCCACATAACAGCACAGTAACACGCAGCTATTGGGACATGAAGAGTCCAAATCATTACCTAGCACTGCACTGCGCTCGTCACCCAGAGATCTAAGATGTTATATCTCTAAGCCCTGTAATTTCTCTGGAAACATTGCCCTTCAAACCGGAACACAGTAATGTTTGCACATTACTGCTTGGCGGTAGAATAATTGGCAAAGGTGTGGTACTTCCCCAGGCGGACTCTGCCAAGAGTCCTACCACTACAAACTGAGTACTGCGCTTGTCAGCCTGTAATATAAAATGATGTAGGTCTATGTCTTTGCTTCGTAATTTAGCAGGCAATATTCAAGAATATATTACATGTTTGTATACCTCAAATAAATAAATACTGCTTTATAAGAATCTATTTTCTTTAAAAAAAACATGAGCCGACTTCAATTTAAAATTAAATTCAGATATGAGCAAATTTTATAGGTTATTACTATTACTAGTATATTACTAATATCGTATAAATACATGAAAGCTAATTTTAGTTTTTCCTTCACATTTCTAAAACAGCTACGCCGATTTCGATAAAATGTATATATGATAATCACCTCTAAACAATGAACTACGAAACAAAATAATAACCATCAAAATCGATTTACAATTGGCGGCGCTGTTGAATAACACACATAAAAAAAAACATGCAACTGAATTGAAAATCTCCTCTTTTCTTGGAAGTAGGTTAAAAATCACTATCTCTTAAATGCAACTATTTACCGTTTTATGCCAAAAGCTCTACTAAAATGTATTTCACACTTCCTATACCATTTACTACTTCCTAAATAAAACTTGTACGGACGATAAATTAATGTAAGTACATTTATTTATGTTCGTGGATAAAGTTATAAATCAACAATTTTATAGGCATTTTAAACTCTTTCTAATTTTATCGCCATCAACTTACCTATTTTATAAGAACTAATAACATTTTATTGGACAGTAAATAAAAATCGGAGGCGAGTTGTACAGCGAGTACCAACTGTTTTAGGGTTCCTTTAGATAATTGATTAGAGGCGAAAACGTTATTTTACAATTATAAAGACACGTGGCTAGACGACAAGAGCTTATGAAAGTTAATAATGGTCGGTCGCGTCGAAGGGAAGAGAGGTACAGGCAAAGCACCATCCCGGTGGACACCATCAAGGCATCAGCAAGAACAAACATCCAAACTTACTTACGGATGGCCCAAGACAGGAGTGCCTTGAAGAAGGCAACGTCGTTAAGGACGTCGATAGTCGTCACGATCCTCAGTAATGAGGATACGATCAAGAAGAATAAATAAATATTGCAACAATTTTACTCATAAAATCTTAACATTGCACGATAAAAACAGATGGTTTTGTTTTATTAAAATATCCAATAATCTTCTTATATATAAAATTCTCGTGTCACAATGTTAGTTACCTTACTCCTCCGAAACGGCTTTACTGATTTTTACCAAATTTTATATCCATATTCAGTAGGTCTGCAAATCTGGTACTATCTATTTTTCATACCCCTAAATGATAAGGGTTGTTCACTCCTAAAAAAAAATATTTTTATAATAGGACAAATTGTTTTGTTTTTATTTTTTTATAATGAGAAATTAAATAATACATACAACCCTAAGTTTTTACCCTTTTATCACCTATTTTTTAATAGCCATTTGAGTAATTTAATAATTTGACAGTGAACTCCTAAACTGCGCAACCGATTTTAATGATTTTTTTGTATGTGTACAAGTGGATTCGAGGATGGTTTAGATTAAAAAATAAGCCGGCAGATGGCGCTGTAGACAGTGTCTAGGTTACAATCCGAGCAAAGCTGGAACGGGCCGCTAGTAATATTATAAATCTGAAGAGTTTTTTGTTTAAACTTAGCGCGTTCTCAAGAACGTATTTGAGGAACAGCAGGACCGATTTAAAAAAAATCTGAAACCGTTAAAAATGTACGTGATTCTTGAGTGTTTTAGACTATATATTATTATGTACCACAAGCAAAGCCGGGGCGGATCGTTAGATAAAAAAAATTGTACTGTACAGTTTTATTAAAAAATGTAATCTTATAGCTGATCTCGGAGTAAATTAGATACGGAACCCTAGAAAACAAGCACACGTTCTTGACACCATATTAGCTATGATGCGCGTCATGTCCAATTTTAGCAAACCCATCAATATTTCTGACATACAATTTAAGACTGTATTTTTACAGACACAAAATTCAATTTATCTTGTACTATGTTATTTTCTAGTCTTGGCTCGTAGGATGAATCTATCAAGTTGAAGGAAATCATTGAATTTAAAGTACAAAGGGCTTTCACTATTATGTGATGATCAATGATGTATGAGACAGTCATGGATTCCTTTTCTGTACTCTGTGTGACTTGACTTGATGTTTGAAAGTTTATATGTTTCTGTTACTTTTTCAAAGGGAATGGATGGACACTATTTTGATATAATATGGCTTTGTAGAAAATATCTTGGCTTGTAATTCTATGTGGAGGGAAATTTATTGCCGTATTTTAAACAAATAATATGTCAGATTTGACAGTAAACAGGGTTATTGGTTATCAGCAAGCATCCTTTTAAGGGACTGTTAAATGATTTAAATACGTCAACTTTTGTTTCAAACAGTTGACAGAATTTAAACTGTTGTCAACAGTTTATAAAAATTTGTATATATTTTTTTCCATCGAAAAAAAAGTCCATTTGCCCGCTCTAAAAGCATCAAACTCTTTGTAACACGAGCGCGTACGATTTTCGTCGATGATAAAATATGTTCCAAAGTGATAAAAACACTAAACAGTGCTAGAGGGGATAACAAACATAATTTTTATTGGGATATGTTTTGATTTTTAACAAAAGTTGTAGAACAAAAGTTGTTTGTTTAAATATACACAACATGCCCTGAAACGGATGCGTAGGTACTGATTACCAGTAACCCTGTATATATGTTGATTACTATCAGGCACGTATCTTTCTCGTCTCGTCACCCTATACTGTGAAATATACAAGTATATATATCTTACAAAGACCGGTGTAATATGTCAACTTATACTTAAACAACTGATCTGCATGAACCAGCGAGCAACACGGAAGGGAGTAGCCCTTAAAAAATATTGTTCAAATCTTTCTGTCATTCCCTGCGGGAGGGGAAGTTGCACGCTAGCGCAAAGCCGCACTATTACATACAAAACATACCTGTACCGATCCATTACCGATCATACTCACACAACCAAATCACTAACACATAAAAAATAAAACACCATTCACAAATCTAGCCCCGCCCTCACGCCACAGTATATTATCAAACTCCATGGTCCACGCGGACTTGCACTTTGACAGAGGGGAAACGCTGTGTATACCTACTCCCTTCCGTGTTGCTCGCTGGCGTGATCTTATAAATAACACCAAGCCCTTTTTTCTATCGAACTTCTCGTAGCTAGTAGAAGAAGCGGCATCGTTTCATGGTTGATGTTCCAAAGACACGAACAAAGAGGTTTGACTCTACTTTTGTGATAAGAACGTCTAGACTGTGGAATGAGTTGCCTGAGTGGGGTTTTCCCGATGGCTATTATCTTGGTGGCTTCAAATCGAGAGTGAATCGGTTTCATCTAGGTAAGCACGCTCCATCTTAGACCGCAACGTCACTTAACATCAGGCGAGATGGCGGTCAAGTGTCAACCTATTAATGTTAAAAAAAAAAATGTGTGGTAGAGTATGGTGACTTTTTCTTGCAAAGAACACACCCAAGTACCAATGAGAAGACAAAATAATTTTACTTGTTAGTGGGAAAACCAACTTGGTAGTGCCGTGGGGAATAAACCGGAAAACCACGCTAATTAATTGTATACTACTTTTATCTCATAAAATATTCTATTGTTTAATTACTGTTTATGTGGCCAGTTAAAATATATTCCAAAGCCTACAAGAAATAAGTCATAAAATTATCAAAATGCTATTTTAATTCAGCTCTCTAATGTACTTTGTTTCGGTATAATATATATATTAACACTTTCTTAAATTTTTCGCTTGTTTGGTGATATGCATGCTTGAAGACGCTTTTGGCAAATTATAACTTTTTTTTAAAATAAACAATGATGAGACGAGCAGGTCATGTGCCTGATGGTAAGCGACATGCCTGCCACATAACAGCACAGTGATATGCAGCTATTGGAACATGAAGAGTCCAAATCATTACCTAGCACTGCACTGCGCTCGTCACCCAGAGATCTAAGATGTCGTATCTCTAAGCCCTGTAATATATCTGGAAACATTGCCCTTCAAACTGGAACATAGCAATGTTTGCACATTACTGCTTGGCGGTAGAATAACTGGCAAAGGTGTGGTACTTCCCCAGACGGACTCTGCTAAGAGTCCTACCACTACTAAAAACTCTTCTCCTAAAATCATGCTTTTTTTTCCAGTAACTAACTCTATTATGTTTTATGGATAATATTTTGACTTGTTCTGTATTATCGTATAAATATTATTAATGCCAAAGTTTCAATGTTTGTTGCTCAATCACGTCCAAATGCCTCAACGTACTAGATTGAAATTCGGAACATAGATAAATTATAGTCTGGAAGAACACATAGGATACATTTTACCCTACAAAGTGTAGCGGTAAATTAACGGGAACAGGAACAACGGGAGTAAAACCGCGGGTCGGTGCTAGTCTAATAACAAATGCGAGGATTCGTATGAATGGACAGTACTGTACTTAATAATTATACTCTTTTCTTAACGGAAAGAGCCTTTATAAACAAAAAAAAATTATGACGCCCGATAATGAATGAAATGTTGATGTGTGAAATGTGATGAGTGATGGCAAATTCCTATAAAAATGTATACAAAAATTTGACATGGGTCAGTACAATTGTTATAAAAACATATTATACTCATAAAATGCTTGACAGTTTTCTGAAAAAAAATTATTATAATACAGTAAAGTAGTCATTTCAAACTTTGAAAATTTATACAATTTGTATGCTCTTTCTTTTGTTTTTATTTTTTATTTATTGACGTGTAAATTGTACCATTTATGAATAAAGTACTTTGACTTTGACGCATTTCTAGACGGCCAATGGCCATGCTCCCGAGTTTATCCCTAGATTTCTTATCATTCCCGAGTGTGACGCTAGAATTCAATTCATAGCCAGAAGAATCTGTCTATGGTCCGCCAAAAGAAGTTTTTAGTTCAATAAATTACGATAAGAAAGTATAGGTACCATGTATGTACCTGATTAAGGACTTACATCTGAGTTATAGATTGACTAACGAAGGTTTTAAAATACTCAAGATGATATAGCCATTACCAGTCGGAAGCTTGCAGTTTGCTGGCGGGCGGCATTACCATTGGTAATGAAAAATATCCCAAAATGAGAAAAGTCCCAATAATGAAGGCCCTGTTATTTCTTGCCAAGGTGGTTTCTATGGTTACGGCAGGGCAAGACGTGCTAAGAAAGGGCTATCGGAACCCACCAAACAGCACTGACTCTGGCCTCGTATTACAAACGAATGATTAGGTAAGACTACAAGCTAGTGCATCTAGAAGAAGCCTTATAAAACACGTAAAAGATGACAACCGTAGAAAGTTGTTGAAGTCCGAGAACAGGGGAATCACGTCTTAACCTTAGAATTTGGCCTTCTTTTAAATTGCCGATAGAAGTGAAAACTTATAAACTCAGAATTTGATAGCTTACTTTGGAAACTACACGTGTGTAACCGGAGGGCGTGGCCTGGGCATCATGGCATGACCATCTCGAAATGCGTCAGCATTTTCTATTGGCTGATGCATTTCTAGATGGCCATGGCATGATGCCGAGGCCACACCCTCTCAGCATTTCCTATTGGCTGGCGCATTTCTAAATGGGCAATAACCATGGTCTCGAGTTTACCCGAAGATTTCTTATCATATCCGACCGTGACGCTAGAATCCAATTCACAGCCCACGAAATATCTGTCTAGGCGCGCCTAAAGAAGTTTTCACTTCAAAAACAGCTGTAAATTTCTGTTTTCTTTAGTAATTTTCCTTCATCCGTCACTAGTCGTTCGGCTTGCGGTCGTTTAAATAAACTATTTGAGATAATGACGATGATGATGGTGTATAGTATCACTACGCACCATTTTACGACATGACATAGACGTTATGAATTTGTCGTATCATTTGCACGTCGTAATCCACAGAACTTTCTAAACATTTTCATATTTTAATCTGCTATTCTTTGTTGTTGATCCGTTGATACTAACTTTTGTAGCTCTCTCAACGCAGTGCTACAATATTTAAGCTTATTTTTTACAAATTGCTGGGACTCGGGACCTTCTCTGGCAAGGAGAGTGTAAAGGCCATAATCCACCACGCTAGCCCAGTGCGGATTGATGGATGACAACCTCGAAATATGCTAGGTTTCCTCACGATGTTTATCTTCACCGTTTTAAGTTAGCAGCATTATGCACGTAACTTCGTGACAGTCGTATTTTGTACAGGTTTTCAATTTTACCAAAGACTTTTGCAATAAACGAAAGAGTATTAAAGTGCGAGTGTCAACCACATAGTAATTAGTACCTGTAATGTTTTTTTATTCATTTTTTTTTTTTTAAGTACCTAATGTAATAAACTTTAAAAAGATCATTAGCATACTGCACTCCTCTACACAAACTATAGAAGTGATTTCATACGTCTCTGTCTATGTAATTTTTGTTAAAGGGATACAAAGTTTTTTCTTCACGTACATATTAATTATACCCAGAGGTACATAAATATATACCTATGTAACTAAATTAATTTTGTATAATACTTCTCTATTCGACGAGAAAATAAAACATTCTGATTTAAGTGCTTCTCTTCCTGGACGTAATATAAAAGCCAGTAGAAATATTACGAAGACTTTTGTAGGTACCAAAAAGCCATTTCTTAGTGACCCACAAAGTTTTGAATTTTTCACACGTAAATGCAATACCGCAGAATAACCACATTTGATATATATCTTGTTGACGGCGACACTATCGGTGCGACATAACTTTCTAAAGATGTTGCATAACAACGGTTTAGTGTAACTTCTTCGTCACATGTTGTGTCGTGCGGGCCCTACCATAAGTTCCGGAACCGGAGGGTCTACCGCCTAACTAAAATTGTCATTGCTTTGATATAGCTCTCTCTTTTCTTCTCGTTTGAAATGAAAGAGAGAGCAATAGCAAAGCCATAGCCGATTTAGTTAGGTGGTAGACCGGGGTGTGTCCAAATGCAGAAAGCGCGGTCATCGGTGTCGTAACATATGACATGATACGGTGACATTTGTTTCGTGTCTCGGCGTTTGTCGCGCCGCCGTGACTGAATTTTTAGTACCTATTTGAGGCAACGTCGTGACTGCTGTGTTTGTAGAAGCTCCATTGAGAAAAATATGCACATAATGTCCGACCTACACGACGCTAGTTTTTCGAGATAGGATAGCTAGCTAGTGTTTGCACGCTAGCAAGATAGTACTTCTAGTTTCGTGTAGACAACGCTACGTAACATTGTTTTGTCTATACGAAGCTATAAGGACTAGCTTGCTAGCTTACTAACACTACCTTGAAAAACTACCCTGGTGTAGCGTGGCCATAAAGGATTGAAGATTGAAGAAATTAGCATGACTTAGTTTTTTTATAAGTTACGGTGGTCTAGTCGGGAGAACGGCGGCTGCCGATCCGGAGACCCCGGGTTCAAACCCCACACGCACCACTGTCTTTTCGAAGTCATGTGCCTAATGCCGCTAACTTAAAAAACGGTGAAGGAAACACATCGTGAGGAAACCGACATGTGCCTAGAATCTTTCGTAGTCATGTGTCATCCGCCAACCCGCACTGGGCCAGCATGGTGGATTATGGCCTTAACTCTCTCCTTGCGAGAGAAGGCCCCGAGTCCCAGCAGTGGGAACGTTTAGTGGGCTGTTGATGATGATGATTTTTTTTATTTGAAATTTTAGCCATCACAGACTTAAGGGCTTCTTTCTTTGCCATAATCAACACTACAAACATGTGCCCGATGTCACCCGAAGATGTAAGACGAAGTATTATCTCTTGGCTCTATATTTTTATTTGGAAAGATTGCCCTTATAACGTTATAAAGTTTTCCCGTAATTCGACAGCTACATTTCAAGTTAGTCAAAGAACCAAGGATACCGATATAGCTCAACGTATTAGCAAGCTGAAGTGGCAGTGTACTGACATCTGTCGTAGCACCGATTATCGTTGGGGTAGAGGTGTTCTAAAGTGAGCGCCATGAATCGGTAAACGTAGCTTAAAACTCTCTAGAGTGACGATATCCGTAAGACAGCAGGCAGAGTGTGGTAAAAGAAAGACTCGGATAGCGCTGAGTGGCTGATCATGAACGGCCTACGGCCGGCAGTGCTCTAAGATAGGATTATGAAAATTTAACTTGTGTTATACCACGCACAGATTTGCTCCTGTATGAAGTACCTACTATTCGTGCCAGCTGTAAGCTCCAGTATCAATCGAGAGACCTGCCAAAAGGTTTATGGGCATGTCCTTAATCGACAAGAACTTCAAAATGTTGAACATCGCTGCAATATTATTAGATTACTATCGGTGCCGGTATTTTATAGGATACATTGCGGGAAGTGGGCAACTGCCGGTCTACTACGAAGTCCGATAAACGATATATCGGCCGAACTTATGAAGTTTCCGACCACGAAAGACAATCGGTCGGTTGATCAGATCGGCCGTTTCGTTCGATCCGACCCTCATCCGACCTAAGTCTATAGCTTCCGACCCGAAATGTATCGATCCGAATGTTTTTCGTGGTAGGCTACAATCCGATTCAGCTGTCGTTCGGATGCGATCATTCGGAGTTTGTTTTCGTAGTAGACCTGCTGATTTCCAAGATCTAGTACCACTTCGTTATTTTTCTATCGGACTGCTTCTACCTCGAAAAAGCGACATCGCTTCATGGTTGACTTTCCAAAGACTGGAAGAAGGAAGTTTGATTTCAGTCTGTGGAACCTAACTACATGAGTGAGTTTTTTCCAATAGTTATAGTCTTGGTGTGTTCAAGTTGAGAGTGAATCAGTTTCTTCTAGGTAAGCACGCTCCATCGTATTATCGCATCGTCGCTTAACATAAGGCGAGTAGGCGTTCAAGTGTAGGCCTAAAATTTAAAATTAAAATAAAATATTACGCGGATGTAATTTTAGCGTTATGCTAATTAGTAATCAAAAATCACGCCCTAGATCATAAAACTTTTTAATATTCCGACCGCCATGATTAACTGTTACATATTTCTGAAATTTATCGAAGCAGGTCATCCATTTTCTACTCATTAAAGAAATTCAAATTAACCCGAGATAAATGAAACCTAACGAAGGAACGTCGCATAATAATTTCATCACGAATGATTACAGCATCGTTCTACGCTTTCATTCAAGAATTTTACATATTATACAGCACAATGATGCAATTTCCGAATTTTTAAATGAATTGCTGGGACTTTGTTGCCAGGCAGTTTTATGTTTGGCTTCCGAGTTTGCGTAATTGAGATGTGAGGCTTTTATTGATACTAGGGATGTGCGCTTACCTAATGGTTACGAGACTAGTTGACTTTGTAAAGCCGGCTATACATACTGGCCGAGTGTAGGCCAACGCCAGTGTGTGGAAGCATAGAATAGATGGTGGAGGGTCGTTTTGTGATGACTCGCGTCGCTCGCCTCGCTGGCTGAGTGACGACAAGTGGCCAGTGTGTATAGGGCTGTTTTGTCTCAACTCGTCTCTCGTGACCGGTGTCGGTTTTTGTGCACAAAACAAAGGCGCTCGGCGAGTAGCGTCCTGTTCTCCTATTGGCCTACCTTGCTTTTGCCTGCGCTGGGCCAGTGTGTGGATGCTACGTTTTGTCTCGTGCCGTTTTGTCGGCGCTCGCGTTGGCCTGCACTGGGCCAGTGTGTGGATGCTACGTTTTGTCTCGTGCCGTTTTGTCGACACTCGCGTTGGCCTCCACTGGCCCAGTGTGTATAGGCAGCTTAAGAGATACAAACGTATGGTATGGGAAACTGACCTCTGAATTTAAAACATTTGCTTGGCTTCCGCGAGTTCAAAAAACTTGTTTTGTGTACTTATGTACGTATGCAAGAAGTTTGCTTCTTTGATATTTAAGAAGTATTACCAATGTTCCACCAATCCACCTGCCCGCACTAGGCCAGCGTGGTGGATTATGGCCTTGACTGTCTCCTTGTGAGAGAAGGCCCCGAGCATTGAGAACATCTAGTGCACTGTTTATGCAAGGCTCATAATTGATCGAGTGTCCATCCATGTGTAACATTACAATATACTGAAAACAAAATTGAGTAGCAATAAGATTCCACCCGAAAAAACATAGATACATCGTACATAGCTAGAAATAAAAGGTTAATATCATCATCTCGAGTTATAGATACATATTTAGTAGTATTATTAAATTAATGTTGCTTCCCCCGCCTACGAGTGTTTGTAGGCTATTTTCCTTGATACTGGTTGTCTGGAAGATATTGCTTCCAGCAATTAGGCCGCCATTTGTGGTGCTAGTTTATATCTATCATCATCATCATCAGCCCACTAAATGTTTCCACTGCTGGAACTCGGGGCCTTCTCCCGCATGAAGATGGTTAAGGCCATAATCCACCAAGCTGGCCCAGTGCGGGTTGGTGGATGACAAATGATTTCGAAAGATTCTAGGTACATGTCGCTTTCCACACGATGTTTTCCTTCACCGTTTTAAGTTAGCGGCATTACGCACATGACTTCGAAAAGACAGTGGTTAATAAAAGGTTCGTATATCATCACACAGATAATTGTGCTGGAAATTAAACCCCCGCCGTCAGGCACCGTAAGTAGACGTAATTAGTAGAATTTCGCTACTTTGCTATACAGCTTTTCTAGTCAGGAATGTCAGATTATCTAACCATTATCCGCTTCTCAACGAGGCTCATAATTGATCGCGTTCCGTCCATGTGTAATGGAATGGTTTGATTTATAAATGAGCTTTCTAAAGCTCTAATGCAGACTGTTTGGAGCCCGCATACGAGTCTAAAAAGCTGTGATGAACTTGTGGGTACAACGTGCGTTTATTAATCGCTAGCAGCGCCCCGCGGTGTTACCCGCGTAGTTCCCGTTCCCGTTGTTCCCGTTGTTTTTCCGAGATAAAAAGTAGCCTATGTGTTCTTCCAGACTACAATCTATCTGTGTTCCAAATTTCAGCCCGATCCGTTCATACGTTAGAATGTGATTGCGCAACAAACATCCAAACATCCAAATATCCAAACATCCATACATTGACATTTATAATATTATTAAGATCAGCACTGCACCCGTGCGAAGCCGGGGCGGGTCGCTAGCTTTTAATATTCTTCGAAGTACAATTTACAAGTTTGTCATCATCACTGGCTTTGACATTGCAAAGAAACCGACAAGTTCCAAGAATCTTTCGAGGCCATGCATTATCGATCAATCTGCACCGATGCATCGGTCGTCAGGTGAAAACTTAAATATACTTTATTAGGACAGCAGCAGATCAAGCAGTAACGATCCAAAACACTGTGCTCATGTTTAAAGGGCAATGTTTCCAGAGAAATTACATTGTATTTGGTTTAGAGGGCATACAGATAAAACATCTTATTTCTCCAGGTGACGAGCGCAGTCCAGTGATAGGCTGGTAGGTAATAATTTGGACTCTTCATGTTTAAATACCTGAGTGACACTGCACTGTTATAAGCAAACCTGCTGCTTACTATTATGTACAAGTCCTGCTCGTTCCATCACTACATACTCTAAAAAAAACAAATATCTCAAGGACCTAACAAACCTACGTTCGCTACCTCCTCTTCTTAAGGAATAACATACATATGTAGTCTAAAGCCCGCCATACACGCTACGGTCTGCCGGAGAGGTCTACCTGTGCAGTTATGCCTGCGCAGTCCAACCGAACAGAATTGATTTTCGATCTTGCTCCGGTCGCCTGCGCAGGCTTCCCACACACACTCCGGTCTACCTGCACAGGCATAACTGGACAGGTAGACCTCTCCGGCAGACCGTAGCGTGTATGGCGGGCTTAATACTTCTTTATAGCTTGGTAATAACGAATAGTAGGAAGCTGTAGTAGACTAGTGCCGATGACATCCGATGTCGCAATCGAGGGCATAGGTTCATAACCGCTTACTGCACTACATTTTATTAAATTTTTTCAATTCTTCGGCACCATTTTCCCGCCAAAAATTTTAATTTTTGTTTTCTTTCATTTTAGGATCTTTTAATGTAAATGAACTCTAATTTTAATGTGAATTATATCAAAATAAAGACCAGTCCAAGTAGAAGCCATTATACAAAAAAATATCGATATACCTTCCCAAATAAAACACGAAAGTTTTTTTTTCCCGCCTAAAACCCGACCGCAAAGTTAGTTTTGTATTTTTTCGTCATTCGGTGTAATATAGTTACCAAAGTGTATCAAGCGGATATTTCGCCTGCACATACATGTTTTATTGTTCTGTAGCCCACCAAGATTGCCAAGGAACGCATGTCCAATGTTGTTTTGAGTCAAATTATATCAAAACAGCTACGTAAAGAATAAATTACTCGTTACTATACTCTACGCTGCGCATGGTTTCGGCAGAGGCTAAATGAAGCCAATTAACTGCCTTAATTATTAAAAATGCGAGTGTGTGGTACTGGTACTGGTGGACGTAGGTACCTACAAGAGGTTATTCTTCTTTAATTTTTGAGAAGTAAGTAGATACTTATTACTCACTAACGCTAACGTGCAATTAGTTTCTTTTTTTTTTAAATAAAGCGTGGCGAGAAAAAGAGACGAATTTTTTTTTTATTAAAAAGTGATGAGACGGGCAGGTCATGTGCCTGATGGTAAGCAACATACCTGCCACATAACAGCACAGTGACACGCAGCTATTGGAACATGGACGAGCCCGAGTGGTAGGACTCTTAGCAGAGTCCGCCTGGGGAAGTACCACACCTTTGTCAGTTATTCTACCGCCAAGCAGTAATGTTTGCACATTACTGTGTTCCGGTTTGAAAGGCAATGTTTTCAGAGAAATTACAGGGCTTAGAGATATAACAACTTAGATCTCTGGGTGACGAGCGCAGTGCGGTGCTAGGTAATGATTTTGGCTCTTCATGTTCCAATAGCTGTGTGTCATTGTGCTGTTATGCGGCAGGCATGTTGCTTACCATCAGGCACATGTCCTGCACGTCTCGTCACTCTTTATTTAAAAAAAAATTATTAAGTGTCGATTTGTGCGCGCATCGTAAAAATTCACTCTGATGAGACAATTTTCTGCACACTTTAAAAGCTCTTTACACTTGGCTTAAGTTAGAGACTGAATTCAGAACCTAATTTCAATACAAGGTTAGTCAACTAAATTCACAAGCACGGATTACTCGCTCCTCAGTTTTGTATGCTAGCTTACACTCCACTAAATTAAGTAGCGACTAAATTTAGCCAAGCGTAAAAAGCCTTTTACCTTTAAAAGTTTAAAGCCGGTGATTGTGAGTTTGTGATACAACGCCATCTGTGGAATTACATAGGAACTTTTACATCAGGCCATGAACTTGACTCGAGATCGCTTCACAAGTGTTACAAGGTTTTCCGGAGCAAGTTGCAATGATAGTTTCACTCCGCCCTCCATGATAAGATACTCCTTTAAATTTTTTAAGCTTTGCAAAAATTGGTTTTAAAATAATATATTTGAGTATATTTACCATAGGAGAACGCAAGACATTTGGTTTGCTAACAATTTTTTTTACATTTTTTTGCGGGGCGCGGGGGAACGTAAGAATAAGAATAAGAATAAGAATTCATTTATTGCCATACTGTGTTTACAAAGATCTTAAAGTAGCTTAAATGTACAAACAGTGTGCCCAATTACGGACGTGCAATATGTGTCACATAGTGACGTAGTAGGTACTCAACGTAATAATTTATGTCAAGTTCTTAGTTATATATATACAAGTATGAATAATAAAATAATAAGTAACTTAAGTTTACCTACATCGCTATAACATTTTTAAAAATCTATCTTTAGTAAATTTCACACATTCGTAAACTTGAAATCAGACAAGAGCAACAAAAATGCTACACACCTAAAAAAAACATGCACACATCTACGAAACATGGTCAACCATTTTTGATAATAAAGCTCATTAGTAATTCATATGGGCGCGAAAAGGGTATGTTAGAACTAATAGACTCGTCCCCTTAGAATAGTTGGTCTGAGTATATTTAATTTTATACCTACAAATGACTTATAAAATATTTGTGATATGTTTATTCACATACCTATTACCAATCCTGTAATCTAAACCATAGCGCCCAAGGCTAAGCCTAGTTTGGGGATCAACGCTAACTATTTAGACAATTATTCTATTGTAGACTCTTTTTTTTTTGTAAATAAAAGTAGACGAGACAAGCAGGACATGTGCCTGATGGTAACCAACATGCCTGCCACATAACAGTACAGCGACACGCAGCTATTGGAACATGAAGAGTCCAAATCATTACCTAGCACTGCACTGCGCGGGTGACGAACGCTCGTCACCCAGAGATCTAAGTTGTTATATCTCTAAGCCCTGTAATTTCTCTGGAAACATTGCCCTTCAAACCGGAACACAGTAACTCTTTCTGTACATTAGTTATAATTCTTTAAGGAATAAATTAATTACTTACTAAATTTCATTAATTAAACAGAAGGATGATGGTAGATGTTACCTACTTCGAATGTTAGACTAACGCTATCCAATATTCGTCTGCCTAAAATCAGTTATTAGAAAAGTTCCATTCTTAGATCTAGAGAATCTAGACCATTACATTTGTCCCTCTGATTTCCAATTGTTGATTAATTCGATTTTTACTAAATTAAAATGGAACCGCACTGCACACCTATAAGGTGTTTTATCCCACAGCCCAGAAATTTTCTGGGCGTAGATAAATTAGGTACTATTTTTATTATTGTTCTTACGTACCTACCTAAATATTTTTTTCTTATTTTCTTTCATATTTTTGGTTTGTAATATGTAGGTATTACGCTACAAAATATGCTCGCTAAAATTAAATCTTAGGTTCTGTTGAAAGTATATTTGTGGTTGTAAGTTCTCTATTTGGCCCAAAACATTGACATTTATAATATTAGTAGGATAGGATGGTACGATTCCTGAAACAGAAAGTGGGCAACACTGGTTCATCGTCAACATCATCAACAGCCCACTAAATGTTCCCACTGCTGGGACTCGGGGCCTTCTCTCGCAAGGAGAGAGTTAAGGCCATAATCCACCACGCTGGCCCAGTGCGGGTTGGTGGATGACACATGACTTCGAAAGATTCTAGGTAGGTACATGTCGGTTTCCTCACGATGTTTTCCTTCACCGTTTTAAGTTAGCGGCGTTACGCACATGACTTCGAAAAGACAGTGGTGCGTGTGGGGTTTGAAGCCGGGGTCTCCGGATCGGCAGGCGCCGTTCTCCCGACTAGACCAGGCGTAACTTACACTGGTTACTTACACAACAACACTGGTTACGGGCAGCTATTACGTCAC
Organism: Ectropis crepuscularia; assembly: GCA_963693475.1. Classification (NCBI taxonomy): domain Eukaryota; kingdom Metazoa; phylum Arthropoda; class Insecta; order Lepidoptera; family Geometridae; genus Ectropis; species Ectropis crepuscularia. The sequence goes on along the minus strand of OY856361.1, from coordinate 14,724,669 downwards.
TTCCGTTATATATTTTTGATACGGTTTTAGTCTTACATTTTTTCATTTCGGCTGCGCAGCAAAATCCCTATTTCTTCCAAACCTGCCATAAGGGACTTCGTTCCAACAAATGCTAAAATTGTACGCATGTACTTACGTAGGATTGTAAAATGTTTGTACCTGCATAAGTCAGTAATAGTTATAGCAAAGGAATTTACTTTCTTACCTAATTACACCGTTTAGAGGTTACCCAAACGAATGAATCGTGAGCGTAATCAACGCAGTTACTTATGATATGATTTTAAGCAGAATGGAAATAATGTAGTTTTTAAACTTTCGCGATTTCAATTTATATTTTAAACATAAACTGTATAGTGTTAACGATAATACTGAAAATGAGAACACAGAATATTATTAACCAATTGAGCAAGTAAATACGTATTTTGTCATTTCATTGAATGACAGAACTTTTTAGTATTAATATTAACGTGGTTGTTACACGTGTTTATTGGGTAAACGGATAACCCACGTGTGAAAAGGTCGGTCAATCCGTTTACCCAATAAATATAAATAAATGACAGAGCTTACAAAAAAAATCTTTCTAAATAGACTCGGAGCAAATGAAAGAAATAGTAAAGTATTTATTTATAAATATTAAAGTAAATAAAATAACAAATGTAACATTAAAGTTCTTTATTTGTACGAATCTTTGATCATTTTAATATAATTACACATGATAAATTAAAAAACAATGACTTAAAATATTTATATACATTAAATATTACAATAAGAAGTATTAATGAGTAAGAAAATGATGAGATATGGCGAAGAGGTACATAAAATAACTCAATACGTGCATGTAAATACATACATAAATGGAAATAGAAATATGTTTTGATAAAAGTTGTTTAAAATCATGAAACGTGTGTATATATATGAACTATACATAATTCATAAAATAACGATAATGAAAATGATATATATAATTATTAATTAAAATTGTAACAATATTAAATGGAAAGAAGTGCAGAGAGATGAACAGTGAAAAGTGCAGATATATCAAGGTATAAACAAAACAGATAATATATTATAATGATGATGAAATGATACTTAAATAACAGAAATCACACATAATATCACATATATACATAGATACTAAACAAATAATATGGCTATACGTACTTGTAGCCTATAAGGCTTTACTAGTCTTAATAAATACAGGACTTAGGAAAGAAGACTAGAATACAAAAAATAAAAATTACAGCATTTCAACAAAAATACACAAATACGGATACCGTATAGGGTGTGGGGAAAATATACTAACGTAGTATAAAACAGACCATACAAATTCAGAACTATATTTTTGGGAAAACAACAACAACATACATCCGTCCCTCACAAAGGGAACTCACATACTTAAATCAATAAATACGTCTTAAAGCTAGTAATAAATTAATGAATTCGAGTATTAGAAATAATAATCTAAGGTCGGTTTAAAGCTTAGTCGGATTTGACGTGAGCGCCGTACGCAAGGTTTTGCGCTTCGTCTATCGCTCTGCCCCAACCGTGCCCGCTGCTGCCAGCGTAATGTTCCTCGTGATGTGGATGAGCAACGACTTCGTAGCTGGTCTCTTGGTGCTTGCTAGCTAGGAGTTTCTTCAGCGCAATGATACCGGCGACTAGGAGAGAGATCTTGGCGAGGACGAGGGCTTTGGCAGCGGCGAAGGCGATGATGCCAAGGAACAGGGGAATGAGAGCCATGACCTTCAGTTTAGCGAGAGCCAGAAGAGGAAGCAGCTGCTTGATCTTCTTCTTTTTGCCACGAGCTGGAAAGCAGAAGAGAGAATACATGAGCTTTGATATTTTCTTTGTAATGAAAATCAACATACAATACAAAACACTTTATTGGCACCATAACCAAACTTGACAACAAGTAACACATATAATAACAAAACAAAATGGGCACAAAAGGCAATCTTATCGCTACAAGCGATCTCTTTCAGATAACCTTTTGATTCATGAGGAAACTAAATTTGTAATATTTTGGGCAGTACATACAGTACAGATTGATACCAAAAGTCATCGTTAATCATGGTCAGTCTTTAAAAAAAATTGTGTCTAAAATTATGTGAAATTTATCGGGGATAAAGCAGATATGATTGCATTAAATTTAACACTGATGGACATTTATACCATAAGTTTATTTTGTTTGTTATGAGTTCTATGACAGTTGGTCCTAGTTGGTTGATATTGCCTACCGAATTTTGACAAAAACTGCATTTTTGAATTGAAAACTCTTCAGCACTTTTTGAGTGAACAAAAATCACCGACTCCTCATCATCGCTACACGCTTCCCACGAGCTAAATGTTCACTGTGTGATAATAATAATATAAAGTTACCCAATTACACTTATTTTTTAAGAAACTAATTTCAAATGAGAAGCAAAAATGCCCATTTGGTTCGTAAACATCTTATAAAAAATCCACTTAATCGAAAGAGCGTGAAAAGTAAATAAGTTTAAATATTTATAAGCAAAACGGAAGATAATTATCATTTGCGTCGTACTGATCTCTAAAGAGATTCTAGTTTTGCCCACGATCGCACTTTCACATAATCTTGTTTGTAATGTGTACACGTACTTGTACTCAGACAACACTGTTTTCCACTTTCATTACCCAAATACTTAGTTCTAGTAGTTCCTGTAGTTGTAATTTATATATTTTCACTTAAAAACTCATTGTTTAGTAAAATGGCCCGGTTTTTGTTTGTACTACAATGATTGGCTTTATTATAACGTTCAGCCATTAGAACTACCAAAGTTACAGTGAGTTATAGATTAACATACTTTTTAATATCATTTGCCATTAGATCATACAGATATTTTATAAATAAAGTGGCGAGAAGAACAAGATTTGATGTTATGGGAAGCTTTAACTGTACCCATAACCGCAAAGTATGACGCAGTTATGTGAACTTATAGAATTCAAATCACTACCGCGCTTGTTACTCAGAGATACAAAAGAATCAGTCTCTTTGCCTCGTTATTTGTTAGGCATTATCGCCCTTCAAACAAAAACACAGTTAACTTTAATAGAAATGCAACTCACGCAGATGTGAAATTATTAATTTCCAAAATGTAATAGCTATAACGAAATTATTGTTTTGGCTTTGTGACTTTTATCTTGTTGATAGATACTTTTTGAGGTATTTGTTGTTGCTATACTGATTACTTATTTAAGATAAATAACAGAAATAAAAAAATACGTATCTAATTATGCAGCCTCTGCCTGCATTCTATAAGACTGGTCAAAAAGATGTTGTAACAAACCTATCACTTATTCACCCACATACATTTCCTCATAATAAGCCTTCAACTTGGACTTAGTGGGTGTAAAAAACGTAATTGCCATGATTCATAACATCTCGTTACCCATACAACCGATCGCATCCAAAACCATATAATAGTACCATTGGAAAGGCAACTTTCTTTAAAGACGATTCAGAGGAGTGGCTGGTTAGCTTGTTATAGCCACCTTCGGCTTGATTTCACAATGACTTGCTCTTGAGTCGGTGCAGAGCCGGTTTGGTAGGACCTGACTTTATATCTAATGACGCGGTGTTGCTCAGGGCTACTTTCTTGTCCTAGTGACAAGTTGACATGACAAGTGATGTGTCCGGGGCACTTAGAAATTTGATTTGCATCAAGCGCAGGAAATGTGTCGCTTGGTAATGTTTCTTCGCTCTGGCTAACTTTCTCAGTATAGGCTCACTTTAGAAAAATATCTTTAATAGAACTGTTATTAGTATAAAACTAATAGAATTGTCCTGCGGTTTTACCCACGTTCTTGTTTCTGTAGTTTTACCGCGATATTTTTAATCTTATTTGTGTCGATGACTTTATTTTGCGTTTAACCCACCTACCTGTTTTACTTTATCTATGTATTTAATACGAAAAATAGCTTATGTGTTATTCCAGATTAAGACTAAAAACCTATCGAAAATAACAAATTTCTTAATGAAAAGGCACTTAAACATAAAAATAGAATCTATAAACGTAACAGACCTTGTGACGTACTCATACAAAAAAACTTCTAACTGAATACATACAAAGAACCTGTTGGAATATGTGTCAAAAATTCAAAGCACGCGGCAATAACGGAAGACCACATTATGATTCGCGATGAAGTCCTTGACAAGGTTCAACTTGGACTTGTTCTACCGTTAGTTTTCGTAATGAATTCTAACCTTATTAGTAAGTTGACACACGTAACTGAAATTGATTTACGATAATTTACTTCACGTGAATGAAAACGAATTAAATAGAGATTGAAGTAAAATGTACATTGGGAGTATGACTTAAATATTTGGCAGCAAAGATATATGTAAGAGAAACAAATGACAGTGTAGTGCTAGATATTATTATTTGAGCTCTCCATGTTCAAATGACGGTGTTACACCGTACAATTACAGATACACGTTGCTTGCCATCCATTCGACGCAAGTTTTATGACTCTGTATTATTCAAAAGATGTTTAAAATATAAGACACAATACAGAAGAACATAACTGTGGAAGCGTTGAGTAGGTAAGTACAAAATATGTATGTTTGTGTTCTCTATAGAATAAGCGAGATCATTGTAAAAATATTAAGACTATGATAACTATTATAAAGGCATTTAAAAACTACTATGGATAATTGAAATCCCATTACTTCAAAATCAACGAACCCAAAATAACATGATCTAATGTACCTACGTATATTATGTTTTTTGCGGATCAAAATGTTCTCTTAAACTCTTAAGTAATGAATTTTTAAAAGTTGTATTACCATTCCCGTATCGCATGAGACATGCATTAGTCACAAGCGGTATTATAGTGGATTACACACATAAAAGCAAAAGTGAAAGCAGAACCGGACTCGATTCAGAAACTTCGATGAGTACACATTTGAATTTTATAACGCTACCTGTCGAACTAGATTTTACCTCATTAGGAGTCAAGGCAGATAATTTTCCGTGCTCTTTTATGTCTACTGACCTAGAACTTTTATTGACCACATTAGATTTCCTTTATCCAAATAGTTTAAGTCCCAATTATCGTGTTTCGACTTGTATAACTTTTCATGTGCATAAATATCTACCGAATATTTTTAATGTTTCGAATGCTGTTTAGTTTTATGTGTCTTTGTTGTACTGTGTGTCATTATTCTAAGATAAGATCTTCAAAATAAATGTATCTAAAAACAAATTTTGTGGTTCATACAACAAAATTAACGCGCTTTCTATCGTTTATGTTTATAGGGCTCCTAAAGATGATTCAATTTTGTGTGATTCTTAAAACCAATTTTTGTTTTTGCTTGTTCCTGAATAGTGAAATTGATTTTACTGAATTTCCAAATCCTTTAAACCACAAAATCAATTGTGATATTAAAACAAACGTTTACGTGTTCATGAAGACGATCGTGGCTGACCGCAACGCAGTTTTGCTCTATTTCTTTCTTTTCTTCATTAAATTACGCTAACCGCTACTTATTTTTTTTACTTAACATCGGCCAGATCTACGTGCTAGTTAAGTTTTTCTTTTCTTTTACCTCCGGTTTCTTATGTGTTGTTTATTGCATTACGGTTGCACTATTTGTTACCGTATCCGTGTTTGGTATCTGAGCTTGTATTACTTTTTATAGTTGCTAAAATTTGTTTGTTTAAGATTGACATAATTTATATCTCTTTCACGTTTGATTTTCTAATATTAGCTGTATTATAATATGTTTAATATGTTTTTTATTTAATGTAATCTCTTTTGTGAATTTTGTTTTGCTACTATTTGATTTCGGTAGAAGCCCATGTGAAGGGTCTAGTTCGTGAAATTGGGCATCGCTTACGTAACCAGGATGGTGATCTTCATCCTTACTCGTTTCTGGTGCAGATATTTGGGTATTTTGCACACGAAACAGTTCAGAGGGAACCGATAAAAAAATGCAATTTAATTGACGTACTTTTGTTGATTTTAATTTTGACATGATTTCATTAATTAATAATTTAACGGTCATGTTTGCGTTTGTCAATAATAATGTCATAGGGTAAACAAATAGTTGTATTCTTGTATGTAGTCAAGATGACATACTTGGACAAACAACTGTGTCAAACATCAGTTCCACTCATTCAACCTTTGTTGCGGACATAAAAGAAACCAAACCATGCAGCAAAAACAAATAACACAAAAACGCAACTTGCCTAACTCTTATTTAACAACTGATCATTGTTTCTTTTCTTTATTTATTTTATTTATCGCATCTTCGTTTCCTTTTGTATTATTTCGTAACACATTCTGGTTATGTATACTATAACTATTGACAACGAAAGCCATTACGCTGGTTATTTCGAATATTGTGCGTTTGAGTTGTGTGAATTGAGTTTGCACTTTTTTTCTGACTTCAGTGTCAATTGCTTATATTATTTCGTAATGTGATACTTTTTTATTTGTTTTATCTCGTGGTTTTTGCACAAGTGTCTACGTCTAGAGCTTCTTATCTAAAATCTTGAGCTACAGAGTACATTCAGTTTATTGATTCACAAATAAAATAATTTAGCTTCTGGTGTAGATTTTTTCTTTGTCTGCTTTCGATACTATCAGATTAACGGAGAAGATTTTCATTTTGTTCTTGTCTTTTAAATAATTTATTAGACAATACATTTCGTAATAAACGATTTTATTAATCAAAAGATTATATCAGTTTGTTAACAACGAGCATTGTACAAACTATTACTTGTTTTCAAAGAATGTACTTAACTAAGCGCGTCGATAAGTAAATGCCAATTATTTTTTACAAATCTTATCAGTTTAGTGTTGACTCTATCAGAATACTGCGTTAATAGATTTGATATGTAAAATAAACCTGTTCAAATGTTCCAATGGACTATATTATGTAATTATTACGCATACATAATGTGATTAAGTGTTATTAACAGTACAATTTTCCAAATAATTTTGAATACTGTAAAAACTTTACGTAGAACTAAGCAAAAATTACAAATTTAAAATTATAGCGTAGGTTAAGCCGGCTGGAACTTCATTTTATGATAATCTCTTAATGTATTCATTTTTTAATCTACCACTACTGTAGCAAACTGTAGTATTATGCGATTAGAGATCATTTAGCACTAGATTTTTTGCTTTACTTTTCACACTCTTTTTAGCCCATAAAACATTATCACCTTTACCAAAATTAACACAGCTCACTTATAATATATGCATTCTTTAAATTTTGCGTTAGATGAATTTTTGTTTTAAAACATTTCCATTGTAATCTTCTAAAGTATTTTTGAAGAGTAATATTGTAGTAGTGTTTGTGAACTATAGTTGTTTTTTAAGGAATGAAAATAAATACCTTCATCGAGAGACCTCTTCATGCCTTCAACAGCGGTTTTCGGCAGCTTGAATTGGATGACATGGTTCTCCACAAAGTCAGCAGCAGCATCGACGAGCCTGGACTCGACGACAGCTTCCCTCGCCTTGGCCTCTTCAGGCAGAGGCTCGTAAGCCCTCGCAGACCTAGGAGACCCATTGTTGATGAGCGTAACACCATCAGCCAAACTGATCTCCCTCTTTGACTTCTCTAACAAATACGACAAGGATGTCTCCTGCAACCAAAAGGAAAACTTAGTATTTCTCACTATCACATTATCACTTCACATTAAACACTACACTGATTCACACCTTAGCACATAACGCTGGGTTCTCGACGTCCAGGCACTTTTTAACGGAGTCAATGACGCTGACATCCTGAATAGGGTCGTCGGGTGCGGGCATCGCTCGAGCCACCGCGACCAAAAATAGGGCAAATACGTAACTCCTCATGACTGCAAACAACCCCTAACGAAAGCTTAGCACAAAGTGTGGCCACGATGTATAAGTGAGCCTGTTTTAAGCATCTCACCCCACTACCTGATGCGGACGGGCGGTCAAGAAAAGTGAGCCCAAAAGCGGGCGATTAAACCAAAGCAGCGAAACAATTTTATGTTAATACAGAGCGTTGCGTGTACGCACGTTTTCGGGTATTGGTTACGGTGCGGTTTGTCTGTGTGTGTGTTACGAATGTGTGCATCACGGATCAATGGTGCCACTTGTGTGCAGTGACCGTGTGTACGCGCATCGGATATATTTGCGTGTTTATGATACTTTTTAATACTTCCGAAATTATATTTAAGTACTAGTTGTATTCTTAGTTCACATCTCACAGAATCAGTTACAGTAATCAAACCAAAAACAAGTATTGTTTGATTCGCACATTTATACATTGTAAATTGAAAAAAAAACATATATATTTGTAATATTATGATGCTTAGACTAAGTTACTTAGTATATTAATAAATTACATTAAATGTATGTAGTATCTCAGAGGTACTCCAGATCTGGTAGAGCATTTATTGTATCAAATAGCCGCTTCCTCTCACATATCGAGATGTTCATTATTTCTTAGTTTGATAATAATAAAATAGATATAAGGACCTCTGTACCTAGTTATGTTTCAGAATAAATAAAATATTTTTAATTGAATAAAAGTGTTAATGAAAATGAAGTGTTAGTTGAATCATGAAATAAACTAACATAATGTCATCTAATCTGTGGTAAAATAAAACACGCACACATATAAACATTCGGCTCCATAATACAAATGTAATTGATGACTTCTTAATACTTTCCGGTGTCGATGAATGAAATTGATGATTGTAAATTTATAGTATGTAATATTTAAGTCATAAAACCTTTTTGATTGCTTTTAACAGCGTGCATGCGGTTGTTATTTATAATGCTAATTATGGGTTAGAATAATGGAACATTTGCGTGACACAGTACAGTGGCATTATAATTACCAATTAACGTCTTTTCGTCTTAATTTTTTTTTAAATCAAATATTTACCTTCCGTCTTTATTGTAATTTAACTTAAAACTTTCTCTCACAAACTCGAGATATCTTAACCGAATCATCCTGGGGTCTTTTGATTAATTGATTGTTATAGATTTTCCGTTGCTCTATCTTTAGTGATCTGCCAAAATTAAAAAAGAGACCAATATGCACATCCTGCACCAAATATGTGTCAATATAGATTTATTTATAGAAACGCATTATTGTACACATATATTATATAAAATATCCACGAAGGTAATAATTTAAACTGAAAACTAGAGCGATAGCCAGTACCTTTATTGCTATCAAGGCAACGTTCTCATCTTTTTACCAGGTTAAAGACTCGAAGACTACTGATCTAAAACTTAATAAAACTTAAATAAAAAATTAAAAATGACTAATCTAATCTTTAATTTTACAATCAGAACATTAGAAAAATTAAATACGTAACGTATACGCATTGCCATTCAGCGCGGTAATGCTGCCAGCATGCTTCCGACTGGTAGGGGCTCAATCATCTTGATTATCTTTAGGGTTTCATTGATCTACGATTATATCAGACGTGCGAAGTTTAAGTAGATACTTGTTAGGTATGTAGTGAAGTTCTCATAATATCTAATTTAGTTTGCTTACTAAGGGCACTGCCCATTAAATACGGGATATTTACAGTGCTTTGAGTGGATCAAGTCCCGATATTTCTATGCAATTTCATGCGACATATTCCCGGATTGACCGTTCTGTTAAACGGTAAATAACCCGTAGCTATACCACTTAATTAAATACATTTGTTTGTAGCTTCGCATCCACATTATTCCTAGTTTCAAAAACTTTATTTTATTTTTACAGGTCGTTAAATAGAATTCAGAAATTCTACCAGTGAGTTTTTGAATAATGTTTGCTGATATGTTATTTTAACTATTTATACAATTCAGTTTTAGATATTATCCTTAAATATTTATATTGCACCTCCTGGTCTTCTTAACCGACTTCCAAAAAGGAGATGGTGATTACTTCGGTCGTATGTTTTTTTTGTGTACACCTACTCGTATGTTAGGCGATGGCTCTGCCCATTGTGAATTATTATTATGCTTATATTTTTGTATGTTAGATCCACTATGTTAGATCATAGTAACGAGTTGGTCCCATTTAAATTTTATCGAAATTTAAGTGATAGCTTCTTACAAAATTTGGTTGAGTGACTGAATTAATTTTTAAATTTAATTTTTTGGAGAAAATTAATGATGTTTAAGATTTTAATTTTGTAACTTGTTATGGAAATCGGAACGTTTTGATTTTTTTTTTCTTTACCATTATTTAATATTAATTGTCATACAAAATAAAAAATAATACTTTAATAATAAAATATATCAGAAAATTTGTTCGACAGCCGATCTCTTTTGATGCTTTCTATGCTCCGGTTTTGCCTATGGTACCTACATATAAAATCTAGTCTGTAGTACTCGGGAATTACGCAGATATCAAACGGTGTTTTTTTTTTAATCGGCCGTGAGATTAGTTCGTTTAAAAAAAATTGTTCTACAGCTTTGTAATATTAGTACTTACAGATTTTAATCAAATTGTAATGTATTAACTAAATGTGTCTAAAACAAAATCGACTTTATTTACTGGAATTAATTTACTGGAGTTGTGAGTAAATTCACAATCATTGGACCTAGAAAGTTAATCGAGAACCGACCACACAAATAATAATCAAGCGATCATCGAAGGAACTGTCGATACCGATAAACAATACTCCGTTGTACAATTACCCCTTACCATTACCACTTTCCACAGATTTACGATAAACTCGATTGTATGTCATTAAATAACATTGTTAAAAACCACTAGTTAACCTAAAAAGTTTTCCCTTCCCACGAAAACTCGAAACAAAGCGTCAAGTGATAATGATGTGATTATGGTACGCATTTTGCACTTTCCATTTTATTAAAGACTTAAATTTTTACCCACTGGGTGGTAATGTTGCTCACTGAACATAATTCACATCAAATACAAAACATATCGTATAGAAGCCAGAAATGAAAAGAAGATGAAGAATCTTTTCATCGTCTTCTTTTGACTTTAATCAGCTGACTATTCTTTTTTTCGCTATGTACTGTTAGCTAGCACAATCTGGTAGGACTCTTAGCAGAGTCCGCCACACCTTTGCCAGTTATTCTACCGCCAAGCAGTAATGTGCTAACATTACTGTGTTCCGGTTTGAAGGGCAATGTTTCCAGAGAAATTACAGAGCTTAGAGATAAAACACCTTATATCTCTGGGTGATGAGCGCAGTGCAGTGCTGCAGGTAATGCTTTGGACTCTTCTTGTTCCAATAGCTGTTCTTCTTGTTCACTGTGCTGTTATCTGGCAGGCATGTTGCTTACCATCAGGCACATGTTCTGCTCGTCTCGTCACTCTTTATTTAAAAAAAAAACTGTTTTGGCAGACATATTGCAATCCATTCGTAGGTGCCAATTTGTCTGGATCAACTTCTAAAATGTTTTGTATCATCTAATCTTATCTACAAAAAAGAGTAAAGTTTTTTTATAAGATTTAAAAGCTACTAATACATCATACTAGTTGCACCCTGCGGTTTTTCCCGTGTAGTTTCTGATCACGTTATTTATTTGTGATTAAAAATAGGCTATGTGTTATTCTAGATCATTATCTATCTACGTATCAAATTGCATCCAAATCTCTTTAGTACTTTTTGCGTGTAAGAGTAGCAAACAAATATGTAGATATACCTACAGTCTTACAAACCAAACTTTCGCATCCTATTCAACTAGTATTACAAATGTCAATGTTTGGATGTTTGTTGCTCAATCATGTCGTAACGAATAAGCGGATGGGGCTGAAATTTGGAACATAGATAGATTACAGTGTAGAAGAACACATAGGCTACTTTTTATCCAGAAAAAATAGTTGTCTGTAAAGTCGGTTTACTGACGATAGTTAAACGTGACAACGTCTTAAAAAATCAGTACGCTGATAGCGCGAGTAGTGATACCGCTCGACTCGGCGGGTGGCGCCCTCAGCGCTCAGCTTCGTCCGCATGGCACGAACGACAAACTAACGGTAACGGTAACGTTACATGACGTCATATTTTGCGGGCGTGCAGCCGGCTTCACCGAATTATAAGACGTTATCACGTCAAAAAAAAACAGAAACGGTAATTACGCGGAGAAAACCGCGGGGTTTTGCTAGCCATCTATAAATCAACTGCTAGGCCTGTGCGTAGAAACATACTTACTTCAATAACTAGAGAACAATCTGTTTATTTTCTCGCAATTAAATAGACAAAGCATACAAGTCGTGATTCATGGTCTCGGTAATTAGATAAACAAGCAGTTTTCCATAATTAAGTACATGTAAGAACAATCTCTGTTTGAAAATGAGGGGAGACAGTTTAATATGAATTTCTTTTATGCAGTGATGGCACAACAAAACAACTGTACTATTAAAATTTTCACTCATATTTAACCGACTTCAAAGAAGAAAAGGGGGTTCGCTGGATTTAATGTGAATTGAATTTCGTTTTTTTCTTTTGTCACCACTTCTTCTAATTAAAATAAAGTGGCCAAGTGCGAGTTGGACTCGCCCATGAAGGGTTCCGTTGCAGCAAGTAACATAATATACATAGTACACATAGTTCTTGTAGTTTGTTGTAACTTTGATCGAAGTTTCAATAATAGTGTATTTATGACGTACTAAAAAAAACTACTTATCAAATCGAGTTCAAACTAATTTTCGTTGGTAGTTTACACGGTAATGTACATCATATATTTTTTTTAGATTTTTCATTCTCTTATTTTAGAAGTTAGAGGGGGGGGGACACACATTTTACCACTTTGGAAGTGTCTCTCGCGCAAATTATTCAGTGTAGACGAAGATGATTTTAGAAACCTCAACATCATTTTTGAAGACCTATCGATAGACACTCCACACGTGTAGGTTAGATGAAAAAAAATTTTTTTGAGTTTCAGTTCTCAGTATGGGGGGGGGGGGGGGCAACCCTCATTTTTTTTTTTTATTTATTTTGTTCAAATCTTAATGTGGTTTACAGAATACATACATCTTCTTATCAAGTTTCAACATTGTAGTTCTCATAGTTTCGGCAAAAAGTGGCTGTGACATACGGACGGACAGACACACAGACAGACAGACATGACGAATCTATAAGGGTTCCGTTTTTACGTTTTACGGAACCCTAAAAAAATATTGTAGGTTTACATTTGACCGCTAACTCGCATGTCGTTAAGCGATTATGTGCCTAGGATCGCGAAGCTATCTATTTAGAACTCTCTATCGTAGACTCTATCTCAAAGATGCGAACAGTACTCGATACAAGATCGAATCAGTGCTTGGTGTAAAGTTGTATAATTTTATTGTAGGTAAATTTTAATGTGCAAGACTGGTTAGTTGCAATGTTGGCTCAATTCTCGATTCCCACCTAGTATAAATACGTGTGTGTTCGATTTAGATTTTTATCTTTGAGCAACAAACATCTATAGTTTCCCATTTATAATATCAATAGGATTTTTATTTTTGTAAAATTACAGGGCATAGAGATACAACATTTTTTATTTTTTTTGTAAATAAAGAGTGACGAGACGAGAAGGACATGTGCCTGATGGTAAGCAACATGCCTGCCACATAACAGCACAGTGACACGCACCTATTGGAACATGAAGAATCCAAATCATTAGCTAGCACTGCACTGCGCTCGTCACCCAGAGATCTAAGATGTTATACCTCTAAGCCCTGTAATTGCTCGGGAAACATTTCCCTTTAAACTGGAACACAGTAATGTTTGCCCATTACTGCTTGGCGGTAGAATAACTGGCAAAGGTGTGGTACTTCCCCAGGTGGGCTCTGCTAAGAGTCCTACCACTACAGTTACATCTTCTTACATCTAACATCTAGACCTACCATTTACCTTGGGTGATGAGCGCAATGCAGTGCTGCGAGTCATAGTGCTGTTATGGGCATGTTGCTTACGATCTGCCCGTTTCATCACTCTATGTTAAATTTAAAAAAGAACTTCCAAATGTTTCTCATATTACAAGGTTTGCTTAGTAATTACTTACCATTCAACTAATTTGGTCAAAACTTAAAGCTGACTCATTTCTAGTAGTATTTTGCGAATGTATGTCTATTGTGTGGAAATAAACTAGTTACATGTTAGAATGACATTCCACTGCGATGATCAACTGATGAGATTAAGACCAGGATGTGCCAAATGATTTATATAAATTTCGAAGATGTGACTAAAAACATTATTTAGTTGCTTTCTCATCTGCCTGCTCCTTGCTTACACTGGACCTACATATCTCGCCTGAAAATAAGTGACTATGTATGCAGTAGATTTTTATAGGATGCAGGATTTTTAGGGTTCCGTAAAACGTAAAAACGGAACCCTTATAGATTCGTCATGCCTGTCTGTCTGTCCGTCCGTAAGTCAACGGAAGTATGTCAACGGACGTACAAAACAATTAAAAAAAAAGAAAAATTAGGGTTGCCCCCCATACTGAGAACTGAAACACAAAAATTTTTTTTGTAGCTTTTGGCCACTTTATTTATTCTTAGCAAATGCGTTCCTATAATGGAACTAAAATTTACTCTCGATTAATGACAAATTACCTACTTAACTTATCTTGATTATTTGTGAGACTTATTGGTAACATAACTTTTTAACAATTATATCTATTAATTTAGAGTTTGTCAGTAACAAATAATATCATCCTGTTGTTAATATTTTAGGAATCTCGTGACCCGTGACATTTCATATCATTTTATGAGATTTCACGCTCCAACAAGGTTTTTTTTTAATTTACAATGACGGACGAACAAGACATGTGCCTGATGGTAAGCAACAAGTCTGCCTATAACTGTCAAGTGGCACACAGCTATTTAAACATGAAGAGCCCAAATCACTGCTTAGCACTGCACTACGCTCGTCACCCGTTTTTTAAGTTGTTTTATTTTTTAGCCCAGTGATTGCTTTAGAAACGTTGACCTTCAAACCGGAAGACACAGAAATGTTTGAACACTACTTAACTGCTTGGTAGTAGAATAACTAGCACAGATGGGGTACTTCTCCAGGCGAACAGGTTATTTTCTGCAAAGAGCCCTACCACTACAAAAATTATAATCATATACAAAAAGGATACTCGACTCCAGCATCTAACCCTTGATCATACCATCTAGTAAAAACCTTTAAGGACCTTGTTGGTCGAGACTTTTTGCTATGAGGCATAACTTTGTGAAAGATGCCAGTTGTTTTTTTTTTTAGTTTAACCTAAGTGATCCCACTGCTGGACAAAGGTCTCCCCCAATTCCCTCCATTTTATCCGGTCCTGAGCTACCATCGCCCAATCATTTTTAAACGCTCCGAGCTCGTCCTTCCATCGCTATTACATAACTTAATATAATACAGCATTTAAATGTACGTGTCATATTTCGCGTGATAAATATTTATCAAAATTCTCTGACACAATTTCCTCTCGCCATAGCGAACAAATATTTGGTACCACTACTCTGCATAATGCATGAGTAAGACGTGCCATTGAATTCTTTGTGGGTCTTCGTGCGAATTTTTTTTTAGCGAAAGTCACCTCAAAGTGTCACGATATTGTATAATATTATCATATTTTTCAGGTTTCATTTGCCTGTCAATTATTGTTTTACATTTATTTGGAAGTGGGGTGGAGGCCGCGGCGGGAGGGAATCGCTTCACGGCGTGCTTTGGTTCAAATGCTCCGCTGGTTTTTGTAGTATAGAGCGATGAGACGAACAGGGCATGTGCCTGGTGGTAAGGAACATGCCTGCCCATAACAGCACAGTGACACGCAGCTATTGGAATATGAAAAATTCAAATTATTATTTAGCACTGCGCTGGTCACCCAAAGATATAAGATGGTTTGTATCCACGCTCTGTTACCTTGCTCTGCGCTGGTCACCCAGAGATATAAGATGTTTTGTTTTGTTTTGATCTCTGCGCTCTGTAATTTCACTGGACACATTTATTTCAAATTGGAACCCAGTGTTGGTATGAAAACTGACGTGTTTTAGTATGAAAACTAACGTGGTTATTACATATTTTAAAACAAATACACGGGTAACTCACGCATAAAATAGTCAGAACAGTCCGACTCGAGTTTCGATCGCGTCCGGCGATCTTCTTCAAGGCGAGTGCGCGCGCATGTTCGCAGCTCGATCAGCGTGCACTCGCCTTGAAGAAGATCACCGGACGCGATCGAAACTCGAGTCGGACTGTTCTGACTATTTTATGCGTGAGTTACCCGTGTATTTGTTTTAAAACTGACGTGGTTATAACACATTTTAAAGTTAATACACGGTAACTCACGTTTGATATAGGTAGTTAGTTTGAAACTTGAGTCAGACTGGACTGACTATATCCATCCTATATTATACGTGAGTTACCCGTGTATTCATTTAAAAATGGAACACAGTGAGGTGACACAGCTTGGCGGTAGAATAACTGGCAAAAGTGTAGTACTTCTCTAGGTGAAGTCTGCAAAGAGTCCTACCACTTCGGTATGGTTGAGGTGTACTCCAAAGGAGGGCCTGATGGGAACTCTAGCGTGTTCACAGAAAAAAGAAGAATGCGAGAGCGTCCCCGTGTTCCCATCGTGGATAGAAAACCCTGTAGAAGTTAGTTTAGTCGGTAGATGCATCACTCATTGAGTCCGACTTAAACACCCCACCAGAAAAAATGGTCATATATAAAGGCAATACCTCCACGTAAAAAAGAAACCTCTTTACAGCACGCTGTGTCAAAGCTTCCAGTTAAAACTCTGCTTTAACCTCTGGAATGATTTGTTGAGACTTATGGTATTATGACCAACTACTTGACCACCATCTCGCCTGATGTTAAGCGACGATGCGGTCTAAGATGGAGCGTGATTACCTAGAAGAAACCGATTCACTCGCGATTTGAAGACACCAAGATTATAACCTTCGGGAAAAACCCACTCAGGCAACTCATTCCACAGTCTAGACGTTTTTATCACAAAAGTAGTGTCAAACCTCTTCGTTCGTGTCTTTGGAACATCAACCATGAAACGATGCCGCTTCTTCGAGCTACGAGAAGTCCGATAGAAAAAAAGGGCTAGGTGGTATTAGATCATGCAGATCAGATGCACACTCTCCGAAGTGTATCCGATAATAAACCGATAAGCTAGCAATTTATTTATTACTAGCGGCCCATTCCGGCTTCGCTCGGATATTGCCATTTAAGTTAATCCTAAATTCTAAATACTTATTATTTGTTGACTCTCTGTTGTTTATTTTTGTTTAGTATTGTTGTACATTATTTTGTTCTATCGCTAATAGTTTCGGCAGCGCATTCGACGAAAGACATTTTAAGACTCATTTTTCTACACTTTCGGTTACATTGTTCAAATTTTACCAAGGATCCCTATTTTTTTTCAAAATGAAATGTAGCCTATGTCAAGTTGGAAGAATGTAGCATTCTATTGGTAAAAATATTTTTAAATCGGCCCAGTACTTTTTGAGCCTATTCATTACAAACATACAAACATACAAAAATAGGTACAAATCTTTCCTCTTTATAATATTAGTGTAGATTATTTATTTACCTTAATCGGTGTTCTAAATTTCGGGCCGATCCGTTACAACGTGATTGAGCAACAAACATCGAAGTATTGACATTTATGATATTAATAGGAGGTTTAACAGGATTACGTTAGTATAGGTATTGTATTAATAATTATTTATATAATTTCATTTAACAGTCACATATTAAATCAAACTACAAACATATTTTTGAGCACCAACAGTTTATTGATAACATTTGTTTACAGTTTACTAAGATTAAGATAAACGAACTGACTGAAACTTTAGACATTATTAATAAATAAATGAATATTTTCTATATTTACATAAAATAATATTAGCACCATCCAAAATAAATATGAGATCCATAAACCTAAGATTTATAAATATTCATATAGGCAATATTTAATATTTATTTGGCTTTTGTAATACTCTTTTTTTAAATAATAGATTTGATATATTAAAGTGTACCATATAATTTATTTACATATTTACAAATATATATGTGTTTTATATTATTTTTACAATATATATGTATACACAATTACATACAAAATACACAAGTATTTTATTAGGATTATAGGATATAAAATACAATACACATATTTTATATGCAGCTATACCAATTTTGGATAAAAAAATCTGTATAAAAATTGTTACATACAATATAAGTCTCATATATAATGAATAAATAACAATTATTATAAAATAACAGTAACCAAATTAAATACAGTTATAAATAAATATGTTATATCAATAACGGTACTATGCATTAAAATACGGATATGTTAAAGCAAATCCCAAAGTCTTTTTTTACATTAATAGTTCTAACTATACATATACAAATATTTTATACAGAATAAACACACCTTTGTATTCCAAATCATTACTCAAGCACAATTATGTTTAATATAATTTATTGGACTTCATAAACGTAAAATATCTCTGCACAGATAGGACTATACAAACATTTTTGCTAATATCTTTCTGGCTCACGTATTTTTTTTGTTTTGAATGCAGTAATTATTATACGTAAAAAGGTTATATAATATTATAGGCAGTGTTTATTAGAGTATTTTGAGGTACATGACAAAGCTAACCTTTTTATTCATTTTTCCTTAGACATATAGCAGTTTTGCCGTTATTTTTATACTTTCGTCAAATCCATTTATACAAGCCTTTGGTCGCTAAACCATTTACTCTTCAAACGCTGTATCTTGTTTATTATTTTAGACATCAATTATCTTGTAATTCCGTTATTCTATTTAATATTACCGGTTGTTGACCCTTTTTTACGAATACCGCAAACTCAAATCATTTTGGGTTACTGAAGTAAACTAGTCATTCTCTATTTTTTTTATGTTTAATCTTTTGCTTAATCGGTATCGTTTTCGAGTATCTTAATATGTACAACTATACATTTTGTATATAATATTTATAATTTTTATGATAAAATAGTTACCTGTATGAGTACATTGGTACAGCGTTTGAATTAGTCATGGTTTTTATATCTATCCATTACATAACATAATTATCTGGACGTCAGTTTCATAATTTAAAAAATATGTATTTTTATAACAATATTGTTTCTAATAATAAAGTAACAAAAAATTGTTTTGAAATTACAGAGAGTCAGTTTGTGAAGATTCAATTTTTTATTAAACATATTGAATCTTATCGGCTAATGTTATACAACTTTCTTAGTGTAAAATAAATAGTTTTAAAATTATTCTCTTCGGAAACTTCAATGTTCGTCATTGTTTCCTTATACTAATCATTTGGTGGGTTTCGTTCGGCTATTGGGTGTGTGCACTGTACGCTAAGTCTTGGGCTTTCTCCAGCGACCTGAAATTAGAAATAAATATAGTATTTGTATAGTTATTGTATGGCTAGACGACAAGAAAGCTTAGAAAAGTTAATAATGGCCTGGCCTTGTGGCTAAGTGGTTAGTAGCTCTGCCTGCGAAGCCGAGGGTCGTGGGTTCGATCCCCACCCAGTGCAAATATTTGTGTGATGAATTCAAATGTTTGCACTGTGTCTGGGTGTTTCTATGTATAATAAGTATGTATTTAAAACTATATAAGTATTATATCAGCTATCTGGCCGCCATCACACAAGCTTTGCTTAGTTTGGGGTCAGATGGTGTTGTGTGTGAATTGTCCACCAATATTTATTTATTTTTATTTAATGGTCGGTCGCGTTGAAGGGAAGAGAGGTAGAGGCAAAGCGCCATCCCGTTGGATAGACACCATCAAGGCAAGGCAAACTGCAAGGACGAACATCCAAACTTGCTTACGGATGGCCCAAGACAGGAGTGCCTGAAAGAAGGTAGTTTAGAACGTCGATGGTAGTCACAACCCTCAGTAGTGAGGATACGATCAAGAAGAAGAACAGTTATACCGTTCCTAGTACAATCTCGACCGATTCTCTTAACATGTCTTGTTCTCTTGAGTGACATTATTTAAATTGTATCAGGTCTGCCAAAGCATTGTAGTGAATTTACACTATCATATTTTTCTCCTGTTTTTGCAAGATGATATTCAAAACCAGGTGATTTAATAAATAATTGAGCTTGACAACACAGCTCGCGAATTACCAAACTGAAGTATCACTGACTGGCCACATTGGCAGAAGAACCGATAACGGTTGGGGTAGACAGGCTCTTGACTGGAGATCGCGACTAGGTAAGTGAGATGTGGGGGCTCTCTATATCAAGTAATGCGACGATCTTTAAAGTGGCGGGAAAATAGGTGACAGGAACTGGGTATCAAACACGGTAGCATAAATTGGAAGAGACCCATGACAATGAACGTGATAGTAATGTAAGATTATTTAACCATTCACATTTACCTGCTCCACCCAGAGCCCCCGTGTCCAGCTGACACCACAACTTCATGCGACTCATGTCCTCCACCGCTTGAAGACAGCAGTTTCTTGAGCCCAATGATTCCTGCCAGGACCAAGGCTAGCTTGGACACTATGAGGGCCTTGCCAGCGAGCAGAGCCAAGGCTCCAAACGCCAACGGGACCAGCATACCCATGATCAGGATTGGAATAGCGAGGAGGGGGGCGATCTTCTTTCTCCTGCTGCGGCCTTCTTCAACGTCGTTGTGCAAATCTGCCGATGGGAATTTGACCTGAAATTTGAAGAGAGTAACGCTATCAATGTAATGAATTGAAGAGTTGTAGCACAAATGAAAATGAAGGAAATGAACTGAGTATGAGAATCCCTTGTCGATGTCATAAATAAAGTGAATAAGTAATGTTAAGAAAGCTGACTTCATCAATACAAATATGAGATATGATGAGAGATAAAATAAAGAGAGATTAATAAATTGATATTTTAGAATTCAAATGAATGAGGTTGCTATACATATTTATGGGTAAACGGGTAACTCACGTGTAATATGGTCGGTCAATTCGACTAGAGTTTCGGCCGCGTCCTGCAGCCTTTTTCAAGGAGAGTGCACGCGTGCGATGGCTACCCGATTGGCACAGTGCCAGTATGTTATACGTGAGTTACCCAATAAATAAATTGATTATTTTTAAATTGGCAGTTGAGAGTAAATAGAGCGAAGTGAACGTTGAATGCAGGCTAAGAGTTTTTTTTGGTACAATTATATAGGTATTTTCGAGATTGTTGATTCGAGATCTGTATGGAACATTCTGCACACTGAAACATCTAGCCCCAAATTGAGCAAAGCTTGTACCACGCAATGCAGTAAAAGTAAAATAAGTAGTTGTGATACATATGTATATAATCTTTATACACAAATGGTACTCGCGAATACCTAGAAAAAATAGAAATGAACACAAAACAAATATCCGTATACATCACAAATATTTGTCTTGGGTGGGACATCGAACCCACGATGATAGCATATTCACTCCACATTCCGCATATTGTCATACTTTATGATAAGTAGATAGAACAAAATTCAAACGGTTGGCTGAGTACAACAAAAGTTCACTGATAGCCTATTCACTCCACATTCCGCATATTGTCATACTTTATGATAAGTAGATAGAACAAAATTCAAACGGTTGGCTGAGTACAACAAAAGTTCACTGATAGCCTATTCACTCCACATTCCGCATATTGTCATACTTTATGATAAGTAGATAGAACAAAAGTCAAACGGTTGGCTGAGTACAACAAAAGTTCAGCGTATGATTTATTCAACTAATTGAATTCTTAGCTAAGCATTATTGTGTTGTTAACTTAACATAACGTGTAACAGCTAGTTACTCGTATTGTAGTAATTACTAACGGTTATATCATAAAAATGTAGGAAATAAAGTGATTTGTTTCCGTATTATCACGATCCACGCGACCAACGCAAGTTACATTATTTTATTGAATGTTATACTGCTTCACGGTTCAGTAAATATATTATACTAAAGATTACTTGTGCTGGGGCATAGAAAATAGTCGTGTGTCCTATACATAAGTAGGTAACTCTGTTACATTCAAATAACTTTGAGTCTTTTAGAATTTGAAACACTGATAATTATCACTATTATAATAATGCATAATTATGACTATGATAATATTGCATAATTATGACTATCATAATAATGCATAATTATGACTACCATAATCTTCTGTGTATATAAAAATGAATTGCTGTTCGTGGGTTCGCTAAAACTCGACAACGGCTGGGCCGATTTGGCTGATTTTGGTTCTGAAATGTTTGTGGTAGTTATCGGAAGGTTTAAACGGTGAGACAATATTGAAAAGTCGCGCAAAAGATAGTAAAAAATAACCATTTCATTTGCTCATATAAACTGTTCTACACAATAGTTATTTATTAAATTAAAACATTATTTAACAAGAACAAGTAATAAATTTATATCATCATCATCATCAGCCCACTAAACGTTCCCACTGCTGGGACTCGGGGCCTTCTCTCGCAAGGAGAGAGTTAAGGCCATAATCCACCACGCTGGCCCAGTGCGGGTTGGCGGATGACACATGACTTCGAAAGATTCTAGGTACATGTCGGTTTCCTCACGATGTTTTTCCTTCACCGTTTTAAGTTAGCGGCATTACGCACATGACTTCGAAAAGACATTGGTGCGTGTGGGGTTTGAACCCGGGGTCTCCGGATCGGCAGCCGCCGTTCTCCCGACTAGACCACCGTAACTTATACTAGACCACCGTAACTTATATAAATATTACTTAACTTATTAACTTATATAATTATAATAAATTTATATACATAGCCATAATTTAAATATACATTAAAAATAAAATAACAAGAAAGGATCCTATAAACTGTTCTACACAATTTCCCGTCAAACATTTGACATTACCGATCAAACATTATTTTTTCGAGAGTTTTAATCAAAGAGTATGATACAAAGAGGATATTTTATACGTTTTTGAAGTGAAAACTTCTTTAGGCGCGCCTAGACAGATTTTTTGTGGGCTGTGAATTGAATTCTACCGTCACGCTCGGGTAAGATAATACATTTTTGGGTGAACTCGGGATGAGCGAGAAAGATAATACATATAAGTGCGCCAGAATGATAATAAGTCAACTGCTCTTCGCTGTAATGTTGTGTTCCTGTGTTTAGTATATGTAATTGTGTTTTTTTATCGCGACATTAACTTCTAGGTACTTGCCACATTAATTGAACCTGTCACGAATATTACATTTGCATTTCAGATCCATTGTAAAGAGTTTTGGTTGTAAATGCCTATAAAATTAATAAATACTTAAGCAAATACTAAATTTAAGTGTAAAAATAATACATTCAACCAAATCGACTACTTCTATTAATTGGATTTGATAGTTTGAAACTTTTTTAACCTTAAAAAAGTTTTTAATCATTTATTTATTCGGAAATATATTCCAGAATTCCTTATAACTATTTTTTCAAATTAAACTAGCATATAATGAGTATCTGGATTTGTGAGAGGAATCTGTTATTTGATACAATCAATCGATCCCACAAATCCGGAATACCTCTGAGGTACTACTTATAAAGTAACAAAAATATTAAAAACTAGCGGCCCGCTCCGGCTTCGCTCGAATAATAACCTAGATATCAACTGCAGCGCCATCTGCCGTAGCCTATGTTACTCGGGAATAATGTAGCTTTCCAAAGGTGAAAGAATTTTTGAAATCGGTCCAGTAGTTTCGGAGCCTATTCATTACAAACAAACAAACAAACAAATCTTTCCTCTTTATAATATTAGTGTACGCGCCGTTCTTTCTAACATATTTATTATTTATCTATGATTACACGCATACACGCACACACACACACATTTCAAAAACTCATTCCTTCATTTCCTACCCTTTAGTCACCTGTGACAATCAGTGTGTCGTTGAACCTCGCATAAAACGCATTCGCGCTAAATCACCTCGTCTCTGTGTAAAATATATTCAAATTTAATAAATCTAATAATTCGCGGCCGCGTGTGTTACAAACCAAATCGACTGTGAGAAAATATATATCAGCGCCAAGGACTACAGTAACATTCGAAGGACTCCAATTAAACAACTAAGTGAGCGTACCTATCATCAAGAAGACACCAGGTACCTACTTTGTCACTCCTATAACTTATAAATTTTCCTCACAAGTTTCATGTTCCATTCCGAGCCGAATCGTAAAACGCTCGCTTTCCTTTCCACTCACACTGACACTCTTTACACTCAAACACACAAAAATAAGCACAATTTATAAAAATCCGCATATTTTACTCGCCATTTTCTACCCTCTCTCTCTCATTTTAATTACGCCAAATTAAAAATTAATCTCGCTACTCGTATTCGCAAACTACGTTATATATGTATTTATTCTACGCTATTATATTATAAGCGCAACATTATCCGCATATTTAATTAATTTATCGATAGTTCCTTAACATCGAATTTTACTTATATCTACCCTCACGTACCGCGATTTATTAAATTTGCAACGCTCACGCAACCTCAACCGTTTTAACCGGATACCAACCCCAATTATAATGGCGGAATTAAAACGCAAAATAATTCTTTTGGAATCTAAAAAAGAAGCATTATTTCAAAGAATGCAAGAATTATACGACCTCAGTCTGGACGTTTCCAATCCCGCGATTCAAATTAAATTCCTATCGCGAGTTCAGTCGTTGGAGAAAACTAGGACCGATTTTTTGGAAATCGTCGACGACTTAAATTTATTACATCTAAAACAGGATGAAGAGGTCAGACCTAACTACGCCGTAATTAACGCCTTCGATGATTTATATTGTAGTGTATTAGCTGCAGAAAAGTCATTTACGACACACAAGGTCAACTCAGAACGCAATAAGTTTGAATTTACCAGAAAACTACCCCCGCTTGAACTTGCCTCATTTGACGGTTGCCCTAATAAGTGGCCAGTATTTTATCAAAATTTTAAGAACCTCATTCATGAAAATACCGTTCTTTCTACAACCGAGAAGGCGCAATATTTAATAGGCAAATTATCAGGCAAAGCCTTAACCATTTGTTCAGGTATTCCACCTACCGGAGAAAATTATAGTATATTGTGGAATAACCTAGTGGAGAAATACCACGATGTACGAGTCCAGGCTTCCATGTACCTTGAACAGATGTTGCATTTCAAATCGCAATCATCAGATGCATTCATCGAACAATTTTGTTCCGCTGAAGCTGCGTTACGCCGATTAGAGGTCGATGACCTCTCGGATTTTATTATCAATCATATCGCGCTCAGTAAATTAGACAAAGACACACTCACGCTATTCGAACAATCACACAGACATGTAAAAATACCCAGTTTCGCTCAGCTCAAACAATTTATAAAAGAACAAAACAAAATACATTCCTTACGCTCATCATACACAAACACTAAACCAACTTACGCTAATCACAAACAAAATACCGCTCCGCAATCAAAATACACAAAATCAACACATTCCTTTGTCACCAGTTTCAATTCTGTCACTGACGGCAACTCATCTCAAACGCAACCAAAATCATCATCATCATCATCCCTCGCATTCACGCCTCGCTCTTGTCAGCTGTGTAAAACTCAGCCAGAACACGCTCTTTACAAATGCAGTTACTTCTTATCACAAAACGCACATACACGCAACTCATTAGTCAATAAACACAACTTTTGTCGAAATTGTTTGGGATTTCACAATATAAACGATTGCAAATCTCAAAACTACTGCTCCATCTGTCAACGCAAACATCACACTCTTATTCATATTGATAATTTTCGCCAACATTATTCCGCTAATAATAATCACGTAAATAAACATAATTCGTCTCAAAATACGTCGATACGACCTAACTTCACGCCGCAAAATCAGCTGAGCGATATCAACGCCGCGCCACGCGCTGTGACGGCTACCGTAGGTACTGAGCCGACCTTTTTACCTGCGCCTTTTGTAAACAAAGCGGCGCAAGCGCATACAGAACAAAATAACTTATCGCTCTCAGCTATTTCCGATTCTCCTATTCTAAATTACAATAAAAATACTACTGTATTGTTACCTACCGCGTCCGTGTATACATACGGTCAAGATAATAAATGTAACAAATTACGCGTATTTCTCGACACGGGTTCTATGAGCCATTTTATAACAAAAGAGTGCTGTGAACGGCTCAAACTCAAGGTTTATCCTAATACAACTACCATAAAAGGGATAGGTAAATCAGAAAGTAC
The DNA here is from genome assembly GCA_963693475.1 of Ectropis crepuscularia. Lineage (NCBI taxonomy): Eukaryota > Metazoa > Arthropoda > Insecta > Lepidoptera > Geometridae > Ectropis > Ectropis crepuscularia. The sequence continues at coordinate 14,698,511 of OY856361.1, read as the reverse complement.
CTCGTTCGGTACAGTTTCGTTCAAAATTCATTCGCGATTTGATGATCGATGTGTTTACACAATACAAGCTTACGTTATTGATTCCATCACTGATCATCTGCCGAACGCACCGATAGACTTGTCTCAATTAACGCATTTACATGATTTACCTATGGCCGATGACAACTTTTTCACACCGGCTGAAATAGACTGCTTAATAGGCAATGAATTATTCCCCCTGCTATTGCGTAGTAAAATAGTAACTTCGCCAAAATCGTCAGTTGTGGGGTTGGAAACGACCCTTGGTTTTGTGGTAGGGGGGAGGGCGAGCTGTAATTTCATCAGCTCGCGCTCTTATAATAAAACATTTCTTTGCCATGTTGAACCACCTTCATTAGATACTCTTACTCAAAGATTTTGGGAATTAGAGACTGTTCCAAATAAAAAACACCTCAGTCCCGATGATGAAGAGTGCGAAAACATTTTTCAATCAAGCTACTCGCGCGATGGTACTGGTACCTACACTGTACAGCTTCCATTTAAATCAGACGCATCAAAGCTAGGTGATTCATATTCGATCGCTAAACGACGCCTTATTATTCTAGAACGCAAACTCAACGCCAACCCCGAAATTCCTAAAGACTATAACGCAACGATACAAGATTACATCGATAGAGGTTTTCTATCAAAGGTCGAAAACCCGCGTGACGTCGATAGCTCGTATTATATACCGCATAGGGCTGTATATCGTCCTGATAAAACCACCTCTAAAACACGCATTGTTCTCGACGCAAGTTGCAAAACAAATACAGGTAAATCGCTTAACGATTTACTTTTCGCTGGACCTAACTTACAACAAAATATATTTGACCTTTTAATAAATTTACATATATTTTCTATTGCTTTGTCCGCCGATATCGAGAAAATGTACTTTTGTGTAAAACTCGCACCTTGTCATCAACCCTTTCAGCGCATACTATTTAGATTTAATTATGAATCCCCAATCGAAGTCTATCAGTTTAACCGGGTATCGTTCGGAGTCTCGAGTTCTCCTTATCTCGCGATGCGCGCCGTACGGCAGCTTGCTGCCGACGAGCGAAGCAATTACCCAATAGCTGCTTTCGAAGCCGAACATAGAATGTTTATGGATGACTACGTTTCGTCTGTAGATGGAATATCGAGGGCTGAACAGACCTATGACGAGATGGTAAACTTATTCATGGCCGGGGGCTTCAAATTAATAAAGTGGGTTTCAAACAGCGCTGAACTTATGAATAAAATTCCGCAATCGCATAAAAATCCACAACTAATTAATTTTGATTCAGATTCAAACGTCAGTACTAAAATCATAGGTATGCAATGGCAGCCTACTGATGACGTTTTTCTATTCACAACTCATAATGATAAGGACTCAAATGAATATACAAAGCGCACAATCCTTTCCGCTACTGCTAGATTGTTCGACCCATTGGGTCTTTTAGGTCCCGTGACCGCATTTATGAAATTATTGGTTCAGGAATGCTGGCAGCTTGAATTAAACTGGGATGATCCAGTACCTGATCCAATTAAACAAAAGTGGATACAATTCAGACGCGAATTAACAGATTTAATGCAAATAAAAATACCTCGTCATGTAGGTATAAGCGCAGGTCGTCACGTCACTATTTTAGGTTTTGAAGACGCAAGCGAGCAGTGCTACGGCGCTGCCGTATACATTCGAGTTAGCTCCTCCGCAGGTTCCACAGGAACTGTGAACCTACTCACCTCAAAGTCACGAGTCGCGCCGCTTAAGAAAATCTCACTCGCACGCCTAGAACTATGCGCCGCGCTGCTTTTAGCAAACGTCATAGCTTCTGTGCGTGATATAATTAATGAACGCTGTCCAATAAATTCAATATATGCATTTTCGGACTCAACTGTCGCACTGACATGGATACACTCACCCGCTTTTAAATTTCACACCTTTGTCGCAAACCGAATAACAGAAATTAACGATAAACTCTCAGCTCATAACTGGTATCACGTCAGCGGTGATCAGAATCCCGCGGATATAATATCGCGACCGCTAACGCCTAGATTATTACTAGACAAACCTATTTGGTTTAAAGCACCGCAGTGGGCATCCCAACCTATCACAGGATGGCCTATACAACCATTTATAGTCTCCTCCAAGGAAGACAGTCGTATGGAAGAGAAAACGGTAGCTTTAGTAACCGAAACTATTACTCTCGAGAACCATCCGATTGATCTACTGATAGAACGCATATCATCGTATAAAAAGTTATTACGCGCTACTGTTTACGTACTACGTTTCGCTAAAATCTTAAAAACAACGAAAACTGTGACGCCTTCTGACTTAGATTACGCAGAAATATATCTCATACGCCATGTACAAAACCTACATTTTGCCATGGATATTCACGCATTAAAAAATAACAAACGCATTGGTAAAAAACTTCTCAAACTCAACCCTTTTATTGACGCCGACAATATTATACGTGTCGGTGGTCGTCTCGCTCACTCGCAACTCAATTACGGACAGAAACATCCGATTATTTTACCTCCGAAACATCGCCTTACGCAGCTAATTGTTGACCATTATCATGTATGTAATCTACATACTGGTCCTTCGCTCTTGCTCTCCCTACTCAGACAAAAATTTTGGATTTTGGCTGCTAGAAATCTAGTACGTCAAAGAGTCCATCAATGTATTATTTGTTTTAAAAATAATCCTAAATCTCCTAATCCATTAATGGGTGATTTACCTTATTTTCGCGTTTCCGAAGCTAAGGCTTTTGTTTTTACGTCAGTTGATTACGCAGGGCCCTTTTTCATAACACACATTCGACGTCGTGGTATAAAAAGTCAAAAGGCATATATATGCCTCTTTTGCTGTCTCTTTACGAAAGCCGTTCATCTAGAATTAGTCTCAGACCTAAGTACTGATTTATTTCTCGCGGCATTCAATCGCTTTATAAGTAGAAGAGGCCCCGTGTCTATTATATATAGCGACGGAGGAACAAACTTTTTAGGAGCTCAACGGAAACTAAATGAGATTTACACTCTATTAGAATCTGAATCTCATAAAAACTATATTGGACAACATTTAGCTGATCAACGCATAAAATTTATCCGAAGTCCACCTTACGGTTCACATTTTAATGGACTGGCAGAGATAAATGTGCGCTGCGTAAAAACGCATCTGTACAAAGTAATAGGTCTTCAAATCTTAACCTATGAGGAATTGAACTCCACTCTAGTTCAAATAGAAGGATTGTTAAATAGTCGACCGCTGTGCGTACTCAGCTCCGACCCGTCTAATCTTTCTACGCTTACGCCTAACCATTTTTTAAATATAACGCCACTCAAATTTTTACCATCTGAAGATGTAACGAGCATCTCAGACAACCGCTTGACTAGATATCAATTAGTAAACAAAATAATTCAAAGCTTTTGGCGCCGATGGAGCCAAGAGTACTTAACCTCGCTACAACAACGCGAAAAGTGGAATACGGTGACCAATCCAGTAGAATTGGGTTCAGTAGTGGTCATCAAGGACAACAATGCGCATCCTCTTTGCTGGCCTCTGGGTGTAGTAGAAGAATTATATACCGGTAAAGATGGTATCACGCGAACTTTAAAAGTTCGCACTGCTGCTGGCAGTTACGTACGGCCAGTGGTTAGAGTTTGTCCTCTTCCACTTCAGTAAATTTCGCATCAGTTTTTATTTCTAATTATAGCTTAATTTTCTATAACGCTGAATTTCAATAGTTTTTTTCTTAAATAGTAAATATTATAATTTAGTAATTAAATCTCTCAATCAACGTTACAGCTCCGCTTAGCTATTTACTATAGAGGAAACCTCTAGGCCGGGGGAGTTGTACGCGCCGTTCTTTCTAACATATTTATTATTTATCTATGATTACACGCATACACGCACACACACACACATTTCAAAAACTCATTCCTTCATTTCCTACCCTTTAGTCACCTGTGACAATCAGTGTGTCGTTGAACCTCGCATAAAACGCATTCGCGCTAAATCACCTCGTCTCTGTGTAAAATATATTCAAATTTAATAAATCTAATAATTCGCGGCCGCGTGTGTTACAAACCAAATCGACTGTGAGAAAATATATATCAGCGCCAAGGACTACAGTAACATTCGAAGGACTCCAATTAAACAACTAAGTGAGCGTACCTATCATCAAGAAGACACCAGGTACCTACTTTGTCACTCCTATAACTTATAAATTTTCCTCACAAGTTTCAATTAGTATAGATAGTATAGACTAGTAAGCATGATAATTATGCAATTTTTTTTTATTTATTTACAATGTATGTATATACATATATATATTATATTAAAAACTAGTAAGCATGATAATTATGCAATTTTTTTTATTTATTTACAATGTATGTATATACATATATATATTACAATCTTTTGAACATAATAAATTAATAAAAATAAAGAAAGAAAATATAAAAAAATACGTTGATAATTACAACAATTTTTTTTTTGCAGAATGTAGGTATTGTATACAAGCTTTTTTGTTGTAGACGATTTGTTATCATGTTTTCGGGACCTAACTGCAACTTGAAGACATTTTTCTTTCAATTGATGTTTCATCAAATAAGATTTGGGGTGTCTATAATTAGGATTTTAATTTTATGTTCCCCTTATTCTATGTTCTTAAATTATTAATATAGTCGTAATCGTAATTCTTACAGATAGTTTTTTTATCATAGCATTAACTGTACCCTGCGCGTGTTGCCACCTGACCAAAATTGGTTGTACTAACTCAGAAACCTTCTTTAGCTCATGTATAACAACTTTGCTAAAGATTATCACATCATCAAATGCATAGTTTACGATTCTATAAAGGACATGTAGACAAAAATATTAATAAAGTAATAACGAGGTATGTGTAGTTAAATTATTTTATACGTCATTAACAATTAAAATACACATTTTTAGGCCTAATTGTATCACACTGTCTCTGGAAATATGACTTTTATCAAAATATCGTATAGGCATAAATGTAGAGATTTTTCTGATACAAGTGCATTTATTTTGATACAACTTGAGTTATAACGGACACACAGACATACAGATGAATTGGCAGGTCATGGTAATACAGCACACACTTAGCCTATAAGATAACAGGTTGAATGTTTAAGCTGTCATAAAATGATGATGTAGTATTTACTGATCTCCGGATGTTGAATGAAGTTGCAGTGCTGTAACTATTGCGTGTGTAGTCTAATGAGATATAATATATACCTACTTTGAAATTTTGTATTAGATACTAGATGACCCGGTGAACTTGGTTCCGCTTAAGGTGAAACAAATGAATATTATATAATAGGTATATAATAATATAATGGTTTTAGGATATTGGCGGCTAAATTGATGTTTAAGTGATTTGTTTATGTGTATCATACTTTAATACCTATAATTCTCCTATTTCTACTCAGGAAGAAGAAAATTACAAAAATCATAGAAGTTGGTTCGTTCAGCCATTCTCGAATTATAATTAATTATATAATGTACAAATTACGGTTTTCTGCCTTTTCGCCGAAAATTGTTTGGCCGATCATCACTTGCCAACTAACGTTTCGCAGAATGTTGTTTCTCCGATTAATCATTGCCCAACCTAACCACATAATTTTGTTTAATTCCCCAGCTGTTCCTACGTTTGGTCTGCCTTTTATAATGACACTGTTCAAAAGGCCAACTTTCATTTCACGAATATTTAAGATAGAGTAATATTTATTTAGTTGTATAATAGTGTTAGTAAGTATGTGTGTTAGATTTCGAAAAAACCTGCTATACTGAGTCTTCGATCAAATTTTTAGACATTTATTTACAAGGATGCCATTTTCATTTGGGATAAATTACATACAGGTTGATATTATTATTGGAATATTTTTCTATAATTATTATTTTAATGTAAGCACATATTCAAGGGCCCTGTGTACTGAAACAAAAGGTTTTGGCACTTCACCGGCCGCTACCGTGGCACGCTTGCTTCGCACGCTCGACTCGTGCATAAGATTACTGGGCATAGTTCTAACCTAAACTAACCGATTCCTTCCGATTTCACATAAACTTTGTTCCGCACTTTGTTCCGCTTTGTTTGCAAACGTGTGTGTAGATTTCTGTTGGTATAAAATTGTATGTAAAATTACTTTATCTTTTATCGTTATAAAAATAAACAAAAAGAGAACTGATACACAGACGAAATAAAACGAAGTTATTCGTCTAAAAGTTGTTTAACGTAGTGAAAGATTTGACAACTGATAAGTGCCTTGAACGTGTTGTGTCATTATAATAATCTGCTAAACAATAATTCTGCCAAATGAAACAGATAGATTACAAAGGGAATGTTTTCGTAGATACCTTTTTAGAGTGTCACGTTTGTTAACAGTAGCAAAATTTTAAATTTAAAGCTTAGCCAATCCCAATGATGAATTTTCAATTTAACTTTCCCATTCAAATTGTGGTACTATTTGATAGTAACTTCACGCATTGACGTGATTTCGTTGTTTGGTTGAAAATTTGACCCGGCAGAATATCAGTACACTATTAGTACTAATGTTTCTGGTAAGCATACTCCAGCGATGTAATTTTCACGGTGGGATTATTTGTCGCGGGAAGACGTGTTCTAAAATTTTCAACAACTGCGATATTTTTTTAAAGGAATTAGTAAGTAGGTTCATTGATTACACAATTATGGAAGATCATACAAACTTAAATATATTTTGTCCAGATGTCGTAATTATTCAATAATCCTACGAGTACAAACAATTAATGAGAAAACGTAAACATTAAAATACCACACAAACGTAGACAAAACTACAAATGAAACAAAAGCGAAACTAAAATCATTATTTTCGAATAAACAAAAAAAGATATTGTCTTAACATAGAAATTAATCAAAGAAAATATTATTCATGAAACAGATAATAAGGAAAGTTAAACAGAATGTCTCATGAACGTAGACAAAACTATGAATGAAACAGAAGAAAAAGTATCCGGTCAACAGACACAACAGGAACTAAACGCGAAAGTCACTCATTAGCGTCAATTAGCAGACGCATCGGCTAAGTAGGTTGAATTGAAGAAAACTGTTTAATAGACTGTAATGAAAAAGTGAAGATGCATCAATTACATGCAATTATCAGATGCAGCTAGAAAGCCGTTACGCTGCGACGCAGATGCGTTTTTTGAATTATTTCATATCATTAAGCTACTAATATAATTCTGTAATGTGGCGTGCAGGATTGCTTGAGGTAAACATGGAATAGAAATGTTAAAGAGAACGAAGAACATGGATATGTAAATAGAAAAGAGATTGCATTGATTAATAATGTGACTGAATTGCACGAATTATGTAAATGTCGCACGCAAAACACAAAATGCCTAATATTGAAAGAGTGCATTTGGTAAGTAATTTTAGATTCACTCAAAACTGATACAATAAGTGAAAATAAATATTACTCAACACAAATTCAGCAAACTTGTACTGTGGAAGCCAATTAGATACTCTTACAATCAACTCATAAACCTATTATATCAAACTTATACCACCGTAAATAAAACTAGACTTAAGACCAATTTTGTTTTTTCGTGTTTGTAAAACGTATCAAATAACAAAAATTGTATCAATTTTACTTTCCACAAAATTTTAAGGGTTTTTATATCGCGTATTTCTTGAGTTAAATATTTGGAATAAGATAGAAAAGTTTATCAATTGGCAATCTCACATTTATTTTCTTAATAATTATTGATGTAAAGTTATATTTTGATCGTTATGAGTGTCTGCGCAAAGACGAATTTCTTACGGGATTTATATGAGTTCTGAAATTCTATTTTTTCCTAAGTTAGCGCGAAAAGCAATCTGCGGAGAGAAGAGAAGAGCTAAACAGCTACTGAGTAGTAATTATCCATGAAACTACGAGTTTTAAATGATAAAGATGAATATTGCATAAAAACTGAAAGGAAAATGTAAGTACTGCAACCTAATTAATTGATAGCAGAAACTTAAAATCTAATGTAAAAGATTTGGATCCAAAAGTACATACATTTAGACATTTAGACATTACTTAAGTTATCTAGCCCCAAACAAAGCAAAGCTTGTACTAAATACTATTCCTACTAATATTACAAATGTCAATGTATGGATGTTTGTTGCTCAATCATGTAATAAGGTATAAACGGATCGAGCTGAAATTTGGAATAAGGGTAGATTATAGTCTGGAAGACTACATTTTTATCCCGTCAAAATAACGGGAACGGGAGCTACGCGGGTAACACCGCGGGGCACTGCTAGTACTTACATAATTGTAAATGCATACTTCTGACTTAGAGAAAAACCTAGATACGGAACAAATTTCTGTATACAAATTCGTGGATATCGAACCTACAATCATCAATAACAGTATATTTATACTAATACTAGTGGCTCATTCCAGCTGCGCTCGGATATTGTCATTTAAAGACTATTAATCGAAATAAAAACTATCCTATCTCTCAAGTTGGACCAGACTGCTCACGGTGTGCTAATTTATTGCCACGTGTCTTCCAAACGGCTGGATGGATTTTGATAGCTATGTATATGATAAAGGTATCATTTGATTCAACCCAATCACACAAGTTTCCTTAGATAGCGTATTGTATTACACAATGTTTTTTATCTGTCGATTTTGTGCAGTCAGGTTTTTTAAATGAGAGTTATTGTATGTTTCTTTTAGGACAAAATTACAAGATAATCGTTTGCTTGATGGTAATGAATACTCCTACTATTAGAAACGCTTACAATATGGGTATCCTACTAATAATATTATCAACACAAAAGCTTAGATGTTTGTTGCTCAAATACGTCGAAACGTTTGAACGTATTGAGTTGCAATTTGGAATATACTTAGATTTTAGTCTGGAGTAGCATCTAGGCTACGTTACAGCAGTAGTACTTTTCATCACGGATAAATGACTAATTGTCATTATTTTTAAGATCAAGTTACGCTATTATAGTGCTAAAAGAATACCCAGAAAAAAATCCGTTTCTTTAACGTTTTGGCTAAGATCATGGGTGCCGACTCGCCATATCGGGCACTTAGCTAATATTGGGCCCCTGTTTTTGTTAAGCTTTATGTCATAGTTATGCTATGAAATACGAGATAATTGGTTTCTCTTGTACCTATCGAAAGCGTTGAATTCTATATGTAGAAAAACAAACTTGTCTAATACAGGCTGCTAGTTTTCTAACTAAATATTTCATTTTTGGTTTATAAAGTGTCTATCTACAAGTACCTTGTAGATATAAATTTTATGAATATTATTTCGCAATGTCGTACAAAAATAATGCGACAAGGAGAAATGATCGAGGGTTGCAACCCCCCCTCTTCGACTGTACCCAGTTGGACAGCTTACAAGTGACGGCATAGTGCTAAGTCTTATTACTTTATACCCTTCTATCATCCTACATAGCTCTCCTGGTGGTTCATTTACTACGTAAATTTTGTTCATGGGCCAGTAGTCTATAACCGAATTTGTTCAAAATTTGAATTGGTTCGACACATTTTCGATAGATGGCGTGTCAACGCTCGCACGGCTCAGCTAGTTATATGTACCATCTAAGTACTATGGATATTAAAAAGCATGCAGTTAGTTTTTGCTGTTATCATATTATATCAGTAAAATATGTTTAATGAATATGATGGCACGTTCTAAGTATTTTACTGGACGTGTTCCCAAATAAAAAGCAGTATAATCCAAATACTTTGAGTGCTAGTTGTATATGAATGGCTAATTATACTTTTATTATCATTTATTTCACTGTATTCAGAATGTTGTTTAATGGAACTGGCTTTCTTATTTTGACATAAATAACTATTAAAATCATTTATTATTACTTAATAGGAGCCAAAATTATCTTTTTCTACTCTACTACTTTCTCTTATCTCTATTATGACCCGGTACAAGCCATTAATTACACCGTTTATCAAAGCCATCGCCTACTACCATAACCGTTGGTCCTTCATGTGGTAGATATATCCAGCTCAATTCCACTAAAAATTAGCAATTCATATTCAAACTATTTGATATAAAAAATGTGTCACCAATTATTTGTATTTTCTTGATATTAAGTGAGTTTTTTTAATCAAAATCAATTACCTGGACGGTATGAGACTGCATGAATCCGATGATCTTGTCCATGATAAGGTTGTCAAGGGAACTTTCGTCCAGACCTCTCGGCACCGCTGCGTCCACTTCATTAACCTTCGCATCTTGGTCCTTCTTAATCGTGACTCCATTTATCAAAGAGAGTTCGTCACTTCTCGCCAACCTGGTAAGGACCTTAGCAAGCTTCTGTTTCAGGCAATGTGCCATTTCATCTCCACTGCATTCTTTGTAGGTATCGTATGCAGTTCTAAGATCACCGAAGGTGTCTTCGACTGTGTTTTGAGAAGTGAAGGCGGTTCGAGCACTGACAGTGATCGCCAAGGTCAAAATGAGAATGTAATGTGGTACCATTTTGAAGTCGTTCTCACTTCGTTGGCGATATAGGCACTGTGTTCGAAACTGGATCACAGTTTGCGTTTATATGCGCTTAGAGTCACGCTACACTGGACATCACTGAGAGGGATGCACCGATGCATTTATGCAGTTTTGGATAGATAGGCACGAAAGTGGTTTCAAACTGTCCTAGTATATTACCAAGAAGAACGAAAATTTATAATTACGTATTTGTAGATAGAACTTCATTCGAAATGTGGTATTAGTCCATGTACAATATTTCTCTCAAAGTTTTTTTATGAGTTACAAACTATTTCAACTAAAAATGTGACAAACATGAAAATAAATCCTATCCACATAAAATACTAAACAATCAATGCTTATATTATCGTAATGTTAAATGTAATTATGTTATTGAAAAAAAGTCATGGCTGCAGTCATAGGGATTGCCAATAGAAGTGAAAACATAAAACTCAGAAATTGATGGCACACATTGGAAACTACGCGGGTTAGACCTGAGACTTTATAGCAGTCATCTAAATAAATTTTCATGGTTAGATGTGGAAATGTGTAATGGTAGACGCCAAAAGAAATGCTAACGCATTTCTAGATGGCCGTGGCCTCGAGTTCACCTACAGATTCCTTTCATTCACGAACGTAACGAATGAGCTTAATTCACAGCCTGTGCACGAAAAATCTGTGCGGCGCGCCAAAAGAATGTTTCACTTCAAAAACTCAATTTCATTAAATAACGATTTCTTTAGACCTACATAGGTCTATGGATAAATTTGGATGTGCTTACTATAAATAGTTAAGTGTATAGTTAGTTAAGTTTCATTCCAAAAAACTGACATTAACATTATAAATGTAACTTGTTTAGTGATAGGACAATGCAGAGTCTACCTGGGGAAACACCATTACCTTTTTACCACCAAGTGGTAGGTACCATAGGTTAAACATTGATATATTCTAATTTGAACAGCAATGTTTCCCAAGACAAGCTATCATATTATAACATCTCCGAATGACTAGTACAATGTAGTGGTGAGCAGCGTTTGGGATCTTCATGTTCGAATAGGCAAATAGGTTCGTGCTGCTCTGGGCAGGCATATTGCTTGCTATTTGTACGTGTCTTACTCGTACCTACACTCTATATTGCAAAAAAATGCTACATACACAAAGTATGTTTGACTTTGCCTTAGGCCAATGCAGATTCTCAATAGAATAGATTTCCATGTCGAAAGCGTGTCCAGATCGCTAGTGTCATGACTACGTAGAATTACATTTGCTAATACATTGAGCCAAATAAAAGCGAGCATCGTAACCTGTTTGTAATTATCGCCTAGAGTAGGTACTTGATACAAATTGCGATCACTTATATCCTGCTGCTATAAATGAGTAAAACATATATTTTTTTACGTGGAAGAAGTGCGTATACGCATACTCTTCCGCCAGGGGGAGACGATCGAGTTATGTCAGGCTTGATACCACGGACAGATATGTTGCCCCTAACGACTAAACCACCTTTGACACTTAAAAGTGCGAACCTACACCTTAAAGGTTGCGGTTCGCGCTGAGACCGCGACCGTGACACGTGTCGCGGGCGTGGCGCGAACTGGCGCCCATACAAGCTATCATGTCAATTGCCTGTTACGGTATCACCACAAACTTGCACCTATTGTTCCTCGCCGGGACTTGGACATCTCCAGGACCTCCTATGAGGCACACTTCTGTCACTAACGCACTTGAACCAAAGATACGCCGTGACCACTTCTGGGACCAATCAGTTTGAAGGTGCCGGACGCCCTGCGTCTGGACATCCCCACACCCCGTACCACACACGGTACTATGCTTCCCTTGCAGCCCCATCACTTTTGCTATCTAACGTTCACGACACCGTCAAGGTCGCGGTGGTCAGGTAGTGTAGTGCAGGTTTGCTGCTGGCGGTTCTTATATCCCGCCGCAGTCTCCACCCCACAGCCGTGATGCCCAGTCTCCAACATCGTAAGTTAGGAGCCGGTGCCGATACAAAGCGCAATGAGCGTAACCTAGATGGCCTTATTGTTTTCTACTTGGAGGCAAAGACTAGCAGTTGCATCGTGGGTTTCACTTAGCTTCACCGTGGGTGACCAGCTGACCAGGCCCCGCGATGAGATAGTATGTTAACTTTTCTTTTCTTATATAGACACTTCTGTACTCGCTTGTACAATCATCACATGCACGTCTGGGCCCTGGTTCAAATTCGATTTACTTACATTGATTGAGGACTAGTGATTCCGTTGAGTAACTGTAAAAGGATGAATTATTTGATCATAAAATATATTTTGTAGCAATCCCACTAATATTAGAAATGCGAAAGTTTGGATCTTTGTTGCTTATAAAATGCCAGAACGTCTGAACAGATCGAATTGAAATTTGGAACGCAGTTAGATTATCGTCTGGAATAGATACCATATTATAGTTACTTTTCATCCCGAAATAGCGGAAACAAGAACAACGCGGGTTTTTTTTTTATAGCATAGAGTGACGAGACGAGCAGGTCATGTGCCTGATGGTAAGCAACATGCCTGCCACATAACAGCACAGTAACACGCAGCTATTGAAACATGATAGTCCAAATCATTACCTAGCACTACACTGCGCTCGTCACCCAGAGATCTAAGATATTATGTCTCTAAGCCCTGTAATTTCTCTGGAATCATTGCCCTTCAAACCGGAACACAGTAAAGTTTGCACATTACTGCTTGGCGGTAGAATATTTGGCAAAGGTGTGGTACTTCCCCAGGCGGACTCTGCTAAGAGTCCTACCACTACAAACCGGGTGAAACCAGGTGTTGTTGCTAGTACTTTATCTTCTATATAATTATAATATACTAGCGGCCCATTTCGGCTGCGCTCGGATATTGTCATTTAAAGACTATTAATCGAAATAAAAACTATCCTACCTCTCAAGTTGGACCAGACTGCTTACGGTGTGCCAATTTAATTTAAAATCGGTTAAGTAGTTTAGGAATCCATCGCGGACAAACATCGTGACAGGAGATTTATATATATTAAGATGTATCTGTAAAATTAAGGTTTGTCTGTATGCCCTTTATAGAATCGTAAACTGTGCATTTGATTATGTGATGATCTTTGGTAAAGTTGTTGTGAATGAGCCAGATAAGGTTTATGAGTTACTACGATAAATTTTCGATAGATGGCGTAGCAACGCGCGCAAGGTACGGCTAGTAAATAATCGAATCTGTTTTTTGGAGTGAAAGATTCTTTAGGTGCGTAGGACATCGTTTGAGGTGGAATAAATTATGCAGTATAATAATAGGTAGAATTAATTATTCAACTGTCAACGCTTTTCCCGTTACTGTCCGTCTGTGTAAGTATAAGTATGTGCATATAAATTTGTACAAATTTTCTAGTCTACAGGCATTCCCGGGGTATTTTTTTACTTTTCTCACATACTTCACATCACTTGTAGCCCCAAACTAAGCAAAGCTCGTACTAAGGTAATCAGAGAGCTCATATAATACTTTATATTAATTGTACATACATACTGATGACACATAAAAACATCCAAATATACTTAATACACATTGATTACGCTAATATTTACCCTGGACGAGAATCGAAGCTACGGGAAATATTTTTTATTCTTAAAATAACTCATTATCATTGTAATCACGTCTATTTTATAAAGAGGGCTAATGGGAATAGCAAAAAATGGTAGACACCTCCTAATAACAGCAAAGCCCCACGTAGTTATTTGAGTACCAAGACTTCTAACTACTAGACTAGGACTAGGTACCTCAACGGTGAAAGATACTTTGTAATCGGTCTAGTAGTCCCAGAAATTAGTGCGTTCAAACAAAACACCTCTTCAGTTGTATACCATTAGTTGAAATAAAGATCTGAACATTTTAAATCCCTTGAAATCAGGTACTGTACGCATAAATAATACAAGTAACAAATGAAATTAAAGGCAAATAAGTAAAATTGAAGTAAAACAAACTAAAAAGCACGAGTAAAGTAAAAAGCTTGTGTAAAACTTTGTCTTTATTTCATCCAAATCATTAAAATAGTAAGATTCCTTGACTTTCTAATGTAACTTACTCATCATGATAATAAAATTCACAGTTGAAAGGTCACAAACCATTATCATAGGATTCTAACGACCCGATGAATATAATATCATGGTGATGTTATAAATTGATCAACCGATGACATTTCATCAAATTCACTAGTCAGCGTTACTCGGTTTACTAAGGAACTTTCCATAATTCACTTTCGATTATCGTAGACTAGCGGTATCGTAGACATGGTGAGGTATGTCGGGCTCAACACCATGACGACGACAGACATGGTGGCCCTACTGACTAAAACCCCCATAGATTTATCCTGTATGGCCAGGGGTTAGGGTCGCGGGGTCACTTTTCACATTCCCGTCAACGACCCTGACCCTTGCCACTGCCCTTGCGGACCCGTCTCGCTAGGGGCGTTAATACCCCCGCATTTAGCTCTAGTAACGTGCCGAAAATCAGCGGCACGTCACCTCGTCGAAAGCCTATCCCAAGGCGGGGTGCCGGACGTCCCTAAACGTTCGACGCCCTAGGCTCTCCAGTGGAGACGGGATGCGAGCCCAGAGTCGCATTCTCCAGGCTCGTTTCAGCTGCGGTTCCGCTTTTATGACCGCACCGCGGCTCTTGTCCTTCCACTGATCGCCCTGCTAATCATAATGGTCGTGGAGGACCCTCATCTGGAAGTATTAGGAATTTTACTTGGCCGATATATCAGCCAAGTAACTTTGTCAAGTCTTTCGGTCCTTCTCCCCAACCTCTACACGCACTGCTCAAGAGGGTGAGGAGCTCGTGCAGAAGTTATCCAGCCCCGGCCGGGATTCGCTTTCACACAACGAGATGCCACCGAAGAAAGTTGTTGTGTGATGCCCAGGGTGCACCACGTGGAAGTTCCCGAGTTATGCACCCCGGTACAATAGTTCCTCAGGTTAGCGCGTTCAAACAAAACATCTCTTCAGCCTCATAATATTAGTATAGATTTTGTAATAAGATAGAGTAACGGAATTCGAAATTTATTTATTTAGAATAAGCGAGACGACTAAAAGCAATCCCACCTTAAACATTCTGTAAAAAACTAGCCAAGTCTCGATGGAGCTGCATATTTATATCTAAAAAATAATACAATCTAGACAAAGTCGTGCTAAGTGTAATGCTCCTTACTGCGATTTCTTTATTATTATAGTTAATGTTGTGTGACGTGGCCGTTGAACATTCTTTATACGTTAGTGGGTCAATTTTGTTAGTCAATTTTGCTTACACGTAATGTTATATCTCTTGTTTGTTAAGCGATATAATACCCCAAAACTGGTATTGTTAATTGGACGCTAATGTCTCATTTTAGGCTGTAGTTGATAGATAGATAGATATTGGTGGACAATTCACACACAACACCATCTGACCCCAAACTAAGCAAAGCTTGTGTGATGGCGGCCAAATAGCTGATATAATACTTATATAGTTTTAAATACATACTTATTATACATAGCACACTCAGACACAGTGCAAACATTTGAATTCATCACACAAGTATTTGCACTGGGTGGGAATCAAACCCACGACCCTCGGCTTCGCAGGCAGAGCTACTACCAACTAAGCCACGAGGCCAGTCATAGTTATAGAGGCCAGTTGATTGTGCAACACATGCATTCAGCATTGAATGCTGACTTCTGTTCCCTTCTTTTTGGAGCGTCAAATCGACCACCGATGTAACATAATATAGAAGACCGATCAATTATTAGAAGTCCGTCTGTGCTGGAAATATTTTTTTATACTGTTTGTTTCAGGCTCGTCTAGACATAAGTATTATTAAAATACGCAGCTTTATGAAGCCTACAATTGACTGGTTATTGAATCAGCGTGTTCCAAGTGGCCATTTTCCATCGTCAATGGGTAGCGCTTCTGGCGACAGGTTGGTGCAATGGCGTCATGGAGCACCTGGTTCTGTACCCTTGTATACCCTTCAACGGCCAAGTCACACAACATTAACTATAATAATAAAGAAATCGCAGTAAGGAACCTTACACTTGGCACGGCTTTGTCTAGATTTTATTACTTTTTAGAGATAAATATGCAGCTCCATCGAGACTTGGCTAGTTTTTTACAGAATGTTTTTGGTGGGATTTCACTTCTTTTTGTAGAAACGTGGGCTTATTGATTTAATTGATTAGATTTTCTCATTTGACACATTTTTGATTTTAAGGAGCAGTTTTTTTAGTATTACAAATCTTTCTCTTCTTTTTTTCCGGTTCAGATTCTTGTACAGTGGCAACAGTTTTTCGTATTGCCCATTCTCGTTAATTATTTAAGTAGACTCTCCATAATAGGCAAAGAACTTTAGAAGATGACTGCAAATAAATGAAAGCAAATAAAAGCCAGTATAATCTTATCCAGAGCTTTCCTTTTATTTTATTTGTATGCGTATTAAAAGCAGAAGAGGAGGCATAAAAGATGTGTCCCACTAAGCTGGATTTTTGAAATGACAGTCGATTTTTTAACGTACCAATGGTAGAAGAGGGCATTACCGTATTTCTAATACAGCTGAAACAAGCTGACGGTTCTTTATCAGATACCTCAGACCTTCGATTTTTGACATCAAATGAAGAGGCAAACAAAATGGAATATTTTTTTGTAAAGGCAGAATGTCGATCTTTAATAGTTTGGTTGGGCTCCACTCCTCCAGGTACTCCAGATCTTCGATTATCCTATTTTTTATAGTTTTCCCTTTATGTGGCCATTAAACCATAACTCTGTACCAAATTTCAGCTCTCTGAGTCTATGGGAAGTACTAGTTATAGAACTAGTTTGATGATCATGAGTGAGTGAGTGAGTGTCATAAATGCGAAACTTTGCTTTCGCTTAACTTCGGAACTAAATGACTTACAGACTTGAAATTTTGAATTTTAGGTGTGTGATTATAGCTTAAAAGATGACAAATATTTCAGCGTTCTGGTCTTATTCAGAAGTTCTCAAATAGAGGCCTGAAAATGCGGCGAAATGGTTCCAGTAAAGGATTCCAGAAAAGTACGGCAGTGCTTGCTTCGCGCTCGACTTGGCGGGGGCATTGCCGTGCCCCCAGATAATTAGTCCGTCATTCATATAACAAAAAAACATTGTACGCGTATTTTTTTTTATGTTTAAAATAATTACGAAGATATAATGCTTATGCTTAGAAGTTTCGAGTGACGTCCCGTTATGATACGATTTTTACGATCGAGTGACAACACAACTCACAACCCAAACCCCACTTCGGAGGTTTGATGATTTAAGTACTTATATCGTTGTATTTTTTTTATAATTTGATAGTGTCGTATATGCTTCCATAATCTACCTGACGAATTAAAATGATCTATTTGTAACGCTGTCGTCATCTCTATTATTGTTTTGTCAGAGATATTGTATGTCTCGAAGTGGCTATTTGTATGGGTAAATTTTTAAAATGTTATATAACCTCTCATCTTATCTGTATAAAGAAGAAGAGAAGAAAAGAGACAGCAATATCAAAGCATCAAAGCGTTTTTCGTTAGGCGGTAGAAGCGCTGATGGTAAAAAACGCAAGAAGACGGTGTCGCACAGTTTTCTTCTCACTATTAAAGGTT
This sequence comes from Ectropis crepuscularia, assembly GCA_963693475.1. NCBI lineage: Eukaryota > Metazoa > Arthropoda > Insecta > Lepidoptera > Geometridae > Ectropis > Ectropis crepuscularia. The sequence goes on along the minus strand of OY856361.1, from coordinate 14,680,341 downwards.
TAGACTTGACCGCTATCTCGCCTGATGTTAATGACGATGCGATCTACGATGGAGCATGCTTACCTAGAAGAAACTGATTAATTCTCGATTTGAAGACACCAAGATTGTAACCAACGGTAAAACCCCACACCGGCAACACATTTCACAGCCCAGACGTTCTTTCAGAGTCAAACCTCTTCGTTCAAGTCATTGAAATTCATGAAACGATGTCGTTTTTTCGAGCGACGAGCAGTCCGATAGAAAAAAGGGCAAGTGTATCCGATAAAAAGCCGATCCGATAAAAAAAGTGTCATTGTCTATGAGCCTTTTGCGCGTCTCTTGATCGATTCCTAAGCTTTTAGCTGGTACCAAGGCTGCCCATCCTAAAGTTACAAACAGAACTCTATATAGAGTTGTAATAAGAGCGAATCTGTAGATCAGACTGGAAGTACCTTCGCACCTTTGAGAGGTCACTTAGTTTTTTAACAGCTAATTTGGTCTTGGATTCGATGGAAGAGCCAAAGTTGAACGTAGACGTTTGAATGATACCCAACAGTTCAATATAGTCAGTTACTAGAACAGAGAAAACACCTTTCTAATATAACTTAATCAAAAGCTGTCCATTCGTTTAGGAACCATGATGCCTTAAATAAGTTATTTTCTGCGATAAAACAAAATGCGACTTCAGTTGACCAGATTTCACATGAAGCCGCCTAAGTCATTACAGGGCTTAGAGATATAACAGCTTAAATATCTGAGTGGCGAGCGCAGTGCAGTGCTAGGTAATGATTTGGATTCTTCATGTTCCAATAGCTGCGTGTCACTGTGCTGTTATGCTTATGTGGCAGGCATGTTGCTTACCATCAGGCGCATGTCCTGCTCGTCTTGTCACTCTTTATTTTTTACAAAAAAAAGTCATCCAGATAAACAAAAATATTTTTTTGTGTTTTGTTCGTAATATTTCAAAAACTGACACCGATTTCAATTAAGTGTATACGGGACCACTTTTAAACTATGATTTACCAAACAAAAAAATAACCATCAAAATTGATTTAGTTTTGCGGACGTAACATATATATATACATTTAAAAAACATGCAACCGAATTATGAACCACATCCTTTTTCACCTAAATGAAAGAAGGATTATGTTTTTCGCGCGTATCTTGTATGTTTGTAAATTTCTTTGTTCTCACTTATCTTCCAAATGGCTGGATGGATTTTAACAATTGAGATATCGTTATATTCCTCTCAATCACCCAAGTGTCCTTAGATATAATATTTTTTTACCTGTTGATTTTATGCAGTTGGTTTTTTAGGGTTCCGTAAAACGTCAAAACGGAACCCTTATAGATTCGTCATGTCTGTCTGTCTTTCTGTCTGTCCGTCCATATGTCACAGCCACTTTTTGCCGAAACTATGAGAACTACACTGTTGAAACTTGGTAAGTAGATGCATTCTGTAAACCGCATTAAGATTTGAACAAAAAAAAATGTAACCACCACCACCTAGTTTTACCACCGAGAACTGAAACTCAAAAAAATTTTTTTCATGAAACCTACACGTGTGGGGTGTCTATCGATAGGTCTTCAAAAATAATATTGAGGTTTTTAACATAATTTTTGTCTACACTGAATAATTTGCACGAGAGACACTTCCAAAGTGGTAAAATGTGTGTCCCCCTCCCCATCTAACTTCTAAAGTAGGAGAATGAAAAAATAAAAAAAATATATGATGTACATTACCATGAAAACTACCAACGAAAATTGGTTTGAACTCGATCTGATGAGTAGTTTTTTTTAGTACGTCAGAAATACACTATTAATAAAACTTCGATCAAAGTTACTACGAACTACAAGAACTATGTGTACTATGTATATAATGTTACTTGCTGCAACGGAACTTCATGGGCGAGTCCAACCCGCACTTGGCCACTTTATTTTAAATTAAAGGTATTGAAGTCGATTAAACATCAACACGATTGACTTGTCACACTTATCATTGTTACACGTGGTCATTTGTCACACTGCAGGTTTTTGCTTCCCGTCTCCGCACGCCATGCCAGTAATTTATTATAAGTAAACGTCCCGTGGTTTTGCCCGCGTATTGTTTGTTCCTGTTTTTAGCAATAACACGCCTATGTTTCTGTTCCGTTCCGTTCTAATCCGTTCTATCCTATTCTAATCTACTCTGTTATAATCTGTATAAAATATTAAATTTAATCTCCATGTAGGAAGCTCAAGACCGGACTAAATAGAGTTTGATTGAGTGCACCTATGTTACCCATGAACATGTAAATTCATAAGTTGTAACTGTTGAACTAATCTTAAAACTTTGGGTACCGAATGCAGTTCAGTGCCAGGTAATTTTGGACTCTTCATGTTCCACTAGCTGCGTCACACTGTGCTATTATGGCCACACGTATTGCTTACCATTAGGCACACGCCCTATTCGTCTCGTCGCTCTATATTATCCATTCGAATATTATAGAGCTGAAAAGGGTTTTTTGTTTAAACGCGCTATTCTGAGGAACTACTGGACCAATTTCAAAAATGTTTTCACCATTGGATTTGTACGTGATCTCTGAGTGCTATAGGCTATATATTAAAGGTGCATAAAGGGCAAAGGCGGGACGGACCACCGATAAAAAAATTGATAATATTAAAAGGAAAGCGAAAAAGCGCGTGCTATTTGAATTGACCTAATTATTTTGTTTTATTTGAAATTGAAATTTTATTTATATTTTGTTTTATTTTTATTTTGGTCCCATGTCGTATTATTGAACATAATGCGTGCGTCTGTGACTGAAAATAGAAAAGAAAATAGAGAAAAAAACGCATCAGCTGTAAACTTGTAAAACTTTATAGATATTATATCAATTTACATTTATTGAATAACATTTTTTTTTGGTAACTGGTTTAGTTTCACACTTGTCCATCATCTTGCCTGATGTTAAACGAAGATGCGGTCTACGATGGAACATGACATGTTTACCTAGAAGAAACCGGTTCACTCTCGATTTGAAAATACCCAGATTGTAACCATCGGGAAAACTCCACTCTGCCTGAGTGAGTATTATACTTACTGTAATATTCGCTCGTTTTTCTTAAGGGGGCGCCTAGTGCCAGAAAACGAAAAAAGGACATTTTCGATGCCGCTCACTGAAGTTAAGAAACTAAAAACTATGACAAAAAATTTTTGACGTGTGGGTACAATCAAGAAGAAGCACAATAACCGAATAGAATTTTAAAAATGGATCAGAGTTTATTACAATAAAAAAATAAAAATGACACCAAAAAAACCCGTTTTAATTCGAGTACTCGAAATTATCAGCGATGACCCCACATTATTTTTTGGTAATAAAATTCCTAACTGTACGTTCTAGTAAAGTAACCGAACACTTTTTCAAATGTATGTTTAATTATTGAGTAATTTAATAAAACTTGGTCAAAAATGGACTCCTGATTTAAAATTGTTTTTTCCTCCAAACTGTGTCATGCTATTCTCGATTTTATGTATATCGCATTAAGAAACGCGTCGCGCGGGTGAAAACTGACTTTTCCCTGGCATTAGGCGCACTCTTAATAAGTATTTTAGATACGCATTCTATTATAAAGCATATATACAATGAAGGCAACATAAATCATCCATCGCGTGAAGATCACATAGCAATTTAGAAGTTAGCGAGAACGCTTTCTTTCATAAATATGCTTCAATCAAAGGGAATGGATCGGTATTTTTGCTATTATTGTTTTCACTTTATAAGAAGTCTGTCTGTCTATCTAAAAGTCTGGCCTAGTAGCTCAGTTGGTAATAAGTACCTTTAGAGCCGTGGGTTGTGGGTTCGATTCCCGCCCAGGTCAAATATTTATTCTGTGTCTGGTTGTTTCTATGTATAAGAAGTAAACTACGCGACAAATCAGGAGACTCCCGCTCCGGCTCGTACCGGGAGGTCTACCGCCGAACGAAAAATGGCATCGCTTTGATGTTTCTCTCTCTTTTCTTTTCGCTTGAAATGATAGAGACAGGATTAGCAAAGCGATAGCCGAATTAATTAGGCAGTAGAAGCGCTGGTGCAAAAGCTGGCCAAAGCAATCCAGCGAGGCAATGCGGCAGTGTAATGGGCACTTTTGCACCGGGTGCTGTTCGTGCTGGGTCGTCCTATTAGTAGATATCTAAGTAGGTAAGTATCAACATCAACAGCCCACTAAACGTTTCCACTACTGGGACTCGGGGCCTTCTCTCGCAAGGAGAGAGTTAAGGCCATAATCCACCACGCTGGCCCAGTGCGGTTTGGCGGATGACACATGACTTCGAAAGATTCTAGGTACATGTCGGTTTCCTCACGATGTTTTCCTTCACCGTTTTAAGTTAGCGGCATTACGCACATGACTTCGAAAAGACAGTGGTGCGTGTGGGGTTTGAACCCGGGGTCTCCGGATCGGCAGCCACCGTTCTCCCGACTAGACCACCGTAACTTATTAGGTAAGTATAATAGTAGGTAAGTATAATAACTGCAAATTTTTACCCACCGATATTATTTATTTATTTATTTTTATTATAAAACTTACCGTATTTACTTACTGTGCGTAAATTCAAACGAAGCTTTTTGTATCCCCATGTAGGTATCTTTTTTTTTTTCATTTATTATAATTAACAGTAAATATTGCTTACAAAACAAAAGCTGTTAAAATTTGATTGAATCTATTAGACACTCAACCTGAGTCTGTGTTCCCCGATAAATTCAATTTGGGTGTCACTACATCTAGAGTGAATAGAAAGATATCTTCTAGGTGAATGTAGCATTTTCTAGGTCATGCTATAGTTTCATATTATGCTTTCGTTGTCAAACAGAATACCTATATCATTCACTGGCATCGCCCCGCGGTTTTACTCGTTATTTTACTGAGATAAAAAATAGCCTATGTGCTCTACCGGAGCATAATCTGTGTTACAAATTTCATCCGAATGCATTCATATCTTACGACGTGATTGAGCAACAAACGTTTAAACATCCAAATATTCAAACATTAACATTTATTGTGCTAGTAGGATTAATATAAAAAATACTATATTACGATACGTACGTAGTACCACACCTTTGCCAGTTATTCTACCGCCAAACATTAATGTGCAAACATTACTGTGTTCCGGTTTGAAGGGTAATGTTTCCAGAGAAATTACAGGGCTTAGAGATATAAGATCTTAGATCTCTGGGTGACGAGCGCAGTGCAGTGCTAGGTAATGATTTGGACTCTTCATGTTCCAATAGCTGCGTGTCACTGTGCTGTTATGTGGCAGGCATGTTGCTTACCATCAGGCACATGTCCTGCTCGTCTTGTCACTTTTTATTAAAAAAAAACAGTAAATAACCTTATAGATTGGACTTCATGACTATAAATTCTGTAGTTCTTGGATCAAATAAAGGAACATTGCCGCGTCGCTGGTTTCTGGCGCGACACTGGAGTCAAATGCGAGGGTTCTGTCCCCCGCGAGACGGGCCCGCAAAGACGGTAGCAATCATCGATATAACGAATAGATGTGCCCTGAGCACCTTGAAATTGGCAATAAACTGCGTCACTGTGCATCGTAAGTGGTAGAATCGCTAGCGGCGAGATTTGCTATGGTTCCACTTAATTGTGGTTGTTGACAACGAATAATTGTAGGTAGAAACGTCCAGCGTCCACCGCTTCCTGCAACTGACTAGAACGAAAAGAGTGAGCTCACTCTTCCCAACGATAACGTGATTCCGTGCGCCCTGAAGTTTGGGAGGGCACATCTTATTACATATGTATTGAGATCCTTGGTGGCAATGGCAGGGTCGCGGTCATATGCGAAAGCGGTCCCGCTACTCCTCTACCAAGCTACGGTTAGAGAAATCCATGGAGGTTTTAGTGACACCATTTTAAGTGGCGTCGAGCCCGACATACCCCGTCGTATCACAAGCAAAAAGTATTTACCGCACGAAATAAGCAAGAACGTTGGGTATTGATAAGCTTTTGCGTGCTATAAACTCTTGGTTTTTGACGTGACAACGTCTTATAATTCGATGAAGCCGGCTGCACGCCCGCAAAACATGATGTCATGTAACGTTACCGCCGTTACCTCGCCGCCGGCGTTACCTCGCTCTAAGGCGTAGTTGAAGTTGTCACGTTCAACTAACGTCAGTAACCCGACTGTACAGACAACCATTTTTTTTTTTATAAAGCTGAGCGTCGTAAAATAAGTTGGTGTATTTGTCCCTACTTCATCTATACGAAATTGCAAGAATTAGGTAGATTTTCAGTATTATTAACGAATTAAGTTAACACATTATTCTGTTAAATGAATTAAATTAATATTTTCATTTACGAAACTTTTAAATATGATCTTGGAAAAGTTCAGGAGCGTCGACTGGTCTAGTAAGTTACGGCTGGTCTAGTCAGGAGAACGCGGCGCCTGCCATTCCGGAGACCCCGGGTTCAAACCCCACACGTACCACTGTCTTTTCGAAGTCATGTGCGTAATGCCGCTAACTTAAAACGGTGAAGGAAAACGTCGTGAGGAGACCGACATGTACCTAGAATATTTCGAAGTCATGTATCATCCACCAACCCGCACTGGGCCAGCGTGGTGGATTGCCTTGCGAGAGAAGGCCCCGAGTCCCAGCAGTGGGAACATTAAGTGGGCTGTTCATGATTGATGAAAGCTCAGGAGCGTCTTGCAGAAATTGGACCATAAGTTTTGTAAACGAAGTAGCGAGGAAATCGATATATTTTAATTCGTTAATTCTAATGTAATGCAAATACTCTAATCAAACGAACCTTAAACTCATAAACCATCCCTACGTATTGATGAAATTGTTTTGCAGAATTAGACTCTGAATTCTATTCGTTAGAGCATCTTTCCGCCAAGAGTATGCTAGTACAATAATATAAAATGATCCAGCCGATTTCCCGGCGACTTCGCGCAAAAACTGCAACCGAAGTCACGGGGAAATCGGACAGAAATCAGTTAATTCAAACTTACGTCACATCTACTACAGCCTACCAAATTATCGAAAGCAATAACCTATCGTAACCCAAATATCAGTTATAAAATTAGCGGGCGAGTCGTGAGAAATTGTTGCGTAACGCTAAATATACATCCTGTAGTGTCACTTTCTCGTTTTATGTGCGCTGTCAGGTGAACCAGTCGCGGTCAGGTTTACGTTTATGTGCTTTGTTGACTAACTTCACTCTCAATTATTCACAACTTTATCATTTTTTAGTTCTTTTGTTATAACAGGGTAGTCTTTATATAATATACTCTTTTTAGTCATGCTATAGTTACATCTTCAAATATCTGGTTTGAGGGCTGATATTCACTGGGATTTAGCTTACACGACTTTTGATTTATATCAATCAATCATTTATTGCATAATAATACAAAGCTGACAAAATAAGCTGAGCATATATGCTCAGCTTATTTTGTATTTTGTTTTGTATTATATTTTAATCTCTTTTAAAGGCGTTAATTTTTTTCCACAGATTCCAGAGGGTACATTATCTGTCCTTAAGGCACAGCTATGAATATATTCACTGGTATTTGCATATAGCTTGCACAGTTTTGTATTATATTTTAATCTCTTAAAATGCGTCTAATTTTTCATTTAACTTGATCCCTACAGTTTTTTTTTTTTAAATAAAGTGTCCATTTAATTTTTAGATAAGATTGAAATCAAAATGCTTTACTGCAATGATCTTACCTTTGTAAGCATATTTATTTTTTGGTTAATTGTAGAATCAATTATTGTACCATTGAGAATATACAAAAATGAGGCCTTATTAGCCATATATCGTATTAACCTAAATTATTCTTACAATTTTGAAGCAAAAAAATAATATAAGATGTTTGGGAATGTAAATCTACCTATCGCCGAGAATTAAGAAAACCCAGAAATACTTTTGAACTGATTAAAATATAAGAGAATAAACTTAAGTTCCTTTTGATAGTATTTGGCATGCAGACGTCTAATTTGATACGAAATAGGTGTAACACATACAAATTAAATAACGATTGTGTTTAAAAGTAAGTAAGTTTAGTAAGTTACGGCTGGTCTAGTCGGGAGAACGGCGGCTGCCGATCCGGAGACCCCGGGTTCAAACCCCCACACGCACCACTGTCTTTTCGAAGTCATGTGCGTAATGCCGCTAACTTAAAACGGTGAAGGAAAACATCGTGAGGAAACCGACATGTACCAAGAATCTTTCGAAGTCATGTGTCATCCGCCAACCCGCACTGGGCCAGCGTGGTGGATTATGGCCTTAACTCTCTCCCTGCGAGAGAAGGCCCCGAGTCCCAGCAGTGGGAACGTTTAGTGGGCTGTTGATGTTGATGTTGAGTTTAAAAGGCAATGAGGCCACCATAGACTAGTTACAGTAATAATTGAAATATTAAATTAACTATAGATTTCAAGAGATCCAAGTGTTTCAACACTAGCTATGAGTGATTTAACAATGAGTTATTTGTAGATACTGGGTCTGATTTTATATGAGGATATCCCGGAGAATAGCTCCTCTATGATAGTTCGCGCCCCACAATAGACTTTGAAAAACCGACACTTATGGATAAATGGATATGTATAACTAATATCTTGGAATCTATAGTTAATACGATATAAAATATTAAATCACACTTTCTCCTGTTCTTCTCAATGGTACAATGCTATCTCTGTCTAAGCACCTTGAAATTTGTGACCGAAAGATTCACAGATATCGAAACTGACCCAAAATAAATATTTTAAAAAATCTTACATTTTTCATTTTTCTTGCTCAAGGATGAAAAGATACGTCTGTCTCAGAATTTTAAATTTTGAGGCCGAAAAATTCAAGAGCATTGAAAGTGTGCCAATCCAAATATTTGAAAAAAAAACTTACATTAAAACCTTTCTGTCTCTCTCATTCTCATCCTTGAGAGGAGATAGATCATACCATCTCATACAGGAGATATCTCTGTCGCAGTCTCTTGAGGTTTGTGAACGAAAGATTCACGAGCATTAAAAGTGTGTCAATCTGAATATTGAATAACTCACATTGCAGACAGAACGGCTTCTTCAGACGTTACGTCACCCAAGTATTTATGTCAAACGCACCTACGACATCCTTTTCCTAAAAGAAAAAGAAATTTCTCTTCACACGCGTTCCTGCGTCCGGTTCACATCCGAGCTTTTCCTTTAAAATACCATAAACACACCATGACACCCATGAAACTAAACACCTAGCTAACACAAACTCTAAACCAATGGAAGAGAGTCTAACAAAAAATATCGCCCAACTTTCTCGTCCGCAAAACACAATTTTGTCATGACCACCCGATGACCAAAGCAAAATACCGGTTTTGGGAGACGTAAATCATACGAAAATGAACCTTATTTCGTTGGCATACAAAAAAGAAGAAACTACTCACGTGAAGCTAACACGTGAAGGTGCATGAACTGCAGACATGGTATCTAACAAAGTTAAAACTACAGTTGGGAAAGTTAACTATCGGTCAAAATTAGATCTTATAGGAAAGAAAATAGATTTTATACATGGCAAGGATGAAGTGAAATAAAAAAGTGGTTAATACGGTAACATTAAGAGTGGGAGGTTACATAAAACAGTGAGATACAGAATTCAAATGGCCCTCTGGCTATCGAGGCGAAAGCAACGAATGGATGGACTGTGGAATAAATGAACTAAAAAATATGACAGCGATGATGATAGGGTCAATTATTAATTAAACACTAAATTAATTATCGTAGATGAAACTCGTTGATACATCTTAGTTATTTTTTGTTCGAGAGCGAATCGGATTTTTCTAGGTAAACACGCTCCATCGTAAACCGCATCGTCGCTTAGCATCAGGTGAGATAGCGGTCAAGTGTAAACCTATAAAAGTAAAGTAAGATAAAATAATGTAAAGATAAAATAAGATAAAGAAAAAAAGTAGGATAGAGGCCTCAGAAGTTAATGACGGGCGGTGCAAACTTTACCAGCAATAATTTCTTCTATGGTTACTAATGGTAGACCAATGCGAGAGCGTCAGGATCGTCCACATATTGTAAAAACCGTATGTAGTGTGTAATGTTTTTCAGATTTGTCCCACTGTTTTATCATTGGTTTTTGGTGTACTCTTTGCATATTCATAATCATGTTCACTTTATTGCGATATGTAGGTAATCTATGTATGTATATACAATCAATGCCACTTTTCGTTGTTATTGAACTTCTCCTAAACGGCTGGACCGATTTGAATTATTTTTTTTGTATACGTTTGGGTAGGGCTCTGGAAGGTTTAGATTTATACGGAAGGCGCTACAGTTGATATCTAGGTTATTATTCGAGCGAAGCCGGAGCGGGCCGCTAGTATAACATAGATGACAATGATTAGGTAGTATAAGTAGGTACATCATAATTATCAATCCTTTCGGCATGCAACAAACACATAGGTAGATAACAATAAACGTTATTCTCGTCATTTTCATTCTAAACATTTGTAAAATTCACTACACATTACTTACACACTCAACAAATCCGATTCCGAGCTATATTACGAGATAACATACATAGTGCAGAGCTAGGCAGTGATATCTATTTCATGTTTGTAACACTGAAGGTGATGTGATGCTATAACCAGAAGCATTGCTATGATACGAAAGAAGAGCTCTGATTCGACTTTTGTAATAGAAACGTCTAAACTGTGAATTAAATGGGCAAGTGTGTGTCCTATTTATAAAAGTTACGGCTGGTCTAGTCGGGAGAACGGCGACTGCCGATCCGGAGACCCCGGGTTCAAACCCCATCACTGTCTTTTCGAAGTCATGTGCGTAATGCCGCTAACTTAAAACGGTGAAGGAAAACGTCGTGAGGAAACCGACATGTACCTAGAATCTTTCGAAGTCATGTGTCATCCACCAACCCGCACTGGGCCAGCGTGGTTAACTTAACTCTCTCCTTGCGAGAGAAGGCCCCGAGTCCCAGCAGTGGGAACGTTTAGTGGGCTGTTGATGTTGATGATCAACATCAACAACAACACTGTCCTATTTAAAATTCAACTCAGACACTCGACTTAATTTCTTATATTAACCTACTAAAACACAATTCGCATTGGGTCTAATTTGATAACTGAACCATAAATATACCATTCGTCGTATGGAAAATATGGGATACGTATTTTTTGTTCTATCAAATTGCGGGAGCTTGTGAGATCACGTCTACTTGAAAATCGTAAATATCTAGACGTGATGTCACTCGAAACTTCTAACCACTATATACGACAGTTTTCTTTTCTGAAACAAAAGAAATAAAGTGGCCAAGTGCGAGTTGGTTAAAGTAAGAGAATGAAAAATCTAAAAAAAATATATAATGTACATTACCATGTAAACTACCAACGAAAATAGGTTTGAATTCGATCTGATTAGTAGTTTTTTTTTAGTACGTCATAAATACACTAATATTGAAACTTCGATCAAAGTTACAACGAACTACAAGAACTATGTGTAGGTACTATGTATATTATGTTACTTGCTGCAACGGAACCCTTCATGGGCGAGTCCAACTCGCACTTGGCTACTTTATTTAATATATATGTACTCGGAATCTAACTGACGGACTATATTTTTTCAGTCACCGTGCCATACACAGTGAGATTTTGGGGTAAATTAACGAAAATATCATCAATGTCTGCAAGTTAGCAAAAAAATACTACAACCTAAGTTGTAGTATTTTTTTTTAAAACGCTGAACCGATTTCTATAAAACTTAGGTACCTCTGAAATGTCTTTGGTCAAAGAAAAAATAATCATCAAAATCAATTAACTTTTGGCGGAGTTATCACGTCACTTAAATACAAATAAAATTTACAACCAAATTGAGAATATCCTCTTTTTTAACTTGATTAAAAAGCGAGATGACTCCGGCCAGTATTTGTTGGTTTTCTTACGATGGTTTTCTTCATCTCCAAATTTTAGATTATTGTTAATTTTTCACAAACTGCTAAACCAATTTCTATATCATTTAGGTACCTCTGAAATATGCTTTATCAATGAAAAAATAATCTTCAAAATCAATTCACTATTGGCGGAGGTATCGCGTTTCTTACATACAAACAAAATTTCCAATCAATTGGAGGATATCCTACGTTTTTTTATCTTGATTAAAAAGCGAGATGACTCCGGCTTTCGAAATATCTATATATGTAAATTTTCTGACGATGTTTTCCTTCATCGTTACAGTAAGATGTTGTCGCAAATTTGGTACTCTGAGTAGTTTTTCTAGTAGATCTGCCACCATATAGATAGCGGTACAGGTGCAATTTGAACCTACGACCTCATTTTGACGACTCTATTGCCACTACGGCTGGTCTAGTCGGGAGAACGGCGACTGCCGACCCGGAGACCCCGGGTTCAAACCCCACACGCACCACTGTCTTTTCGAAGTCATGTGCGTAATGCCGCTAACTTAAAACGGTGAAGGAAAACATCGTGAGGAAACCGACGTGTACCTAGAATCTTTCGAAGTCATGGGCCAGCGTGGTGGATTATGGCCTAAACTCTCTCCTTGCGAGAGAAGGCCCCGAGTCCCAGCAGTGGGAACGTTTAGTGGGCTGTTGATGATGATGATGATTGCCACTAAACCACTACAACTTCTCAAGGGCCCAGAAAGTCGCATTTATAAATTTTAATATCACTGAACCATCAAGAGTTAATTATTACATCAGTCTAAACTTTTACTACAAACCGGACATTCGAGAAAAAAAATACTTTCACTTCTCTTGCAAGTTTTATAATTAAAGTATTAAGTTTGCAGTGTTTCACACAAAAACCTATCTTAATGCTACTATGTAATAAGAAATATAATGGAATAAAGTTAAAATGCTACTAAAGACGTCTTGTGATGATAGAGACAGGAAGTTCAGGTTGTAAAACAATGCAGAGGTCAAAGGTTTACTCTGTACTTTTGCAGTATGCCGTATTTTGCAAGTAAAGTCGCTTTTTCAATGACTTAAGATTAAAACTACTAAAATCTAACATAATTAAATTATATAAAATATAACCAAAACATCCTGAAATTTAGAAGAGTTATATTTTATTAGCTGTATAAATATGTACTTGTACTCAGACAAACTCTTGTTAATCGAATTTAAAAAATGCTCTGAAACCGAAAAGCGGAAATGTGGAAAATTCTGCCGGCAGCAGTGTTTCATGCTCCTATACCCTGGAAACCTTTTAAGGGAAAGTAAGAAATATTATAATAGGCATGCGTGTTGTACCCTGTGTTGGGTACTTGGTAAAGCCGTATTCTGGGGAGTTTTCGCTGCTAGGTAATTTTGGCTTCACAGTGTAGTAATATGAAATCCACTGTATTTTCCTACAGCGGGCCTTTGGAGCTTTTTCTCAAAAAAGAGACTCAAGGCTATAATCAACATGCGGGCCAAGCGTGTCTAATAGAACAGTATTTTTCTAACTTCTTCTTCTTCTTCTTTTGCTCTTTTTTCCAGTTTACCCCAGATGGGTACCAAATCCTAGTCGCAGCGTCAAAACGCTCCGTCCTAGGTATTCGTTACCTACTGATTGAGTCAGGTTCCTAAATCTTAGCTCTGTCTCTAGGCTTATGGGCTTATTGGCTATGCTCATGTATGTTTCGCATATCTTTCATTTTAAATAAGAGATGGAAGATTACTATAGATCTATACATTATTTTGAACGATTTTTTGGCAGCATTTTCCCTATCGTTCTGTAAATAATTAAGCACGGCTGATTTCAAGTTCTAAAATTAATTCTGAGGAATGTATTCTACTAACTGGGTCGTGGGTTCGATTCCCACCCAGTGCAAATATTTGTGTGATGAATTCAAATGTTTGCACTGTGTCTGGGTGTTTCTATGTATAATAAGTATGTATTTAAAACTATATAAGTATTATATCAGCTACCTGGCCGCCATAGTACAAGCTTTGCTTAGTTTGGGGTCAGATGGTGTTGTGTGTGAATCGTCCACCAATAATTTATATTTATTTATTCATTTATTATTAACATTTTTCAGGCATTTAGGAAAAGTGGCCATATGCATAAACAGCTCACTTTATGTTCCCAATAGTGCGACTCGACGACTTCTCGCTTTAACTCTATCTTTACTCTATACTGTGCTAGCCAAGTGCGGGTTACCGGATGACACAAATATCCTCGAAACAGTACCTGATAGTGAACATGCAGGGGACTCAACCCTACCCGGTTGAGTCCCCTGCATGTTCACTCTGCGGAATCACAGAGGATGTATGCCATCTTCTGGTCGCTTCTGAACAAAGCGAGCAAATGAGAGCATATTTCTCTAGAGAATATGGTACCAACCCACAAGATGTGGGCATCTTTCAGGCAATCCTAGCTGCACCCACTTGCGATGCAGTGAGGACTTCGTTTACCATCGTTTCGATTATACTTGAGAAACGTAGGGAGGAATTATTATGTTATACTTAAAAAAGTAGAATTGTATATAAACATTTATATTTTCAAGACTGCTATTGTAAACAAACAAAATTATGTAAAACGGGACTGATATGATCGCACAGCGACCAAAGTCCCAAAAAAACAATAGATAAAAAAAAAATCCTCGAAACCATGTATTTCCTAGAATATGCTAGCTTCCTTAAAGCCAATAATGATGACAAGATTGCACATCTGCTCTTAGAACTTTATTACTTTGAATCGATGGCAGGTTACAGATCTACGATCTAAAGTTTTTGAAACCTATCTTTTTCGCTATTATGCCACTGCGGCTTTAGAGTGGAATAAACTGTCAGCATTAATATTCCACAGGCTAAATCTTATGTAATGTTTCGCATAATTACTGTAAATTTATACTAATATTATATAGCTTGTTTCAATATGCTAATCTCAGGAATTACTGAATTGATTAAAAAATCTTTCTCCATTGGATTTGTACGTGATCCTTAAGTTATAGTTATAGGCTAAATATTATGTATCACAGTAAGTAAATAGTTTTATCTCAGAAAGGTCCAAATAAATTATACTCAATGATCACTGTTCGACTACAATGTTCACAGAAAAATAATGGGTTGTTGTACATTTACTACAAAATAAATTAGTCGCATATAGTAATTTTATACGAGAAAAGTATGTGCGCCACAATTCTATTATTCGAAAAATTCTCGCTTATTAATTTTGTTTAATATGTATAGGTAAATAGTAGTACATGTCCTTTATTACACGTCCTTAGTAGTGGTAGGACTCTCGGCAGAGTCTGCCTGGGGAGGTACCACACCTTTGCCAGTTATTCTACCGCCAAGCAGTAATGTGCAAACTTAACAATGTTCCGGTTTGAAGGGCAATGTTTACAGAGAAATTACAGGGCTTAGATATATTACATCTTACATCTCTGGGTGACGAGCGCAGTGCAGTGCTAGGTAATGATTTGGATTCTTCATGTTCCAATAGCTGCGTGTCACAGTATTGCTGTGTGGCAGGCATGTTGCTTACCATCAGGCACATGATCATCTCGTCACTCTTTATTAAAAAAAAATCACAAAAACTAGGGTTACGAGAATTAAACTTTGATGTACATAAAAATTACCAATGGTACAACTGTAGCAACATTTGTCTGCAAAGAACCCGTAATATATGCCCATGTTTATATGTTCCGCGCTAGTACACCCAGCATTAGCATCTACGAAAATTACCTCAACATACATAACAGCCAAAATTACACATCTTACATCATGCCGAGCCCATTCTCACAGATCCGAATTATCTACATCGAATTTTCACCCTATTGTCAATCGGTGGGAACACACCGTGAAGCTCTGTTCCTTACGAAAACAATGGCAAAGTTCAGCGAGACATAACCAGGAAAGTCTATATAACCGACGTGCAATTGTTACAGTTTCATACGTAACATTTTCTTCATTCAAATCAGTTCTCTTTCTATCTAAATCAGTGCAAATATTTCCATTTACCTCATTCCCTTCATTATTACCATCTCGATAATTAGCTGAAACTATTTTGTCATGTAGATTATCAATTGTTTCAACAGTGAATTCATTTGTTTCTTCAAACATGTCTGTTTCGAATGTTTCATTGGCTGTGCTCTTCTTTTTACTAGCAGAAGTAATAACAATCCAATTGCAAGAAGGTGAACAATTGAATGATAACGAAGTGAATGATTCCCAACTAAATGAGTGTATCAGTGTGCAGAGAAGTTCGGAACTAGGGACGTGTTTTGGGAAAGAAGTTCTGAACAGGTTGAATAAATACGATGAAGCGGAGACCTTTAGTTTGGCGACTGGAATATCGTTTGTTAGAGATGAGAAGACTCCGAGAGATATTGGCAGCTTTTTGGATAAAGATCCTATGGATTTTCGGTAATTTGTTTCATGCTATCAGTTTAAAAACTTAATGTTGAAAAACATTAAGTCTTATTAATCGAAGTAAACAAAATAGCTAGACGCCTATTCGACAGCCGGCTACTGTAACGTACTGGAAATCTGGTTTTATGGTGCTACAGGTATATAGATAACACACAATTTTTATCAAATCTAACATTTGAAGTAAGCTACACTGCATATGAGAGCTAACAACAGTTTTTTCATGGTATCCTTCAAAGAACATAACTGTATCCACAGTGGTAAAACTACACTGGTATTATTAATTACGGCAAAAGTATTTGCTGTGGTTCTATAGTGAAGGGATTCCCAGATATTTTGATGCAGTTTCATGCACATAATGTGATTAAGGGTAAACTTGCATACGATGTTTACATGGTTTATGACCTAGATGAATCCTTTTCTTCTTCTTTCCTTGCAAGAGAATCGCCCGAGTCCAAGCCGTGTGAAAATTGGTACTTTGAAATTCGTTACTATCTATACTAATATTATAAAGCTGAAGAGTTTGTTTGTATGTTTGTTTGTTTGTTTGAACGCAAGGATCTCTGGAACTACTGGTCCGAGTTGAACTATTCTTTCTTTGTAGGATAGTCCACTTATCGAGGAAGGCTATAGGCTATTTAACATTACGCTACTATCAACAGGAGCCGAGCAGGAATGAAAAATGTAACAAAAACGGGGGAAAATATTGCTTTTTGAGAGCTTTCGTTGCGTGACAGTATATGTCACATTTTAAAGGTTGCGTCATTAGAACCTAAAGTAACCGAATTTGTTCAAGATTTGAATTGGTACCATTGATTTTCGATAGATGGCGTAGCAACGCGTGCGCGTACAGCTAGAATGATATATAATGGGTAGGTATTTCGTAATAGGTATGGTCTGGATGTCCTCAAACTTACAGTGATTAGGTATCTACTAGGTCAGCGTGCTCCATCATGGACTGTTTTGTAGTTTTACGAGTATGTTGCGAATTGCAGATTGTTCTTATAGCCTTTTTTTATGAAAATCATTTTGCACTTGATCGCCATCTCGCCTGATGTTTAGCTACGATACTAGCTAAGTCTACGTTGGAACATGCCTACTTAAAAGATGCATATTCACTCACAATTACGATCGTTCTAATGAGTGACATTAGAACTATCAAAAAATACCCAAGTCAGCAATTAATCCCAAAGTTTAGATGTTCTTATGAAAGTAGAGTTCAAGCTCTTCATTTGAGTTTTTGAAACATCAACTTTGAAGCTACGTCGCTTTAATTATGACGCAATAGGCATCCTTACAGTCTTGGTATTTTTGAAAATCTGTCCAAGACTAAAGTGAACAGATACTTGTGGTATTTTAGACTAACGTAAACAGGTACCTACTTGTGGTATATTGTATACACTTTATAGGACTTACTCACTATCAAATTAGCTCAACGTTTCGGTAGCTTTACAACCGCCTCAATAAACGATAGTTTTGATGTACCTAAGTCCTGTAAAGTGTTAACATTATGTGTTCAAATCGCGAAACAACAATGGGTACTTGTGATGTTAAATCGTGCTCAATTTTTGACATTTCTTTTGTGAGGTATGGTCTAATCAATTAAGCAGCATATTTCAAGTTATAGAGATGCGCATACCCCTTTGAGTATTATTTTATCGTTCTTCTTTTCCTACAGTTCCATAATAGAAGATGCAAGCAGTTTGATATCCAAGCGTTCTCTCCATTGGGACCTCAGCGTCCTATACCCAGGGCTGGTCATGAGGATTGGCCCAACGTTGGCCAACGGTATACTGGAATTCGTAATGGACCCAAGGATCAAAGACCGCACGTACAATCATCAACCACAGGGCGAATTATCTACTGGTAATTTTGTTGTATCCTTCTAATATTATTGTAAATGTCAATGTTTGGATGTTTGTTGCCCAATCACGTCGTAACGTATGAACGGATCGGGCTGAAATTTGGAACACAGTTAGATTATATTCTGGAAGAACACATAGGCTACTTTTTATTCCGGGAAAATAACGGGAAAGGGAAATCCGGAAACCGCGGGTTTAGCGTTTAGTTGCACACATCAGGATGGTGGTACATGGCTTTGGCTATCTCCTTGTAAGAGAATTCTGAATTCCAACGGTGGGAACTTTAAGTAGGCTGCTTATGGTTTTACAAGACTAAGGTGGTTTTACCCGATGTTGTTACGTATATTGTGTATTGTAAGTATATCTCTTTGCATTCTCCATAAACTGTAACTATCATAATAATTGTCAGCCCACATGTATCCAGACTGTTGAACGTATGGATCTACTATGATACTCCACGCAACCCTATATTTTAAACCGATTTGACTTTGTTAATTAAAAAACTGGCTTTTAGCTAGCATACCCAGAGTTTTTTCGAATAGAATATTATACACCGTACCTAAGCATTTATTTGATTGACTTGGAAAAAAATTTTTGTGTTGTGTTATAAAATACTGCAGTCGTACTTATCAGCCGATAACAGCTTAACAAATACGTTTTGAAATAAAAATAAAATTATAAACTTCGGGTAACACTATAAAAAAATGTACTGCAGTTATTCAAACGGTTCCAAAATTTGGAATCAAACGCCATCTCTGTTGTTGTGCTCAAACTAAAGTAAAGAAAGCTTATCCTTAACATTGAACTTGTCATTGAGTTTGTGTTTAGCGCCATCTGTGCTATGTCTGTTGAACTTTTTGAAAACTGCCGTTTCAAGAAAAGTTTTGCACTGAAATTAAGATTTTATTCTCAGTATTTTTAATTTATTGTTTCAGGACGTCTACTAGCTCGTAATCTACTCGTCCCTTTTCTGCTTGGTTTCAAATTCCAACTATCGACTCTACTGCCTTTGCTATTGGGTCTGCTGTTGATTGCCAGTAAAAAAGCGTTTTTGCTGGCCAAAGTGGCGCTGTTAGCAGTGACTGTGTTCTCTGGATCCGGATTTGGACAAGGTTTTGGCCAAGGTTTTGGCGGGTATGGAGGAGGGCCAGCTCTGTCTTCGTATACGTCAGGTTACGACCACGGTGGAGGACATTACCATGATCACCACAGCTCCGGTAAGTTTGATCACACTATTTATTAGGTCTTTTAAGTACAAGTACCTAGGTATAAACCTCCTATTATACGTATTATAGGTTTATAGGAGAGGCCTATGTCCAGCAGTGGACGAACACGGGGTGATGATGATGAAGGTATTTTAAACGCTTGTTAGTTTGAAAATGTGTATCTACCTATGTTTGTTTCCACGCCTAGCTGAAATGATGTAAATGAAATACGCAGAAAGTTACTAGTGAGTATACTCTACATACTTTGATTAATACATTGGTCATTTTTTATGTCATGATAGTTGTAATTGCAGTTATACATGAAATGATTAAATGGCGTGAATCGTATTTAGCGAAAATAAAATATGATGAAAAACTGCAATATTATGTCATAGGTTATACTCACAGAAATCTAAAATTTAGATTTCTGTGGTTATAGGTACTGCAGACTTCAGCTGTCTATAAATACAAATTGAACTGATAGTTTTTTTTCTAAATGGCTTTTGATCTCTGATGACCTCTTCTACCTACCAAACTTTGAGCCAGTGCAGAAAGCGCAGGGCTTAGCTAAACATAGTACTAATTAACTTCTTACGCACACAGAACACAAATATTTTAATCATTACTCTACCATCTCTATTAACTTTATTACTCCTTTCTTTCTCTATTTTTAATTAAGTAAAATCATGGACATTGGACCTATTATAAATGTTATGTGCTGGTCATATTATTTAAAATCAAAAGTATCGTTAGCTTACAATATCTTTTTAAATATATATTTGAATAAAAAAAAAAGTGAGTTAAATCAATTGTTTTGAAATCAATCTGGTATATTTATTTATATTTTTCTTAAAACTTGATGATGTCAATGAAATAAGACTATAACTTCTAAATAAGTAAGTGACTTATTATGGGAGAGGCCTATTATCAGCAGTGGACAAGTATGTATTGATTATGGTGATGTCATGAATTTTTAAATCATAATTTTATCAAGGTCAGTCTTTTTACTTAAGTAGGTACCTATTTAGGTACCTTTTATTTGTATTAGATTACATAAGTATAATTTTATCATCTCCCTCGAAAAATAAATGATCGATTTTGTTTGATTCGATTTAATTTTCATAATCGATTGATCTTCAAAATATCTTCTAAGGCATTTACAACTTTCCCGGGTGCAGGTTCAATGACCTCATGCCGATGCGTTATTACAAAACCGTCCTTGGATGCCTTCTCCTTCAGATATAAAGGACCTTAACGCAATACAATAAAGTTGAAAATGCCTCGGACAATTTGTGAGTATTTTGACCTATTTCATTGGGATTTGAAGGCTTTTTCGAGAACTTTCTCCAATTTATTTTCTAATCTCTTTTTATGTTTGACTTTCGTGTATGTTATTTTTTATGGTGTTACGTTATCATACTTTAATCTGCTTATGTGAGTTTTATAATAATTTAAAATAATCATAGCTGATGTATCAAAATAAAAAGATATGGTGTCATGATACATATCAGGAATGAACGAAGTTCCTTGGGATAATATAGAAGCAACGGAGTTTGCAAAACAAAAATATTGCTTAATTTTATTATTTACTAGCTGATCCGTGCGCGCGTTGCTACGCCATCTATCGAAAATTGGTCGTACCAATTCAAATCTAGAACAAATTTGGTTACCTTGAATTCTAATGACGCAACCTTTTAAAAGATATACACATATTTATGTCGCGCAACGAAAGCTCTCAAAAAGCAATATTTTCCCGTTTTTGTTACATTTTTCATTCATGCTCCGATCCTGTTGATAGTAGCGTATTGTTAAATGACCTATAGCCTTTCTAGATAAATGTACTATCCAACAGAGAACGAATCTTTAAATTCGGATCAGTAGTTCCCGAGATCCTTGCGTTCAAACAAACAAAAAAACTCTTTAGCGTTATAATCTTATATATAAAATTTTCGTCTTATATATAAAATTCTCGTGTCACAGTGTTTGTTTCCTTACTCCTCCGAAACGGCTTTACTGATTTTAACCAAATTTTATATGCATATTCTGTAGGTATGAGAATCGGCTACTAGCTATTTTTCATACCTCTAAGTGACAAGGGTTGTTCACTAAGGCAAAACAACGTTTGCGGGGTCAGCTAGTATTAGTATAGATGGTACGATCATTTGAAAAATAAAGTTTGCAACACTGGTTACGGGTAGTTTTAACACGTTACTTACGTTATTTATTAATCTTACGGATTTAGTCACACATTTATTTCAGTTTGGTCGCACAGCAAAATCCCTATCTTATTCAAGCCCGCCCGGAGAAACTTGGTTCCAATAAAGAACTTCAAATAAAGTGTACTGCTACTTACAGCTTGAAATGCGTCACCGTTTTATGTTTGACGTGCCAAGACTAAAATTAAGAGATTTCTTAGATGAATTATGTACAAAACAAAAATATAATTACTGATCAAAACCGATTCACAAAATTGGTGAAGCTATCGCGTAACATTAAATATGTTATCTATATACCTACCTAAATAAGAAAATAACATACCTACTTACATACAAAAATAAATAAAATTACTTTTTTTTAAATAAAGAATGACGAGACGAGCAGGACATGTACCTGATGGTAAGCAACATGCCTGCCACATAACAGCACAGTTACATGCAGCTATTGGAACATGAAGAGTCCAAATCATTACCTAGAACTGCACTGCGCTCGTCACCCAGAGACCTAAGTTGTTATATCTCTAAGCCCTGTAATTTCTCTGGAAACATTGCCCTTCAAACCGGAACACAGTAATGTTTGCACATTACTGCTTGGCGGTAGAATAACTGGCAAAGGTGTGGGACTTCCCACCTTTAAAATTTGTTATCTATATACCTACATAACAAAATAACATACCTCCTTACATACAAAAATAATAGTACATTATGATACCTATAAGTGCGGTAAGTTGATAATTACAGCCGAGGCTTTATTGCTAGCTCGAGCCGAAGGCGAGAGCTATAATTCGCAGAGGCTGTCAATCAATGCGCACGTATGTCATACGACGTTTTATAACATATTTGCGAGGAAATAAACAAAACTCTGACGACATTTTCAAATAAAAACAATACAGCGAAAAAAACGCGCGGAATAATATTTACTTGATCACAGATCACAGCACAGAGTAAGTAATCACTATGGATCACAGATTAGCAATGTGCGCGCATCGGCGCCTTTTTTTTTTAAGCAACGGCACAGAACCAGCCGTTATGCCATTAATAATAAAGTAAACTAATATTTTTGTGTTTTGTTACAGAAAAATTAAAGTAATTTATGGTCTAAATTAATTAAATTAACGAATTTAATAATTCTTTATTATATTTTACCTCTCAAAATTAATTTTATTCATTAAATGTTGACCACACTTTTCTGACATAAAAACTCTTTACTAAGATTTAAAAAGGTACCGTTCGTTTTAGACGGAGCATATCTCTCTACCTAGTCTGTGGACGGAGCATTTTGAAACCGTGCGTTTTACATTACACATTACAGCACTAGTGCGTAATAAGATACATTACGATACAGAAATTGGTCCAATAAGAGACCCTTTACGAGCAAATATGTTATAAAAATACTTACATCCAAATTGAGAACCTTCTTTTCCGATGTTGGTTAAAAATAAGTATATTTAAGTTGGTAGGAAGTGAAGCATATACCTACCTATCTATAAGTTAATAGTTTTATATGTTGACTGGCCTCGTGGCTTAGTGGGTAGTAGTTCTGCCTGCGAAGCCGAGGGTCGTGGGTTCGATTCCCACCAATAATATGCAAATATTAGTGTGATGAATTCAAATGTTTGCACTGTGTCTGGGTATTTATATGTATAATAAGTATGTATTTAAAACTATATAAGTATTATATCAGCTATCTGGCCGCCATCATACAAGCTTTGCTTAGTTTGGGGTCAGGTGGTGTTGTGTGTGTATTGTCCACCAATATTTATTTACTATTTATTTTTCAGGTGGTTATTACAGACAGCCGCAACACGACTATTATTACCGCGAAAAGTCTACATCACCAGAAACCACGGCGGCCCCCATCACCCCCGATGAGCTGAGAGACAGGCTGGAACGATTCTTCATCACCAAGAAGGATGATGAAGTGAGGAAGGAGGATACGAAGATCAGGAATGCCAGAAACTTTGCGTGGACACCGATTAACACTGGTTAGGTTTTTTGTAGATACCATTTGTCCCACTGCTGGGCAAAGGTCTCTCCCGAATTAATTTCTATTAAGTTGACACAATTATGGCGCTGCTGTATATTATTAGAAATAATGACTAGATATGAGAGACTACAGGCCCGTAAACAAAATGTATGGGTCTAAGGAACCACCAGGAGACCTATGTATGTATGTAGGATGATAGAAGGGTATAAAGTAATAAGATACAGCACTATGCCGTCACTTGTAAGCTGTCCAAAGTTGGCCTTTTGATTATGTCCGGCATTGGTTCCATACGGTTTCAATACCTCTTCTAATTCATTATTTCGCAATGCCGATGCCGTACAAAATCATGCGACTAGGAGAAATGATCGAGGGTTGCAACCCTCTTCAACTGCACTCAGTTGGACAGCTTACAAGTGACGGCATAGTGCTGAATTTTATTACTTTGTACCCTTCTATCATCCTGCATAGGTGGTTTGACCCATACATTTTGTTCACGGGCCTGTAGTCTATGAGTGATCGATATTTGTATATATGGACTTACCATAAGTAACAATATGTTATAAGGTAAATATTTCTGTTTGTTTCTGTTCTAGGATGTATGTATGCTTAACAGATCATTTGTAAAGCGAAAATATCCGTCTAAAATTTTGCTATCACAGTAATTGTAGTTAATTTGTAAAGCGAAAATGTCTGGCCAAATTTAGTTATTGTAGTAATTATGCATTATTATCGCTAATTGCGGTATATTTACTATGGTTGGATGGAGCTCTTCCCGATATTTCGATGAAGTTTCATGAACCATGTTCACTTGTATACCTACCCCAAAATAAGATCATGGTAAATATTTTGTAATTTGCCAGTGAAAAACACACAAAATTAAAATTTACTTAGTTCTAGTCAAGATGGATATGGAAAGAATGAAAAAAAAAGACGAACATTGTATTATGACGAGAATAATATTGAAAATTTAATTGATAACATATCTAAGCATAAGTAGCTTACTAAATATTAACTGCTAGCACTTGGGGCCTTTTCTTCCAAGGAAACTTCTTCTTTCTTCTTAAAACCAAGGACCAAACCCATTCAACACTTTAGCCACGTACGGGTTTATAATCCAAAATATTCCATAGATATTTCAAAACTAACACTAATATTATTAGCGGGATATTCTATTTAAAAATGTAAGCTATGGAATACGTTGCCTGATCAGGTATTCCTGGATGTCTTTCAGTCAAGAGTGAATTCGTTTCTTCTAGGTAAGCACGCACCACCGTCGTAGACCGCATTAGTAGTGGTAGGACTCTTAGCAGAGCCCGCCTAGGGAAGTACCACACCTTTGCCAATTATGCTACCGCCAAGCAGCAATGGCCAAAAATTACTGTGTTCCGGTTTGAATAAGGGCAATGTTTCCAGAGAAATTACAGGGCTTTGAGATCTAATATATTAGATCTCTGGGTGATGAGCGCAGTGTAGTGCTAGGTAATGATTTGGACTCATTATGTTCCATTAGGCATATTGCTTACCATCCAGCACATGTCCTGCTCGTCTCGTCGCTCTACATTTAAAAAAAAAATGCGTCAGGCAAAATGGCGGTCCGTCGCGGCAAACCTACATCGATGAAAAAACAAACATAATATTGCAATCATTCTCAAAAATGTTCAAAACATTCCTGTTATTATTTAAAAATGTTCTACGTGTAGTAAATAATTAGTTCTGTTATAGTTCAAAAAATTGTCCTAACTTTGTTCGTAGCTCGAAAAAACTAACAAAAGTGGAAAAATAATATTACGCCTTAAGAATTTAGTACAGTTTGTAAAGGAATAAAGTAAGCATTTGCTAATTAAGTTGATTTATTTCTACCTGTGCAATTTTTTTACTAAAGTGTAAATAGACTACAGGCCCGTGAACAAAATTCACGTAGTAAATGAACCACCAGGAGACCTATGTAGAATGATAGAAGGGTATAAATTAAAAAGATTCAGCACTATGCCGTTACTTGTAAGCTGTCCAACTGAGTACAGTCGAAGAGGGGGGTTGCAACCCTCGATCATTTCTCCTTGTCGCATGAGTTTTGTACGGCGTTGCAAAATATTAGATGAACACATGGCTCAGAGTCTAAATTATCACATCGGGTTATAAGTTTATAACATACTTAGACTATCATCCTGTAAAAATGTATAAGTGGGTAAGTATTAGATCACGCACATCAGCTACAGACTCTTCGTAATGTATCCTATAAAAATTCTACAAACTTAACACTGCGGCTATGTTCGATACTCTACAACCTTACTATGAGTATGTTTGATGTTGCTAAAAATATAAAATATGAAGTTGCTAAACTCGAATAAATATATTTTTGTGTGGAAAAACAAATTCACTCGGTTTGTGTTATGGCCACCCATCTAAATATTTTTACGTAATTAAGTACTACTAATGTACCAATAAGGTCGCAAGGTCAACGTACGCGAACGAAGTAGTGAGTTCAGCTAGTTATTAATATAAGTATATGTGTGTTTGTGTGTGTATGTTTTGATTGCCAAAGTTTAAAGTTTGAAGATTGCCCCCTTGAGACAAGGTGGAGAGACTGGAGTGACACACCTCTGTCTGTTATTCTACGACCGAGCAGTAATGTGCAAACATCACTGTGAAGCTGAAACATTCCGTTTTGAAGGTAATATTTCCAGAGAAATTACAGGGCATAGAAATAGGCCATATTATAATATCTCTGGGCTCTGGGTGACAACTGCAGTGCAGCACTAGGTAATGATTAGACTCATCAATAGTAGCTTGACATTGTGAAATAATGGACAGGCGTGTTGCTTACTATCAGGAAGATGTCCTGCTCGTCTCGTCACTCTCATCAAAGATATATCAGTTGAATTACGTCCTGTGCTAGACGAAGGGCTCCCCCAAAGATCTCCACAAACCGGCGACCTTCACCAGATCGTCAGTTTATCTTAGGGGAGGCCAAAACATTGCGACTTTTCGTCACTCTATACTATAAAACATATACCTATATATAAAGTGAGTCTCAATAGATAGATCAGCTTCTTTTGACGTGATAACGTCTTATAATTCGATGAAGTCGGCTGCACGCCCACAAAACATGACGTCATGTACCGTTACCGTCGGTCGTTACCTCGCCGCATGTTTGTTACAGTTGTATTAATTATTTCGACCAGTATTTCAAGCGGGGATGTAGCTCAGTGGTAGAGCGTTCGCTTTGCATGTGAAATGCCCCGGGTTCGATCCCCGGCATCTAAAAGCTTTTTTGCATTGTTTTGATTGAAAATGACTAAATTCTACTGATTACTTTTTACATACAAATCTATTAAACAAATGAAATTAAAGTTTTCTTTTGAAAAATGCTATCATTCCATCAGTATTTTCTTAAGACGTTGTCACGTTCTATCGTCAGTAAACCGACTTTACAGACAAACATTTTTTAGGCATAATATAGTAAATGTATGGTACATTTCTGCGTAATATTGAACGCGTATAACTGCGTGCGGTGACAAACAGAGCGAGGAATCGTGCAGAGCAGGATCTACGCGATGTGAAACCGGAGAGAGTGCGCAATTAGATCGATATGTGGACTTGTTACCACGATTGTTCCATTAGAGGTCTTATTTATTTTAAGACATATGTATTTCTCGCAGCCAACTAGCTGATCAGATGTCCAATCAAAAGCCTAGCTGCTTTACTAAACAGCGCCGTTTACAAACGACCTGGAGATCTACATTAATTTGTCGACGAAATTGTCGCTTAACATCAGGCAAGACTGCGTTCAAGTATTAACCTATAGGTAATAGGTAAAAAATAATTGACAGTCATAATCTGCCGATAGAAGTGAAAACTTGTAACTCAGAGTTTGATAGCTTACTTTGGACACTGCGCGGTTGAAACCGGAGGGCGTGGCCATGAGCATGGTCCCGAGTTAACCCGAAGATTTCTTATAATTCCCAACCGTGACGCTACAATTCAATTCACAGCCCACGAAAACTCTGTCTGTAGCGCGCCAAAATAAAGTTTTCACTTCAAAAGATTTATTAAAGTATTTGTTTACACCTAGGTACTTAGAAACTCTCTGACCAACTATTGTAATCTTCAAAATAGAGACTATATTTGTTGCGTCCTTATTGCATGTAAGGCGATACAGTTAAAATTTGGGACATAGTTATAGTTATGTTATAGTCTGGAATAAACCGTAGACTTACTTTATATTGCGAGAAAATGACAGGAACGGAAACTACGCAAGTAAAACCGCGGGGCGGTGTTAGTGTATCTTGTTATTCATAGGTAGGTATTAACTGTTTCTAGACGAATAAGTATCGAAAGACGAGTTTTGGAAAATGGTTTGTGTTTTTTTACATTTAAGTATTTTCACTCGGTAAACAAGATAAACTAATGGTGTCTATACATTTAATTTACGTCAATACAAAGACAATACAAATGTAACTTTTTTTAACAATGATGTTTTTGCACTTGAGCGCCATCTTGTCTAATATTAAGCTACGAGGCTACGATGTAATCTATGACTGATTATTCTTAAATAGAAGAAAACAATACGCTTTGTCAAGTGTTTTTTGAAGTGCAGACCTTGAGAAAGGAAATGACGGACGCTCTACAACTAGGTGGGTTGATCTGCGCCAGTGCGATTGAAAAAGCATTGCCAACTGATCTTAGTGGCGTGATCTATGAAATAATAATTTAATTTTCTCCAAAACACAAAAACCAACTTTAAATTTAAAGCTGGTTTTCGTTGAGCTCAGACACTCGACAAAATTTCATATTTTCTGGAAAATCAAGTAAATGTTCTAATGAAAAAGCGAGGAAGTAAGTACGATGTCCTGATAAATGGTAAGAAATGGTTTTGTTGATATTTTAAAAACCAGCTCACTGATTTCGATAAAACTTATATAGGACCATCTCTGAAGTTCTATCAAATAAAAAAAGCATCGTCAAAATCAAGAGCGGAGTAAATACAATTGGCGGAGCTATCGCGCAACATACTTACATATCTACAAAAAAAACAAACAACCAAATTGAGAACCTCCTCCTTTTCAAAAAAAAACTACATACCTATAGCCAAAAAGAGAATGGTTTCCTGTTTTGAAGTCGGTTTAAAAAACTATAAACTAGTGAAAAATAATAATCACTATACAATACAATATAATAACTCTTTATTAAAAATCCATAAAACATAAGAAATATAACAAATAATACAAAACAGAAAAAATAATAGCTTAGCAATTTAATTGGCCTTATCGCTTAGAGCGATCTCTACCAGGCAACCGTGCAAGAAAACTATTCTAAACAGTAAAAGTAAAACACACTTGCAATAAAAAAAACATCAAACTGTAAATAACACATTACAATTACGTTGACCTATCAACATCTATACTAATATTATAAAGCTGAAGAGTTTGTTTGTTTGTTTGTTTGAACGCTAGGATCTCGGAAACTACTGGACCGATACGAAAGATTCTTTTTTTGTTGGATACTCCATTTATCGAGGAAGGCTATAGGGTATATAACATTACGCTACTATCAATAGGTACGGAGTATGAGTGAAGAATGTAAAGAAAACGGGGAAAAATATTTCTCTTCGAGAGCTTTAGTTCCGTGAATTTAAATTCTCTTTGGTCGCTGAAGTCTGTGACGGCGCGTGTCTACATTTTTGAAGTTTGTGTCATTTGAAGTAATCAAATTTGTTCTACAACAATGCATTGTTGCTTATTTACGTATTTTTAGGGTTCCGTAAAACGTAATAAAGTGGCCAGCAATGGATATTTTAGTATGGATTTTCCTCAAATAGACGCGGGTGAAACCGCGGGGCACAGCTAGTTCATAATAAAGTTATTCTATATTATATATATCTATATACTTACATAAAATATACTCTTAACAATCACCATAGACGTGTGTAGCCGACATAATGATAAATGATAATCCATGAACTGGTTATTCTAAAGTGAAAACACCAGTATATAAAATAGTAAAACAATCCTGCAGTTGCATTTAATCACTTCTGAATATCCAAGTTTCTCCAATATGTTGAAAATGAAGTATTTATTCTTTGTTGTTGTCATTTTGGCTATTATTTCAATAGTGCAAGTAAATTCACAGGGTAAGATTTTTTAAATTTAATTATCAAGTCAATATTTCAAGTTTTCCATTTTGTCAACTGACTGAGGCAAATTTTAGTTTTTTTTTTATATTTCAACCTTACTGATTTTATGAAATTTGTATGTACAATTTACACCTCTAGAGTATTTTCTACCAAAACAAAAAATTGGCAGTCATAGGAACTGTCGATAGAAGTGAAAACTTATAACTCAGAATTTGATAGCTTACTTTGGAAAATACACGGGTGTAACCGGAGGGTGTGGCCTACCCATCACGGCATGGCCATCTAGAAATGCGTCAGCCAATGGGAAATGCTGAGGCATTTCAAGATGGCCATGTCATGATGGACAGGCCACGCCCTTTTAGCATTTCCCGTTGGCTGACGCATTTCTAGATGGCCAATGGCTATGGTACCGAGTTTACCCGAATCTTTCTTATCATACCCGAGCGTGACGCTAGAATTCAATTCACAGCCCACGAAAAATGTGTCTAGGCGCGCCAAAAGAATTTTTCACTTCAAAAACAATTATCAAAATCGATTCACAAATAACGGAGTGATAGCGTAACATTTTTTTTTTGTAACTTCAGTATTCCCTCGGCTGGGCAAAAGTCTTCCCTAACTCCCTCCACATGGTCCCGAGCTTCCATCGCCCAATCTTTTTTAAGCACGAGTTCTTTTCTAAACTCGAGCTTCCATAACAGGTTTAACAGGTGTAGGGTTTAGGTCTGTCAAACTCATATGAAAATGGGCGGGGACAAGTGAGCACAATGCACCCCGATATGTGGGCCTGAGTTTTTACAGAGTAGACACCATTGGCTAGCCGACCCCAAGGTCGTCCTCCAACATACATAGAAAAATAAAAGCGTGTTAAACACTAGAAAAACACGCTTGCCTATCACCACGCTTCGTCATCAGACCTTGAAACCTAGTCGTGGTCAAAGTTCATTACAATATTTTTCTAACGAATCCAAACACAGCTATGATACGATGTTCCAGTTCATATCGTCTAGTGTTGGGTAGGACATACAAGAGGCGGTACATTTGTCCCGTACATGACGTCAAGATGTAAGAGAGCGGCTCAACATTTTATATTGTACAACTTCAAATTTTATGTCGCGGCAGTCGCGAAGTCGCGTGACTTACTCCTCGTAAACCTATAGGACATCACACAAAACAAACCTATAGGATAGAGAGGGGACGAGACGCAAGCTATAAATTACAGTAGTGCGTCATTTTACAATAACATTACGTGTCTGCGTTTCGGGTCTCGAGTCTCGAGCGAGAGGGAATTATGATGACAATGATATTAACAAATACTGTGAGGCGCGCATTGAACGAAGCGACTGTTTTCAATATCGCCAAATGTCATGTTTTCACTCGGAACTTCAAGTGTATCGCCGAGCTTTAGTACGCCTCGCCTCATTTGAAGTGGGACATTGTACTGGCTCAGTACAAAAAAGAGGCTACTCTTACAAACTCTTTTATATGTCATGTCCTACCCAACACTAATATCATCTGGCTCCGTCATCACATCAGTTCGACATTACCATATTATTGTATTATCATCAGAACAACAAACATACAGCTGGCAATTTTCAAGACGCTACGATCCTTGGAAGATGGTTAAATTAGTTACCTTAGATTTCATTACAGAGTAAGTTACATAAGTGGAAGCACATTTCCACTGATTTCCCTAGACCCTAGACCACTATGAACTCAGCCAACTCACTAATCCACTGGTCTACCAAGGGTTCACTGATTTCCCTAGACCCTAGACCACTATGAACTCAGCCAACTCACTAATCCACTGGTCTCCCAAGGGTTTTGAGTGACCGTGTTTGGTTAATTTGGTTTACGATAAACTTATATATTTGGATTTGTTCTAATGGGTAGGGTAATTTCCGTAAACAAACGACGACGCAATTCAGGCTGCCCAGTGGCGCCATCTATTGGTCTCCAATAATACTATCAATAAGCGAACCAACCAATATAAGCAACCTGAACCTCCTCTTGTTTGGCAAAGAAGAGCGAAAAATTGGTACCTTTTTTTAATATAAAGAGTGACGAGACGAGCAGGACATGTACCTGATGGTAAGCAAAATGCCTGCCACATAACAGCACAGTGACACGCAGCTATTGGAATTCGAAGAATCCACAACATTACCTAGCACTTCATTGCGCTCGTCACCCAGAGATCTAAGATATTGATCTCTAAGCCCTGTGATTTCTTTGGAAACATAGCCCTTCAAACCGGTACACAGTAATGTTTGCACATTACTGCTTGGCGGTAGAATAAGAATTTGAGAACCTTCTCTTGTATTGAAGCCAAAGAAGGGAAAAATTGGTACCTATTAATGGACATGTGTTTATATTTTTCAGTTGGAACTTGTGCTGATGAATGCACCGCGGGAAGTTGTCCCGCTGGATGCTGCTGCAAATTCAATGGATGCGGCCGTAGCTGCTATTGCGGATAATAAATACATCAATACCCTGGTTTACAACGCAATCGGATTGATCTCGACACGGAATCAAACCATTGTTTCATCCATTTAGAATGACAGAGACCGGTCTTTGTTTCATCCATTTAGAATGACAAAGACCGGTCTTTGTTTCATCCATTTAGAATGATAGAGATCGGTCTTTGTTTCATCCATTTAGAGTGATAGAGATTGGTCTTTGTTTCATCAATTTAGAATGATAGAGATCGGTCTTTGTTTCATACATTTAGAATGATAGAGATCGGTCTTTGTTTCATACATTTAGAATGATAGAGATCGGTCTTTGTTTCATACATTTAGAATTATATAGATCGGTCTTTGTTTCATGCATTTAGAATGATAGAGATCGGTCTTTGTTTCATAAATTTAAAATGATAGAGATCGGTCTTTGTTTCATACATTTAGAATGATAGAGATCGGTCTTTGTTTCATACATTTAGAATGATAGAGATCGGTCTTTGTTTCATACATTTAGAATGGTAGAGATCGGTCTTTGTTTCATACATTTAGAATGATATAGATCGGTCTTTGTTTCATACATTTAGAATGATAGAGATCGGTCTTTGTTTCATTCATTTAGAATGATAGAGATCGGTCTTTGTTTCATACATTTAGAATGATAGAGATCGGTCTTTGTTTCATACATTTAGCATGACAGAGACCGGTCTATGTTGCATCCATTTAAAATGATGAAAAGTAATGAAGAGACAAGGTTGTCACACGGAATTTAATGTAAAATAACAGAGACAAGGTTGTCACACCGAATTTGAGTCGTTCGGATTGCGTTTAGAATCAGTATTCTGATCAAAAAAGGATTAAATGAAATGGACATCTTAAAATTTGTTTATTTAGTTCAGAAAAAAATACTTTTTTATATAGTACAGAGTTACAAGACGAGCAGGACATGTACCTGATGGTAAGCAACATGCCTGCCATATAACAGCACAGTGACACGCAGCTATAGAAACATGAAAAGTCCTAATCATTATCTAGCACTGCACTCGGCACCCAAAGATATGAGATATTTTATCTCTATACCCTGTAATTTCACTAGAAACATTGCCCTTCAAAACGGAACATAGTAATGTTATGCACATTATTGCTTGGCGGTAGGTAACTGGCAAAGGTGTAGTAGGTGCTTCCCCGGCGAACTCTGCAAAGAGTCCTAAACATACCACTACTAAACATTACTTTATATATGGTGTGGATTCATTAGCATCCTACGGCGAATATTCGTGTTGGCGCGATTAGTGTGGCCGGGTACATCGTGTTATCGCAATGTGTTCAGACCAAGACGATGAAGCATCGTAGAGCTCTTGGTAAACTGGCGCTAATCATAGGGATTTGTCGCGGTAATATTCGCTTGACCTACGTCAATTCAAAATCAAAATTCATTTAATTCAGGTAAGGTTCCCCATAAATTATACAATTCATTAATTTAATTTCAAACGTCACAAAAGGAATGTGAAAGACTTAAGTATTGGATGGGTTTACGAGCTTTTCTGAATTTTGTATCTTTTTTAAGACGCTTTTGTTAGCTTCACTTGTAGGTAACTAACTACGAGTATGTATGTAAGAAAATTTTGGAATCTTAATTTGACCCACTGCCCGGTCTTTGATTACGACTAAATTTTACACACGCTCTGAATTCTGATGACAATACATGACTAGTAAAGGAAACGTCATTACAAATCCAATAAAGCGCCCTCCCCAAGATGGCGGAATGGCTATTTAAAATCCACCCCCATGATATGGGTATCAAATGAACGGGTTTGCTGTCAGAAATACGAAAAAAATAAACACGTGACTTAAATTCAATATGGCGGACGTCCAAGATGGTGGACAGGCTATTTGGAATTTGCTTTTGTAATTTTTAGTGCGTGCTAAAAGCGTGTTTTTTCGTTTTTTAAACTATTATTGGTAATTAATGGTGCGACCTTTTGTAGTAGTATTTCAAAGCCAGATGTTGACATACGTAAAAATCCAGGAAATTCCATGCCACTCTCTGCGGCTAAGTTAGATAACATACTTTCCATTTCTGTGCTGTGCATGAGAAACTTAAAGTCAAATTATAATTATTGGGGAGCGGTGGACTGTAACTAGCTGGTGAATGTAGGAAATGAGAAAAGCGCACAATGATAGTAAGAATATTAAAATTATTTAAATCATTTACAAAATTAAACCAAAACGGTAACTAAAGCAACAACTAAAGTCACAGGAAAAATATAATATAAAATACAATTAAAAATAGAAAAAAAATATGTTCCAGCCAATCGTCAACAATTATTATACACTCACGGCTATCTTCTTGCGCCTGCGGTAAGAAGAGATTACTTTCCAGAATACTTACATCGTTCGGTTTCTATGAATACTAGTCATCCACCATCTCCTCATTCTTCTCTTTTTCATATTATTTCGTAAATAATACTCGTACAATTTTAATAAATTATGGTTTACTGATATATGATGCAAAGCCACTATTTCCTTCATTTTTAAATTATTGCCTACGTCTCGACGCACAACAATCTGAATAACCCTATCCGGCACAATGCCTTTGATTATTGACTTGTCTAGATGACGCGTTACGCTGTAATTGCGACAAAAGTACAAGACCAGGTTTCAAACACAAGTTTAACAATTATCTGCCACTGTCACTGCTATTACTGTTCTTATGTCAATGGTATGCGTGCTAAGTGATACAAGCTCCCCAAGTATTTCCTGTTAAAGTGGGTAAAAATATATTTCGATTTAGAGAGACCTATAATTCGTTCAATTCAGTGTTCAATTCACTTAAATTAGATATATCTCAAGATATCAATGCTATAAAATTAAAACATGACTATTGTAGAGAATGATTTATTCTCTAAATTCCATTTTAAGTTTTTTTTAACAAATAAAGACAACAAATAAAGAAAACCAACGGAAACCATTTTGTTTAGATACTTGCAGCACCTCGTGGCTTTCCCTGCGTAGTTTCCGTAATGTTAATGTTTGAATGTTTGTTACTAAATTACGTCGTAACGTCTGAACGGATTGGCCTGACATTTGGAACACAGATTAAAGCTGTATGGTACATCAGATGGCGTAATGCTAATTTGCGCGAATTACAATATCGACTAAACTACTGAATATTTAATTTTGAAATTTAGGCACTACTGAATGTAGTCACTACTGAATTTAGTCGCTACTGAATTTAGTCGCTACTGAATTTAGACGCAACTGAATTTAGTCGCTACTGAATTTAGTCGCTACTGAATTTTATCGCTACTAAATATAGGTATAATAGGTATAATGAATATTATAGACAATAGACAGTAGGACTTGTTTTTTACCATAAAACCCGTGGTGGTCTTGCCTGTGTAGTTTTTGTTCCCGTGATATTCCTGTGACGAAAAGTTGAAATTTGTTGTAAAAAATGTTGAAAACTGTGAAGGAAAACATTGTGAGGAAACCAGAATGTTCGTAGAGTCTATTGAGGTCTTGCGTCTTGAATAATAAATAAGCACCATAGACATACATTTACGAGACAAACGTTTTAGTGTGAAATATTTGAATGATTAACTGGTTTTTTTCAGTGAAAACATTTGTATACAAATATATACTTATGTATAATAGACTATCCTACTTCCTACTAATATTATAAATGTCATTGTCAATATATGGATGTTTGGATATTTGGATGTTTGTTGCTCAATCACGTCCTAACGTATGAACGGATCGGGCTGAAATTTGGAACACAGATATATTATAGTCTGGAAGAACACATAGGCATTTTATTCCGGACAAACAACGGGAACAACGGGAACGGGAACTTTGCGGGTAACACCGCGGGGCGCTGCTAGTGGCGAAATAAATTTATTTTTTCACAACTCCCTCAATATGGGTATCAAATGAAAGGGCTTGACTAGTTGAATGTTGTATTTACAAGTTGCAAATCCGAGGTACCTAGTCGGGGGTTAATCAACATTTTTAATTTTGTTCTTGTTGTGAAACAAAAGAAAAAATACATGTAACTTTTTTTGTAATTATTATAATTAATTTTTTATCTAAATGCTTTCCAAATGACCCTCCCTGACCAGAGTAACTTGGTAGGGTGGGGAATAGCCTCTGAAAAATGTTGCTATACTTGTGGAGACCACCACCGCGAGAGTGTACCACCGCGGGGCGCTGCTAGTGCATAATGAAGTGTTTCTTCTGTCTGTCTGTCGTGATGTCTCTCTGACGCTTGACTCTCTCCAGTAGCTGCAACAGTGGTAAACAAAGTGGACTGTCAAACTGTCATTGCAGGGGTAGATACTTGCCGGAAGATCAGAAGCACATAAACCAGGATAACGTACCTATAGGAAAAGCATACGCAGCCCAATAAATATTCCCATTGCTGGGACTCGGGGCCTTCTCTCACAAGGAGATAGTAAAGGCCATAACCCACCACGCTGTCGAAGTGCGGGTTGGTGGATCACACTAATAACCTCGAAATATTCAAGGTAAATGTCGGTTTCTTCACGATGTACTTCGTTTTCCTTCACCGTTTTTAGGTTAGCGTTGGTACTTGTATAGTTCTAAATACATACTTATTGTACATGGAAACATCCAGACACAGTACAAATATTTGAATTCATCACACAAATATTTGCACTGGGTGGGGATCGAACCCACGACCCACGGCTTCGCAGGCAGTCTTACTACCTACTAAGCCACCAGGCCAGCCATATGTAGCGTATAGTTTGTTTCTAGAGGAAAACCGACAGACATGTAGTCAAGACAAGGAAAATATTTTGTGGTTTTTTACAATAAGGTATTCTAAGTTGGTAAACAAGATTCTCTAATAATACCTATACACTGGATTTGTAGGTCGAAACTGGACATCGTTTCATGGTTGACATTCCAAAGACTCGAACTAAGAGGATTGACTCTACTTTTCTGATAAGAACGCCTAGGATGCGGAATACGTTGCCTGAGTGTGGTTTTCTCGATATAATCTTGATGTCTTCAAACCGAGAGTGAATCGTTTTTGTCTAGGCAAATACGCTCCATCGTAGACAGGATCTTCGCTTAACATAAGAGGAGATGGTGGATAAGTGTAAACCTATATTATGATGATAGGTTGGTAAGCATTATTGTATATTATTTAGTCATAATAATTATCCTTATTGTCACTATTATCGACTAACCAAGCTTTGGTTGGTCCTTGCATGCTAAGTATACATTTTTGTAATTGGTTATACAAATTAAGATGCATATGATGATAGTTTAGTTTTTTAAAGTATTAATATATCAATTATTATTATTATAAAAATTGAAATGAACACTTCAAACTTCAACTTGTGTCTAAGATGTGTAGCCGTCATAACGATACAAGGAAAATAAGGCTATGTAAAATACGCATAATAATTATAATAGTCCACATACTAGTTAGCCGTAGGATCGTAGGTGACACTAGGTACTATATAAAACAAATTGTCGTGGTTTCATTAAATCACTCTTGAATATCAAGTCCCTCAGATATGTTGAAAATGAAGTATTTGTTTTTCGTTTTTCTCCTAATATTTGCATTTATTTTAATAGTGCAAGCAAGTCCACGAAGTAAGTTTTTAATTATTTTTTTACTTTACCGCCATTGAAAATTTTGTTCAACTATGTTATTTTGACCGCCATTTTTTTTGTTTAACTATAATAGGTTCCCACTTGACCACCATCTCGCCTGATGTTAAGCGACGATGCGATCTACGATGGAGCGTGGTTACCTAGAAGAAACCGATTCACTCTCGATTTAATCATCTTTTTTTAGGTTATGTTTTCTGTTTCTGTTTAAGTTTTGTTTTTAATTTAGTGCAATAAAGAGTTTATCTATCTATCTATCTATCTTTTCTGAGGTTAATGCCCGAGCTATAGCGGCTAGTGTTAGTAATCTAGCAAGCTAGTACTTCTAGTTTCGTGTAGACGAAACTAGAAGTAGCGTGGCGTTGCCTACACGAAGCTAGAAGCTAGCTAGCTGGCTTGCTATCCTAGCTTGAAATCTAGTCTCGTGCATATAGCTCAGGCATAAGCGACGAAACAGTCTACGATTGAGCATTCTTACCTTGAAGAAACCGATTCATTCACGTCGTAAAGGCAGCAATATAAAACCATAGCTACAAAACCCACTCAGGCAACGGATTCCACATCATAGACATTCTTATCATTCTTATATAGGTACAAAATCTAAGTCAAGCGCAATAATGTTATTAAGACTCTTGACTAAATTTCATATTTTATTATAAATCTACCATCACGCCATCCAGCATATCCAATTTTAGTTTTCTGCTGACATTAAAAAAAAACATCACACCAATTTCAATAAAATGCATCTCCACCTCCTAAACAAAAAAAAAACATTAAATTTGATTCACAATAAGATAAAATTCCATGGGAATTTTATCCCGAGTCCGAAGATTTTTTATCATTCCCGAGCGTGACGCTAGAATTCAATTCACAGCCCACGAAAAATCTGTTTTGGTGCGCTAAATAAAGTTTTCACAGCGGAAACCTTTACAGAGCCCGCCTAGGGAACTAACTACCATTACTTTGTTCATTATTCTACTGCCAAGCAGTAAAATGCACACTTTATTGTGTTCCGGTTCGATGGACATTTTTCTAGAGAAATTACAGAGGAAAAAGATATAAATCATCTAATTTAAACTACAACTGTATCTATTCTGATACATTTAAACCACAGACTAGGTAGAGAGTTACAAGCAATTCTTGCATAATTGTGTAAAAACGTTGTTGTGTTATATATGTCATATATGACATATGACATCGGCATCAGATAGGAACGAAGCTTCTTCGGATAATATGTATGTACCTACATATTTGCAATACAATTTCCAGAAAAAATAATATTGCTTAATTTTATTATTTATGGTACGATGATCTGAAAAATAAAGTTGGGAACACTGGTCACGGGCACGACAGTTTTTACGTTACTTCCGTTGTATATTTTTCTTATGGATTAAGGCCTACTACCCTCGCACGCGTCTTTTGTCGAATGCATGCATCCTACAAATGTCGATAGGCGATTTTAGCATCTTTGCTATGTCCACGCTGCTGCACGCAAGTGATGCAAATAGTCAGCCACGCTCAGTATTGCCGTTTAAGTGGCTTTGTCACTAGATCTAGTGCGTTTTTGATGTCTTTGGTGACATTTTTTTAATGTTTTTTTTTCTTGGTTTATGGTGTGAACGACTTCATCGTTATTCTGCCAGTATCCGTTTCATGAAAGTTTCGTTGACGAAAAAAATCTGGTAATTTTTAGTGACTTTTTCATGACCAACACATCAGTTATGTAATATCTTACTGAAACATGCAAAACTTATGCTTCTTCTCAAAAAACTTCTTCGCAAAACCACAAAAATTAATACAACCGCAAGGTTCTACTTGTACTGCTATAATAAGATATTACGTAACTGATGCGTTAGTCACGACAAAGTCACTAAAATCACCAGATTTTTTTGTCACTAAATCACAAA
The DNA here is from genome assembly GCA_963693475.1 of Ectropis crepuscularia. NCBI lineage: Eukaryota > Metazoa > Arthropoda > Insecta > Lepidoptera > Geometridae > Ectropis > Ectropis crepuscularia. The sequence goes on along the minus strand of OY856361.1, from coordinate 14,640,582 downwards.
TAAAGTGGTTAAGTGCGAGTTGCACTCGACTTTGATGGGTTCCATAGCAGCAAGTAACATAATATAAAAATTCTTGTATTTAGTTTGAACTTTGATCGACGTTCTAATAACAGTGTATTATGTAGATTACAATAAAACTACTAACCAATACTACCAACTTTCGGTAGAAGTTTGCATACATCGTTTGCATACATCATATTTTTTTTTAGTTTTGTCATTCTCTCATTTTAAAGATACAGTGGAGGGGGTGTAAGGTTATCCGGGGTGTTATGGTTGAGAACTCAATTGGTGAAAATTGAATTCTCAAACCTCCCCGGAAAAAAGTTAAAGTTTATGTATAAAATAAAAAATTAAGACTTTTTCAAGCGCTTATTGATAGGAAACCAAGGCATACATCAATAATAAAAAGGGTAAAAGGCCAGGGGTTGATCGTTGAGTTACTGTTCCTTCAAAAAACAAAAAAGGAATTTGAGGAATTCCTCGACAACCTCTAAATTAAAATTTGGTTATTCCCAGTACAGGGTCCTTTCGTAAAGATGGGTAAATTCCGAATACCACCCTAGGTTAGAGAGGGGTTCAGCAAAGGCAAAACTCCCCGGTTAGGTTAGATAAGTACTTGGGCAAAAATTAACCTCTCCTTACAGCCAGGAACCTATACTGTTACCGAGAACTGACAATATCAACCAAAATAAAAGGGGCAATAGGCCTTTATCCGTATGGTGTAAGACCATGGAATTTATAACTATAAATTTAGTAGATTAAGTAAGGTAAGAGAATAAAATTACCAATTACAAGTACAACGTCAGCTTCAACGCGCTAAGTGTTGAACGTTAAACTAACTTTAGAACACTCTAGATACAATAAGGTTTATCATATCCTATTGATAATATGATAACAACAGACAAGTACCAAGTCAGTTTCAACGCGCTAAGTGTTGAACGTTAAACTAACTTTAGAACACTCTAGATACAATAAGGTTTATCATATCCTATTGATAATATGATAACAACAGACAAGTACCAAGTCAGTTTCAACGCGCTAAGTGTTGAACGTTAAACTAACTTTAGTACACTCTAGATACAATAAGGTTTATCATATCCTATTGATAATATGATAACAACAGACAAGTACCAAGTCAGTTTCAACGCGCTAAGTGTTGAACGTTAAACTAACTTTAGTACACTCTAGATACAATAAGGTTTACAATAGCTCCTTAATGATATTATATCCACGGACAAATACAACCTTCAAGTACGGAGGAAACAATCCGTCAGATTATGACTGACTCTCAGTCCCTTACAGGAAGTATGGTATCCACCGTATAGCCACCCCTGGAAAATTCTAGACTTGTGTCTCTCTGGATTAAACTTTATAGTGTTTACATGAGCGATAACCTAAAGTACACTAACTAGACACTAGCGGTGACCCGGGAAAATTATTAGGTAATTAACTACGGTAAGCTCCTATGAAAATAACGTTTAACAGCAACAGCAGGAAAAAGTATATGTTATAGAACATAGAAATTTATTTATTATCTAGGTCAGAAACCTGACCTTTATTAACCGACCACGGCCGGACACTTTCAGGACACTTAACTCCTCGGGGGGAATGGACCACTGTAATGTTATACCCTATAGCTTACTCGGCTTCCCAGATCCCGGTTTGCTCAAAGCATGGAAAACATGGTGAGTAAAACCATACACCTTCAGTTCGGTCAAGTCGGAGAGACTGACCTGGGATATTACCGTCCTGCCTCAGGGAGCTAATGCTCAGGAAAACATCCGGAGGTGACCCTTGGAAAATTCTGGACGGCGGGTATGGTATGATTACTACGGTAGTTCCTAACCTATAGCGGTCTCACATCCCCCCCTAAACAACCCTATTCAACCACGGCCCATGACCTGGCCTGACAAATAGGCCCCACTCTCCATTCCCCCACTATCCTCTTCCTCTATCCACCAAACAAAACCTGTCGGGTTCAGGCGTGCGCGGTCACAGCCACGCGGCACGAGGAGCTCGGGGTCGACCGCCGAACTGGGCGCAGCCCGTGACAGGAAACCCGGCCAAAACCGCCAGACACCACCACAACCGGACGCCAACAAAACCGGTCGGCTCCCCCAAGCACCTCCTACAAAAGAACAAACGAAATAAACAAACGTGTTCGTCAGACACCCGCCTGCCATGCGGCCTCTCGGTACATTTTATACATTCGACTTACCCCTTAGAGAGGAGATTCACTCAAACGCTTAAGACAGACCCTTAGCCTCGGGACACGTCACTATAAAAAAACACGTTTTCACTTTTCTGTGACACGAACAATCGATCGATTGACGATCGAACAAGCAAAATCACCGCACATAACTCACCAAAATCTTCCAACTCAACCACTCACGCACCAGAGAACGAAATCGACCACTCGCCACGCCGGTCGGAAAAAAAGAACGCTTTCAAAACTTCCCGTAGGGACGCGGTAAGCGAACCGACTTTTTTAGTGATGTCCGTTAATCGCTCGGCCGCATAGACAATCGATGCGTTCCGAATCACGGATGAAAAAAAGGGTTACAGTACTCCTCCCATCACCAGAATTTTTCGAGAGGAAAGAGAAAAATTCAGACGGCCCTCCGTCTCTACACCTATCAATAACAACACCCTACAGCTTCAAACTAAAATAACAAGAAAACCTATGACAACAAGCAAAAACCAACATTCCGTCCAGAGATATCACGAACAAGAGGAAGATACCTAAACCAACCCATGTCTGAATAAGTGGACTGGCCACCATAACGATGAGGGTCGCACAACAGCGCCTCGCATCCCAACCTCCACTCGTCGAACGTCTACTATAGAATAAAAGAAAACCTGAAAGGAGGTGAAAATTAACTTACATCCCAGAAAACGAAAACGTAGACTTGGAGCAACCGAACGCTTCCCAAGTTACATCACGCAGCTCCCTTCACATCCTTCACGTGGCAGGTAGTTCGACGACCCTTAGCGTCCTCCAGCAAGTAGACTAACTTGGACAACTTCTTCACCACCGTACACTGTTCAAAACGAGGGGCTAACTTGTACGAGAAATGCTTAGCAGCGTCACTCCTTACATGGGTGCGTCGCCAAACTACGTCCCCCACCTGAAGTTCAAGGTCACGACGACGTCGATCATAATACTTAGCGTTACGGGAATGCGCCTTCTTTAAAGCCGCGCCCACTCGCAAAAAAACTTCTTGCATCTCCCCCAACTTATCCACATAGCCCACTCGAGAACCGATGGAGATACTATCGAGATCCTCTTGCTCCCCATACACATCACCATTAAGAACAGCTTCCCTACCATGTACGATCAAAAAAGGAGAATACGTGGTAGAATCGTTCACAGCAGTATTAACGGCAAACTGAATTCGACTGAGGTTGGTATCCCAACTTCGCTGGTCATTTCCCACCAAAGCAGCTATCGCAGTAACGATGGTACGGTTATACCGTTCCACTGTGTTTACCTGTGGGCAATAAACAGGAGTATAATGCACTTGAGGAACAGAATACCTCTCAAATAAATCTTTCACCTCACGCCCTATAAACTGAGGCCCGTTATCAGCTATCACCGTTTGAGGAATCCCGTGCACCAAAAACACACGATCCTCTAAACGCTGTGCTACGACAGCACTAGTCGCACGCGTCAAAGGAAACAACAAACAATATTTGGAAAAACAACACACTACCACGAGCAAATACTCATTACGTTGGCGGGACTTGGGTAAAGGCCCAACCAAATCTATACTAATACATTGAAAAGGTCTTTTACAGACTTTAGGATTCCCGAATAATCCGATCGCCGGCCTATTCGGTTGTTTATAAGCTTTACAGGTCGCACACTGCGACACATAATCTAACACCTCTTGATACATACCGGGCCAATAATATCGAAGACGTAAACGTTTATAGGTCTTCTCAATTCCCAGATGAGCCCCTATAGCAGAATCATGAAACTCGGCAAGACGACCTTGCCTTTCTTCAGCAGGAACGACTTCCTTCCAATCAAAATCACCAGTTAAATAAAATTTACCCTTAGTATAACGGTAAAGCTTCCCGTTTATAATTTGAAAATTAGGACACGTTTGTGGTCTATCCCTGCAACGCGCAAAGATATTACAAAACCACGGATCATTCACCGACGGATTTAAAACAGAAACTGGCACGGAACGCGATAAGGCGTCCGGTACAACGTTCTCCGACCCCTTTCGATGCACAATTTTAAAATTAAACGGCGAGAGTCTACACCCCCAACGTTCTAAACGTCCCGTGGGATTCTTCAAATTGAGAAACCACTTCAAACTAGCGTGATCTGTAATTATCTGAAAGGGTTTATGCCCTTCCAGGTAAGCACGAAAATGTTCTACAACATTCACCACAGCCAACGCCTCGCGCTCCGTCGCGGAATAGTTCCGCTCCGCTTTATTAAGAGAACGACTATAATACGCAATCGGATGCTCCACGCCATCAAAAACTTGAGTCAACATCCCGCCGACTCCAACATCCGACGCATCAGAATGAACTACAAAAGGTAGGGAAAACTCAGGGCACGCCAACACGGGGGCCGTCGTAAGAGCACTCTTCAAATCTGAAAAAGCACAATCTGCCTTAGCAGACCAAACATAAGGAGGTTTATTCTTACGGGTAGAAGTAAGAGCATTTAAAGGAGCTGCCATGGTGCTGAAGCCCTTAATAAAACGTCGATAGTAGGAGGCAGTACCTAGAAAACGCTTCACATCCTTTGGACAGGATGGCACAGGAAAATCGGTAATGGCCTGAATTTTATCAGGATCAGTTCTCAAGCCCAGCTCATCTACAATGTAGCCTAAGTATTTTAACTGCTTCCGAAAAAAACAACACTTCGACAGACTTATCGTAAGGTTAGCCGAACGTAGCCTATCCAGCACCTTCAACAGGAGATCAATATGTTCCTGGAACGTTTTAGAAACCACGATAATATCATCTAAGTACACAAAGATACGCCCTCCAAACTCAGGTCCAAACAGTCTATCCATCAATCGTTGCTGGGTAGCGGGTGCGGAGGTCAAACCAAAACACATTACTTTAAACTGGAACAATCCCCGGTTGGGTACGGTAAAAGCGGTCTTTTCTTTCGAGGAAGAAGTAAGAGGAATTTCCCAAAAAGCAGATTTTAAATCGAGAGACGAGAGAAAACGGGCGTCCCGCAGCTGATCTAGAATGCTGTTAATGTAAGGAAGCGGATATGCATCATGTTTGGAAACTTCATTCAACTTTCGGCTATCCAAACAAAACCTCATCTCCCCGTTTGCCTTGGGAGCCATAATGACGGGGTTATTCCACGGACTCTCACTAGGCTCAACCACATCCAGCTCTAACATCTCGTCCAGCTGTCGATTCAACTCGTTCAACTTATCAGGTGACATTACATAATAACGTTGCTTAATTGGAGCCGCGTCTCCAGTTTCAATATGATGGGACAACAGGTGAGTTCTACCTAAACCCTTCTCCTTTGCAGAAATATCTTCAAACTGCTTACAAACATCTTCAGCCACTCTCCTCTCATCAACGGTCAATTCGTCCAAAGGATGCAATCGATGCACCTCAGACACCACAGCATCTCGGGGTTGCTGAAAGAAACCCAAACCATCACGGCGATCGGCCAAGCGCAAAACATCTGGAGCTAAATTAAAAGCTTTCCAAAAATTAATACCAAATAATAAAGATGTGGTCACACCCGGGATCACATAAAATTTCACCACACGCTGCACCTCTTTCATTACCACGGGTAAGTACATATAACCACTAACAGGAGACAAGGAGCCATTAGCAGCTACTATATGATCCATGTCATCAGCCTTTCTTAAAGTAGCGTATTCGGTAAAATACTCGTTAGCCGAACCACCTAAAATAGAAATTTCCGATCCGGAATCCAAAAGACCGGAGAAAGATAAACCACAAATATTAACCTTTAAATATGGACGAGCATCAATTCTATTCACACGAGCCATTGCTGCTTCTAATCTAGATTGTTCAAAAAATCTACCTACAAAATTACACCAATCAGACCACTCTGCCTTAGAAGTTAAACAATGGCCCGTCTTGTTCAGTTTTTTGGCTGAACACAACGAGAACAATTTCTAATAGTAACACCCTTCTCGCCACATCGATAACAAATAAGCATAGGAGGCGCCTTACAAGCCTTCAAGATATGACCCTTAGTCCTACACCTTACACAAAATTCGTCAGCCGCTGTCACTGCAACTTCGGCTCTACGGGGTACCTTGCCTTTATAAGTCAAGTCCGGGGAAACAGCTGTAGTTAAATTAGGCCGAGGTTCACTGAACAAATCCGCCTTCTACTTCGCACCTTCCAACTGCCTACACCGTGCCTTAAACTCAGACCACGAGGTACAATCCACTAAAGCCAACTGCGTAGTATAAAAAGGCCTGACGTTATACTTCACAATCTCCAGCCGCTCAGCTTCACTTAAAGGTCGCCTCAAACGGGAAAAATAATTGTGCATAACGCTTAGATATTTCACCATCGATTCATCAGGTCCTTGGGTTCTAGAACGAATCTCCTGTAATAAAAGGTAATCAAAATCGTGAGGCAAGAATTCCTCCAATAACAAGTTCTTCAACTCTTCCCAATTATGAACGTCGTCGCGTATACTACGATACCATAATAAAGCATCATCCGTAAACAACTCCACAGCCGAGGTATACAATTTAGATGGGGAAATATGTCTAGACGAGCTTAACTCTTCCAATCTCTCCAGGTAAGCATGAACACTACCCTTTCCATTAAACTTATGGTTTAGTGCGTGAACATTTGAAACTCGGTCACACGAAACCAGGCGCACAGCAGGACTACTACGAACTTCCTCGGAGTCAGCGACTGCATCAGCTCCATCAGCAGTTCCCAGCTCCTCCACAGTAGGGTCACCTTGAGCTCCACACAACGGCTTATCATCTGCAAGGGTAAATTCGACACTACTACGAAAATTTTGCAAAATGCGATCCATCTTCTTAGTGATAGCCCCCAAACGTTCGTCAAGCTGAGCTTTACGGACACAGTCTTCCTCTACAGAAGGTGAAAGGCGACTCAACCGATGAAAGAGATGATTACCTAAAGCTTGTATCCTATTCAGATATTTTAATAGTAATGGGCGTCGAGCACAAGTCTCCTCTAGTTCCCCTAGTTTACCCTGAACACACAGTAGTTCGGCAGAAATATCACCCTCATAAGTTACAATTTCATCAGTTCTCATCTGAGCATTCAACTTTTTCACCTGAGCTCGTAACTTTTGTATATTATCCTCCGGAAGGGCATCGCGGATACATACTTCATATTTCAACTCATCAACATTTAGTAAATGGAAAGATATGGGACGTTCCTCCATATTCAAAGTCTTAAGTAAACAGAACTATACTTTAAAATTAGATAAACTTAGTAATATAGCTTATGCTAAAAAGTTATAATACTAGCCGCACAATACAACAGTAGTTAACAATATTAAACCGTTATTTTTATAACAAACTCAAAGTTATATGTTGAAAAGGTAACAGTAACACGATCCAGAATCGAGCAACAGACCGAAACCAGAGGTAGAAGACCACGATCGATGACTTATAGTAGTTAAGCACGTCTTGAAAGCTTTAAAATAATAAAACAATAAGAAAAAAAATGATAAAGTATCATATAACCAGCATATAGTCATACATATGATCTATAAATAGCCTAGAAAGGTAGAAAACTTCACATATAGTCAGTAAAGTTAAAAAAAATAACATATAGTGTTATATAGCTAACATATAGTCAGGTATAGTAAAAGGATATAACAATAAACAGGTTGTGACAGCTCAACACAGCCTAAAAAAAGTAGATAACTTTACTTATAATAAGGAAAGTTAAAAAGAAATTGACATATAGTAGTATGTAACTAACATATAGTCGGGTATAGTAAAAGGGTATAATAATAAACAGGCAATGATAACTCAACAAAGCCTAAAAAGTAGAAAACTTTACATATAGTAAGTAAAGTTAAAGATAATTAACATATAGTAGTCTATAACTAACACATAGTCAGGTATAGTAGAACAATATAACAATATCCAGGTAGTTATAACCTAAAACAGCCTAGAAAGAACACAGAACATCCTATAAAGCTTCAATAACGTGCAAAACACCCATATAGTCTTATTTAGCGTTATATAGTATATATATAGCGTATAAATGCTTGAAAATGTCCCTGAGTTCGGGCGCCAAATTGTAAGGTTATCCGGGGTGTTATGGTTGAGAACTCAATTGGTGAAAATTGAATTCTCAAACCTCCCCGGAAAAAAGTTAAAGTTTATGTATAAAATAAAAAATTAAGACTTTTTCAAGCGCTTATTGATAGGAAACCAAGGCATACATCAATAATAAAAAGGGTAAAAGGCCAGGGGTTGATCGTTGAGTTACTGTTCCTTCAAAAAACAAAAAAGGAATTTGAGGAATTCCTCGACAACCTCTAAATTAAAATTTGGTTATTCCCAGTACAGGGTCCTTTCGTAAAGATGGGTAAATTCCGAATACCACCCTAGGTTAGAGAGGGGTTCAGCAAAGGCAAAACTCCCCGGTTAGGTTAGATAAGTACTTGGGCAAAAATTAACCTCTCCTTACAGCCAGGAACCTATACTGTTACCGAGAACTGACAATATCAACCAAAATAAAAGGGGCAATAGGCCTTCATCCGTCTGGTGTAAGACCATGGAATTTATAACTATAAATTTAGTAGATTAAGTAAGGTAAGAGAATAAAATTACCAATTACAAGTACAACGTCAGCTTCAACGCGCTAAGTGTTGAACGTTAAACTAACTTTAGAACACTCTAGATACAATAAGGTTTATCATATCCTATTGATAATATGATAACAACAGACAAGTACCAAGTCAGTTTCAACGCGCTAAGTGTTGAACGTTAAACTAACTTTAGAACACTCTAGATACAATAAGGTTTATCATATCCTATTGATAATATGATAACAACAGACAAGTACCAAGTCAGTTTCAACGCGCTAAGTGTTGAACGTTAAACTAACTTTAGTACACTCTAGATACAATAAGGTTTATCATATCCTATTGATAATATGATAACAACAGACAAGTACCAAGTCAGTTTCAACGCGCTAAGTGTTGAACGTTAAACTAACTTTAGTACACTCTAGATACAATAAGGTTTACAATAGCTCCTTAATGATATTATATCCACGGACAAATACAACCTTCAAGTACGGAGGAAACAATCCGTCAGATTATGACTGACTCTCAGTCCCTTACAGGAAGTATGGTATCCACCGTATAGCCACCCCTGGAAAATTCTAGACTTGTGTCTCTCTGGATTAAACTTTATAGTGTTTACATGAGCGATAACCTAAAGTACACTAACTAGACACTAGCGGTGACCCGGGAAAATTATTAGGTAATTAACTACGGTAAGCTCCTATGAAAATAACGTTTAACAGCAACAGCAGGAAAAAGTATATGTTATAGAACATAGAAATTTATTTATTATCTAGGTCAGAAACCTGACCTTTATTAACCGACCACGGCCGGACACTTTCAGGACACTTAACTCCTCGGGGGGAATGGACCACTGTAATGTTATACCCTATAGCTTACTCGGCTTCCCAGATCCCGGTTTGCTCAAAGCATGGAAAACATGGTGAGTAAAACCATACACCTTCAGTTCGGTCAAGTCGGAGAGACTGACCTGGGATATTACCGTCCTGCCTCAGGGAGCTAATGCTCAGGAAAACATCCGGAGGTGACCCTTGGAAAATTCTGGACGGCGGGTATGGTATGATTACTACGGTAGTTCCTAACCTATAGCGGTCTCACATCCCCCCCTAAACAACCCTATTCAACCACGGCCCATGACCTGGCCTGACAAATAGGCCCCACTCTCCATTCCCCCACTATCCTCTTCCTCTATCCACCAAACAAAACCTGTCGGGTTCAGGCGTGCGCGGTCACAGCCACGCGGCACGAGGAGCTCGGGGTCGACCGCCGAACTGGGCGCAGCCCGTGACAGGAAACCCGGCCAAAACCGCCAGACACCACCACAACCGGACGCCAACAAAACCGGTCGGCTCCCCCAAGCACCTCCTACAAAAGAACAAACGAAATAAACAAACGTGTTCGTCAGACACCCGCCTGCCATGCGGCCTCTCGGTACATTTTATACATTCGACTTACCCCTTAGAGAGGAGATTCACTCAAACGCTTAAGACAGACCCTTAGCCTCGGGACACGTCACTATAAAAAAACACGTTTTCACTTTTCTGTGACACGAACAATCGATCGATTGACGATCGAACAAGCAAAATCACCGCACATAACTCACCAAAATCTTCCAACTCAACCACTCACGCACCAGAGAACGAAATCGACCACTCGCCACGCCGGTCGGAAAAAAAGAACGCTTTCAAAACTTCCCGTAGGGACGCGGTAAGCGAACCGACTTTTTTAGTGATGTCCGTTAATCGCTCGGCCGCATAGACAATCGATGCGTTCCGAATCACGGATGAAAAAAAGGGTTACAGTACTCCTCCCATCACCAGAATTTTTCGAGAGGAAAGAGAAAAATTCAGACGGCCCTCCGTCTCTACACCTATCAATAACAACACCCTACAGCTTCAAACTAAAATAACAAGAAAACCTATGACAACAAGCAAAAACCAACATTCCGTCCAGAGATATCACGAACAAGAGGAAGATACCTAAACCAACCCATGTCTGAATAAGTGGACTGGCCACCATAACGATGAGGGTCGCACAACAGCGCCTCGCATCCCAACCTCCACTCGTCGAACGTCTACTATAGAATAAAAGAAAACCTGAAAGGAGGTGAAAATTAACTTACATCCCAGAAAACGAAAACGTAGACTTGGAGCAACCGAACGCTTCCCAAGTTACATCACGCAGCTCCCTTCACATCCTTCACGTGGCAGGTAGTTCGACGACCCTTAGCGTCCTCCAGCAAGTAGACTAACTTGGACAACTTCTTCACCACCGTACACTGTTCAAAACGAGGGGCTAACTTGTACGAGAAATGCTTAGCAGCGTCACTCCTTACATGGGTGCGTCGCCAAACTACGTCCCCCACCTGAAGTTCAAGGTCACGACGACGTCGATCATAATACTTAGCGTTACGGGAATGCGCCTTCTTTAAAGCCGCGCCCACTCGCAAAAAAACTTCTTGCATCTCCCCCAACTTATCCACATAGCCCACTCGAGAACCGATGGAGATACTATCGAGATCCTCTTGCTCCCCATACACATCACCATTAAGAACAGCTTCCCTACCATGTACGATCAAAAAAGGAGAATACGTGGTAGAATCGTTCACAGCAGTATTAACGGCAAACTGAATTCGACTGAGGTTGGTATCCCAACTTCGCTGGTCATTTCCCACCAAAGCAGCTATCGCAGTAACGATGGTACGGTTATACCGTTCCACTGTGTTTACCTGTGGGCAATAAACAGGAGTATAATGCACTTGAGGAACAGAATACCTCTCAAATAAATCTTTCACCTCACGCCCTATAAACTGAGGCCCGTTATCAGCTATCACCGTTTGAGGAATCCCGTGCACCAAAAACACACGATCCTCTAAACGCTGTGCTACGACAGCACTAGTCGCACGCGTCAAAGGAAACAACAAACAATATTTGGAAAAACAACACACTACCACGAGCAAATACTCATTACGTTGGCGGGACTTGGGTAAAGGCCCAACCAAATCTATACTAATACATTGAAAAGGTCTTTTACAGACTTTAGGATTCCCGAATAATCCGATCGCCGGCCTATTCGGTTGTTTATAAGCTTTACAGGTCGCACACTGCGACACATAATCTAACACCTCTTGATACATACCGGGCCAATAATATCGAAGACGTAAACGTTTATAGGTCTTCTCAATTCCCAGATGAGCCCCTATAGCAGAATCATGAAACTCGGCAAGACGACCTTGCCTTTCTTCAGCAGGAACGACTTCCTTCCAATCAAAATCACCAGTTAAATAAAATTTACCCTTAGTATAACGGTAAAGCTTCCCGTTTATAATTTGAAAATTAGGACACGTTTGTGGTCTATCCCTGCAACGCGCAAAGATATTACAAAACCACGGATCATTCACCGACGGATTTAAAACAGAAACTGGCACGGAACGCGATAAGGCGTCCGGTACAACGTTCTCCGACCCCTTTCGATGCACAATTTTAAAATTAAACGGCGAGAGTCTACACCCCCAACGTTCTAAACGTCCCGTGGGATTCTTCAAATTGAGAAACCACTTCAAACTAGCGTGATCTGTAATTATCTGAAAGGGTTTATGCCCTTCCAGGTAAGCACGAAAATGTTCTACAACATTCACCACAGCCAACGCCTCGCGCTCCGTCGCGGAATAGTTCCGCTCCGCTTTATTAAGAGAACGACTATAATACGCAATCGGATGCTCCACGCCATCAAAAACTTGAGTCAACATCCCGCCGACTCCAACATCCGACGCATCAGAATGAACTACAAAAGGTAGGGAAAACTCAGGGCACGCCAACACGGGGGCCGTCGTAAGAGCACTCTTCAAATCTGAAAAAGCACAATCTGCCTTAGCAGACCAAACATAAGGAGGTTTATTCTTACGGGTAGAAGTAAGAGCATTTAAAGGAGCTGCCATGGTGCTGAAGCCCTTAATAAAACGTCGATAGTAGGAGGCAGTACCTAGAAAACGCTTCACATCCTTTGGACAGGATGGCACAGGAAAATCGGTAATGGCCTGAATTTTATCAGGATCAGTTCTCAAGCCCAGCTCATCTACAATGTAGCCTAAGTATTTTAACTGCTTCCGAAAAAAACAACACTTCGACAGACTTATCGTAAGGTTAGCCGAACGTAGCCTATCCAGCACCTTCAACAGGAGATCAATATGTTCCTGGAACGTTTTAGAAACCACGATAATATCATCTAAGTACACAAAGATACGCCCTCCAAACTCAGGTCCAAACAGTCTATCCATCAATCGTTGCTGGGTAGCGGGTGCGGAGGTCAAACCAAAACACATTACTTTAAACTGGAACAATCCCCGGTTGGGTACGGTAAAAGCGGTCTTTTCTTTCGAGGAAGAAGTAAGAGGAATTTCCCAAAAAGCAGATTTTAAATCGAGAGACGAGAGAAAACGGGCGTCCCGCAGCTGATCTAGAATGCTGTTAATGTAAGGAAGCGGATATGCATCATGTTTGGAAACTTCATTCAACTTTCGGCTATCCAAACAAAACCTCATCTCCCCGTTTGCCTTGGGAGCCATAATGACGGGGTTATTCCACGGACTCTCACTAGGCTCAACCACATCCAGCTCTAACATCTCGTCCAGCTGTCGATTCAACTCGTTCAACTTATCAGGTGACATTACATAATAACGTTGCTTAATTGGAGCCGCGTCTCCAGTTTCAATATGATGGGACAACAGGTGAGTTCTACCTAAACCCTTCTCCTTTGCAGAAATATCTTCAAACTGCTTACAAACATCTTCAGCCACTCTCCTCTCATCAACGGTCAATTCGTCCAAAGGATGCAATCGATGCACCTCAGACACCACAGCATCTCGGGGTTGCTGAAAGAAACCCAAACCATCACGGCGATCGGCCAAGCGCAAAACATCTGGAGCTAAATTAAAAGCTTTCCAAAAATTAATACCAAATAATAAAGATGTGGTCACACCCGGGATCACATAAAATTTCACCACACGCTGCACCTCTTTCATTACCACGGGTAAGTACATATAACCACTAACAGGAGACAAGGAGCCATTAGCAGCTACTATATGATCCATGTCATCAGCCTTTCTTAAAGTAGCGTATTCGGTAAAATACTCGTTAGCCGAACCACCTAAAATAGAAATTTCCGATCCGGAATCCAAAAGACCGGAGAAAGATAAACCACAAATATTAACCTTTAAATATGGACGAGCATCAATTCTATTCACACGAGCCATTGCTGCTTCTAATCTAGATTGTTCAAAAAATCTACCTACAAAATTACACCAATCAGACCACTCTGCCTTAGAAGTTAAACAATGGCCCGTCTTGTTCAGTTTTTTGGCTGAACACAACGAGAACAATTTCTAATAGTAACACCCTTCTCGCCACATCGATAACAAATAAGCATAGGAGGCGCCTTACAAGCCTTCAAGATATGACCCTTAGTCCTACACCTTACACAAAATTCGTCAGCCGCTGTCACTGCAACTTCGGCTCTACGGGGTACCTTGCCTTTATAAGTCAAGTCCGGGGAAACAGCTGTAGTTAAATTAGGCCGAGGTTCACTGAACAAATCCGCCTTCTACTTCGCACCTTCCAACTGCCTACACCGTGCCTTAAACTCAGACCACGAGGTACAATCCACTAAAGCCAACTGCGTAGTATAAAAAGGCCTGACGTTATACTTCACAATCTCCAGCCGCTCAGCTTCACTTAAAGGTCGCCTCAAACGGGAAAAATAATTGTGCATAACGCTTAGATATTTCACCATCGATTCATCAGGTCCTTGGGTTCTAGAACGAATCTCCTGTAATAAAAGGTAATCAAAATCGTGAGGCAAGAATTCCTCCAATAACAAGTTCTTCAACTCTTCCCAATTATGAACGTCGTCGCGTATACTACGATACCATAATAAAGCATCATCCGTAAACAACTCCACAGCCGAGGTATACAATTTAGATGGGGAAATATGTCTAGACGAGCTTAACTCTTCCAATCTCTCCAGGTAAGCATGAACACTACCCTTTCCATTAAACTTATGGTTTAGTGCGTGAACATTTGAAACTCGGTCACACGAAACCAGGCGCACAGCAGGACTACTACGAACTTCCTCGGAGTCAGCGACTGCATCAGCTCCATCAGCAGTTCCCAGCTCCTCCACAGTAGGGTCACCTTGAGCTCCACACAACGGCTTATCATCTGCAAGGGTAAATTCGACACTACTACGAAAATTTTGCAAAATGCGATCCATCTTCTTAGTGATAACCCCCAAACGTTCGTCAAGCTGAGCTTTACGGACACAGTCTTCCTCTACAGAAGGTGAAAGGCGACTCAACCGATGAAAGAGATGATTACCTAAAGCTTGTATCCTATTCAGATATTTTAATAGTAATGGGCGTCGAGCACAAGTCTCCTCTAGTTCCCCTAGTTTACCCTGAACACACAGTAGTTCGGCAGAAATATCACCCTCATAAGTTACAATTTCATCAGTTCTCATCTGAGCATTCAACTTTTTCACCTGAGCTCGTAACTTTTGTATATTATCCTCCGGAAGGGCATCGCGGATACATACTTCATATTTCAACTCATCAACATTTAGTAAATGGAAAGATATGGGACGTTCCTCCATATTCAAAGTCTTAAGTAAACAGAACTATACTTTAAAATTAGATAAACTTAGTAATATAGCTTATGCTAAAAAGTTATAATACTAGCCGCACAATACAACAGTAGTTAACAATATTAAACCGTTATTTTTATAACAAACTCAAAGTTATATGTTGAAAAGGTAACAGTAACACGATCCAGAATCGAGCAACAGACCGAAACCAGAGGTAGAAGACCACGATCGATGACTTATAGTAGTTAAGCACGTCTTGAAAGCTTTAAAATAATAAAACAATAAGAAAAAAAATGATAAAGTATCATATAACCAGCATATAGTCATACATATGATCTATAAATAGCCTAGAAAGGTAGAAAACTTCACATATAGTCAGTAAAGTTAAAAAAAATAACATATAGTGTTATATAGCTAACATATAGTCAGGTATAGTAAAAGGATATAACAATAAACAGGTTGTGACAGCTCAACACAGCCTAAAAAAAGTAGATAACTTTACTTATAATAAGGAAAGTTAAAAAGAAATTGACATATAGTAGTATGTAACTAACATATAGTCGGGTATAGTAAAAGGGTATAATAATAAACAGGCAATGATAACTCAACAAAGCCTAAAAAGTAGAAAACTTTACATATAGTAAGTAAAGTTAAAGATAATTAACATATAGTAGTCTATAACTAACACATAGTCAGGTATAGTAGAACAATATAACAATATCCAGGTAGTTATAACCTAAAACAGCCTAGAAAGAACACAGAACATCCTATAAAGCTTCAATAACGTGCAAAACACCCATATAGTCTTATTTAGCGTTATATAGTATATATATAGCGTATAAATGCTTGAAAATGTCCCTGAGTTCGGGCGCCAAATTGTAAGGTTATCCGGGGTGTTATGGTTGAGAACTCAATTGGTGAAAATTGAATTCTCAAACCTCCCCGGAAAAAAGTTAAAGTTTATGTATAAAATAAAAAATTAAGACTTTTTCAAGCGCTTATTGATAGGAAACCAAGGCATACATCAATAATAAAAAGGGTAAAAGGCCAGGGGTTGATCGTTGAGTTACTGTTCCTTCAAAAAACAAAAAAGGAATTTGAGGAATTCCTCGACAACCTCTAAATTAAAATTTGGTTATTCCCAGTACAGGGTCCTTTCGTAAAGATGGGTAAATTCCGAATACCACCCTAGGTTAGAGAGGGGTTCAGCAAAGGCAAAACTCCCCGGTTAGGTTAGATAAGTACTTGGGCAAAAATTAACCTCTCCTTACAGCCAGGAACCTATACTGTTACCGAGAACTGACAATATCAACCAAAATAAAAGGGGCAATAGGCCTTCATCCGTCTGGTGTAAGACCATGGAATTTATAACTATAAATTTAGTAGATTAAGTAAGGTAAGAGAATAAAATTACCAATTACAAGTACAACGTCAGCTTCAACGCGCTAAGTGTTGAACGTTAAACTAACTTTAGAACACTCTAGATACAATAAGGTTTATCATATCCTATTGATAATATGATAACAACAGACAAGTACCAAGTCAGTTTCAACGCGCTAAGTGTTGAACGTTAAACTAACTTTAGAACACTCTAGATACAATAAGGTTTATCATATCCTATTGATAATATGATAACAACAGACAAGTACCAAGTCAGTTTCAACGCGCTAAGTGTTGAACGTTAAACTAACTTTAGTACACTCTAGATACAATAAGGTTTATCATATCCTATTGATAATATGATAACAACAGACAAGTACCAAGTCAGTTTCAACGCGCTAAGTGTTGAACGTTAAACTAACTTTAGTACACTCTAGATACAATAAGGTTTACAATAGCTCCTTAATGATATTATATCCACGGACAAATACAACCTTCAAGTACGGAGGAAACAATCCGTCAGATTATGACTGACTCTCAGTCCCTTACAGGAAGTATGGTATCCACCGTATAGCCACCCCTGGAAAATTCTAGACTTGTGTCTCTCTGGATTAAACTTTATAGTGTTTACATGAGCGATAACCTAAAGTACACTAACTAGACACTAGCGGTGACCCGGGAAAATTATTAGGTAATTAACTACGGTAAGCTCCTATGAAAATAACGTTTAACAGCAACAGCAGGAAAAAGTATATGTTATAGAACATAGAAATTTATTTATTATCTAGGTCAGAAACCTGACCTTTATTAACCGACCACGGCCGGACACTTTCAGGACACTTAACTCCTCGGGGGGAATGGACCACTGTAATGTTATACCCTATAGCTTACTCGGCTTCCCAGATCCCGGTTTGCTCAAAGCATGGAAAACATGGTGAGTAAAACCATACACCTTCAGTTCGGTCAAGTCGGAGAGACTGACCTGGGATATTACCGTCCTGCCTCAGGGAGCTAATGCTCAGGAAAACATCCGGAGGTGACCCTTGGAAAATTCTGGACGGCGGGTATGGTATGATTACTACGGTAGTTCCTAACCTATAGCGGTCTCACATCCCCCCCTAAACAACCCTATTCAACCACGGCCCATGACCTGGCCTGACAAATAGGCCCCACTCTCCATTCCCCCACTATCCTCTTCCTCTATCCACCAAACAAAACCTGTCGGGTTCAGGCGTGCGCGGTCACAGCCACGCGGCACGAGGAGCTCGGGGTCGACCGCCGAACTGGGCGCAGCCCGTGACAGGAAACCCGGCCAAAACCGCCAGACACCACCACAACCGGACGCCAACAAAACCGGTCGGCTCCCCCAAGCACCTCCTACAAAAGAACAAACGAAATAAACAACGTGTTCATCAGACACCCGCCTGCCATGCGGCCTCTCGGTACATTTTATACATTCGACTTACCCCTTAGAGAGGAGGTTCACTCAAACGCTTAAGACAGACCCCCCCACGCGCACGACGCGGATAGCCGCCGGGCGCGGACGCTGGCCGGCGTTAGCCTCGGGACACGTCACTATAAAAAAACACGTTTTCACTTTTCTGTGACACGAACAATCGATCGATTGACGATCGAACAAGCAAAATCACCGCACATAACTCACCAAAATCTTCCAACTCAACCACTCACGCACCAGAGAACGAAATCGACCACTCGCCACGCCGGTCGGAAAAAAAGAACGCTTTCAAAACTTCCCGTAGGGACGCGGTAAGCGAACCGACTTTTTTAGTGATGTCCGTTAATCGCTCGGCCGCATAGACAATCGATGCGTTCCGAATCACGGAGGAAAAAAAGGGTTACAGGGGTAGGCATATTTTAACACTTTGGAAGAGTCTCTCGCACAAACTATTCAGTTTAGAAAAAAAATATTTATGAGAAACCTCAATATCATTTTAAAGTACAGAAGAAAAAAAACTAGATACTCCATACGGATGATTTTGATGAAAAAAACATTTTTTAGTTTCAGTTCTTAGTATGGGGCACCCCCAAAATTTATTGTTTTTAGGGTTTCGTAGCCAAATGGCAAAAAACGGAACCCTTATAGATTCGTCATGTCTATCTGTCTGTTCATCCGTATGTCACAGCTACTTTTCTCTGAAACTATAAGAACTATACTAATGAAAAGTGGTAAGTAGATGTATTCTGTGAACCACATTAAGGAACCACCAAAAAAAACTTACAAATGAAACTCAAAAATTTTATTTAAACCAAAATCATCCATAACGTGCGGATTGTCTATGGATAGGTCTTCAAAAATGATATTGTGGTTTCCAACTTTTTTTTCTCTTAATAGTTTAGTTTGCGGAAGAGACTATTCCAAAGTAGTAAAATGTGTGCCCCCCCCCCCCCCTCTGGAACTTATAAATAAGAGAATGGCAAAACTATAGGCAAAGATATAAGTCACGGCTGGTCTAGTCGGGAGAACGGCGACTGCCGATCCGGAGACCCTGAGTTCAAACCCCACACGCACCACTGTCTTTTTCGAAGTCATGTGCGTAACGCCGCTTACTTAAAACGGTGAAGGAAAACATCGTGAGGAAACCGACATGTACCTAGAATCTTGCGAAGTCATGTGTCATCCACCAAGCCACTGGGCCAGCGTGGTGGATTATGGCCTAAACTCTCTCCTTGCGAGAGAAGGCCCCGAGTCCCAGCAGTGGGAACGTTTTGTGGGCTGTTGATGATTGATGATGATTGAAAAATATAGAAAACTAGCAGCTATAATGTAAATTTCCAACGAAAATTGGTTTGAATGAGATCGAATGAGTAGTTTTATTTCATTACGTCATACATTCACTATTATAAAACACTGATTAAAGTAACAACGACCTACAAGAACTTTTATATTATGTTACTTGCTGCTACGGAAGCTTTCATGGGCGAGTCCGACTCGCACTTGAAAAAAGTAGAAGTGCTCACTTCTATTTTTTTCATTTTTTGTGTGAAAATCTTAATGTGGTTCACAAAATACATCCACTTACGAAATTTCAACAGTATGGTTCTTATAGTTTTGGAAAAATGTGGTTGTTACATATGGATGGACAGACAGACATGACGAATCTATTATAAGAGTCCCGTTTTGGGTACGGAACCCTAAAAAATGACAAAAACTCACTAGATCTAGTGATAAAGTCACAGCAACTAGTAAAATGTAGTAGTAAAGTGGCAACACTGCGTGCGTCTGACGAGTCGGTCGAGCAGTGACTTTTTGCAGCACGCACGCATCCCGCATGACGAACGCAAGACGAAGACGTGCGGCTGTCGCGACGTTGTCGCTTCGTGGACACAGATTTCATTATTTCTACGCAAGATGCACGCATTTGTCTTGCATCCGACAATTGTCGAAATCGTGCGTATAACGTGCAGCTACGTAGACAATTGGCCTTAGTCTCATATCTTTTCAGTTCGGTCGCACAGCGAAATTCCTATCTCCTCCAAGCCTAACGTGAGGAACTTCGTTCCAATATAATTATAATTATAGATTCAGAATTTAGGATCAGCTATTTTGCCATAATTATAGATTCGCACTTGACCACCATCTTGCCCGATGTCAAGCGACGATGCGATCTACGATGGAGCGTGCTTACCTAGAAGAAACCGATTCACTGTAGATTTGAAGACACCAAGATTGTAACTATCGGGGAAAACCCACTCCAACGAAACCACTTGAGCCCCAAGAGGCCAAATTTGGGGAAAACCGGTTTAGGGACTTTAAAACCTTTTTTACATGATAAACATACTCGATTATTAGTTTATTTTGATGCCTAAGAGATAGGCGATAATATTAATTAGTACATTGTCGTTTACAGACACACAAAATTTGGTTTCATTTTTGAGTAATGATTTTTTGTGTGACGTCATGACGCCGGCGGCGTCGCTCTTTGGGCTCAGCATTTCACCAAAACCTACAAAATCCGTCTAAAGCGCACATCCCACTCCACTGCTCGCAATTACGACGTTAAGGTACAAGTTCACGCTGAGATCGCGACAGGAGACCGCGATCGGAGACCGCGATAGGCACTTGAGAATATTTACGCTGCCGTTGCTGCCGTTTGACATGATAGCATGTCGGTGATGTAAAATTAGATTAAAAAATCCCCTACTAAAAAAATCCTCAACTCGCCAAAAAGACACTTCAAAAAGAAAATACCAATTTGTATTTGTACTAATTTTATTACTTTTTTCTAGTTGGAGTTTGCGCTGATTTGTGCACAAAAGGAAGTTGCGCCCGAGGATGTACTTGCGCGTCTAACGGATGTGGACATAGCTGTTTTTGCAGATAATAAATACATTTGATCAAAAAAAGATATAAAACCTTTTGTTTCTGTTTAAAATCTCATACCTCAGTTGGCTTTAAGTGGTGGTACTTAATATCTTGATAAAATTCAGGGCCCTACTAATCAAATCTTACTAACTATATTTTTTATGAAAGTGGTGGCACGACTGCGACCGGAGACCGCAACTAGCACTTGACATAATAGCAACATTTGGATAAACATAACATGGTCTTCTTCTTCCAGTAGAAGTTCTACCACTTGGTTTTCCGTCGTAATTCGTGCATAAAATACAATTGACTCCATCGCCAGACTCTCCATGCTGAAACGTTTGTTTAGAGAGTAAGAGACCGACACACTTGTCGCGGTCTCCTGTCTCGGTCGCGACAAGAACCGCCACCGTAAAACCTAGGCACAGAGTAAATATGATGTATTTGCTATTTGTGTGATGAATTCAATTATTTGTACTGTACCTGGGTGTTTCCATAAGTATGTATCTACAACTATATCAGTATTATATCAGATATCTAGCGGGCATATTACAAGGTTTGCTTAGTTTGGGGTCAGGTGATGTTGTGTATGAATCGTCCACCAATATTTTGTGTGAATTATTGTCCACCAATAGGTCACACATAAAACATACGTTAATAAGCCTTCCCATAACCATGATGACAACTGCGTCAAAGATATTCAAATCTAATTAGTACGGCAAGTAGACTACATGGTAGGGGAGCCCAAGAGGGGAATTTCGGGATTTACTCCAGCGCGGCAGATTAATATACAGTTGGAACTTGTACCCGGCTAAGTATCTTAACCAAATATGAGCCCCATAAATAAGGCCAATTAAGAAAAAAATATTTTTGATCATCAGAAATTCTCGAGCTCGTCTCTCGGCTCTCTCGAAAGGTAGAGAGAGTTAATTACATGCTAAAAAGTGTATATTCCACTAATCTGATAATTCTACAGTGACGCAAAGAAAGTAGAGGGCTACAGAGTTTTTAAAAGGTCATCTCTATATTCTAAAGCGTGGCTATTTTATTTAAAAGAAAATAATTCAAGGATAACGTAAACTATAATATCTAAGGATTCCACAAGCCGAAGTAACAAAATTCATAGCTAATTAGCTCATAAAGCTAATTTCTCGCATTTGAAATTCTATAGCGGCGCCCCCCACTGATGAAAAGATATTTTTTTTTAAATCTTCTTATTAGGTACCTTAGCTTTGCAATCCAATAGGTCTATGACGCTCGAGTAACTCCCCATTTAGCATCGTGGGCTCTCCTACCAACAGGACGAGACACGTATTTTATGTTTGATCGAAGAGAGACGAACTTCTTTGCATTCTATGGATTCACCGTGCGGGTGCCGGGTCCATCGTGTGGCAGAGAGAAAAATCTCGAATAGACCCCAAGACTTGTGACTCGGGCGTAGGTTTAAAAGGGGCCCCTTTTGGTGACGTACGTCAACACTCACCTTCACTACTCGTATTTCTCTCCCTGCCCAGCCAAATCCGATATGATCCTACTAGTGCAGCTTTAGATACTCGTTCTAGTATAGAACTTACTGCACTTCTGGACAAGCCAAGGTCTTTAAGCAGGTTATAGAGAGATTTTTCTAGTATACCTCTCGCTCCTACTTCTACAGCGTATAAATTAACTACTTACATAGCAATTTTTTTATTTTTAAATTTTTAAAAATTATTTTTTTATTATATTTTGAAGGTCGTAATACTTATTTTGTTTCATCGCGTGGTCTTTAGGTATATTAGTTTCCCACGGTACGGTAAGTTCTACAAGGACTATGCGTTTCGTAGCCCTAGAAAAAAGGAAAATATCCGGTCTGGATGACGAAACACCCACATCCTCTGGGATTTTGTAGTGCTTTTCATACGTGTCCATTAAAATAGTCCAATCAGGTGCTGAACCCAGGATTGAGTAAGGCTTGTTCTTGGAGTTTGAAGTTGAGCCCTCTTTTACAAAGTTAATTTGTCTTTTGTTTATCGTCAATCCCTTTTGGGCTCTAGCTACCGAAAGGCTTACGGCTTCACGTATGATTTCAAGTACTCTGTCATGGCGCTGTGAGTAATGACCCCTATTAAGGAGCACCTTGCATCCCACCAATATGTGCCTTGCTGTACATATCGCCTCACCACAAGTATAGCAACATTTTTCAGAGGCTTTTCCCCACCTTACCAAGTTACTCTGGTCAGGGAGGGTCATTTGGAAAGCGTTTAGATAAAATTTTAATAAGGCAGGGGACCAGTCATATAGCAAGGTGCGCCACTTCAGAGCTAATGGGATACAAAAGTCACCTATGGTTAACCACTCACTTTGCATTTCTAAATTCATAGCGTGCACTTTGTAACTATCATTTTCGTCTTATTGTAGAAAGGTTTTTACTATGTCTCGGTCTTCCCTTCTCTTTTTCGCACCCAACCCAGCTGTATTTACTTGTGCATCTGCCATAAATTATTTATGGAATTGAAGTCTAGATTCTAGGTCCGAAGCGCGTTTGTGTTTTGGAAGAGATGCAATTAATTCGTCTTGCGACTTTCCCAAAACATGCGTTTTTGTAACTCTTAGGTGTTTGTAGAGTTCAGATGTTTTTTTTAGTTTCAGCCCAAAACTATTGTGATCCCTAAAGAGAGTAGAAGGATCAATGCCGGATGTGCCAATCCAAACCATGACTTCAATATCTTTATGACATTAGCATCTAGCTTTGCCAGGCGCTAATTTAAAATCGATTAAAATATGTATGTATTTAGATCGACAAACTCCCGGAGTGCAGACCCTATTCAAGTCACGTATAAAAATCGTATAATATAGACGTGACGTAAAAATGATTTTCTGAAAATATAGCCGTTCAAAACCGGAGTACACTGATGTTCGCACATCACTACTTGGCGGTAGAATAACAAAGGTGTTTTGTTTCTCCTGGCGGACACTGCTAAAACAACAAAAAAACTTGATGGACGAAGTAAAGTAATGGTACCTCTACACTTCATGTGTCAATTCAATGACGTGAATAATCTATCATCATCATCGTAATAATTGGCCTCGTGGCTTAGTGGGTAGTAACTCTGCCTGCGAAGCCGAGTATCGTGGGTTCGATTCCCACCTAGTGCAAATATTTGTGTGATGAATTCAAATATTTGTACTGTCTGGGTGTTTCTGTGTATAAAAAGTATTATATCAGCTATCTGGCCGCCATAGTACTTACAAGCTTTACTTAGTTTGGGGTCAGATGGTGTTGTGTGTGAACAAATTGTCCACCAATATTTATTTATTTAATAATTAGAGTTAGATTAGAAAGACTGTTGTCGTATTTAGATACCAATTTAGGTTAGTAGTGAGTCGGCTCACTCATCCGTAGTATGTGGGTTCGTATGCAGGACAAACATTTACGTCATGAACATAAATTAAATTGCAGTTCACTTGTCCGGGTTTTTACACGGATAGCCAGCTGCATACTGCGGTAATAGATCGTGCAGGTCAGTTGCACATTATCCGAAGTGTTTTCGACAAAAAATCGATAGCAAGCTAGCTAGAATATCGATGACTTCCACCACAAATGCTGCAGCGGTTTTGTCACTGACTTCAAACTTCACC
Source organism: Ectropis crepuscularia (assembly GCA_963693475.1). Lineage (NCBI taxonomy): Eukaryota > Metazoa > Arthropoda > Insecta > Lepidoptera > Geometridae > Ectropis > Ectropis crepuscularia. Next base: position 14,615,833 of record OY856361.1, on the reverse strand, counting down.
TTGTTACATTAGATCTTAATATAGTCCGGTCAATTTAGACAATTGAAATAAAAAAATCCGACAAAGCCAAGTTTCCGCAGAGCGCAATATCTGGGAAATGGTAGAAATGGTTAATCCAAGGTCTCTGCAATCATTTGGCTCTGTCGGAATTTTTGTTATTTGTTCAAAATTTTTGCCCTAAATTGACCGGACGATTAATGTGCTGTGAATAAAGTAAAATGTACAACAAAGCTTGTACGATGCAAGTTGGAGAGCTGATACAATATTTCGATAAATTTTATTAATTTTCGGTTTGATAGGCAATGTTTGGAAACAGGAGGAGAGAGATATTACCATACACCATTTTATAGGTGACGGGTCGAACTAGGGGCTAGCATTGAGCTGTCAATGCTAGCCCCTCGTTCGAGACAATTACGACAACCAAATTTTGCGCAGTGGTCGTTTCGCGCATCTCCCACTGCGCGCGCGCAGATTTGAGAGAATGCTTCAGGAAAATGTCTATATAAAAATATCTATACCACCTATCGCAGTTCTGTAAACGACATTGCCTTTATAAATAATGAGTCTATATGCTTATTAGATAACATTTACAAGTTTTTTCATGAAAGCGGAAATAATACGCCAAATATAACAATGTTTTGAAATGCAGAATTTTACTATAAAACAGGGTTTTTCCATTGAAGTTAAATAAAAAGGAATATAAACCCCTATTTATTTCATTTCCGTAATAATTTTACACAATTCTTTGTACAAACATTGCAAAATTCTACGATCAAATCGCAACACGAAATTCATTACACAACACGGTTTCGCTAAATTCACGCCGTTCGTAGACGCCAAATTTCGTAGACAAATATTTTTTGTTTCTTTATGGACTTGGAACATAAATATGGTGTTGCAATCGATAAATTATTTATTTAGCTAGTTGATGGTACAGTTTGTTCAAGCAAATTTAGACTCAAGTCTTTTTGAGCTTCGATTTAAAATCGCCTGGCAGCCGAGCCCATATGGGCTCCGCGCCGCTTGACTGAGCAGCACGGTAATTAGGTATAGGCCGAGCCCATATATGCCGTCTGACAGGCTAGGTAATGATTTGGACTCTTCATGTTCCAAAAGCTGCGTGACCCTTCACTGTTATGGGCAGACGTTTTGCTTACCATCAGGCACATGACCTGACATGTAGTGGGCTGCTTATAAAGAGGTTAATAGTCATAGCAGATGTGTAGGCGGCATAACGATACAAGGTAAACGTGGTTGTGTTAAAGAAGTACACCATAATCTAACAAACTAGTGGTTTGTGGTGAAAAACACATGCTCACTTACAAACATTAAAAATATCCCTATTTTATTTATGTACTCTTGAATGTATGACGTCTCAGACATGTTGAAAATGAAGTATTTGTTTTAGAACAAGTTCTGATTTTGACTTTTAATTTGCTAGTGCAAGCATGACCATGTAAGTTTTTTTCCTTTAAGTATTTTTTTACTTCAATAGGCTTACACTTGACCGCCATCCCGTCTGATGTTAATGAACGACACAATCCACGATGAAGCCATTACCGATAACCAAGAAGAAACTTTTTCCAAAGTTCAAAAATATTCCTATCAAGCGGTCTGATCCGACTTATACGACTCGGCTACTCACCGACAAATAAAATACACTCAAATAAGGGCTTAATGTCATGCAGGTTACAATACAGATTATATTGGCAACACAAATTAGCAGATCGCTCGCTGACAGCCGTCTCCTATTTTATGTTGCCAATGTAATCTATTACTTAACATGTGGGCATGTCATAAAGCCCACATTTCAGTGTATTTTAAGTGGGCGCGGACCTTACGCTTATACGATTCCGCGCTGTATAGCCAAGGGAAACATGTGACAAGAATGTGACACCCAAGTGTTGACCACATACTTGGTTCAATACATGGGTATAATACATACCATACCATAATACTTGGTTCAAAATATTAGTGCAAATTTTAATTCTTTCAAAGAAGAAATACACATTTTAATTTTAATTTTTAAAAGTGTACTTCAAGTATTTTTAATTTTTCAGTTGGACTTTGTGCTGAGATGTGTGTTGCAGATTCAAGTTGTGGCTCTGGATGGATTTGCAAGCGAAATGGATGTGGACATAGCTGCTTCTGCAATTAATAAATACTACATCTGATTTTACAGAGATTATAAGGGCTTGTTTGTTACCAAAAACAAATTAGTGCTTTTTTTAACCGACATCAAAGAAGGTAGGAAAAGGTTCTCAATTCGATTATATGTTTATTTTTTACTAGCAGCACCCCGCGGTTTTAGTGCGTAATTCCCATTATTTTCCCGGGATAAAAAGTGCCCATAGTTGCCTATAGTAGAAAGTGCAATTCTCACTGTGTTTTAGTTTGAAGGGCAGTTTCTAAAGAGATTAAAGAACAAGACATAAATAATTTTGTATCGGTGACCAATATTGTCCACCACCACTTACCACTTTGTCATAACTACAAAATCTTTTTTATGCAATGGTTTGGCATTCAACCATCGAGACTTCTGTGTATAGCAAAGGGCTGCTAAAGGTGCGCTTACACGAGGGCAATAATTGCTGGGCGACACGAATTAACCGATCTGGAGCAATTAATGGAGCAATTCCAATAAATTGCGGCAATTATTTCGGCGATATTGCTTCTAATTTCTCCAGATATTTAATATCGCTCAATGTCGCAGATACGAATTGAAGAATATCCAATGGGCTTGGAAATTCCTAGCAATTTTTGTATATATCTCATTCGCACTTGTTTCTTTTGCGGCTTGCCGTCTTGCTTCCGCGGGGAGAGCGAGAGGTCAGGTGGCGCCTAGTTGATGAAGTTGCGCCATATCGCTCAATATTGTATTGCGCAGTATTGATGCTTGTTGCCGTTGCCGTAAATTGCTTGATGTAGTCGTGACGTCATAGTTGACGAGTATTGACTGGAATTGAGCAATTTTAGTTACCCGTATAAGCGCACCTTTACTAACGAACTTTTAAAAAAATGTATTTTTTATTCATAATCCTATTTTCTAATTTTGCTAATTTGATTTAGAATAACTCATGAATAAGAAAACGTATTGATACGATGCTATGGATAAAGGGCTAAAAAGGTTACTTAATCAATCAAGTTTTACTTGGTAACGTAGTTTATAAAACCTATTTCTGTTTTTCAGTCGGCGCATATGCTCAGTTTTGGTCCCAAGGCAGCTGCGGACCTGGATGCTACTGCGCTTCCAATGGATGCAAAAGCAGCTATGTCCATAGCTGCTTTTGCAATAGATATTAAACATTTTCTTTGAAGAAAAAACACGTGGTGGTCATTGTTTTTAAATAGCTCAGTTTTCTAAACTAACAAAAAATATACTTCAGTTTAAAATTAAACTCAGATATTGGACTAAATTTCATCATTTTTGTGAAATATACGAACACGGCGTCCAGGAAAATCAAATATAGTTTTTTGATGATGTTCCTAAAACCGTTATATTTTACACAACGTGTAGCCTGGTTATTTATTGTTAAAGAGTAGCCAATTTTTATTGTTTATGCAAATGAGTAAAACCATAGAATAGATAATAATAAGACAAAAAGAAACTATTTTCACATAAAATTGGTACCAATGAAAATACAATACAATAGAATTACAAAATTTCTTCTACTTTTTTACCCTGTGGCCTATGGCTTCGTTGCCGACCCTTGATCTAGATCATAGGGTTCAGCCAGCGTTTGCAATGTAAGAGCAAATAAAAAGTTTTATTTATGACACCTAAAAAATATCAGTGTTACTTCTCTATTCGTCTACTATTTTATGCACGTATAACATAGAAACCTTTGTCTTTGTTTCATACTATGTAGTGATAGTGATTTTAATCGCCACGATTTGTCGTGACCATAACAATAATAATAATGATTTATGGGAGTTAGAAGGAAAAGTATAAAATCGAAACATTATTTAAGATTTCACAATTGAAACTCAAACAGCAAGTGATAATTATGCTGTCCTTAAGGTTCATCATATTTTTCGTTTTCGTTTTGGCCTGCGTATTGGTAGGAGCAGCGCCACAGAGTAAGTTTAATTAGTCAAATTTAGTTTGAATTATTCGCCTTAGTTAAAAAAACGAAGAAACAAAAACCTTTAAACGACTTTAATTTAAATTAAACTATCTTAAACATTTTAGATTTTTGTTTTCGATAATATTATGTAGGTATAGGTAATAGGCACCACCTTTGAAGTATTAGGCACGTACCAAACAAAAAAAGAATCACACAAAGAATTTTATGCGTATAAAAAAACATAAGTGCAACTGAATTGATAACCTCTTCCTATTTTGAAGTATGTTAAAAATTGACTTCATTTTCGTGTTCGGATTTTGAACAAAAAGTATTAATCTATTTTTTTTTTAATATAAATGTGAAAGGTCACTCATCAAGGAATCTCAGAAACTACAAATGCTAGGAATCTGACATTTTGCATGGAGGTTCCTTTTAGCACGTAGGCGCTCGCTAAGACGGGGTTTTGTAAAATTCAACCCCTAAAAGGGTGAAACAAGGGATGAACGGTTGTATGAAAATTCGTCATTTTCAAAGTTATCAAATTTCGTATCTAGACACTTGACGCGAAGCAATTAAACGTTTGTTCTATCAATTTTGTAATTTCGAACTGTATCGGGGTAAAATTGGGGTTGAAATGGGGATGAATGTCAATTTGGAAGTTCCCAACCTCTGAAGATAAAACCATGAAACTTTGGATATAGACACTTGACGCGAAGTACCTAAACGAATGTTTGTTTTATCAATTTAGTAATTTCGAACTGTACGGGGGTGAAATTGGGGTAAAATGGGGGACGAATGTCATGAACATGGAAGATGCCAAGCCTTGAAGATTAAACCATGAAACTGTGAATATATATGTATACTTGACACGAAGCAAACGAATATTTGTTCTAGCAATTTTGTAATTTCGAACTATATAGAGATGAAGTTTGAGTTAAAATGGGGGACGAATGTCTCTTACGCTTTCACACTTAAACAACTGAACCGATTTAGATGAAATTGTTTAATTATAAGCTGTTTTTAGTAACCGTAAATGTAACCGTGTCTGGGTATAAAAATAGGTACTGCCTGAGTTACCTTAGTATTTATTTCGCGTGGACAAAACCGCGGGTAACAGCTAGTTATATAATATACTTAACATTAAATATCATCAGCCTGTGTTCATCCAATGCTGGAGTTAGGCCTCTCCCAAAATACGCCATCTAGCCCGATCCTCGCTCTTAGGTTTCCAACTGCTACCAGCCGTCATTCGTATTTCGTCACTTAGTCTCAGGGCGTCCTATAATACTACGTTTACCGATTCGCTTTCATAAATTAATATAGGTAGGTACTATAATGTGTAATCCTACTAGTCCAAACCTAAGCTGTTAATTGTATGGTGGGTGGTTGAGGTTGTCTAGCGCCTAATTAAAATGGCCCTGGGATTAATATCTCTTTTGTGCCTGAAATGAAAGATCGAGCAATTTAAAACTATGATCGTTTTGGCTAGCGGTCGAAGGACTAGAATAACTGTGATCACACAGTGACAAATCTATCAGTCGGTTCTGAAGAAGTGTGTTCTTCTTCTGTTGTTATTTCGTCTAGAATTTGTTACTTTGTTAATTTGTCTAGAATTTCTTCAGTTCAGGATGTCTGCTCTCTTTCTACAAAAAACGTAATTTCGAAATAAGCTCGCGACTTACCTACTTCAGTTCTACTATGATCCGTCGTTTCGTCCGTTTACATGTTCGAAGCCTACTCTAAAGGCCGATTTAAACTGAACGAACATAGAGCTAGAGCTGGACAAAGAGCATTCTTTCTCGATCTTTTAGTGTAAACGAAAGATCGTTCTTAGCGTTTTCCATATTATACATTCCATAGATTTTTTGCGAACGCAAACAAAACAACGAAAGAATGCTCTACGTTTGTTTACACCAAATGAATTTCATACAGTGGGGATAGAATGAGCATTCGCTCGTCTGATGTAAATCGACCTTTATAAGAGTAGGCTTAGAACATTTAAACGTCAAATAATGCTCGATCGGACGAAACGAAGTAAAACCGGAGTAGGAAAGTCGAGAGTTTATTATGAAATTACGTTTTTCGTAGAAAGAGAGTAGACATCCAGAACTCTCATAAACAGGAATAACAAACAAAGCGTTCTTTTGATTGGAGTCAACTACTATGAGATGCACAGAAATCTAAATAATTACCTTATTATTTAGATTTCTGTGATTAGATGTAACTTTTTGCCAATTGGCATTACAAACTACAAACATCAAGAGTTTGTTTGTTTCAGTTGGTACGTGCGATGACGCATGCCCCATCACTGGTTGCCCCCCAGGATGCTACTGTGTTTCCAATGGATGTGGACAGTTTTGTGATTGTCTTTGACATACATAGTTGGTTTTAGACCGAAGACCGAGCGAAATACTAACAAAAGTACCTGTAAACTTCGCATAAAAGCTACATACAAGTAATTTCGATAACATTACATTATTGTTTTCCGGTTCCCAGAACAATGTTTCCAGGAAAATTAGAGAGCGAAAAGATATATCATCTTGTCTCTCCGGGTTACAGATGGTATAGTGCTAGGCAGAATCAGGACTTTTCATGTTCATATTTTCATAGCACTGTTGTTATCAGTAGGCGTGCAGCCATCAAGCATATTTATTATGTTTTTTATATGCCATCACTATACATTACGTTGTATCGCCCGTAGTACATAATATTATGTAGCACTCAGGGTTACGTATATATCCAAAAGAGAAAGATTTTTTTAAATAGGTCCTGTAGTTCCTGAGATTAGCGCGCTCAAACAAAAACCTCTTCAGCTTTGAAATATTATAGTTTAGACAAGAAAATGGATGGTTCCATGTAATTTATGCCAAAGGCCTGCTTTAATTTTCTGTCAATTTGTTGGCGTTTATGTGACAAAAATACACACTAAAACATGTATTTTTCTTACTAATACCTACAATACACGTTTTACGTTTTCTTGTTCGCTTTTGATTAAAACTATGGCATACCATTGTTATGCGTTTTATTTCACTATTTGGGCTTGAGCGTTCCTGTCGTCTGTGGAGTCATTCCAAAGTACTTACACAATTAGTAAGTTACGGCTGGTGTAGTCGGGAGAACGGCGTCTGCCGATCCGGAGACCCCGGGTTCAAACCCCACACGCACCACTGTCTTTTCGAAGTCATGTGCGTAATGCCGCTAATTTAATACGGTGAAGGAAAACATCGTGAGGAAACCGACATGTACTTAGAATCTTTCGAAGTAATGTGTCATCCGCCAACCCGCACTGGACCAGCGTGGTGGATTATGGCCTTCACTCTCTCCTTGCGAAAGAAGGCTCCGACGCCCCGAGTCCCAGCAGTGGGAACATTTAGTGGGCTGTTGATGATGATGATGACACAATTAGTTCAGGACCCTACGAGGATATCAAACGTTTCATGTCACATAGCCAACTTCTTGGACTTAATTGATATGGATGACCTCGACAAGCACACAATTTTATGTAGGTTTACGCATCTTGGGGAATTTAACCACTGCTTAATCTAGTACTCGTTCATTTTCTTTCTCATTTGGGTCCGAGTAGTAGGCATCTGTAGCAATTTAATTCGGTGGATTCAGAAGAAATGTGAAACTTCTTTGCGTTTCACCCTTTGCTGGAGATGTTTTTCTCGGATGATTTGTTACGTCATCCTCGTGCTGTAACCAATGTGGTATGTTAAGGGAGTACCCCGAGCAAATTACCTTGAGTATTTCTTACCTGATGGCATACCGCAAGAAAGAGCAAGAGAGAAAAAGTAGGATTTGTCGCTGTTTTACGCTCAAATTTTAGAATAAACTCTTTATAAAAACAGATTTTGGTCTTATGAAAAAAAGAAAACTACCAAAATGTTCGTAATGGAATTGTCTATCCGTTGGTGTAAGTACAAAATCAAAATAATGGACGATTTTCGAGGAGATGCATGATAACTACAATTATTAAATTTTTTCATGGTTTCGTTGTGAGGCGATTATTTAAACAATAAGTTAATTATCAAAAAAATAAAACTACCATTTTGAAGCCAAGAAGTTGTAGAAATTTAATGTATTTTTTACCAGTTGATATTTGTTTTGGCTAATGAGTAGAAAACTGGACAAAATACTCGTTTTGCTGGGGGACGCACCTTAAAATATAAAGTTTAAGTTTCATACATGCAACGCTAGTCGACGCGTCAACTGCAGGCAACGTTAGTCCTTGTTCTAACCTAGAATGTGCCTAAACTGAAGTGAATAAGAAAATAATAACAACAAATATTGGTGGACCATTCACACACACTACCATCTGATCTCAAACTAAGCAAAGCTAGTACTATGGCGGCCAGATAGCTGACATAATTACTTATATAGTTTCAAATACATTCTTGTTATACATAGAAACAACCAAGACACAGTACAAATATTTGAACACATCACACAAATATTTGCACCAGGTGGGAATCAAATCCACAACCCTCAGCTTCGCAGGCCGAGTTACTACTAAGCCACCCACCACCCACTAAGCCACGAGGCCAGTTGGTTTCAAGTGAAAAATGAAATGAAAGAAGAAAATTTCAGTGCTTGGCCCAATTAACAAACATACTCGTAAATACTACATACATATATATGTAGTTCAAGCTTTGCTTTGTTTGGGGCTAGATGGTGTTGTGAAATGTCCACCAATATTTATTATTGAAGTGAAAACTTCTTAAGCGCGCCTAGACAGATTTTTCGTGGGCTGTGAATAGGGTACAATCCTCAAAAAAACAAAGTAGCCCGTTAGTTAGATTGCCAAAAAATATTGTAGACGTATTTTTTATTTTGTTTCACAAACAAAAAATGACGAATATACAGCGCGTCGAAGTTTCGTGTGACGTCACTTGTGAATACGATTTTTACTCACGAGTGACGTCGCGACCCCCCGCTCTCGAAGTTTGATGATCTATATCTTTGAAGATTTTTTATATTATGAAAAAACAAAAAATACGTGTCCAATTTTTTCCATGATCTAGCTGACGGACAAATTAGGATGGTGTATTTTTCACCCAGTCCGGTACTCTAATGAATTCATTCGTCACGCTCGGGTATGATCAGAAAGCTTCGGGTAAACTAAGGTCATGGCTATTGGCCATCTAGAAATACGTCAGCCAATGGGAAATGCTAAAAGGGCGTGGACAGGCCATCATTGCATGGCCATCTAGAAACGCATCAGCCAATGGGAAATGCTAACGCATTTCTAGATGGCCATGCCAGGATGGCGAGGCCACGCCCTCCGGTTACACCCGCGTAGTTTCCAAGGTAAGCTATCAAATTCTGAGTTTTAAGTTTTCACTTCTATCGGCAGTTCCTATGACTGCCAATTTTTTATTTATTTCTTGAATCACTTATTGGCCGAATTCGACAGCGAATAATTTTCCACTTCGGTTTCTGTAAAACAATCCGTGTCTCTAAGTGCCGTAGCAATTTATAGCTTCCCCATCTTAACACTTTCATATTTTTTCACTGAATACCGGCGATGGCGTGCCGTGTCGTATCTCCGTGCGCCTATTTTGCGTGTACCGTCTCTTTAAACAGTACTTCTGAGTATTTTTGCATACAATATCGTTAATTAACTTCTGATATTACCAGGTAAAAAGTAGAAAAAAAATGTTTGTCTGTAAAGTCGGTTTACTGACGATAGAACGTGACAACGTCTTAAGAAAATACTGATGGAATGGTAGCATTTTTCAAAAGAAAATTTAAATTTCATTTGTTTAATAGATTTGTATGTAAAAAGTAATCAGTAGAATTTAGTCATTTTCAATCAAAACAATTCAAAAAAGCTTTTAGATGCCGGGGATCGAACCCGGGGCATTTCACATGCAAAGCGAACGCTCTACCACTGAGCTACATCCCCGCTTGAACTACTGGTCGAAATAATTAATACAACTGTAACAAACATGCGGCGAGGTAACGACCGACGGTAACGACCGACGGTAACGCGGTAACGGTACATGACGTCATGTTTTGTGGGCGTGCAGCTGGCTTCATCGAATTATAAGACGTTATCACGTCAAAAAGTACTAAACACGGATAGTTACACAGTTTAGTCTATACTCAAATTAGTAATAGAGAAGTTTGCTAATAATACATTCAAAAACTAGCAATTTTGCGGCGATGTTTTTGAAGTGAAAACTTCTTTTGGCGAGCCTAGACAGATTTTTTGTGGGCTGTGAATTGAATTCTAGCATCACGCTCGGGTATGATAAGAAATGTTCGGGTGAACTTGAAAATTATTTAGCAGTCTTTAATAGTTAAGTATTTCTTATTTTAGTTTTCACTTCTACCGTGCGGTTTTAAGCGCACATTTTTTTTATTCGTATCTAGCAACTCCACAGACTCCGGGGTCCGTGACCTTTGTCATTTGTTATTTTGTGGCGATGTCAAAAAATTTGAAGTCCATTTAAGAAGTCATCTCATTAGTCTTTGAAGTAATTTCTACTCATTTTATACGTAGATGCGTTATTTCGCTCGCTCGTTGCTGATTGCGTGTTTTATTCTGTTAAAAGCATAATAAATTGCTGTAATATCTGTAAATCAATGTGCTGGAAATAGTTAGAGCAGATCTGACCGTTACTAACCGTGTGGCACAGAATCGATGGCAGCGGAAAGTCATTTGCAACTGTACTAGATGAAAACGGAACTACGTGTAGCATACTCAGCTAATAATAGCTAATCTATCCTACTTCCTACTAATATTATAAACTATAGCAGCGCCCCGCGGTGCTACCCGCGTAATTTTAGTTCGCGTCGTTCCCGTTATTTTCCCGGGATAAAAAGTAGCCTATGTGTTCTTCTAGAATATAGAGTACTGGCAGCGCCTCGCGGTGTTACCCGCGAAGTTCCCGTTCCCGTTGTTCCCGTTGTTTTTCCGGGATAAAAAGTAGCCTTTGTGTTGTTTCAGACTATAATCTATCTGTGATCCAAATTTCAGCCCGATCCGTTCATACGTTAGGACGTGATTGAGCAACAAACATCCGAACATCCAAACATCCATACATTGACATTTATAATATTAGTAGGATATTCTAGAAGAACACATAGGCTACTTCTAAATTTCAGCCCGATCCGTTCATACGTTACGGCGTGATTGAGCAACAAACATCCAAACATACTTTGACATTTATAATATTAGTAGGATATTCTAGAAGAACACATAGGCTACTTCTAAATTTCAGCCCAATCCGTTCATACGTTACGGCGTGATTGAGCAACAAACATCCAAACATACTTTGACATTTATAATATTAGTGGGATGCCAATGTACCTACTTATGAATGTTTGGATATTTGTTGCTCAATCACGTCGTAACGTATGAAAGGATCGGGCTGAAATTTGGAATACAGTTAGATTATAGTCTGGAAAAACACATAGGCTACTTTTTACCCCGAAAAAAGAACGACTGGAACGGGAATTACCGTGGGCCGCTGCTAGTACTCAATACGTGAAGCAAAAACTTTGGCTTTTTTTACGAAATTGGCGTGAACGGAGGAATATGAAATTTTGCAGACTTTTGTTTTACTAGCAGTGCCCTTTACTAGCGTGGTTTTACTAGCGAAATTCCGGTTTCTGATATTTCACGCGATACAAAGATTTGCTGTTTCTAAGTGTGTAAACATACAGACTCTGGCATTTATGATATTATAGACTACAGACCCGTGAACAAAATTTACGTAGTAAATGAACCACCAGGACACCTATGTTGGATGACAGAAGGGTATAAAGTAATATGATTCAGCACTATGGCGTCACTTGTAAGCTGTCCAGTGTAAGTACAGTCGAAGAGTGGGGTTGCAACCCTCTTTGTCGCATGATTTTTGTAGGGCATTGCGAAATAATGGATTAGGAGAGGTATTGACAGCTTACAAGTGACGGCATAGTGCTGAATCTTTTTACTTTATACCCTTCTATCATCCTACACACAGGACCACAAGCTAAATAAATGATTTGATTTGATTTGATACATAGGTCTCCTAGTGGTTCATTTACTACGTAAATTTTGTTCACGGGTGTCTATTAGTATGATATAGAAACAAAAAGTGCAGAATGTCAAAATACTTTTACTATTTTGCACAAAAAAATACCTACGTCAAATCCACATTTTTTTTTCTAACTATCATAGGTTTACACTTGACTGCCATTATGTCTACGACGGAGCGTGATTACCTAGAAGAAACCGATTAACTCTCGATTTGAAGACACCAAGTTTGTTACCATCGGAAAACCCACTCAGGCAACGCATTCCACAACCAAGACGTTCACACAAATTTAGAGTCAAATCTCTTCGTTTGATTCTTCGGAACATCAACCGTGAAACGATGGTCAACTTGAGAATGGATTAATATTTATTTAGAAGTAGAATTTTGATATTATACTGTCCGCTAGTACCTACCTATCATCATCAACAGCCCACTAAACGTTCCCACTGCTGGGACTCGGGGCCTTCTCTCGCAAGGAGAGAGTTAAGGCCATAATCCACCACGCTGGCCCAGTGCGGGTTGGCGGATGACACATGACCTCGAAAGATTCTAGGTACATGTCGGTTTCCTCACGATGTTTTCCTTCACCGTTTTAAGTTAGCGGCATTACGCACATGACTTCGAAAAGACAGTGGTGCGTGTGGGGTTTGAACCCGGGGTCTCCGGATCGGCAGCCGCCGTTCTCCCGACTAGACCACCGTAACTTATACCCCCGTAACCCGTTAACCTACCTATACCTACTGTTAAATTAATCTGGAATACCTTCAAAGCAGTTGCTACCGTTTTAGTTTATTAACATTTACATTTCGATACGTAAGATTACGTCAGGTATGTTTCGGAGAGAGTGCAATTGATTTGTATGATCCAATACTACCTTGCCCTTTATATTAGACTGCTCGTACAACAATGGACGTATACAGGCTGCTGATGATGATATAACTGGGAGAGCGGGAACATTTCATTTGACATGCGCTAGATTATAGGTTTGAAAAAGATTCGTTTAGGAAAACATGTATTACGTAGTCAATACCCACTTTACGTTCTCATATCTGTACCTCGGGACCTTTTCTCATAAAGAGATAACCAAAGCCCAAATCCACTACGCAGGCCAAGAGTGGATTGGTGGATGATCCATGAAATGTGTGGTTCTTAAGACATGCCAGTTTTCTTGCGATGTCATCCTTCACTGCTAGAGACAGTGGCGTCATATAATATGGCAATAGGGTACAATCCTCAAAAAAACTAAGTAGCCCGTTAGTTAGATTGCCTAAAAATATTGTACCTACACGTATTTTTTCTTTTGTTTCACAAACAAAATATGACGAAAATACAGCGCTTCGAAGTTTCGTGTGATGTCACTTGTGAGTACGATTTTTACTCACGAGTGACGTCGCGACCCCCCACTCTCGAAATTTGATGGTCTATATGTTTGACGATTTTTAATATTATCAAAAAACAAAAAATACGTGTACAACATTCTTCCATGATCTAGCTGACGGACTAATTAGGATGGTGTATTTTTGACCCAGTCCGGTACCCTAGTGGCAGGCTATGGACAAATATGGACATATTTGTCCATCTGCTTAGGAAACTGCTCAGAGGACCCGACGGGATTTGAATCTACGATTGTGCAACCGACCAATCCTTTCCACGGCTTTTTATAACTATCAAAGTTATCACCGCCATTAATTACGTAGAATATTAACTGATAACTTGGCTTGTTCAGAAGTGTAGTAAGTTCTATACTAGAACGAGTATCTAAAGCTGCACTAGTAGGATCATATCGGATTTGGCTGGGCAGGGAGAGAAATACGAGTACTGAAGGTGAGTGTTGACGTACGTCACTAAGGGGCCCCTTTTAAACCTACGCCCGAGTCACAAGTCCTGGTGTCTATTCGAGATTTCTCTCTCTTCCACACGATGAACCCGGCACCCGCACGGTGAATCCATGGAATGCTAAGAAGTTCGTCTCCTCTATTTTATTCGAGCTTATGACTAATTAAGTATCGTATTTCGAACATTTTCTCACGGTAAATCTAAGCCAGAATAGTCAAGAGCAAAGTAATTATATTCACGAAAAATTGATATGGTATGCCAAAATACAATCAAATATTTGTATTAAATTGAATTAAAATTATCCAAAAAAAAATGCACTCAAAGTTCGAGAAACAGAGCAGTAATTTGCAAAAAATATCCGTATTCTATCAAGGAAATGTTTGTCTAAAGTAACTTTTGACATACGAGATTTTTCCTTCGTCGTCTCGATGGCTCATCTTGTATACCTATAATACTTTTAGAAAAATAAAGATATTATTATAATTTGAAGGCAATACTGTCCCTGGGAAAAGACTCTCCCTCCCTCCATTTGCTTCTATCTTGTGTTATTCATTTTAATAGCTGTTCAGGTGTTAAGGTCATCCCACCAGCCTGAAAAAGTAAAATGCTGATATATTTGTAGGTTATTTTGTTTTGTTTACTGCAGATGCTCTAACAGACAGCGCAGAATTAGGTGAAAATAAAAGAAAGAAATGCGTGAGCATCCCTGCATCCCCGCCAAAAGCGACACAGATGGAACTCTGTGGTGGTTTTAGTCGGTCTTGTGTTTACTTGTAATGTCATCCAACATAACCACATCGTCCCCTCAGGTTGCGGTTACGGGTAAATGCGTTTCCACTGCGTAAAAAGGCTCAAGAAAATAAACAGATGATTTCCACTTCGACTCGTACCTGGAGGTAAGTTGGCCGAACTTGACATTCAAAGTGGAAACATGGCATGACGTCATATGCACCTTTAAACCAGGAAGAGTTTCTAGCTGTTAATTAGTTAGTTATGATTAGTTTTAAATAATTATTTGTTCAAATTTCTTTATGAAATATTTTTACTTACGACTTAATTTTCAAATGATAATGAAGTCTACAACCAAGTTATTTGTTTCATTTTTTTAGTTAATATATTTTAATTTATTCACCAAGTGTCAATTTGTTTATTTTATACATTCTTTAGATATTATTACAATGATCTTATTAACTAATAATTTCGACTCTATGGATAAAATAAGAAGACATCACGATAATCTCTACGAAATATTGAAATTGTCAGTACACTATACAAACCATGAATTTCCGATGCAAGTAAATCAGCCATTGTTGAACTATTGGAGCGTGATGAAAAACAAATGACAAACGTACATTATAAACTTTCAGATTTGTTAATAATAGCAGTTATTAGTTTCATTATGTTCCATTATGGAAAGCGTGATACTTACCATCGAGTCAATGAACTGCATATCCGTCTCGTTCTTTCCCTAGTATCTTACAATAAGAGTACACATGACAGAAATAGTTTTAATATGATCATGAACAAGATGATTAATTAACAGTAGTGTTCAGAGAATTAATGTGTTAACACGGTGATTAATTTTATAATCGATATCATAATAACAACGTCATTAAATAACATGGATCGTTATAACATTTTTTATGATATTTGATTAATTGTTGAGGTATGAAATGATATTCTCTACCAAATCATAATATTCATTTGTAAATATTAATTGATTAGTAAAATAAAACACAAAAATGAAGTTTCCAATTTTTTTATCGACTGCCCTCTCATCGTTTGTTTCGTTATTTTAGCATTATCTTAAACTTAATTAATTATTATTATTGAGCTAAGTTCGTTACACAATATTTTATATTTGATAATAATAAATAATACATTCATCAACAAAAGGTACTCGCGTAACCCCACCTTATTATTAAAATGATTATATTTATTATTACAAGATTAAACAAAATGATTATGAGATTATTGTATCACTTATTCTAAACAGCACCGTAATAAATATACAGATTAATCTTATTCTATTTTTACAACATTGGACAAACGAACGTAATGAAAACAGAAATGCACAATACCCGTCGACTAAACCTAATTAAAAATAAGCCTTAATATTAATCATTATTAACGAGATTACAATGATCCAAACATTGGGAAACAGAGGCCGCTGGTGACGAATAAAACATTATTTGTTCACTAAACTAAACAAATGTTTAGTGCATTAAATACAAATCATATCCAGTAACATCATACATACTTGTAAATTGCATACGCTTAAATCTCATAAATTACCATCATAATTAAATAACACATTTTACATGCATGCTAAATAATACTCCATAACCGATAATAATAAACTAGATCTGTGTCGTTGTAATGAGAATATTATTATAATCATTATAATAATACATTTTAACTGAATAAATAGTAAGTCTTCCTTCACCTAAAATTAAAATGCTACCGCAATTCAAACCAAAACTTTTCAGCGTTTTGGACGTAATGCAGGTTAAATGCCGAGTCGTTGTAATCTTAATAAGGAGTCGTAAGTTTTTGGTGCACTATTTACTGCTTTGTGGCGTACGCTTTGTAGGCTCTGTCCTGGGCAGCGGCTTCGTCTTCCACACTTCTTCTGTAATGACCTCCTGGGCCGGTAGTGTCGAAGTCATTACCATAATGGGACGACGAGTAAGTGTGACTCTGAGACACCTGAGGATGCTTCACAATCTCATACGTTGTCTTCTCATGGGATTCTCCAGCAGACACCAATTTCTTCAAACCAATGATAGCAGACAACAACAGAGCAATCTTACCAATCAGCAGCGCTTTTCCGGCTATGAGAGCAATGGCTTGGAACGCGATGGCTAGAAAACCACCCTTGATTGCGATGCCAGCAATGATTGGGCCCATCATCTTCTTCAGCTTACCTCTGGCTTCGTCCATTGATCTTCCAATGTCATCTCCGACAGTCGATGGTGAAATAACTATCCTATGGGTCTGCATCAACTTTGAAGTCGCCATTTGAAGGAACTTGTCGATTTGCTCCGATGGTAACGAATTCAAATCGCCGTCCGGTAGAGAAGATGGGAAAGCTCGTCCTGTTTCCGATCTCTGAACGAGGTTGATGCCATCGACGATCGGAAGAGTCTCCGCTCGGGCTGCTCGGTCGATGAACTTTGCAGCTTGGATCTTGAAACACTTGACGATCTCCTGCGACCTTTCGCAGTTGTCATATATCCTGCCGAGGAGTTTTAGGCTGGTTGCGAAAGTGTTAGCAGAGGTCAGGGATAGAACACTGAGGCACAAGAGGGCGATGCCTCCGCGCCGCGCCATTTTGTTGTTTTCGGGGACTGTTCTGTCAATCCGTGGACCAATGTCCGGCCAATACGGTTGCGACTATAGAAATGTGCACAGAATACATGTGCACTGGCATTTATCTATTTTCACCGGGAACTGCATTTATCTATAAATCTTTTAGAGCGTGCAATCGTTGCATCGTATCGTTGAGCACTGAGGCGTGTGTGTGCACGATGGGCATTGAGCTTGTGTGAGGATCCATGGTAGTGTGGGTGATATAACTCTCATGCAGGCCATGTCTAGCCACCGTCATTGTCAAGGACGTGTAGCTATTAGCAGGTGTTCCAAAAGGTTTCTAATAAGGTATACACAACTACGAGGAATAATTAAAAGGTTATCATCACACTAGTCTTATTAATTACTTTGGTTATATGATGTTACACGATACCAGTACTTTGATATGTATGGACATATATATGTAAAAAAGCAAAAGTATTTTTTCTTTTTTAATTTAATTCTGGTACTTATAGCTGATAAATTAGTTAATTATATAGAGAATGAACCCGGGGTGGGTTACAAACCACGCGCACCACTGTCTTTTTGAAGACATGTGCGTAATGCCGCTAACTTAAAACGGTGAAGAAAAATATCGTGAGGAAACCGACATGTATCTAGAATCTTTCGAAGTCATGTATCATCCAACAACCCGCACTAGGCCAACGTGGTGGATTACGGCCTTGCCTCTCTCTTTGCGAGCGAAGACCTCGACTCCAAGCAGTGGGAACATTTAGTGGGCTGCTTATGATGATTATGATGAATATCGTAATAAACTGTACTCTCGGGGTGCCCAAAATACGGACGCAGCCTAGTTTGGGATACACAGCAAAAATTGCGGACGTAACATTACTTAATTCGACATTATTTAATTTTATTTCAATTGCAACAATTTTCCATTTATGTGTTGCTATCTAGAAAAAAAATCTTAATGGAAATAAATAACTTTTGTTTTTTATTTATTCTTATGTACCTATGCCAAAATCGATTTGTGAAACTTTTTTGTCTTTGATATTGAAACAACTCAAACAACAAACAGCAACGCATAAATTACAACATCTATTTTTTTTTAAAGTAGAAAGTAGTTTTTTTGATGTAGAAAAAAAACAAAACTTACAACCGAATTGAGACCTCCTCCTTTTTTTGAAGTCGGCTAGAAATAAATCAAGAAAACAAAAAACTAAAAAAAAATAAGATACACGATAGGTACGTATTTACAGAATTAGATTGAAAACTTAAAATAATAATATATCAATGAATTAAAAATTAACAGTCAATTTACCTCCATAAAACAATAATAATTAATTCTACACTACTAGTACTAGTAAAATCGTTAGGTGCTGCTAGTATATTGCTAGCTTATAATAAACAAGCGGTCCACCCCGGTACCGCCCGTGGTAGGTACATAATTTAAAATTTAGCCTTAGAGATCACGTACTTTTCTAAAAGCCGGGTCACACAGAGGCGATCCGATAGCGATAGCGATCCGATATCGAGACGATATTTTTTGTAATGTTCGAATTTGTATGCAACCTGACACACAGCAAGCGAGCGCGATCCCATACTCGGTATCGGATCGCTATCGCTATCGGATCGCTATCGCAACCGGATCGCCTCTGTGTGACCCGGCCTTTACGGTGAAAGAATTTTTGAAATCGGTCCAGTAGTTCCTGAGATTAGCGCGATCAAACGAAAAACATCTTAAGTTTAAAAATATTACTTTAGATATTTTTATGGTTAATAAAAATCTGTAATCCTAAATGTATGGTCGTCTAAAAAGTGTTGATAATTAGGCGAACGGGATGCGTAGCGTAGGTAATCGGCGCACGCGCAGCGCGTTTGCCGACTGTACTACATCCGCTCTGCTTACCCAGTTATGGTCGATCGTTACTGTTATTAGCTTCGTTATGTAAAATCAATGTCAAAGTCAGTATATACGGAGCTGTCAGTATACCAATAAAACTTAATAAATTAATAATAAAAATGTTAATGTTTATTTACGTTTATGGGTATGGGGTACATTAAATATAATTATATTCAGCTGAGCGACTCAAACGGCGCAAATATGCAACCCTCGGTGGGTCCGTGGGGGCCGGGAGCTCACCTCATCTTCAAAAGCCTTTCCGAACGCTTGGTCGATGCGACGCGTGACCAAAATGCTGGCGTTTATTTGGCCCAACGCATAAGCATTGCCATTCAGCCTGGTAATGCCGCCAGCATGCTGGGTACGCTTCCGATTGGTAGTGGGCTTGAACATCTTGATTATCTGTAGACCTTCATTGGTCTATGGATAATTCAGGTGTGTTTAGTGTAAGTAGTTGTTAGGTATGTAGCGTAGTGTAGTTCTCATTGTATTTTAGTTTTGTTAATAAAGGCTCTGCCCTATTAAAAAAATATATCTATTTAGAACAATAAGATTATTGTAAAATGTCTTTTGCATGCAAAATAACATTAAAAAATACGGTTCGATAAACCAAAATAACCTCGTTTACCTGTTTGATCTCGGTTGATAAAACTGGTATGCTAAACTGCAATGCAATTATTAAATCATCAAACTTCTAAATTCACAATATTAAATCAAAATTCATAAATCAGTCGTCAGTAGTCAATTTTAGATTTATTCAATTAAATAAAAAAGTTCGGTTTTGAGTTTTCAGGTTTGAAACAGTTTTATTCCGGTTTTTTACTAATTTACGATTTTTAATCCCTACTAATACTATGAATGGGAAAGTACCTGTTTACCTGTCTCGCTTTCATGTCTATTAAACCGATTTCAATTAAATTCTGTACAGTGATAATCTAGACTGAAAGAAAAGCTGCGAAAAAAAGGGCATTGAAAAAGAGGCTGAAAGGTGTGGGTCGGGAGTTTCCACGTGATCCATCAGGGATATCAGATTTTCTTCGGCGGTGTCTTGTTGTTTGATGGGTAATTCTGGCCGGAAATGATGAATTTCTATGCGTAAAACTCGGTCTTACGGGGTTTAGTGCAGAAGTTTAATGGGGGGATTGGAATGATTTGGAACGTAGCGCAGCTGATAGTTCTATCGAACCGAGTAACAGTCCAAAGTGGCTCCAGGAAGGTGCTCGTGGAGAACTGGTGCTCGGGCCTGAGGTTAAGGCATTCAACAGGGATTTACGCTATAAATCAACGGCGCGGCGATGTAAAGCAGTGGGTGTAGCACAGCGTAGGCCGCGCCGCAATGGCGGCAACGCGGCCGCTTTGGCATGGGCAACGCAGCCGCTTTGACATGGGCAACGCGGCAGCTTTGACATGCGCAACGCGGCAGCTTTGACATGGGCAACGCAGCCGCTTTGACATGGGCGACGCGGCCACTTTGGCATGGGCCTGGTCTGGCCTAGTATCTGTAACCATAGTTGTGGGGACAGACCTCTCGTTGTCGACCACCTTAGCTAATATGTTCGACGGTGAGAGGTCGTACTATTTATATTTATCAATACTATTGCCCTGTATTATACACTATCGATTATCGGTAATATCGATGGTATCGAAAGAAAATCGATGATACTATTGAAATAACGTCACATATCGATATTCTATACTAGCTGTTACCCGCGACTTCGTCCGCGCGAAATAAATACTAAGGTAACTCAGGCAGTACCTATTTTTATACCCAGCCACATTAACGGTTACTAAAAACAGCTTATTATAAAATCATTTCATACAATTTCATCAAAATCGGTTCATTTGTTTAGGTGTGAAAGCGAAGAGACATTTTTCCCCCATTTCAACTCCAATTTCATCCCCATACAGTTACAAATTACTAAATTGCTAGAACAAACATTTATTGGCTTCGTACCAAGTGCCTATATAAAGAGTTTCATAGTTTTGTCTTCAACGATTGGGAACTTCCATATTGACGTTCATCCCTCATTTCAACCGCAATTTCACCCCCGTACAGTTTGAAATCACTAAATTGATAGGACAAACATTTAATTGCTTCGTGTCAAGTGTAGATGTGTCTAGATACAAAATTTTATAACTTTGAAAATCACGAATTTTCACACAACTGTTCATCCCTTGTTTCACCTTTTTAGGGGTTGAATTTCGCAAAACCCCGTCTTAGCGAGCGCCTACATGCTAAAAAGGACCTCCATGCAAAATTTCAGATTCCTATCATTTGTAGTTTCTGAGATTCCTTGATGAGTGACGTTTCGCTTTTATATATATAGATAGACAGTTTTGCGATATCCCACTATCGATGTGCAACACTTAGTTATGTTACGTCTGGATCGCAGTCAAGGCACGGCAATATCACAGTATAAAGAAATACCTACTACCAGTAGTTCATCGCCTTTTATCTTGGGAGAAACGCCGATAATGTCTAGACTGGTAGTTGTCACAATTTTAAAAACGTGGCACCAAAACAAAATTATAACATACGATAGACGTCAGCCCTGAGCCACGCTCCTGCAATACTAGCATTGTAATGTAGGCAATGCGGGAGCGCGCTTCCCGCGTCTCACCCCGCACGCCCCGCACGAATGCCCCGTCTAGACGGCTTCGTCGAACGACTGTATGATTTAATATGCTGTGCTAGTAGGTAGGTACCTAATGTGTGTCTTTATAATAGTAATAAGCTAATAAGTATTTCCTCTCATCTCCCGAAACAAAAGACGTCTGGATTAATCAATTTAAAAATAAAGGAGATTTTAGTAGTGGTAGGACTCTTTGCAGAGTCTGTCTGGGGAAGTACCACACCTTTACCAGCTATTCTACCGCCAAGCAGTAATGTGCAAACATTACTGTGTTCCGGTTTGAAGGGTATTGTTTCCAGTGAAAGTACAGGGCTTAGAGACATAATATCTTAGATCTCTGGGTGACGAGCGCAGTGCAGTGCTAGGTAATGATTTGGACTTTTCATGTTCCAATATCTGCGTGTCACTGTGCTGTTATGTGGCAGGAATGTTGCTTAACATCAGGCACATGTCCTGCTCGTCTCGTCACGATACTATAAAATAAAGTAGCCAAGTGCGAGTTGGACTCGCCCATGAAGGGTTCCGTTGCAGCATGTAACATAATATACATCACTATGTATATTATGTTACATGCTGCGGTGGCTCGTAGGAAAAAAAAGTATTAAAACATTTTTTGTAGATAATTTTATGATCTACAATTTTTGACTGAAGTATTTTTATGATAAAATTTACCGTTTTGCTGAAAATCGCGATAAACTCATTTTTTTACCTGTGACCTTGAATATTTTTTTTTCCTTACAGGGAAAAGATGGGGAACTTTCAAATTTTGTTTTTAATTATATTTCAAACAATCTTACCGATTTTCAGCTTGGTGGGAATTTAGGTAACTTTACTCTTATTTTTGGTCTAATTTGACCGGACTAATAGTGCAATGAAAAATCGGTCCATCTGTTTTTGAGCTACGGTGCTACGGACAGGCACACACACATACAAACGGATCGAGAGACAAACATAGAGGCAACGAGAGCATGTTTTAATAAATTATGAAAAAAACGCATGTAAACTAATAACACATTTTTAATGGCCTGATTACCTACATTGATTTATTATTTTTATATTTAGACACTAAATTAGATTGGCCCTTACAGTAAATTTTTTCATTTTGGTGTAGGTATTATTTTAGATACTTACTTCAATTGTGTGAATAATCTTACTAAAAATATTAAATCGAATAAAAAATATAGAATAGGTACTTACAATATTTTTCAATAAAATTCAGTTTTACTAAAAGCATAAAGAAAAATCAAGAAAAAGCACCTTTACCTAATATCCTAAGAAAATTACGAAATAGCGCCATCTACTGAAATTGCTTGGAATTTATTGAACAACTTAATGCTTTACAATTTTTCTGCAGCATCAAGTTACATAGAGTCAGATAAGTTAAATTGACTCGTCGTTCGTCGTTATGTATTGTTATATAAATTGAACACACATAACATAAAAATAAATCATTAAGTAATTGGTTAATATGTAAATTAAATAACGTTTTTTTTATCTATTGTTAAGCGAAAATTCAAAAGTATCTAAACTAAATAACTAAAAAAATAACTAAATCCGGAGGCAACATTCGACACGAGTTTTCGTACAAGTTTCATTCGCACTGTAGCGCCATTTGTGACGTCAGAGTGAATAAAATTCTAGTATTCTATTCTATTATTGATTTCGTATTAATTTGTGTTTTTGTCACAAACTGTAAAGGCCGATTTACATCAGACGAGCGAATGCTCATTCTATCCCCACTTTATCAAATTCATTTGGTGTAAACAAACGTAGAACATTCGTTCGTTGTTTTGTTTGCGTTCGCAAAGATTCAATGAAAGATTTAATAATATGGAAAACGCTAAGAACGATCTTTCGTTTACACTAAAAGATCGAGAAAGAATGCTCTTGTTCCAGCTCTAGCTCTATGTTCGTATTCAATTTAAATCGGCCTTTAAGCAGTACGTTCTAATTTTTTAACCGACTTCAAAAAAGGAGAAGGTTATCCATTCGGTTGATTTTTTAATGTACCTAGGTACCTATGCTACGCGATAGTACCGCCAATTGTCAATAGATTTTAATGTTTTTTTTTTGTTTGGTAGAGCATAGTAGAGGTGGTCCTACATAAATTTAATCGAAATCAGTCGGGCGGGTTTCAAAATGTTGACAAAAAACTAAAATTTGGTTCGCTTTCATGTTTTTAGACAACATAATGATAGATTCTTATGAAATTCGATCGAGTGTCTGAATTTCATTTTAAATTGAAGTCGGTTTTAAATTTTTCGCAGAAACAAATTCAGCCGACTCAGGTTAATATTTTGCAATGCAATCCCCTAAATATACTTAGGTAAAGTCAGCAGACATCAGGCAATAACCAAAACTATTACAATTAGCTCTACATACATACCGGCGCTACAATTCGGCAAGTGCTTGTACCCTTCCCGTAAGGGCCGTAGAGCACCCCTTTCCACGCTCTTTTACGGCGCACCGTCTTGCCTGATGATCGGATGGGATGGGAAATTGATCCCTAAGATCAATGGAATTATTAAAAGTAAAATTAAAACAAGGAAACGTCAACAAGAAAGATTGGAGTGTTTTTTAGATGTAATTATCTTTTTCTAGGTAATACGGTAAATTCGGAGCATAAACTTTTTAAATTTCGTGCGAATCCGTAATACGGCTTTTAAGCGACGATGCGGTCAACGATGGAGTGCGCTTACCTAAATAAACAAATTATATCTTAAAAATTGATCACTAGGTACCTACCAAATGAAATTCAAAAAGAACTCATTAAGCCAATGTTTTCAACAGCTTCAATGTTTCTACTACGTAAGAATCAAAGATCTTTGTTCGAGTTTTAGGCACATCAACCATGAAACGGTGTTGCTTTTAGATTCACAAGAAGTCAGATAGAAAAAAAGGAATTATCATACAGACCAGCACACGCTTTATACACTACATTTGGAGATTCCGCTTGGGGAAGTATCACACCTTTGCCAGATAGCCTACCGCTAAACAGCAATGTGCAAACATCACTATGTTCCTATTTAAAGGGCAATGTCACCCAAGAAACATAGTGCAGTTCTAGTAATGGATAATATCTAAGCAATTAGAACATTACGCTTCATGTTCCAATAGCTGCGTGATGGTATGCAGATGCGCACAGACGCATGTTTACCATCATGTCCATGAGGTACATGTCCTGCTCAATCCGTTACTTGATAAAGGAAACTAACAAACCAACCAACTTTCGCCTTGATTAATATCAGTGTGATTAATTTACATTATTTCAGTTTCGAAATATTCGATACTCGTGTGAGTCAAACAAGCAACGGCCATTACTATTTGTTCTATAGCTACGGTCAGACATAAGCCTATTTGGAACAATTAAAAAGATACTAAGGAATTGGCGTGTACAATGTTAACGTTGTTTAATTGCAAAGAGTAAAAGTTATTGCTGCAATTTCTTTACATAATTTTGCTTTCTCCAGTAATTTATTCTGCAAGTAGATATCTGTAGATTGTGCTGTATCCATTTTCCAAAATTATAATCAATGTTACTGAGATGTTTATTTTCATACAGGGTCAGAGGTAATCAACCTGCACCTATTTAAGGACATCTTTTGTGTATTTATACAAACATCTTTTGTTAACACTCAATACATATCCTAAAATAAAATAGTGTTTGGTGTCCTCTATAGCAGGGGTCGGCAACGCGCGGCCCGTGAGGGGGTCAAATAAGATTTTTTTAAATAATTTATTCTCGGTTTACATATCCCACTAATATTATAAATGTCAAAGTATGGATGTTTGGATATTTGGATGTTTGTTGCTCAATCACCCCGTAACGTATAAACGGATCAGGCTGAAATTTGAAATACAGTTAGATTATAGCCTGGAAGAACACATATGCTACATTTTATCCCGGGAAAATAACGGGAACAACGGGAACGGGAACTACGCGGGTAAAACCGCGGGGCACTGCTAGTATCCTATAAATTTTACAAATTGCACATATACATTTAAACAGCTACCTATACAATTAAATAAATGTATTATGTATTAGAATTACAAAATTTTAAATAAAGTGCGGCCCGCTTTTATCTTTTATCTACTTTATTCACCATGTGGCCCATGGCTAGCGAAACGTTGCCGACCCATGCTCTATAGCATTGTTTAGCGACTGTTTAGTGTTGTCATCTTTTATCGAGTGTTGAAGCGCGCGCGCTCTTGTAACGAATTCTTAAGACAAGTTCGATGCTTTTAGATCAGGCAAATAAACGTTATTTTTTATTTTGAATCGAAAAAAACCGTTATTTTATAAGCTGTAGAACAAAAATTGACATATATGTACTTAACATCCCCTTTAAAGGACGCAGGCTGATTCCAATATAACGTAAATAAAATTAACGATCAATTAAAAAAACTTAACTAAATAAATAACAAAAACAGACTTCATCACGAAATCTCAGAAACTACAAATGCTAGAAGTCTGACATTTTGTATGGAGGTGCCTTTTAGCACGCAGGCGCTCACTAAGACGGGGTTTTGTGAAATTCAACCCTTAAGAAGGTGAAACAAGGGATGAACGGTTGGTTGAAAATTCCGTCATTTCTTATAAGCATGAAATCCCCTGAATTGATTTAATGACATTTGGCACACAGATAGAAAAAATCCCAAGAAAAGACATAGCCTACTTTTTATTATGGAATAAAGTGGCCAAGTGCGAGTTGGACTCGCCCATGAAGGGTTCCGTTGCAGCAAGTAACATAATATACATAGTACACATAGTTCTTGTAGTTCGTTGTAACTTTGGTCGAAGTTTCAATAATAGTGTATTTATGACGTACTAAAAAAAAACTACTCATCAGATCGAGTTCAAACTAATTTTCGTTGGTAGTTTACATAGTAATGTACATCATATATTTTTTTCAGATTTTTCATTCTCTTACTTTAGAAGTTAGAGGGGGGGGGACACACATTTTACCACTTTGGAAGTGTCTCTTGCGCAAATTATTCAGTGTAGACGAAAATGATTTTAGAAGCCTTAACATCATTTTTGAAGACCTATCGATAGACATCCCACACGTGTAGGTTAGATGAAAAAAAAAATTTTGAGTTTCAGTTCGCAGTATGAGGAGCAACCCTAATTTTTATTTTTTTTTATTTTTTTTGTAAAAATCCTAATGCGGTTCACAGAATACATCTACTTACCAAGTTTCAACTGTGTAGTTCTCATAGTTTCGGCAAAAAATGGCTGTGACATACGGACGGACAGACAGACAGACAGACAAACAGACAGACAGACAGACAGACATGACGAATCTATAAGGGTTCCGTTTTTACACTTTACGGAACCCTAAAAATGCGTAAGGGGGTTGAAATAGGAAATTAAAAGTTTATATGGAAGTTCGTCATTGTTGAAGATAAAACCATGAAATTTTGCAACTAGGCACTTGAAATCCATACTATTATATTGTAAATTGTAATGATATTGTAACTCTGTTTTTGTCAGTCTTCTATGCTGGAACTTCTAAACCACTGAACCCATTTTAATGAAATTGTATAAATATGTTTTAATATAAGCTGTTTTTAGTAAATGTAAATTTGTATGTCTGTACAAATACTGCCTCAGTTACCTTAATATTTATTTTGCGCGGACGAAGTCGTGGGTAAAAGCTAGTTTAAAATAAAATTCAGACACTGAACCAAATTTCTTAGTAAGCTTACAAATTAAGTGGATTTTTGGTTTTTGTTCATATTTCAAAAACCACCTTACATTTATATCAAGTCTCATATTTTAGTATGAAAACTAACGTGGTTATTACACATTTTAAAATAAATACACGAGTAACTCACGTATAATATAGTCAAACGGTCCGACTCGAGTTTCGATCGCGTCCGGCGATCTTCTTCAAGGCGAGTGCGCGCGCGTGTTCGCAGCTCGTTTAGCACTCAAAAAGATCGCCGGATGCAATCGAAACTCGAGTCGGACTGTTACGTAACCTGAAAGTTACCGGATACGTGAGTTACCCGTGTATTTATTTTAAAAAGTCTCATATTCTTACGTCACATTGAGATAAGGGACGTTCGTATGCTTTGGGGTGCGTGGCTCGGGAACCTCCACGTGGTGCACCCTGGGTATCACACAGCAACTTACCTCGGTGGTATCTTGTTGTGTGATGGCGAATCCCGGCCGGGGTTGGGAACTTCTACACGCGCTCCTTACCCCCTTGAGCAGTGCGTGTAGAGGTTGGGGAGAGGGACTGGAAGACTTGGGGAGATTACTCGGCTGATATATCGACCAAGTAAAATTTCTAAGTCTTTCAGATGAGGGTCCTCCACGAGTATTCTGATTATTTATCAGAGTGCTCAGTTTAGCGACAATTTTTAACTCGGAACTATGATCTACTAAACAAAAAAAGAAACCATCAAATTCTGTTCACAATAATAGGCGGAGCTATCGCGTAAAATACATACCTACAACCGAATTGAGAAACTCTTCCTTTTTTAATCATCATCATCATTATCCACAGCCTTCTCTATCCCACTGCTGGGTATAGGCCTCTCTCTTGCTTTGCCATCTGCCTCGGTCCTGTGCCAATCGAGTCCAGGTTCGACCCGCGATATTTACAATATCGTCGACCCATCTTGCTGGACGTCCAACGCTCCGCATTCACTGCCTCGGCCACAATTCTGTTACGGTTTTGGTCCACCTGTCATCACACCGTCTAACAATATGCCCTGCCCCCCTGCCCAACTCCATTTTAACTTTACTGCTTTTTTCCGACGTTCTGAACTTTGGTTCTACGTCGGATTTCAGTGTTTCGAACTCGATCTTGTAGTTTGATGCCGAGCATGGACATTTCCATGGCTCTCTGTGCTACCCTGATCTTATAAATTACTAAAGTTTTTAAAGTCGGTTAAAAACATGCAATTGAATTGAGAACTTCCTCGTTTTTGTAGTAGGTTAATAATAAAAAGGGGTCAAAGGTACCAGTTTTCTACAAAATGGGACCACTACAATGATAACTCGTCATTGACATATTCTTCACGCATCACGTACGACAATCACCGTCTATGGTCATGGGAATCATATAATTTAAGACAATTACTTTTATGGTACTTTCACTCTAAGACCCTAGTGATAAGATTGTGTTTTTTTAGTTAATTGAGTGATGGGACAGGTGCGTGGTAAGCAATATGCCTGTCCCGTACTCCCATACCAAGTTAGTATTTCAGATAGTTTTGAATACATAAATAGTAAATATTTTTAAACACAATAATCGTTATTTTTTTTTTTTTAATTAAGAGTGACGAGACGAGCAGGACATGTGCCTGATGGTAAGCAACATGCCTGCCACATAACAGCACAGTGACACGCAGCTATTGGAAAATGAAGAGCCAAAATCATTACCTAGCACCGCACTGCGCTCGTCACCCAGAGATCTAAGATGTTGTATCTCTAAGCTCTGCAATTTCT